>CM037878.1:44302534-45531013 GCA_021292165.1 Shinisaurus crocodilurus | reverse complement strand
GGTGTTGTAATAATGTGTGACTTACCCCTACATTGACTGGATAAATGCATATTCCAGTCACTACAAAGAGGTTAAATTTCTCAATGCCCTAAATGACTGTGCACTTGAACACAGTCATGGAACTGTCCAGAGGGGAGGTGACCCTAGATTTAATTCTAAGTGGTGCCACCCAGGAACTAGTACAAGATGTAAATGTTGTTGAACCAATTGGAAACAGTGACCACGGTGCTATCATTTCATATTTATTTAGGTGGGAAATTGCCAAGGCAATCCAGCAAAGTCACATTTGACTTCAAGAGAGGAAACTTCTCTAAAATGAAAGAACTGGTAAAAAGGAAGTTGAAATGGGCAGTCAAGAGAGTTAAGTCCCTTCAAAATGCTTGGAGGCTATTCAAAACCACACTAACAGAAGCTCAGCTAGAATGTATACCACTGCTTAGAAAAGGTAGCACCAAGTTCAAGAGGTCACCAGAATGGTTAATGAGCAGTGTCAAGGAAGCTATTAGAGAGAAGAAGGCTTCCTTCAGAAAAAGGAAGTATTGCCAAAATGAGGAAAACAAAAGGGAGCACAAACCTGCACAAAGGAGAAGCAAACAGGCAGTAAGAGATGCAAAAAAGCATTTTGAGGAGGATATTGCTAACAATATCAAGGCCAACAATAAAGAATTTTTTAACTATATCAGAAGCAGGAAACCACCTAGAGAGGCAGCTGGACCGTTGGATGATAATGGAGTTTAAAGGAGGATAAGGAGATTGTGGAGAGCTGAATGAATTCTTTTCATCTGTCTTCACTGCAGATGATATAGGACAGATACCTGTGCCTGAACTGATGTTTTCAGGAAGGAACTAAGGCAAATAGTGGTGACAAAAGATTAAGTTCTCAACCTTACTGATAACTTGAAAGTTAAAAATCACCAGACCCAGATGGTATCCATCCTAGAGTTCTTGAAGAACTCAAATATGAAATTGCTGATCTTCAAACAAAAATATGTAACATGTCCCTAAGATCAGCCTCTGTGCCAGAGGACTGGAGAATGGCCAATGTAACACCAGTTTTTAAAAAGTGATCCAGGGGGGATCCAGGAAATTACAGGCTCGTTAGCTTAACATCTATTCTGGGTAAATTGGTTGAAAGCATTATTAAAGATAAAATTAGTAAGCATGTAGGAGGCCAAGCCCTGCTGAGAAAGAATCAACATGGCTTCTGCAAAGGCAAGCCTTGTCTCACTAACCTTTAAGAGTTCTTTGAGAATGTCAATAAACATGTGGACAGGGGTGATCTAGTACAGCGGTCCCCAACCTTTCTGGCACCAGGGACCGGTTTCGTGGAAGACAATTTTTCCATGGACTGGGGTGGGGATGGTCTCGGGATGATTCAAGCACATTACATTTATTGTGCACTTTTTTTCTATTATTATTACATTGTAATATATAATGAAATAATTATGCAACTCACCATAATGCATAATCAGTGGGAGCCCTGCACTAAAAATCATGCTAAATCTAATCAGAGTGGTCTGATTATGAAATTTACATGTTGGGTCCTACTTGGGTAGGACCACTCTGTAGGACCCAACATGTAAATTTCATAAAATGTTAAAATAGTTATGTAATTGTAACCTAATTTATAAAAAACATACACCTTACAACTTAAAAATCATTCCACTAAAACTTTAAAATTGCATACAGGTAAGCAAGTGATCTTAAAACACTTTTATCCTATTTACTGGATTACAGATCACCAAAAATTATACATAGTTACAATTCATTCAAAGCCATCAACATGTAAATTTCATAAAATGTTAACATTATTATACAATTGTAACCTAATTAATAATAATCATACACCTTACAACTTAAAAAACATTTCTCTATAAACTTTAAAATTGCACATAGGTAAGCAAGTGATCCTATCCCCTTTGTAATGAACATTAGAATGCTGTTATCCTATTTGCTGGATTACTAAATTTAACAGATCCCAAAAAATAATTATACATAGTTACAATTCATTCAAAGCCATTTATTTTGCTTATCTCTACACCAAAGACATTTTTGCCAGAAGGTAACTAATCGGCATCAAGACTCCCTTCAAAAAGGAAAGCAGTTTCCCTTAAAGAGTTTGTATCTGAAACCCAATTTATTAGTCTTAAAATTTTCTGAAACAAAGCCCCCAACTGTTATAACAACGGAAAAGTCCTAACTCATTATTTTCTAATGTTTTATAAACCCACAACTCACCGCTTATTTTCTAATATTGTTCAAGACAGCTTCATCAATTTCCAGAGTATGTAGATTGTGAGTTAATCACCAATACTCAAATGCTTCCAGGACAAAGCCATTCACCTAAATACCATAGTAAAGTACTTTTGTTGCCATTGTATTTATGTAAAAAGAGCAGCGTGGAGCGGTGGAGAAGCAGGAAGTGACAGGATGGAAATGCTGGCCGGGAGGCAATCAGAGGGATGAGCTGTGGTGTGTGTGTGTGTGTGTGTGTGTGTGTGAACCTGGGGTCATCCCATGAAGCTGATTGGTAGGAGATTCAGGACCAATAAAAGTACTTCTTCACACAGCACATAGTGAATATGGAATACACTTTCCCAAGATGTAGTGATAGCCACCAATCTGGATAGCTTTAAAAGGGGATTGGACAATTTCATGGAGGATAAGGCTATCAATGGCTAGTCTTCATGGCTATATGCTACCTGCAGTATCTGAAGCACTGTCTATGTCTATGTACACCAGTTGCTGGGGAACATGGGCGGGAAGTTGCTGTCGCACTCATGTTCTGCTTTTCCCATGGGCAGCTGGTTGGCCAGTGTGTGAACAGAATGCTGGACTAGATGGATCCTTGGTCTGATCCACCATGGCTCTTATGTTCTTATAACTGAATTGTAGAAGAACCACCAAACAGGTTAAAAATGTAACATCCCCTCAGTCATGAAGGGCAGGAAGCATAGCACCTGTACAGCTGACCCAACTACTCATTATCATCCTGACCTATTCACGCACAATGTTAAGGCTCCTATACAAAGTCAGATGCTTATTTGTGACTAGGAAATATTTGAGAGATCAAAAAGTGGCATTTGCATCTGGCAGAGTGGCTACTTATTGATTATAATTTGTTCTAGGAGATACATCATGTTATTGTACTAGTGTATTAGGTACATCTACCTGGAACATCTTAGTGAAGGATGCATTATAAAAATCAATAAATACATCAACTTTAATAATTAATAAATATTATCATGCAACAAAACTTTTAGTACACTAGAAAGCAACCAAATTGCAAAATAAGACTCTGACTCTTAGCACTATAAAACACCCTTCCTTTACTTGGCGCCCTCCAGTTGTTTTGGATTATAACTCCCATCAGCCATAGTCTGCCAGGGATGATCGGAGTTGGACTCCAAAACATATGGTGGGCACAACATTGGGGAAGGCTGCTATAAAACATGCCAAGGCCTGCAGTGTTGTTTTTAGAAATAGGAAACAGAAGTTCATATACCCAACCCACTCAGTTTCAAAATTTTCTGCAAATCACTGGTCAAGCTTTAGTCCCACTGAAATCAATGTGATTTATTTTAGTCATGACTAACTTGTCTCATTGTTTTTAATGGGTCTGAAGTATGACTAAGGGTGCAATACACTTGAGAGTAAGTCCCATTGAACTCAATGGTGCTTACTTCTGAGAAGATGCATGCAGGATTGCACTACAACTTAGTCTAGTTCCAACCCACTATCTCTCTGACTAAGCTACATCACAGGCCAAGTTATATGTGTAAATAGCCACTCTGAGTTCCTTGGATGAAGAATCAGATACAAATCTAACAAGTAATAATCAGTCTTACCAGAGAACTTGCATTTTAATAAGGCTCAACTATTTAGATGGCTGCGTGAAATTTCTACCCATGCAACAACCTATCTTCTCATTCTTGTTATAAGGTTCTTATCTTCACAGAATCTAATGCAGGAACATAATCACAATACAATTTCCCCCCAAGACACACAAGTATCCTCTGATAGCACAGGGGACAATGAATTCATCCAATCTCAAACCCCAATCTGATTCACAAATGAAGATGTTTAGATGTATTTGCTGAACAAAACAAAGGCACAAATCCTGATGGGTCAGAGATTTAACAGACTCAGGTGTGTTGCATGTACCCCAATTTCTAGAAGAAACAAATCAAGGCAAGTTAGGCAAACTAACATCCGGTTCCTTTGTAAATTTCTCTATTCTAAAGGGAAAGATGAATTTATCAGACTTTGATAATGTGAGCAGATGTGATGGAGAGATGAAACTTACTGACCTCATAACAACAGTGAATGCCTATCCATCAAGTGCAGATATGAGGCCATTCAATTACATATAGGATGTAATCCAGATCCTATTGAAGACAATGACATATAGGATTGCCTCAATACTGAGACATTCCTGTGCTTTTATACAGCTGCATGATACAAGAGTCCTCTGTGAGTGGGAAGGGGGAGAGAACCTGGCAATCATTGTTGCACAGACCATTCAATAATTTTAAATGGATTTGGATTTCTATGTTTTGCCGCAAGCAAGTAACCAGTTGTATGAAGTGTTCTGTGGTGCAAACATAGCTTTCACATTAATAGTAATTTCTCAACTGAAAATAATGAAAAGAGAGAATCCATGTGCACATTGCTTTACACATGCAGTTCAGCTCTCTCTATGAAAATGAATGGCCCCCCCACAAACATTCAGGAACTCCACATTTGCCTTTGAATGTTCACATATCTCTGGACCCTGACCAAAGGCCAAATTTTGCCATGAGAAACTAGGCTTGGTGCTGAATTACTTGTATGTCGGAGCTACCTCTACAGTGTGTGTGTTCCTATTTGGGATTATTGTGTTTATTATTATTATTATTATTATTATTATTATTATTATTATTATTATTTGTATTATTCATTATAACAATGAGCCTTGTGGCACCTTAATGACTAACACATTTATTCTGCCATAAGCTTTTGTGGACACTGTCCACTTCATCAGATGTTCATTGTGTAAACCAACATGGGAATTTTCACTGAACAGTAGAATGTAAATGTAACCATAACAAACCAATGAAAAATACATTCTCATTAAAAGTATATGCAGTTCTAAAACTTGGAAAAACAAGGCAGTGTAGTTCTCAAAGAGCCAGGACCCTTTAAAAGGGAATTGGACAAATTCATGCAGGAGAAGGCCATCGGTGGATACTAGTCTTGATTGACTATATGCTTCCTCCAGTATCAGAGGCAGTATGCCTATGTACTCCAGTTGTTGGGGAACCTGGGCGGGAGGGTGCTGTTGCACTCCTGTTCTGCCTGTGGGATCCTGTGGGCAGCTGGTTGGCCACTGCGTGAAAAGACTGCTGGACTAGATGGACCCTTGGTCTGATCCAGCATGGCTCTTATGTTCTTTCTTAAGGTGTTGTAGTGATGCTAATGGTGGTCTCTGAAAAGTTGGTTAACTTGAATACCTAAAATATCCTTTGCTGAAAGTGGGAGCCAGCCACATATCACAGTTGACATTTGCCCCGCAATGTTCTCTGTCGACTGTTTGTAGTGGCAAAGGACAGGTGAAAGCTGAAGCACTTTGCACATCTATACGAGACGAGCAGAATGTGATAATAAAACCCAGTAAGGAATATGTGGACATTTCACAGGATTTGAGTAGGGGACTACACATAATTTCCCTCCTTTTTAGATTCCAGCAATCTCAATAGTCTCTGAATGATAAAGAGACTCTTCACTAGTGTGCAGGAAGAACTGAGAATATTTTCAGTGAAACACTTTACCTCTGTGTGCAATGAGGCATAACATGCAGAACCGCGCAATATTAACATTAGGCAACACCATACCTTCCAGCTTGAGACCTTATGAAAGCTCATTCAATGTGTTAGTGCATCTCAAAACTCTGAGCTGTGGTCATGGTAACCGGGGCTAAAATACTGAGAAACAGATAATCAAGACTGTTCTTATTTTATACCCAGATCAGAAAAATGTGGTCTAGTAATTAAGTTGGTGTAAGTGCTTTTGGAAACAAAGAGAATATCTCATTTCATCATGCTCACTCTTACTCTTAAACCTGCTTTATATATATATATATATATATATATCCTAGCACAAACAATCCTAGCCAGGTTTAGAATGGAGGTAGATATTTGAGCTCATGTCACCATGACTCTTTCCCAAATAAAATAGAAAGAGACAGATCTCTTAACATTAATTTGCAATTTAGCAAATCACTCCTAATACAGATGCCTCTTGCTGTGAAGCTTGTAGAAAATCCCAGGCTGAAGAAAATCCCTCTCTCTCCCTTTTACCTAAAGGCTGCAGGAAATGGTCTGTTATTGCAACAATTGGTTGCATAGAACTATGTGATGATAATAGAAGAAGAAAAAGCCCACCTTGCTGTATAATATGCCTGTGTCTATACTACTGAGGCAGAAGTTTTGTAGGAAGATCAGAGACACACTATATATACACTGGCTATACTTTAGTATTCAAAGTACAAAGATACAGCGTGTCACAGTTGGAGTATAAATGTAACATCTCACAGTAGTAGTAATAACAAAATACAGAAACAAATCAGATAGCAAAATACCACTTTCTGTATTGCGTACAAGCCTCTCCTAGATTCAGCTGCAGAGGAAAGTGAAAATTAGACTCTGTTAGGTAACAGACAGAATTTCAATTAGAGGGCTTTACAGTTTCAAGCATATTAGCAAATTCTATTTCCTCTCTCTCTCTCTCTCTCCCTCTCCCTCAAGTCAAGAAATCACAAAGCATCCATCCTAGTCACCCTTTCAACTGTGCCTGTTTGATGAAAGCATACTATACCATAATGATGAGAGTTCTGGGTCTGCTCATTTCATCATCACTATCCAGAGGCAGGATTTCGTGTGACAATTCCTCTTGCCGACGTCTACAAATATGTGCACAGTTCCTCTGTACCACGGAACGAAAGGCTTGAAGCAGAACAATGCTGGCAGCACAGCCCATAGCTGCATCCTGAAGCCTACAAAATAACTTCTATGTTTATGCTATGTTTGAAAAACAGTGGCTCCTTGTCCATGAAAACAGCCTACAGTGCAGCTGCAGCCAGCCAGCTCTCTCCAATCATTTCCTTGAGCTGCAATCATCTGATCACAACCAAATAGCTTGGATGCAGATATAGGAAAGATTTGATCCACTGAAACTACACACGCACGCACAGTATTACGGCCCCTGTTCTTTGCCACAACTGTTTCTATAAAACACAGAAGAACAATTTCCCTTGCCTTTTGCAATCATCCTCCTCCTGATCCCAGATTCACAAAGCTGAGAAGTACAAACCAGCTGTTTAGTAAAACCTGGCAAGGCCTGTTGTTTAAATGCCTGCTAACAATCAGGCAGAGGAAAACCAGCAATGAACTGTAAGGAGAATTAGCAGCAATAAGTAAAAATGAATACTATTTCATTAAAAAAATAGTTTCTGTTTTTCTGAGGTATATGAGGAAGACTTCACTGGGGAGAGAAAGTCTTTCATTTTCTGAAATGTAGCTAGCATTAAAACATAATGGGCAGAATAAGTGCAAAAAAATTGCATAGCTCATAGCCAAACATCACTGGCTTAATGAGAAACACTGCTGCTTAGTTCTGAAATGCTTTTCAATAGGTGTGTGTGTGTGTGTGTGTGTATGATCCCACACATGCAGTTGTTCTGCAGACTTGGGCATTTTTAATATTGACAGAGGAAGCTTGTGTGTGTGGCAAATCTAACTTCATAGGAGTTAAGCACATATGACCCCCCACCCCCTTCAAAGAGCAAAGTAACCAACTGGGAAGAATTTGTAAATGTTTTATTGATAATAATTAAGGCCAAGAATGAGGGGATGGGGAAGAGAACTAGCGGGATGTTAGCAGTTAACAACCTAGTATTCTAACTGCTGGCACAGTCTGAAGTCATTCAGAAAGTAGCAGAAGAGGTCCTTAGAAATCATGTGTCCAAATTTGGATAAATATCAAGATCTTAATGGTATAGTTGTGTGATGTAAGAGCACTTCTGAGGAAGTTGGCACCAAACTGTTTTTCTCACAAATGAAAAGAACTACAATTGTTGCAAATAGATGTTTTCAAAAGGAGCCGCATTCTCTTACTATCTTTTTTGTTGTATCTGCAGACACATCTGCCTTCACTTTGTAAAAGAAAATGTTTATATCTACTAACACACAAAGGGGGCTGCTGTTTTTGGAGGCAATGGGAGCTTTGCCATTGACTTTCATGGGGACTTGAGCAAGCCTGTAATTCCTGTTGATGTACGGTAATCTTTGAAACGGCTGTTTTGTGAAATCAGTTGTCAAAAAAGAAAGAGAATGGTGCTAACACTGTTCCCTGGAACCATTTTACACAGGGGTTGATTAGGCTTTAATTGCTCTGTAATCTGTCACAATACAGCAGCATTTTAATGAAAATATTTACCAAGGCGATGAAATGAGTTCTTTAAAAGCACGGTGCTCACTGCCAAATGTTTCTCTTTCCTTGCATCAAGACTAAACTGACTGCAGTACTTAGATCTATTCTCTCTCTCTGGGCCAAAACAGACGTTACTTTAATTCTGTGTCTAGTACAGCCACTCCCAATCTGGTGCCCTCCAGATGTTTTGGACTACAACTCCCAGCATTCCTAACCATTGGCTATGCTGGCTGAGCCTGAAGGAAGCTGAAGTTCAAAACGTCTGGAGGGCACCAGGCTGGTCATGTGGCTAAATTTTATATTTTTACTCTAGAATAGGTGCAGGGGTCCCAATCCAGATTGAGACCCTAGGAGGGGTTTTAAGATCCAGCCCCCACCACCCTGTGCCTACTCTAGAGTTTAAAAAAATGCAAAAAGGACGTAGCTGCTAGACAGAGATTTAAAGCAATGTTTGTTTGGACCCACCTGCTCTCACATTTTTACATATATGAGATACAGTAGAAGCACTGGCAGGCGCTGCATCAATCTGAGATATTTTAGCAGCCTTTTAGGCACCATTTTCTTTCTTTCAAGTTATCTTACAAGGTAACTCACACTTTTATACATGTTCTTGTGCACAGGCAAATATGCACTGGAGAAGTCCAAGTTCATGCTTAGTAGTTTCATTTCTTTAAATGCAATTCCAGCAACACAGTGGCACAGCTGTGTAATTTCTGTTTCAAATGAGAAATCTCGCTGCCCCTTGTCTCATTAGTATCCTACCTGCACATCAGGATGAAGCTGACACTTTTGCCATATACTTGGCAGTTAATCAGAGATCAAAATTCTTACCACGCCAATCATAGCAGCAACGGTTTGGGTTTGGCTAACTTCCTTCACGGCTTATGTAGTTTGTTCTAATAGAGACTGCTGTATGGCCTTGGGCAATATTAATGCATCTTACATGACAGGTGCTGATCTTACTTTATGTATACTGGATTGCTTGAATAAAGAGGATTTTATGAACTTTGGTTTCTATGGTAACAAGGTTCCATTTTGCCATGCAAGTGGCTGCCAGATCATTCTTTTCCAAATCCCTTTAAAACCACTGGAGGGAAATTCCAATAGAATTAAACAGTACTGGATCAGGTCCATTCTCTTTCAACACTCCCACAAGGAGAGTTAGGGAGAAAAGTGCTACTTGAGACGTGCCTAGGAAGCAGAGTTGTTGTGACATATTTTCACTTCTTTGGAGGATAAGAGAACAAAAGCTTATCCCAAAGCAGAGAGACAAACTTACTTGAAACTGAAGTATGGATCAAAGCCAAAGAGTAGGAGTTTTGTGCTCCAAGCCAAGGCAACTGTAGTTCAACTGGATTGCAGAAAAGGAGAGTGGCTGTACATTCAAACTGATTTAGGGTGCAGTCCTATGCATGTTTAGACAGAAAGAAGTCCGACAACTCCCAGCATTCCTCACCCAGCATGGCTGGCTGAAAAATGCTGGGAGTTGTAGAACTTTTTTCTGTCTAAACATGTATAGGATTGTGTCCTTAAACATTCTCCCAGCCATCTTGGATCTGCTCATGGATAAGCAGGATAACACAGGAGGGAGAACATATAAAGAGCATGTTGGAAGATATGGTTAAAAGGAGTCAGTCCTAAACTGATTAGGACAAAGCAGAGTTTCCTCCTTAAGCACAGCCTGCTTTATTGAAACTGGTTTTACCACGTGAGTTGCTAAACTCTTGTCTCTTAAGGCTATTAGAAGGAATGGAATGTCCACACAAGGTTTAAACTAAATACATTTATCAGTTCTTACTTACAGATCACTCACATATATGCAGGATGCATATAGACAGATTAGTTTCATTATAGAAGATCTCTGGCTGGAAGCCAGCTCTGACTTGTGTCCTCCATGTTGGGAGAGAGAGAGCTACCTAATGTGGAAAGTATAAAAATAAATGTAACAAGTATTACTTTGTAATATGAACATACATATTATTCAGTATTAAATGTAATCCCAGAACTTTCTTAAATCAGGATTTCCTGTCCTGACTTTTGGAAGGCCGGAAGCTCTCTCTTTCACTAAAGGCTGTGAGCAGCCTCTGTAAGCGGTCTTGTGAGATTCTTTGAACTACTGGAATTAATTGCATATGAGATAGTGGTGGAAGTTGCTTCAAATCATTTAAGATTAGCCTAACAAGACTGATTTATGATGGCATGTCTGTAACTATCAAAGAGGTGTGAACTGTCCTTCCTTCTCTCTACTCTTTCTCCCTCTCACACCTGGCCAATTAGTGTATTATTTACAGCTAAGAAGAAGAAACCAAATGTTGCAGAGAAGTATAAATCTTTCAGATAGATAAGCAAATGCTGACATCAGAGAAATTGCTAGTATGCATGTGTAGAGACAAATACTTAACAAAAGGTATAAAGAGGGATGCATTTCTTGTGTTAGGGGTCTCACTCTTCTTTCTTTGAGTGACACCATACAGCACTGTATTTTCAATAAAGGAATTCTTTTTTTACCCGCTCTGGCTGATTATTGACCACAAGTCAGCTGGGAACAAACTTGGGAAGTGGCTTTAGCTTCCTTACCACAATTTCTTCCACAAAGAAGCAGGAAGTGGATAAAGAGCAGCAGAGCTCTGGCTAAAGAGGCAGAAAGTAAGGAGTAGAGGTTTCTTTAGTTAACCCATTCCTCCCACCCTAATCAGTGGTTACATCACTTTGTTGATTTTAAGCAGCCAATATTACAATTTCCAACAGAGCACCCTACACAGTCTGTGTTTTGGATCTCTATGCTTAATTTGGAGGCAACACAACTCCATCACCATCTAGGTTTATAATCTGATCCTGGGGTGCTGTTTCAAAGCTATTTCTTAGCAAAGATCTTTCTTTCAGTGCTTCTTTTTGCTGTAATGCAACTTCTTTTCATGAGTATGTGCTTTCTGATTATTTACAGAATTTATTTTATAACAACTCTGAATTTAGAGATACTCCATTATTCATTTGACATGGTTCCAGTTTTATAGATGTAGGGTCAACTTCAGCTACATACTTATAGGGAAGTAAGTCCCATTGAACTCAGTGGGGCATACCAGGATATTGTAGACCTGGAAAGGATGCAAAAAAGAGCAACAATAAAATCAAGGGGCTGGAACAACAAAAGATTACTGCATTTGGGGCTTTTTAGCTTAGAAAAAAGGAGAGTTAAGGAGGGATATGATAGAGGTGTATAAATTATGCATGGTGTGGATAAAATGGAGAGGGAGAAGTTTCTCTCCCTCTCTCATCATACTAGAATCTGGGGTCATCCCATGAAGCTGATTGGTGGGAAATTCAAGACAGATAAAAGGAAGTACCGGTACTTCTTCATACAGTACATTGTAAAACTACGGAATTCACTACCACAAGGTGTAGTGATTACTGCCAACTTGGATGTCTTTAAAAGAGAATTAGACAAATTCATGGAGGATAAGGCTAGTAATTGGCTACTAGTCATGATGCATATTATCTCCAGTTTCAGAGGCACTATGCAAGTTTCCCAAAAACAGTTTCTATGGAACATGAGCAGGACTCAGAGTGCTATTGAATTCATGTCCTGCTTGTGGGCTTCCCATAGGCACCTTGTTGGCCACTGCTGTGGAATAGTGCTGGGGTAAATAGGCCTTTGCTCTGTTCCAGCATGGCTCTTCTTATGCCTCTGAGAAAACATTTTTCACATCAGAATGCCAGAGTAACTTTCACATAACTGGATCTAATAAACTTGGGCAGTTGCTGACATAAGGCTCAGTTCTGCCCATGCAAAATCAGTTCAACACTGTAAGGGCATTCCTCATCTTTGAAAGACATGAATGCCCAACTGTGTAAGTCGCAACTGCAAGTAAAGATCTGTGAAATCAATGGGACAAGTTCAAAGTGGATGAAATTGATGGGTTTTCTTTAAAAATAGATTGGATTTAAATCACATATTTTTTTCACATTTCTTTAAACATGTTAGTTATATTAACAGTACAATCCTATACATGTCTACTCAATATCCCTTGGGCTCAGGTAGGTGTGCAACTGATACCAACCACTGACAAATAAGTGATCTTTCTCAATATCCTTGCATGTGCACAGAAAGAGCCAAACAGAAATTCTACCTATTTCATAATTACCCTCTTGAGTTTAAGCAGATAAGTCTATAGTGCAAAAGGCATGTGGGCAGCGCGAACAAAGGTTTAGGTCCTACATAGTACGAACTCTCATCATCATCAGGCGATCACTCGTGACCGAGTAAGATTGTCTTCCGGGATAAAAGGAGGAGATTCTAAAGAAGATTGTGTAGACTCTAGCGATGGGTCCGTAAGTGACTGTGGAGGCCAATTCTAGATCCACACAGCTTCCCACAGTGAGGACACAGGTTACCAGATAGAAGATGGTCCTGTAAAGGATTCATTTGACGTGCTTTTCGCTTAGCACGTTTCTCCCTTTCACCTTGCACTCGGGCTTCTTCAAAGTCCATGGAACCTTTGTGAAAGGCCAACCTCCATTTAGATCGTTCATGGGCCAGAGCTTCCCAGTTTTCGATGTTTATATTGCATTTTTTTAGATTAGCCTTATGAACATCTTTAAACCTCTTATATTGACCACCGATATTCCGCTTTCCATCCTTGAGTTGGGAGTAAAGTAACTGCTTTGGGAGACGGCAGTCAGGCATTCGAACAACATGACCGGTCCACTGAAGTTGGCGTTGAAGGATCATTTTTTCAATGCTAGTAGTCTTTGCTTCTTCCAGTACACTGACATTTGTTCGCCTATCTTCCCAAGTAATTTGCAGGATTTTCCGGAGGCAACGTTGATGAAACCTTTCAAGGAGGTGGAAGTGACGTTTATAGATAGTCCATGTTTCGCAGGCATACAATAAAGTTGGTAATACAATGGCTTCATAAACCAGTGTTTTGGTCTTCTTACAGATATCCCGATCCTCGAACACTCTATGTTTCATTCGAGAAAATGCGGCACTTGCAGAGCTCAGACGATGCTGGATTTCACTGTAGATGTTAGCTGTAACAGAAAGATAGCTGCCAAGATAGAGAAAATGATCGACATTTTCCAGTATTGTCCCGCCAAGCTGGATAGATGGCATCACCAAAGGATTGGCTTGCACTTGCTGATGAAGCACTTTGGTTTTTTTGATGTTAAGTGAGAGACCAAGTTTTTCGTATGCTTCTGCAAAAGCATTTAGGATAGTTTGGAGATCATCCTCTGAATGTGCGGAGACCACATTATCATCAGCATACTGAAGTTCCACAACGGAGGTTGTAATTACCTTACTTTTTGCTTTCAGCCTGCTGAGATTAAAAAGCTTTCCATCTGTTCGATATATAATTCCCACACCGGTGGGAAGTTTCCCCTCGACAAGATGTAAAACCATGGTGATGAAAATGGCAAATAATGTTGGGGCGATAACACATCCCTGTTTAACACCTGATCCCACTTTAAATGGAGCACCATGAGAGCCGTTGTTGTCCAAAACCGTTGCCGTCATGTTGTCATGGAGAAGTCGCAAGATATTCACAAATTTATTGGGGCATCCAATTTTCATAAGGATAGTCCAGAGAGCTGTACGGTCTACAGTATCAAAGGCCTTAGCCAAATCGATAAATGCCATATAAAGGGGTTGATTTTGCTCCCGGCATTTTTCTTGGAGCTTATTATTCGGTTATTAACCAAAATGTCTAAGGGTGCAATCCTATGTCCCTCCAAGCTTGTCTGAAGAAGCATAGACGGCACTGCGAGGTCTCACTGCCACAGAGCACACACACCCCACCTCAGTGCTGGCATGGTTGTTCCCATGCTAGAGGGAAACGGAGCATGGAAGACCATGCTCGGTTCCCCTGCGGGGGTGGTGTTCCTGGGGACAGGGAGGGGGAAAGCTCTGTCAGATTCCGAGGAATCCAGGTGGTGCCTCAGGCTCTCCTCCTTGTGAGAAGAGGAAAAACATCTAGAAGGCTGAAATCAGCTGTCTAGATGTTTTTCAGGGTGAGGGCAGCATGGAGGATATCCTGTCCTCCGTGCT
Organism: Shinisaurus crocodilurus; assembly: GCA_021292165.1. NCBI lineage: Eukaryota > Metazoa > Chordata > Lepidosauria > Squamata > Shinisauridae > Shinisaurus > Shinisaurus crocodilurus. Next base: position 45,516,498 of record CM037878.1, on the reverse strand, counting down.
CCTCCTGCCCTGCATAGGATGCCCACAATTTCCCGGGTTTGGAGGGGTTGCAGGCACCCTCACAGGACTGTGCTGTAGCAATTGGCTAGCCACAGAGCGTGGCTGACAGCTGCCCCCCAAAGTACCCAAACAGCACTAGGAGGCTGCTGTCAGAGGCTTCTCTGGCCCCCGCTGTGTAGCAGATCAGGTACCCCAGCCTCCTCCTCTACAGCAGACCTCTTGAAGAGGAGACAGGAGGCGACGATCTGCTTAGGGGCCGGGGACGAGCTGGAGGGGGGGATGCTTCTCTCTGTCACGCCGATGACAGTGAGAATCGCACCGCCCCTCCGCGAGCCTCCTGCCTGAGAGGTTTACTCAGAGCGTAAACCTCTCAGGCAGGAGGCTGGTGGAGCAGAGGGGAAGTGCTCCTCTCCGTCACCGGCACAACATCTCAAGTGCGGGCAGTTAAAGCTACAGTTTTAAAGACTGGACTCCTTTCCATTCAGAAGCTGGAACACATCACACCACAGGAACTGGCTGATGATCCACTGTTCAAAAGAAATGGATCAAGAGAAAAATTAATCCAATCACAGATAATTCTAAGTCCTTCAAACAATGTTATTAGAAATATGGCCAGATATAGTTTGAAATTTTTTGTTTTCTTTTTGTTTTATTTTAAGAAGAAACACAGGCTCCATTAGTTAAAAAGGGTAATGGATCCCTTTTCAAAAATCAACTCTTAACAGACTGTCAGAGAATTGCAGTCTTTCTCAGTCCCATAGTGACACAAAGCTACTAAGTGAACAGAGATAAATGAGGAACTGCAGAAAATTAGTATATGGCACCCTCTAGGGAATAACATTTGTAAAGCAGATCCATTGCCCTGAATTGTTTTAAATAAGTAGTTTCTTACACTGCAGTAATGCTTACTGAACTTTACTTGAAAAAAATAAATTGTGTATTTTAAATTGTCCAATTCTAAATTACTACTTTCTCTAAGTTAGGAGTAAGGAGACAAAAGGAAGAGAGCACTTGGACTTAGTTCTCCCTCGAACAAGTGATCAGTACCATTAAGGCCAGATAGCACTGCCCATCTGTTGGCTGGTACACTCACAATATTTATTTATTTCCATTTATATCTTGTCCTCCATTAATATATATCTATATCTATCCCAGGGTGGGTAACAACAACCAACCAACAATAACAACTTTTCCAACAGGAACTTTTCCAGCTCTACCTGGAGATGCTGGTGATTGAACTTGGGAGCTTCTGCATGGAACACGTGTGCTCTACTACTCAGCCATGGCCCTTCCCACCAATTAGTCAGCAGCAGAGCTAACCACTCATAAATGCCTGAGTAAATAAATGGGTCTTAGCCTGGCACCAAAATAGTAATAAAGTTGGCACCAGGTGTATCTTTTGGGGGAGGGCATTCCACAATCAGGCCGCCACCACAGAGAAGGTCCTGTCTCGTGTCACCGCTTGATGTACTTCCCCCAGTGGTGGGATGAGATGGGCCTTCCCCACAGATCTAAGAGCATGAGCAGGCTGGCACAGGGAGAGGCATTCATTCAGAAACCTTGGGTCCCATTTTATTCAAGACAGTGTAGGTCAACACCAGCACTCTGAATTCATCCCAGAAACAGATAGGCAACCAATGTAGCTCCTTCAGGATTGGTATCAACCTCCATACGTTGCATGGAAACATGAAAAGTATTCTATGTATATACAGCCGCATGCACATTGGCTGCTCTGTGTGACTGGTCATCCTTATTGTGCAGGGCTCCTATGAATTTTCAGAACATTTTGCTGAATGTTCTGAAGTCAAGAGTGGGGGCAGTGTGGGTGATCCAGCTCCCCTCTCCACACATTCAGTACAGGCAGTCCCCGAGTTAAGAACGGCTGACTTACAGACAACCCATACTTAAGAATGGACTTCTGGGTTCCCTGCTGCTACGTTGTTTATGTAGAGTACATAGAGTAGTATACTATGCAATTTGTGTAATTTACACAATACAAATTCAACTTAAAGACATTCTTAAGAACGGAACTCGTTCGTAACCTGGGGACTGCCTGTATAGGAGTGGAAGGAACAGGGCTCAAATCTTGCTGTAAATGAGGTAGAAGCAGGGTGCCTCTTCAGAAAGTGAATTTACCTGAAGCATGCTAAGCTACACTGCCATACAACTATATGTTTAAATTTAATAGACTGAACATGAACATTATATGAGCACACCAAGTTATATATAATACATTTTATGTTCCTGAAGTAACAAAGTGACTTTATATCTGTAAAGTGTGCTAAAAAAATTAAGTATTGAATCTTTTTTCTCTGGGGGATTTTCTGCAGGGGGAGGGGAAAATCCCCCCCCCCTCCGGCTTCAAGCTTTCTGGAAATTTTACATCTCTGTACTTGAGGCCCTCTAGGGTAGACATGCTTAGTCACAAGTTTCATCCTAAACTGTATGAGCTGTCATTTAACCCCAGAGTAGAATCATAGAATCATAGAAAAGTAGAGTTGGAAGGGGGCTACAAGGCCATCGAGTCCAACCCCCTGCTCAATGCAGGAATCCAGGTCAAAGCATCCCTGACAGATGGCCGTCCAGCTTCATCTTGAATGCCTCCAGAGTGGGAGAGCTCACCACCTCCCTAGGTAATTGGTTCCATTGTCTTATTGCTCTAACAGTCAGGAAATTTTTCCTGATATTTAGGTGGAATCTGGGTTCCTGTAACTTGAGCCCATTATTCCGTGTCCTGCAAACTGGGATGAGCGAGAAGAGATCCTGGCCCTCCTTCAAGTACTGGAAGGGTGCGATCATATATCCTCTCAGTCTTCTCTTCTGAAGGCTAAACATGCCCAGTTCTTCCCGTCTCTCCTCATAGGGCCTTGTTTCTAGTCCCTTCATCATCTTTGTTGCCCTCCTCTGAACCCTCTCCAGTTTGTCTACATCCTTCTTAAAGTGTGGTGCCCAGAACTGGACGCAGTACTCAAGATGAGGCCTAACCAGTGCTGAGTAAAGGGGAATTATCACTTCCCATGATTTGGAAGCTATACTTCTATTAATGCATGCCAAAATAGCATTTGCCTTCTTTGCAGCCACATCACATTGCTGGCTCATATTCAGTTTGTGATCTACCACAATTCCAAGATCCTTCTCACTTGTAGTATTGTTGAGCCAAGTGTCCCCCATTCTGTAACTCTGCATTTGGTTTCCTTTGCCTAGGTGCAGCACTTGGCATTTATCCCTATTAAATTTCATTCTGTTGTTTTCGGCCCAGCGCTCCAGCCTATCGAGATCGCTTTGAATTTTGTTTCTGTCTTCCAGAGTATTAGCTGTTCCACCCAACTTTGTGTCATCTGCAAATCTGAGTACACCCAGTACCTACCAGCACATGGTACACTAATGCAGTTTCTCTCTTCTACCCAGCCAATATGAGCCCATGCAGGACAACCATATAGACAAGCATACAGCTCTCTCACCCCAGGATAGCTTGGTCATCTCTACATTATCATGCTAAGTGGTAAAGATGATTTCATCAAACGTCAGGTTCAGACATGTGCTAAAATGGTCATCTGTATGAGGCTATGTCTGCAGTTGAAAGGGAAAACTTAGCTGGTTGCTCAGCAACTGGCCTAAGTAATCAGCAGCCTGGCAATTATTTCCCTTAAGTGACAGGAGAAGTATAGGTTAATGAAGTGTTCTCCAACAGTGTTCTCCAACCTTGGGTCCCCAGATGTTTTTGGCCTACAACTCCCAGCATGCCCCAACCAGCTCACCTTTTGAAAGCTGTCAAGAGAACGCAAAGGCAAGAAAACCCCTATTTGGAGCCTTTTGGGGGTAATGTCCAGTGTTGGAGTTGCTTGGGCACCTGTGGGGTGTCTGGCATTCGCAGTAGCCTGGATGAACTTGGCAAGAGTGGCAAGGGTTTTTTGCTGCTCTTGCCAAGCAGCTCACTGGCTGGTTCCTGGTACCCACAATGGGATCAATCTCCTGAGTTAGACTACATGACAACCCATCGTGGGTACAACAACCCCTAACACAAGCCAGGGGTTGTGTCAGTATCTGCTCAGCCTGCAAAGCACTGCAGCTCCCCCTGGTGGCCTGTTGGAGAAGGCAGACAGGTCCACCTTGCAAATGCTTGCAGGATTAGGTTCTGCTCTCAGGTTCTTGAGAGGGTGGTGGCGAAGCAACTGCAGGCACTCTTGGAGGATACTGATTATCTATTCTAGACCCAATCCAGTCTGGGTTTCAACCTGGCCTTCGATACCATCGGCCATGGCATCCTTCTGGATCCACTCCGCGGTTTGGACATTGCTGGCACTGTTTTACAGTGGTTCCGGTCCTACCTGCAGGGTCGATTTCAAAGAGTAATATTGGGTAACTATTCCTCAGATGGTAGGCAATTGCGCTGTGGGATTCCTCAGGGTAGTCTTGTCTCCAATGTTGTTTAACATCTATATGAAGCCTATGGGAGTGTTGTCTGACCCCTTCTCTACTGTCCAACCACCATTTCAATGTTACCTTGTTTTCAATGTGTTGTTTTTCTTTCTTTTATCTGTTTTTATCTTTTTATTGTTCACCGCTCCAGAATCTGCTTAGATGTGGAGCGGTATACAAATACTGTAAATAAATAAATAATAGTAAATAAATAAATGACCTCTAGGTGCTCACAGGATTACCACCAGTTCACTCATGCAGACCAGCTGGGAGCCACAGGAGACCTTATAAATACTTCCTGTTCCTTCTCAGCTTTGCTATAACAACACGAGTCTTTGTGATGGCTGCAATGTGTTCTTGCTTTGGCTTCTCTCTCCAGTATTGTAACGCCTTACCAGTATTCAACCCTTGTCTGTTCCTGACTCTGCTTTTGCCTCTGGCCCTAACATGCCTCACCAGTATCCAACCCTTGCCTGAGTAAGCCTTGGTTCTCTGTCCACCTCTATCAGGCCTGGCCCTGGTGTTCCAGTTGAGGATGCCTGTCACTTATGTTCCAGAGCTGACAGGTTGTCAGGGTGGCTTGTTGGCCACAAACAAGCCACCCTGCAGGAAACGGTCCAGGTTTGCATGGCACAAGAACCCACTGTGGCTTGTCACCCATGATGGGTTGTCATTTTGTGTGAACCCAGTCATTGTTAATCATTACTGTGCTGTCTTTTAACTGAAAGTAATTCATATTCTTCTAGAAAAGCTCTATAGGTGTCAACATTTTGAAAAAAACTTGTGATCACAGGTAGTTGGCCCTGGACGTTACAAAACCAGGCAGACAACCCTAATTCATGTTCTTTAAGTACTGTTACCTCCATAGGGGTGGTATTGTAACTACACTACTGTGGCTCAGTGGTAGAGCACCTGCTTTATATTGAGAAGGTCTTAGGTTCAATCCTCAGCATCGCTAGGTAGGGCTAGAAAAATTCCTGCCTGAAAGCTTGGAGAGCCGCTGCCAGTCAGTGCTGACAATATTGGGCTAGATGGACCAAGGATCTGACTCTGTATGAGGCAGCTTCCTATGTTCCTAATTAGTTGCATGAAGTTGAACAACACCCTGTAAATGTTTAGAACCACTATGGTTGGAAAGCGATATACAAATATTTTAAATAAGAATGAATAAAGATGGGTAGGGTCCCTCCCACGATATCCTGTGGATCTATCATTGTTCGATATCTGGCAAACTATATTCTAACTAATCCCTTTTATTATTCCGGACATTACATTTTATATTGCTGTGGTACAGGACTCAATTAAGTCAAACATATTTGTGTACATTCTATGTTTCCCCTTTCACAAATCAATATTTCTTTCTCATAACAATAGTTGAGTCATGGAAGTTGCAAATTCTGAAAACATCACATGGCAAACACATTTCTAAGAATGTCAACACACCCGCCAGAAGCAGCAGTAAACCTGCTTCCTGCCAAACTATCTAGAGTAAGACAATCAGATAGCACTTAAACCCAAATTATGTTGTTCTATACCATCATTGTCATTTTTTTCTTCGTGATTTTATTTTATTTTGTTGTTGTTGTTGTTGTTGTTGTTGCCTTAAAGTACATCATTGTAGTGCTCCACTTTTCTCTGCTAAGGCTGTCAAAATTATCTTACTTTGCTAGAAAACTGAGATTAGAATAGGTTTCAGATGAACATTAGTCTGTCTCCAGTATCTAGAACCTAGCCTCTTCTTGTGTAGGATTGGATCTCCTCCTCTAGACTCATAGCTCTGTCTACAAGTGTGGAGGAGGAAATCCACAGCATTCTATGGCACCCCAGATGCTATCCAGAGATGATAGGATTGCTCTGTAAGTCTGGATCTAACCCATGGGTTTTAAGTATTTGGTTTTAAGTGTTTTTAAGTGTGCATTATATATGCTTTGTCGACTTTGTGTATGTTTGTATAATTAAAATTTAATTTTTAAAATTATCAGTGAAATGACAACTAATAAGAGATGAAACAAAAATCTATCCTGTTGCCTTCATAGGGGAAGGATAGGAAAACTCTTCAGCTGATCAGGCCACATCGTTGTCAGCTTCCCCTCCATGGGCTCAGTTGCAGAATTCTCTCCACTTCTGACAGCTTTGCTGTATTGGCTTTCAGAGCCATAACTAGCAGGGCGACAGTGGTGGGGAAGGATTGTATCATGGGCAGAACCCACTTTTAGTGCCCAATAGTTTGATTCTATCAAACTATTCATGCATGGCAGCAGGCTGCATAACAGTTCCATCTAATGTACAGCTCCAAGTTTCCCAGCCCAAAGGGACAATATTCCACACTTTGCAAGACAAGGTGGTGTCACTAGCTACCATAATGGTACCCTGTCATGTAAGATGAATGCAGGAAGTGCTTACAGTTCCCTGATGACAGTGTTGATCAACAGAAGCAGGGCTAGCCATTTTGGAGAAACGTGTGTGGGACACACATAATGCAAGTGTGACTTCAAGATGGAAGTCACATATATTTCCTACCATGAGTTCCAACTTGGAACGTGCTTAACTTTTTAGAGTATCTTTCTTAAGGCACGTGATGGGAAAAAGAGTTTCGAAAGAAATATGCACCACTCTGCCAGGTTTAAATGTACACTGCAGGCTCCCAAAGCCCCAGCCAAACCGCAAAGTACTATTTGATCAGAACAGATTAGCTAGTTTTCCATCTGTGCATTCCCTTTCAGTTTCTACTGTGCAAATTCACTTGAAATGCTTAGTGAGATTAATTATTGTGGCAGCATGATATGAATGGTGCTATGCGAGTGTGTGATGCAAGGTCAAATGTATTATTTTGAACCGGTTATTTTATATTGCAGCAAGCTCTTGCTTGAGCAGCCAAGGTAAACCAGGTGTACTATGGCAAACTGCTGAATTTCAAGAATTACACTGTCTGGAAGCTGCCGGAAGAATAGGCATTCTCCCCTAATAAGCTAAGGGCAAAATCCTGTGCATGCTTAGACAGAAAAAAGTCCTAAAGCTTCCCGCAACCCCCAGCCAGAAGTGGACACAGTGGTGTTCACCACTTAGAAAATAAGGGTGCAATCCTATGTATGTTTAGACAGAAAAAAGGCCTACAACTCCCAGCAACAATGCTGGAAGTTGTAGGCCTTTTTATGTCTAAACATGCATAGGATTGCGCTCTAAGGTGTTTCAGGCTGGACATGCTGATAAGTGTACCAGCAAATGCCACTCAGCTTCACATTCAAATATGACAGAAAGGTGCCAGGGAAGTTCCCATTTAGTGAATGCATTAGACAGGGCTTGTCGCATTCTGCCTTTATGAAACTAAATCAAGCAGAACAAGGGTGGGTGGTAACAGAGACCCATCCAGACTCTACACATAGGTGCCAGAATACAGAGTAATAGACTACAGAGACTGTGCTGAGAGAAAGGAACGTATAAGCTATTCTTTTTGTAGTTTCTGTTTCATTCCATATCTGATCATGGGTTCTCTCATCATTGATTTATTTGTGTTAGCTTGTTATTGTTGTTAAAGAAAATTCCCTTTGGTTTAATTTTGTTATCTAATTGATATGCTTCTTTGGCAAAGGCTCCCAGTACAAGACCTACAAGCAACTCTGAAGTCGCATTGTATTTGCATTGTTTATCTGACTCTTATTTTGTGCAGAATATACGCAATGCAATGCCCATACACTTCTTTCAGATCATTGACATCTGCATTTCCTTAATGAAATCCACAAGTAAAAAGAATGTTTTATTATTTGATTTTGAGCTGTTTGGGGGCCAAACAAGAGAAAACACTATTTTGTGCATGGATTTTAAAAAGTAAATAGGCACTGGACCCGCCGCAATATGAATTGAGATCCTGGTGGAGGGAGTAGGGGTTTTTAAACCTTTGCCCCATGCAGTGGTCTGAATCCATATCAGCCCCCTTCCTCATGTCTGCTATTTGCATTGGTAGACAATCTTTCATTGGCAAAAATGGAAGCTTTCCTTCCAGTGTAAATAGCAGTCACAAAAGTTCTGATTCACATTAAGACCACACCAAGGGTTAAACCCCTGTGCTCCCCCACCAGGTCCCAATCCAGATAAGACCTCCACACCTACTATTTACTTTTCTTTTTTTAGAAAAAACTATTCACACAATTGCTAATTCTGTGAATGGCATCTCATCTGCTTTAGTCCTTTGTCTCAGTAAATTCTATTAAACAGCACTGAAACATGATGGAAACAGAATGGATGAAGGGTAAGCAATTTTTCTAGATTGAAAAGTCCAAACAATGTTCTAACAAGAGCTACAATCTTCAGCATATGCAGCTAGCTAAATTTGAACATTGAGCATTTGAGCAATGTTTCACATGTTCTCAACATGTGAATGGTCTTCATAGTAGTCATCTTCAAAATATAAAGGAAACAAATATGTGTGCATGTAATAGGTAACATAATGGGAAAGCATTAACCCAGAGGTCCCCAATCTTTCTAGGTCTGTGAGTAAATCTGGAATGTTGAGAGAGTATAGTGGGCACCCTCACAAAATGGCTACCATGGGGGAGCTTACCCATTCAAAAAAGGGTTACTATGGAGAGCATGGCTGGCAACAAAAATGCCCATTTCTCAAAAGGCAAACTGGTGAGACTAAAAGGCAAACTGGTGAGACTAAAACTTGCCCAAAAACTTAAGTGCAAGACAGAGGTGGGGTCTGAGCTCAAGAACATGAAGTCATTCTTTTGAACCCGCATTTTTCTGCTCCAACACTAATTTCACAGAATGCAAACTTTTGAGACTCAGAGACAAGTAACTTGGCCAAGATACTGAGTAGAAGGCAGAGGTGGGGTCTGAGATTCAAATGCCAAATCACATATTGGCTCCCACAATGCACAACAAATGATCTGTTTCACAGAAGACAAACTGGTGATGCTCAGAGAAACATACAAACACAAGCAACACCCCCCCACACACACCACCACCCCAGGTACTCCCTACCACCCCCAGTGAACCTTTTTTTCTGGAGGGGCTAGCCATGCTTCAAAAAGAAGTGTGGGGCTGCAGCCACCCACCATTTATATTTTCTAAGAATGCCTCTGGGCCCATGTGGAAATACAAATAGCGCTGAAGGCTGGCACTTCACTTCGCAGCTTGTAATCTCTATATGGAATCGAGTCAATGGGTCAGTTGCAAAGGAAAATGAATACTATGTAAGCTGGTCTGGGTTAGTAACTGGCTTCACACAGTAGGTTATAGGAGGATCTGAAACAAAAACAAAAAAAAGGGGGAGTTGCCAGACCTGTTCACTCAGTCATTCCCAAGAAAAAGGTCGGGGGAAACATGCACTGTTGGGCACCATCATCCAAAGGTGCACAGAGCCCAACGCTCTGAGGAGAAGGCCCAGTTGGGTGTACCGAAGGCCTTCAGGCAGCAAGACCCAATGCCTTTCTTGTCCTGAAGCAGAAAAGTCCAACTGGCAAAACTGGAAAGTACTGGGTTAGCCCTGCATGGCTAAGGTTCTTTGGGTGCCGTTGCCACATAGCTGCCAATCAATTCCTAGCCTTCCTACCATCTTGGCAGCTGGAAAGGTGGTGGGAATCACAGTGCAACTGCTTGAATGATCCTGTCCACCTCTGCAGCTTCAAAGGATGACGGCTGCTTGTTTTGCTCATCAGAGGACAATACCACATTTGCCATGGCGAGCATAGCAAATGTATTTGTTGAAGACTGAAGGAGGCAACTGAAGAAACACTGGGCAAGCAGGCTGTTATTGAGCAGAGATGGAAATGCAGATGACTGCAAATGAGGAACTCTGAGTAGGAAGTGACCATTAACGCAGCTGCTTGGACAAGTGAGTTCCAGCAGGATCTATGGATTTATGCCAAATAAAGACAATCAGATGATCAGAGTTGGTCATTTGATCCTGACTCTGCAGCTCCAGATGAGTCTTTAGGTATACTAGATTTGAAGCCTTCAACAACAATTCCATCCTATGTTTGGAGATTTGCTGGTACAATGGAAGCCTGGGCTTAAAATGTAATTGAAAACTGGTGGCTGAGTGTGTGAAGTACTTGGGTGCTTATGTATTGCTTGGGTGTTAATGTGTTGCTGTTTTGTAAATGAAAAAAATATTTGAATAAAGTAGTTTTTAAAAGTTAGCACAATTTCTTGGATTTGACATGAGCCTTCCATGTTCTGCACCCAAGAGGCCAATGCAGACCTGGTTTGCTCTTAATTCCAGATCAGAGTGTGCTCTACATTTGACAACCTTCTTGTCTCTGGCAAATATGAAATACAAAGTTCACCAAAGAGAGAAATTCCCTTGAAGGCCTTTGGGTCTCTTGCACCATTAGCACTTACGCAGCAGATTAAAACGTGTTTTTCCCCAGGTATTTACTGGTATTAGACTTAATTTGCATTGATATTGACTCCTGCTATATGGTCCCTGTTTAATTGTGGGTTATTTGTGATATATTACAATATATTAACTGGGGTAGGCAACCACCAGTTACCAATGTGACCCAGACACCTTCCTTGGTGTCTGAGACACCCAACTCCTTCCAATTTTAATTGAAAAAAAATAAAAAATATTTATATATTTTGTTACTGGAAACTTGGATTGCTTCAAAGTGTAGTGGAAGCCCCTAGTTTCTCAAATTTCCAAATATGTTCACAGGCCCAAAAGGTTGCCTACCCCTGTTTTATCATTACTATTTCAATGTTTTGTTCACCATCTTAGAGACCTTATAGTAGAAAGACAGGATACAAATGTTTTAAATAAATGACTCAGTCCTCAAAGATCACTGTCTCATTACATCAGGCAAACACTGAATACAGGCAACCAAACTGGGTGGTGATAAGCGTAACCACACATTGGCTGTTATATATCCCACAGCTGCTGTCATTTAAACTGAACTCCTATGAAAAGAACTACCCAAGATTTTCTTGCAGGGTCCCACCCAGTCCCTGAGAAGTGGACAGCACACTGTTCTCATCAGACTCATGAATTAAGAAGATAACTTGATCACAGTCTCAAAATATTATCATAAGTATACAGTACTAGGTTTAGATAGGTGCTAGGATGTTGCTCCAATGCGGCAAGCATACAGTTAAGATTATCTTTTCTAAATAATAACTCCAGTAAGAGGGATCAATAATTTGTGCTACAAGATAAACATAACATCTCTCTCTCTCTCTCTCTCTCTCTGGGCCGGTTCATACAACCCAGGTGGCGAGTGGGGAAGGCACCATGGGGCTGTCTGTGGGGTCCGGCAGGGCACCGCAGATGACCTGCGCCCCGCGTGCGTGGGTGGACCCCGGTGGAGCTGGCAGTCCCCACACTGCAGTGCGGGCCTCCCAGCACTAGGGGGTGGCGGCTCGGGCTGCCCAGAGGGGCCGTTTGGCCCTACAGGCTAGAGCCGCCGCAGCTCTGGCCACTCTGGGCTGCTGCCTCTGTGCGGCCACGGGAGGCCCCCGCGGGACAGCCGCCCGTTGTTCGCATGGCAGGGTGGCCACACGCGGTAGGGGCTTACCCCTCTACCGCCCATGGTCACTTTGCGTGCTTCCATGCACGGCCATCCCGCAGGGGCGCCCCCGGCCAGCGTTCACACGACACGGGAACCGTGGGGGGCTTCTGCTCCCCCGCGGTTCCCGTGTCATGTGAACCAGCCCTCTCTCTCTCTGTTAACTTGGGTATATCTTGGAAGAGATATACCCAAATAGCACAATTTCTATACCTAGAAATTGTGCTATTTGGCAAGTTTCCTTCAAATGTGTAATCATGTGTGTGTGTGTTTGGCTTACTTCATATTTGAAACAACTATTTAGAGTGACAGTATGGGAAGAAAAATGACTCCTTTTCTTATGAATGACTCCAGTTTCTAAAGATCTTGATTGCAATAGCAATCACTTGAAATAAAAATGAAACACCATATAATGAATGCCACTAACTGATACAGAACTATGTAATTTAATACCCTTTGAAAGAACTCCATATGTTACCTTAATAGTAGCATATGTTTTGACTCAACAAAATCCTTTTATTACAAACATCAACATGACCTCACTTAGCTGAGGGTGCTGAGTAGGTCTTGCAAAGGATTTACTATAGTGTCAGACAAGATGGGATTCTTCTCTTTTTCTAATTTTTAATAAACTCAAAACAAGAGTGTTCCAGCAAATCTATACAGATCAGGCCTGAAACATGCCTGGCTACTGACAGAGACTGATATCAGCTATTATTTTAACTTTAATGTAAGCAGTAGCTATTGGAGTATTTTCACACATCATGAAAACAGATGCAAATTTGGCTATACCTTACAGATTGGGGAACCATCATCATCATCATCATCATCATCATCATCATCATCATCATCAATCGCAATAATTGCAAACATGGATAAGATCAAGAAATTAGAAAGCTAAGTGACTGCACAGGGGGGAGGGATCCTGTTTTTGAATGCATGTCCATGTTAATAAAGGGTGTGTGCTTCAGATTTGGTCAAATCTCAAATCCTAAACCAAATCAGGCTAATTCGGACAGATTCAGGAGATATCCAAATCGAAGTGGAGCTCCTCTGAAGTGGACTGAATCCAAATCTGAAAACTCCTGAAAATGTGGGATTTGCCTTGGAGGGACACAGAGACGCAGATAGTATATTCAAAAATTGATACATTTCTCCCCAAGCTCTCCAAATAAGGAAAACACCAAAAGTGGTGAGAGAGGGGAGGGAGAGGAGGAGGTGTAGTGTAGTTTTGTCACTGGCAGCTCTAGCTTCTAATTAAAGTGAATGGTTTATGAGGGCTCTCTAATCCGAGTGCTTAAGGGGAGGGATGCTGAAGCAATATATCATAGGACTGATCCAGCATTCAGTGTACTTTGCTAGTTTTCTTTCTCAGGAGCAGGAACCTTAAAAGAGCTTTGGTGGAATCTGTGGGGCCTGGCAGGGTGTAGCATTGCGTGCTTGCTTGGAAAATGCTGGATGTCAGTCCTTCTTCCTCTGCCACTGTATATTCCACATCCATCATCGACCCGTCTTATTGCACTTTCTGTGATTTTGGTTCCAACTGAACAGAAAACAAAAAAGTCTTAAAATGTTTTTCATTAATTATAACCCCCAACAAACTTCCCTGAACCTATTCATCTGAAACCTGTTAGGCTTTATCCCCTCAGAAGGGGCAACTATCCCTGCAAATTTCATCCAATTCTGTCAAGAAATAAAGTAATGGCTTTTTTTTTTCTTTTAAAAAATCAGAAATTAAAGGTATGTAGCACAAATTCCCCTGAAATGTGGCAGCTGAAGTCCATCATAAGGGACTAGTATGCCTGCAGATCTCATTTAATTCTGACAAACAGAACAAAAATTATATCCATTTGTTGATTTCCAATTATAGTCAGTGGGCGACATGAAGATTTGGATTTCTGAATCGAGGGTCGTTCGGACCCAAGTCAATGTGGATGGCTTCCAAATTGGTCTAAGCCAAATCAGGATGTTTTCTGAATCATTGGATCAGGGTCCAAACAGAATCTTGTGGTCAGTGCATACCCCTAGTTAATAACTATATGCAGGTTAAAATAAAAAAAAGCAGCACAGCAACAGGGGAAAAGTTCTTGCTATTCCCTACCTTCATGTACTGATTTCAGGCACAGAGTTTTAAAGTAGTATTAAAAATGCAACCATCCACCAGCAATCTGAGCTACTACAGTTCCAGACAGACTGTGCCATGTGATTTTGGTGAACAGGTGACTTAGCTCTGGGGGCTGGTTCATACTACCCAGTGCATCCCCCCCTTGTGCCCACACACACATGCAAGCAGTGTAGGAATGCACGGAGCCGCTAATAAACCCACAGTTGGGAGTCAACTAGGTAAAGACATTGTTTCTGTGAACTGATGCTTCCACGTACATCTGTACTGTACATCTATTGCCTTATTAAAATATTTATACTTAAGCTGCTGAAATCACACAAACCACAGTAGTTGAGTGAATGGTTGATACAAATGGAGTGTCTGTATTAGCATTTTCCCCAGCCATGAAATGAATTTATTTAAAATTATTTTAGGCTGCCTTTAAGAGTGGACTGGCATACCAGCCTAAGCTAGTAAAAAGTACTAGCCACCACTGCTGCCAGAGTTCTCCAGTTAGTGCCAGATCCAGGAGCATTCCCAAACTGTGCATTTGGTCCTTCTGGGGGAGTGCAAGCCCATCTAGTGTGTTCCTCTATCCAGATTGGTTGCTCTGCCACCAGTACCTCCATCTTGTCTGGATTAAGTCTGTTTGATTAGAGGCAGCCCTATACTCTATTGAAGCACTTATGTGTAGATCACCAGCTAGTGGGAACCAGTCTGTAGTCTGTCCTGAATATTCCAAGACATGAGAAGGATCCACAGGAAGCAAAAAGCAACTGGCAGCACAATTCTATAAACATTTACTCAGCATTGTATTCAGTGGGGTTTACCCTCCAGGCGACTATGCATAGGATTGAAACCAACAGCAATTGTATGGCATCAAAAGTATGCTTGGATGACGTACTGTTCCAGACAGAGAGCTAGCACAGCCCTAGCTCAAGGATTTTACTGTTTACAGTTAGTAGTGAAGCTGGTGTTGGGAGTGGGGATGTTCACTAGCACTGGAGAAGCAGGTAAGTGACAGTGGGGATATGGGACCTGGTCCCAGTCCAGGGGAAGCTGCAGCCTCAGACACCGATTCTGACTCGGAAGAAGAAGCTGGAGAGTCAGGTCCAGCCATGGGAAACCAGAGGCCTGAGAATTCAGTTCTGCCAGGCCTCGCACTGCCTAGCGAACAGAGAAGGGGCGAGGCGCTGGAGACTGATATGGCCTATCTTCCACAGCCAGAACACTTGACCTTGTTAGAGGCCCCTGAGCGTCAGTCAGGGATGCCATCCCTGGGAACAGGGAAGCAGGAGGAGGTCTCTGCAGGCGAGGTGTTTAGGGGTGTCTCCTTTGGTGCATCGTCAGCGGAAGAGGGCATGGTGCAGAAATGCCCGGTGAGACGCAGCAGCCACTTGAGAGCCAGGTTTCTCTGCCAGGACTGAATGTCCGAGAGCAATCCTTAGCAGTCACTACCCTGTATTTAAACTAGTGCAGCTTCCAGGAGCCTTTGCAGGAGAAAACGCACTGAAAACCTAGAAAGCTGTCCACCTCCTTTGGAGAACTATGATCTTATGAGCAATGCTGCCACACGAGCCAAGTTGAGCCCAAAGCAAGCGCCAGCTGAGGCGCTCGCCAGACTTCTGAGCTCCCGTTGCTTACGTAGAAAATGGCATAAGATACGTTAAAAACAGCTGCAATTTGCACAAGTTACGCAAATCATGGCTGTTTATAATGTATCTTACGCCATTTTCTACGTAAACAACGTAGCGCCGGAACCCAGATGTTGCTTCCCTGGCTTGGCTCGCGTTCTCGCGAGCCAAGACAGGGAAACAGGTAGGGCGAGTGGAGCTCAGGGGGTCGAGCCCAGAGAGTTGGCCGGACTTCCACCCCCCAATTGAGCTCCCCGCACATCACTAGATTGCCTCTTTGTCATGATGTTCCTGAAATGACTTTTGCCTGGGACTATTCTGCAGATCTTTATTGTAGCTGTAAAGGCCGATAAATAATCACTGGAATTACTGCAATAAAAGGTTTTACTGGGACTCTTGCCTTGACTCTGGGTAGCCAGGTTCTGACAAGATAATCCAAAAATGGCTTTGTTGGAGAAAGCCTCTCCATTTCCCTCTTGCCCAGTTTCTGCAGGATTTATGTTTGGGGGTGCAATCCTATAGCCACTAGACAGAGTCTAGACAGCTATAGGAGAAGTCAGAGTCCCAGCTCCAACCTTGGCAACACACTCCGAGATCGGAGCTGGGACTCCGAGGTCAGAGCTGGGACTCCGAGGTCGGAGCTGGGGCTCCAACTTCCGAACGCCCTCCCCGCCACCCTCGTAGCCAACACGGAAAGAACCGCGCCAGCTGCAGCTCTACGGTCAGAAGCCTGACCTCGGAGCCAGAGTTCTGTGGGCATTCCGGGGGGAGGGGAGGAGTCTGACTTTGCCAGGATACATAGTAACTCTCCTCCTCACATTCTGGGGCAAAATACTTAGATGGCCAAAATCAGCCGTTTGAAGTCTTTAGCAGGGCAGGAGAAGCGTGGACGTAGCCTTTGCCTCCATGCTCCTCCCGCCCTCCATAGGATGCCTGTAAGCCTCTGAGTTCCGCGGGTTACAGGCAGCCACATTGGACTGTGCTGCCCATTATCCAGAATTTCTCCCCCCACCTGCCCATTCCATATTACTCCTGGGTGGTACTAGATGTTATACTTGACATGAAGCTGCTGCTGAAAATAATCATGCAGCCGCCAGCGTGATCACATCACTCCAGTGCTTCAGGAGTTGCACTGGCTACCAGTTGCTTGCCGAGCCGAATTCAAGGTGTTGGTTTTGACCTTTAAAACCCTACACGGCTCCGGCCCAGTTTATCTCAAGGAGCGCCTCCAGCAACATCAAGTAGGCCGCTCAACAAGATCTGCCACGGACGGCCTTCTCCTTGTCCCATCAGCCAGAGCAGCCAGGCTGGTGGGGACTGGGAAGAGGGCCTTCTCTGTGGTGGCCCCCAAGTTATGGAACTCCGTCCCTAGTGACCCTCCGTGATGAGCTTCTGCCTTGCATTAAAAACATGGTATTTCAGGTGGGAATATGGGATGGGTTAGGATTTTTTTTAAAAAAATCTATACTGTTTTAATTGTTATGTTGTTTTATTATTGCATTGTTTTAATTGTCCATCGCCCAGGGTGGCCGGGTGACCAGCCAGATGGGCGATTCATAAATGTAATAATGTAATATAATGTGAAGTGCAAGCAGGCTCCAGAAGGGTTTTCTTAATTCAAAAGACCTGAGAGAATTAATTTTCCTGGGGAAATTAAATAAAAGGCTCATCCTGAGGAGAAAAGTTTTGAATATACACATCACTTACTATGTTCTTTCCAGCTTTCAGATAAGGCCTGTAAGTAACAGCCTTCTTGCACAGATCCCAGCAGATCTGTGCAAGAAGGCTGTTACAGGCCTTATCTGAAAGCTGGAAAGAACGTAATAAGTGTAGATATTACGTGTAGATATAACTACAAAGTTTTGACTGCCCTGTTACATATATACAGGAATGTATGTGCTTGTGTAATAAATAAATAAATAAATAAATAAATGCCAATTTATTTCTTACACTTGATTAGGCAAGGATGCTGGAAGCTTATAAGGCATTGTAACTGAACTTATTTTAAGGCAAACAGCTATATGAACCTGCCATAAGGTTTTTGCTTACAGATGAGAGCAGCATAGATAAAGTTTCGGGAAGTATTTTTATGGGGTAGTAGAGTCACTTGTACTTTGGAAAAGAGAGAAATTTAAGAAAACAGGTTGTGGTTAATGTACCTTTTTTTAGATATGTTGCCAACCACAAGGTACAGAGGATGCTTAAGGAGAAATTAGGGACTTTTCGAGTTTCTCTCGCATTAGTCAAAATGTAATTAATGATGTTTTCAGAAGAGAGGCACTTAAATTAAGAGTAAGGGCTTAAATGGTTTGGGGCCTTTATCTGAAGGAACGCCTCGTCCCATACATGCCTATCCAAACCCTGAGATCCTCTTCGGAGGTCCTTCTCAGAGAGCCCCCTCCAAAAGAGGCTAGGAGGGTGGCTACTAGGGGAAGGGCCTTCTCAGTTGTGGCACCCCATCTCTGGAATCAACTCCCCAAGGAGGTGCACCTGGTGCCTACTCTTTATTCCTTCAGGCGCCAGGTGAAGACCTTTTTATTTACCCAATATTTTAATGGTTAGATTTTATTCCCATTTTTATTATCACTGCTGTACCTCCGGTCTGATTCATCTAGCTGCTTTGTTTTATTGTTTTGTATTATATTGTATTTGTATTTCTATTTTAATGATATTCTTTGGTTTTAAGATTGTTTTTATCCTGTTTTTCTTGTAAACCACCCAGGGAGCCTTTGGGCTGATGGGCGGTAAATAAATATATTAAATAAATAAATAAATGAAGCTAGACCACCTTATAATAACCAATCAGTAAGCTTATAGCATAGTAAATATTAGATAATGGGTTGGCATAGGACTTTTGGGTATAAAAGAAAGTTTTACCTGATGGGTGAGGCCCTGCCTTCCATCTAGACTCCAAGAATACTTCTACTGGAGATAATGCTGGGACAGGGCCTTTGCTGGAAGATTTGTTCTAAGTCTAACTCTTTCTTTTCTATTTCTGTATAAAGTATGAATTGTATGTATGTATGCTAGTTTTTCCTAATAAAAGTGTTCTATTTCATTTTAAACTATTGTCTCTGTGTGTGGAAATCAGCTCATCTCAGCTTCAAGGCAGTCACTTCTCCTAGCCTGCACCAAATGTTAGCAGACAGGAAATGTGAAACGGTCATAAATTCTAAACTGAAGGTTTGTAAAAATTTTTTATCTTGACTAAATTCAAGTTTCCACAAACCAGGGAAGGTTTGTTGCAGTTCCAGCTAGTCATATGGGTGCAGAAAGAGATCAGTTGGGGGGAGGGAATATTTACAAGCAACTGCTAAACAGATCCACACTTATGGTAATGTGAACCAAATCATCCAGAGCAAAAGGAAAATGCTTCTTTGTTGATCAGATGTAATACTTCCTTTTGCACAAGCTTGCTGATATCACTTAGAAGAGAGGTGTTTTTCTCCCACTGGTGCTTGTAAGCTAGCTGCATTCATTAACCACCATTATATCTGCATCATTTAATTTAGGTCAACATGTCAAAGTAATTCATGATCATATTTGTTTTCAGCCAGTCTACCTTACCCTCAAAAAGCTAAACACACTATATTTGGACTCAGCAATAGAAATATCTACTTTATATTCCAAGATGATACAGCATCAGCAGTACATGCAGCATATGTAACATGTACTTGTGTGGACTTGCAATTTCCAAAGATAAATGTAATGTTAGTAGTACATGGTAGGATAAAAGAGTAAAAGCAGTGAATTTCAGAAATGGGGACTTCTGAACACTCCATGTTTTAGCTTGTCTCATAATGGCTTGGCACCAGCCCTCCACTACTATCAGGCTTCCCTACTACTGGTTTCTCATCTCCTTCCCCAAGGTTGCAAGGGTGGAAGATAGCAACAGAGAAGAGGAAGCTGGCAACAGAGAAGACTGGCAAAATCCAAGTGTTCATCCTATGTTCTCACAGTTCCTGTCTGCAATGAGTATACTTAGAGGCTTTATTTTTGGCAGGAAGTTTGTGAACTGTTGTTTTTAAAATGTATCTCCAGAAGCCTTCATTGAAGACAGGAACCATGGGAACTTAGGATGAGCCATCTGTTTTCATCAACTCTCTCTGCTGCCAGATTCCTTCTCCCAGTTGAAATTTGGTAAGACTGGGAAATGAGGATGGTGAGACCTGCATCAGGGATCAGCATGATTGGGCACCTGTCAAGGGCCTCAGGACTCAGAAGGGCCCATCGACGACCCTGCCAGATCCCTGTCCTACTTCCCCCATGTAGCAGCATGGCACCACTGTTGCCGCCACCAGTACTTCACTTCAGTCCCTTCTCCCCGCAGATGTCTGAGACATGTTTTAGTCAGCAGTGGTACTTACCATGAGAGCCAAATTGCAACCTGCACTCTGCTCCATTTTGCAGCAGGCATCTGCCATGTTCAGATTCCCCAAGATGCAATGCCCAGCATTGACACTGGGCATTACACCCTGGGGATTGTAACATGGTGGCCACCCGCTGAAGAGCTGACCAAAGTGCAGGCTCAGCTCCTATAATAAGCATCACTGCCCACCACTTCTGGGTAAAACACATCTGTAGGGGAAAGGGGGTGAGGCAAGAGACAGGCAGGGCCGGCAGCTCTGATGGCAGTGGGGGCAGCAGCAGCATGAGGCAGGGAGGCCAGGTTGTCACCGCCAGGCAGGCACCCATTAAATAGCACCACACTGAGGCCCATTAAAGTCTGGTGCCAGCTTGAAATGACCAAGCCAAATATGAATCAGTAGGGAGATTTCACCCATCACTAATGGGTTGTTTTTAATCTGTGGTTTTAAATCTTATATTTATATTATATTGTATTTTATGGTTTTAACTGTTGTAAACCTCCCAGAGAGCTTAGGCTATTGGGCGGTATAAAAATGTATTAAATAAATAAATATAATAATACAAAATATTTTTTCTTCCAAGAAAAGCTATGCTTGGTTAAGGGCTAGTTTATACACTCAGCCAGTTGGGAAGACTGCACATAGAAAAGCAGGCAGGTATTGCTCATCCCCATGCACATACAATATCATCTGTTATACAATGTTGTACATGGGCCCAATTCACACAACCTCTCTGCTTTTTAAGAGGAAGTTCACAAAAAATGTATGCATTTATCACTTGCGTCACCAGTTATCTTATATGTGCATATTCTTAGTATTTATATTTAAATCTCTTCATAACCCTATCCTAGATTAAATGTACATTTCCCCTTATTCTTATTCTCTCACTTCCTCAATTGACCATGACTCCTGGGGTATGTTCTCCACCATTTATATTATTTTATTATATTTTATTTATTAAAAAATATTTCTTGGCTGCTTTTCAGGGCATACCCAAGGTGGCGTCCAATAATAAAACACATAATAAAAACTGATACAGTCTTAAACAGCAATAAAAACACAGTAAAAACAGCAAAAACACAATAAAAACAGCAATAAAGATAAAAACAACAATATTTTTATATACATTCTCCGAATCAAATATTGCAGAAGGAATATTGCCGAATCAAATATTGCAGAAGGTATAGAGCTAGACCTCTTTATAGAGGTCTAGCTCTATAAAGAGCAGATGAGGCCGTCAAATTCTCACCTGTACCAGGGATACAGACTTTCTCACTAAGGATATGAAAAGTCAGTGTCATGCCTGTTCTGAAGGAATCCTCTTTGGAGGATGATCTATTCTATTGCTCCTTGAGCCAACAATCTCAAAAAGCAGCGTGCTTCAAGGGACCCAGAGGGAAATCAGGGAGATTCTGGCCCCTCAGAAGAAACGGCTTCTGAATCCTTCCCTCAAGATCTGGAGAGCATTCTGATTCAGAGGCAGAAGCTGAGTTACTGCCAACTCTGAGGGAGCGCAGCTGCCAGGCAAAGAAGTGCCCACCTAAGTAACAATCCTTCTGCGTAAAGGGTTACTGACATGATTGTTCACCAGCAATCTGAAGTGGTACAAATGAAACTCAGGTTTATTGCCTTATTGTTCTTTGTGACACTGTAACGATGCACGCACTATCCTTTCATATACAATTATGAAATAAATGTATTAAATAAAAACTGAATAATCTAAGAACAATCTAATTAGTAGTACTATTGGCAAAAGTAGTAGCTTAGTCAAGAGAGCTCAAGTTGCTTACATAAAAAGTATGAATGAACAATGCTGAATAGAATGGCCCATAATTGTTCCGTGTAGTTTTGTGTGCTTTCTTCACCAACCAAAACAGGATAGATGGACTGTTGGTCTTATCAAATAAAGTTGTTCCTGTATTTCATTTATCAAATATATTTTAATGACTTGTAGCTTCCCTATTTGCAAATAAGGTAATGTATTATTAAAGTATCTGAACACTAGATAATCATCATCATCATCATCATCATCATCATCATCATCATCATCATCAGGCGATCACTCCTGACCAAGTAAGATTGTATTCTAGGATAAGAGGAGGAAATTCTAAAGAAGATTGTGTAGACTCTAGCGATGGGTCCGTAAGTGACTGTGGAGGCCAATTCTAGATCCACACAGCTTCCCACAGTGAGGACACAGGTTACCAGATGGAAGATGGTGCTGTAAAGGATTCATTTGACATGCTTTTCGCTTAGCACGTTTCTCCCTTTCACCTTGCACTCGAGCTTCTTCAAAGTCCATAGAACCTTTGTGAAAGGCCAACCTCCATTTAGATCGTTCATGGGCCAGAGCTTCCCAGTTTTCGATGTTTATATTGCATTTTTTAAGATTAGCCTTATGAACATCTTTAAACCTCTTTAAACATCTTTAAACCTCTAGTGTTCAGATTATTAAAGTATCTGAACTCTAGATAATATGAGGGCACAGAAGTAACATATTACAAACACCATCCATATATCAAGAAATGTGGGGCTTGAATAAGGAGCCCTGTGGATCAGACACTGGGTCTTGGCTCCCTGTTCCACAAGGGAAGGCAAGCAGTTCCAGTTAGGACATCCTCACAACAGCCCCAAATCCTCCTGGCTCAGGGAGTTAGGCAACAGTAGAGCGCCAATCTGCTGCTACTTTTTGATATGTTACCATTGTTCTGCCTTCTCTCAGTATGGACAACTTGTTGCAGAGGGAAGCCACCAGGTTCTAGCTCTGTGCTGCAAGATTACTGGTCTTTAGTCTTCCTGTCACAAAACTGAATTCTGTTGTTTTCTGCCTGGCTGCCTTTCTGACACTTGTCTGTCTACTCAAGGTACTTGGGTCTGTGTGCTTAACAAAGCTTCTTTTTTTCATATCCTTATTGAGAAATGATATATAATCTTAAAATGCATGAAAATTGAAGATGATACAACCAGTTGCCCTCAGTATTTCGTTTAACTGACCCTTCACAAATAACTTGACTCGTGAAAATGAAGACACATAATAATGAATTGGCCAAATGCACCAGCTCTTTTGCGGGGCAAGCGTTGCAATTCAATATTTTAGAGACCTGCCTTGTGAAAGCAGCATGAGAGCCCAGTTCACCTCATACTGTGTACAACTGAATGCAACCATATATGTTACCTCAGGGAAAATGAAGCCATCACCATTACCATGACTACCAGACCCAGTACCAAAAAAATGTTTCCCTGTTGCACACAAAAACATAACATTGTTACTAAACAGGTATCTAACATATTGGAAAGGACAAATGTGCCAGTGCCAGTATATCGAATGGATAAACCTTTCCCTGTTTGCCTTGGAATATTTGCAAAATCTTGAAGGCTTTTGCAAATCCTCAAAAAAGAATGCCCGCCAAAAAACAGATGCTCTCCATCCCTGCTTTGAAGGGATCATGAGGAAAGCCCAAGCTTTGACACAGTTTTCTTTGGTTCCTACCTCCCCCCCTTTCCTGCTACTTCATTTCTCTTCCCCCATCCCCATGTCTGTCATGTTTTAATTCTTTGGCTGAGCTATCTTGCTTATTTTCAACCTCCTCCTCCTCCTCCTTTGAGGAGCAAATTCATCTATGGTGTCAAGCTGGTTGGCTATAACTGAGGGAATAAAATTGACCCTTTGTCTTGGTCTCTTCTAGAGGGCGAGTCCAGCAGCCAGGGAATTTGCAAGTAGCACATTCTTGCCTTTGCCCTTTTTGCTGGTTGACTCATTATCCAGAACTCCAGCAGCTATGTATATTTATATATATATGTTGGTGAGCGAAAGTACTCATGAAAAACTTTTGAGCTGCTGGATGAACCCTTGAGAAGAAATGTGGCATTTGGAAACTGTGTGCAATACTCTGATTACCTGCTAAACCAGAACATAATACGGCCCTGAGTGAAGGAAGAATACCTGGTTTTATGATGGCATAGTCCTACATCTATGGAATTAAGCAGATTTTAAACAAGGTTTGTAAATAGTCACTTCTCCAGTTATAATTTGTAGCAAGTATGAATTGCTTACAGGTGATCAGGCAGGGGTTTACAAAATTTGGGTTGCAGTCTTAGAGCTAGAAGAGAGACATTACTTTAAATCTGTATCTAGCAGCTATGCCTCCCCTCACACACAATTTTTACTCTAGAGTAGGTGCAGGGGGCTGATTTTAAATGCCCTCCTACCCCCCCCACCCTGACTGGGGTCCCTGCACCTACTCTAGAGTAAAATTGAAAAAGTGTGAACACAGTGGGGCATACTTCAGAGTAAACATGCATAGGATTGCACTGTTGTTGATTTTTCTTTTCTTTTTTCAGGCCACAAATGTTGCACAATAGGAGCTTTTCTGTTACTGTGATTCTCAACCCATTAAACTGGGAAATTGTAGTTTAAATCATAATGAGAAGTAAGTCCAAAAAGTGTACAAGTCCATGAAAAAAAAGTACCCGGGCCCTTTTTTTTTTTACTTGATCCATTCGTTCATATTTTTTTCAAACTATAGTCTGAGGGACTATAGTTTGAAAAAACTGGCCCCGTTTAAAAAGTTTGAGGGCCCCTGGTCTAGAATGACTCCCAAGCTGCGGACCTGGTCTTTGAAGGGTAGATGTACCTAGGGATGTAACCGTTCGCCTAGCGCGGGCGTAGCGGGCCGAAATTGGCCCCGCTCACGTCTGTGCGGGGCTCGCGCGGGCCTACTTGACTCCAGCGGCGGTGAGCCTCTCCGCGGCGCGGCGCCCGCGCTACCCGCGCTGGTCCTGTCACGTCACTTCCGCCGCGCCGGAAGTGATGGACGGGACCCTGCTCCGGTGTGCTTGACCCCCGCGCTATGTTTTCGGCAGGGGGAACCAGGGCAACAGGGCTTAAACAGCCCTGTTGCCCTGGTTTCCCCTGCCAAAAACATAGCACGGGGGTCCAGCACACCGGAGCAGGGTCCCGTCGCGTCCCTTCCGCTGCGCTGGAAGTGACACGATGGGACCATCGCTCCAGTCGGCGGCAGCTCGAGCGGCGCAGAGGATGCTCTGCGCCACTCGAAAGAACGAGGCGGGGGGGCGCCACCACAGAGAATTGCAGCAGCGGAAAGGCAAGCCCCCCCACAGGTACGTGAACACCGCTGGATGTACCCCATTCAGCACCAGGTCAACATCCCCTAACCTCCCCTTGTCTCCCACCAGAAGTACCTCGGTCTTGACAGGGTTCAGCCTCAGCATGTTCCTTCCCATCCAGCCACCCACTGACTCCAGGCACTTGGACAGGGTCTCAACAGCCAACCTTGGTGAGGACTTAAAGGAGAGGTAGAGCTGCGTGTCATCTGCATATTATTGACAACAACGCTTCCCAAACCTCCTGATGATAGCTCCCTGGGGCTTTAGGTAGATGTTAAATAACATCGGGGAGAGGATGGAACCCTGCAGCACCCCACAAGTGAGTGGCCAAGGGTCTGAGGCCTCCTCCCCAAGAACCACCCTCTGGTACCTTCCAGAGAGGAAGGACCGGAACCACTGCAATACCGTGCCTCCCATGCCCAACCCCTCCAGGCGGTCCAGAAGGATACTGTGGTCAATGGTATCAAAAGCTGCTGAGAGATCGAGGAGGACTAGAAAGGAGCATTCGCCCCTGTCCAAAGCCCTCCTCATATCATCCACCAAGGTGACCAAGGTCGTTTCCGTCTCATGTCCAGGCCTGAAGCCCGACTGGCATGGATCTAAATAATTGGCTTCATCCAAGTGTGCCTTCAACTGAGCCCCCACCACCCGCTCGATCACCTTGCCCAGAAATGGTAAATTGGAGATTGGGCGAAAGTTGTTCAGATCTTGGGAATCTAAGGAGGGCTTCTTTAGAAGTGGTCTTATTACTGCCTCCTTGAGGGCTGATGGCATCACTCCCTCTTCGAGGGAGGCATTCACCACCGCCTTGATCCCCTCACCCAGTCTCTCCCTGCAGCTCATGATGAGCCAGGACGGGCAAGGATCAAGCAAGCAGGTGGTCGGCCTCACAGATGAAAGCACCTTGTCCACTTCATCAGAAGGAAGAAGCTGGAACCGATCCCAGAAAACTGGTCTGCCATTAGCCTCCTCCAGCTCACTCCCTGTGTCCACGACGTACGAAATTCTACTCCTAATCCAATCTATTTTATTTGCAAAGTGCTTCGCTAAAGCCTCACAGGAGGCTTTAGACTGTTCCAACGGACCCGTAGCAACTGGACCAACCAGGCTCCAAACCACCTGGAACAGCCTCCTGGGGCAGCACTCCGCAGACACGATGGAGGCAGCATAGAAATTCTTTTTTGTTGCCTTCACCGCCACCTGGTAGGCCGAAGATGCAGCTCTAACCTGTGTCTGATTGTCTTCGGAGCGGGATTTACGCCATCGGCACTCTAGCCTTCTCACCTTCTGCTTCAGAGCTCGCAACAATGGAGTAAACCATGGGTTGTCAAGGTACTGCTCCTGCCAGCTAGAAACACTGGACGTTTGGACATGGGCAGTGCGAGCAATGCCTCTGCCTCTACCTCTGCCTCTAGCAGCACCATGTGGTTTGCTAACACCATGCCTGGTTTCATACTGAGATACTGGGCTTTTCTACATGGCTATAAATTGCTGTATCTACTTCAGTTTCGTCACAGAATTGAGATCAGAGCTCTACACAAAGAGCTTTTCCTTTCCTGCTTTTCTGCTACATAACCTCTAGGTGGTGCTGCGCTATGGTGGAATAGCACAAAATAGGTGGTGACTCCTATGTCAGTGGGGCTCCTTATCCATTGCAGCTTTTATTCTGAGCTTTATAGGAGCTATCCACGGTGCTCCATGGTGGTGAACATATTTTGGGGATGGAGTACAGCACCATGGATAACTCCTATAAAGCACAGAATAAAAGCTGCAATGGACGAGAAGGCCCGCTGACATAGGAGTCACCAGCCTCCCCTGCGAAATACACAAGTAGAAACAGCGCTTTCAGAAATAATACCCCATTTTTCCCATTCTAAAAAACCCCCGGAAAGTGCTCTGAAAAAACAGAAGCAAAACTAGAGGTTCACGCAGTCATCTAAGGAAGCTGTAAACAACTGTAAGGAATCACAAGAGCACAATAAACACAGAAAAGCTCAATGTGTTAAAATAAAGTACACTTTACTATTACTATTAAAAGAGTGCTTGTGTGAACACTAGATCACTCACAACACTGTGCCTGTGTGTATGAAAAAAAATCATACACAACACAACCCTCACACCACAAAGAGAACACAGTAAGACAAGAGTGAGGTATAACTATAATAATAAAATGCTGACATGCCCTGTCACAGAGGATCCCCTTCACTCTGGATCCCAGAATTGGATCCCACCATCCAATTCTGCTGCCACCCTGAAAGTCACACCCTCATAGTTATCAAACCATTTTTATATATCTAACATAGTTGAGCATAGGCATGCGACAAAACAAACTAGAGATTCATGTAGTTTAAAACAAAGGTATAATATATTTTAGCAAGAAGAAATAGGCAAGATAACTAATTGTTACTGTTTCTTTAAAAGGCTTTGGAGAATCTGGCTATAGAATTCCAGAATCCAGAATTCCAGCAGAATCTGGCTATAGACGCTTTAGTCCCTAACTCTAACCAATCATAGGCCAATTCCCCTATCAAGCTCAACCCCAGTTAACTCAGAGGCCTGGCAATGAGGGCTTGATAAGATGTCTTCACTCTGTAGGATTTGGCTACCAACTGGAACCTTGAAGGCTGTTCCCTTGAACTATGTTCTCAGATCACTGCCACCAGCTGACACTCTGGCTTCAGCTCCCCACCTGAAGGCTGCTTCTAGAGTCTTTACACTCTGTACTTGCACTCCTTCCTCAACTTCTGCCTTGTGTGCTCTCAGCTTGGCTTTCCAGCCCTGTTGTTGCTGCTGTCTTCCTGGCTGTCTTTCACAACAGCAGCTCACAAACTCTCTGAGAAGACTCTTCACCAACTCTCTAGACAACTCTCCCTGAAATGCCTCTCCACAGCTCCTTACATCCGTTCCAGCCAGATCCCTCCAGCCAATCAGCTTCATTGTGGCCAACATTCCATCGTCAGCCAAAACCCCCAATAATACTGTTCATTACAACTATATTATGAAACAACGTATGATAACAAGTATGCATTTCATATATACTATAACTATAGAATGCTGGTCTCAATCTGTTTCAGCAAATTCCCTTTGTCAAGTCTGTATCTGTAGACTTTTGAGTCCTTAGGAAAAAATCTTTATTTATTTATTTATTCATTTATTTAATACATTTTTATACCGCCCAATAGCCGAAGCTCTCTGGGCGGTTTACAACAGAATCTTTTCTGTTCCACTTCAGATTACCCGTATATGCTCGAGTATAAGCCGACCCGAATATAAGCCGAGGCACCTAATTTTACCCCCCAAAACTGGGAAAACTTATTGACTCGAGTATAAGCCTAGGATAAATTTAAGTAAATTTAGGGTTTAAAAAAGGCCCAAAAAAGCCTAGGGTGGCGGCGGGGGTCCTGGGGGGGCTTTGGCGGCGGCAGGGCTTTGGCGGCGGCAGGGCTTCGGCGGCGGCGGGCCTTTTTCGGCGGCGGCGGCCTTTTTCGGCGGCGGCGGGCCTTTTTCGGGCGGGTGCAAGTAGGGTGTCTGGGGGGTGGCGGGGGGTGTCTGGGGTGGCGGCGGGGGTCCTGGGGGGCTTTGGCGGTGGCGGGGCTTCGGCGGAGGCGGGCCTTCGACGGCGGCAGGCCTTTTTCCGCGGCGGCAGGGCATTTTCGGCAGCGGCGGGTGCAGGTAGGGTGTCGGGGGTGGGTGGGGGGTGTCTGGGGGTGGCGGCTGGGGTCCTGGGGGGGCTTTGGCGGCGGCGGGGCTTTGGCGAAGGCGGGGCTTCGGTGGCAGCGGGACTTTTTCCGCGGCGGCGGGGCATTTTCGGCGGCGGTGGGTGCAGGTAGGGTGTCTGGGGGGGTGGCGGGGGTGTCTGGGGGTGGCGGCGAGGGTTCTGGGGGGGCTTCAGCGGCGGCGGGCCTTTGGCGGCAGCGGGCCTTTTTCGGCGGCGGCGGGTGCAGGTAGGGTGTCTGGGGGGTGGCGGGGGGGCCCCGGGGGGGTCTGGGGGGTGGCGGCGGGGGTCCTGGGGGGGGGCGCTGACCCGAGTATAAGCCGAGGGGGGGCATTTTTCAGCACAAAAATGTGCTGAAAAACTCGGCTTATACTCGAGTATATAGGTATTTGTTGCTGGGCTGCGCCTCTTCACTCTTCTAGTGAACTAGAACTCAATGGTTTAGCAATAGTCAAACACACACGTTTCATATTGATCTGAAACAAGGGTTGCACTCCATAGTGCAAAAGCAAATCCTCAGGATCTTCTACTAGAAGAGTGGAGCAGTGCAACCCACCCAGCACAGGAGAAACTGGAGCAAAGCAGGCCCATAGCAAGCCTAAAAGTTCAGGTGGGAAGGCAAAAGTGGGGGGGGGGGGAGTTCATCTGGTTTGCAGGCCTTTTAAAGACAAAATTAAAAAAAAATTAGTGGGGAGAGAGAAAATTTAGGGGCACACCCCTGGCTACAGGCCCAGAGCAAAGGATTATATAAGATTCAACATATCTCCTCCAAAGCACTATGACTGGAGAGAGGAGAGCAAAGCAAACAGAGTCTAATTCTCATCCAATACTCTGGTTCCAAGAGGGGTGGGTAGGGAACTCTTCTGTATGCAAGAACTCTTCTGCACACAGAACACAGGCAGTCCCCAGGTTACGAACGAGTTCCGTTCTTAAGAATGTCTTTAAGTCGAATTTGTATGTAAGTCGGAACAGCATAGCGTTCTGTACGTTAAAATCGGCATTTACGCAAATTACGCAAATTGCGTAGTATACTATGCTATGTACTCTACAGAAACAACATAGCGCCGGGAAACCCAGAAGTCCATTCTTAAGTACGGGTTGTCTGTAAGTCGGACGTTCTTAACTCAGGGACTGCCTGAAATCTACTCCTGTAACATGAGATAGCATGGAATATTTATTTATTCATTCTATTTATACCCCGCCTTTTTTCCTGCAAGGAACCCAAGGCGGCTTACATAATCCTCCTCCTCTTCTCCATTTTATCCTCACAACAACCCTGTGAGGTAGGTTAGGCTGAGAGTCAGTGACTGGCCCAAAGTCACCCAGTGAGTTTCATGGCTGAGCGGGGACTAGAACCCGGATCTCCTGAGTCCCAGTCGAACACTCTCACCACTACGCCACACTACGCCACATCTTCATTAGGAATAAATGAAACAAGTCATTTATTCCTAATGAAGATGACTAGAGAACATGGGACTATTACAAGGAAAGTATACTATGGAGTGCAACCCTTGTTTCAGATCAATATGAAACGTGTGTGTTTGACTATTGCTAAACCATTGAGTCCCTCAACCACATCCTGTGGCAAAGCAACAGCGCCTAATTACTCACAGTGTGAAAGCAAACATGAGTTTCTTTGTCCATTTTGAAATTTCCTAGCAGATAACCCCACATCAGCAGCTGCATTCATGGGGAGGAGAATGCAGAGGCTCACTGAAACAAAAGGGAGACATCTACCAAACACTGCTGCTGCACAATCTTCATTCATTTCAATGGGGCTTCTGTACCGAAATGAATGAAGATTGCACCGAAATGGTGCTTCGTTAATTGAACTAAGTACAAATTCCTGGTTTGTTTCCTGTTAGGTAGATAACATATGAGGAACATGGTGGCACCTTGATAAACTATCAGTTGAATCCTGTGTTCAGTAGGGCTTACTCCCCAGTAAGCAAGTTTAGGATTGCAGCCTAAGGCTCCAATGAAATGCACACTTACATGTAGAGGACATCCCTTTGAATACATTAGGACCCATTTCTCAGTAAACACCCATAGACTATGTTCAGACATAACCCACACTCAAGGGTTGAGTATGGGCTGAGTGTGAGTTGTCATTGTTATTGTACTTTTTTCACAACCTTCTTCAGCAGTTGCACAGAAAAAGAAGGCTAGAGAGGTGGTAGACTTTATTCAAGCAACATATTATATATGAGCCATTCCAGCGGGCTGAGAGGAGGGAGATGAGAGGGAGCGCAGGGCCATTCCACCAGCCCTGCTGAAAGGCCGCCCTCCTGAAGGCTCCTCCTCCCTCAACTGCCACCAGCAGCAGCCATTCCAGCAGGCTGTGCAGAGGGAGAAGAGAGGGAGTGCAGGGCCATTCCACCAGCCCTGCCAGGAGTATTAATTAATATTCCCCCTTCTTCCCTCCCCATTCCTTTTTCCTTGTGTGTCATATCTTTTTAGATTGTAAGCCTGCGGGCAGGGACTGTGCTGTAAACCGCCCAGGCCCAGAGAGCTTCAGCTACTGGGCGGTTTAAAAATGAAATAAATAAATAAATAAATATAATGCAACTGCAATGTCATTATAGTGGCTTGGTTTCAGGGGTTTGATGTTATGCTGTCATAAGTGTCCCAGGTTTCCCCCACCCAGGGTGTATCTATTATATGTGTTTCACTCTCTATTGTTATTTCTCATGTACATGTTTAGTAGTATCTGTAGGGTTCATTTTTAGGTTTTTGTGTGGTGCTTCTGATTAAATTAGGTCTTGTGGCTATGCAGTACTTCTTAATAATTTAATGTGTTTCACTGTAGTTATGTGAACTGTAGGAGTTATTTTAGTGGATATTGTGAGAGAGGAGTGAGAAAGAGAACATTCCTAAGAATGCCAGATGTGTATATAAAGCTCTAGACTAGAGAACTATTTCCTGCATACTAAAAATGTTTCCCAATAAAATCTTAAGTTTCAACATTAATAAACTAGTCTTGTTTCCAATTAAATCTCCACAAACTTCAAAAAAGAATGGAGTATGATACAGCAAACCTTCAGAACCAGTTTATGTAGCAACAAAATTCAGTCACAGGTAATAACAAGTGTGGGTGAAAATAAATTACCTTACACCCCATACAATTTTTGAAAGAGAAAAAATCAATAAAACACACAATAAAATGTAAATAGTTATGGTTTACTCTAGAAAGTGAAATCTCCCCACGAATTATTTATTACATTGCAATGAAGAATGTGTTTGGAAATTTTTCTACTGTGTATACAGCGTATGCTGGTTTTTGAACTGACAAGTTTTTCTTTTAACATACAAAATATTCACATGAGCTGAGCCATACACTGGGTCAGAAAGTTGAGAACTAGGGATAAAGGAAATATAATATACATTGTGATTTTGCAATAAACATATTTTGAATACAATACAACTGAAAGGGGGGGAAGGCCCTTGAAACTGTAACAAAGATGGGAGGGAACCCTCTCCCCTTGCATCCAAATCAGAATGAGTCCATTTGAATTAGATAAATTTTGATTTAAAAATGATTCAAAATTGGACTGGATGAAGTCCAATATGGCAGTGTTCTGCAACCTTGGGTCCCCAGATGTTTTTGGCCTACAACTCCCAGCATGCCCCAGCCAGCCAGCATAGCTGGCTGGGGCATGCTGGGAGTTGTAGGCCAAAAACATCTGGGGACCCAAGGTTGCAGAACACTGCAATATGGCACCATGTGACGACCATATTTTTTTTAAATTTTCCTGTGTTTTTAGATCTTTATACTGAGGCTGGCTTTTACTCTTGCTTTTACATCCTGGGCTCATGCCAACATCTACAACCTGAAGCTGGAGACCCTATTGACTGTTCCCAGAAGACCACTTCCCCACCCTTCCTATCTTAGAAAAGTTTGGGAAAGAATTACTGAAGAGGACTCCCAGCGACCTCCGTGAGCCCAAAGGGATAAATGTCAGATTGGTACAGACTCTGGTGGGGTCTGTGCCTGACCCAAAGAAGGCAGGCTCCAGAAATCCACTGTCTGAGCAATCTCGTTTCTGTTCTTCTACATAGAACAGAAACTTAAAAAAAAAACTTATCAACTTAAAAAAAAACAAAAAAAAAACAGTGGTTTCCTTGGCCTGGCCTATACATGCAGCAGACACAGATGTTAAATTCTGAGATAGTAGGGTGGATGGCACAACTTCATACAGCAGGCAGGGGTGCCATTTTTTAATGAACCCCCAAATAAAAAATCCCTGCGGGGGGGGGGAGCAGTCTTGAAACTCCAGTATAAATACAATAGAATCCTGTGGTACCTTATTAGGCCATAATAAATTTGTTAGTTTTAAAGCGCCACAAGATCTTTGCTGTTTTTGCTGCAACAGACTAACACCTGTCTTCAAATTGTTTTCAGTATTAATAAGTAACTATGTAAAGCTCAGTAACTTCAGTTTAAGACTGTCAATTTGTTTCTGTAATGAAGTCTTTAGAACACAAGTTTTAAAGCAATAACTGGCCAACACAAGGGAATGCTTCCCTTGTACTTTGAACCTTTATGCTTTTATTAAACCACCATAAATACGTTTCTGTTCTTGAAAATGACAAAGATAAATATCTGTAGGAAATACTTTCTTCTAGTCCGCTGAATCACACATAAGTAACATCTTACAAGATTGTATATTTATTATTATCAAAGTGGCCTCTGTTGATAGCTACTATCTACTTAGATTCTACTAAAAGTAAGAGACAAGTGGCATCATGGCATAAAGTAGAAAATGTGACTTTTAAATGCTTCCAGTACTAGAACCATTCACACTTTTGCACTAGCACAATGTTTTGTGTAAGATCTAGGAATAATACCAAACATGATTTGGGCTGCAGTCCTAAAAAAATAAGACTTATGTGGAAGTAAGTCCCAAAATATAATGGGTCTAACCTTAACTGCCTTCATGGCATTTTAGCAAATAAGGTAGTATATAAATGGTAATAATATAAATATGTATAAATAAATATTCATAGGCTTGGACAGTTAGTCTTACATCAGGACAAGAATATCTCTTTCATCACATTTTATATACTCCCCAAAAGTACCTGGAACCTAAAGCAACCTTACCACTACCACTACCCATCCAAGATTTAAAGGAATTGCAGTTTATAATAATCAGAAATTGCTCAAAGTCTTTGCATTTAAATTCATGGTAGAATTATCTTGTAGTAGTGATGTTTGTCATGTTTCACCCTTTTAAGCTGAAAGGGCCTGAAAGTAAGTGTAGATAGCAAGTAACTGTAGATAGGAAAGTAAGTGTAGATGCACAGTTCAATCCTATACATTTGTACTTGTAAGTAAGTCTCACTGTGTTCAGTGGGACTTACTTCCTAGTTAAGTGTGTTTAGAATCGCAGATTTAGACTGCTGCCAAATTTTGGCTAAAGTCAGAATTCAATTTGAATGCTTAGCTTCTGGCTGATCTGAATCATAACTGAAATCTGTCATGTGTTCTGTGAATCGACAGTGCGTTCACTTTGGACCAGGAGTTTTTCATTATTGTCACACATCAACAAGCATTACATATTCATGAGACAATTGCATTGCATGCAATATTTTAACAAAATTGGTGCATTACTATATTTTAATCCTTTCATGCCAAACTATGTTGATTTCCCACCCCCACCCCCAAAACACCCATCACCTTATTGACTGAATTATTCCACCACTTTAAAACTCCCAATCTCTTGATACACTGAGCAAAATACATGTGTAGGAACTGCTAGCTACAGTACAGTACAACCTTAACTAAAAGCACATGCACAACAACACTGGTGGCCTAGATTACAACAAATAATTGAAAAAGCAATGAACCAGGCAAATGAAACCAGCATAAAATCAGGCAAATTTCAAGCTGGTGAGTGGATTTGCCAGAAATCTGTTGCTTGGGGACAGAAAAATGGTGGTGGAATTCTTTCCGTGAGTTCACACATTACTATAATTTTGGCTTAATGCCAAGCGAATGGCCAAGCAGTATATTGCATTTTTCAGCTCTGTACTCTAGCCAACAGTAACAAATCTTTCACTTCAGCATAAGATGTACATTAGAATCCCTTGACTATGTTACAAGAACACTGTTATAATTTGTGCACATATGACAATATAATTATATAATCAAAGTAAAAAAAACCCCACAACCTGTTATTATGGGACATTTATGCTTATAAAAATGTATACCCTTTTGCCACAGTTGTCAATGACCAAATAGGGATTCGTAGGAATTTTTTTTTAGTGCAATTGTCAATTGTTGCAACAGTCACATGGTAGTCTGGTCATTCAAAATTGACTCTAGTTAAGACAGCTTTGTAAAAACTTGGGCAAACACTGCCAATCCATGAGAACAAAGCTTGCATAACTGTGGCATGAATGGACCTTCTCAATCCACCCACATCTTATGCTAAACAAAATGAGTTTGCACCAATGACCCTACAGATGTACTGTCCATAGCAGTAGCATGGAATAACTGAGCAATATTTTCTCACCACACACTTGGGATGCACCAGATGACCGCACCGCATCGCCCCCCAATTGTTAAGAGTCAGAAAAGATGGATAGGTTGTCTATTGTACCATGGAATTTTGCATTCCTGTGCAGGCTGGGAATTATGGGAGTTGTAGTCTGACACATCTGGAAGGCACCAGCTTGGGGAAGGCTGTTATAGGGGTAATATTTTGACTGCAATCAGAGCAG
Source organism: Shinisaurus crocodilurus (assembly GCA_021292165.1). Taxonomy (NCBI): domain Eukaryota; kingdom Metazoa; phylum Chordata; class Lepidosauria; order Squamata; family Shinisauridae; genus Shinisaurus; species Shinisaurus crocodilurus. The sequence continues at coordinate 45,480,901 of CM037878.1, read as the reverse complement.
CTGGATGGGATCTATATTAGAAAGTAAAAACAACAGAGTCTTGCAGCACCTTAAAACCTAACAACTAGCCCACTTGACTAGCCCACTTAATCAGATGCACAATGAAGTGGTCTCTTGTTATTATGCCATAAATTTGTTAGCCTTTAGGCTCTTTGTTGTTTTTGCTGTACTAGACTAACATGGCAACTCTTTTGGAAGTTGTTACTATCATAAAGTATAACGTCAGTGTAGGACTGATATAACTATAGTTATAGCTCTAGATATAGATATAACTATAGTTATATCACAGAGAGAGAGAGAGAGAGAGATCAAACTGTGTCATGTCAGACTGTGCCCAGAATATGGCATATGAAAGATCATTGGCACTAACAAATTAGGGTGCAATCCTATGCATGTTTAGAAAGAAGAAAGTCCTACAACTCCCAGCATGGCTAGTTGGGGCATACTGGGAATCGTAGGTCTTTTTTCTGTCTAAACACGCATAGGATCACACCCCTAAAAGAGCTAATGCAGCACAGTGCTTAAGAGAGCTGTCAACCAGGCAGCCCCCATTCAAATGGTGCATCTATTTGGAACTCAGGAAGGTTGCAATCCCATGCAAATTTAACTGGGAGTACTGTAAGTTCCCACTCAACTCACGCAGCACTTACTTTGAGGTAGACCTGCCTAGGATTGCACAGTCCATCATTCTTGCAAAACCTAAAGTCTGTCAATTTCAACTTCTGCCTTCCCCCTCCCCCCTGCAATATACTTGCGGTTTTGTCTTAATAATTAGTGAAATAAGTTAGTGGGAAAGCGTTTTAAAGCACAGAAAAACGTTACACAAATGCTAAGTATCATCATCATCGAAAGGGATCCCTGGCAGGTAGCAGGCGAAAAATGTCCTTATGGTCAAGTACGGTACAGCTGTTTTGCGCTCTCCTCTCTCCACAACAGGCAGCGGGAAGCAGCACCACCATCGAAGCGCCCCCCCCATCTCTCCGCACAGCGCCGCCACTCCAGCCCCTGAGCCACGTGGTGCGCGCGCAAAGCCCAGGGCCATTCCGACGACCTCCAAGGCTGCCCGGCGCGCGGGGCAGCGGCGGATGAGTCCGGGTGCTTCTTCGTGCCTTTCCCGCGCTCGCCAGAAGAGGCGAACTGAACTCACCCTCAGCTGGATCCGGGAACGGTTCGCGCCGCCGCCAAAAGCAGCGCTGTGGCGAATCTCCGATGGCAAGCCGGGTCGCAGCAGGCTCCGGGTGAATCTCCGCGTCTTCTCGCCAGCCATCTGCGAGGGAGACTGGATGGCAGTCCTTACGCAGCCGGAGGCGGGCGGCTTTCCCCGCTCACAACCTTTCCCGGCCAAGGCAAGACGCCTTCAGGAAGCGGAACTCGGAGCTTTCTCTCTCTCCCCCCCCCCCACTAACCCAGCTCGAAGGCGTGACACACGCGCGCACACCCCCCCACACAGTTTTCTCCCACCCGCGGTACTTTTTTTGGAGCTCCCACAAGTTTAAGGAAGTTTGAAAGGCGAGGTCTTTGCATTGAGGTCGCCGCAGAGGGAGCGGTAACGGGCGCCGAAGTTGGTAGCAGGCAACTCTGGAGAATGACCGACGTGGGGTGGAGGAGAGATTCTGTTCCCCTCAGCAGCCGCCACATGGATATTCAGAACCCCCCCGCAATTCCGTGCCACAGACTGGGGCTGCAACTACAGTTCGCTACAGACTGGAGAGGGGCTTAGAACTGCGTCTCCCCACCACTTCCAGCTCAGCTACCAGGCGGGATTTAAAGTCCTTTCTCAGAGGAATAAATGGGTTTTTTGGTGGGTGGTATTTACAAACCATCATCATTCCAGATAAATTCTCACATGCTTTTAGTATTAGCCTCACACCAGCTGGGCATGATGAGACAGTTCTGTGTGCCGCTCTCCTCCCCGTCGGTTATCTTTGCTCTCTCACTCCCCTTCGCTTGAACGCTTCTCAAGTGTGTAGCTTCTTTGCTACGCAGGGAAAGAAAGAACGTGCTCCCGTGTGTTATTCGCCGCGAAGTGCTGTGTTATAATGCCCACACATTCTTTTCGGTGCTTCCAAGTCTTTTATGGTGCAATCGCCCTTTCTCATTCCCAGGGTCCAGACAACGGGTGCTTCCAGAGGCCATCTCGCTACCTAATTCATAGAAGTAGGGGTGCCCAGATGTCGGTGTCTTCCACACCTAATCCTCCCGCGTTTCCCCACCCTTTTTACCGCAGAAGGTCCGTTAAGAAGAAAGACAATAGCTGCACAGTGCCTTTTGACTGATACTAGGATTGGATAAATTCATGGAGGATAAGGTTTCAATGGCTAGTAATCCTGATGGGAATATGCTACCTCCTGTAGGCAGCATTCCTATGTGCATCCATTGCTGGGGAACATGGGTGGGAGGGTGCTATTGCACTCATGTCCTACTTGTGGGATCCCGTAGGCAGCTGCTTGGGCACTGTGAACAGAATGCTGGACTAGATGGACCTTTGGTCTGATTCAGCATGGCTCTTGTTATGTATTACAGTAATACCTTGGATTGCAAGTATAATTCATTCCAGAACCGTGCTTGTAATCCAAAACACTCTCATATCAAAGCGAGTCTATGGCGGGCGTGAGCGGGGCCGATTTCGGCCCGCTACGCCCGCTCAAGGCGAGCGGTTACATCCCTACCTTGTATTGCAAGACGCCGCTTGTTTATCAAGTCAAAAATTATTTTAGAAAATTTGCTTGTCTTGCAAAACACTCGCAGACCAAGTTACTTGCAATCCAAGGTATTACTGTATGTTCTTCTGACCCCTCAGTCTGGACTCTGGAGGCACCTTACATCATCTTCCACTTGTAACCCTCCCATGTTTTCCCACCGTTTCTTCTGTCTTCTTTGAGTGCTTCCACACAGACGGCTCTTAGCCAATCAAAATACATTGTGCGGCTATTTTGTCTTTTCCTTCTTAATGGATTTTTTGTGGAAAGGGGAAAAAAAAGGGTTACAAGTTGAACATCTGGACCCTCTGTAAAATGCTGTGAATGAGGCAGGGCAATTGCAGGATAAATGTGTTGTCCTGAAGCTCCCTTTGTTACCACAGAATATAGCTGCACAGTGTATTTTGATCAGCTGGTGCTAGGAGCACTCTGTGACACTGTTTGCCACTATTCTCTGGAGCACCATCTATCTATGTAGTTGGCTGGGTTACAGTTTGTAAAAGAGTTCATATAAAATGTTTTTAAGAGCCAAGTGACCTGCACTGGCTAGTAAGGTGGACTTGGATTTTGAAAAACTGGTTTCATGGTTTGCATCAACCCCTGTACACAGAACAGTGAACATGTGGATGTGTACAGTGAATGTCTGGATAGAGGGGGAATGGGACTGCACCCATTGTCCCCCACTACCTGCATTCAACATAACATCGGCACAGTGTAGTGGTTAGTGTGTTGAACCGGGACTCAGGAGAGCCGGGTTCTGATCCCCCCTCGGCCATGAAGCTAACTGGGTGACTTTGGGCCAGTCATTCACTCTCAGCCCAACCTACCTCACAGGGTTGTTGTGAGGATAAAATGGGAAGGAGGGCTATGTAAGCTGTCTTGGATTCCTTGCAAGAGGAAAAAAAGGCAGGATATAAATGTAATAATAAAAATAAACAGAGCTAGTGACTTGAGGCCAGTTCACACACCTTTCATTACTACTGCATACAGATAAGATAGGCAGCTGCAGTCCATCATACTGTATTGAGGTGATTGTTCATTTCATACACACACACACACACACACACACAAATCTATTAAAGAAGAAAGGATGGAATAGCTGCACAATGTCTTTCGGTTGATAGCACTAAGAGCCCTATGTCTGGAAGCATTATTAAAGCAACTTGGGGGCCTACCTTCCCAGTCAGCATGGGATGATAAAGCAATGGGGATGCAGTGACCCCCATAAAAGTAATGTTAGTCAATCAGGATCCTCTGCCACCCAGTTTTATAAACAACAGCCACACAGAAGTTCAGTTCCTGTGTTACCCGCAGTGGGGAGCGGGAGCTGCTACAGCATGGCTTCTCTCTCACAGTTCAAATGTCATTTGAGGGAAGTGGATCTTGTGGGCAGAGCTGATTATGTGGTTATGCCCTGCTCACACCACTCCATGATCTGTTTCTTCAATCATTACTGGAGCAGCATGAGTGCATCCATGCTGGTAATGTATGAACTGGGCCTTATTATTTAAATCATCTTGTTTAGATGAATTTCTCTCCAGGATATTTGAAGGAGGAGGAAGGGGTAGTATATTATATTATATTTATTATATTTATACCCCGCCTTTTTTCCTGCAAGGAACCCAAGACGGCATACATGGTCCTCCTCTCCATTTTATCCTCACAACAACCCTGTGAGGTAGGTGAGGCTGAGAGTCAGTGACTGGCCCAAAGTCACCCAGTGGGTTTCATGGCCGAGCAGGGACTAGAATCTGGATCGCCTGAATCCCAGTCCAGCACTCTCACCACTACGCCACGCTGGCGTAGTATGTATGTATGTAGCCTTTTTGCTTGACCTCAGAATTTGCTGTCAGTTTAACCACTCAAGGAAGGGTGGGGGCAAGGAAGTCCCTTCCTGCTGCTGGATCTTCTTCCTGAAATGTTGTACTGTCCCCAAACCTTCCAGATGAGTTGGAGTACAACTCTCATCATCTCAACAGCATGGCCATTGGGAGTCTTTTCCTTGTGGTGGGTGCAATGTCAAACGGCTGATGGGGACAGATTCCTTTCTTCCTGGGTCTCCTATCCCCTCTCTTAGTTAGCCCTTCAGAGTTCTCACACCACAATTTGAGAACTACGTGTTAAACCACACAGGCCTGTGGCTTACGCTGGCTCAGCTTGTCTGAGCATGGAAAGCTAAGCAGGGTCAGGCCTGGTTATTACTTGGATGGGAGACCCCTCTTCTAGTTTCCTGCATTGAGCAGGGGGTTGGACTCAATAGCCTTGTAGGCTCCTTCCAACTCTATGATCTATGAAATCTATGTAATGCAGCCATCATTGTGTGGCTGCCTCTATCAGCGTCACTTATAAAATGCTGTAAAATGGGGAAAGGTACACTATCTCACCAAGTTGTTACAAGGACCAACAACATAAATACAATCAAGCATTGTGCAAATGTAAAATGCTACCAGAAACAACAGTGTACAACTCAGTCTTTATGTCCCTTACATTATACAGTGAGAAAAATTCTAAGGCTGCCTAGATGAGTTGGATTACAACTCCCATCATCTCAGCCAGCATGCCCAATGGGAGTTGTAGTCCAACTCATCTAGAGGGCACTAGATTGGGGAAAGCTGTTCTAAGGCCATAGGCTTTTGGAGCCATGCCACAAGTAATGAAGGCTGTTGTTGCTGCTGTTTTCTTTGTATGATTATTTTCTGCTAGCATTTTCTTCAGAAATATTTTCAAACATTTTATATGTAATATACATAACAATTTAGAATGTTTACAGCAATGTGCCATACCACATCCTTTAGATGTGTTTATGTGGCTTTGGGCTGACTTTCACAGCTACACTAGATAAACCCACTTTATATCTCATGTTTGTTAGAAGTTCTACAAGCAGGTCTTCCAAACCTGAAATCTGATGACAGCTCTGTTTTTCATGGAAGGTCGTGTGAAGAACAACTTCTGCAGGAGGATCTGGAAATGTCTGTCCTTTTCTTCCATTTCATCAACAGCATGCATCTATCTAGAAGAGAGGAGACACTGGCTTATTCCATTGAAGACTGTAACAAACATATAAATTAAGGGGAGAAAAATTAGGATATTTGGATGAACTTCACTTCTCCATATAAGTCTGAGTTAATCAGGATTTCTATATGATGACTTCAGGCAAGCGAATGAGTTTGCATCAGTGTATTAAGAGCCGTTTCTAGAGACCTACATTAACCAAGTACTGCGTATAAACTAAAATAAAGGCCCTGTCCTCAGGCATACCATCTAAAAGACTAGACCAGGGTGGGTAACCTCAAGCCCAAGGGCCAAATCTGGCCCACAGGGGTTCCACAAATGGCCCCACCCCTTCCCCTGGCCACACCCACTTTCCCCCAATTACCAATTGTTTGGTAGTTTCCCAGCTTTTCTGCAGCTTCTTCGCATTCTAAAAGGTTGAAATGCCTCTCCTTAGGTGTAGTTACTGGCAGTAAGAGCTTGAAGCTACAATATGCTGGGGTTGGAGGTTTTTTTTGTATTTTTGGCCCCACTCCTTTTGCTTTTGTCCTTGCCTCCTTTGCCTTTAGTCCTGCCTACCACTGGAATGCAGCCCCAAGAGCTTTTTGAAATCTGCTCGGGCTGAAAAAGCTTCCCTACCCCAGGACCTGACAAATTAAAAGAGAAGGAATAGTGCTAAGTCAAAGATCTATTAAATGAAGTTGGCACTAGGCTGATTTTCACCTGTTGGTGTTCTTGCTGAGATGGAGGTGGGCAACCACCTGGCAACACTAACAGTCCCAGCACTAACAACCAGAAAGCATTGTGAGCTATTACTTTTCTTAACAGATTTTCTGTGGCAAAAAAGACAGAAGAATTGGTGGGAAAATATGGGATGATTACAAGTGGATGACGACGTCTATGTCTGGACCCCTGTAAAATTCTGTAAATAAGGCAGGGTAATTGCATGTTAAAAGCCCCACCTTGAACCCTGATTGCCTGTCCTGCAGCCACAAGACAATACTGTTGTTTTATTATTAAGCTATAAAAGACCATAAATGATCACGTATTGGTAATCATAGGGCTTTGACCAAAGAAAGAAAGCTGTGTACAAGCCTTCTGAAATTGTTTGTATGCACTTAGCTGTAAGTAAATACTTTCAATAGAAACAATATTCAGCTATCAATAATGGAATGAGGTCCTCTGTCTCGTGCAAATATCTCACTTTGTAATGATCTGTAGATGGTCAGTTGGCTGTTTTTCAGGACAGAAAGGTATCCATGCCCTTGCGGCTCTCATGTTTGTCACAACTACTTCTGCCTGAATGACAGCAAGTTGCCACTGCCTGTCTGAAGCTGGAGCATGCATGCATAATCTATCCTGCTTTGGGCAGTTATAACAGGAAAGCCAAGTGATGGAAGACGCAGGCTCAGAGGAGCCCCAGGGCTACATTACTGTATGCCAAAGCTCTGGATTTTAAAATCAGTGTTAGCTTATCCCAGGGCTATCTCTGGCTATTCTAGCTCAGTTAGCATTAATTTTCAAAGACATGGTCTGTGCACAAAGCAATGAGCCCCAGGGTTCTCTGAGGCAGTGGCACACCTTGCATTGTTTGGATCCTTCAGTGAATGTGATGGTAGTATGTATATGGTCAGTACAAGCCACTTTTGTTGAGAAATTATTTCTGGAAGCAATCAGAAAGTGATTGCTGTACACTGTGTGTGTGTGTTGTTGTTGTTGTTGAGTGTTTCTGGACCAAATATAGTGACCAGAACTTTAGGGATTGATATAAAATGCAAATTGAAATGATTGACATCTCACCAGTATTATACATGCTAGTTCTAAACAAATAGCTCTAATATGCAGTATATTTTACGTGTTCCTCAGGTCCAGATCAAGGCCATGATGGGCCCTGGGGTTAGGCGTCTGTAGTGGGGCCCCTACTCAGCCCCTAATACAGAATTCACACAGGACAATTGTGCATACACACACACACACACACACACACACAGCACACTATGCAATAATGCAAAAACATTTTTACTACATATTTTAGTGAAAATTATCTACACCAGACCATCATCTAGTAGTCACGCTATACTTATTCCTGTGGCCAAATATCAATCATAGCAGTGGCATCACTCATTGGCTAAATACACTGAAAGGTGGCATCAGGCTCATTTCTCACAGACAACATTGTGCTTAAACATATTTGTCTCATACTTGGGTTCTACAAGGGCTAGAAGCAGGGGTCTGCAACCTTTAAGACAAAAAGAGCCACTTGGACCCGTTTCCGAAGAAAAAAAAAAAACTGGGAGCCGCAAAACCATTGTGACATTTAAAACAAATATAACACTGCATATATTGTTTCTTACTGCTATATATACAGGATCGTGCAGTCAGCTGTCAATCTGAAGAAAAAAAGGACTTTCACTTAACAATGTAAAATATATTTTTGCACATTAATAGCTAATTAAAATATTTAATTTACCTGGTTAATGGGACTTTTGCTCCTGAACCTCAGTGCTCAGTGTCTGCACATCAGGGCTGTAAGACGTCACCTTCATTTTCACACAGGCTTGCAAGCTGTCATCTGTGAGGCGTGATCGATGTTTGTTTTTAATATAGTTCATGTTGGAGAAGACCTGCTCACATACATATGTGGAGCCGAAGATCGACAGGACTCCAAATGCATACTTTTTCATGTTTATATAAGTGTTGGGGATGGCATTCCATGTTTCGAATACAAGTTTGTCCTGTTTGGGAAGGTTTTCAATAGCACTCCATTTATGATTCTGAGCCAGAATGGCCTTCTGACGGGCAACATCCTCAAGAGTAGCGGTCAAGCATTTGAACTTGGACACCCATATATCTTTGTCGGCTATATCGGCCAGTTCCATCTCAAGATCAGGGTGACTTACACCTGCAAATGCAGTCATATTCAATAGGGATGGATCGATCGCCAGGGGAGTGACAGGGAAGGATAATGTGGTTTTTTCCTCTCTGAACTCACAGAATCGTTTCCCAAACGAGCTTTGCATTGCGGTGATTGCAGACTTGAAATATTCCAAATTTATCGTATCATGACTTTGTTTGAACTCTCTCAAACTGGGAAAGTGAGACAGTGTACCTATCTGGAAATCTTTGACAAACACTGTCAACTTGCGCTCGAATGCCAAAACCTCCTCCAGCATGTGCAGGGCTGTGCCTCCTTTCCCCTGAAGGGCTGTATTTAGCGTGTTTAGATGGGCTGTCATGTCTACCATAAAATGTAATTTTTCCAGCCACTCTGGCTGTTCCAGCTCAGCAAAGGTGAGCTCTTTGCTGCCCAGGAAGGTTTTTACTTCTTCCAAACATGTGACAAAGCGTTTTAGCACCTCGCCTCTGGACAGCCACCGGACCTTGTTGTGGAGCAGGAGGTCAGAATATGTGCTTTCCACCTCATCCAATAGCAAACGAAACTGGCGGTGGTTCAAACCCTTTGCCATTATCTTATTAACAATCTGAATGACCACATCCATCACTTTTGTGCATTCGGGGGGAAATGTTTGAGCACACAATGCCTCTTGGTGCAGGATGCAATGAAATGACAGCAGCGTTCTACCCACCGCCTTCTGCAGTAGAGCCACAAAGCCCTTATGTGCTCCTCTCATGCTCGGTGCCCCATCAGTAGCCACTGAGACCAGGTGGTTGGTGTTTAATTTTTTAGCACTTAAAAAGTCCAGGACAGCCTTACAGATATCCTCACCCCTTGTTTGGTCTTTTAGTGGTATCAGCTCAATCAGTTCTTCCTGTGGCCCAAAAGAGTTCACATATCGGCAGAACAGCACTATTTGTTCAATATCACCTTTATCTTTGGACCCATCACAGGCGATGGAGTACGCCACAGCTGAAGAAATGTCTTGAATTTGCTGTTTGCTAATGTTTTCTGCCATTTTTAGGGTTCTGTCTTTAACAGTCTTCGCAGAGAGAGGCATGTCTTTGATTTTCTGCACAATTTCATTCTTGTTTTTTAAGTCCATGTATAGATGTTCCGAAATCTTAATGAATGCTTCTTTCATATACTCTCCATCTGTGAACGGCTTCCCGTGCTTGACTATTTCCTGCGGCTACAAAACTAGCATATGTTGTGGAATTTGCAGACTTCACCCACTTCTTGAAATCATTTTTGCTCCTATCAACCTTCCTCATAAGTTCTGCAACGGCTTTTCGTCTCTCATCTCCATCTGGATATTTTTCAGCAAAGGCTGTGTGTTTATTTTGGAAATGTCTTGCAATATTCGATTTTTTGTTGTTTGCTAATTTCTCACCACATATTAAGCATACTGGTAAACCAGTCTTGTCAGTAGAGAATGCAAATGATTCTGTCCATGTTTCATTAAACACTCTGTTTTCTTCAGAAATTTTTCTTTTCTTGCCTTTATCCATGGCTGGTCTACAGGGGTCCAGCACAGGGACGTAATTAGAAATCAGAGGGCCCCATAGCAAAATTTGCAAAATAATCTGCCCCCCTCACATAAAGTAATAATGCCCCATCCTGTGCCCCACATATAAAATGTAATAATTTCCCCTACCTATGCACCCAACATAATCCCATCATCAGCACCATCCAGCAGTAGCACCCTCATCATCCACCAGAAACACCCTCCATGTGGTAATAGCACCCCTCATCATCCATCAGCAGGATTTGCTGGTGGATGATGGGGGTGCTACTGCTGGGGGGGGAGGGTGTTGCTGGTGGATGATGGGATGCCACCAGCAACATCCCCCCCCAAGCAGTAGCATCCCATCATCAGCACCATCCAGCAGTAGCACCCTCATCATCCACCAGAAACACCCTCCATGTGGTAATAGCACCCCTCATCATCCATCAGCAGGATTTGCTGGTGGATGATAGGGGTTGCTACTGCTGGGGGGGGAGGGTGTTGCTGGTGGATGATGGGATGCCACCAGCAACATCCCCCCCCAAGCAGTAGCATCCCATCATCAGCACCATCCAGCAGTAGCACCCTCATCATCCACCAGAAACACCCTCTTTTTCCCCCTTTTTTTCTAATCATTACTGCTTTCACGCAGGCCTACCTGCCTCCTCGCCTGCTTGTGCTCTCCGCAGCGAGCCGGCCACGCTGGTCCCTCGACAGGCTGGACCCCGCGCTATGTTGTGGGCGGGGGGGAGGGGACTTTGGCGCGTGCAGGAGCCCTCCTCTCTTCTGCCGCTCACCGTCCCTGCTGCCCGGGGGGGGGGTGCTGCTGCCGCGCCAAAGTTCACCCGCCCCGCCAAAGTCCCGGGGGGGGTGCTGCTGCCGCGCCAAAGTTCACCCGCCCCGCCAAAGTCCCGGGGGGGGTGCTGCTGCCGCGCCAAAGTTCACCCCGCCAAAGTTCCCCCGCCAAAATCGGGGATGTGACGTAGCGGCGGCGGCGGATGTGACGCGGCGGCGGACGTGACACGTCGGCGGCGGCGGCGGACGTGACGCAGCGGCGGCGGACGTGACGCGGCGGCGGCGGCGGCTTCAGCAGCTCCGGGAATGGCTGTGGCGGCGGCGGCGGCAGCTAGAGCGGCGCGGAGGCGCGGAGCGCGCTCCGCGCCGCTCAGAAGAGCGAAATCGGGCTGCCCCCGAGGCGGAGGCGGCGGAGCAGGGCAGCCTTGTCCGGAGCCGCGGCAAAGGCTTGAAAGAGCCGCATGCGGCTCCGGAGCCGCGGGTTGCCGACCCCTGGGCTAGAGATTTGCTCTTTTTTCACTTGAAAGCTGGGAATCTAGGCTAGCTAGTGGCCTCCCTGAGATAGCCCAATGGTTAATCTAGCCATGGTGTTCCTACACAATTGCATTATCAGGGATAGTAACAATGTGTTGCTAGCCAATGTTAGTATCCCTATTCCCATAGTAGTACATACAACTTTAAGGTGTTTTTCATTAGGGGAAAAATATTTTGGTTCTACTTGATTATTGGTGTAACAATACAATGACTACCAATTTATATAGAGAATCTTTTGAATCCAGTCATAGTGGCTTTAACAGTGGATTAGACAAATATATGGAGTATAAGTCTAATGGCTACTAGTCTAGTCAAGATGGCTACTTCCATGCTCAGAATGCTCAGAATACCAGATACTGGAAGGAACAAGAGAGAGAGAGAGACATTGCCCATGTCCTTCCTGTGGGTTTCCCAGAGGTATATGGGTGGCCACCAGCTTACCACTGTGGGAAACAGGTTACTGGACTAAATGAACTATTGGTCTGATCCAGCAGGGTTCTTCTTATATGAATGACAACTCATAATTTATTTCCCTGCTTTTTAAGCACATGACTCCTCATGAATGATTTTCCTGCTTTTTAAGGCACAATCCTAAGCAAGTTTAGACAGAAAACAGGCCTACAACTCCCAGCATGCCCCAGCCAGTATGGCTGGCTGGGGCATGCTGGGAGTTATAGCCCTGTTTTCTGTCTAAACTTGCTTAGGATTGCATCCTTAGACAGATTTCCAGTTTTTGACTAACAAAAATAGATCCATCAAGATGGGAATATAAAGCAACCAAACTTTGGCTTGCTTTCCCTATATCTGTAGCTTATTGTTTGTTGTCATTATTTGTCTTGTTATGCGTAAAGCAGGGCTTGCTGGGATGGAGTTGCTCCTGGTTCTTATTTTGCCATCAGCTTAGGGTCTCTTCTGACATTACATTTTTTTAAATATAAAAATAAAGCTTCCTGACAAGTGATGTTGTACATATCTTTTTGTAGATGAGATTAACTCTCTGCAGGGACAAAAATGCTAAAACACTTGTCTTCAATAATAATAATAATCATCATCATCATCATCATCATCATCGTCAGCCTGTCTAAGGATAATGGTCCAAAGTTACTACAGAGGACCTCATTCCATTATTGATAGCTGAATATTGTAACCTCTCTTTACACAAACAATAGAACTATTGAACAGTTTTTTTCTTATTTTGAATAGACTTTTCTTCTTTCAGCTAAACAACGTATCTTGGGGGAGAGGGTCCTTTGCATGAAAAGCAAAGCACTCCTAAGGAATGTTGATGAACAAAATCAAATTCTACCAAGAAACTTTTCTCCTGGGAACAATGGAAGTAATTGTTCCTTCTACAGAACCTGCTGGAATTACTTATTTTGAAATATCCTTCTGTGCAGTTTCAATACTAGCGGGGGAAATCACGCTAAGGTTAATATATTGCTATGTGGTTCAGAACACAAGCAACATGTTGGTTTGTGATGTTCCAGATTATACCATCTGTGATCGGCTGTTTCAATATGCTTCTTGCTGGGGAATGCTGTACTCCCTTCTTTCAGACTAAATCTATTGAACAATATGTTCCAGTTCCCATGGAGCAGGCCACCATCAGGTTCCATTGACTATACATATGGTGGTGAGAACCAAACTGAGATTGTACACTCTGTTAGTGTACTCCTTTCTGCCTTATAGATTCTCCAGTTGAACTAAGAGGCAGGTGATGGACCTACTGTTATAATCACTTGCCGATATGTGAAGGCTCGGTCTTCTCCCAAAAGAGGGTCTATGACCCCCCTGGCAAACCTGAAGTACAGACTGAAGGAGCAGAATTGCAGCTTGAGATTGATAGGCAAATGGTCAAGGAGCACCTGATTACTCTGAACGAGTTTAAATCTCCAGGGCCTGATGAGCTGCATCCTAGAGTAATAAAGGAACTGGCAGAAGAACTCTCAGAACCACTGTCTATTATCTTTGAGAAATCATGGAGGACAGGTGAAGTGCCAGACGACTGGAGGAGGGCAAATGTTGTTCCCATCTTCAAAAAGGGCAAGAAGGAGGAACCTGGGAACTATAGGCCAGTCAGTCTGACATCAATCCCCGGGAAGATTTTTGAGCAGATTATAAAGAAGTCAGTCTGCAAGCACCTTGAAAACAATGCAGTGATTACTAGAAGCCAGCATGGATTTGTCAAGAACAAATCCTGTCAGACTAATCTGATCTCATTTTTTGATCGGGTAACCTCCCTTGTGGACTGTGGGAATGCTGTGGACATTATATACCTGGACTTCAGCAAAGCTTTCGACAAAGTGCCTCATGATATCCTGATTAGTAAGCTAGCTAAGAGTGGGCTAGATGGAACAACTATCAGGTGGATCCACAATTGGCTAAAGAATCGGACTCAAAGAGTGCTCATCAATGGTTCCTTCTCAAACTGGGGAGAGGTAACGAGCGGGGTACCACAGGGCTCGGTCCTGGGCCCGGTGCTCTTCAACATTTTTATTAATGACTTGGATCAGGAGGTACAGGGAATGCTTATCAAATTTGCAGATGACACAAAGTTGGGTGGAACAGCTAATACTCTGGAAGACAGAAACAAAATTCAAAGTGACCTCGATAGGCTGGAGCGCTGGGCCGAAAACAACAGAATGAAATTTAACAGGGATAAATGCCAAGTGCTGCACCTAGGGAGAGGAAACCAAATGCAGAGTTACAGAATGGGGGACACTTGGCTCAACAATACTACAAGTGAGAAGGATCTTGGAATTGTGGTAGATCACAAACTGAATATGAGCCAGCAATGCGACGTGGCTGCAAAGAAGGCAAATGCAATTTTGGGCTGTATTAATAGAAGTATAGCTTCCAAATCGCGGGAAGTGATAATTCCCCTTTACTCGGCACTGGTTAGGCCTCATCTTGAGTACTGCGTCCAGTTCTGGGCACCTCACTTTAAGAAGGACATAGACAAACTGGAGAGGGTTCAGAGGAGGGCAACAAGGATGATAAAGGGACTGGAAACAAGGCCCTATGAGGAGAGACTGAAAGAACTGGGCATGTTTAGCCTTCAGAAGAGGAGACTGAGGGGAGATATGATCGCACTCTTCCAGTATTTGAAGGGATGTCACACAGAGGAGGGCAAAGATCTCTTCTCCTTCACCCCAGTTTGCAGGACACGGAATAATGGGCTCAAGTTACAGGAACCTAGATTTCACCTAAACATCAGGAAAAATTTCCTGACTGTCAGAGCAATAAGACAATGGAATCAACTACCTAGGGAGGTGGTGGGCTCTCCCAGTCTGGAGGCATTCAAGGTGCGGCTGGACAGACATCTGTCAGAGATGCTTTGACCTGGATTCCTGCATTGAGCAGGGGGTTGGACTCGATGGCCTTGTAGGCCCCTTCCAACTCTACTTTTCTATGATTCTATGATTCTATGATGACTGTATTTGGGACTTAAAAATCCATGCAAAGTGTACATTGACAGGTACATTGAGGACTTCATAGCTGCCATGACAACCATGTTGCTACCCCAAGTCAAATAGATGAGGCAGGTCATATTTTGGATTTGTTTTCTGTATTGATCTATAAACAGATTGCTTAAAAATTAGGTAGTGCAGGGAATGGTGTAGGGTGGAGGATATTCATGTTGTTTTTGACATAGATGGAACATCTATATCTTATATATATTGTGTGTATAGTGGTAAAACCTCTCTGACTGATTGACTAAGTTGCTATCATGGCATGGGATACAAATATCCCAATGTCTGAGGGGGAAAGAATCCATGCAAAGGAGGCAGTAATAAGACCACTTCTAAAGAAGCCCTCCTTGATTCCCAAGATCTGAACAACTTTTGCCCAGTCTCCAATTTACCATTTCTGGGCAAGATGATCGAGCGGGTGCTGGGGGCTCAGTTGAAGGCACACTTGGATGAAGCCAATTATTTAGATCCATGCCAGTCGGGCTTCAGGCCTGGACATGGGACAGAAATGGCCTTGGTCGCCTTGGTAGATGATATGAGGAGGGCTTTGGACAGGGGCGAATGCTCTTTTCTAGTCCTCCTCGATCTCTCAGCGGCTTTTGATATTTATTTATTTATTATATTTATACCCCGCCTTTTTTCTTGCAAGGAACCCAAGGCGGCTTACATAGTCCTCCTCTCCATTTTATCCTCACAACAACCCTGTGAGGTAGGTTAGGCTGACAGTCAGTGACTGGCCCAAAGTCACCCAGTGAGTTTCATGGCCGAGCGGGGACTAGAACCCGGATCTCCCGAGTCCCAGTCCAACACTCTAACCACTACACCACACTGGCTCACGGTATCCTCCTGGTATACGGTTGACCACGGTATCCTCCTGGACCGCCTGGAGAGGTTGGGCATGGGAGGCACTGTATTGCAGTGGTTCTGGTCCTTCCTCTCTGGAAGGTACCAGAGGGTGGTTCTTGGGGAGGAGGCCTCGGACCCTTGGCCACTCACTTGTGGGGTGCTGCAGGGTTCCATCCTCTCCCCGATGTTATTTAAAGCCGCTGGAAGCTATCATCAGGAGGTTTGGGGAGCGTTGTTGTCATCAATATGCAGATGACACACAGCTCTACCTCTCCTTTAAGTCCTCACTGAGGTTGGCTGTTGAAACCCTGTCCAAGTGCCTGGAGTCAGTGGGTGGCTGGATGGGAAGGAACATGCTGAGGTTGAACCCGGACAAAACTGAGGTACTTCTGGTGGGAGACAAGGGGAGATTAGGGGATGTTGACCTGGTACTGAATGGGGTACATCTACCCCTGAAAGACCAGGTCTGCAGCTTGGGGGTCATTCTAGACTCCCAGCTGTCCATGGAGGCTCAGGTGTCAGCTGTCAGCCGGGCGGCGCTGTATCAACTCCATCTGATACGGCAGCTGCATCCCTACCTTCCTAATCATCTGCTCCCATCAGTGGTTCATGCCTTGGTCTCCTCTCACCTAGACTACTGTAATGAGCTCTACATGGGGTTACCCTGGAAGACAGTTAGGAAGCTACAGCTGGTACAGAATGCGGCGGCTCGCCTGGTTAAAGGCAGCCGCTGGCGAGACCATATCACACCAGTGCTGAAGGAGTTGCACTGGCTACCAGTTGCTTGCCGGGCCGAATTCAAGGTGTTGGTTTTGACCTTTAAAACTCTATACGGCTCCGGTCCAGCTTATCTCAAGGAGCGCCTCCAGCAACACCAAGTAGGCCGCTCAACAAGGTCTGCCACGGACGGCCTTCTCCTTGTCCCATCAGCCAGAGCAGCCAGGCTGGTGGGGACTAGGAAGAGGGCCTTCTCTGTGGCGGCCCCCAAGTTGTTATGGAACTCCCCCTCCTTGATGAACTTCCGTTGGGCTTTAAAAACATGGCGTTTCAGGGGGGAATATGGGGTGGGTTACGGGTTTTTTTTTAAAAAAAACTTATATTTTTAATTGTGTTTTAATTATGTTTTAATGTAGTTTAATTGTGTTTAATTGTATTTTATTGTATTTTAATGATTGTACATCGCCCAGGGTGGCCGGGTGGCTGGCCAGATGGACGATTTAAAAATATAATAAATAAACAAACAAACAAACAAACATTTTTCAGAATGTACTTCAGCTTATGCGTGGGAGAAGTGAACCTTGTCAGTTTGGCTGAGAATAAAACTTCATACACGGTTTAGGAATAGAAGTAAATTTATGGGGCATGGTGAGTACTGGGAAGGGGTCCCAGGAAGCAGGGAATCTATTATGCACTTTTTAAAAGAAAAAAAGAGTTTGAGTGGAGGTATGATAGGAAGAGGGAAGAGGCTGTTTACTTTCAGCCATTATTCAAAATCACTGACCCAGGGATGGGGACTCGGACTCAACGACTCGACTCGCGAGTCCGACTGAGTCCCCCCTCTGACTCGAGTCCCACTCAAGTCCCAATTTTTTCAATGGGACTCGAGACTCGACTCGGGACTCAAGCCCAAGGACTCCGCCACCACCGCCGCTCACGTCACCGCCGTCGCTGTCTCCCTTGCCGCCACCCGCTCACAGCCACCACCGCCACCATCGCACGCCACGCTGCCATCACGCCACCGCCATCGCACGCAGCCACCTGCGCCGGTCCCGTCATCACTTCCGGCGCGGCAGAAGTGACGCGCCGAGACCCTGCTCCGGCGCGCTTGGCCGCCACCGCTCTAAACCCGAGCAGGGTCCCGGCGCGTCACTTCCGCCGCGCTGGAAGTGATGATGGGACCGGCGTGGGTGGCTGCGTGCGATGGCGGCGGTGTGGCGTGCAATGGCGGCGGCGTTGCGTGCAATGGCGGCGGCGTGGCATACGATGGCGGCGGCTGCGAGCGGGTGGTGGCGAGGGAGACGGCGGCGGCGGTGACGTGAGCAGCGGGTGGCGGCGAGGCGGCGGCAGGCGGTGGCGGCAACTCGAGCGGCACGGAGAACACTCTCCGCCGCTCAGAAGAGCGAGATCGGGCCGCACCACCACCGCCGCCGCGGAGAACTACAAACCCAGGGAGGGCTCGTAATGCATCCCTGGTGCGGCAATGGCGGCGGCAGGAGCAGGGACGAGGGAAGGACCCGCCCATGGTAAGTGGGGGCGGCGGCTGCGGCGGCCCATGGAGGGAGCGGGAGGGTCTCCGCGGGAGGAAGGGCAGCTCTTCTTCCTCTCGCGGAGACCCTCCCGCTCCCTCCATGGGCCGCCGCTTTGGGAGTGACTCGAGACTCGAGTCACCATTTTGAACCTTGGACTCGAGACTCGGGTCCAAAGACTCATGACTCGACTCGTGACTCGAGGCCAAGGACTCTTCAACATCCCTGCAGTGACCCACTCAGCCACTCATGGGGAAAAAGCAGGGCCTGATTAAGTCCAGCTGATGCCCTAAGCACAGCCCAATAATGGTGCCCCCTTGGCCCTTCTATTGCTTAGCTGGCAAGACATTGTCAATAAGTGCTGAAGGTGAAATAAGACATTAGAAACTCAGATTTCTTCAAGGCCATCCCCCACGCCTGAACACACAACTATATTAAATATAAACTTTTTTAATTAGATTTATTTAACACTAAATAGCAGCAAACAATATAAGCCAATTACTTACTTATAACTAGGGCAACAGAAAGAAATACACATTTTCATCACTGTTTTATGCATGTAAAAAAAAACTGTTATAAGGGGGAAATGCAAAAAGTTGTGGTAATCTGGTACTCTGTGGTGCCCCCCTTCCCTTGGTGCCCTAAGTACGTGCTTATATTGCTTAATGGTTAATCCTGGGCTGGGCAAAAGATATGAAGAAAGGCTTAAGTAGCCTTGCTCCCCTGGCCATTGTTCTGCTCAAACTTGCAGCATCTTGAGGCTGCTTTTTCCTTCTTTTTTAATACAGGGGAAAGAGACATCAAGATACAAGTCATGTATACTTTGGGCTTGAGTTACATGCTAAGCATGTATGCAGGAATAACCTGTAGCAATTTTCACTCCTCATCAACTGTCATCAGGCAGCAGCCATTACATCAAGGTTATTTTATGTTTCTTGTCTGTTTCTTAATCTTTAGGTTAATCTTTAGGTTAATCTTTTTCACAACATGGGAAAAAATAATTCCAACATTCTTTTTTATGTGCAATGCATGCAAAGTATCAGCAATTTTTGAACACATTTCTGCATATCTAATGATAGTTGGATGCTAATGGAGCTTTCGTTTCCTAGGAAATTCTGTTTTTAAGTCCTTTTTGAAAATCTGTACTACAAAAAGAAATTGATTATTCAGTCCTGGATCTGTTATATCACTGAAACAATATACATTATCAAAGCTAATATCTGTATTGCTTTTACAAAACCACTTGTGGTTTACACAGAGCAATATGTGACCTGGGGTTATTCCAAAAAAGAAAAGAAAAGAAAAGAAAAAAAGTATATTATTGATTTCTCTTTAAACATGAAAATCTATGCAAACATTAAGGAGCCACTTTCCCCTCTTTATCTTCTACCAGGGAGTATTTGTGCTTCATAACTTGTTCTTTAACCACTTTGCTCTGAGAGTCAGCGTGAGTTCAAACTATGCTTTCTGGCTCTCATGAGGTTAATTAATATGATAGAGTGAGCAGATTACACAGGGTAGCAAAATCAGAGACTGCTTTCCTTTCCATCACTGATGGAATCCTTGAGTCTTTGGTGAATATGATAGTATCCATCCATTAATCGTAGAAGCAATAATAGATGCTGAGCACTTGCAAATATTCTAATAATGCAAGAAGTTATTTGCTCTCAGATGCACATGCTTATCAATTGATTGCATTTTTATCCCAACCTTCTGATAAGCATTGTTCCTCTCATTATTTTATATGTGAGTGATGTTCATGTAACTTTTTTCTTGGGCAAGAGCTATAAGAAGATAGCAGCTGGAAATCTAAAAACAAAAAGAAAGGCCACATAATTTCATCTGCTGCATAAGATACAGTCATGCCTTGGATTGAGAGTATAATTCATTCCGGAAACGTGCTTGTAATCCAAAACACTCTTATATCAAAACGAAATACCCCCAAAAAAATTTGTACAGAGATTTTTTATTTAAGCCGTACTACAGTACTTGTATTGCAAGACGTCGCTTGTATATCAAGTAAAAAAAAATTAAATAAATATTTAAAAATTTGCTTGTCTTGCAAAACGCTCTCAAACCAAGTTACTTGCAATCCAAGGTATTACTGTAGTTCTACCTTTAACAAACATGGCACCTGTTAGAGCAAGGGTGGGAAGACTACAGACTCATAAGATCTACTTTGTTTTTTTACTAAAACCCCAAGATTCACCATCATTCTTTTTTACTAGATTCTTTTTTACTAGAACCCCAGCATGCAAAGAAATACATTTAGAATTAAGCAATTATGAACAATGGTGGCTAGTGGCATCTAGGTAAAACTGCTGTCAGCTGCAACTTGGTAACAGAAGGACCTTCCAACCCTCACCTTTATACACCAGGAGGCGGTGGCAGAAGCAAGGGGTACTGACTTCCAGATCCCTCTGGATTCTTTAACTTGTTTTCTAATCTGTAAAATAACCTCTCTTTACACAAACAGCTGTTTGCGCCAGACCTCCAGCTTGCTCCCACTGTAATGGCCTTAGTAGTTGGGAGATTACTTGCAGACAGATAATTCAAATCATCTAATTTGTCCAGCTGCTTGTGCCACACAACATTGTCTGGGACTCAGTAAAAGTTCATAAGGCCAAAGGGGCAATTGCTGTTGGCCTACTGTCTCCTTGTACAGTCCCCTTCCTGTTCACTAGATGCCGGATACTAAACTTTTGGCTATATTAGAAACCAGTAATGGTTGGGGCTTTTATTATTCCAGCTGTGTTAGGGCTTTCATAAGGTTCTGCTGCTGTTTGTCACCTTCACACAACTTCCACTGGGCAAAGAAGACAAGGAAAGAGGGCAGCTGCAAATAGGAATGGGTGAATCTGTCAGTTTCGCTTTCTCCTGCATACATTTTTTAAAAATCAAGTTCTTTTCATTCCACATATGAAGAAAATTGCAAATTTTGGTGATTTAAAAAATAAAATAAAATAAAATAAAAGGCAAGCTGAAATGAAATTCTCACCCATCTGCACCAGCCAAATTCAATAGGTAAGGCTATTTCAGCATGGAGAGGACCATGATGTAACTGCCTGCCATATAGCTGTTAAAGATGAGGAGCCTGTTAGAATAAAGAGGTGGCAACCCTAATTCAGCACTAACATGGCTGAATACACAGGGATTCAACCCAGAGTTTTACAAGCTTAGGGCACAACTCTATGACAGTCTGACACCTGCTAGATGGATGCTTCTGATCTTGGAGGCTTCCGAATATCCTGTGTCCTGCTGGACTGCTACCAGCAAGGCAGGAGGAGCATCAGAGGCAATTTTCACCTCTCTCTCCCTTTTTAATCCCCCCCCCCCCAGACAGGCGTTTGAGGCTGTCTAGACAAGGTGTGCTGGTGGGGGCATGGTTGGAGATGTCATAGGATTCTTCATATCCAGGCCTCTCCTCTCCTCTACCACTGGAAACCTCCCCCCATTTTTGACTTTTATGAGATTCTCTGAGTCTGAGGCCGCCTTTGTGACCTTGGGAAGCAGGTGCTGCAGATCTTTCCATGGTGGCTGTGATGGAGAGCTGGTGGGGGAGGGATTGGATTGTGTAGTCCCCCTCCTGAAGTTGTAGCAGTGTCTACAGCTTTGGGATGGGGAATCTGAGAAATCCTATGGCTCCTGGAATGTGCTTCAGGGACCATAGGATTGCTCTGCCCAGCATTCAAAGCTCTGGATGGATGAACCTGTCAGTTTTGGTTTCTCCCACATTCAATATTTTTAAAATTATTTCAGGTTCTTTCAACCCTGAATATGTAGAAAATTGCGAATGTTGGTCATCCCCCCCCCCCCGAAAATGAACTGAAACAAAATTCTCACCCATCCCTAAAAACTGCTGGCGTCCCTGCCACTAATATTTCATGGGTGAAACAATTAAGAGAAGGGCAGGGATGAGAAGAAGTAACAACAATGACATGGTAGGAGTCTAAGGTAAGGGTTGTAGAACCACAAGGAAGATGCAGCTGGGCCCAACCAGGGATGTCCAACTCTACATACACTTGCAGCCCAAATCTAGTGTAGCTGTTGCCAAACCACACTGGGTGACATCTGGTTTTAGAAAACTCTGTTGCCTGTGAATGACTCTCTCTCTCTCTCTCTCTCTCTCTCTCTCTCTGTATGAATATGTATGGGTCTGGGCAATCATGATGTTGGGGGCCACATGCCAGCAGTGGGGTAGCCTCACCCACTGCTGGCATGTTGCCCCCAACATGCTTGCCCAGAGCCAGTTAGGGCCTCAGACCATCCCCACCTTAATCTGTAGTTGTAGTCGCCCCCCCCCCCCCACAGAGAGTCTGTGCAAATCCAATGAACAGGACAGTTTTCCCAGGCAATTATACATTCCTTGCAGCAAGAAGTCTGGGCTATGGAAAATCCATATGTGTTCATAGCTCTTGAAGATGACATGACTCTGAAGCAAAACAAATCTAGAAAACCTTATTCTTTAAGGGCAAAACAGTTAATTGATTCTTTTTGGACAGGTGGTTTCTATTTTGTTTGCTTGTTAACTACGGTCATAAAGACTGAGTCTTCACTTTATTATATATGTATTGGTATGGAATGCCTGCAAGGAGATCTTTCTCAAAATAAAATATTTCCCCCAGACAAATACCACTTCTTTCAAGTGTTTTTCAACAAGATGTTAATTTTCCCATCAAATCGTTGCTCATAATATTTTCCCAATGGAGGAAATATGTTATTTGCAAATAGCCTCCTTTACTGGCTCTGGAATGGCTAATTTTTGAATGTGTGTATTCCTGTCTCCCTCTGGTGGCTAAGTCCTTCAATGATGCTACTACGGAACAGAACACTATATTTTAATTTTAAAAAAACTGTTATGAACCATTTATCTAAGGGAAATGTGCCCACATACAATAACAGCTACACCGTATACTACCATTTCATAAAGAAATGAGCTCTCTTTTTGCTCAAGTAAAGGACATTTCTTTGCTTATTTCATAAATACTTCATTCTATGACAATAATGTCTATATAACCCAATCAACATTACCACCACCATCGGCATCAACCCTCCCACCTTTTGGAAAATAAAAGTAAAAGTAAAAATCAACCAGTGATATTTGCTACCACCATACTGCAGGATTCCCTGATCACAATGTTTGTTTAATAGTAAATGAACACATTCATTTACACATTCATGTTCACTTGATGGCCACGACATTGAAAGATGACTTTAATGTGTGAAATAGCCATCAAATCCCATTCATACTACCTTATATAATCACAAAGACAACTTTTTTTCATGGAGGTATTTCACATATTCAGCTTTTATTATTACTTATTTATTATTTTTTTATTATTACATTTATATCCTGCCTTTTGTCCTCTTGCAAGGAATCCAAAGTGGCTTACATGGTCATCCTCCCTATTTTATCCTCACAACAACCCTGTGAGGTAGGTTAGGCTGAGAGTGAGTAACTGGCCCAAAGTCACCCAGTGAGCTCCATGGCTGAGTGGGGATTAGAACCCAGATCTCCCTAGTCCCAGTCCAACACTCTAACCACTATATAGCCAAATGATGAATTAGTGATGTA
Source organism: Shinisaurus crocodilurus (assembly GCA_021292165.1). Taxonomy (NCBI): domain Eukaryota; kingdom Metazoa; phylum Chordata; class Lepidosauria; order Squamata; family Shinisauridae; genus Shinisaurus; species Shinisaurus crocodilurus. The sequence goes on along the minus strand of CM037878.1, from coordinate 45,457,339 downwards.
CATGCTTGCGGGAATGATTCCTAATGTTCAAATGCAGCTGCATACAGAACTGGGCAGATATTTGGTTTAGTCTAAACATGATGCTCCTATCTGTCTGAAACTGGAGCCCCACCAACAGGCAGAGAAAACTGTGTGGAATAGAAATCAGATGGAGAAAGGAGAAACCACTCTCTGCCCATCTCCATCCACTGTTTGTCTCCCCTTATCTCTCTTCTATTTATAACAATCAATATTCATAAAGTATTTCTAGCAGCTTATTTCTCCTAGGAACTGGGGCTGGGGTGCGGGACAAAGAAGCGGGGGATTTATTTATTTACTGAAGGGTAGTTCTACTGAAAACAAGGAAAAATAGAATGAAGCACCCACTTTAAGGCCTGTTCTACAACTCCAGTAGAATAAAGTGGGCCTGTAATCATTTCAGACTCCAGGTGGAAGATGCACCTTAAAAAAAATGCTGATCCCCTGTAAAAATTTCCATTCAGCTAAGAAAAACTATCACATAATGTGGCCAGTGTGGCGTAGTGGTGAGAGTGTTGGACTGGGACTCGGGAGATCCAGGTTCTAGTCCCCGCTCAGCCATGAAACTCACTGGGTGACTTTGGGCCAGTCACTGACTCTCAGCCTAACCTACCTCACAGGGTTGAGGTAGGTTATCCTCACAACAACCCTCACAGGGTTGTTGTGAGGATAAAATGGAGAGGAGGACTATGTAAGCCGCCTTGGGTTCCTTGCAGGAAAAATGGTGGGGTATAAATAAATAAATAAATAAATAAGAGAGAAAGGTTCTAGGCCAGCCTTCTCCCTGCTATACAAGTTGTCTACATGCAGGGAGTCTTTTATCTAAAGGAGCATTACAAAATGTGATTCCCCAACCTATAGTCTGAAGTGGTACAGTCCGTTCTACTCCTCATTCTACTGCATCATGTGTCCACCAGGCCATGGAGTTTTTCTATAGGAGGCTGATAACCTGCTGTATCTACTTTTGGTTTCATTGCAGAATTGATATCTGAGTACTACGCAAAGTGCATTTCCTTTCCTGCATTTCCACTACATAACATCTAAGGGGCACTGTGGTATAGCAGAATAGCACAAAAACACAAGTAGAAAAAGGGTTTTCTTTCACCTTCACAAATACCACTGCATTTCCCCCGCTCTAAAAAAAACTCACCAAAAGTGCTGTTTAAAAACAGAAGGGAAACTGGAGGGTCACATCATCATCTAAAAAACCTGTAAACAACTGTGAGCAGGGAATGAGAGGCACACAATAAATGCCTTGTGTAGAAAAGCTGTTAATCTCAAGGCACATTAGGGGTAAACTACAGGAACAAGACATTCATTTACACATACTTTGACAAGAACCCTGGCATATATATTTATATCAAGGCCTGTGGCTTATGCTGGCTCAGCTTGTCTGAACGTGGAAAGCTAAGCAGGGTCACGCCTGGTTATTACTTGAAAGGGGGACCCCTCCTCTAGTTTCCTGCATTGAGCAGGGGGTTGGATTGGATGGCCTTGTAGGCTCCTTCCAACTCTATGATCTATGAAATCTATAAGGGTAGGCATCCTGGTGCCCTCCATATTTTGGATTGCAACTCCCTTCAGCCCTAGCCAGCATGGTCAATGGTGAGGAATCATGGGAGGTATAGTTCAAAACATAGGGGGGGGGACCAGGTCGCCTACCCCTGATTTATATATTATAAATCAAGATAGATAGATAGATAGATAGATATAAATCTTTTTTAGACGTTATGTTTTCATGGGGTTTTTTTTGTGAACGGAACTGTTCAGAGAGCTGTGGTTAATGGGTGGTATAGAAATGTAATAATAATAATAATAATAATAATACACGCAATAGTTATGTGTAACTGTCAATATTTACTATAAAAGAAGACAACTTCTTTCTCTTCAGAGTTTTTGCTGTTGGCATCCAAATCACACTGTGTGAAAATAGTCTTGCATTCTTAAAAGTAAAAAAAATGAAAACCAAATCCCAAAGTTTTAAGCTGAGGTTCCTGGAGTTCTTACTGTAATGCAACAGAGCTTTGCAAAATTTATCCTCTAGACGGTAGTGGAGGTCAGGGGAGAGAGGGGTGCTGTGGAGGCAGATGCCAGATTGTGGGAACAAAAGCATCAGCATCTGGCTGGCTGGCTGGCTGGCAAAGTGCCCAGGAGCTGCCTGAATTCTGCTGGCTCCTGACCTGCTGCTGCGGGATTCTCCCATGATTAAGCTGGTGCTCTGTGTCTTAAGTATTTTGTCTCCCCACCCCCAAAAGCTATTCCTCTCACTTAGAAATGAAACAACAACACAAATCCCACCCCTTTCTGTGGACGTCCACTTCATATAAACTGTTTACAAGTGCAGCTATATTTGAGGCAACACAGTGGCAAAGCTCTAGAATTTTCCTGTTTATCATTAATTGCACGTTGCTTTTTACACTTTTTTGAACTGCCACTTACCTTTCTGACTCAATAACAATACTTAAAATTCTGGATGTTCAACTTGATGTTTGGTTAATAGTCTCACATATTTAGGGAATTTTAATTTTGAATGTAAGAAATGGGCTGATTTTGAATTTAGTAAAAGCTACATTTCAGCATTAGGGCAGAATAAAATGTGATGTGATCCAATATTTATTTATTTATTATCCCGCCTTTCCTCTAAGGGGCCCAAGGTGGCTTACATGGTCAGTCTCCTCTCCATTTTACCCATACAACAACCCTGTGAGGTAGGTTAGGCTGAGAGTCAGTGACTGGCCCAAAGCCACCCAGTGAACTCCATGGCTGAGTGGGGACTCGAACCCAGATCTCCTGAGGCCCAGTCCAACACTCTAACCACGACACCACACTGGCTCTCAAGGGGGAATGCTTTGGGGGCTTCATGTAAAATAACATGGGAGATCATGGATCACCTGTATCACATCTAGTTGCACCTTCATTCAAGAGCAGACTGATATACAACTTAAGGATGGCTTAATTTTTTTAAAAAAAAGTTCTAGGTTTATCTGTAAAGCATTACAATACTATGTAATGTAATGGAATTACTCTAAAATTGGGCTGTTTATAAAAAAAGCAGCGCAATCATATCCTAAGCATGTCTACTCAAAATTAAACCCCACTGAGTTCAATGGCACTTACTCTCGGGAAACTGAGTATAGGATTGCAGCCTAAAACAGCTAACATGTAAGGACTGAATGGTGTTATGTGTTCTCCACTTCTGCAAGCACTGGACATTTCAGGCATCATCCCCTCCCAGGTCATGGTGACCTATATGGGTGGTTCAGTGTGAAAATGTTCCAGGAATTGCTTAGGTTGACTACATTCCCAACAGTCATCTCTGCCTACTACTATGTGGTGCAGCCTTCTAGAACCTGGTGCTGTCCAGATGTGTTGGACTGCAACCCCCATGATTCCTAGCCAATTGGCCAGTGGCCAATGGCCATGCTGGCTGTCAATTATGGGAGTTGCAGTCCAATACATCTGGAGGGTACCAGGTTAGGGAAGGCTGATGTAGTGCTTAGACATTGAAAAGCCTCTTCCACCCCTTCCCACCCTTCAATCCTACAACTGAGAAATGAGTACGGTATATTAATTCAGATCAATGGAAGAGGTGCTCCTGTGGGTTGACAATTTTAGCATCAGCCAGCCCTTGGTTGCTCTACAAATCCTTCTGCCCTCTGATCCTAGAAGGAATAACTTGAAACCTGAACTCTTATCCCCAAGTGCTGTGCCAAAACTTCTTCCACATTTTTGACCATTTGATAGAAAAGAAAGGGCTTAAAACATTTTTTTCCCCAGAAGAGAAGGCAATTTTGGGGAAATTCTCATAGATGGGGTTTGGGAAATTCTCATGGGATGGGGTTTGGTAAGGTGTTTACCTTACTTATGAGGTGGCTGATGTGTGTGTGCAAGACACAGCGAGAAAGAGAGTTCTGTCTTTCATTGTACAATCATCTCTCCATCAGCCTTCAGCCTTTCTAGCTTCCAACACTTCAGTTCAAGTCCAAGGAAAGCCATGATAAGATAACTCCTCTCTCCTACAGGGTCTTTTTCAGATCAGGAAGTACAGGCAGCCAGGGAGGCTGGAAAGTGATGGAGAGATGTGTAATAGAAAGAGAGAACACACACACAGCACCATGCAATGATGTTAAATTCAAAAACACCACCAAAAGAAATTCAAAAGAAATACTTGAGAATGAGGCAAAAACAACAACAACACTGGAAACCTCTTTCATGGGAGAAGAAAACTTTTGGGAAATTGACACACACTCTCACTCTCACACCCACTACAGCAGCCTTCTCCAACCCGGTGCCCCCCAGATGGGTTGGACGGCAACTGCCATAATTCCCAGTCAGCATGACCATTGGCAGGGGATTATGGAAGTTGAAGTCCAACGCATCTGGAGGACATCAGATTGGGGAAGGCTATGCTACAGGGCTTGCATTCATTCATTTCATTTATTTTATTTATACCCCACCTTTTTTCCTGCAAGGAACCCAAGGCGGCTTACATAATCCTCCTCCTCCTCCTCCTCTTCTCCATTTTATCCTCACAACAACCCCATGAGGCAGGTTAGGCTGAGAGACTGTGACTGGCCCAAAGTCACCCAGGGAGCTTCATGGCCAAGTGGCAACTAGAACCCGGATCTCCCCAAGTCCCTGTCCAACACTCTAACCACTATGCCACGCTGGCTCCTTGCAGGGAAGGAACAGTATCATAAGCATCTGCTTTAGAGAGAAGATGTACTCACAATCAGCCATCAGAAATTTAAGATCTGGGAGATCACAGGTAAGGTGCTGCACCCTGAAGAATGACAACTAGACTTGAGCCAAAATTTCTCATAAGACATTTTTTTTTTCTGACAAAAGTTCTGAGGTGGTTCTTTTTCTTACCTGCCTAGAAATAGAAGGCCACTTGGCAGAATTTTCTATAGTTTTACTCTACAATATTTTTGGTGGTGGCCACTTCTTTCCTTCCTTCCCTTCCTCCCCATTCCCTCAATGCCCTAGAAGGATGCTAAGTATGGGGCCCTGTGCAGGATGCAAAATGGTGGCCAGGCTGCCATCACAGTTGCTGCTGATGCCACTTGCAGTGGCTGTGCAACCCCCCCAAACTCTTAGGGGAAAAGAAAAATAAGATACCATGCTACAACCACTGCTAATGGTGAGCCCCACCTCCAAGAAACTGTTGGATAATTTCTCCTGTTCCTGGATGGTCCACAACAAGCAGGGTGCAGAATTTTGGGAGGCCCTCTGCACTCAGTTATAGTATCGCCAACTGCTAGGGGCCAGAAGAGACTGCCCCACATCATAGACTTGAAAGGGACCTCAAAGGTCAACTAGTCCAGGAAATCCACTACTACAGCAACCCTGAAAAGTGGCCATCCAGCCTCTGCTTAAAAACCTCCAGCAAGAGAGTCCAGCATCTTCCAAGGCAGTTTGTTTCACTGCTCATATAATCAGAAAGTTCTTCCTAATATTTAGCCTAAATCCTTTGTCTTGCCATTTCAACCAGTTGGTCCAGGTCCTATCCTCTAATTCAGGGCTCTACAACCTTGGGTCCCCAGATGTTGCTGGAGGACTACAGCTCCCAGAATCCCTTGCCATTAGCCACGCTGGCTGGGTATGAATGTAGGCCAGCTGTAGGCCAGCAACATCTGGGGACCCAAGGCTGCAGAGCTTTGCTCTAATTATATAGTGCTTTTTTATGCATTTTAGTTGTAAGCTGCTTTGGGAGCCGATCTTGGCTGAAAAGCATAGTATAAATATAAAACAATACAAATAAATGTATGTATGTCCCCAGGCTCAGCATTTGTGCTTCTACCATAGCCAACTATGTGGTGCTCTAAATCACAAATGTTACCTAGATCAGGGATGTTCCTTTGTTAAAGCTCACATAATATGATGAAAATAATGTATGGAAATTGCTGACCAGAAAACTGAATAGAATTCAGTAACGAGAAACACTGTATGCATCATTTAAAATTTAATTTAATTTTTTCACTGAATTCTTAATACTAAATATTCATCTTGACTTTTGCTGACCACAGAGCTTCATTCTGAATCTGAATATGGCTCTCGTCATTTTGAAACCTTAATTTTGCATACCACATCTTTTTACGGGCATGTGTACCACACGTATACATCTTCCGATATAATTCCCACCCAACAAGATAATTTACTGCTGATCTTGTTGCTAATGTGGCCATGGTTACCATGTCAGCTTGTGCTCTGCTCTCGCAATTATTTTAGTCCATGCCATTCATTTTCAAAGCAACATTTTGCAATATCTTCCAAAGTAAATACATTCACCGGTGAGTTGTTAATACATTCATGTTGCAATGACAGATGTTGGCACCCCCTGCCTCTGAAATATTAATGATTAAATATTGTATTCCAGGAATACAGTCATGCCTTGGATTGAGAGCATAATTCGTTCCGGAAACGTGCTTGTAATCCAAAACACTCTTATATCAAAACGAAATCCCCCCAAAAAAATTTGTACAGAGAATTTTAATTTAAGCCGTACTACAGTACTTGTATTGCAAGACGTCGCTTGTATATCAAGTAAAAAAAATTTAAATAAATATTTAAAAATTTGCGTGTCTTGAAAAATGCTCTCAAACCAAGTTACTTGCAATCCAAGGCATTACTGTACATCTCTGGGTCAGAGTAGTCCCGAAGTATGTGTGCATTTTGCCCTCCTCTGGAGAAGTTTTTGCAACATAAATTACTTTCCCATGATCCCAATCTTCTTAAGTGTTTGAGTGACCAATGCACTCTCTGAAATGAGTGAATTGTATTCATATTAATTCAGCAACTGCAGGTGATGGATAGCCCTTAAAGCATCTCCTGACACAGTGTCCTCCTCAGTAATTTTCACTTGACAGCTTTAAATATGAATATGACCCTCAAGGGAGAAAATAGCTGATTGGTTAAAACAGTTACGTTGCCAGCCCTATACACCCCACGACTTCTTCCATGCTGCTCTTAGCTTTTCTATCCAATTTCCATCCACTGCTGACATAAAAGAAGGGGAGGAAGACTAAGAAAACCTGCAGGGGAGCTCATGTCCATGGCATCCACCCATACAATTGCAGATAAAAACAGCAGGAGAGCCTGACAAGACCCAGAGAAAGGATTAGGGATCTTCAGCTCCAGAAACTCAACTGCTGCCTAGAACTCAGGATGCCAGAATGATAATCTTTACCCTTGTTTTCTGCTGGGTTTGTACGGGCATCTTGCACTCTGCTGGAGCGCCAAAGACACGGGCTCCTTTAGGTTTGGAGCAGCTATTGCAGGCCTCCTTACCCTCTCCTGTTACTGTCATTACAGTGCCATGAGCATATGGGGGTGGCGGGGGTGGGGGCTTTACAATGTAATATAGCAAAAAGTCAGCTCTCTGCCCCAAGGATCTTACAATCTAAATTTTGACAGTGGAAATAACAGACAATGACGGCTCCAGGTTTCTGAGGGCCCTTGGGCAAGACACCCTCAATGGACCCCCTCCCTCAATGAGTCTACCGTCTCACCATCATTGCCACCAGCTGCTGCTGTTGCTTGTCCTCTTCATCCTCATTGCCAGCACTTGTTTGCTTGCCAAGCATCATCATCATCATCATCAGGCGATCACTCGTGACCGAGTAAGATTGTCTTCCAGGATAAAAGGAGGAAATTCTAAAGAGGATTGTGTAGACTCTAGCGATGGGTCCTTAAGTGACTGTGGAGGCCAATTCTAGATCCACACAGCTTCCCACAGTGAGGACACAGGTTACCAGATGGAAGATGGTCCTGTAAAGGATTCGTTTGACGTGCTTTTCGCTTAGCACGTTTCTCCCTTTCACCTTGCACTCGGGCTTCTTCAAAGTCCATGGAACCTTTGTGAAAGGCCAACCTCCATTTAGATCATTCATGGGCCAGAGCTTCCCAGTTTTCGATGTTTATATTGCATTTTTTTAGATTAGACTTATGAACATCTTTAAACCTCTTATACTGACCACCGATATTCTGCTTTCCATCCTTGAGTTGGGAATAAAATAACTGCTTTGGGAGACGGCAGTCAGGCATTCGAACAACATGACCGGTCCATTGAAGTTGGCGTTGAAGGATCATTTTTTCAACGCTAGTAGTCTTTGCTTCTTCCAGTACACTGACATTTGTTCGCCTATCTTCCCAAGTAATTCGCAGGATTTTCCGGAGGCAACGTTGATGAAATCTTTCAAGGAGGTGGAAGTGACGTTTATAGATAGTCCATGTTTCGCATACAATAAAGTTGGTAATACAATGGCTTCATAAACCAGTGTTTTGGTCTTCTTACAAATATCCCGATCCTCGAACACTCTGTGTTTCATTCGAGAAAACGCGGCACTTGCGGAGCTCAAACGATGCTGGATTTCACTGTCAATGTTAGCTGTAACAGAAAGATAGCTGCCAAGGTAGAGAAAATGATCGACATTTTCCAGTATTGTCCCGCCAAGCTGGATAGATGGCATCACCAAGGGGTTAGCTTTCATTCCTCCTTCACACCACCACCATTATCTGGGCTAGAGTGAGAGAATGAGGAAGAAGCAGGTCGCAATGGTCAAGAGGAGGAGCAAATCCAGGAGACTCTTGTCAGTGGGTCCCTGTTGGGGAGTGGGCCTTTGGAAGCTGCCTGACTATGCCTACCCTTATTGCCAGCCCTGATAACAGAAGCTGGGGACGGGAAGCACGAGGCAAAGGAAGCAAACTATGATGACAAAGAACACAACAGAGTGGGGTCAAATGAGAAAGGCAAATGTAACAAGGGGAATATGAGCTAGTTAACTTGTACACAGAGCAAGAGCTGTAAGAACTACAGCTCTTTGCAACCTCTGCTCCTCATTTTTATTTAATTTACTAGCTGTTGCCCACGGCTTCACTCGCGTGGATTTTAGGATTTGGTACAATTGTTTTTAAAAGAAACATTAGCTTTTTGTCCAAACTGTACAAAATATAATTTACAGGTTGATGTCTTAACGTAATAAGCAATGTTTATTACAGACGTTAGTGTAATTGGGAACAAAACAAAGATAGTTGTTCCATTCATATGCGACCATGAATTTTTTTGTATTGGAATTACAAACAGACAATGAGACAGACCAAAAATTAAAAATTATTTATTTGGCATCTGCAACCTACAACCCCCCCCCCCCCTATTTCAGTACTTCTCTGTAAACTACATAGTGGTTCTCCCTTCAGGTGCTAGGATGACCAGAGAGTTAGGTGAGCTCACTCTGGAACAGACCACGTAAAACTGCCCATGTGAGAAGCAGTCTTTCCTTAGGTCAATCCCCACTACCTTTCTTAAAGAAAAATCAGGTTAATCCTGAGAGTCTACAGGTGATGAAGAGTGACCATGCCAAGTTTGTGGTAGATCCGTCAAAATGTGATGGAGCCTATGCGATGACGCCCCACACACAACAGTCATTCAATCGTTTTAAAAGTTTCCCTCCCTTTTCACTCCCTTAGAGAACATTCTAAATGGCCTAGGGGAGATTTGCACACCCACTCCTATTGGCCCCTGCAGGAATTCGTACGAACATTCTAAGTGTCATATGGGCTATTTGCATAACTGCTCCTATTGGCTCCTGCAGCAATTATGAGGTGAGGCCAATTTGCATAACTGCTCCCCTGTTGATTTGCCGATAGGAGATATGAGAGTGGGGCGATTTCCCCCCCTTAGGGACGGAATTTCCAAAAATCCTTCCTTAGTGGGTGTCTACATCATAAAAACAATGTTTCCTCAAAATTTCACGTTCCTAGATTAAACAGTTCGAGCTGGACGTTGATGAGTCAGTCAGTCAGGACTTCTTCTTTTATATATATAGATTTAAGGTACTTATGTGCCGCCTTTCAGGGCAAAGCCCTGCCAAGGCAGTTTACAAAAGATAATTAGTTTCATGCACATAGCAGGATAATTTAGCTTCACATACACAGTGGGAACATTATGCTTCCAATGATTAACTGTACAACCCACATGCAATGCTTCTAGTCCAGTCCCCCAATGATCTTTCATTTTAACCATTCATTTCCAATCTATTCTGCTGTGCCTGTCCAGGAAAAGTTGTTACTAGTCCTTATGACTTCCATCACCTGAGCTCCACCTCCCTCCTTGGATGGTTCCAAGCATCATTTTCAGCAAACCTCACACCTCATCAATGTGTGTTCAGTTCAAGGTTTGAACTGACCCAATGAATGTACAGACTGTTGCATGCATTAGGATGTAGCTTGTGGTTTGCCCCCTAAAATTAGATTTGATGTATCAGAACACAGTTGTGGGTGGTGGCACAAAACTCAGAATTTGTGGCACAAAACTTCCACAAACCTTTGCCATATGTTTGCACGAGGTACTATAGTTTGTGGGGTTCATAGTTAACAGAGCTGTTCTTAAGTCATGACTAATTTGTCCCAATGATTTCAATGAGACCTAAGTCTAAACTTAGGGTGCAATCCTATGGATGTCTAGACAGAAATAAGTCCTACAACTCCCAGCATTCCCAAGCCAGCATGGTTTCAACCTAGATTCTTTAAACTCTTTTAACTCTTGTACTTCCAAAAATGCTGGCAAATAGAAACTAGTTTTTAAATGTGTAGTTCTTTGATGCAACAATAGGTTGCAGCAGAGAGCTAAAATTCGATTGAAATAATTTTGTTACTAAAAGGAAGGTGTGCAACATGTGATGGTTCTTTGATAAAATCTGTATGGTAAATCAGTCCAAAATTAAATATGTAATATCACATTACTCTCAGATAGTGTGGTATCTATCTCATATAAATATGATCTATCTATATAAATGTGATCCATCTATCTATCATCTATCTATCTATCTATCTATCTATCTATATAAATGTGATCGATCTATCTATCTATCTATCTATCTATCTATCTATCTATCTATCAATGCCATAAAACACACATACACTCATACAACTACAACTACAACTTCTCACTTGCTCACTCTCATACACATATTCCTCATTGTTTCATAGTAAAAGATGAGACTTCCCAGAATTACATTTAAAGCTTCTTGCCTAATTTAAATGATAGTAAAAGTGGTTCTCAGAAATGACAAGCTCACACTTGTTAGCTGCAAACACAGGTACCCACTACTTCTATAGTGGAGGCTTGCTTGGTTGTCAAATATGGATTTTCTTTTGTGCCTGGAGTGATAATTACTGAATCCAGCCAATTTAGGAGGAAAGGATGAAAGAAGCGGGGAGAGGGACATATTCAAATGTGAAAGATAATTTTTACAAAATAGTAAGTGCAGGGGGGAAAATTGGCTGCAAAAACCCAATTATTACTTTGATAATAAAGCAAACACAGCATTGTTTTCTCCATTGATGATATATTGGCATGTAGCAGTAAAAAGAAAAAGAAAGAGCATCTCATTCAGTCATAGCTTCTAATAGCTTTTAGCAGGGTCTCTGATCCTTTCAATTGTTCTTTTCCTCTAATTTGGTTGTGCACAGTAACTTCACAGCTGTGCCTTGGTAATAAAGTGTATATCTATAGGTTCCTATATTTAGCTTGCATAGACATGCGTTAACAGTGACAAAGACGGAAAGAACGCCACTTGGCCCCTAGTGAAATCGTACAAAAGAGCTAATGAAGCTGACTCTAATAGGCTTTGCAGAGTGACCAGCTGTATGACTTCATTTGTATTCCACAACAGGGACCCTGATTCTTGAGGAGGAACTCCAAACAAAGTATCAAGTTATTCTTCTTTCAGAGTAGACGTATGAGTGCTTGTTACCGATTCCTTCCGGTGGTACGTACACTTGACAGCCCGATGAAGTGTGCCTCTTCAACAAAACAAATAAATCAAGCACACTACAACAGAATGAAGAAAAACAAACAGATGTCACTGTATAAATAGCCAGGTTTTAAGTGGTGTAAAGCTCACACCTCACTTGTTTTATTCAGTGTCACAACACTTGCTTTATAAATTAAACCATACAATTGGAGCTTTGGAACAAAATGTTACAGAGTGGAGTGTTTCTGTTCAAGGTTCTAGCCATTCCATTCCATCTCCCCTTATAGATTTCATAGATCATAGAGTTGGAAGGATCCTACAAGGCTATCGAGTCCAACCCCCTGCTCAATGTAGGAAACTAGAGGAGGGGTCTCCCATCCAAGTAATAACCAGGCCTGGCCCTGCTTAGCTTTCCACACTCAGACAAGCTGAGCCAGCATGAGCCACAGGCCTGCTTTCCTTTCTTTTCATTATTTACTTATTTTATTCTTGATTACATTTATATACTGCCCAACTGGCTAATATTCTGGAAGACAGAAACAAAATTCAAAGCGATCTCGATAGGCTGGAGCGCTGGGCCGAAAACAGCAGAATGAAATTTAATAGGGATAAATGGCAAGTGCTGCACCTAGGGAAAGGAAACCAAATGCAGAGTTACAGAATGGGGGACACTTGGGTCAACAATACTACAAGTGAGAAGGATCTTGGAATTGTGGTAGATCACAAGCTGAATATGAGGCAGCAATGCGATGTGGCTGCAAAGAAGGCAAATGCTATTTTGGGCTCCATGTATAGCGTCTAAATCGCATGAAGTGATAATTCCCCTTTACTCTGCACTGGTTAGGCCTCATCTTGAGTACTGCGTCCAGTTCTGGGCACCACACTTTCAGAAGGATGTAGACAAACTGGAGAGGGTTCAGAGGAGGGCAACAAGGATGATGAAGGGACTGGAAACAAGGCCCTATGAGGAGAGACTGAAAGAACTGGGTATGTTTAGCCTTCAGAAGAGGAGACTGAGGGGAGATATGATTGCACTCTTCCAGTACTTCCAGAGGAGGAGGATTATGTAAGCCGCCTTGGTTTCCTTTCAGGAAAAGAGACGGGGTATAAATATAATAAATAAATAAAAAATAAATAAATAAGGTGGCGTTGTGTTATAGAGTGGAATTGTGAAATTCCACTAGGTAGAGATGTGTGTGGAGCTCGATAGGGGGTAGAAGCTCGGTGAACTCACCAGGCTCGACCCCCCCAAGCGCCGCTCAACTTACTTTTCCCCCCAGCTTGGCTCACGTTCTCGCAAGCTGAGCTGGGGAAAGCTACTTCCGGGTTCCGGGTGCAACGTTTTCTAATATATGCCATTTACGTAGAAAATGGTGTAGTATTCATTAAAAACGGCTGCAATTTACACAAATTGCAGCTGTTTTTAATGTATACTATGCCATTTTCTATGTAAACGGCATAGAGCCTGGGACCCAGAAGTAGTGCTGGGCTCGGGGTGCCCATCCCTACCACTAGGCCTCTGTAGCGAATCATGGCAGAATCCCGAAAAATACCAGACTTCCTCACTCTAAAAAAAGCCCCCAAATGGCTGGAAAACACGGGAGAGGCCCTGGAGGATGACAACGTCGTGAAAAGGACCCACAAACTTCTGTGAGCGAGGGATCATGAGCACGCAATCAAGGCCTTGTGTGGAGAAGCCCTATATCTCTTCCTCATTCCTTCCTTTCCAGCCACTCCATACCATCACCCCCCCAACCTGGTTGTCATCCCCCTTCCCCACCCCCTCAGTCACTCAATATTCTGTACCATTGAGTCTTCATGGGGGGCTATTTTGGGGGTTCCCACATTAAAGATTTTTTGGGGGAAATCTCAAACTTCACCCCTGGTCTGCTGACACCTCTCTCTAGCATGCTGGGAGTTGTAGGCCAAAAACATATGGGAACCCAAGGTTGGAGAACACTGCTCTAGGGTATGGGTGGGGTAGGTTTGCATACAGCTCTGCAAATGCAGGAAGACTTGAACAATGTCTTGGGCTCTTTCTACCTTTGGTCAGGGCCAGGCCAAGGTCATGGGGTGGGCCACTCCACCATACATTAATCCAAAACTAAGCTATTCCTCCCTCTCCATACTAGAGTCCCCACTGTCCAATTGCTTGCACTGCAGGGTTCATTTGGGACTGAGGCTGAAGTGCAATTGCAATGGGCAGAATATACTTCTCTGTAGGAAGGAGAAAATGGCCAGATTCCTGGTATCTATACCAGACCTGACCAATACAGCAGAGGCCAATGTTGTACACCACTATCCCCATCCATGATAGAAGGACTCTGATGCCTGAACACCCTAATCCTTGGTAGCTCACTCTAAGCTGTGTCCCAGCTTTAACCCATGACATAGTCTCCAACTGCCCTGAAAATGCCGGGACCATCACAAAAACCCTTAAGCCATCACAGCTTCTCACTTTGTTATGCAGAGTCCCGAATCCCCCTGCCTCCCGCAAGCTACTTTAAGCTACTCTTAAAGAGGCCATGGGCAAAACTGCAGCTAAGCTAAAACTTTTAGCTTAGCTGCAATTTTGCCTATGGCCCCTTTAAGGCTCAAACGGCCACCCATGGAGAGACAGTAAGCAGGGAGGGAACAGATGCGAGGATGTGCATGTGTGCGTGCGCATGTGCACATGCTCTACCTGCTGCCTCTGCTGGGTGAAAAGAAAAGGAGGTGGAGGCTGCACCCGCTGGCCTGGACCGAGGGAGAGCTGAATGAGGGAATTTATCACATGATTCTTATCTTTATATTGCCAAAGATTTTATTTCCTAACAGAGCTGACTCTGTGCCTCTAACAGGTGAGGTACAGTACAGTCAGAAGGAAATGCAAGAAACTTCCCCTTCTCTTTGAAGTTCCATGTTTGGGGGTGTGGGGTGGGTAAGCTTCACCTGTTGAATTTTGTGCCAATCCCGACAATTTTAAAACAAAAAGAGATTGCCCTGCAAGCACTGACACACACACCCATGAAAAACACCAAATATCAACAATTATGGGTTTAAGTAAGGTAAAATTTTTTACAAAAGCCACTTATAAAATATTATAAAATATTATATAATATAATAATGTAATAATTTTACTATATAAGATATCATATAATAATTTAATTCTGGAAAAGTAATCCTACCACTGGCGCTGCTGCTGCTACCTCTTCTTCTAGCAAGGAGCAGCATTTTACAATTATCCCCCAATTACATGATACTTCTTCAAACAATGCATAATCAATTTGCTGCCACAAGTTGTGATGTTCAGTGTTGTAGATTGCTTTAAAATATACACACTTTCCTGTGAGTAAGTCCCATTGAACGTAATAGCACTTACTTCTGAGTACACATGCATAGGATTGCACTGTTATTCTGTTTTAAGAGCAGTGGTAAATTTTACTTGGCTCTACCCATGTACCCCATGTGAAAGTCTTTTTCTAACACATGCTGAAGTGCAATGGAGAAAACTCTCTACAGTAATGATTGATTTGGATTATTCTGCAGGGATTTTGGATTTTTTTTTTTTAATGCATTAGAAGGGAATCATAGAATCATAGAATCATAGAAAAGTAGAGTTGGAAGGGGCCTACAAGGCCATCGAGTCCAACCCCCTGCTCAATGCAGGAATCCAGGTCAAAGCATCTCTGACAGATGTCTGTCCAGCCGCACCTTGAATGCCTCCAGACTGGGAGAGCCCACCACCTCCCTAGGTAGTTGATTCCATTGTCTTATTGCTCTGACAGTCAGGAAATTTTTCCTGATGTTTAGGTGGAATCTAGGTTCCTGTAACTTGAGCCCATTATTCCGTGTCCTGCAAACTGGGATGAACGAGAAGAGATCTTTGCCCTCCTCTGTGTGACATCCCTTCAAATACTGGAAGAGTGCGATCATATCTCCCCTCAGTCTCCTCTTCTGAAGGCTAAACATGCCCAGTTCTTTCAGTCTCTCCTCATAGGGCCTTGTTTCCAGTCCTTTTATCATCCTTGTTGCCCTCCTCTGAACCCTCTCCAGTTTGTCTATGTCCTTCTTAAAGTGAGGTGCCCAGAACTGGACGCAGTACTCAAGATGAGGCCTAACCAGTGCCGAGTAAAGGGGAATTATCACTTCCCGCGATTTGGAAGCTATACTTCTATTAATACAGCCCAAAATTGCATTTGCCTTCTTTGCAGCCACGTCGCATTGCTGGCTCATATTCAGTTTGTGATCTACCACAATTCCAAGATCCTTCTCACTTGTAGTATTGTTGAGCCAAGTGTCCCCCATTCTGTAATTCTGCATTTGGTTTCCTCTCCCTAGGTGCAGCACTTGGCATTTATCCCTGTTAAATTTCATTCTGTTGTTTTCGGCCCAGCGCTCCAGCCTATCGAGGTCACTTTGAATTTTGTTTCTGTCTTCCAGAGTATTAGCTGTTCCACCCAACTTTGTGTCATCTGCAAATTTGATAAGCATTCCCTGTACCTCCTCATCCAAGTCATTAATAAAAATGTTGAAGAGCACCGGGCCCAGGACCGAGCCCTGTGGTACCCCGCTCGTTACCTCTCCCCAGTTTGAGAAGGAACCATTGATAAGCACTCTTTGAGTCCGATTCTTTAGCCAATTGTGGATCCACCTGATAGTTGTTCCATCTAGCCCACTCTTAGCTAGCTTACTAATCAGGATATCATGAGGCACTTTGTCGAAAGCTTTGCTGAAGTCCAGGTATATAATGTCCACAGCATTCCCACAGTCCACAAGGGAGGTTACCCAATCAAAAAATGAGATCAGATTAGTCTGACAGGATTTGTTCTTGACAAATCCATGCTGGCTTCTAGTAATCACTGCATTGTTTTCAAGGTGCTTGCAGACTGACTTCTTTATAATCTGCTCAAAAATCTTCCCGGGGATTGATGTCAGACTGACTGGCCTATAGTTCCCAGGTTCCTCCTTCTTGCCCTTTTTGAAGATGGGAACAACATTTGCCCTCCTCCAGTCGTCTGGCACTTCACCTGTCCTCCATGATTTCTCAAAGATAATAGACAGTGGTTCCGAGAGTTCTTCTGCCAGTTCCTTTATTACTCTAGGATGCAGCTCATCAGGCCCTGGAGATTTAAACTCGTTCAGAGTAATCAGGTGCTCCTTGACCATTTGCCTATCAATCTCAAGCTGCATTTCTGCCCCTTCAGTCTGCACTTCAGGTTTGCCAGGGGGGTCATAGACCCTCTTTTGGGAGAAGACCGAGCCGAAGTAGGAATTGAACACTTCTGCCTTTTCTTTGTCTTCTGTTATCAATTTGCCATCCTCACTGCGTAGTTGAACCACCAGTTCTTTCTTCTGTCTTTTACTGTGCATGTATCTGAAGAAAGCTTTTTTGTTGCTTTTAGCATTCTTCGCTAACCTTAGCTCATTCTCAGCTTTAGCCTTCCTGACACTATTCCTGCAGTTCTGTGCTACCTGCCTGTACTCTTCCCCTGTAGCCTGTCCTTCCTTCCACTTCCTATACATGTCCTTTTTTGTTTTCAGGTCATCTTTGAGTTTATTGTGAAGCCACATTGGCTTTTTCTGTTGCCCTCTGCCTTTTTTCCTTGTGGGAATTGTTTGCAATTGTGCCTTTAAAATTTCCTTTTTTAAAAACTCCCACCCCTCCTGGGCTCCCTTTCTCGTGAGAGTCACTTGCCATGGGATCTTACTAATCATTGTTCTGAGTTTGTTAAAATTGGCTTTCCTAAAATCCAGGGTACGTGTTTGGCTACACTCAGCTTTTGCTTCTGTTAGAATCAAGAACTCAAGTATAACATGGTCACTTTCCCCCAGAGTTCCCGAAACTGCCACTTTATCCACTAACTCGTCTCTGTTGGTTAGAATCAGGTCAAGGATAGCCGATCCTCTAGTTCCTTCCTCCACTTTCTGTAGGAGGAAGTTATCAGCAGCACAGCTCAGGAATTTCTTGGAGGGGCCATGTTTGGCTGAATAAGTCTCCCAACAGATATCAGGGAAATTGAAGTCTCCCATTACTACCACATCGTGCCTCCTTGAAACACTGGCAATTTGCTTTTCAAAAGTTCCATCCTCGTCTTCTCCTTGATTGGGTGGTCGGTAGTAGACTCCAACCGCCATGTTCGCTTTATTCTTTGCCCCCTTTATTTTAACCCAGATGCTCTCAATGGGGCTGCCAAACTCCTCTTCCTGTATCTCTGTGCAGAGATACGTATTTTTAACATACAGTGCAACTCCACCTCCCTTTCTGTTGCTTCTGTTCCTTTTGAACAAGTTATACCCCTCAATTGCTGTATTCCAGTCATGGGAGTCATCCCACCAGGTTTCAGTTATCCCTATCAAGTCGTACTTGCCCTCATGTATCAAGAGTTCAAGTTCGTCTTGTTTATTGCCCATACTCTGGGCATTAGTATAGAGACATTGAAGACTATGTGCTTTATAGTCCGACTTTCCCCCTACATTTTGTGGTAGACTATCAATGGGCACCGCTGGAGCTGTTCTCTCCATTGTGGCATAGAGGCCTTCTTCCATTGGTACCCCCGAGTTTATGTCTCCCTCCCCTGTTGGATTCAGTTTAAAGCCCTCCTGATTAAGTTCCTCATGCTGTGTCCAAACACATTCTTCCCAGTCCTTGTGAGGTGCAACCCATCCTTTGCCAGCAGTCCATCTTCCAGGAAGAGTAGCCCGTGGTCCCAGAATCCAAATCCCTCACGTCGGCTCCACCTTCGTAGCCAGTCATTCACTCGGAGTATTTTTCTTTCCCTTTCTATGCCTCTTCCAAGTACTGGAAGGATGGATGAGAAAACTATCTGGGCCCCGAAGTTCTTGAGTTCCCTTCCCAGCTCTTCAAAGTCTGCCGTGATTTCTTTGTAACTCCGCTTGGCAGTATCATTTGTACCCACGTGGAAGAGAAGAAAGGGGTATGTGTCGGTGGGCTGCATGAGCCTCGGCAGCTGCTCTGTCACATCCTTAATCCGTGCCCCAGGGAGACAGCACACCTGGCGAGTCCATGGGTCTTCGCGACATACTTTGGCTTCGATCCCCCGCAGGAGGGAGTCTCCCACTACGAGTACTCTTCTCTTCCTCTTGCTGTAGGCCTTGGTTTGATTGCCTCCAATTGACTGACCCTCAGCCTCTTGCTCGCTGTCACGTTGGGTGCCCAGTAATCCGTCCTCTGCAGGCTGTCCTCTGCTCTCGTCCTCAAGTACATGGAAGCGGTTCCATAGCTCCACTGCTTCCACAGGTGCATAGTGTCTTGTAGTTCTTCTGCTCCTAACAGTCACCCTTTTCCAGGGAGTTCCCGCTACGTTATTTTCCCTTGCCTCTGCAGTCTCCGACTCCACCTCATCCTGCAGTTGCCCTTCTGGCCCCTGTCCTGTGCTTTGGTGCTGTAGATCCACCGTTCTGTCTAAGAACTCCTCGCTTTCTCTTATGCTCCTGAGGGTTGACACTTGCTGCTCCAGTCCTCTGACCTTTTCTTCCAACAGCGTGACCAGCTTGCACTTGTTGCATGTGTAGGCCATGTCGATCTCCGGCAGGAAAACAAACATTGCACACCCCTTGCAGGTCACCACCACTGCTGAGTCCTTTCCTTCCATAGTGCTCTGTTTCTGTCTTCCTAGAATATATATATATATATATATATATATATGTGTGTGTGTGTGTTTTTTTTTTTTTTTTTTTTAGGGACCTCCCCCTTGACCTCCCCTGCCGAACTCCGCTGCCAAACTCCTGTTTTCTCTCCCTGTTCACTCGCTCTGTTCGCTCGCTCTCTGGGAGCCTGCTTGCCTTTTCACAGTCCCAAAAACAGCTGGAGCCTCTCTCCTGTTGTGCTCCTGCTCAGCTGGGAGTCAGGAACAGAATGAGCTCCCAGGCCACGCCCTGCAATCAGCCCCACTTCCTGCAATCAATCAGCTGCAATCAGCCCCAGGTAGTTGCAGTCAGCAGGAGCTTCTGCTCAACAGAATGAGCTCTCAGGCCACGCCTTTCCCTTGCAGCACTTGTTGTTGTACTACTCCGCTGCCAAACTCCTGTTTTCTCTCCCTGTTCGCTCGCTCTGTTCGCTCGCTCTCTGGGAGCCTGCTTGCCTTTTCACAGTCCCAAAAACAGCTGGAGCCTCTCTCCTGTTGTGCTCCTGCTCAGCTGGGAGTCAGGACTGTAGCAGAAGTTAGCAGAAAACACACCCTCCTCAAGTGATAGCCTTTTACCTATTACTGCAAGGAAATTTAGGGAGAGGCAGAACATAAGGAGGATCAGAAAAGGAGCATATAGATCTAGCATCAGAAAGAAAGTACAGTCATGCCTTGGATTGAGAGCATAATTCGTTCCGGAAACGTGCTTGTAATCCAAAACACTCTTATATCAAAACAAAATCCCCCCCAAAAAAATTGTACAGAGATTTTTAATTTAAGCCGTACTACAGTACTTGCAAGACGTTGCTTGTATATCAAGTAAATATATATATATATATATATATATATATATATATATATATATAAATTTGCTTGTCTTGCAAAACGCTCTCAAACCAAGTTACTTGCAATCCAAGGTATTACTGTAGTACTTCAAACAGTTTGAAGGCCTGAGCACAGAATACAGGACAGCAAAGAAAAATACTGAGGGTTCAGCACTAGTCAAGGTTTTCAATTTTCAATTTTGAGATCCAAACCCTGAGAGGGAGGAGAGTCATGGTTACATGACTGTTTGTTGTAATGAAGAATTTTCACCCATGTTGCATTTATTTATTTATTTATTTTATAATAATGTTTATTCATTGTTAATGTTGTGTGTATGTACACACGTACACACACACAGTTAGTTGTATTTATTGATTTGGGCTTTTCTTTTTCCCTCAGGCTTCCCTAAATGCAATACATAAATTCAAAGATTTCTGTGCTTAAAATACTGCAGTTTTGTGTGTTTCCTCTAATAACTTTTGTACTTGACCATGCCCTTTGGTTGCCTGGCCATACCCTTGGCCACATGTTGCCTGGCCACACCCTCTTGATCACACCTTCATGTTGCTTAGCCATACCTCTTACAAATTCACATGTGTGTCCCTATTTTCATCTGTGAAATGTTGGAGGGTATGCCACGAGGATCTAGGTTCAAGCCACATAATCCCAAGCAGCCTTGTTGACATTTCATCATAATATTTATGAGCCTTTTGATCATACCATCCATGAGATACATCCAGTAGCAAGGACATGCACAGATAGTGTGATATACAAAGCTCACTGGGATGATGCAACCTTCTCCCCATACCTTTGCTTGGACATTGGCTCCATGCCTGAATCCTGGCTCCTCTGCAGGGGTTGCTATTGGCCTGCAGTCAGTCACAGAGAGAACCAGGTGCCACAAGCTTGCATGTTTTTACTGAAAGCTGTTGGGATTGATACAACCGGTCCCAGCAGCCTCAGGGAATCTTTCACAGCTGCTGAGCCATGTGATGATGTAGCCTCAGTGATTTCTGGAAAATAGTTCAGCCTCCTTTGGGCTGGATTTTAATGGCCATAATTTTAGCAGATATGAAGTGCTGAAATTCATTTAATATGCATTAGAATGGATTTTTTTAAATAGTGCTGCCCACAGATGGGGCAAGTAAGAAATCTAAACAAGTGAATAGAATCCACAAAGCAAAGTTTGTGCTGGAACTGAAAATACAGGAGAACAGAAATCTATTGTGGTCAATTTGAATGTGATTGAGAAAGTTATTCAGATATCCACCTTGGACTGCCATTACATTACAGCCTTATTCAGACATTCTCTCTCTCTCTCTCTCTCTCTCTCTCTCTCTCTCTCTCTCTCTCTCATGCACACACGCACACGCCCATGCACACGCCCATGCACACGCACACACACATCACTAGAATTGTGTAAGGGGGAGAATGGGAATGAACCTTTTACATCCTTGTTACCTGTCCCTGTAGTTCTCCATACACTGGTGGCTGAATGTCTGTAGCAGGGAGCCTGGAAAAGCAGGGTTCTAAATCACAACGGAACGGAAGCATGATTGAGTAGAGACCGGACAGCACTGCAGAAGGTATCTAACTCTCCAGCACTTGGAGAGCCAAGGGAACAGGTGATGAGGATGTGATGAGCTCATGTCATTCTAATTGTGTAGAGTGTGGGTTGGGGAGCCTCTGGCCCGGGGGCAAATCCAGTTTGCCTGAGGTCCCAATCCAGCTCTCTGGGGTTCCCCAGATGGACACGCCCCTTCCCCTCCTCCCCCCAGCCACCAATCATTCGGAGGTCTCCCAGCTTTTGTGCAGTCCCCCCCCCCTATTCTAAAATGCTGAAATGCCTTTTCTAAGGCATAGTTGCTGGTTATATTTTTGACGCACACCCTTTTGCCTTTGACCCAGCTTCCTTTTGCAGCACCGCTGGAATGCAGGCCCTGAGTCGAGAGAGGTGTTCTGAAATGGATTTCGGCCCTTGGGATGAAAGAGATTCTACACCCACTGGTGTAGTGGGTGAACATTTGAATGGGGCTTTTATAAGTATAGAAACTGAAATGAAGTTTGTTTTTTCTCCCACTGGTTCTTCTCATGGGCACCTGTCCCTGCCCTTTTCCAGTGGCAAGAACTTCCAAGCACAGATTAGCAGGGACAACACATATGAGTGAAAAAGAAAGGGTTCTCCGGAGGCCATTGTGATGATCTCTGCTAGCAACACACAGTGTATTAACAAGTTTGCCTTGAGGTGCTATTAGAAATGAAGTCTAAAATAAGTCACAATGAGTGACCTTGGCTTTTCTTTCCCCTCCCTCCTACTTTTATTATGAGAAGTAAAAAAAGAAGAAGCCCCAAACCCTCTTTTTGTTTAATCAAGTTGAGCTGCTAAATGGCATTGTACAAAAAGCAAGCCGCAGCACAATCGTATCTACTGAACTTCTATCTGCTGAAGATGGGAATGCTAATGAGAAGCAGTTCCCCCCCCCCATCTGTATTCTGGTTGCTCTTCTCACAAATCACTACATTGACCATGAGAAATCAGGGATGGGGACTCGGACTCGGGGACTCGACTCGTGAGTCCGACTGAGTCCCCCCTCTGACTCGAGTCCCACTCGAGTCCCAATAATTTATGTGGGACTCGGGACTCGACTCGGGACTCGAGCCCAAGGACTCCTCCGCCTCCGCCCTCGCCTCCGCCTCCGCCGCCCTCACCACCTCCTCCTCCTCCTCCTCCTCCTCCGCCGCCGCCGCCCTCACCTCCACCTCCACCTCCACCTCCTCCTCCTCCTCCTCCGCCGCCGCCGCCGCCGTCCTCGTCGCCATCGCCGTAGCACACAGCACGCCGCGTCACGCCGCCAGCGGCGTCGCTCTGTTTTTGGTGGGGTTGCTGTGGTTCAAAAACAGAGCGCCGTCGCTAGCGGCGTGACGCGGCATGTCACGTCACGCCGTCGCTCTGTTTTTGAACCACAGCAACCCCGCCAAAAACAGAGCGACGCCGCTGGCGGCGTGCTGTGTGCTACGGCGATGGCGACGAGGATGGCGGCGTGCTGTGTACTACGGCGTGCTGTGTGCTACGGCGACGAGGACGGCGGCGGCGGCGGCGGCGGAGGAGGAGGAGGAGGAGGAGGCGGAGGCGGAGGAGGAGGTGAGGGCGGCGGTGGCGGCGGCGGCGGCGGCAGCAGAAGCGAGGGCAGCGGCGGCGGCGGAGGTGGAGGAGGAGGAGGAGGTGAGGGCGGCGGTGGCGGCGGCGGCAGCAGAAGCGAGGGGCGGCGGCGAGGGCAGCGGCGGAGGTGGAGGTGAGGGCGGCGGAGGTGGAGGCGAGGGCGGCGGCGGCGGTGGCAGGCGGCGGCAGCGGTGAGGGGCGGCGGCGGTGGCGAGGTGAGGGCGGCGGAGGTGGAGGTGAGGGCGGCAGCGGCCCACGGAGGGAGCAGGAGGGTCTCCGCGGGAGGAAGGGCAGCTCTTCTTCCTCTCGCGGAGACCCTCCTGCTCCCTCCGTGGGCCGCCGCTTTGGGAGGGACTCGGGACTCGACTCGAGTCACCATTTTGGACCTCGGACTCTAGACTCGACTCTAGACTCGGGTCCAAAGACTCGGGACTCGACTTGGGACTCGGGACCAAGGACTCTTCAACATCCCTGTGAGAAATATGACCAAATACCACTTTGCTATAGTTTCCAACCTGATTTCCACATCTATATTGTTTCTGTGTCCTGATTTCTCAGTACCCAGACATGCCCGCGTGACACCATGCACATAATTTTCCTCCCATTGATTGCAATAGGAAGGAAATAGTTCATTAAAATAAATAATAAACTGGCAGGCATGAGCCTGGATGAGGACGTTCATTTGTCTACCTTCAGATCTCCCCACAGTTGCTGGTAGGATTGCTCTGTAAAGGAGGAACAGGAGAAAGTGGAGTGGAGAAAGTGGATTGAGAGAGGGTTTAAAAAATAATAATAATAATCCCTCTTTCATAATCCTAGAACTTGGGGCCATCTAATGAAGCTGATTGGCAAGACGTTCAGGACAAACAGAAGAATATTTCTTCACATTATGCTAATTAATGTATAAAAACTATCTGCTGGAGAGCAACAGTGGCTGAGGGTTGGCCACTGGCTGACATAGGAATGGGCGAGAATTTTGTTTCATTTTTTTGATAAGAATTCACCAAAATTCACAAAGTTCTTCATATTCAGGAAAGGAAGAAATTGTTACCGTATTTAAAAAATCTCAAAGCAGGAGAAAGCAAAACTGACAGATTCACCATCCCTACACTAGATGGGCAGGCCAGTCGGTCGGTCTGATCCAGCATGGCTCTTGTTCTTATGAAGTTGCACGTTTTCTTTTCTCTTCTGGATCCAACTGGATTCTAGTTACCAGCTGACAGAACTTATTAATGTTTCTTTTCAGGCTTTGGTTCTGTTTGCTCTACTTGGATTTAAGGTACTTTAACACTGTGAAACCTTGATTTCATTTTCAACTAGAGGACATGCTGCTGCAGTCACCATCAACAATTTTAGAGATTGTACCATGAGGAGTCAAAAGGTTTGCAATCAAGGGTGAAACGTGAGTGTGACATGCAGCTCAACAGTAGTCAGTTTCCTTCTTTACACATGTAGGTATACAGGCAGTTCCCAGGTTACGAACAAGTTCCATTCTTAAGAATGTCTTTAAGTTGAATTTGTATGTAAGTTGGAACAGCATAGCATTCTATGTTAAAATCGGCATTTATGCATATTGCGTAAATCACTCAAATTGTGCAGTAAACTAGCTATGTACTCTACATAAATGACGTAGCGCCAGGGAACCCAGAAGTCCATTCTTAAGTATGGGTTGTCTGTAAGTCGGACGTTCTTAACTCGAGGACTGCCTGTATAGGTATGGATACCAAAAAGTGGGAGCAGTCCTTTTCTTACTTGGTACCCAAGAAGCTGACATGAGCAACACCAGAAGAGATCACTGGACACTTGCCTTGATTTTTCATATAGTTCCACTAAAGCAGACTTCTGAAACCTGGTATTTAATGGATGTCTTGGGATTGTAACTCCCACAATCATTCCAAGCCAGCATAGCCAATGGTCATGCTGAGAATGATGGAAGTTGCAGTCCAAGGGCATCTAGAGTTCACCAGGTTGGGCAAGGCTGATCTAAAGCAGGCAAAACTGAAAAATGACCAAAGCCTATGGAACATAGTAGTAATATATAATCTTCCTGTTGGACAGCTTGCATCAAAGGAGCCATCAACTACAGCAGTACTTTTTGCTAGAGCCATATAAGTCCATCTGAATTACCATTTTGCCACCAAATGTCCCTGTCCAGTTGCTAACTAGTGCAAAGTTATATTGCTGGTGTTAGAATAATAGAACTTCAACAGATTTGTGGATTCCACATGGAGGATGGCTACAACTTGGTCTCCGCAATATTGTTGACTGCTGAACAGGTATAGAGTGAGGAGCCAAGCTTTAGCATTAAAGCAAGGGAATGATCCTGGATCCTTTTGCCAGATGCTGTGCATCAGAGACTTATGACAGTGGAGAATAGGACAGGCCTGTAAGGCAGAATTTATTGGATTTTCTGCTGACTTGCTGCGCACAATAATCTTCATCATTGCTTACTGGACTGAACTTGATTGACAATTGAAAATAGAAGAAAGCCATGAGCAGAAATCTCAACACAAGTATCTTCCACCGACTGACTGGTCTCTCTTGTTCTTTTAAGGAGTAAACTGTGGTGTTAGACTCTGTATCGTATGTTTTTTCCTAGTATCACAGAACCTTAGTTTGGGCTGGTGTTGGACCTAATATGATAATATAAACAATATGCAAATTATGTTAACTGTTTAAAAAATTCTTTTTAGCTTCCAGCTAAACTACATATTAAGCAGGGTAGAAGTAATAACATAATCTGTGTGATCATTAATGCCTTAATGAAACAGCTATTTTTACCATCAATATAAATATCTGAGTCTCACTGTGTGAAATGTTGAGAACGCCATCCTCTATTTGTTTTAATTAAACCCACTTACTAAATAGCCTCCACTGAAGGAAGATTCCTGCAAGTAATTCTGTAGTTTAATACACTTCATTTATCTCTGTAAGCTTCATACAACGGAAATATACAAAAATTAACTGGCAGTTTTATTGTTACATGTAAATTCTCTGCAGTGTAACTGTGTCAATGAAAAGTTATAGTTCAGCAATGAAACATGCAAGCCAGGAAATTTAACAGTGGCATTATCAATACACTTGTCCTATATGTATTTTTAATTATTATTCTAGCCTTTACTGACTGAGCATCTTAGACTTTAGTGCAGAAAGCCACTGCACTAACCACTGACTGACAGTGTGTGGTGGACCTTTCTCCTAACATGTCCCATTTCCATCAACACAGAAGCTGATGGGCCTGGAGTTGCAGGCTTGCAAGTGAGAAGGGAGATATGTCCCATCTAGGAAAGAACAGGGTCCAGAACATGAATGCTGAAACAGCAGGGGTGCTGCCCACAAGGTACCTAAGGTAAGGGACAAGGAACTGAGCAGGATTGGTGTTGCACCAGGACCAGCAGGGCAGCAACTAAGGGTTATGGTAGGTGTTGCAGCTCCACCTTTCCCTATATACCAGTGGAGGGCCTTATGCTGGAAGCACTTAAGTCAGGATCACATTCTCAAGAACAGAAAGGTGGTTGTGTGTTATTAGGTAAGCACTTTACCTTTTAATGGTGGGTTCTGTCTGTCCAGGTACTGGGATCTGTGGAGGACTCCCCTTCAATTTCTGAGGACTGGAGGTCCTATCTAATTCAGGGTTAACTGCCAAACCCTTACATAGGGTTTGTGACACACTATCCTATTTTCCATTTCAGACCAGGAAAACATATGCTTGTCAGAAGGGTTTACTTACCATTTCAATCTCCATGGTATGTCCTCTACTCCCTCCCACTGATATGTTTCAGATATATTACGAAATGGAGAAGAACCATTATATATTAAATAATTGTTGTTGAAGAGACAGCCACAGCAGGCCCGTAGCCAGCCTAAAAGTTCTGGGGGGGGGGGGCATCTGGTTTGCAGGTCTTTAAAAGACAAAATTGTAAACTGTTTTTTTAAGTACAGGCAGTCCCCGAGTTAAGAACGTCTAACTTACAAACAACCCATACTTAAGAACAGACTTCTGGGTTCCCCAGCACTACATCGTTTATGTAGAGTACCGTACATAGTGTACTATGCTACGCAAGTTGTGTAATTTACGCAATTTGCGTAGATGACGATTTTAACGTATAGAACGCTATGCTGTTCCGACTTACATACAAATTCGACTTAAAGACATTCTTAAGAATGGAACTCATTCATAACCTGGGGACTGCCTTTATTTGTTTGTAAAATAAATTTGGGGGCACAGAGAAAATTTAGGGGGACCTGACCCTAGCCCACCCATCAGTACAGGCCTGAACCACAGGATGGATGTGTGGGGATGAATTTTCTTTCAAGACCTTCTAAAATTCTAGGAAGCATCTAGTTTACTGGTGTGTGAAATGAGAGTCTGGTCTAGATAGGGAATGTCAGAGACATCTGCAACAGACTCAAATGGGTCTGGATTTCTCAGAGTCTGCCCTGCAGATTCCACAGCAGACTGGCTTTCCCAGGTTGTGCAGAGTATACAGGGCTTGCAGACCAATTTTTTTTTTTAAAAAAATAGCATATTTTTGCTTAAATTTAGATGCAGAAAAATATGCCAAAAAAGTGATCACAAATGCATAAATCCCCTAATAAAGTGTGAAAATACATGGTATGGGGGATTTGCACATTTTTTTGCCGATTTGCGCATTTTTGGGAACAGAATTTGCGCAATTGCAAATTTGCGCAAATATGAGCAAACACATTTCTGTAAATTCCAAGTCTGCAAATCAGTGGATGGCAGAGCAAAAGTCACCTGAAAATCCACAAATCACCAGCGGAGCAGCTTTCTCTCTCCACTCACACAAGGTCTATATTAAATTTGATCCAGTAAGGCAGGATGGGCAACCTGCTGCCTTCAGATGTTTTTGACAAAAATTACCATAATCCTTGACCATTGGCCATGTTGGCTGGGGCTTATGGGAGTTGTAGCCCAAAACATCTGGAGGGCACTAGGTTGCCTCCTTCTGAGAAGCACTTCTCTTGTGATCTTATGGCTATCCCCATCACCAGTTGCACCTGCCAGAATGTCGAGGGCAGCATGGGATAGGGAGGGATGCTGCCCTCTTTCACTCTGTCTGTGTGGTATGGGTGGTGGGGGTGGTCAAATAGCCTCTTATTTGTCTGTGATGCTTTGACTCTGAATATAAAGTGTGTGTGCATGTCTGTCTATGGGTACAGTTGTAGTGAGAGAACCATCCGTTTGCATGTGCCTTACAACTGTGTTCATATTTGAACCAAGTGGTTGAATTAAAATAGTTTTTGGATTTGTGTTTTCTATGCTCTTGTTTTCATCCTGCAAAGCATTTCCCAATCAATAAAGCCTCCCCTTCCCACCGGTGTAGGTGGGTCTTGCTGTGTTCAGCCTATTAGTCTGAGACAAGCCCTGTGATGGCATCCATGGTAATGTGTCTGTGAGGGGGGCCTTCTCTCTTTCTCTCCCTCCCCCATTACAGGGCTGGGTCAAAACATTTTGCTGCCTGCCTGAGACAAAGAACAAGGCAGTGTCTTCACCCCGTTCCATGTACAGAAGCCAATTGGATTGGCAACTGAATCTTACTTCAACAGTGGTAATGGGATAGCATCCTTCACTGCACCTGAGGCTAAATAAGGGCTGGATAAGCCCCCGCCCCCATACACAGCCATGTCCTTCAACAGAGGGGTATGGCTGGGGAGATGCGGGTGATGCCCCTCAACATGTGCTGCCTGAGGCGACTGCCTCACTTTGCCTAATAGTAGGGTCGGCCCTGTTCTCTCACACATGCACCTTCAGCCTCTAAAACCATTGCATGGGACTGGACACTTGCAACTGCCGCCTCTGCTCAGGCAGAGGTGCAGCTGACGCAATGGCTGCTTCCAGAACCAGCTCCATGGAGCCAGAAAATATTGGGGGAGATGAAGAGGAGGAGAAATTTCCCCCTCTTTGCCCTGTTTCCCTTTCCCCTCCCCTTCTGGTGACATTTTGCTTGTAACTTCCATTTGTTGTAACTATTTTCTTTATCACTGTAACTGGAAACCCTCCTTGCCACGCTGTCCCTTGGCTCAGAGCTTTTACAATAATCTAATTGTACGAAAACACACAATGAACCTTCCCCACACTGCGCCTAGTTACTTTTGGCATGCTGCCAGGCTTGGTCAGTAAATCTGTGAGGCAGACAAACATGATGAGACCAAATGTCCTTCCACCAGCATAAATGAACATCACGGTGTTCCTAAATACAATAATTTTTTTAAAAATAGAGGCAAACTGTGTTTAGTTACATTTAACATCAACAGAATTACATGGCTTATAAGAGAAACTCTCCAAAAGACATTTGCTATGGATGATCAGTTGGGTTTGGATAAATATGCATGATATGGTAATGTAAGCAATGGAGTAGTTGTATATTTTTCGCATTACATTTACTACATGCCATTTTACAGAGCAATCCTGTAGTCCCTGGGGCATGGATCCTTGAGCGGCTGGTGGTCAACCAGCTCCAGGCACTCTTAGATGAGACTGATTATCTGGATCCATTTAAGTCAGGGTTCAGGCCAGGTTTTGGCATGGAAACAGCTTTGGTCACCCTGTATGATGACCTATGTCGGGAGAGAGAGGGGGGGGGGAATGTGGCCTGTTCATACTCCATGGTATCTTTCTGGGGTGGCTGTCTGAGCTGGGAGGGAGGGTGTACTGCATTGCAGTGGTTCTGCTCCTGCTTGGATGGATGGCTCTAGAAGGAGGTGCTTGGAGAATATTGCTCAGCTCCATGGATTCTCCAGGATGGGGTTCCCTGGGGGTTGGTTTTGTCCCCCATGCTATTCAATATCTACATTTATTTATTATATTTATACACCACCTTTTTTCCTGCAAGGAACCCAAGGTGGCTTACATAATCCTCCTCCTCCTCCTCCTCCTCCTCCTCCTCCTCCTCCTCCTCCTCCGCCTTCTCCTCCTCCTCTTCCTCCTCCTCCTCTCCATTTTATCCTCACAACAACCCTGTGAGGTAGGTTAGGCTGAGAGTCAGTGACTGGCCCAAAGTCACCCAGTGAGCTTCATGAAACTGATGAGTAGGGTCATCTGGAATTTCAGAGTATGTTGCCATCAGTATGCTGCTGACACGTAGCTCTATTTCTCCTTTTCATCTTCATCAGGTAAGGCTGTGGATGTGCTAAATCAGTGCCTGGATGAGACAATGGACTAGATGAGGGCTAATAAACTGAAGCTCAATCCAGACAAGACAGAGATGCTGTTAGTGGGTGGTTCTTCTGACTGGATGGAGGTGCTTAACCTGCTCTGGGTGGGGTTGCACTCCCCTTGAAGAAGCAGGTTCATAGCTTGGGGGTGATCCTGGAGCCATTTCTGTCACTTGAGGCTCAGGTAGCCTCAGTGGCATGGAGTCCCTTCTACCAGCTTTGGCTGGTGGCCCAGCTACACCCCTATCTGGATAGGGATCACCTGATTTCAGTAATCTATGCAATGGTAACGTCCACGTTAGATTACTGCAATGCACTCTACATGGGGCTGCCTTCGAATACTGTTCAGATGCTGAAGCTTGTGCAAAATGCAGCAGCCAGACTAATAACTGGGACCAGAAGGTCTGAACATATAACACCATTTCCACTGACGGAACAACACAGTTGGCTACTACCCATAGATAGTAATAGAATAGAAGGGAGACAGCTGTTTTGAAATAGCTTCCAATGGAGAAGTATAGTTTTGGGAGAAAGAACACAGCTTGATGCACTGTCTGTGAGCTTTTGTTCACTCGGTGCTTGGTTATATTCTAGCCCAAATGTGAAGATGCATGGGGTTTGATGTTTGACATCTCTGTCTTAAAACCAAGCTACACATTACCCTTAATGCATAGCATGTAGCTTTGTTCGTTGTTTTACTTATATTAGTTAGAGCTGCAGGGGTGGGGGGGGGATGAATGTTATTGAGATCTGGCTGCAATCCACCCTCAAATCCCTTCCCTGTGGCTATGGGGCTTAGTAAAATAGTTCCCATTGATGCCAATTGAATTCAAGCAACAGATGTAGCTACACACTATGCAATGTGTAATGTGTAGTTTGGCCCTCAGTTGCTAAGCTATGAGCTTGGAAATCCTGCTCTTCATCTGACTGGGTAATGGAACTCCTAGATTTGGCATCTTGAGAAAAATGCTGTGCATTAATGTAAATGCTCTCTCTCCCCCTCTCCACACACACACACACACACACACACACACATTCCCTTTCTGGAGGGCTTTAATTACAACAAGTGTGACCCAAAGCAACAACTGCTATGACCTGCTAATTCATCCAATGCCTGGCCCAGCTGACACACACAAACGAAACCCAAATCCAATTACGGTACTTTTTAAAATATTGTTGAATCTAGTTTCTTATCTTCCTACTTACTTGATTTTAAAACAGAAGACTGGATTTTTCATGTAATTCCACAGAAGCTCAAGAAGACTGTAACAAGAGGGACATCATGCAATTATTAGAAGCCTCTTTTCTTCCCAATGGCTTTGCACCACCCAAAGTGACTATATATCTATTTTTCAAAGTGTTAAGTTTGTTTTTGTTTAAATTTTTATTATAATTCATCTCTTTCATTTCTGTTATTATGTACTGTTATAGTTGTTGATGTTATTGATGATGAAAAAGCTTAATAATTTACTGATTGAACCAAAAAAGTTAGTGGAGTAATTATAATTGAGTGAGAGGAAATACAGGCAGATGCTAGGAATTTGGACTGGGATTTATATCTATTACGGGGGCCACTTATACTTCGTTAACAAAGAGGCACACATCACCAAAAAGGAAGACACAAGAGGGCAACAATTTGCATAACTTCTCAATATGCTAATTTATATTATAGATTCACATTTGTAAATAATTCAAATGTAATTTAATTAGAAATGCAATACATCTCACCATAGTGGGAAAAACTGGCCAGGCACTTGTGTGCCTGCTCAGTCTGCTGTCCAGACTCCAGATGCTAACAAGATCTGCCATGGACGGCCTTCTCCCTGTCCCATCAGCCAGAGAAACCAGGCTGGTGGGGACTAGGAGGAGGGCCTTTTCTGTGGCAGCCCCCAATTTATGGAACTCTCTCCCCAGTGACCTCCGCCATGCCCCTTCCTTGATTAGCTTCCACCATGCATTAGAAACATGGCTTTTCAGGCGGGAATATGGGGTGGGTTAGGATTTTTAAGTTTTGTACTGTTTTTAATTGTGTTTTACACTCTGTTTTTTCTTGTATTTTATTGGACTGTACATCGCCCAGAGTGGCTGGATGACTGGCCAGATGGGTGATACAAAAATATAATAATATTTATAATAAAATAAATAACTGTTGGTTGGCAACTTCAGGGCTTCTGCTCTCCCTCCTTATGATTCTTTAAAGTTAAACCAGACTTAGACTAGACAGTTCATCACACCTTCAAAGAGAGGACTGTCTTCTGATAGATCTTCAAATAGAGGAATATTCTCTGTGAAGTAGGACACCTGGCCACCTTATTTTCTGTAGGGATTTAACAGTAAGAACAGACTTCCACTGGCCCCTCATCTGGGGCCGGGGAGAAGATTTGCGAGTGGGGGAAGGAGAGAGGAGTTAGGTAACAGGTCAGGTTGGTCACAGGTACTGAGCCAATGGCTCAACTAGGGCGGGGACACAGGAAAGGGCTTATTTAGGCACCTTGGTTCCCGCCCACGGTCTCTTTTTGCTGCTGTTTTCCGGCTGACTACACATCGTCCTCCCTGATCCCTCTTCCTCGTGGTGCCTCGTCCTCGTGGTATCGTTCCTTTTGTGTATGCGTGTGTGTGTGTGTGCGTGTGTTCCAATCAAAGAGGGGGGGGTGCTGTGATTGTGCTTGCTTCCAATTTATTTAAAAGTATGATTGGGGCTCAGCTGTTTTAAGTTATTTAAGAGGATCGGGGGACTTCATTTTCGCCCCCATTTCAACTGGGGCTCAGCTGTTTACCGGGTCTAGGGCTCTGCAGTTAGTTTTAAAAGTTTTAGTTTTAAAAGTTTAGTTACCTGAGGGTGACTGGTGTGGTGGCTGCTCAGTTTTGGCTCCCCCCCTCCGCACGGAGGCTTGATGTCCGCTACAGCGGCCACCCCTCAGCTGTTGGCAGCCCCTCTCCCTGCCTTTCAAGGCGCCGCTTCGGTTGGCAGCGCTGGCTGCCGCGGCGCCACGTGGACGCCCTTTGTTGTACCTGGGCTGAGGAAAATCCCCTCCCCCCCCCCGCCGAACAGCTGTTTGGATATCGGCTCTCAGCTGTTGGCGGCCGCTCGCCCTTTTGCAGTGGGGCTTGCTGCGGCTGGGATGAGCAGCGTTAATACAGCGGCCGCCTTTTAGCTGTTGGCGGCCGCTTGTCTTTTTGCCGGGGCTTGCTGCGGCTGCGATGAGCAGCTGATCATTGTAGCGCGGCCGGGCTATGTTGCCGGAAATCGGCTGGGGCTTGCTGCGGCATCTTTGAACTAGCCGTAGATCGGCTGAGGTTTGCTGCCGCGGCGCCACGTGGCCGGACGCCTTGTGCTGCGCGGAGCAGCTGATTCTTTGCGGGCCGGGGTTTCGCGTTGGGTGCCTCGGCTGCTGCACGGGCGGTGTTGAACAGCTGTTATCTTCGGGTCGTCTGACCGGGCCTGGCCGCTGCGCCACGTGGCCGGCCACCTCTCTGGCCATTGCACTGCCGCCTGGCCTTAGCCAGGACGTTGAGCGGCTGTTCATCACCGGCGGCCCATTTAATTGAATGTTATTTAATTTTATTTTATTAGTAAATAAAATTTAATATTGAATTAATTAATGATTTTAAATTAATTGATTAATGTTGTTTTATTTTATTATTAAATAAAATTTAATATTGTTGAATTAATTAATGTTATTAAATTGATTAATGAAATTAATTAAGGTTGAACAGGCCTGTGGCTGATGCTGGATCAGCTGTCTGAGCATGGAAAGATAATTTAAATCAAAAGTTATCAATTTATTCGGATAATTTAAATCAATTCTAATCAGTTTAATCAATTTATTCCATTAACTTAAATCAATTTTAATCAATTTAATTTTAATCAGTTTAATCAATTGTAAGTAAGTGTGGTGTAGTGGTTAGAGTGTTGGACTGGGACTCGAGAGATCCAGGTTCTAGTCCCCGCTCGGCCATGAAACTCGCTGGGAAGACAGGCCTGTGGCTTATGCTGGCTCAGCTTGTCTGAGCGTGGAAAGCTAAGCAGGGTCAGGCCAGGTTATTACTTGGATGAGAGACCCCTCTAGTTTCCGGCATTGAGCAGGGGGTTGGACTCGATGGCCTTGTAGGCTCCTTCCAACTCTATAATCTATGAAATCAAAGGAATCATCATCACTTTGACTTTGGGCCAGTCACTGACTCTCAGCCTGGCCTGCCTCACAGGGTTGTTGTGAGGATAAAGTGGAGAAGATGAGGATTATGTAAACCGCCTTGGGTTCCTTGTATAATAATAATAATAATAATAATAATAATAATAATAATTAAATATTTATTTATTTTCTCTCTTTCGTTTTAATGTTACTGTGCATTATTGTTCTGGCACAGCTGGTCTGAGCGTGAGAGTTAAGCAGCGTGCTAGTTAAGCAGCGTGCTACTTCCGTAATTTTGCTCGTTACTCTCATCAATTTCTCTTGATATTCCAGTTGAAGTCCCGGTTCAGATGCCTCCCAAGAAAAATCAATGTGGCAAGGAGTGCAAATGACGGGCCCCTAGGCAACCAGCAAAGCGTCCGTCACCGACTCGTGTTTCCTTTTCAGATGAAGAGGACCTTGACGCTTCAAGGGTTGACAAAAAAAAAAAAAAGGGCGGTCAGGGCAGGGCCTCTTTACGCATAGCGGATCATACTATAATGTTATGCATTCATTTTCAGCATGCTTAGAAGAAATAGAAGCCACCATTAGCACCATGGTCCTACCAAAGCCCAGCACCAGCCAAAAATTTTTTCTAGGGAGCATGCAGTTGAATCACCTTCACTGCCTTGAGACCAAGAATTTGTTGAAATAGTGCACGCTTAGATTTCTCGGCCTTGTGACTACGCATATGCGGATACATCCAACAATGCGGGCGGTTCCCCAGGGAGTGGTGAGTACTACCCACACAATAGCATGCCAACATGGCCATTCACACAAACAGGCTCACCATGGAGAGTTAAAAAGACACTTTGGCTCCTACACAGTAGAGCTACAAAATAACAAAGCTTGTTCCTTGACTACACAGTTACTCACTCTTTGCCTGGGCTTTCTCCAGGGCTTGCCTCAGCAGGTAGCCCTGGCCCGTGCTTCTTCACGTGCAAAACCCAACAACAACAGAAACCAGAAGCCACACCAGCAGTGTGGATTCTCCCCCCCCCTCCAGTGGCCAGTCATGATGAACTTCGCTTAGCCCAGGCAGACGAGAGGCGTGGCTCATGGCTATGCTTGCATTTGCATTGTAATTTCATCTGAATTGCTGGGGCACGTAGACATCAAGATGGGGAGCCTCTGAGGCGCAGTCTGAGTTATGTACATTTCGCATTTACAGGCCCCCAGGGTGTGTGTGTGTATAGTAGTGCAAGAGACTGAAGTCCCCCCCCCCCATATCTCATCTCCCATTAGGGGTGGCTGGTGCTGAGTGTCCATACAGGCCAGCACCCACCTCCTAAAGGGCCCCAGCCCAGTTAATTTGCCAAGGCTGGTAATTGGGGCAGAGGACATAGGACAATCTGAAATTGATAAAGAAGTGGCAGCGGGAAGGGTTTGGGCCCATTTCCTCATGGCCCATCCCCTCCCTGCGCATATCGCCTTTGGGAATAGTTCCCAAAGAAGGCCATGGGTGAGTTTCGCATGATCCGTTCCTGTGGTCCCGGGGTCTTGATAGAAGAATGCCATATTAAACCAGCATTTAAGCTGCTGCCTGTCCACTCAGACGATTTTGACCTTCTTGGGTTCTGTTTCCGGGGCAAAAAATTTATCATTCAATTGGCCTGATGGAAGGGGACGGGCCTCGAACAGGTTGTCCACTATTAGATGATTTGCTCGAAGGCCTTTTTGTGAATTGGCGTTTGATTTGGGGGTACCATTGCCTGTTTCTACACTCAATTTTTTCCTGTATGGAGTTGGTACCATGGCCTGTTTCTACACTTTTTTCCTATATAGAGTTGGGATTCAGTGCAGCAGTATTCCCACCTCTCTAGGGAAAAATAGTAGACCTAATTAGGAGTATTTCTACGCCAATTACAAGGCCTGGTTGGCCA
This sequence comes from Shinisaurus crocodilurus, assembly GCA_021292165.1. Lineage (NCBI taxonomy): Eukaryota > Metazoa > Chordata > Lepidosauria > Squamata > Shinisauridae > Shinisaurus > Shinisaurus crocodilurus. Next base: position 45,420,718 of record CM037878.1, on the reverse strand, counting down.
TCTCAAATTGTGCTTGCAGAGTTATTGCCCCTGGTTGTGCACTCTTGGCAGACCTCTTGGCTGACTCGGTTGTCCAATTTTGTGTGACAATCAGGCTACATTGCAGATACTGAACACTATGTCCTCTAAGAACTCCAGAGTTATGTCCTTGTCTGGGCGCTTTCGTCGCACACTTTAAAGCACAATATTCTGCTCAGAGCCTGGGGGCAGATGCAGAGATGTCGGGCCCTGCCCCGTGGGCCTACAGTTTGCTATTCTCCTTGCCAGACGGTCTTATTTCATGACCAGTGGGGTGGAGGCTCTATCATCCTGTTACATGCGAGATCAATAACAGATCAATAACAGAGCTATGTCATGGCAGGGCTCTACACCTATTAATGGTGAGATGTGGACTTGCTGAAGGCAGTCTGTTGTGTCAGCAAGATGCCTTGCCCCTTTGCACACATTTGTGGCTGGCCGTGGACTCGCTGAGGGTAGGCTGTTTTGTCGTCAAGATGGCTAGCCATTGACTAAGTCGCTTTTGTTCGGTGACGAGGTCGGCTCTCGCGGACTTGGGCCTGGCACATTTGAGTTTCTGAGCCCACCCCATGGCCTGGCACATTTGGGTTTCTGAGCCCACTCCATACAGATTAGTGTCGCATCCACTGTGGGCAAATTGGGGTTTTTCGGAAGTCCCAGTCATACTGGTCCTAGGTGCGAAAATTTCCTTAATGGTACGTCAAAAATTGCCTTGATGGTACTGCCGTGGGCTGTGTTTCTCTTCCAGGTCACCGGGGTGGAGGCAGGACTGTCCGTGTGTTGATCTGTGGGCACAGTATGATTTACTGGGCGGCAGGACGAACGGCCATGTCGGGCTTCCTGGCTGTTGAGCCTTCAGCGGACGTCCAGTGGATGGGTCGCCGGAGCATGAGATGGCAGAACCTCCTCCACACTTTGTTCCGGACTGACCAGTGTTCTTCCCCCCAGATAGCCTGGTACCCATTTTGGGGGAAGTATTGGGCTTGTCGAAAGGCAAGGCCCTGATTTTGCAGGTGTCATGCAATATGGCATACATACGGCTGGGAGTTCCTAGAGGTTGAGCCTGTGGCGGATGTCCAATGGATTGAGCCTGTGGCGGACGTCCAATGGATGGGTCGCCGCGGCATGAGATGGCAGAACCTCCTCCACACTTTGTTCCGGACTGACCAGTGTTCTTCCCCCCAGATAGCCTGGTACCCATTTTGGGGGAAGTATTGGGCTTGTCGAAAGGCAAGGCCCTGATTTTGCAGGTGTCATGCAATATGGCATACATACGGCTGGGAGTTCCTAGAGGTTGAGCCTGTGGCGGACGTCCAATGGATGGGTCGCCGCGGCATGAGATGGCAGAACCTCCTCCACACTTTGTTCTGGACTGACCAGTGTTCTTCCCCCCAGATGTCCTGGTCCCCATTTGGGGGGGGAATGATTTGGGCTTGTCAAAAGGCAAGGCCCTGATTTTGCAGGTGTCATGTGATATGGCATACATACGGCAACGATGGCTGGGAGTCCTGATCCTTGGTCGTTCATGATACCGTGTTTCAGTTGGCCCAAGGCCTTGAACAGAGCGGTTAGAAAAGTGAACGGCGAGATTTGTAGGGCCGTAGGAGGGATTGGGTTTTGTATTCCCCATCCCACAATATCCTTGGCCCGGAGGGAGCTGTATCACCCAGATGGGGTTCGCCTGGATGGGGTTCACCTATCCGGTGTAGATAATGAGAATAATATTGGAGATCTGCGAAGGACCCTGCTCGCTTGTTTATCGGGCAGGTGGGGGAGATTCGACTAAGCGATAGCTTGTCTCTCTCTGTGGCGGGAAGTGCGGGATTAGGCAGTATGGCTTAAGCTTATGGTGATCATCCAGTGGCACCTTTCAAGGTGAATGACGTTTACCCAAGGCTGCCCTCGCTAATGCCCTGAGGCTTGCCAGGAGGGAGATTGGGACGTCTTTGGGGTTTTGCCTTTCTCGCCTACATTGGGTGCCTGGAGGCGTCAAAGTAAGGCGACGATGGTAAAGCCCTCCAGCTCCACATGGAGGGCAACTGGCCGGGGGCGGACCAACCCGCCTCCGGTGCGGTTAGGATGTATTCGCCCAAATATTGGTTTTTTCCCGGCCAATGGCCGGGCTAGGTTAGTACCGCACTTCACCCTTCACAGATCTTCAATTCAATAAATGTGGCCCTGATTTGAAACCATAGACTCTGTGTCTGACTCTTCTTTATCTCACCCATACACTCGCAAAGGTTTAACCACCTTAGCAGTTATCATGCTAACAGGCCTTGGGGCACTTGTTGCAACCACAGTGCCTCGGCAAGGGCCTCCTCCTCAAACTAGGAATCAGCTCTGGTCATGAATTTTATTCTCCTTATCCTGTACATCTCCTCAGGAGCATTTATTTATTTATTATATTTATACCCCACCTTTTTTTCTGCAAGGAACCCAAGGCGGCTTACATAATCCTCCTCCTCTCCATTTTATCCTCACAACAACCCTGTGAGGTAGGTTAGGCTGAGAGTCAGTGATGAGAGTCAAAGTCACCCAGTGAGCCTCATGCCCAAGCGGGGACTAGAACACGGATCTCCTGAGTCCCAGACCAACACTCTCACCACTACGCCACACTGGCTCTACACCACATTTGACATTTTGGACCATTATGTTTTCCTATATGCTAGTCTGTTTATCCCATGCATACTTGTTTAGTTGAAATGTTAACTTTCTGACAGATTGCAATATGTTGTTGCCTTCAGTCTACATATCTCCAATGTGGCTTTGGGCTGTTTTAGACATCCTCAGGAAATATATCTTGAATTCCACTTAATTTAGTTTTTCCTCCTCTCATTGTGAAATGTCACTCAAGTGCAATGCTTGTGGTGTTGTTTGCAGCATAAAGGAGGAGGATGAATGTGACAGAGGTGTGTGTGTGTGTGTGTGTGTGTCTGGGTGTGTTTTCCCGTACTCAGTCTAGACCTCATGAAAGCTCTCTCAGCGCTCTCCGACTGTCTATGTGACATGTGGGCTTTGATGTCTTTGAGCCTCCTGAAGTTAAATGTCAGACAGTCTGAATGATTATTTATCAGCTCCCTGCAGCAAACAACTGAATTTTATTATTTGACAATGGCACTGAAAAATCATTCCATTCAGACTGCATAGAGAGCTCAGAAGCCTCACATTCCATTTGAGTTGCTTTGCTAGATGATTTCAACAGTTTCCTCGACAGATTTTATTTCGGATTCTTCTTTATTAAACAATGCCTGTGTGAGGCATCCACTTTATCTGAAAAGGCAACTTCTCTGTCTTCTCTCTTGTCGCACACAGAAATAGGTAAAAATAACAACCACAACCATGTATTCCACCACAGTTTCTACTGCTTTATTTTTAGAAGCAAACCTCTCATAGCCTGGTTGTCTGAACTGAAATGCATACTAAAGTAGGGGGAAATGTGCTTCTGGGCCAGGGAGCTACCTATTTCTTCCTTTCCTTAGGGCTTTAGCCTAGTTTACCCCTTTCTTTGGGGAATTGCCCCAAACTACATGCTGTGCAGTGGGGGGAGATATATAACTGCTGCTGGCCTGCATCTGTCCCTTCCTCCCAATCTTTCTTGTAACACATAATTCCTTGTTTATTTATTTAGAGTACGATACAGCTGGAATCTGGCCAGCTAAGGGGATGTAGGAAGCTGTGTAAGTGTGGCTGACAAGGAGGGAGGTCCACCACCAGGTCAGCACATATGCCTCCAGATCCCCCAGGTATGTCCATGGAATACTTTAAATTAGCTTTTCCTAAAAATTAGCTTTCACCAACCATGTGCCCTCCTGATATTTTGTACGACAACTCCCATCATCCCTGAGCATTGGCCATACAATACAATACATCTCACCACAGTGGTGAAAACTGTGATCAGGTGACTAATGGTGACATTAACTTCATGCTTCAGTAGTTCATCTATGCCTCTCTGTACTTCTTTAAGGTATGTGTTATTCATTTCATCACCCAGAGATTTAGTTGTAAATAACCAGAAGTGTGGGATGTCCTTCTGGGAAACACTTTTGTTCAGGAGACATGTGTCATGTGTCACGAGTAGGAAGCCAATTGTGTTGAAGCCCAGTTTGTTCTGCCTCACCCCGTAGACATGTAAAGGCTGGAAGGGTTATTGGGGAGAGTTGAATCAGATGCACTGAGTTACAATTCACCAAGAGGTTCAGTTCCATCTCATGTGGTTTGAATTGGGATAAATGGTGTTTGTTGTTTTTTTAAAAAAATATCACACTAGATGTGTTAATTAGCTTACTTATCACCAGGATGTTTGTGTTATCAGCAACAACTATTTTGTGAATGGCCTCTGTTAATAACACAATTGGCACTATCTGCACTTTTTGCATTTCATTTCCCTCTGACCTCACTGTTTACAATTCACCCCAACCATGTGTATATTTTTAACTGTTCATACATCTGATGAAGTGGACTGTAGCGGAAAGCTTATGCCACAATACATTTGTAATTCTTTAAGGTGTCACAAGACTTTCTCTTGTTTTTGATACTAATGAGTTAGTCATAATCATGTAAAATACTCAGCTGTGCATAAATAATATTGCCAAGGACACTAAGCACAGAAATAGTTAAACAGGAATTCATCCTTGAATCTAAGGAACCTACAACTGGGGACCTCTTTTTCTCTGACTGCTTTGCTTCCAGCGGATCTGAGCATGTTTTGAGCTTAATATCCTTTATCATCAAAGTCCCACAACTGGGAATTTGACCAATGAAATGTGAAATGTTGTAGGGTGCACCATGGGGCACCACTGAGGCAATGCACGCACTTGTACACAGTCCTTGTCTAAACCGTTAACATTTTGAATTCCTTTTAGATAGAAAACCCTGAACAAATCCCAAGTTTCAAAACAAGGATCTTTTCGATGTTATTATCAATGCAATGGATCTGTCAAAAGAGCTGCACCTCAGAATCTGCCTTCATAATCAGATGAGTCATTTGTTTACTGCATTCCTATTTTCAGACCTGCAAGGGGGTTTCCGAGCGCTCCCTACCTCGGCAGATGGAATACTCATATGATTGCATCACCATAGCAACCACAGCTGCACCAGACAACCAATGCTCTGTTGATTTCCATGCAACATGTGAGGTCACTGGAGCCGGCGGAATCTTCTTTATTCTAATCAGGGTCCTCTTTGATTTAATTTGGTATAACGTTTGGTTTGACCCAGATCCCAGAAATATAACCAATGCTCAAAAATAAATTTAAGGCTCATCTTAAGAAATGTAGCCATACAGCAGGGACACTGGAGACCAATGTACATATTGTGGTATAAAATTAATAATCAATAAATCATTATTCAACTTTTCTACTATAAAGGCAACATGATGTAGAATTTGACCTATCTATCTCTGTGTGCTGGAGATTAACTTAATTTCAGGTGAATGAAATGAGCTGTTGTAAACATAAGTATTACTATATATTTTAACATGCTAGAACATTTTAGGATCAGCTTATGAAATAGTATCCTGATGGTGTTGGGGTTTGGGAGAGTAATGTTTAAAATCTAGATAAATTTATGTGTTTCATGCTTTAAAAAATCCATGTCAGTTACCATGCATGTTAAAATCAAGCTATTACCCTCATTTATTCATGCTTTTTCTAGTTCTAAAGTTTCTTGATGATAATTGACTGCAAGAGGCAACCGTTAGTTGGTGACTTCATTAATTAATGACATAAGTATAATATATCCCACTTAAATTGCAATTCAGACCGCAATCCTATAGACACTTCTTTGCTGCTCAGTCCCCTTAAACTCAATAGGATTTACTTGTGAGAGGGTTTTATCCTTAAAGATGGCCTAAAAATTATATATATATATATATATATATAGAGAGAGAGAGAGAGAGAGAGAGAAAGATATTCTGAAGAGACATATATACATAGCACTGTAAATGTCCTTTAAACTTGTGGTAACAATATTTTAATCCCATGTACAGAATTTATGTAACCAGCTGGCCAATTATTAAGTTAGTAAAAAAGAAATGATATTAAGAAATATAATAACTTTTACTTTATTTGTAGTTGTAGTGAACAGTTTAAAAGGTAATATGACATAAGCTTTTCTGGACCACATTTTTTTTTTTTAATAGAACAAGGTAGATTAGAAGAGATTAACACAGGGTTGTTCCAGGGTTTTATCATGCAATCACCCTGCCTCATTCACGGAATTTCATGGGGATCCAGACATTATTGTCTTCCACTCGTAACCCTCCCATGTTTTCCCAGCACTTCTTCCATCTTTTTCCTTACCGCAGAAAACCCGTTAAGGAAGAAAAGATGGAATAGCTGCACAATGCCTCCTGGCTGGTAGTGCTAGAACTTCTCCTTCTGGAAGCACCCAGAATGAACCAAATCCAGGGACGCTCATGTGCAAGAAGATGTGAGATGGATGCCATGGCATAGGAACCCAAGTATGGCAGGACAAAATCAGAGGATGCTAAGGATGTCACCCAAAGGATGTCACCCAATGGAAGAAATCTTAGTCAATAAATCAAATGGGTTTTCTTTAATTAAAATCTCCATATATTTGCATATGGCTAAAATAATACTTTTGAAGGGGAAAGAGTATTTTCTTTGTCTTTAGCTGATATCAGCTAAAATCAAATATTACAGCAGGTACAATATTAGAAGAGGCATTTGTGTTTGAGAGAAGGCGGCTTGCCTGTTGTAATAGGGTGCCTGAAGTAGACAGGGAGGGAAAAAGCCCAGGAGTGGAGACAGCAAAAAGGAACCAAAGGCAAAGGGCTGGACCGTTAAGAAGAAATATATTTATTAAAGAATATATAAAGTGCCAACGCATTTTGAATAAAAGTTCTTCTTCAGGGCAATCTAAATATGAACATATAATTATATATCATAAAAAAACTTAGTTAAGAAGAATATACTTGAAATATTTATATAATAATTAAAATTGTATTTCTAAACCGTTAAGTTGAAAATAATTTTTTTTTGCTTTAAAATATATATACTACAAATATAAAAAATACAACATGCATATATAAAGAGAGACACAGAATAGCTGAAAGAATATAATCCACAGGAAATGTTATCAGGTACTGAATACCAAGGTTGTAGGATATATTGACAAACACCAGTTTAAAATACTATTAACACAATGTAATTCAAACATAAAATATCCACAACGTATATACAGAGAACCACAGAAATACATCAACAATTAAATCAACTATACATACCGTACTCTTTTTCAAGATCCACAGAGAGCACAGATAAACCTCAGAAAATTCACCTAGTACAGAATGGCAGGGAAAGTAAGATATATATCTCTAAGCCTCAACTAACGAAACAAGATCAGCTGTAAAACAATCACCCTCAATGTAGTAAGTCATACTCATAACAATGCTGCATGTTGTATTTTTTATATTTGTAGTATATATATTTTAAAGCAAAAAAAAAATTATTTTCAACTTAAAGGTTTAGAAATACAATTTTAATTATTATATAAATATTTCAAGTATATTCTTCTTAACTAAGTTTTTTTTAATGATATATAATTATATGTTTATAATTGCCCTGAAGAAGAACTTTTGTTCGAAACGCGTTGGCACTTTATATATTCTTTAATAAATATCTTTCTTCATCTACCAGTCCAGCCCTTTGCCTTTGGCTCCTTTTTGCTGTAATAGGGTGCCTGCCTTGTACTTTGCATTAAAAATAATTAACAAGTGTGCTTGTTTTTAAAGCATTATCTAGTTAATTGGACATACCTTTTTAGTCTCTTGGAAATGGTTTTAATTGTTCCATCTAACTGATTAATTGATTCAAGGTTGCAGCCCCAATTCATACTCACAGATATAAAGGCATACCCGTATGTGCCCTGTGTGGTGGTTGATGTTGCATTGCGTAGTTTGCATAGGTCAAGTGGATGAGCATATGGTCCAATGCAGAGGTGGGCAACATCTGCTGGTGGGGGGGCAATTCCTCCCCAGAACACAGTGGGCAATCCCCTGAATTGCCACCACTTCTAGGAACATGCCTAGTTTTAAGTGATAATGTGTGTTTCCCCTCCCCCCACTACTGCACCGCAGAATTTTGGCAGCAAATTCAGCAGCACAATGCAATGCTAGAGCAGTGGGAGCTGCAAAATCAGGGTGGGGTGTGCATGCAGTCCATGGCCATGTGTTGCCTACACTTGGACTAGTAGATCTCTTGCTCCATCTGTGTGGTTTACATGTACAGCAACAGCTAGCAACACCTTACAGAAGATAGCAAGGCCTGCAGGTTCCAATGAATTTTTCTCATACATGGGAAGGGACCATACTTCCATGGTGGAACACATGCTTTGCAGGCAGAGAGTCCCAGCTCCAATCCTTGGCATCTCCAATTAAGCAGATCAGGAGGTGGAAAAGACATCTGCCACAGAACCCAGAGAGCTTTTGCCAGTATGAAGACGGGACTAGATGAACCAATGGTCTGACTCAGTATGAGGCAGCTTTCTATGTTCCCAATGTGTAGCTATCAGAACAAACCAGCTTTGATTAACCTGAGAGAATAAATAAGCTTCTCCTAATGTAAGTAAATGAATCTCTCTACATCCATCAGGGGAGGGAACAGCCAATCTGGACATGTGATGGATTTTGGAGTGCCGTCATGCATATGCCACCTGAAGATGCACAAAATAAAAATGTAATATGACCTGGCGTCTTCATTCACAATTCACCGAGCATTAGCTGTTGAGCCTGATAGACCTGGGTGGACGTGTATAAAACCTCAGAGGTTTGCATTCACCTTATCCTCCTAGAGCTTACTGCTTGACTTACTATAAAGACATTCAACCAGAGGGCCTTTTGATGTGATTAGAGGGGAGATGTGGATTGAGCGGAGCGTGGAAGAATGACCGTGCACTACACTATTTATTTAGCATTGTTACCTTAAGAGATTGTTTGGACATGCTGTCAAAAGTCATCCAGAAAAATCTCCCTCAAGTGTGTTTGAAATTGGCTAAATGCTATGATCAGCAGACACCATGTGAAGAGGGGACTTTAAAAAAAAAGTGGGGGGCATGCAGCTATGATATAGGAGGAGGGGGAAGAGCATGCCCCCTCATTTCCAGGGCTATATACGAAGCTATTTCATGTTAAATACATTGAAGTGCTCTGTAGGGATCTCCGAGAAGGTAGCTATGTGACACATTTAACAGAGCTGTAGGATTTATCGGCAAGATTGAAGCTTCTGTTATTTTCGATTATTTGAAGCTCTGACATAATCAGTAATTAACAGGGTGGTCACTTATGCATCACTCCCCACAAAGGAAATGCATCACCAAAAAAGAGGGCACAAGAGGATACAGTTTTGCATAAAATTTACATATGCTCATTTTTATGTATCATCATCATCATCATCAGGTGATCACTCGTGACCGAGTAAGATTGTCTTCCGGGGATAAAAGGAGGAAATTCTAAAGAAGATTGTGTAGACTCTAGCGATGGGTCCGTAAGTGACTGTGGAGGCCAATTCTAGATCCACACAGCTTCCCACAGTGAGGACACAGGTTACCAGATAGAAGATGGTCCTGTAAAGGATTCATTTGATGTGCTTTTCGCTTAGCACGTTTCTCCCTTTCACCTTGCACTCGGGCTTCTTCAAAGTCCATGGAACCTTTGTGAAAGGCCAACCTCCATTTAGATCGTTCATGGGCCAGAGCTTCCCAGTTTTCGATGTTTATATTGCATTTTTTTAGATTAGCCTTATGAACATCTTTAAACCTCTTATATTGACCACCGATATTCCGCTTTCCATCCTTGAGTTGGGAGTAAAGTAACTGCTTTGGGAGACGGCAGTCAGGCATTCGAACAACATGACCGGTCCACTGAAGTTGGCATTGAAGGATCATTTTTTCAATGCTAGTAGTCTTTGCTTCTTCCAGTACACTGACATTTGTTCGCCTATCTTCCCAAGTAATTCGCAGGATTTTCCGGAGGCAACGTTGATGAAACCTTTCAAGGAGGTGGAAGTGACGTTTATAGATAGTCCATGTTTCGCAGGCATACAATAAAGTTGGTAATACAATGGCTTCATAAACCAGTGTTTTGGTCTTCTTACAAATATCCCGATCCTCGAACACTCTATGTTTCATTCGAGAAAACGCGGCACTTGCGGAGCTCAAACGATGCTGGATTTCACTGTCGATGTTAGCTGTAACAGAAAGATACCGTATTTTTCGCTCCATAAGACGCACTTTACCCCCCAAAAAACTAGGTGGAAATGTCTGTGCGTCCTATGGAGTGAATATAGTTTAAAAAAAAAAAATTCTTTTTTTTTTCCTTTCCTCTGCTGGTCCGGAAGAGCGGAGGACTCCTGGGTGGGGCGGGGGAAGCCCCTGCCTCTCAGCTGATTTTTTTTTAAAAAAAAAAAATTTGTACCATACAGTAAGTGCGTCTTATGGTCCGGTGCGTCTTATGGAGCGAAAAATATGGTAGCTGCCAAGATAGAGAAAATGATCGACATTTTCCAGTATTGTCCCGCCAAGCTGGATAGATGGCAGCACCAAAGGGTTAGCTTGCACTTGCTGATGAAGCACTTTGGTTTTTTTGATGTTAAGTGAGAACCAAGTTTTCCGTATGCTTCTGCAAAAGCATTTAGGATAGTTTGGAGATCATCCTCTGAATGTGCGGAGACCACATTATCATCAGCATACTGAAGTTCCACAACGGAGGTTGTAATTACCTTACTTTTGTATACATGCAAATTTAGGGGGGAAACTATATTTTAAATAGAAACACACACGTCTCACCATAGTGGGGAAGACTATGAACATATGACATGTGTGGATTCTCAGTCTGCTGTCCAGGTCCTAGGTCCTAATTGTTGACGGGCCACTTCAAGGACCCTCCTGCTCTCCCTTCTCATGGTCCTGTATCTTTAAACAGGACTTGGATTGACCAGCCCTTCAAACAGAGGACTGTCCTCTGTAAAGTTGGACACATGGACACTCTAGTAATCAACATGGCAGTTCTTATGAATGTATGAAGTTCTCATACTGAGTCAAACCATCAGTTCAGCTAGCCCAATACTCTGCACTCATGTCCTGCTTGTGGGATCCCATGGGCAGCTGGTTGACCACTGTGTGAACAGAATGCTGGAGACCAGATGGACCTTGGTCCAATCCAGCATGGCCCTTCTTATGTTCTTATGACTGACAGCAGGTCTCCAGGTTCTCTGACAGAGGTCCTTTGAATCACTTGGCCCTTTAAACTGGAGATGCCAGGGATTGAACCTGGGACAACATGCATGCAAAGTATGCGATCTAGCACAGAGCCATAGACCCCTCCCCATCCCCCAGTTCAGTTGTGCTCCTACTGCAAAAAAGAAGTGCTAATGCACATGGATCTGTTTAGATGAAGACAGGGTAGTTACCTCTGCGAAAATATATATCCTGATTAGGTGAGATGGAGTGTAGAGGTGCAGAACATAATCCCATGATATGAATTGCAAATAGCAAGGATGACATAACTGGAACAGCTCTAGTCCTCAATGAATCACGCTTGTCAGGGATGGACTCTTTTGGTTAAATGCTGAGTCATGGTACACATACGTTTGGTTCAGACACAATTCTCTGTGGCATGTACCTCTTAAAGTAAGGAAAGAAACAGATATCTTTGTAGGATAAGGGAGATACCCATGAGGCCAAACCTTTTTCTGCAAAGAGATTAGATTGAAAGTCACTCTACTATGTTATCTGTTTGGAACTATGTTTTGCCATTCTTTCTTTTGAGGTTGGTAACTCTCTTAATAAACTCTGCTCAATGCAGCTATATATGAACTTGCCTGGGCCCTAAGAGGCTCCGTTTGCTGGTCTGCCATCAAGAACAATTAGATTGGCAGGCACAAAAAACAGGCTGTTCAGTTGTGGGCCCATCTTTGTGGAAATCTCTCCCAGGGGATGTATGTTGCCTCCCTTCTTAGTTGCTTTTAAAATGGGCCTTAAAGGTCTTGTTCTTCCAGTCTGCTTTTAATCTCTGATGCCAGTTTGGAATTTTAAAACTGTTATTGTCTCAGTGTTATTTTTTCTGGTCTGTATTGGGATGTTTTTAATGCTTTATGTTTTAATACATTATGTTTAATGTATTTCATGTGTTTCATATTTTAAAGTACTGTTATGATGGTTGTCTATGATACTGTTTTAAAATGTAAAAGATTATAAGATGCTCTGTGGAGGCTGTTTTCCTGGAAAAGTGGGTTTGAAGAAATAAGACTTCTTGTGTGGAATCTATGCTTACTTCTAGCCCTGTTCAGGGCAGACATTCACCTGAATGTGCCAGGGCTTAAAATGGGTAGAGTGATAGGGCTGGGCATGCTGGCCCACACCCTTCAGTTCAGACTTTGCCGTGTTGAATCAGCAAGGTCTGAAAAGGAGTTCTACCCATGTTCACTTCAACGTGCAGTCGGGGACCCTGATAAGGCTTCCACGAAGTTTGACCACTAAGAAGCTTGGGTTGGGAGCCTCTACCCCAAAGGATGTCCAGCAGCCAGGTTCCTATGATTCTGACATGGAACTGCACTGGACTAAGATGATTTTGTTTTCAGTTGAACCTCCTGGTTATCCCAAATGATGTGTCCTTGTCATCTTCCCTACTTGTTTGCTTTGATCCATGCAAGCAAGCTCCACCATTATCTATCCACTTACATCCTTTCTCCCACTCCCACCATTGTGTCTTTTGCCATAATAACCCTTGATGCCGAAGTCTATATCCTTCTATCATCTAAGCTACTTAATGCCTGCAGTCTGTGCTTTTGGCCATGTGGGGGCGCAATCATACAGTCCTTTAACTGTGGCACTGAACATTTTCTATCATCATGATTAGAAAGATATGTAACATCCACATCTAAACTCATCCTGATTGACAATTTTTAACATGTTTTCAAATGGACATCCCTATATGATACACACACACACACACACACACACACACAGGGGTGTGTTGGTTGTTGCACCCTATCATAACAATGCATATGGCAGACATTTTTCCTCTGGTATTTAATCAGGAACTTTTGTCACAACATTAATTCTCAGTTTGACATGTTGTTTGCTGAGGATTTTATTCACAGCTACAGAAAGCCTAGAAATGTAGCCCGCAGTCAAACTGACATTCATCGCTCAAGCAGAAAAATAAATTAAGTCCAACATTTAAGGTTTCTTTGTAAAGTTGTTGAGAAACAACAAAAATAAAGACAGTTTTATGTTAACTTTCAGCAGCAGAAATCAGATACATGAGGGAAAAAATGTACTGCTAGTATTTATAGGGCCTTCTAATTATGTACTTAAGAGGAAGCAAGTATTTAATAGCTTGCATAAAGAGCAACATTAAGCTTTACCAAATTTCTATCTCATTGACAAAAACTACACAACTTTAATGAAAGCAGAAACTAATAGAAGTTAATAATAACGTACATTAGGGTAATGAGGTTTTGTTTTGTTTTTAGTACTGAAAGCTGATTTGGATTTCATCTTCAAAACTATTATATTATAATTCATAGCTGACATGAATTGTCTTAAGTCACAGGCAAGTGAACTTCAGTTCACACACCAAAGAAGCCAACCACTTTTGCATTAAGTTTGCCTGCTCTACCAGATTCTCCCTGTTAAAATGCACATTGTTCATGAAAACATAATCTGAAAATATCAAAATATGCAAACAGAATTCTGGAGTATTTGGTGTGTTAATCAAAACTTGCATGAAAACTACTAGACAGAATAAATTATACTTATACCCCAGTCCCATACACTTTGAAGTTCAATGGGATGTAAGCTTCAATCCTATGCACACATATCTGGGAATAAGGCCCATTTAATGCAGTGGCTGCATTTGCACGTAACACTAAATCAATAGCATTGTGAAGGAACAGAACTATTCTCCATTTCTTGCATTTAATTTAGTTGTAGGAACTTATGAGGTCAAATCTGTGTGTGTGTGTGTGTGTGTGTGTGTGATAGTCAGTTTCAGCCAAAAGATTAATAGTTTAGGGTGCAATCCTATGGCTGATAGGCAGAGTCTAGATAGCCATAGGAAAGGTCCGAGTCCCAACTCTGACCTCGGAAATGTGCTCTGAAGTCAGAGCTGGGACTCTCTGACCTTGGAGAGCTCTCCCTGGAGAGCTGGAAAGAACCATGCCAGCTGCAGCTCAGAAGACCGACCTCAGAGCTGGAGGTTTGTGGGCGGGGAGGGGAGTAAGGCTCCATCATGATATGATATATCCTGGAGGTGCCTCAGCCGCTCCTCCTTGCAAGCCAGGGCAAAAGACTTACAGCAGGTGACCAAAATCGGCTGTCTAAGTCTTTTGCAAGGTAGGAGGAGCATGGAGGTGACCTTCACCTCCGTGCTCTTTCTGCCCTCAGTTGGATGCCCATAATCCTCCAAGTTCAGAGGGTTACAGGCAGCCACATTGGATTGCACTCTTAGAGGCCAAATATTTAGTTAGAATGTAGAGGACAGGATGTTTTGCTTGGGAAGATTAAAAAGTTCAACAGAAGGTCAGAGGAAGAGGGGGAGAGAGAGAGAGAGAGAGAGAGAGAGAGAGAGAGAGGTTTAACTCATGAAACAGAAACTTAGGGGAAATGAACAAGAAACTATGGTACTTTCCTGATTGGTTGGAGTTGGGGAGAAGAAACCCCCCCGCCCTAATTTTAGAAGTTAAAAACCAAAGGCAGAGGGGCAGGCAGCAGAAGAGAGAGAGAAGGAAGGAAGGGAGGAAAGAAAGAAAGAAAGAAAGAGGCCCAGAGGCCTAGCCCTAGAGGAAAGAAAGAAACAAAGCTGCTGAAACTGGAAAACTGACTGTGAGAGCTGGACCAGTGACAGTAAGATAAGGGGACCTGGATAAAACAGGAACACAGTTCTTAAATTACCTGGATGCATTTATTCCTGGTTGTTTTATTACTATTGCTCATATAGATTTTTCTGTGTTGTGTGTGTGTCCATTCAGATTTCTAAACCTTTTCTTATTAACAGTTAACTTTGTTGCTTGAAACTTTGTGGTCTCTTTTCTTTTTGGAGTTATCCATTTCATGTCATAGGGATGGGCAAATCTGTCAGTTTTGGTTTCTCCCCACATTCACAATGTTAAAATCTCAAATTCTTTCTCTCCCAAATATCTGTGAATTTTGGTAATTTCTGATCAAAACAAACTGAAAGGAATTCTTCACCCATCTGCATCAACCAGATTCAGTAGGTACAGCTTTTCCAGCACAGAGAGGAACATGATGTACCTGCCTGCCATAAAGATGCCAGAAAAAAAGAGGCGACAACATTAATTAAGCACTACCTGGCCTGGCTGAATACACAAGAATTCAAGCCCAGACTTCTAAAAGTAAAGCACTCAAAGGCATAGTGGAAGCTGTTGGTTCCAATGTCAGTGGGGCTGGGTATCCACTTTGCATTTTACTCCAAACTTTTAAGGAGCTATCCATGGTGCTGATCCCTATCCCCAAAAGAGCTTCGGAACCATGGATATCTCCCTTCAAAGTTCAGAGTAAAATCCAGAGTGGATACACTGCCTCACTGATGCTGCAGCCCACCACCAGCCTCCACTGCAAAGCCCTGGCCCTGGATGGACAAACCTGTCAGGTTTTCCACATATTTTTTTTTTAACCCCAACTTCTTATTGTCTGAAATATGGAGAACTTTGCAAATTTTTGGTAAATTCTGATCAAAACCAAACTGAAATGAACTTCTCACACATCTATACTCCAGACCACCTAAAGTAGCTAGCTGAGATCCAGAGAGTTTGAAGGCTGGTTTGGTGGAGGCAGTCAAGGGGGGAAATCCACTTGGTGGCCGCAGAAAAGGCCACAGGATGGAAAGGAAGAGCAGAGAGGGATGCAGGCAGACTATTTTGCCTGTTTTCCCTTCCACTCACAAAACAGTGGATTGCTGGCCCGTGACACTCTCACATTCCATTTTTATTAATCCCAAGTTTTAAGATCAAATTTGTGAATGCGGGGTGGGTGGGTGGTAATTAAAAAAATGAACTGAAAGAAATTCTCATCCATTATTCTTCCAGCATTTAAGGCTATGAAAATACTGGCCTTTAGGCTCAGCTAACAACCAAATTAATGGAAATAATGGTCTTCTTTTAGACCAACTGTCTCCAAAATCATACATTTTAAAATCAGTCAATAGAAATCTGTGAAGGACTGCAACGAGAGATCAAAGGTGCCAAACTGCCTGCCTTGGCTCTGCCGTCTTGACACTGATTCTCTCAGGGCTTTGATTCTCTCCAGTCTATACACTGGATTTAGCACTGAACTACAGAGGAACTACACACACCGTGTGGGGTAAAACCAAGAAAGTTTATTTAAGGTAAACAGATTACAATAAAAGGTGGGAAATGAGGGAAGGGGGGAAAGGTGGGGAGATACTTTGGTATACACAAGTAGAGCTACAAAACAACAAAACTAGTTCATTTACTATATAAACACCAAGGCACTTACTCTTTGCCTGGGGGGTTGGTCTTCTTAGGGCCTGCCTCAGCAAAAGCCCTACTCCGCGCTCCTTTGCGTCCAGACAGCAACAGCCAAACCCAGAAACCACGGCTGGCAGTATCGATCCCCCCGCCCCTCCTTTCAGTAGCCCGGCTGTCTTTGGCCAATCAGGATGAACTTCATCTGGGCCAGGCAGGGGAGGGGTGTCTCCTAGGTGTCAGAGGGGTGAACTCCTGATCATGACTAGAGTGCTTGAGGAGCATTTGCATGCAAATACATGGGAGACTGAGGTGGCACAGGGCCATCAAAGGAAACTATGTACATTTGCAGGAGATTTTGAGGCCCAGAGCCATCAGAGGAACTATGTACATTTGCATGAGGTTCCCAGCCTCTGGCTGGGGTTACACTTGTTTACACGTATGTGGTGGAGAGTCTGCTTTTCTTCACAAAATCTATGATCAAATTCACAGCACAATTCTTTGTACATCCACTCTGTATGTAGTTCCATTAAAATCAATGGGGCTTACTGCTAGGTAATTGTGTATAAGATTGCAGCCAAAATCTCCAAAATCAATATACAGTCATGCCTTGGATTGAGAGCATAATTCGTTCCGGAAACGTGCTTGTAATCCAAAACACTCTTCTATCAAAACGAAATCCCCCCAAAAACATTTGTACAGAGATTTTTAATTTAAGCCGTACTACAGTACTTGTATTGCAAGACATCGCTTGTATATCAAGTCAAAAATAAATAAATAAATATTTAAAAATTTGCTTGTCTTGCAAAACGCTCTCAAACCAAGTTACTTGCAATCCAAGGTATTACTGTACACGAAAAGGTAATGATAGAGATAGAATATAAGGCCATTTCCTAAAGTAAATTAAATTTCAACATCTCCAGTAAAAAACAGATTAAATGTTTTTTAAAACAAAATAACTGAAACAACGCATTTCCAATACACAAAGGTTCCCCCTGTCTGGTCACTTATACACAGTTTTTATTCACCACAGCCAGGCAACCAGAGAAGCAGCTATTTACATCTTGGTGACATCTTAGTGATGTCATGCCACAAATGTCTATGTATGTACTGTGACTTGATGGTATTATCAAACTGTGTGTGTGAGATCCCAGGCATGGGATTATTGTACAGGGGGAAAAATTGTTTACTTTGGGGGGGGGGGAAGAAACCTTAGAATGCTTGTAAGGAGGGCAAAGGGGCAAAGAAGTGTCACATGATCCCAATTTCAAGTTTTCCTGCATAGAGCTTGCTATCTCCATGCAGTTTCCGTTGTTGTGTCTGAGAAATAATTGGCTAGTACTATGTAATGTTGACCTTTCCAGTGTTCTGAAAAGCCTGTGCAGGAAAAGCTGTACATCCAACAGCTGTTCTTCAAAAGGCCAGAGGGGAGCGCGGAGGGGGGGGGGAGGGAATCCCCAGACACTTAAGTGTAATTCATCTGACCTACATATTTATTTCATTAAATGACATGAAATATTAGCTCCCTGTTTACCAACTTTCAATTTCCTTACTCCTCATTTCAAAAGGAAATAGACCATATAATGTAACATTGAATGTTTACACTGTAACCAATTTGTTATTCTTTCATATTTCTGCATATATCATGCTCTGTGGATTGAACTCTGTAGGCTGAAGACAGATGGACCACCATATGGACTCGGGAAAGGATTGGTTAAAATGGCAGTGATAAAGCAACAACACGAAATGAAAGAGAACCAAGAGGGCTGAAAGCTTGTCTGAAGAAATGGGTGTTACATGGACTCCATTCTATGAAACTCTGCTTTAGAGCTGTGCCACACTTTTTGTGGCAATTGTGTTTGGTGGTGTTATACCAGCGTTCCTAGCTGGCACCAGCAAACATACAAACTCCATTCAGACATAATGGGAAACCATGGTTTCCTACTCTGTGAACAAGCTGTGGCAAGCATCGGGCTTGCATTCTCCCCTTGCCCTCCACTCCTTTTTCCCTCTCTCAAAGAGGAAATCAAAAGCTTTTGATTTCAAACCAATCATGGTTTCCCATGACATCCAAACCTGGGGGATTATTGGTTGTTTACATTACTGGTAGTGAGAACAAGCCAGGATCAAACTGAAGCTTTGAATCCTACTTTGTTCCCATTAATCAAACCACAGTTATCCAATTTTGGGTGTCACAGTGAACTGTGGATCTAGAATTGGCCTCCACAGTCACAGTTCACTGTGACACCCAAAATTGGATAACTGTGGTTTGATTAATGGGAACAAAGTAGGATTCAAAGCTTCAGTTTGATCCTGGCTTGTTCTCACTACCAGTAATGTAAACAACCAAATTTAGTTTAAAATCAAAAGTGGGTTCTCCTCAGCAGAAAAGACGAGAAGGGAGGCACGCAAGCCCGAGTCTGATTTACAATATTGATTTACAAAAGGCTTGTGAAGCAAATTAAAGAAACTGAATCTGTTGAAGGCAACCATGAAGCTTGCCTTCAATTGAATAATCAATATACATTTAGCTGTAAGCCTGATCTGATAGAGATAATAGATGCTCCCCTCACCATCGATAATGATGGAGGCCTGCTGAACTCTTGGCTGCCTGTGCATTCCACATTCTTCCGACCTGAAGCTATGATATGGCCGCAGTTTCTCCTGTCCATATTTTTCAATGGCTTTTAAATTTAATTTCACATCAAGTTAAGGGGAGCGGGGCTGTAGCTCAGTGGTAGGGCACACTGTGGTAGACCACATGCTTTGCATGCAAAAAGTCCCAGGTTCAATCACTGGCATCTTCAGGTAGGACCAGGGAAAACTCCTGCCTAAAACCTTGGAGAGCTGTTGCCATTCAGTACAGGCAATACTAAGCTGGATGGACCAATGTTCTGGTATACAGCATCATCATCATCAGGCGATCACTCGTGACCGAGTAAGATTGTCTTCCGGGATAAAAGGAGGAAATTCTAAAGAAGATTGTGTAGACTCTAGCGATGGGTCCGTAAGTGACTGTGGAGGCCAATTCTAGATCCACACAGCTTCCCACAGTGAGGACACAGGTTACCAGATAGAAGATGGTCTTGTAAAGGATTAATTTGACGTGCTTTTCGCTTAGCACGTTTCTCCCTTTCACCTTGCACTCGGGCTTCTTCAAAGTCCATGGAACCTTTGTGAAAGGCCAACCTCCATTTAGATCGTTCATGGGCCAGAGCTTCCCAGTTTTCGATGTTTATATTGCATTTTTTTAGATTAGCCTTATGAACATCTTTAAACCTCTTATATTGACCACCGATATTCCGCTTTCCATCCTTGAGTTGGGAGTAAAGTAACTGCTTTGGGAGACGGCAGTCAGGCATTCGAACAACATGACCGGTCCACTGAAGTTGGCGTTGAAGGATCATTTTTTCAATGCTAGTAGTCTTTGCTTCTTCCAGTACACTGACATTTGTTCGCCTATCTTCCCAAGTAATTCGCAGGATTTTCCGGAGGCAACGTTGATGAAACCTTTCAAGGAGGTGGAAGTGACGTTTATAGATAGTCCATGTTTCACAGGCATACAATAAAGTTGGTAATACAATGGCTTCATAAACCAGTGTTTTGGTCTTCTTACAAATATCCCGATCCTCGAACACTCTATGTTTCATTCGAGAAAAAGCGGCACTTGCGGAGCTCAGACGATGTTGGATTTCACTGTCGATGTTAGCTGTAACAGAAAGATAGCTGCCAAGATAGAGAAAATGATCGACATTTTCCATTATTGTCCCGCCAAGCTGGATAGATGGCATCACCAAAGGGTTAGCTTGCACTTGCTGATGAAGCACTTTGGTTTTTTTGATGTTAAGTGAGAGACCAAGTTTTCCGTATGCTTCTGCAAAAGCATTTAGGATAGTTTGGAGATCATCCTCTGGATGTGCGGAGACCACACATTATCATCAGCATACTGAAGTTCCACAACGGAGGTTGTAATTACCTTACTTTTTGCTTTCAGCCTGCTGAGCTTCCTATGTACATGCTATGATCAATATAAAGGCTATTAAGTTTTCCTAACCATGTTTGTTCTAAAAATCCTGTTAGGGAACCAACCAGAAAATGGATGAAAATGCTCATCTTTGCCACATCCAAACACAAGTTATTTATTTATTTATATTTAAATAATATAGTTATTATAGTTATTATATTATATAGTTATTATAATATAGTTATAGTTATTCGAGCTCATAGTTAGTTATAAATATAGTTATGTGAGCTCGAAGTTGTGTGAACTCCAAGGAAGGTCCCAGGAGAATAAAACATGTCTTTATTTGGACATCTCTGCCTCATTAAAAAGGGGGAAAGCCCACTAACAGAGCGATCCTATGGCCCCTAGACAGAATCTAGAGTGCCATAGGATTCTTCGGATTCCCAGATCCAAGGTCGGAAAAGAGCTCTAACCTCGAGCTGGGGTTTGCACTCAGACACACACACCCCTGAGAGTCAGTGCGGAAAGAACCGCACTGGCTGCTTCTCTGAGGTCATAACATAAGAGCGACCTCAGAGAAGGGATAAAGAGGGTGTTCCAGGGGCGTGGGGAGAGGAAGAGACTGGGGAGAGGAAGAGACTGGGGCCAGCACTCCAGCCTCCTTCCCTCCCCATCTGAAGTACCACAGGTAGACGGCTGAAATGAGCCATCTAGCTGACTTGCAGGGCAGAAGGAGCTCAGAGATGACCTCCACCTCTGTGCTCCTTCCGCCCTGCATAGGATCCCTGTAACCCTCTAAGTTCGGAGGCTTACAGGCACCCCCATTGGATTGAGCCCTAATAATATAAAATATGTAACCTGTCAACCAAATAAGGGCCTGCTCCTAATCTGTTCACTGCATGGGGCACCAATATGTCTTATGGCCTACCCAGATGTTTTTGGAATTACTCATATATATATATATATATATATATATATACATATACACACACATACATTTCTTACAGGTTGATGGAAATTTGCTCTGTCGAAGTTGTTTTGTCTTTTTACAAATTTCCCCAATCCGCATCTCCCAAGCCTTTCAGGGAGCAGAGAGAGCTGTGCTCTGAAATCTACATGCTTGTGAGCTTTCTGATGCAGCCTATGGTGGGGAAAGTGTGCACAAAACTGCATTTTAGCAATGTAAAGTATTTGGGGAAAATGTACATTTAAAATGTATATTAACATGTGCATACACTATGAAAAATACAAACAAACAAAAATATGATTTTTTAAAAATATTGCAAGCTCATGCAGAAATGGAATGGAATGAGGTTGACCTCAAAAAGGCAAAAATTTCAGTGAGACCAAGAATGACAAACCTGTCCATCAGACCTTACAATGTACAGGGTTCTGCATAGGAAAGAAATGAGAATACCTCTCCCCAGTGCTTTTTTTCTGGAGAAAAAGGTACCGGAACTCTTGGATTACATTTCCTCGGGAGTAGAGGGCGATTAAATTGTAATGCAATTAATAGAAGAAAAGGTGCTGGAACTCAGTTCCGGTGAGTTCCACCAGAAAAAAAGCCCTGCCTCTCCCACATCCTAATCTGAGAAGACCCAGCATCACATATCATTCTGAGCTAAGAGTAGAACAAAAACAAGGATGTGTCAGAGAGACAAGCTAAAGGGACTAATAGAATTTGAACAGGATTGTGAAGCGTAATTTGAATTTCCTGATTATTTCTGACTTACTTTGCTGCTGTAGTAGCAGCAGCAGCAATATGAAAGGATCATAAGTTGAAAGGTAAATAATTTTCAATCCAACAGCCCAATGGAATTGCCTAACAAATTACAAAAACTTTAATCTGAAAGATACAGATTAGGAATGGCCAAACAAGAAATATTTTAAAACGTACAAAAGAATGTCAATTTAGGATAAGTAAGTGAGACTGGCCTTGGTCAAGGGATACATATTTACCCTGAGGCACTGGTTAGGGGTGGTCCTTCCCATCTACAATGCATATAGGGATGGAAATCCACAGCATTTAGTACTAACCAAGGCCACATCCGATGCCGAACATCCAAATGCACATCACAATTAAAATGTCTCTCAAGGTGTGCGTCTGCATCCAGTCTGCATGCAGTTTCCAGTTCAACAAGGAACCCATGCATGCAACAGAGCTATTTCAGCATAAGAGGGGTTTACATGAACCACCCCCACCCCCACCCATGTTGAAAGGAGATGTGATGATGATGGTGTGGTTGCACTGGCTAGCCATGCCACTGCTGACGATGCACAGGCTGGCCACACCATCTGTCAGCCGCGTGTTCAGAGGCAGTGTGCAGGGGGTCCTACGCACATACTGATGTGTGTGCTTGTAGGGTTCCTGCACACAAGCGGGAATTCTGGGGCTAGTGAATATGACCCCAGGGCCCTTGTCACACAAGCTTCCATGGCGTGAGGGTGCTTGTGTGAAAACCCCCTTCTGCATATTTGTCCTGATGGGTCTGGGGTTGTATTGAGTGTGCAGAAAGCAGGGATGGCGAACTGGTGGCCTGCAGGCGGGGTGCTGCTCACAGGGCTTTCCTGACCAGCTGGTGGCCCTCCTTCTTGACCCTCCCCCTCCCCACAGCAGATAGGCTCAAGCCTAATTGCTGTGCACGGTGCAATTCTGGGATGGAGGTTGCAGCTGGGGAGGGCGGGTTAATCCCCTCTGCACGCTGCAACCCCACCATTTGAAATAATCTCCCCCTACATGGCAATTCGGTGTTGTTGTTTTTTAAAGTATCCCTTTGGTACCAATGAGAGGCTTTTTTCAAGTCTAGCTGCAGCTATTAGAGGGAACAAGTGGACACCTGCAAAAAAAAAGTTGCAGTGTATCCCTGGTGTTGGTGCGCTTACCTTAGCATCAAAGACAGGGGTCCCTGCTGTAACATGGATCTTACTTCAAGTGCATTTTAAAAAAAGGTTTTGAATATTAAAAGTGCAGCTAGACTGCTTTCAATTCAGGGGCGCAACAGACCTCTCCAGGCAATTTGGTGTTTGGCTTGGCCTGGGAGGAGAGCTGAGGGGAAACAATTTAAGTCGATTGACTTTAGTTGCCACCTGAGATATTAACAACGGATGGTATTGCAGGTTGACTGTAAGCTACTCTCTCACAGCCTTCCAACTTGCAATAGAGGTATAACAATGAAGCACACTGCAGGGTCGTTGCATAGTATACTACTCTCCCAGCCTGGCCTGCAATGTGGGGATAGAGCAGTGCTTCTCAATTATTTTCTGTCATGCCCCCCCTAGGAAGAAGAAAACATTTCGCGCCCCCCGCGCGACTGTAAATAGTATCATTTGTCTATAAAATTGTTATAAGTACACCTCTGCATAACACTGTATCCTTATTAACGTATAAGAGAATAAAAAAAGAAAGAAATGTGGATCAATTTACAACAAAGAATAGCTTTATTAACTGTAGCAGAAAAGATTTAAAGGAGCACAGGATTAAAGGAACACAATATTAAAAAAAACTTTTAACTGAGGTCAAACGAGCCCCCCTTTACGGAGCCTCGAACCCCCCCTGGGGGGCCCGCCCCACTATTTGAGAAGCACTGGGATAGAGGCAATGGATAACATTGCAGGGTTGTTGTGAGCTATTCTCTAAGTTTCAGCAATAGTAGTGTAATACCTCTGGACAGCACTGCAGGATTCAGAGATGACCAGCAATATTCAGTGTGAACTGTATTGCAGGGCTGACAAAAGCTGCTCTTTCCCAGTTACAGACCCCCCCATGTTGCAATATGGAGGCAATGCACTACAGTACATTTGCTTTGGAATTTGCATTAGCAGGATTATTTTTAAAATGTGTCACACTCAATAAAAACTGAGTTAGAAAGAGCAGGAACACCTCTCTTTACTGCTACCTTTTGGGTGGGTTGGTTGTTGTGTGATACACTGGTGACCAATCCTAGCAACATTAAAATCTTGGATTTCTCCACTGATTGCTGAAAGCAGCTCTCACTTCCATCCCTGGAGATGCTTAAAAATAGCTTAGCAGTGTGAACCAGGAAATGAAGTCTCCAGTCAATGAGATGGTTCTCTCTACCTCTTTTATATATATATATTTGTATGTCTCTGTCTCTCCATTATCTTTTGTTTTGTTTTGTTTTGTAGCCACTCCATTCAAAGAATTTAATTGGACATAGAATATATGGTGATGATTAGAAGGAATGATTAATTTATAAGACATTTATATCGCCTTATGGTTACTTGCTCAAGATGATGCACTTTGTACCAATGAAGACAACAGCATAACGATTATCATACCCTTGTAAGCGGTGATATTTGGAATAGAAGAGACACAATGTCTCTATTCCCACTCCAGGGGAGATGGAAGTGCAGAAATTAGTCACAGTAATGAACAGGTTAACTGAAGCAAAATGCTTTGGACCAGATACAATTGGAGTGACACCCATGCAAGGATTAAGCCTATCTGGTGGGTTTCATTGCAGACCGGCAAGTGGTGCCTAAGCCATTAATATCGCTTAGACACGTGGCTGCTCTTTCGATTCTTGCCCAATAGTCTTAGTCGCACATCCCTCTGATGTTTGATAACATCTCTCAAAATTCATGAGAACTTTAGGCTGTTTCCCTAAAAATAGCATCTGCTGCCTTGCTATCGCCCACATTAGTTTACAGGATTAAACAGAGGATAATTCCATGGAGATCTCTCTTCATTTGCATTTCGTATTACTTCTTCTTCGAAAGGAAACTTGGGAAGGTTTGCAAAAAGCTTCTTAGAGTACAGAAGACAGAGTCAGTGTACTACTGCATGCCATTCTCTCACCGAAGAGTCAGAAATGATATGAAAATGAAACAAATGACAAGCCACGGAGGTACGTGGCTTTTGTAATCCAAATGGAGTCATTCTTCTTATGATCCAGCAACCATTATGACATCCACCACACACAAGGTGAAATTCTTCCTGGTTTGCAGTCCAGCATAAGCAAGGAACTCAAGTTACTCAGGAGCATGAGCTGATACTCAGTCATACATTGTTCTCAGCATGGGGAATGCGGCATGCAAAACCGCCATATGGCCCGGACACAACTCCTGTTCATGAAGGTGGCAATTCCTGCCTCTACTAGTCCAAGGGCTACATTATAAATCAGATACAGTCCTTCTCATTGGTGGCCAGGAATAGATGAATCTGTCAATCTTACGTTTGGTTCATCCTGAGATCCAGTGTGGTGTAGTAGTTAGAGTGTTGGACTGGGGCTCATGGAATCTGGGTTCTAGTCCCCACTCAGCCATGAAACTCACTGGGTGACTTAGTTTGGGCCAGTCACTGACTCTCCACCTAATCTACCTCACAGAGTTGTTGTGAGGATAAAATGGCAAGGAAGAGGACTATGTAAGCTGCCTTGGGTTCCTTGCAAGAGGAAAAAAGGCAGGAAATAAATGTACGGTAATAAATAAATAAATATAAACTTTGAGAATTTTTCCAATCTTACATTTCTGTGTGTGTCTCCTATACGTAGTGGTGCAGTGAGGGCTGGACTTTGGGGCCAAGTCCAGGGCTCCACAACCCGGGGGGGGGGGGCAAAGCACCGCCCAGAGAGTGGCAGGTGCAGAAGCAAACTGCCATTTAATTCCTGTAGTAATGATGGTACTGTAATTGAAATGAGTTTAAAATGCAAAACTGCACATGCTCAGATTACGTAAAAGCAGTTGTAAAGGATGGAATGGCGGTTGAAGGGGGAAGAGAAATGATAGTCGTGGGCTTCACAAGTGAAGTAATACAAATGGACATCTAAAAGGGGGGGGCATAAGACCATTAAGTCCAGGGTCTAAAATGACCTGGCTGCACCCCTGTTAATACATGCATTTTTGTATGCAATTTTGCCTCATATACTCATCTGCAAGTAATGTTCCTAATACAATGTGTTTTAATGTTATTTTCATGAATATATGCATTTTTGTGTGTGCACTTTCCTCTGACATACACATGTGGAGGCCTCTCTATGGCAAAATTCAGAAAAGTGCAAATTTTGAAGGATGGTTTGTGTCTCAGTTCCAAATTGTGAAACACGCTGAAAGAATTTCTCTCCCGTCCCTAGTGATGGCGCCTGACTTTGGGACACTCTCCCCACAGAGGCATGCTTGGTTGGCACCCATGCTGATGTCATCTTGGTGCTAAGCAATTTCCACCCTCCACCCCACAGGCTTTTAAACTTTTATCCGTAACTGCTTAACGGCACACTCCTATGCATGTTTTGACAGAAAAATAGTCCTATAACTCCCAGCATTCCCCAGCCAGCCATGCTGGCTGGGGAATGCTGGGAGTTGTAGGACTTTTTTCCCCGTCGAAACATGCATAGGATTGCACCTTAAACCAGCTTACTGATTCATGCTGCCTATTCTGAATTGTTGCATTTAGTTTGTGGATGTGTATTTTAATTACGTATGCATTTTACTTTGAAACTTTGTAAGCTGTCTTGGGTACACACACATTCGAAGGGTGGGCTAAAAAAAGAGAGGCTAACCGCACAATTCCCAGCTATCCCCAATGTGGTGCTCTCCAGATGTGTTGTGGACTTCCAACTCCCATCAGCCTGGGCCAATGGTCTGGTACGGTGGGAGGCATAGTCCAAAACATCTGGAGGGCTCCAGGCTGGAGAAGGCTGCTATACATGTCTACTCAAAAGAAGTGCTCCCACTGAATTTGACAGCTTCACCCCTCAGTCAGTGTCTACATGACTCTGACCTTAAATACATACATACATAATCCAGAATAATCAGGGATGCTATAGCATTGCTGAAATTACCACAGGTGTAAATCTGATTGCTGTTTAGTAGGATTGCCAACTTTTCAACCAGCTTCTGTAACTGTGCTTTTAACAGTGGCTTAAAACTGCAGATTTCAGCAGGTGATCACATTTGCCTCCAGGCTGTGTCAAAAAGCTTGACCTGGTTTCTGAAGATTATGTTCGTCTTTAAAACACACACGTGCAGGTCAGCGAGGAACCCCACTGTCTGGAGATGGGAGAATTACGAGGAGTCCAGTGTGAGTGGCTCTGAGTTTTTGAAGAATGAAGGAGAGAGAAGTATGATAAACAAAGCATAGTTGCGATGGCAGTTTTTTGCTATCCGGCAGCCCTGCTCCTGAGTGATTTAGAAGATTTCTATCCCTTTTGGAAACAATATTAAATGATTTGCCCTATAATTATCTATTTGGCATGAAATAGCATTCATTTAAAGGGATTCTATTTCCATTAATAATGAGGAATTGATAAGTTATTGCATCTGGCGGTCCAACAATAGACAGCAGAGGCTTTGGGCTGCTGTCCATTTTCAGACTTATTTTTGCACACTTAAGAATAAACGCTGACAAGTAGTCATTGACTTAATTCAGAATCAGATTATTAAATAGCCAAACAAGTGAACATCTCAGTTGCCCTATTTGCCAAGTTGTTCTTGTCAAAGGCTCCTGGGCCAGAAGGAGGAGGAGGAGGAGGAGGAGCCGCACCCAACAGACAAAAGTCTCAAACTCTTAGAAATTCACCAGGTGCAGAATTTTTCATCACTGTAGTTCTGCAATAAGAGAAATTGTATATATTCTTCATTATGCATCAGTGAAGGACACAGAACAGAAGCCTCTGGTCTAGATTTTAAAAAAATCAACATAGTTCTGCGTCTCCAAGGGAACTTCTCTCAACTAGCAGCCCCAGTGCAACACAAAATGCCATTTTGATTGCCAGGATCTGAAAGGCTTCTCAAAAGTTGGTGTATTAAGGGTGAAATCCTATGCATGTTTAGACAGGAAAAAGTCCTATAACTCCCAGCATTCCCCAGCCAGCCGTTCCCCAATATGTTCTGTTTAAACATGCATAGGATTGCACCCTTAGATTGGGTTTGCACAACATGACAACCCACTGTGGGTTGCTACGTGTAGGGGTGTACCTCCTACCTTGGGGGGGTGCTCACCTCACCTTGCCTTTTCTCAGCAAGCAGCCCCCCCAAAGGCCCAAAGTTTGGCACCGCTCGAGCCGCCATGCCAGCAGCGCGGGTCCCATCGCATCATTTCTGGCTGCCCGGAAGTGACACGATGGGACCCTGCGCCGCATTTTTGGCGTAAAAACCAGGGAAGCATAGCTTGAAACGGCCACAAATAGCAAATCATGGTCGTTTCAAGCTATGTTGCCCTGGTTTTTACGCCAAAAACGTGGCGCAGGGTCCCGTCGTGTCACTTCCTGGCAGCCGGAAATGACGGGAAGGGACCCTGTGCTGCCGGCGCGGCGTGGAGTGGTGGGATGAGCGACGGGAAGGTAAGGCGCGCAGGTCTCAGGGGGGGGTCAAGTGGGGCCGATTTCGGCCTCACTCCAGCCCGCCGAGACTCGCAAATATTCGTGGTTACATCCCTAGCTACGTGTCATGCGAACCTGGACCAATTTCCCCAGGGTGGCTTGTTCATGGGAAACAAGCCACCCAACAACCCATGGCCTGTTGTAGGGGTTGTTGTACCCACAACAGGTTGTCATGCCATCTGAACCCGGGTGACCAATTCCATCGTGGGTACGGGGAATCAGTTACTGAGCCA
Organism: Shinisaurus crocodilurus; assembly: GCA_021292165.1. Taxonomy (NCBI): domain Eukaryota; kingdom Metazoa; phylum Chordata; class Lepidosauria; order Squamata; family Shinisauridae; genus Shinisaurus; species Shinisaurus crocodilurus. The sequence goes on along the minus strand of CM037878.1, from coordinate 45,391,698 downwards.
CGTGGCAAAAAAAAAACACGCTTGCTGCTCTTGCCAAGCAGCTCCTGGGCAATAGCCAGTGCCAGCTAGGGACGTGCAAGGAATCCGTTGTGGGGTGTGTGTGTGAAAGCCTGACAAACTTTCTTGGCTCGACCACCCGGATTCCGTCTCCTCATCCCTCTGATGGCTCCAACTTGCCCTGGTGTGAGCCAAGCCAGCAGGCGGTTTCTGCTTGCATTTTGTTTAAAGGCGAAGGAGCTGAGCCCTGGCTGGGTCTCCTTTCTCAGTCAATTTGAGAACCTTGCAAACAACAGATACCTCTTCACCCACCTTTGTTCTCTTAATTCAAGTCAACTTTTTGCCACTGATTGGATACTCCTATGTTTTAATGGCCTCATAACAAAAGGAGTGTGGGATATTGCTTTAAATGATAAATTAACATGTAGTATTAAATGTAAAAAGGGACAATTAAAGAAAAATAATTTTAAGGATATATGGGGAGTCTGGGAACCATTTTTAGATTATGTTTTAGTAAAGGGAAAAGGGAGTAAGCCATGTCAAGATATGATGTATTTTTGGAATATAGATTAATAATGAATTATGTGGATAGAATTATTTTTTTTGGCCCCGTGGTGATGGGTGCACTTTGTAGTTATATGGATTTGTGGGTTTATTTTCCTTTTGTATGTGTGTTCATTTAAAAATAAAAAAATAATTTAAAAAAAAAGACAGAAAACAAAACAAAAGGGCATAATTCAGCTTGATAGGCAGAGGGTGCCTCTTTTTTTCTGCCCTGCAAGTATATAAAAGCCAAACTGTCACAGCCTATTTGAAAGGGAATTGTAGTGGATTAAGAAAGGAACCACCCAAATCAGCAGGTTCATTCTGAAATGCTGAACAACTGTCATAGACCTGATCCCTGATAATTTTTTTTGATCTAGCACAGATCCTCATGATTTCATATGATTTTGGGCTAATAGGCACTAGCAGTGCAAGCCTATCATGTTTACTCAGAAGTAAGTCTCAGTCCCATGGTGTTCACTGCAGCTTTTTCCCAGGTAAGTGGATATAGGATTGCAGCCTTCATCTTGGACTTTATTTCTTCAACTCACCCGCCTTTTAGAGCAGGGGGCACAGCTGCACAGATGAGTTCCCCTGAGTTAAGCTATTTGCAAGCAGAGCTCATTAGCTTAAAATCTAAGAGTTCTTGGATGGGTCAGTAGGAAAGGCAGTGAAAGTCCATGGAGCTCAAAGGGAATGAATTTTCCAGCTTTTCACATCCCTACCACAAGTAACACCCATAGAGAGAACTAGGGATGTAACCGGGAGTCTTGAGGGGGGGGCTGAAAGCGGGCCGAAAGCGGGCCACTCAGAGCCCCCCCCGAGACTCTCGTGACTTACCTTCCCGCCGTTCGATCCACCTCAATCCACGCCGCTCCAGGGAAAGGAGCTTCAGTTCCCCGGTGCATCAGTCCCAGTTCCAGTTCCAGGAGGGAGGTGGTGTTGGGGGCAAGTTTAGCAGAAAGAGATGTATCTCTCGCTGCCACTCTTGCTGCTCCAAAGTTCCGAAAACTGGAAGTGACTTGATGGGTTCCCCGTCGCGTCACTTCCAGTCCCCTGGTGCTGTGTTTTTAGCGTAAAAACCAGGGCAACCCAGCTTGAAACGGCCACGATTTGCTATTCGTGGCCATTTTAAGCTGGGTTTCCCTGGTTTTAATGCTAAAAACGCAGTGCCAAGGAACTGGAAGTGACGCGACGGGGAACCCGTCAAGTCACTTCCAGTTTTCGGAACTTTGGAGCAGCAAGAGTGGCAGCGAGAGATACATCTCTTTCTGCTAAACTTGCCCCCAACACCACCTCCCTCCTCCTCCTGAACTTGCCAAAGAAAAAAGCCTGTTCTGAAAAGAGTGGAGAAGCCCCATAGCCAGGTAGAGAGAACAGAGACTTACATCAGAGTAGCCCCCCATGCAAAACACAGTTCCCACCCATCAAACACTCTGCCAACTCTCTCTCTCTCTCTCTCTCTCTCTCTTTCTTTCACACACACACACACACACACACACACACACAGAGTCAGAAATATATATGGCGGAAAAAATGCAACATATAAAAATGTGATAATAATATAACTGATCTGAAAAAATCCAGGATATAGTGGCAGAAATAGCATGAGGAGGTCGGTTTGAGAGGTGTTGGTAAAAATCTGGAGGGTAGATCTCCCCCAGTTTGACAAGTTAAATTAGCATAACATTAAGAGTTGAACTGCAGCAGAGGTTCCTTAAAAGAAAGCCTTTACAGATGCAAAAGAGTACTCATCTCCCAATGTGGGCAACTGTCTCCAACACAGCCCTGGAATCCAGAAAAAATAGCCCGACCATTGACTTCTGATCATCCGGTCGGTCGGGAGAGGCAGTGAAAGTCCATCGAGCTCAAATGGGATGAGTTTTTCTAGGGTCACACATCCCTGCAGTGCCCAAGCTGCCCTTGAGGGGAGCTAGCACAGGCTCCCCCCCCCCCTGCCATGATCATGAGCTGTTTTGGGCTTGCCTTGGCTTTCCCCCCCTTTACCTCCCCCCCCTCCCGGAGATCATGAAAGCCAGCTTGACAGCTGGTTTTCATGATTCCCGTTTTGACAGCCACCAACAGCCCCTTCAATGTGCCTGAGCAGTACTGTGGAGGGGCTGTCCGTGGCTGTCAGAACCTTCTTTAAAAAAAAAAAAAAAAAAGTACACATAAAAATTTTTTTAGCCGCACTTACGCAACTACGAACCTTTGCAGTTGTGCAACTGCAGGGATTTGAAGCCTCAGCTGTGGCAATGACCAAGGGGGTGCCTACTGGCAAGGTGCAGCAGGTACCAACCTTGGACATTGTCCAGAAGAGGCTCCAAATTGTTTTTCTCCCCCTTTGGCTTCTCTTGACAGCTGCCAAAAGACGAGCTGTCAAAATAAACCAAAGGCTCAAGGGATCTTTGAATGTGAAAAGGGGGTGTTTGGGGACTTACACCCCCTTCGCAGCAAGATCCTCATCTTCCTCCCCTCCCCCCAGCTAGACCACATGCTGGTGCACATTTTGCACTTTCCCCCAAGATTAAAATTCTGTAATTTAGGAATTTCTAATCAAATCAAGCAAGCAAACATACTTTTGCATCTGTTGCGTTAAGCAGCATGCTCTGATTTGGTCATATGTTCTTGTTTCCTAATGGCACCATTTTGGTGCCATTTCTAGTGCCAGAGATTTTCATGCAGCTAGTGAAGGGTAGGAGCTAATTAAAGGTGAAGGGCTAGAACAGCCTTCCCCAACCTCATGCTCTCCAGATGTGTTGGAGTATAGCTCCTATCATCCCAGCAAGCATGATCCTGGCTAGAATGATGGGAGTTGTAGTCCAACACATCTGGAGGGCATCAGGTTGGGGAAGGTTGTGCTAGAGGAATGAGGAAGAGGGGAGGCCACAGTGGAGAGAGAGAGAGAGAGAGAGAGAGAGAGAGAGAGAGATTACCGTTCCCACTGATGGAAACCTCATATATTAAGGACTGGTGCCAGATTTTAATGGGTAAACAGATGTTGTTTTCATTCGGGCAGCCAGGCATCTCCCAAATGTGTTGAACAGCACATTGGAATTGGAGCCTCTTGCACCAAATTGTAGGCTCCACCTTTTCTCACTGGCACAATGCAATCACCAAACTGGATGCACAAGCACAGCGCAGCAAAAAGGAGGAAAGAAAATAGGTAGTACGCAGTGTTCGTGCCAGCTCCAGGTTTTTGAGGGCCCTTGGCCAAGACACCCTCAATGGGCTCCCTCCCTCAGAGAGTCTACCTTCTCAACACCATTGTTGCTGGGTGCTATTGCTCCAAGTTCTCTTTCTCATCATTGCTAGTATTTGCTACCACTTGCTTGCTTGACAGGCAGAGAGCCAGTAAGAAGGTAGGAAGTGGCACCTGCTGCTCCTCCTTCTCCCCACCACTGTTGTCTGGGCCAGAGTGAGGAGCAGGTGAACACGCAGGTTGCAATGGTGAAGAGGAGGAGCAAGTCCAGTGGGCTTATGTAAGTGGGCCCCTGCTGGGATGTGGGCCCTCGGCAGATGCCCAACCATGCCTACCCTTGATGCTGGCCTTGAGTAGAGAGGGCATTTAAGCAGTGCCCAAAAAGAGGGAATACGTCATCCAAAAAGAGGACAACAGAGGAGACTGATTTGCATAAAGTGTGTGTATGTGTGTAAATTTAGAAATAATAACTATAATTTAAGCAGAAATTAGAGGGAAAGACTGACCAGGTGATTTGTGTGCCTGCTCAGTCTGCTGTCTAGCTACTAACTCTTGATGGACAGCTTCAAGACCCCCTACTCTCCTTTCTTGTTCTGCCACAACTGGGCATTGTCTGCTATATTGCCCACTAAGTTTTGCATTTAGAACTGCTTTAATTCTTCCTGTATAGATCTGTCAGCAACTGATGAAGCCCTATTATCTGCTATCACACATTGAGAACATTTAGTCCACTTCAATCATCTTTATTTTTCAGTAGGAATAAGCTTTCCTCTGGCCTTTTTTTCTGCTGCCGTCTTGAGTTGCAGCCTGGAAGTTCTGGCCTTGCATTGTCTTTTCACCTCATCCATTCACCCAGTCCATCCATACCATTTCTTTTTTCTCCCCCAGCTGCTTCAACTTCTTTTCATCCTGTTTCTACAGTGAAGTATTGATCCTCTGCAATTATTAGTTGCTTGCTGTTTAAGTTGTGTTTTCAATAAAGCTGAAGATCTGATTTGCATGAAAGTATAGATTGGCTATGAGTTTAGCTGCCTGGATAGATAACATGTGTGTTGAGGCTAGAACATACCTTATGATTCCTTATTTTTCAACCAGACTTAGACTGGTAGCCCTTCAAATAGGGGACTGTCCTCTATAAAGTAGGACATCTGGCCACCCTAGCTAGTAAGACCACAATAGTAGCACTTGGGAGCAGACTCTGCAACCAAAGATGGAAATGAAGTTTCCTCTTGGCATACTGCTCAAAGAACCCAGGTTCTATCCCTGCTGTTGTCTCCATCTAAAAAGATTATCTAGACGCAAGAGTGGAAGAGATGTCTACCTGAAACAATATTGTTTACAGCCATCACAGTAGATAATACGGGGCTATGATCTGACTCTGTATAAGGCAGCTTCACACATTCATAAATAAATTGCCTACACAGCATTCACGAAGTGATCTAATTCCTTTCCAAAGTGCTTCATGCTGACTTCACATCAAGGGTTAACAGGCATGAAGTAGCTAGTTGCATGTAATTGGTGGAACAAGAGACCCTCTTCCCTTCCTGCCTGAGCTCTGATAACTTAGGCCAATTGCAAAACAAATCCATCTTTGTAAGGAGCCATGTATTTTTAAAATGCTACTTTATTATAGTTATTTCTAATGTAGCTGTGGTTGCTAGGATATGGATCTCTCTGAGGCATAATTTAAAAGACAGCAAGCACACCTTGGTGAAATGCTAAGGACAAGCTATACTTGAGTGAACAAAAAATAAATGCAACTTACAGTTACATGGCTGAAATGCGAGCAAGAGATCATTCCTTGGTGATACATTTTTCGGATAAAATGTAGTTATATTATGTACTATGCTGCTGAAACTATATAATAGCTCGGTTGGCGTTACAACAAACCATGGTTTGTTTTGACAAGAATGTGTCATGGTAAGCCTCAGGCTGGTGAATGCACTCCCTTCTCCTTTCTTTTTGGTGCCTGAGAGCAGGAAGTTTGAAATTTCTGGTCATGGTTTTGAACAAGATAGAGTTTCCTAAATATTTATTTTGGTTGCAATCCTATAACCGTATCCTATTTATTAGGTTGCATCCCAGGGGCCAAAGGATAGACTGGATCTCCCCCACAAAGGTGAAGAGTCCACCCTCAGAATGGGAGATCCAAACATGGTTGCCTCCTTGCAGCCCCATGGAAACCTCCAAAGCTCTTGGAGGCAGAAACAGGGTGGATCAGGAGGTGTGTTGTGGGCGGATCTAGAGAGGCTTTGGATCAGGAGACAAATCCCTCCCAGTTCTGACATGCCCCCAACACAGGGGAAAATGTATGCCAGTCCTGGAGCAGGAATACATAATTTACCTCCTATTGGTTGAAATGGGAGGGAAATAATTCCAATAATTTATTTATTTTTTAAAAAAAACTGGACAGGAAGGAAGGGAGGAAAATGCGGCTCCTCTCTCTAGTCTGCCCTGCTGGTATGAAGCTGGCAGGGCATTGGATGAAGCAGTTCATCCACTTTCAGATTTCCCCACCACTCTTGGGACGATTTCTCTGATAAGGTATTACATACCACCCTCAATAATAATGTAATTTAAAACAGAACCAACTACCTGGGGAGGTCATGGGCTCTCCAACACTGGTTCAAGGTGCAACTGGACAGCCATCTGTCGGGGATGCTTTGACTTGGGTTCCTGCATTGAGTGGTGGGTTGGACTTGATGGCCTTATAGGCCCCTTCCAACTCAACTATTGCATGATTCTATGATAATACACTATGCAATGAACCAATTAAAGGCAATAAACCAATAACATAATTAGCACAATACACAAAATAGCAATTAAAACAGCAAAGTAAAAAAAAAAAGTAACTCCTCACATGCTGTTTTAAAATACAAACCATTAAAATGCCAGGTTAGAGGATGAAAAATATCTTAATCTGATGCCTAAAAATAGTGAGCGCCAGGCAAGCCGCCTTCAGGAGGGAGTTGCCACAGATGAAAAAGTCAAGTCTTTTTTTACCGTCTGCTTAGTGTCTGTTGGTGGTGGCACTCTGAAGAGGGCCTCAGTGAAAGATTGTAGTGCTTGGGCAGGTTGATATGGGTGAAGGCTGTCCTTAAGGTACCTGGGCCCCAAACTGTGAAGTGCTTTAAAAGGTCAAAACCAGCACTTTGAACTGGGCTCAGAAGTGAACCAGTAGCTAGAATAGATATCTCAAAACTGGCTAAGTACGGTATGTTCACAGTGAGCTGTCCCAGCCAAAATCTTCCCAGCATTCCCGACCATTGGCCATGCTGTCAGGAGTTTCAAGGAGTTGGAGTCCAAAACATCTGGCGATCTACCTTCTGCCCACCTCAGTTTAGTGAATGCATAAAGGTTCAACTTGATGTGAACTTAACTAAGTTTAGCTTTCTCAGTATCGTGAATAAAAGAACCACCACATTATATGGACATCTCTCCCCCCCCCCCCCCCGATGATTGAGACTGTACTTGTTTAGTCATTCTTTTCATGCACTTGAGCTGGAAGCATGAAAGGACAAAAGATGAACCATCAGTGAATGGAAACCAGCCTGCTCCAGTTCTCAACATGGTATTTAGAAGCACATCTTTTTGGTTTAAGCAGCACTTACATCTATGCTAAGTGTGCTTAAGGCTTCAGCTTAAGTGGAATCCTTTCTTATCCTGAAGAGTGAAGTTCAACTTTTCAAGAAGGCAATCTAGTCTACCCAGAAAATTGATGTTTCCTAACTAAAAGAACAAAAGAGAAGGAATATCTGGTGCCAACTGAAATATTTTATTGCCCAATGTGTTTCGGTATGTACCTTCATCAGGGGTCAAAAGTTTTTCCAAGTGTGCTCAAAAAAGATTTTCTTCAGCTATCTCATTACATACCGAAATGCGTTGGGCAATAAAATATTTCAGTTGGCACTTGATATTCCTTCTCTTTTGTTCTTTTTACATATGGGTGCCTTCTCCTCTTGTTTTGTTTTCTAACTAAAAGAAGCAGCCTTCAGATAACAGAGCCTACCCGAAGCTAAACCTTGTGTGAGTGGATTGACTCAAGCCCTATGTCTTTGTCCAAACATTTTAGGGGATAAATACTTTAGTTGCACTAAGTGCTTTGCACAACCAGTGCATATGAAAAATACGAAGAACTATGTGAGATTATAGTGCTTGACTTTCAAGTCTCCTGTCTTTGCAAAACACAGTGAAGTTACAAACTTACTTAATGTTGCATGCCCTCCATCAATACACAGGTGAATAAAGGTAAAAGACAATTATTCTAGTTAGAAATCATGATCAGAATAACTTTGAATTTACTATTATGCTAATTATACCAAGAGAGATGAGAATAATTAGAGTATTAGACACCTTCACAGTTTCAAGTTTACTTGTTAAAATTTCATTTAATAACTCCATGACCTTCAAATACTGCGTGCTGTGTTTTCGTATGGTGTGTGTGTGTGAACTGCTTAGACAAGCAAGCTCTTTTGAGATACCTTGGGAAAATGGCGAGATATTACATTTGCATGTTTTACAGTTCAACTATATCTAATCAGAAATAAATCGCCTTTCATCACCCCTTACTCACATGATCATGGAGCAAAACCCCTCTATACAAGTAACAAATGCAAGGGGCTGAGTTCCCTTGAGTTCAATGGGACTGAATTCCTAGTATAAACTTTCCTAGTACAAAAAAATGAGCAAGCTTTTGAGGTCTCTAGGTATCTTCATCAATCGAGATGTTACAAAAAGCAGGTTAGGAAGGGCATGAGGAGAAACAAAACAAAACCCTGACTTGATGGCAAAGTCACAATGACTGGGTTCATACAACACTGTAACCCACACTCAAGGGATGAGTATGGGTTGAGTGTGGGTTGTCATTGAACTGTGGGTTGTTGTTGAAATGTGGGTTATCATGTTGTCTGAACCCAGTCGGGATATCAAACCATGGTGAACAACCCACAGTTCACAACCCAACAACAAACCATGGGTTCTCTTCATGGGGTGTTTGTGGTTAACAAGCCATGGCTTGTTAGTGCGGCTGGATGCAGACAACACGATAACCCACATTTCAACAACATGGTTCAACGACAATCCAAACTGAACCCATACTCAACCTTTGAGTGTGGGTTATTGATGTTCAGACTTCAGAGTCCCAAGATAAAGTGGGGGAGAAAGAATCTGCAAACATTCAGTTTAGACTCTGTATGTCATATGATGGTTACAAGTTTGGACCTGCCCCTAAGATTGCTGGTAACAAGAAAGGGAAAATATTTTGGACCAATTTTAGAAATATAAAATCCAACTATTACTACAATTACTAGGTAAAGCTACCCAACTTGGCTTCAATTGACTTTTTTTAAAAAAAAGTACTATAGCATCTAAAATTATCTCTAACTTGATTACTATAAAGCAAGGGTGCAGAACCTCAGGCCTGAGGGCCAAATTCAGTCCACCTGGGATTCCAATCCAGCACTCCCAGATTCCCCAGAGGGCCCTGTCCCCTTTTCCTGGCCCTGCCCCCTGGCCCTGCCCCCTTTCCCCAGCCTCTGATCATTTGGTGGCTTCCCAGCTTTTGTCATCCCCCCCCCCATTCTTAAAGGTTGAAATGCCTCTCCTAAGTTTTAGTTACTGTCAGTAAGAGCTTTAAGCTAAAATACGCCAGGCTTTTTTTGATATTTTTGGCCCCACTACTTTGCCTTTGGCCCCATCCCCTTTTGCCTTCAGCCCCACCCACCACTGATATGAGTCCCCCAAGAGCTTCTCTGAATTCAGATTCAGATGTGTTTACATCCAGGGTGAAGTAAACATGTCCTTTTTACCAGTGGGTCACAAGAGATAAACTAGGCAGTCTTTATATCAGGGGTGCAGAATTTCCAAATTCCATTGAATTTGTCTTGCCATCTTGTCTGATGAAAAGATCTGGTGATCTCAAAAGCTTGCACATTTTTTGGTGATCTTTTGGTTGGCCTAATAAAGATATTACACAAATATGGATTTTCTAAACATTCAGGATCATTACCTATTGTCAATTCTAAGTTCTATGGGATCAACTGCATTTGTACCATCTTGTTCAGACTCACATTTTTTTATGATTAATTCTATAATATTCAAGGTCTGAGCCCTGATTGAAACAAATTACAGTATTAAGTCATGCACATTTTTCGTTCATATTTTTGTGTTCTTTTATTAAAAAAATAAAAATAAAATCACTGACTGGCTCACATATCACAGTTTCATAGAACCAGGACTGGCCAGCCCCATAGTCTAAGGTGAAAAGGCTGAAGCTGCAATACCTGAGAGCAAGCCCTGCCAAACTCAATGGGATGTACTTCTGAGTAGACATGTATAGGACTGCACTGTCGATCACTGCTTTCCCCGTCCAATCAGCTGTACCCTGTTTATGCCACATACCTTTGGTTGGCCATGTCCTTTACCAAGATGTGCAAGAGGGGTGCTATCCTAGAATAACCCATCCAGGAAATTTGTGTGTGCCGTGCAGATGCTTGGTGGTGGGGCTATCACTGCCCTTACAGAACTCTGCCACCTTTAATTGCATCCTCAGGCTGTGTCTACTCAGAAAAATAAGTACCTCTTTCCTTAGCAGCCCGTAACTCATAACCATAGTTGTACTTTCTCAGAAAGATGGATTCCAGAAATGAATGAAACCAGGAAAGAAGGCACCCACAGATTTTATGTTTCCCATTTGCTCAACAAATTAAACAAGCCATAAAGTCACGCTTCCAGCCTTCTTACAGCAATCCATCAAGCTACACTCCCTTCTGTGCATAGATTCTTCCCAGCTAATGCTTGCTACCACCAGGGGCCTGACAGAATGAAATTATACATCCAGGGAAGGAAGGAAGACAACTCCATAGTGAGGGAAGCTTTCGTCTTACTGAAACTTTGGCCCTCTGCTGCGAAACTTGTATGATAAGGTTCACATTGCGTAATGTTAACCCCAAGGCCTAGATGCAGTGCTTGAACAGTTATTTATTTATTTATCTTATTCATTATTTATTAGTTACCTTTCAGCCCTTGAAAAGTGCCCACCCCACCCCCATCAAGCCACGGCCTTCTACCTATGGGTATAGAGAGGAAGAGCAGAAGCAGAAGGTCTGGCAAAAATAAAAATAAAAAATAATATGCTTTGCCCCCAAACACACCATGGATGCTAAAAACTTCAGATGCCATTCTATACCACCAAAATCAATAAGCAAGGATTCAATGCAGTTTTCTAGGGATATTTAGAACTGGGTGCCCCAGCACTGCCTATTAAAAGTCATGCACAGACATCCAGAAAACTGCATTGTTCATCGGCAAAGTTTTTTGTTTTTTTGTTTTGCTTTGCTTGCTAGGCTATTCAAAACAATCCATGATAAAGAAACTGTTCCTTTCTTGCCTTTCAAAGGCCCAGTTCTTCCCAATGGCTCTTTTGGGGTTTGTTTTACTACTTTATTTCCACCCAAATAGAACAATGCCACAGATGAAAATATGCTTAAGAAATGTCCTTAATCAAACTGTTCTCTAAATGCAAGTTGCTTTAAAGGTCTCCCATTCTTTTGGCATACAATATCCTCTGCATTATTATTACTATTATTGAAGATGTATTTCCCCATACCAAAATTATTTTTCAAAAGTGACTGTCAGTTTGAAAAATTAGCCTTACTTACTGTGCTTTTTATACTGGAAAGGAAAGCTGACAGATGCATCATCAGCAAGGATCCCAGGGTTTCTCTCATTAAGCCCTGGAGTTCACGTCAGAGCAGATGAAAGGATTAAACGACTTAGATTCTTGATTTCTCTCCCCCGCCACCCGCTACTTTTAAATAACCAAAATTAAATATTTAATGATTCTTAGAAAGCTTGAGGTTTCTATATATTTTTAAAGAAGATGGTCATATTTTAATATAAAAGGTAATTAAAATCTGTCAAGTTATTTTCTTTAAAAGTCCATCTCCTGTTTTACCTAAGTGAGTGAGAAGTACGGAGAGAGACAAATAAACATAGATTTTTCTGACATATCCATGGTGGTCTGTGCAAGGAGGGGAACTCTTGTTCTCTTCCATGTCAAGTTCAGCCCTATGTACACAATGGGGAACATGCACCATCTTTCCCCTCACACTAAACTTTAGTAAAGCAGAAAGAGCACCTCTGCTAATGTAGAGTTCTGGACACGCTGAAGTTTCATAGAGACAGGGTATGCTGCAATTCCATGGGAGTGAAAAACAACAGCACAGATTTCACCTTCCTGAGAATCTCAGCTTTCATAAGATCATAGAATCAAAGAGTTGCAAGGGACTTTAAGGGTCATCTGATCCAACCCCCTGCCTATGCAGGGAAACCACTGCTACACAATCTAGATGGCTGTCCAGCCAATTAAAATATTCCAATTCTACCACCTCCCAAAGCAGTGGGTCCCACAGTCAAATAGCATGTACCATTTTCATTTTTTTTCAAAACCAAAAACCAACACCAAGTTTCTAGCCCTTATGACTGTGAGGATATATTTGAAAGCAAATGGGCAATTAACGCTGAAATGTCAAAAGACAGAGGGGTAGCTGAATAACGTTTCCAGTGACTGGGGGCCTCAGTGGCCAGCATAACTCCCAGGTCCTCTCCCTGGAGATTAAATTATGCAAAAAGTATGCAAAATAATACAAACAGCAGAATAAAGACCTTCAAAAAGCTGCTGTCTGTCAGAGAAGACAATACTGGGTACATGGTCTGACTTGGTTTCTGTTTTCCATAGCATTCTAAAAAAATATATTCACAGACAGCTAAAGAAGGAATGATAATTATTTGAGATATTTCTCAGTTTTCATAATTTATATAGGTTGCAGAATTCACTTTTTTGGTGCAGAATTCAGGTTGACTTGCTCAAAGGACCACATATGAAACTCTACATGCACAAATAAGGACCTTCCTGTCTCTCCTTCTAACAATACTCCACCCATACACCTTACCAATTACCAATGAAACTTGAGCAGTTACCCAAAGCATGCAGTGCTTTTGTTAGGGGGAAAAAAGTGAAGGGGCCCTGGTGTGCACACATAAACCATCACAATGCCTGAAGGAGATCTTTCAGTCATGGCCTACACACAGAGGAAAGGGATGTATGAGAAATTTGTTTCGGTTCATTTATGTTCAGAATCTACCCAGTTTGCACCTCCTGGAATGTGGACCTAAACACAATTTGTGGTTGAAGTCCATACATTTCTGAGCTTGCAATGTGATTTGTGGAAGAAAAAAATGGATTTAAAAAATATGTATATTTGAAAAATATGCATGGAAAATGCGTCCATCTGAAAAATGCGCACAAACACACTTTAATCAATGGGAGAAAATGCACACATTTAAAAAAATGTGGAGGACAATTGATGCACACATTTGGAAAATGCACATGGACATACGCACACATTTTCATGGGAAAAGAAAAGAAAAAAAGCTTGCAGCCTGATAAAGAGATGAGTCAGAATGAGCTTCGAGATGGCATTTGGAGAACCTTGATGGAGATTTAGCACTTCTGGGGGCAGACAGAAACAAGTGGAAATGCTCATTTCTGGAATGGGAAAGGTCAGTGTAGCTCACATGAGGGAGCTCCGCTGACCTATCCTGATCCAATAATGAATGTTTATGCTAATTTCGGGGCTTCCTATAGGAAATGTTATATCTCCACAAGCAGTGGATCCCGCATGCACAATGGAATCGGCAGGTGGAGCTGCTTGCGCAATGGCCCCATTGAATGCTGCCCTTTGTCTTGTGGCCCCTTAAAGACTAACAGATATATATATAATTCGGGCATAAACTTTCATGGTCACTGTGCACTTCAAAGTGAACAGTGTCCACGAAAGTCTATACCAGAATAAATGAATTGGATTTTAAGGTGCATCAAGACTCTTTGCTGTTTTAGTATTTTCTACTTCTCAATCATCTTAATATCACACTTGCACAAGGAAGCAAAATGTTACAGGATACCACGTCTCCTGGATTCTCCTATTTCATAATTGCTTCCGATTAGAAGCTGCATGTCAAAGAAATTAATGCAAAGTAGCAGCTTCTTTGCATATTGTGAGGATCTTTGACATCCTTTTTGATCTACCCTGCTTTGTGCAGCATAAGCTGATCATCTGTGTTTAGCGAAGTGACTTTCTCCCACCTCCTCCATCAGTTGCACGACAAAGCACTCCACAGAAGTTAAATGCAAACACCTCAACTCCAGTGTTAAATCCCATGAGTATGTTACTTCAGGGATCTTTCATGAATGAACAGCATATTTTTCACGCAATAATTGTGCAGTCGCTATTCAATTGTTGCATAAGATCCAGATTTATGTGGAGGTGTTTTGTTTTGTTTTCTTTGCTCCACATAGTGCTTCTGTTGCAGGAAAATCACATTTGCCAGGATGCAACTGGAGTATTTTATAACTGGGAAGATGCTATTATTTCCTCACTGCTAATGTGTCTATTGAAACTGTGAGTGCTGTATGGAATTGATTTGCAATTTCATTTCATTTCTTTAGAGACTTAGGGCCAAACCACGGGTCGCATTGAATGTGTCTTGCCATGGCTGGCTGTGGGATGCTTGGAATTGTAGTCCAACATATCTGGAGGGCACCAGGTTGTGTGGAAGTCTGGTGGAGACAATACATTGAGCTAGATGAATCAATGGTTTGACTCAGTATAAGACAACTTCCCATGTTTAATACCACATTTTTGGCAACCAAATTTGACCTGTGACTCTGGCACATTGCCAGGCAGGCCTAGGCAGATGGCATTTGACATCACCGCAAGCTAAGTGATGTCAGGAAAATAGTGATATCACTCCTTATTTATTTATTTATTTATTGTATTAAAATATGTATAAATCACCTTTTGGCCCAAACAGGCCCCCCAAGGCAGTGTACCAAAAGAAAGAACATTAAAAGAAATTCAAAGCAACAAATCAGATGAACAACAGAACTACCATTAAAGCCTTGGAGAGCAAGATCAACTCATATTAAAAACCATTAAAAGCCAAATGGAATAAAAATGTATTCACTGTCCACTTGAAACTAAGGAAAGATGGGGCCAGTCACCTCTCTAGGCAGGGAATCTGCCACAAAAAAGGCCCTTCCCCATGTTCACACCAGCCTAGACTCTCTTGGTGGTTTGACACACAACAGGTCCTCTGAAGAAGACTGTACATTTTGGGCAGGTTGATATGGGAGGTGGTGGTTTTTCAGATACCCTGGCCCCAAACCCTTTAGGGCTTTATAGGTAAGAACCAGTACCTTGGATTGGGGCCAGAAATAAATTGGAAGCCAGTGTGAGTGATGTGAGACTGCTATAATATGTCTGTAAAACACACACCAGAAAGCAATCTGGCTGCAGCCTTTTCCACTTCAGCGCATGGTATGTCCCACCAAACAAACAACAAAAACTCCTCAGGTAGAAAAGTCTTTCTCCCTGAGGTAAACAAAAGTGACATTCATGTTTCCTTTCTCTCCCATTTGACCAAAGTTTCTCAGATGTTCAAAATTTAGTCCTCTGTGACATCAGGGAGAAGTCCTGTCAAAATATTTATCTATGGCCAATATCTTCTAGTACTTCCTGGGACTTCCCACAGAACTCTGGGATATTGTCTGAGAATAGAGATATTCTCAGTGGCACATAGCCTCTGTTTTGCTCTCACAATAAACAAAGACTACAGGCAGTTCCAAAACATGTGACATCTGCTTTGGTATTGGCATGAAGAAAATATGATGCAACCCTGTCACTCCACTTGAGGAAGAATATCAGATTAGACAGGGAATGCTAGTACTGTCTGACAAGTCTTCCACCGAGGTTTGCAGATGGACCTGGTACTATTAAATAAGAATGAGAGGGAGAGGAAAATACATAATCTAACATTTTGACATGTATGCTTACACAAAACACTACTGAAGGTTGTTGCATGGACTATCCTAATTGCCATGGAGCTCAGTTTTGGGGACAGAAATGGCATAATAAAAATATCACATAATGAAAAAAGATGCACCAATTGTGCACAGAATGAAGGTCTTTATGAAATAAGACATTCCACTAAACACAAATTCCTTGTACAACAAAGCACCCCTTTGAAATCAATGGCACAGTCATTCCTGTCATTTCAGAAGGAATTTGCATAGCAAAATGTTATACGATATCATAAAACCACCAAAGAAGTGAGATATGGGAAGAAAACTACCCACTCCGCATGCAGGCCTATCATCTCATGTAATCCAAACAATTTGCCAAATGACTTTTTTCCATATGCAGTTTCTTCATTTTATAGGACTTTAAAAATGTACAAGGGTGCAAAATGATAATTAGAGGAAAAGAAAAAGAGATATGTTGAGATATGCCCTACATTGGGAAAAAATCTGTCAGAAGGAAATATAGTAGAGATTTCAAGAACCTATCAGAGAGAAATAAGAACATAAGAAGAGCCATGCTGGATCAGATCAAGGTCCATGTAGTCCAGCATTCTGTTCACACAGTGGCCAACCAGCTGGCTACAGGAAACCCAGAAGCAGGACTTGAGTGCAACAGCACCCTCCCGTCCTTGGTCCCCAGCAACTGGAGTGCAGAGGGATACTGCTTCTGACACTGGAGGTAGCATATAGCCAATCAGGACTAGTAGCCATTGATAGCCTTATCTTCCAGGAATTTGTCCTATCCGCTTTTAAAGCCATCCAAACTGGTGGCCATCACTACATCTTGTGCAGTGAATTCCACAGTTTAACAATGTGCTGTGTGAAGAAACCACCCCCACTTCCCACCCACCCCCAGATCATCTTGAATTAGGTGCAGGCTGTATGTTGCTCACCTCTACTCTAAACACTGTGATTATGAACAGGGGAGGGGGGAGAGGGAGGGAGAAAGCAGTTCAGGGACTGACAGCTCCATTCTGTAATCCCGTATTTTACCAAGTGCTTGATGGGGAGAGCAAGGAAGGGACTGTGAAGAAGAGATCATTCCATGATTCTTTCCCCTGTGGGTTTGTTTGTTTTTAAAACCCAAAGCAGCATGAGGCAGGTAGTGTCTGAGAAGAAGGTTTGGGAGATGTTGCTTAACCCTCACTCCCCACGCTATTTTTCAGGTCAAAATTGCTCCCACAAACTGCTTTTCAGGTGTGTTGTGTGTGTGTGGTGGGGAGGTATGGGGTTTGTACAGGGGGATTCTGAGCTTAAACATTACATGAGCAGACAGGAGTATGCAGCATCTCCCCACCCTTTTGCTCAGACACCCAACATAGAGCCGAGAATCCCAGAACGCTGCTTAAACATGTGGTTTTTAGATTGGCAGTTTGTATCTATTTCAATGTACATTAGAATTTTCCTGGCACTAGAAGGAAATAATGGAAGACCAAGAAAGTGATCACACTGTTTTCTCCCATTTTGCCCCTAGAGTTTAAGAGCCCTTAATAGCAAGCTGATGGACTGCCTCAGCCCCATGCCGGAACAGTAGCAATGCAGTCAACTGGTCTCAAGTTACTGACTATTATCTGTCAGATTAAAAGGAGGTTCTCCCATGCCAACTCCTAAATATGAGATTAAACTTCAAAGAAAAAGAAATCATGTGTCAGATGATCAGCCCATTTCATTATCTGGCTGAAGGAATGTTATTACATTCCAGCTATAAAATAGCTTTTAATTATGCTGGCATGGATATCATAACCAGAAATATTACTAGGCTATGTACATGCCAAATGCTTGGCACAGTAACTCTGTAGGGTAAGTAAGCCTTATAAAGAGTATGAATTCAATTCATTAAAGAAAAGTTTTCAAACTAACAAATGTTTCCGAAAAAAATGCCAGCCCATATATTCCCTGCCTGGATGCAAGCCCATAGGAAAGAGAAATGAAAAAAGAGGAATAAAAGGAGAGGGAATTTGGTTTGTTCAACCCATTTAAAAAGCCTAACAATCTCCAACTATGTGAAAACAAGCTATAAAGAAGAGACCAGTGGGCAATGAAAAACAATTTCTTTGAGAAAGTCCAATTTACTTTCAAAATTGGGTCAGATCAGAGACAGAGTGAGCTATCCAGGGTGGCTGTGGAATAGGTCTTTCCATTACCTACTGGGAAACTGGAGAGAGTTGGGACAGCTTTCGAAATAGGATATCCCTTGTACTTTCTTTTTGTTTAATTCATTTTTTATTGTGAAATTTCAAGAACAAAATGTATAAAAAGAAAGAAGAATGTCTTAGGAACATAGGAAGCTGCCTTATACTGAGTAAGACCATTGGTCCATCTAGCCCAGTATTTTCGACACTGACTGGCAGCGGCTCTCCAGGGTTTCAGGCAGGATTCTTTACTAGCCCTACCTGGGGAGGCCAGGGATTGAACCTGGGACCTTCTGCATGCACATTCTCTTGGATTCTCTTTGTTGACCCACTTGGCTCTTTCCCATGCTGTGGTTATATAATCCTATTAGGGCGCAATCTAATGTGGCTGCCTGTCGCCCTCCAAACTCGGAGGATTATGGGTATCCTATACAGGGCAGGAGGAGCATAGAGGTGAAGGTTGCCACCACCCTGCAAAGCAGCTAGATGGCCAATTTCGGCTGTCTAACTGCTGCACTTTAGAAAGGCTGAGGTACCACCAGGATACATCATATTTTATTTTATTGTATTTTATTTCATATCTTGGTGATGCTGGTCTCCTCCCCTCCCTGCCCACTAAACCCCTTCTCTGAGATCACTTTTGTGACCTCAGAGAAGCAGCTAGCGTGGTTCTTTCCACATAGGCTGCAAGGGGGGAGGGGGATTGTCCTGCCCCTGCCCATGGACAAAGCATTACATCAGTTAGTATGTGAGGGGAGGGGGAGTGTGAGAGGAGTTTGGAATGTTGAGATGTCTGCTGATTGGCTGAGAGAGTGAGATGGGGGGTGAAGCCTGTGCTATATAAACAGTGGGCGGTGTTGTTCAGGGGGAAGAGGGAGTCTGAAGAGTTTTGAGGGGAATCTAAAGAGAGAGGGGAGTTTGAGGAGAGTTTGAGGGGAGTCTGAAGAGGAAGGAGAGAGAAAGAGAGGGGGAGAGAGTGGGTTTTTGTGAGCAGGTTGAGAAGTCTGAGGGGAGTCTGAGAGAGAGAGAGAGAGAGAGAGAGAGAGAGAGAGAGAGAGGGTCCCCCCCCCCAACATTCAGAATCTCTTAACATTATCTATTTCCCTATAGGGCTGTGCACGGCCCCTCCGATCTGATTCCCAATTATGATCTGTGTAATTGGGATCTGGCCCGATTATAATTCTGTCCGATCTGTATCTATTCCGATCTGATTACGATTACACGGAATCAATTACGGTAACGGAATCGATTCCATCTAGTTTTTTCCATAGACTTGCATTGGGGGGGGAAAACGTCTTTCACTTCTTCATTTTAAAAGATAGAAACATGAAACCTGGTGGGATTGCAGATATCCTCGAGCTGCTTATGCCCTCCAAATTCCAGACACATGGGTGTGGGGTGGGTGGGTAAACTTCACCTGTTGAATTTGTGCCAATCCTGACCATTTTTAAACAAAAAGAAAAGGGATTGCCCTGCAAGCACTGACCCCCTCCCCATGAATACACACTTTCCTGTGAGTAAGCCTGGCAGGAAAATGCTGAACAGAAGGGCAGCAGATTCAAACACTCCCTCACTGCCATAAACTGTATGAACAAAAAGGACTTTAATTGTCCTAAACTAAATCTTAATAAAAGATTTAAAAAAAAAACACCTTAGGATATATTAAAGCAAAGCAATTAGGAGCCCGAGGCGACTAAGAAATGCTCCTTCAGTCCCCCTTCCCCAAACTGGGGTCAGAAGAAAAGAAAAGTAAATGGATTTGTTTGTATTCAAAATGAAGCTACTCCTAAATGAAATAATATTAAGGAATAAATCAAAAGAAATCCAAAAAGAGACACCCACCCCCTATAATCCTCCTCTCTCCAATGCCATGAGGCAAGCAGCAACTGATCCAAATGCACATGGTCAGAGAAATAAGAACAAAGCATGGATCTCCCTTAGCCCTCCTCCAGCCAGCGTTGCTAGCTGTTGGAGAAGGGCAACTTCCTCATTAGCACCATTGGGTAATGGTGCTGCCAATAATACTCTCCTCATCCTCCCTCCTCCCCCTCCCCGTTCCATTCAGAAAGGGGGGGAGGAGCTTCCTGCCTGGCTGCTCACCCAGATCATAATCACGTGTAATCAAATGGAACCAATGACAGCTGATTACATCCGGTCTGGGTCTATCCGTTCGACCATAATCAAAACGTAACCCAGATCAGGCCAATCTGATTCCGATTCAGGTTTGAGACGTGATTACATGCACAGCCCTATTTCCCCACCCTTAATATGTAATTAAATAAATTTGTTTCATTTTTAAAACTTAAAAGGAGTGGTCTGAATAAGTTACCCTAAAGGGGTTGGTGGCAGCGGAGGCGCAAAGAGAATGCCGATTTTTGAGACATTTGCAGAGGTGGTGGACTGGACAAGGTGAAGACGGAGGGAGGTCTGACAGGTGGTGGCAGCATAGGAATTTGACCATAGTAAAGCTTTGGGTTCAAATCACAGTGAGGAGGTCTGACAGGGATCGAAGCTTGGATCCCCAACTGTGAGGTCGGAGCGATTTTCTGACCTCGGAGCTGGGAATCCAAATGATCCTATGGCCCTAGACACTGTATAGGGGCCACAGGATCACTCTGCCCATCTAAAATAGCAGTCATTTTGATTAACTTTTTTTGATATTCACAAAAAAGGCAGTTGGAAAATGCTTACAAATCTTGAATCATTTGCACATTTTCCCTGGTCTTCTCTTTTCTGCCAAGACAGAGACAGAGGGGGTCAGTGGCCAATGATCTGATACTCACTTTTTGGTGCTTCGCTAATGGTAAGATCAGTAGAAGTTGCTTTCCTCTATGCTTCTACATGGGCCCATTCCGTGTTATTAGTCAACGCAACCATCTCTTTTAATCCTATTATGTTATTTATATATGGAGCTCTTTAAGACGTACATAGCTCCATTAGCATGATCACTGACAAAAAGCATTTGCAAATCAAACAAGAAGAACGTTATGAAATTTGTGGAATACTTTGGCTTCTTTTCCAGATTCCAGCATGTCCCCCCCCTTTAAGTGTGAGTCACTCCCATTAAGTGCTGCCCCGCCCTGGCCCTAAATCAGTCTAATGAGAGTATAAATCCATAGCATGTCTGTGCAACCATGAACAGAGGCAAGTAGGCACTCCATGTTGGCAGGCTCTACACAAGTCCTGTTGGGTTCCTTCTAGCAATGACACTAACATGGGGCTAACTACCAATAGGTGGTTTAATAGGGCAGTTTAAACAGTGAGGCTTGCAGCCAGCTAAACATGTAATAATTCAAACCTTTAGCCAGGCTTCAGCAGTTGACAGTTCAATAGTATATCAGGTTCTTCTGAACCAGGGCTTTCCAAGCAGTTTGCATAACAACATTTCCAGAGTGACCTTTGGTTTCAAGATAGGGTTGCGGGGAAAAAACATTCAGTTCACATTTTTATGTGAACTTACCAAATTTTGCACCTTTGAACCAATACATGAACCAAAACTCAGTTATTTGAAATTCACACTTTTCTGAATTTTGTCATGGAATTCTCCAAACAATACATACAAAAATGTGTGTATTAGGGAAAAGTGCACACAAAGATATTTATATTAGTAAAAACAGCATTAAAATGCATTATAGGGAAATTGCTAGCAAATGGGTCCCACAAAATTGTCAGGAGCACAACGGCTTCATTGGATACTACCCCAAAATTGGGAAAATTCTCAAAGTTTGGGTCCAAATAAGATTGGAAAAATGGGAAACTGCACACTGAAATTGACAGAAACTGAAATTGACAGAAACGGAAACTGACAGATTTATCCATCCCTATTTCAAGATGCTAATAGTGATCTTACATTCCAGCTGGCAGAGTTCCCACTGATAGTGATCTTACATTCCAGCTCGCAGAGTTCCCACTGAGGTTTCACCAGCCCTCCTAGACTGCAGTTCTCTCTGAGTCTCTATCCGTGCTTCTCTACTTTTTCAAATCTTGCTTCACTTTTTCTCTTCCTGAGGAAGACAACACTTTATTTTCCAGGTCACAGGCAGGGGCCATTGGGGAATGTAGCCCTTAGGCTCAGGCCTGTTCCACACATGCAGCAGCAGCAGAATGAGGTAGTTGGCAATGAGGTGGCAGAGACGTGAGGTGGTAGAATGGTCAGGCTGGAGGTGCTGCATCGCATTTCTGAATGCTCTCCTACGGACAAATCTCCTTGTAAGAAGAAAAATAGCATAGCAGGGAGCGGGCTTGTGTAGAACCTTTCTCCCTAATGTGCTAGGTGTTTGTTTGCCTTTTAATTTGCACAAAGTAATTTACACAGGAAATTAATTTATGTAGGGAAGCATTCAAAAATGGCATTCCCCATCTGAAACAAGAGTTTACTTTACTCCACATCAGGATTCCACTATCTCATTTTACTTGATATGTAGATTAGGCCTCAGTAGTCCCTTTGCACCCTTTGATTCTAGACAAAGAGATCTTAGCCAGCATAGAAGGACAGGCAAGCAGTACCTCAGACTGCTGAGCTGACAGCTTTGTATAACCCATCTTCAATATTATGCCCTGATGCATCACAATTTCCACCACAAAGAAGAGGCAAATGCCCAATTAGGATGGAGAAAGGTTGTCTCAGCACTGGCTTGGAGCAACTGCCAGAGCTTTACAGACAGGCCTAGAGAGCCAGTACCAAAGCTACACCCTCTGAGGGCTGCATTTGGTCAGTTAAAGGGCCAGTGCCTTTTTATGCAGCCATCAGCTTCTTCCAGGCAGTGGAGTTTTGAATTGTGGGGACCTATTCAGGGGATGCTCCCCAAGCCCAGTTGGGTGGGCCCCTTCTCCTCCTCTGGAAGAGGCTATCAGATCCAACTGCCATGTGGGCAAGAGCAGCAGAGCTACCTGCTCTTGGGTTGGCAGTGTCATCTGGGTCCCCTGAGCCTTACCTGTACTGGTAGGAGTGACAAGAAGCTGGCAGATTCTAACTAGTCTCCAGAAGGCTGTGGCTCCACACTGTAAGGCCAACAACTTCTGGCTGCATTACAGCCATTTTGAAGTTTACTAGACTATTTCATTGAGGACTACTGAGGCCTTTTCCTTTTTTGAATGGTGAGCAGCTGGCTACATTAAGACTTGGTGCCTGTGTCTCTTGTTTTCCTTCCCTGCCCCATCTTGTATCTTGTCTTTTTAGATTGTAAGCTTGGGGGCAGGGTCTTGTTTTTATCGATCTGCTAGCCACCTTAGGAGCCTTTCCATCTGAGGAGCCAGGTTGCTATCAATCAATCAATCAATCAATCAATCAGACTGTCCAGATTATCTGATTTCTTAGATCCATTCATCAGAGTCTAGCAGCAAAGTTACCTCCTTGGGTTTCAGGAGACTAGGTGCAGAATCTGGAACTGGTGATTGATTTGGAAAGGATGGAGCAGTGATCCATCTATCTTCTCCCTCTGAGCTACTAGTGCTTGAGGCTTCTCCATCCAAAGACTCCTGGTCTCTGGATATGACATATTATGGTTATGACATGCTGCCAGGGGGTCAGGAGTTAGTATACACTTTGCTTCTTCCAGCCCATCGAGCCTGGCTTTCCTGTTCCTTACCCACCTATCCTGTTCCTTACCCTTCATGCTCTGTGTCACAGGGTTAACCCAAGACATTTTGCTGCCTGAGATGAGTTACAAGAAAACACCTCCCCCTATTCCATGCACTGAAGCTTACTTCTACAGTGGTGATAAGATAGCATCCTTAACTTCACCTGAGGGCACACATATCTGTGCGCCCCCAACACCTTGCTGCTGCTCCCCACTCTCTGCCCTGCACACATTTCCATCCCTCTGTCTGATGGTAGGGCCTGCCTTGTGCTTCACCGCATACTAACCCTAGCCCAGCCTTCCCCAGCCTGGTGCCCTCCAGATATTTTGGACCTCCGTTCCCATCATGTCCAGCCAGCATGGCCAATGGCCAGGAATGCTGGGGATCATTGTCAAAAACATCTGGAGGGGGCACCAGGTTGGGGAAGGCTAATTGTATGACCATGTAAATGTCATCCTAGTGAATCCCACTCACCCAGCTACTAACCTTGAGCCTACACTAGCAAATGGACTGCTGATGATATGATTGGTGAGGCTCTGAACATTCTATGGACTCTGACGTGTGTCGGTGAAGAAGAGAAACAATTGGACTTTTGACTCAGGCACAAATAATCTCCAGGGTGTGTCTGCACCTGCACCTTTAATCTGTATTTATTTTATTTTTATTTATTATATTTATACCCCACCTTTTTTCCTGCAAGGATCCCAAGGCGGCTTACGTAACCCTCCTCCTCCTCCTCTCCATTTTACCCTCACAACAACCCTGTGAGGTAGGTTAGGCTGAGAGTCAGTGACTGGCCCAAAGTCACCCAGTGAGTTTCATAGCTGAGTGGGGACTAGAAACTGGATCTCCCGAGTCCCAGTCCAACACTCTAACCACTATGCCACACTGGCTTCTTCTGAGAAATTCCTTCCTGCTCTTTTGCTCTTCTTTGAAATGTTTCTGTCATGTGGCTCAGATGTTCAAAGCTTTTATTTAAAGGGGCATCTCTGCATTGGGGTCAGTGTTGAAAAGTCTAGTAAATCTTTAGAATCAGAAAACATGCTTTCATTTAAGAAGCAGCAACAGTTGTACATAGTGGAATGGATGATCAACCCAAGCATCTGTTGTGGAATTTGTGAAGCATTCCTTTTATGGGGTTGGACTATGACCTTGCTCCATAAACAGAAGTTAATGGGCAGTTTGTTATACTCTTGGGAAACTGTCTTGTTAGCCCCTCATTAATGTGTTTTTATTGAGCATCATTTTGTGGGATTCTCTGTTGGACTAATGCATTAGTGTCCCTCAGTAGCGGTGGGTATTCATGAGCCACTAACAAGACAGTTTGCCAGAAGCAACGCGGAGACTGTCTATTAGCCTTTCTTTGTGGAGAAAAAACCCATGAAATTAACAGATTGGAATGACCCGAAGGACCAAGTCTGTAGATTGGTGGTCCTTCTACACTCGTTGCAAATTGTGGAAGCACAGGTGGCAGCAGTAGCCAGGAGTGCCTTTTAACAACTTCAGTTGGTATGTCAGCTGCAATCCTACGTATCTAGGGAAAGTGGGCCTAGCATGCACTAATTATATCCAGACTCAGGGGTGGCACAAGATATTTTGCTGCCTGAGGTGAAGGACAAGATGGTCATCCCCCCCCCCCATTCTATGTACCGAAGTCAGCTAGATTGGAGTTGCATTTTACTTCAAAACTGGCAATGGGACAATGTCCTTCATCACACCTGAGAGCAGCAAGCTAGCTTGGGAGACGCGGGGCAGGCTGACTAACATACACAGCTCTGTCCTCCAACATCTCACTGCCCTTCCCTGCCCCTCAGCAACTGCTGCCTGAGGTGAGTGCATACCTATGCCTAATGGTAGGGCCAGCCTTGTCCAGGCTGGACTACTGTAATGTGGTCTACGTGAGGCTGCCTTGGAAGACAACTCAGAAAATTCAGCTGGTAAAGAATATGGGGCTTTGTTGGGGGCTAGACAGTCAAGTGTAGATTACACCAATTCTGTACCAGCTGCATTGGTTGCCATTGTGTTTCCAGGGCCAAGTTCTAGTGTTGACCTTTAAAATCCTAAATGGTTTGGATCCAGGTGTGATGAAAGGGTTAACATCTAGCATTGCCAGACAGAGTGGTCGCGCCTGGCAACCTATCGGGGCTCACCTGTAGAAAGTTCTGATGGGAGCAGGAGCTTTGTATATATATGTGTGTGTGTGAGTGAGATGAGAGGAGTTAGTTAGGGTGTTGAGTTAGAGTTAGTCAGGGAGATGTGAGATGAGGGAAGTGAGTTAGGGGGATTCTAGTCAGTCTGATAACAGTCATAAAGTTAATTCAACATAAACTATTGCCTTTATGGAAAAGAGGTTGTTCCTGTTTGAAAAAATGTTTTACTTAAGAAAATAAAGAACTATTTGTTGGGTTACTGAAGAGACTGACTGGTAACTGTTTCCATCTTGAAGCTCACTCACCTAGTCACTTGGTAGAGCCGCTAAGCGTAAACACCACAATAACCAGCAATGGTATTTTAACAGAGTTTATCTCCCACAGATTGTCCGCTCGGGTTTGTCTGGGAGTGAGTGAAGACTTGTGACAGAGTTGGAACAGTGTTAGTTTAAAATAGGGTGAACTAATACCCTGGAGCTACCATATCTCAGCCACTGGGTTAGTGAAGAAAGTGAACTAACAGCCAGGTGGTAGTGAGAGAAATAAAATTAAATAACCGGCCACGTTATCGTCACACCAGGTTGTATGAAGGACTGCCTGCACTTGTATGAAGCTGACCATGCTTTAAGATCATCTTTGGAGGTCCTACTTCCTGGCTCGCCATTAAGAACATAATGGCAGGCACTAGAGAGATTCCATCCCAAGAGATATACTGCTGATTCTATCTGTGGCTGCTTTAAAAAACATACGTGTCCTCTCTGGCTTGTAATTGGTAAAGGTTTTACAGTATTTGCTGCTGTTATATATTTGAAAATGAATTTTAATCAAACTGACTTATTCTAAAATTGTTTAAATTTAAGGTGTTTTTATAATTTAAATACTGAATTTTTCTCTTTTCTTTTTTTATTGTAAGCTGCCTGGGAAGAACATGATCTAGAAAGGCAGCTGAGAAATATATTAAACAAATGAACAGACAGGATGCATAAGCAATATAAATGATATGTCGGTTGAAGTTAGAACAGTAAAAGGAATGGTAGCTGCATAAATAACAGAGATAATGATATGTTAAAAAGCAGAGAAGGTTGAAATCTAAAGATGGTTAGAAATTCACATTGGGTGCAATCCTATGCATGTTTAGACAGAAAAAAAAGTCCTACAACTCCCAGCATGCCCCAGCCAGCATGGCTGATTGAGGCATGCTGGGAGTTGTCAGACTTTTTTCTATCTAAATATGACCAGTGTTGCACCCAATGTGACTTTACATGAAGCTCTGTAATGATTCTTCAATGAGTCAATGACTATAAATAGATAAATAAATGCAAGACTTTCAAATCTATCACTCAGCTCTGATAGAAGCACAAATCCATACTGCGAAATGCTTGGGGACATACAAACTAAAACAGAAAACTTACAAACTTGAAACTAATTTGAAACTGCAGATGGGCAAAAACAAAATTCAGATTTTAGGCCAACTGTATCAAACTTCTGCATACACCTCTTCCAATTATAGTATATTTTTCTCTCATGCTGAAATCTTGACAAATCTTCTCAAGTCTCCTATTCATGAAGAGCAAGATACAGACCCTTTTAAAAAATATATATTACTACTACTACTACTACCACCATCACCACCAGCAGCAGCAGCTTAGGAGGCTTGACAAATGGTTGTTGACAAACAGAATGGACAGCTCCACATATTACATGGAACAGCTGGAACTCATGTCTTACATTACAACTGTGATCCATGGCTTTGCATGGACAAAGGATCACTGGGCTTTTTGTTGGCAAATGGTCCTGCCTCCCAGAAAGAACTTCAAGGCAATGGAGAGACTATCCTGGCCCCATTCATTAGCCAAAAAAGCAGCAGCTGCTTCAACACTTGATTTCTTCTTCCTTCCTTTTTCCTCTGGTGTTGTGACAAATTGTGAGCCTGTGAGCAGGGACTGTCTTCTCTTTTAATTTCTGTGTACTGCTTAGAAATCATCATCATCATCATCATCATCATCATCATCATCATCATCATTATCTGAGAACCAAAGCCAATGCTACTTTGGGGATAATCCAATAGAGGGCAGTCATCATCATCAGGCGATCACTCGTGACCGAGTAAGATTGTCTTCCAACATAAAAAAATTTCAAAAAGAAAAATTTTAAAAGGAGGAAATTCTAAAGAAAATTGTGTAGACTCTAGCGATGGGTCCGTAAGTGACTGTGGAGGCCAATTCTAGATCCACACAGCTTCCCACAGTGAGGACACAGGTTACCAGATGGAAGATGGTCCTGTAAAGGATTCGTTTGACGTGCTTTTCGCTTAGCACGTTTCTCCCTTTCACCTTGCACTCAGGCTTCTTCAAAGTCCATGGAACCTTTGTGAGAGGCCAACCTCCATTTAGATCGTTCATGGGCCAGAGCTTCCCAGTTTTCAATGTTTATATTGCATTTTTTTAGATTAGCCTTATGAACATCTTTAAACCTCTTATATTGACCACCGATATTCCGCTTTCCATCCTTGAGTTGGGAATAAAGTAACTGCTTTGGGAGACAGCAGTCAGGCATTCAAGCAACATGACCGGTCCACTGAAGTTGGTGTTGAAGGATCATTTTTTCAACGCTAGTAGTCTTTGCTTCTTCCAGTACACTGACATTTGTTCGCCTATCTTCCCAAGTAATTCGTAGGATTTTCCGGAGGCAACGTTGATGAAATCTTTCAAGGAGGTGGAAGTGACGTTTATAGATAGTCCATGTTTCGCAAGCATACAATAAAGTTGGTAATACAATGGCTTCATAAACCAGTGTTTTGGTCTTCTTACAAATATCCCGAGCCTCGAACACTCTATGTTTCATTCGAGAAAATCCGCGGCACTTGCGGAGCTCAAACGATGCTGGATTTCACTGTAAATGTTAGCTGTAACAGAAAGATAGCTGCCAAGATAGAGAAAATGATCGACATTTTCCAGTATTGCCCCGCCAAGCTGGATACATGGCATCACCAAAGGGTTAACTTGCACTTGCTGATGAAGCACTTCGATTTTTTTGATGTTAAGTGAAAGACCAAGTTTTTCGTATGCTTCTGCAAAAGCATTTAGGATAGTTTGGAGATCATTCTCTGAATGTGCAGAGACCACATTATCATCAGCATACTGAAGTTCCACAACGGAGGTTGTAATTACCTTACTTTCTGCTTTCAGCCTGCTGAGATTAAAAAGCTTTCCATCTGTTCGATATATAATTTCCACACCAGTGGGAAGTTTCCCCTCGACAAGATGTAAAATCATGGCGATGAAAATAGCAAATAATGTTGGGGCAATAACACATCCCTGTTTAACACCTGATCCCACTTTAAACGGAGCACCATGAGAGCTGTTGTTGTCCAAAACCGTTGCCATCATGTTGTCATGGAGAAGTCGCAAGATATTCACAAATTTATTGGGGCATCCAATTTTCATAAGGATAGTCCAGAGAGCTGTTCGGTCTACAGTATCAAAGGCCTTAGCCAAATCAATAAATGCCATATAAAGGGGTTGACTTTGCTCCCGGCATTTTTCTTGGAGCTGACGTGCAGTAAAAATCATGTCTACTGTCCCTCTAGAGGGGCGGAAACCATATTGAGTTTCAGGGAGGATCTCTTCTGAGATAGATAGAAGACAGTTTGCAAGAATCCTAGTAAATATTTTACCTGCGGTAGCTAAGAAAGAAATGCCCCGGTAGTTTCCACAGTCTGTTCTATCACCCTTCTTAAAGAGGGTGATAATTATGGCATCCCTGAAGTCTTCTGGGATCTCTTCTCTTATCCAGATTTTTTTGATGAGTTTATGAAGATGTAGCATAACAGTAATGCCCTCTGGGTGTCATGTGCTTCACCTCACTCTGACATCATGTGAACTCAGCAGTGCAGGGTCAAAATCTACTCTTACCTGTTCCTGAATTGTCCTTATGTGAGTGGCATAGTTTCTATGGGAAACAGATGTGAATATCTTGTGTTATAGTTCACATCTAATATTAATTAGTAATTTATTCTTTTTCTACAGCACAACACATTACTTTCTTAAGGAATGCCTTTATGATGAATTAGGTGAGACCCTCCTTAGCTTTTTCATCCATTAAACCAGTGTTCTCCAACCTTGGGTCCCCAGATGTTTTTGGCCTACAACTCCCAGCATGCCCCAGCCAGCATAGCTGGCTGGGGCATGCTGGGAGTTGTAGGCCAAATACATCTGGGGACCCAAGGTTGGAGAACACTTATTAACCTATACATTATTTCCCTTCCTTGAAACTACAGGTGCTTGTCATTTCCCTTAAATCATCTCATGCTTTTAGTGTCAGTTCTAATTCTGCAGAGCTGCAAAGGACTCAGTTGTAAGAGATAGATTTAGGCATGATATCACTTGCAAATGATTTATTTCCAAAAGGCACATTTTTTAAAAAATATATATGGTGGGGTGGGGGAGAAGGAATATTGTATTTGCATGTAAAAGATTATCATTTGTGTGACAAGGCTGGAACCAGATAATCTCAGGCATTAAAATAAATATTGATAAAATAGGTCAGAGTGATTCACGTTTGTAAAGGCCAAATGTGTTTCAATCCAATCGCAAATGTAGAAGGAGGAACAAAATACTTCTCCTTCTCTATATGCATTAACGGGAAGGATTTAGACACCATAAGGAATACGTGATTCACTGAGTATTTGGCCATGTGCATCTTGGAAAATGGCAGGGCCTGGGCGATTGGCTAACAAATATGATACTCATCATCAGGACCAACATTTTGTTATCTCTTACCAATCTTTGTTGATATAATTAGTTCCAAGAGAACTAGAAAGCAAATTGACCTGACTATGGTGCCCAGGGATTTTAATTATGTACGCATGGCAGAAGATAGTGATAGTCAACTGAGGGCCAGAGGTCTCTATTTCCCATGTGTTTGTCATAGGAAATAATGGATTGGGTCCAGACTAAGTTAGTTGAACAGTATTCATTCATTGCATTTCTATACTGCTCAATAGCTGAAGCTCTCTGTTCAAGTTTCCACTGAAATCAATGGGATTTAAGTTAAGTCATGTCTAACTTGTCCTATTGACTTCAATGGGAAATAAGTTCAAATAACTTAGTCTGGAATCTGTATCCAATCAAAGATGTAACATTTTAAAACACTGGTTAAGGATGTGCTACTGCTATTCCCAGCTGAAAAGCATTGTGAACTGACTTCCTTCATTCATAAAACTTTGGGGGCATTTTTTTGTAAGTAGATTTATTTATTTATTTGTATTTGTATTTGTATTTGTATTTGTATTTTTGTATTTGTATTTGTATTTGTATTTGTATTGTATTTACCCCACCTTTTTTCCTTC
Source organism: Shinisaurus crocodilurus (assembly GCA_021292165.1). Lineage (NCBI taxonomy): Eukaryota > Metazoa > Chordata > Lepidosauria > Squamata > Shinisauridae > Shinisaurus > Shinisaurus crocodilurus. The sequence continues at coordinate 45,360,824 of CM037878.1, read as the reverse complement.
AAGGAACCCAAGGCGGCTTACATAATCTTCCTCCTCTCCATTTTATCCTCACAACAACCCTGTGAGGTAGGTTAGGCTGGGAGTCAGTGACTGGCCCAAAGTCACCCAGTGAGTTTCATGGCTGAGCGGGGACTAGAACCCAGATCTCCCGAGTCCCAGTCCAACACTCTCACCACTACACCACACAGTCTACCCTGAATGCATGTTTCCTTCTTGTGGTTGTAGTACTAGATCCTGCAAAGTATATAGCTACACTGGGGTTTCATGGCTTGCAGATTTCAATGGGAAAATGATTAAAACTCTTGACCATACTGATCAGCATCTTTGCCTTCTAGAGACTCAGTAAGCAGGGGTGAGGAATGATTGCAAGATATGACAAACAGATGTCCTGACTGGTTCTGGAGATGGATTCAAGGTGTTGGTTTTGACCTTCAAAGCGCTAAGAGGCTTGGAACCCAAATACCAGAAAGAATGCCTCTCCCTATGCCAGCCTTCCCATGTTGTAAGATCTCCTCAAAGTACCTTCCACACAATATGTAACAACAAGGAGAGATCCTTTGCTGTCATGACACCCCGCTTGTGGAACTCCCTCCTTACAGAAGTGCGACTGGCGCTGATGTTGCTATCCTTTTGGCACCCGGGCATGGCCGGCATCAACAGTAGGCATGGCTGGGCACCTGCTAAGGGACCACACTCCAGCAGAGGCCCAGTGAGAAGAGCCCCTCTGGAGTTGCTGCTCCTCTCCACTGTTGCGACCTGCTTGTTCACCTGCCTTTTACTCTGGCCCAAACAACGATGGTGGTGAGATGGTGGAGCAGTAGATGGCATTGCCTAGCGATGATGAGAAAGAGCATGATGAGTAATATCAGCTGGTGACAAATTATGGCAGTGAGAAGGTAGCCTCACAGGGAGGGGGCCCATCGAGTGTGTGTTGCCCAAGGGCCTCCAAAAACCTGGAGCCAGCACTGCCCAAGGTTGAAGCTTCTTTGGTTGCCTGGACATTTTAAATCAGGGGTCCTCAAACTTTTTAAACAGGGGGCCAGTTCATTGTCCCTCAGACTGTTGGGGGGCTGGACTATAGCCCCTGAGGTGCCGTCGATGACTTTGATGGCGTTGAGCGCTGGGTGGTAACAGAGGCTGCAGAGTCTGTCGGCATCGCAACGCAGGCAGCTGCCCGCAGCAGCAGCCACTTGCACCAGCGCCGAGGAACAAGATGTTCCCCCGGCCTCCTCCACTGCCATCAGGCAGAACAAGAGGCCCGGTGGAGCCGCTCAGTGACGGACCCGAGAGGAGCCGCCGCCGCCACAAGTCAGCATCCGGGTCCGGAGAAAGGGGGAGGGAAAAGGGGAGAGGGGGAATGAGAGAGAAAGTGAGCAAGCCGAGTGTCGGCAAGAAATTATGTAATTACGCTGGATGCGGAACACCGACAAAAGAATCGGTGCTTGAAGCGAAAGAGTTTTTAAAAAGTCTGCTTCCACCGATTGGCTGCCGGGCCGGATAAAAAGGCAAGGCGGGCCGGATGTGGCCCTCGGGCCTTAGTTTGAAGACCCCTGTTTTAAATGGTTAGTTTTTCTGTTTTATTACTATATTCTGTTTTGTTTTTATTGTATTTTAGGATTACATGACTATTTGGGGGGTCTTGTTTTGTACATCAGCTTGATATCTCTTGATGGTTTAAAAATCTTACCATCATCCTAATCAGGTAGAGACCACACTGTGGCACAATAGGTAGCACAGAGATGGGGAGCCTGGGGACCTGATAAGACCCATGGGGGTTCCCAGCCTGACAGCTTCGGAGTTTCTTCTTGGAGCCCTGGAGGGAAAAGGTCTTATCTTAGAAATAAGTGCTTTCCCCTGCTAAGTACTGAAAAAGGCTCCCTTTCTTAGTGCTTAGCAGGGGAAAGCACTCATCTCTGAGCAGCTGCTGATGGGAGGTAAGCACTTTCCCCTGAAGGGCTGAGGGGCTGGACCCAGGCGAGGAAACTGCTGAGTGATTCAGCCCTCCTTTCTCAGCCTTGTCCTGCAGATGCTTGGCCTGCTTACTTCTGTGTAGACAAGCAGAGGCTTGGTGTTTGGGATGCTATTTGAAAGTCCTGCTGGGTGATTCTTTCTTGCTTACTTCTGAGTAGACATGCAGAGGCTTCTGACGTTTATTTGTGAGTATGCATGTTGCTCATGCTTACTTCTGAGTATAGATATTTCCTACTACAAATCAGTAACAGAATTGGGAGTGGGGAGGGGTGTTGTTTTTTAGCCCTGCCCACAACTGGAATGTGCCCTGCCCAAGACCTTCTCTGAAATGGAATCTGGCCCTCAGGGCAAAAAAGGTTCCTCACCCCTGAGGTAGCATGTGTACCATGGTACATTGCAATCCTAAGCATGTTTATGCAGACGCAAGCTCCACGGATTTAATGGGTTTTACTCCTTAGCACGTAGGCTTAGGATTGCAGCCCTAATGAGCAGGGCTGGTCTTGCCATGCAGCAGGATAAAGTGACCTGATTCATGCAGCTTCTGGAAGGGGGGGTATTGGTGAAGGCAGGAACTGGTGTGTGAAGTAAGACCATTTAAAGTGTTGGGGATTGGGGGCATTTGGGCTCTGCTGCAGGCAGCAAAATTTCTTGAGCTTGCACTGCTAACCTGTGTTAAAGGTGAGCATCTTCTCCACCACAGTCTTCATGAAACTGCATCCCAGTTAAAGTTCCCTTGACTACAAAGCTTGATTACAGTTGATGAAGGACCCATGGCTGCACTAATTTTAGAGCAGAAGGGCTTGGATTTGATTACTTTCTCTCTTCACTGTGAACCATACATGGCAGCAGGAGCATGCAATGGGGGTGTGGTGCATTAAACAGCATCCACCTTGCCCTGCTTCTGCATGCTTATTTACCTCATTTATTGATTACCTTTCCGATAAAGCACAGAATGGCTTGCAATCTAAGTGACAGAAGGAAAAAAGCAGAAGCAAGCCCATTTCTCCTAGAATTGGGAACAAAAATATTACCTTGATCTGACAAATATATCAACAGTGCCAATGCTGCTGTATTTCCTGAAGTACTTATCTTTCTCTGGCCCATTTTTGATTGCCTTACACTCTAGTGTCAGCATGGGGGGGGGGTCCCAGTCTGGATTGGGACCACCACATGTGAATAGGAGGGAAGTGCCTGTGTGGGAAAGTATAACCCCTCTACTCACACGTGGTGGTCCCAATTTGTGGAGCCCACACACACTTACACTAGAGTAGAAAAAAGGTAGGATCACCTAGATGCTATGCATTTAATGTAGCTCTGGGAATCTCTGACAGCCAGGGCAAAAGTCTTAGCTTCCCAGCCCACTACAACCTGTTACTTGGATACAAGAGACCAAATCCCCGTTTTCCATGCTTCCCCTCTTCTCTGCCCCTACCCACAGCATAGCAGATATGTTAGGGAAATTATTATCAAAACTTTATCTTCCTTTTTCCTCCTTCCTACCAGTCTGATATCACACATGATCCTTATTTCTATGATCATTACAAACTCATTTCCTCTGTTGTAGTGTGCATATTACACACTTTTATCCCCCTGCTTCCCAGCATTTAAAACCCAAGTTGTTTTAAGGATCATTTGTAGTTTGCATTGACCTTGCCAACCTGAGGCACTGCCACAGGATCAAGTGGAAGATGGCAACATATATGGGCTAACTGCAGGGTGAATATCTGTCAATTTTTGTATTCACCTAAAAACTGCCCTTGAAAAAGAGGTCTTCTCCATTCTGTTTTGCGTAGTCCTCTTAAACTAGACTCACAAAGGAGTCCAGGAACCTATTGTGAATTTCTTTGTATCTGGTCCCACAGGTTTGACCTATGACAGTGGTCCCCAACCTTTTTGGAGCTGTGGGCACATTTAGGAATTTGAGAAACTGCTGTGGGCACCACCACAAAATGCCTAATCAGTGGATTACCGCTTTGGCATCTACTGTTCATGTCTATGGATCTTTGGCGGCTGTGTCTTATTCAGCAAAATCTTTTGTTTCATGTCTATTGGACACCGCAACATCTGTTTAATAAGAGTTTGTCTAATTCAGCTAATTAGTGGTGGTGCAGTATGGCTAATGCTTCTTTTAAACGTATGTTTTGACAATGTCTAGTAGTTGCTTCTTTTGGGAGGAGGTTATTACACCGATACATTTTGTACTGGAACAGCCTTTAATATTCACTGATGTACATGCTCTTTTAAATTATTGATCTGCTTCATGGAAATTAACAAATGGTCAGCATAAATGGATTCTCCGCATCCTTTCGACAGCTAAACGACTGATATTACAACATTGGAAGAAATGCTCAAAATAATGCAATGGATTGAGGACCTTACACCACTTTCAATATTTGAATGGGGGGCATATAGTCACCACCTTCAAATGGATACTTATTTGGATATTTGGTCCACTTTTGTGGAAGCCTATGTATAATTGCTAGAAAGTTGTATGAATTTTATACAAATCCATGCATGTATATATATTTTTTAAAATGGAAAAAATTAAAACTTTTTTTAAAAAGTGGGTGCCTGCAGGCATCATTCTGGGGATCCCTGACCCATGAAATCTCTGTGCCCCCAACCATCCAGCCCACTGGTTAGTGAGTAGCCTTCATAGTGTATCCCACAACACTTAATTTTTGAGTTGGAATGGCCATCTATTCCAACCCGATACTTCTACCTCCTACTTCTAAAAGGCAGTATTATCAACCCCTATTGACCAGCCAACTGTGTCACAAGTGCCTGGACAACAAATAGTTCTAGATGACTTAAACAATGCATCCTATAGTATGCCCAGTTTCAGTAACCACTGTGATGTCTGGGAATGTTGTCTGACCCCAGCTGCAGCAATTATTCAGTTTTCCTATGGGAAGTTTCACTGGGTTGCAACAACTTCACACTTCCCAGCACTGAAAAGTGTTAAGACACTTGTTTGACATCATCTTCCTCCTTGCATTGCCCCCTCCAAAACCTAAAACTGCTCCTGTCCATAGAAAGCTCAAATGGAGAGGATGATCCATTTGGTAAATATACGGGCTTTGCCTGTTTCCCATGCTTGAACATTGGTACCGTGTTGGACTGGGACCATAAAACCTTCCATGTTGTATAATAGTTTGATCTGACATGATCTGAGAACACAAAATTTATTCACCACAGTGTCTCTTACATCACTAGCTGAAAGATCTGCACAATATTTGAACAAAAATACACCCGTGCCTTCTACTGTTCTGAAGATATGGAAGAAAGTGGGAGAGAACTAAGAATTGGAACCCTACTGACAGTTGTGTTTTTACCATGAGGAGGGGGGGGGGGAAGCCAGTGCCTAACAAGTAGTTAAGAATTCTTTTCCCACTAGCTAGTTGCAGGGAGGAGGGAGGCAGAGAGATTTCATTGTTTATATCGTAAGGCATGTATTGCATGATGAGCTCTGACATTTCATTCACAGCTGCATGGAAACCGACTTTGCAAGGATGAAGTCTTTTGTGTACAAGCTAGTTGGGAATCTTAAAAAATACATGAGGCAGACTGAACATGTGGTCTCTTTGAGCCAAATAAATGACCACATGCAAAGTATTTGGTTTATGTGTCAAGGTTTCTTTAAAAGCTGCTCAGTTGTTAAAGCCAATGGTTAAAATCATATCAATTGTTTCAATGTAATATTTGAAGCTTTTTGTCCTAGAAAAGACTGTGGTTTACATTTTTCTTATCCTAGTTCCCTTGTTAAGCAGAAGGTAACTTAAAAGTATTCCCTTGGATGCATTAAGGTAGAGCATAATTCCTTCTGCTCCAGTTACTGAAAAAAACCCAGAGCACTGGAAATAACAGAATGTAGAAATCCTATGAAATATACAGCTCATTGAGCTCCAGTAATCTAGGTTGCTTTTTTGAACTCATCATGCTGAGAAGGCTCGATAAAGCCCAAACTAGAACAGGAAATGATTCTTCAAAGGGAAACCAGCTACAACAAAGTTGCACTGGAGGGCTTGTTCTGACAGTCCATATTTCAAGTCTTTTATTTGTGTTGACTCCAGTACCATTCTCACCACTAGCTTTCTCAGCATTACTAAAATAATGTTATGGCTGGTCAGCCATGACTTTTGTTAAACAGATAGGAGGGGTGCTAATGGCCCAAGATGGGTGGTCAGTGCTTTTTCAATGGGAGCTAATGGTTGGGAGGCATCATAAGATCTCAAAAGGGTGTTGGCCAATAAAGTTTGGAAGAGGACATGTGCACAGTTCCCAGCTTAAGGGGAGGTGATGAAAGGTGTGTGCACATGTTGTTTGGTTTGAAGCTGTTTGGAACAGAGACAGAGAAAGACACAAGATGAGAGTTATCAAAAGGCTGAGGACATCTTTGCATGCAGAGTACCTCTTTCTTCTAGAGGTCTGATGTGAGATAGTGGATCTGCTGCCTGGTCAGAGTGTATATAGTGCTTGCCTTCACCTGTGCTTTGTAAATAAACCAAATGTTCTAAAAAAAATGTAGGTGTCCAAAGGTCTCTCTTCCAACAGAAGCCAAACCTGGGTAGCACTGTTCAGGGATGGCTCCCAGTTTCAGGGAGCTAGAATGGCCATTTACACATCACCCAAAAAGAGGACAAAAGAGGACACAGGTTTTCACAAAAATTACATATGCTAATTTGTATGTGTAGAAGCAAATTTAGAAATAGTTGCTATAATTTAAATAGAAATACATTACATCTCACCATAGCAGGTAAGATTATGACCAGGTGACCTCTTGTGCCTGCTCAGTCTGCTGTCCAGATACTAACTGTAGATGGGCAACTTCAAGACTCCTGCTCTCCCTTCTTATGGTTCTTTATCTTCAGATCAGACTTAGACTGGACAACCCTTCAAATAGAGTACTGTCCTCTGACAGCCCTTCAAATAGAGGACTGATGTCTGTTAAATAGTACACCTAGCAAACCTAGAGAGGGGCCTGCACAAACTGCCCATTGATGGATCCCTTCAAGCTTACTTGGTAGTGGTGGCAGCAACAGCAGTCCAAGGGTGAGAGCTGCCATTTCAATTAGGACCGGTGCAAGGCAGTTTGGTGCCCTAGGCAAGATCAGATATTTAGCGCCCCCCTTCCCACTTGAGAGCGCTGTATTTTTTCCCCCAAGGCATTTCTGGCACCCCCTTTAGCCCTGCGCCCTAGGCGGCTGCCTAGTTGGCCTAATGGTAGCACCGGCCCTGATTTCAATTTCCCACAATGCCCTGGAGCACCTGATGTAGTGCCACTTCAGGGCATTGTGGATAATTAAAATGGAAACACACAGGTCCAAATGTGGAGGGCCTGGAACAGGTGTAAACACGGGTGGGCCCTGCTGAGGCCCTGGCAGCTGCCATAGGATGCCAAGTACTGGTGCCAGGGCTTGCACTGCTTGGTGAAGTGGGTAGCACATAACAGTTGTAATTCCTTTTCCTTAAGTTGTACTGTGAAAACTGTTTAGTGTCTGGAAATATGAAGGATGCATTCCAGAAGGTGGTCCTGGAAAGTGGCCAGTGTTTACAGAGATGAGACCTAGACTGTCACTTCTATAACTGTTCAGTACCATCTCTGCATGTGAGAGAAAAGCTGGGTTGCCTCTAGGGATGGGTGACACTGAGGAACTCGACCCACTTGCGCTCAGCAAACTTCGGTGCACCTCACTGACTCGAGAGCCAAAAGCAGGCTGAGTCGGGGTGGGTGGGTTGTGGCCTCTACTTTTAAAGTGGGCCGTGATTTGTGTATTTATTTATTTATTTTTAAAAAGGCAGGGAAGTTTATGCAAAATATGACCACAAATTACAGCTGTATTTACAGAAATTGCGGCCAGTATTTTGTGCAAATTTCTCTGCCTTAAAGAAAAAAAGTAGACAAATCGTGGCCCACTTTAAAGGCAGAAGACTGCATGCTGACTTGACTCGCATTGGAGTGAGTTGGCACCAGTGCTGGATAGACGGCTGGTATCCGGGGGAGGGGGGCTGAGCTGGACCAATTTGATGGATTTTGACCCCCCAAGTGGATTCCTCACACACATCCCTATTTGCTTCTGTCTGGATCTGCTAGATCTGTATGCAGCTACCCCATGTGGTGAATCACTGGACTGCAGATGGCAGCCTTCTCAGTGAAGAACCTTCCTACACTGGACTGACTCCGCCACCCACCCAAGCTGGCTATTGGATCTTCCTGAGCAAGAAGGAGTATAAATAGCTTCCTGTCTCACTTGGGCTTTGCAAAGCAATCTGTAAAAGAAGAAGAAGAAAGATTGGAAGTTTAAAAAAACCTGCAAAAATGGAGGATTCCTATAGCATCAGAAGAAGAGGCGAGTTGGTGGTGGGCATGGTAGAGCTGTATAGAAGTATGCATGGTAGGGAGAAAGTGGATAGAGAGAAGGTTTATAATACAAGAAATCAGGGTCATCCAATGAAACCAAATGGTGGGAGAAATAAAGAAGTATTTCTTCACATAGCATATTCTTAGACTATGGAATTCACTAGTACAAGATGTAGTGATGGCCACCAATTTGGATGACTTTTAAAGGGGATTAGACACATCCATGGAGGACAAGGCTATCAATGGCTACTAGTCAGGGTGGCTATATATTACCTTCACTATTAGAAGCAGTATACCAGTTGCTGGGAAACATGAATGGAAGGGTACTATTGCACTCATGTGCTGCTTGTGGGCTTGCTGATCACTGTGCGAGCAGAATGATGGACAAGAGAGGCCTTTGGTCTATCCTCTAGTTCTTCTTATGTTCTTAAGACAAGGTAATGAAGGGCTGAAATCCAGATTGGGGCATTTTCAGAATCATCGTATTCTTAACTATTAAACTCTCCCCTGACATTCTAAGGCTGCAATCCTGGATCCACTATCGTTGGAGTAAACCCATTAAACTCAGTTAGATTTATTTCTGAGTAAACACGATAGGCTTGTGCTGTAAATATAACATCTGTGCACACACAAATTGCAATATTAATCCCTTACCCCAAGCCTTAGCAGTTTATACTTTAGTGGTAAGAAACAAGATAACTTGCTCATATTAATCTGGACTTCTTCTTTTTTAAAAAGACAGTATTGTTACACCTAAAAAAATAGCGCGGAAGCATATTCTCTGTCCATAAACAAGGAAAGTCAGCAAGAAAACACTGTAAAAATTCACCTAGATTTTATGCATCCTTCCCCAGATACCCTGGGAATGGTCTGAGAAATGAAGCAGAAAAGCTCCTTTGAGAAGTATAACTCTTATATAGCAATTTCATTTCCAGTGGCAAGTGAGCTGTCATGGGCGAATTGTTCTTTGGTTGCTCTTGGGAAGTTCACCACCTGTTCGTATTCTTCTCCATAGACCAAAGGAGCATGCAGAGTGAATATAAAAGCAGCAGTCAAGTCAAATTGTTGCCTGCAGTCAAACAATCTCAAACTGTGAGCTCATCAGTTCTGATAAACTAAGCAGGTTGAGGCTAGGGCAGGACTTGGTTAGGAAGCAGCTACAGATACTTTGGATGCTGTAGGAAATGGCACAGGAAAGTCAGGTGGGGCCACTTCTCCAAGTTAAAAATTAATCAGGACCCAACTGTGGCCTTATGAGGCCAGATGATCATTGAGGTCCTTGTCTCTCAGTTTGCAGCTGAAGCTGAGTTTGATTGGTGGAGGCTAAGAGTCGAAGAACTGCACGTTCTGCTAATTACCTGTCTTTTTTTAATACTCTAGAGTAAATGTGTGTGGCCCCAATCCAGATTGGGACCACCATGGTCCTGGAGGGGAGGATTAAACCTCTCCCCCTCCCAATTTCCCCCCTGAAATCTCCATTGGCATCAATAGAGACTTTTTTCTTTTCTTTTTACTCCCCCACCCCCCATGTAGATGTGGATTTTTGGAATAAACTGGGGATGGGGGGAGGTTTAACTCTCCCCTTCCAGAGTGCAGTGGTCCAATCTGAGTTGGGGCCACATGCACTTATACTAGAGTGAAAAAGAGACACGCCTCAGCTACATGCTATGTGATTAGTGTAACATGTAGTTTGGCTCTAATATGTATGAAGCCCTATACGGCTTGCGATCAGGCTACTTAAAAGACCACCTTCTCCCATACAATCCTGCCCAGGCCTTGAGATCTTCAGGAGAGGCCCTTCTAGTTCTTTTGAGACCATGGCTTTCAGAGGCATATTTGATGGCAACGTGAAAGAGGGCCTTCTTGGTGGCCTTCTCAGTGGGCCACTCGGTGGGCCACTCCCAGGCTGTGGAACTCCTGCTAAGGCTCGGTTCGCTCTATCTCAGCAGGCAAAGACAACTTTATTCAAGCAGGTCTTTGACGTGTAAGTGGGTACGTTGGGTTGGATGCTGTTTTTATTTTTTTATTGCTGTGTTTTTATTGTGTTTTCATGCATTATTATTATTATTATTATTATTATTATTATTATTATTATTATTATTTTAATCGTGTTTTATTTATCAATGTAAGCTGCCTTGAACCATTTTTGTATGCACCATTTTTCTTGGTGCAAAGGCAGGGTACAAATCAAAGCAATCGATAGACAAATAAGTGTGTTGAAGGAGGGGTCCCTACCTATGCTTCCAGAATGCTAGAAGAGGGATGTTGAACCTCTTTCAGCCTGAGGGCCAGATTCCAATCGGGAGAAGCTCTTGGGGGGGGGGGGCTGCATTCCAGTGGTGGGTGGAGCCTAAGACAAGGGTGTTGGGGCCAAAAATACCTGCATATTTTACCTTAAAGCTCTTACTGCCAGTAATTAAGCCTTAGGAGAAGCATTTCATCCTTTGAGAATGAGTCAAAACTGCGCAAAAGCCAGGAAATCACCAAATGCTCAGTGGTTGGGGGCGTAGCCAACCAGGAATCCCAGAGGGCCAGATTAGGACACCAGGGAGGGGGGATTTGCATACCCACCAACATTTCACAGATGAAAATAGGGACACACATGTTAATTTGTAAGAGGTATAGTTAAGCAACATGAAGGGCGTGGCCAGGCAGCATGAGGGCATGGCCAAGGGTATGACCAGGAAACCAAACCAGAGGGCATGGTCAAGTACAAAATTTATTAGAGAAAACACACAAAATCTTATATATTATAATTATTACATTATTATATTATTTTATAATATTTTATAGGTGGCTTTTGTAATATTTTTTTTACCTTACTTAAACCCTTAATTGTTGACATCTGGTGTTTTTCATTGGGGGGGGGGTTGTCAGTGCTTGCAGGGCAATCTCTCTCTTTTTGTTTTAAAATTGTCAGGATTGGCACAAATTCAACAGGTGAAGCTTACCCACCCACCCCACACCCCCAAACACCCCCCCAAACACCCCCCCAAACATGGAGCTTCAGAGAGAAGGGGAAATTTCTTGCGTTTCCTTCCAACACCGTAAGCTCACCTGTTAGAGGCACAGAGTCAGCTCTGTTAGGAAATAAAATCTTTGGCAATATAAAGATAGGAATCATGTGATAAATTCCCTCATTTACCTCTCCCTCAGTCCAGGCTTTCACCCAGCTAATCTCTTTCCTACAGCAACGTGCAGCAGAGGCAGCAGGTAGAGCATGCGCACGCACCTACACACACACACATGTGAATTCCAGAGGGCCAGATTAGGACACCAGGAAGGAGGGATTTGACCCAAGGGCCTGAGGTTCTGCACTGCTGTGCTAGAACAGCCATCACATTTCTGAGTTGGTTAGGCATCCGGTCATGTTAAAACAAAATGCCCACTGATATCCTAGTCCTAAACAAGGTCAGCACAGTTCAGAGGCTCCTTGTGCACACATGCAGGAGTGTGCAGGGCAGCTCAAGGACTTTACTTACAACTTAGCCCTCATTGTATGGAGGCTCTGGTTGCATGAATATGGTTCCATATCAGAGGAGATCTTTCCGTTGCTGCAATGTGCAAAACAGCAACAGCTCAAAAAAGGACTTCTGCCGTTGCACAAATGGTCACAGGTATGTGCCCAATGTTCATGTGGAGGCACCGATTCATACAATCAACACCTTCTGCAACCCAGGCTGGGACCCTAATGGCAGCCCCACACACAGCACTGGGAGTGAACATAAAGGGCTCAGCCAATTTCTGAACCAGGCCACTGTGTGGGCGTCCCCATTCATTAACCACAATGTAACAGGCTGTGTGCATCTTCACAGTGCGGGTATATGGAGTTGCCACTAATATTGCACTGAATGGGGATGCCCGTATTTTCCAAAGCTTTGGGTGCACCTCCAAGCTTCTGTTGGTTTGTGCATTAAGTGGAAGAGGCCCTTGCATTCATCACATAGTTTTTTCAGGTTGGGGGTGTTAGAATCTTAATTGCTATACAGTGATCTTTTGATGATCTGAGACTGGAGACAGCAGCAGGGATGAGGGGTGCTGGGATTCGCTCATGTGGGGAAGAGTGTGTGGCGTAGTGGTGAGAGTGTTGGACTGGGACTCGGGTCGGGAGATCTGGGTTCAAATCCCCGCTCGGCCATGAAACTCACTGGGTGACTTTGGGCCAGTCACTGACTCTCAGCCTATCCTACCTCACAGGGTTGTTGTGAGGATAAAATGGAGAGGAGGATTATGTAAGCCGCCTTGGGTTCCTTGAAGGAAAAAAGGCAGGGTATAAATATAATAAATAAATAAATAAATAAATAAATAAAAGAGTGGTGGCTCTTCCCAGTGTGGGTGAGTCCTAACACCCACTGCCACCCACCCCTGCTGTTATCTCCAATCTGAGGTCAAAGATAACAGTGGGGAAGTGGGGCAGCCCAGGGCCTAAGCCCCAGCCCCTGGAGGAATCCCAAGCAACTGTATGCGCTGGATTGGAGTGTCCCGTGGAACAGATTAGACCCACGGGCTGGAGGTTGTGCATCCCTGCTGTAGAGTGATACAAACACTCTAGCTCAGGGCTCTTCAATCTTGGGTCCCCAGATGTTGCTGGACCACAGCTCCCAGAATCCCTTGCCATTAGCCATGCTGGCTGGGTATGCTGGGAGCTGTAGGCCAGCAACATCTGGGACACCCAAGGTTGGAGAGCCCTGCGCTAGCTTCTGTAGCCATTTTCTGTTGACAAGCCTAGCTCATAGGCTTCTGTGTTGTAAGTGAGCACAACATTCATTATCATATATTTAAAGATCCTTGTCAGTGGCTGACTTGTTCACAGTATAAAAATTCCTGGGGTATTTCCACAACAGGCAGAGAGCTAAAAAAACAAACAAACCCAAAACAAAACTGTAAACACAAACTCAATCCAATGTGCCTTGATTACTACTACAAAAAGGATGAAATACATACTGTAGGAGTGCCTTCCATTTTAAATGGCTAATATTTTTCAGGTCATAAATCATTGAAAGATATATTAATGTAACATTCTGACTGAACAGTGTATATTGCATGCTTATTTTTACTGGAGAGGGCAGCATATTTTTCACTGGAAAATCAGATGTTGGATTATCAGTCTTGAAAACATTACTGTTCAAACAAAGCAAATTCTCTCTCTCTCTCTTTATATAGAGAGAGGGGGGAGGGGGGAGAATGAATGTATGAATATATCTCCCTACCTTGCTTGTCTAAATGCATGACTACAAATCTGGAGAACAAAATACAAGAAGTATTCAGTTTTTTTAATGTTCTTTTGGACCCTTACATATTTCAGTAGCCTTGCCAGCAAGAGAACTGCTTGGAGCTTTGTCGGATTTAATTCAGTTTCCCTGGGTGGCATAGCGATTGCTTTGATTCTTGATTCCAACATGTGTGAATGTGTGAGACAAACTGTGAAGGCTTTTCCCATGCTCACCATGGCACTTCCTATTTGGTGCTCTATGGAGGAGTACATTTTGCTTTTCAGCTATTCAAATTGCCATTCAATTTCTAATTCAGATACCCTAGACTCTTCATTCACCTCAGTCCAAAGGGTTAGCCAAGGGTAGGTGTCTTGATGTAAGATATGTTCAAATGAATAACTATTGCAAGAATATAGAAAATGGCAAAAACTGACATCGCGTGCACACACACACATCTATCTATCTATCATGTATCTTTCTATCTATCTATCTATCTCTATAGTTACTGGGATTGTTTGAAAAGCTGCTGAAATTAACAGGGTACTGGAATATTAAGTTCTATTAAACTAAGATGGCTATGGTATGTCTCCTAATGTTCAGAGCAACACTAAACCATAGACTGGTAGAATGTGGGAATGAACCAAACAACTCCTTTATCATAAGTGTGGTATTATGTTTTATTGTGTTTTGTTTTGATCATCTGCTGGAAAACACTGGGGGAGGATGCAAATGTCATTTCTGACATATGCATATTTATTTGGACCTCAGTCCCAGTCCGACTGTGTGCAATGGGATTTACTCTTATTTTTGCTGCAACAAGCTAACATGGCTACCCATGGGTGTATCCTCTCTGGGTTTTAGTCTGAACTTTAAAGGAGCAATCCATGGTGCTGAACCCTACCCCCAAAATAGGTTCAGAACCATGAATAGCTCCTAAAAAGTTTAGACTACAACCTGGAGTTGAAACACTGCCCCACTGACATTGGGGCCACCAGCCTCCAATGTATGTCTCTGCTGTGTGTGTGTGTGTGTGAACATGCACATCTGTGCACATACATACATACACACACACACACACACACACGTATGTATGTATGTGTTCACAATTTCAGCCTTATAGAACCTACCTACCCAAGTAGGTGCAATGCACCCTGGGCATTGTCCTCCAGTACCCACTGCACTTGCTTGATCACCAATGAGGCCCACATCGGAAATGCTTTCCCTTATGAGCCTCGGAACTCCCTCCAGGGAATCAGGTAGTTCCATGGAGAAGCATTCAGATAATGGAAAGAGCTGCAACAGTGCTGCTCATCCCTATGCTTGCAAAAAGCTATGGGCCATGTGGGAGTAGCCTATGAAGTGGCTTCCCCCATGCCAGCATTAATCCAGGTTATTTTAGGGTTGACATTGGGATCAAGAGAAGGTGCAGTCTGGGCTCCTCCTCCTGTATGGTCTGCTGGGGCTTCTCAAAGTATCCCAGTGACTTGGAAAGAACATCTGCTGTGGCCTCACAGAGCAAGACTAATTTGAGTACTGAGCCTCAGAGACTCTTCTTGGAACTACCCATGAACCCCCTGCTGCCATATGCATGTACAGGGCTATTGAGTACTGATTTTTCTCAGCTCGGATATCTACGAAGTTGCTACCTCTTTGTGTTGCCTCTCCCCCTTCAATTAAAGGAGATCTGAACCTTTAAGAAAGACTGTCAGTTGTGTGTGACCAATTCCAGCTAATCAAGTCTTTATCACTGCTCTGGAGTTGAAGGAAACCACTTTCCTATGTGTGCATTTGAAGTACACATCAAAGGATTTGAACTCCAATAAAAACTGGTCTTGAGAATGAAATGATAGCTGGAAGGTTTAATTGCATATTGCTTTGTAGAGGCACCGCACAAGGCTGAAACCTTGCTTTGGACACCAGTGTGATAATTTGACGTTTTGAGCCCTGTCCCAAATGATCTGGAACTTTCATTTGGAATCCATGTAGTTTCTTTCCTTGAAATGCTTCCTCTTCCCTTAAAAATATCATATACAATAAGGTGCAGATTAGTTTTTGAGATGGAATGATTTGATCAGAATCCATTTGATAGCTTATTATGTGCTACACAGCACTGGGCCATACAGAATAGCTGGCTGCCTGGAGACATCCCAACAACGAGCAGGCAGCACTGAAGCTTGTGTGAAATTATGAGGCCATTGGGTACTCCCCTAATTTCCAGAACACCAGTATATAAAGTAGGCTCCTGGTAATGGGAGAAAAAAAAAATCTCAGATGTTTCTAGCTAAAAACCCAAGGGGACTTTAAAAGGTCTTTAAAAAGTTCCACTTCATTAAGATCCCCACTTAATTACACTGGTTTTTATAAACAATTTAGGGATTCTGCACTAATGCTGTAAGTAGAGACACTGAGAAAATTCCATTGAAGGAAATCATGAAAAATAAAAACCTTTTCCTTCTTTGTTTATGTGGCTTATAGGTATAATGAGAGAGCCAGGACTTAATTCATATTCTTCTCTTCTTCCTCCCCCCCCTTTCCCCCTTTTTGGCTGCAGTTTGTTTAGACTTTAGAGCTAGGGTGAGGATGATGAAAAGCAATTTGTGCTTAATATCAGTAGAAATAGACACAACAGAGAAAAAGTCATTATCGAGGCTGGAATGAATTAGAAATAAAGCCATTTTGTCAGAAGCAAATTATTGTTTACTTGATTGTATGGATCATTGGCGTTTGATATTAAAGTGACCGGTTTGTTCTATAAACCTATTTGCAAAAAATAGTTATTTACATATAAAATATTAGAAGTGAACGCCAGAGTAGTACAAAATATAGCAGTCAAACAAACACTTAAAAGAGTTGCTGCAGCACCATCATTCACAAATGCCCCAAACACATCATGCCTTTTAATTAGGGGCCATGAGAAGTGGTCAATATTACACAAGTACATATGTTCTCATTATTTAGTTTAGGCCTGTTTTTCAAAGGGAAATATGTTGTTCGGTATCTGAAACTGCATTCTGACATCTTGATATGACTGTCCTCATTTTCTGTGGTGTAGAGCATCAACAGTGAGGTTGAGTACCACTGGCTGTGTGACTCGGTCACCTACTTAGGGGGCTCTCTCACTGACAAAGTGAGCCTCCAGCTCAGTCTGTTCTAATGCATTATCTTAGGAAAACACATACACTGCCCTGTTGATTTCAAATGACTCACAAGCAGTAAAAGTCAGAGAATGTGGGCGGGGGATTGCCTACATGCTTTCCTTTCCTTTTCCCTGCCTCCCCAAACTTTAAGCATTTCAGTTCTAGCTGCTTTTGGCTGTGATTCTGTCTATCTATCTATCATCTACACATATACTTACTAGAAAGTAAGCTTCATGTAACACAAGGGGGGTTTCTTCTGAGTATGTATAGGGTTGCACTGTTACGCAAGCAAGGGTCAATTTATAGTTGGAGTGGGGAGAAAAAGAAGAAGATAACGCTCATTATAAATGATTGGATGTGTTGAACTACAACTTCCATCACCCCTGGCTAGGGATGTTGAAGAAACCTGCAATGACTTCAAATGAGTTTGGATTTCTGTGAATCTGATCTGCAAATTCTGCAGCAGACTGGCTTTTTCTGAGATCTGCAGATTTGCAGACCAGTTTGTTTGTTCTTTTAACTTTGGGGGGGATTTGCACAATTTTGTTCATTCGTTTGCAAATGCACATTAGCACAAGTGTGCATTAATGCCAATGCACATTCACTAATGTGCACTGGCAAAAATGCACACTGGCACAAATGTGTATTTGCAAATGAATGACATTCTTATACCAAAAAATCCAGTTCCATCACTGAGCAGACGACAGAATGAAAGATGCCTGACAACCTGCAAAACACAAATGGAATAGATTTAACAAAATCCGTACATCCCTACCCCTGGCCAACACATCTGCCAACACTGGAGAAATCTGCCCTAGGGAAAGAGACCTTGGAGCTGTCTATCATAGGACACCAAGATACATGACAATAGGCCTTTGGATAGCTCTCCCTGCTTTCCAGGGGGAATGCTGGTACCTGTTGACCAACCAGCCAGGCTTTATTACAATTCAAGATGTACAAAGCTCCTGGAGAATTCTTTTCCAGTCTTGGTGTTGAGATCATTCCCTCTATTTCTGAAGTTCAGTAGTGTGTGGATCTTTATATAATCAAAACAGCACCATCCATGCTCAAGAGGGGAAGTATCAGCAGGCTAGGGGGACCACCAAGGTTTTCTGGAGTACAAAAAATATTTAGGGGGAAAAACCCTACAGAGAGACAGAGAAAGGAACCGAAACAGCAAAAAGAGGACTGACCATGTTAAGTGGCCACAGAATAATGGCTGACTGTTCGGGGTGACAAAGATTTTTTTTTTTTTTTTTTTTTTTAAGATTTGGAAATGACAAAGTTGTTGAAATATTCAACCCAAATTCTAATTTTAGGCAGATTTTGGCAGTGTCTACTTTTGCCTATGCTGTGTTCTAACAAGATTTCACTGACTTTAAAAATCAAGTTTAAGCATGTATAATTCCCACCCACTAATAATGTAGCCTTCAAAATGCTGAGGAGCTATCAACCCACTAAACCCAGCAATTTAATCTTCAAATCATTTTCAAGATGGCATTCATATATCTACATATGAAAACTGGTAAATGTAGTTTTGCACTAGAAATGCTTAATCCAATCCCTATGACAAAAATTACATATAAAAGATGAGACCGATTTCCCCAAGGAAGTTATGTATACGAGTGGATTTTGTTTAAAGCTAATCTAAAGGTGCAATCCTATGTATGCTTAGGCAGAAAAAAGTCCTACGACTCCCAGTGTTGTAAAAATTCAGTAACTAATGAGTTAAAAGTAATGAAATGCTTCTCTCTGTCACTTTCTGCTGTTCAGACTGACCTCTGTTCCAGAAATGGAGACAGAGAGGTGAGACTGAGGAATGTTGCCTTCTTGCTTATCTTCTTTCCTTGAGCTAGCTAGGGACAGTGGGTGAGAGAGGACTGGAGGAGAAAGTCAGCCTGGCTAACCTCTGTCCCAGTTGTTTAGTGAGCATGTCTAAAGATTTCTGTTTCTCTATCTCTACTGTATTTTTCCATTCACAGCTAGAAGTTTCTGTTAGTACGGCGCATGTGTGGGATTGCGTCAGAAGATATTGTATAAATTGATAACATTTCAGCCTCCATGTTGAGATGCGGCGTTGCAGTATTATACTCCCACATCTCACTATTCTCGAGAATAAATCTGTTGGACCACTGCCAGTCTTTCTCTCCTTCTTAATGTCCATGATTTGAAGTGGGTACATTAGGATCTAGCATGTTTTTGCAACACCAGCATCCATTCTTCTGACTGCAGTGTGGTACAAGATATTGCAGTCCATCCCTATCCAAAACAAATTTCTCCAAGGATCTAAGATCACCATGGGAAGAAGGGGTGCACACGTTAGGAGTCTCCTGGAGGAATTCCAATGGTTGAATGATTCCTTGGCAAGTCTTATTGCGGAAGCTAAGGTCATTGCTAACATCATTCACCACAGAATTGAAGAGGATACACAGAAGGATCCAAAGGAAGAAGTGTTTCCATGATGACTCCACCAGAACACAAATTCTATTCTCTTAAAGATCAATTCAGGGCTGAAGTGTTAATTACAGCCATTGATTTGCTCCTCTCAGATTTTCAAACTCTAGCTGCTGAGGCCATGGGAAACTCTGAAACTTGTTTTCATTCATCTTAGACTCACCAGCTGTTGCAAAGGATGAAGAAATTGCAAAGTTTGCAAAATCCCTGTCCATCGCATATTCACAAGATGTGAACAAAGAGAAGTTGCAAGATGAACGTCGTCTGTTTTGGAAAATGAGGAAAGACTTGAATCTGTGTACCTCTGGAGGAGCCATGGGCATTGCACTTGAGCTTCTAAACTGGATTCATGGCAAAGGTCTAGGAACCTGCCCCAAAGTCTGAATACAAGATGGAGGTAGGGTCTGAGCCCCAACACACTAAACAACTCTTTGAAGCCAGAGTTTTTAGCACCAACAGAAACCTATTTCACAGTAATCCCAGCTGCTGGTAAGAAAAATTGTTATTTATATATTTTTTAAGTGGGAAGGATAGGGCACCTTAGTAGGTGCCAAAAAAGGTGTCTGGGGGGTGCACTGGTGCTCATGGGCACCATGTTGCCTACCACTGGTCTAGAATCTCTGGTCCCTCGGATATGCATTTGCTTGAAAATGCTTATTGCCTCGCTGGTCCCTGACTGTTAAGATCTACCTGCAGTCAGCAATTTGGGAGGATAGGCTGAACCATGTTATCAGGCTCTCAGTGGATAATGCACCTGCAAAGCAAATAATTATGATGATGTAATTGATGACTTTGCATCTATGGAGGCAAGGAAGAAATACTTTGCTTAGACCTGTAATTCTCCTTGTGCTTCCCGAAACAAAGAAAGTGTTTCAAACTTTGCTCTTCTTATTTTGTTCTTTACTTCATAATTTTGTGGAATACATTTAATAAATGCTTCATTTGCTGTTAACTTGTCTCTTTTATAAATTCTGCCAATCCGTCCTTGCCGTGGAAAAGCCTTCTTGTTTCCAGGGCAATGAAGAGTTGCATGTTGTGAGGTGTCTAGCTCCTGCATGCGGTATGCAAGAATTCTTACATGTGGTCCCCCAGCTCTGTACACAAATGTATGGGTTCTTGTAGGGCCCCCCAACATTGTATGTACCCCAGCCCCCATAAAACCTTTGGATGGCCCTGTGATTTTCCAAAGCTTCCAAACAAAATTACCAATGAAAAATTAATGTTCAGTAGCGACTCAGGCAGAAGTAGCATTTAAACACTGCAATATGCAATATAAAATGGTCACCAGAACTGGAGGTATGGGTTTATTACTATCCCAAGGAAAAGAGTGCTGCAGTCAGTAGGAACTGCTTCCTTAATTTCAGTGTACTTTGAATTTAGCTTCACTGTTCATGACCTGAGGACTTTTCTCATAAAACCCACCGAGTTTTGATGTATATAAGGTAGCTAAGGTACATACAATCCTAATTGTATTCCGCTATTAACTTCAATAATACTCCTCACGGCTCTCACACAGAATGACACCAAGTGAATATTCATTTGTTTTATCTATAATGCATACTCTTTCTTGATACTGTAGCTCTTCAACAATTCAAAGTGCTGTATTGTTTGTAACAAATGCTATTAATTATAAATGCCCTGTCATCTGGTTGCTGGGATAAACATCATTTGGAACAAAATATTCGAGAGGAATAATAAAGGATTCCTTAGTAAATACTCTGGCACCAAATCTTTATTTTTAAAACACTGCAGGTTTGCAACCTATTGTTAGTCAGCTTTTACTTTAAAAAAAAGTTCACATTTTTAAACATTCCCTCAATGTTTTAATTGTCAAAACAATTATAAACTCTTAAGGCTATGAAAACGAGTTCTATGAGAGAAGGCTGAAGGGACTTGGTATGTTTAGCCTGGAGAAGTCTGGAGAGTGGGGAGAACTCTTAAAATGCCTGAAGGGCTGTCACAGAGAAGAGGGCAAAAAAAAATAAACATGAAAAATTGCTGCTGCACCAGAGGGCAGGACTAGATCTAATAAACTATAGGAGGGTAGTTTTGGGTTGAGTATTAAGAAAAACATATGAATAGCAAGAGCAGTTGAACAAAGAAACCAGTTGCCGTGTTTGTGTGTGATTTCTCTCTTGCTGAAGGTCTTCAAGCAGAGGCTGGAAAGCCATCTATCAGGCATGCTTTAGTTCTTGATTTCCCGGATCAAGCAGGGGGTTGAAGTAGATGGCCTACAAGGCATCCCCTATGGTTCCATGAGTATAGTTCCATCCATGGAGTTCTGAACACTTGCATATTATATCTGAACTGGTGCCTGAAATATATATGTTGCAATATAATGAACATGCAATGAGATAACACATAAAGGTGACACAGGAATCGTCTTTTAAATTTATTTAATTATTTATTTGATTTGTACCCTGCCTTTCTTCCAAGAAAATGGCAAGATAAATAAAACTTTATTAAACCAGTAATTAAACAAATACATTAAATACACAATTAAAAACGCAACAATAAGAGAATAAAAAACAACACCTAATCCAACAGAACCGCTTACATGCCAACTGATTAGCCCTATTCTGGTATGCAGCTGCCCACTTGTAGGGCTAAACTAGGTAAACTAATAAAATGGAGAGGAGGAGGAGGAGGATTATGTAAGCCGCTTGGGTTCCTTGAAGGAAAAAAGGTGGGGTATAAATATAATAAATAAATAAATTAAATAAATAAATAAACGGACATGGGTGTGCATGTAAGCCCTTCTCCCATTGTCTGCACATGCCCAGCTTCCGGTTAGACCATTAAAAGTTGAGCGTGCAGGTCTGAAGACCTGATTATGCATTAATGTTAAGGCAGACTTGAAATACCTCCTTCCAACTTTGCTATCTTGTTTGTAGGATGAAGAATTAGAGTATTTTGGGGGCCAGGAACAAAGTGGGGGTGATCTTACCAGCAGCAATTGGAGCCAAATCAGAGTGATGGTAATCCTTTCTACAGTCATTCTGGAGCTTTGTGGGGGAGAAAATGGCACCCACCAACAACTGGGAACTTTTGCCATCCTCTAGACTATGAGACAGGCAGCACAAACAAAAAAAGTGAATAATTTTCATGACCCCATTTTTGACTGAAGAGATTATGAAAAGGACTTTTGGCTCAACCCTAGTTAAAGTTACCTAGCAATTTCGCTCATGTGAAATGGACATTATTCCTCCTTAAAGTCTGCTAAGGTAGGTGTAACAACCACCAGAGAATACTTCAATTTCTTAATTTTTTTTCTTGGTGTAGTAGACAAGGCTTCATCTACCTACTTCTGTCTCCTTAGACTCTTCTGTGGCTGGGCAACAGGCAGTATGGAAAGCAAACTCTTTATAGGGTGGAGAACTGTTGTAGGGTGGTGGGGTGAATCACCCCTCACTGGGCCTTCTGCAGACCGGATGATGTCACTGGGCATGGTCACACCCACTGACATCATCTCCCCAACCCCTGGCCATTTTGCCTTTCTCCATGCTTGGAGATGGAGAGGCACAGAGTTGCTTCATCCCCATGGGGGCAGCATGCAATATGTGAAGCCACTTGGCCAGCACTGGGAAGAGTGGCCACTCCTTCCAGCACCAGTCAAGTCCCCCACCTGCATCCCTGCTGTTATCTCCAATCTGAGATTGGAGATAACAGCAGGATTTCCTCCAGGGAGAATTTCTCAAGGGGGAACTCAAGGAGGCTCCACGGGTTGGATTAGGTCCATGGGCCAGAGGTTCTGTATCTCTGCTTTACAGAGTATGGTATGAGCTCTACAGGAACTTGATCAAAGTTATCAGCAAGTATCCTAATCAAAGAAGTATAAGCCATAATATCATGGAATATACCAAGATATATTCTGATCACATTCTAGTTTCTGCACCACATGCTATTTCTGGTATGGCCAAGATGCCATGTACATAGTTGTAGATGACAACTGAAGGTCACTCTTGGTGCTGACTTCTCCTTGATTCTTTCACAGCCTCCATCACATTTAGCTGTTCTTCTTTAGGCAGACCCCTTTAGCTCTGTGCCAGTTACTTCTTTACTGCTGGCTTCACATGATGTGATGGTGTCAAATATTCAATAACCATAGTGTTTTATATGGAATTTATTTTAAGAGGCTGGAAAGTGGAAAGTATGTTGTAGAATTTCTGATGGTTCTAGAATTTCAGATACATTTTCCTGTTACACAGATGCAAGGATTAATTGATTTTTTTTCCTGGACACTTTAAGACATCAAGGGACCCAGAGAATGTTAGAACTTGGAAAATCCCATTTTTGACAACCCTGTTTACCATCTTTCAGTTTTCTATAGTGAAAACAGAATATGTAATAAACTCATGAATTACTACAAAAAGAATATTGAAGTTGCTGTATTAAAATGTATGAGTGTCTGGATATTTTATGCAGGTTTTCTGTCATATGCAATATTTTATCATCTGCCTTTGAGGTGGATGGGTGGGAAGGAACATCAGTCTTCTTTTAAAAAGAGAAACAGATTACAAGCTGGTTTTCAATTTCCTTTTTAAAAAGCTCATTATCACTTCCTGTGAGTAATTGCAAACATGTTCTCTCAAATGAAGTTTTTCCAATGACGAAAGTAATACATAGGCAACATGTGCATGCTTCTAATACACTTTGTAGTACCCCAATTAGCTGCACTTCATTCTAAAATATCAATACTTCTCAGGTCATTGATGGACAGATCATCCAGGCATATGCTGTGATAATACCAATTGGTTTAACTAATAGCCTTCTACCTAGATTGGGTATCTGCTTTAGTGCCATGATCAGATAAACCTCCTAAGAACATAATAAGGGACCTGCTAAATCAAAATGCAAGAGCCCTGCAGGATGATCTGCCAAAAGGGCTACCTAGTTCAGCATCCTGTTCCCACACTGGCTAACCAAATGCCTATGGGAAGCCATAACGTGTACCACTTGAGGAAACCCTGTTGTGATCCCTGCACAAGTGTTAAATCCAATACTTTGATTCTGCTTGCACAAGGCCTTGCAGAAGGCATTGTACAAGATGTTGCACAAGGCATTGCACAACTCATCACGTCTAGGTGTTTCATGCACTTGTTGCACTAGTAAGTTATATCCAATGTTACACTAGCAGAAAAATTACAAAAGTTACTGTTGTTCTCTTAGTGGTTGCACAACGACTATCAAAACCAGCACAACTAGTGTAAGTAATACCTAATCTAATGATGACACTAGGTGTCATCAGCAAACATAGCCATGTCACTGCCCTCCCCTAACTTTAATTAAAAAGCAGTGTTCCCAATACAGTTGTTTGGGAGACTCACTTCTTACATCCACTTCTTACATCCCTCCATTCTACTGCTAAATTTACTCAGGATCCTTTGTCAAAAGCTTTTTGAACATCCAAGTATACTATCCACATGCTTATTAACATTCTTAAAGAACTCTAAAAGGTTAGTGAGACAGGGCTTACCTGTGCAGAAGTCATGTCAACTCTTCTTCAATAAAATCTGTCCTTCTATATGCTTGATGAGTTCATCTTTCATTATGTGTTCTGTTAACAGAACAGATGTTAAGCTAACTGGCCTGTAATTCCTGGATCCCAGGACTACTTTCTTCCAGCACCTGGCTTCCTAGAACAGACAGACAGATGCCTGGGGGAAGCCCACAAGCAGGATTTTAAGGCAATGCCACTCTTCTGCCATTATTTCCAAGGCCAGCCCTATCATTAGGCAGAGTTAGGCGGAGTTCAGTGGCCACAGGTAGCAGATGCTCAGGCAGAGTTCACTGTGTCATTTTGCCTGCCCTGCACCCCTAAGCTAGCCTGCTGTACTCATGGGACAGATGCTGATACTGTAGACCGAACAGCTCTCTGGACTATCCTTATGAAAATTGGATGCCCCAATAAATTTGTGAATATCTTGCGACTTCTCCATGACAACATGACGGCTACGGTCTTGGACAACAACGGCTCTCATGGTGCTCCATTTAAAGTGGGATCAGGTGTTAAACAGGGATGTGTTATTGCCCCAACATTATTTGCTATTTTCATCGCCATGATTTTACATCTTGTCGAGGGGAAACTTCCCATTGGTGTGGGAATTATATATCGAACAGATGGAAAGCTTTTTAATCTCAGCAGGCTGAAAGCAAAAAGTAAGGTAATTACAACCTCCGTTGTGGAACCTCAGTATGCTGATGATAATGTGGTCTCCGCACATTCAGAGGATGGTCTCCAAACTATCCTAAATGCTTTTGCAGAAGCATACGGAAAACTTGGTTTCTCACTTAACATCAAAAAAACCAAAGTGCTTCATCAGCAAGTGCAAGCTAACCCTTTGGTGATGCCATCTATCCAGCTTGGCAGGACAATACTGGAAAATGTTGATCATTTTCTCTATCTTGGCAGCTATCTTTCTGTTACAGCTAACATCGACAGTGAAATCCAGCATCGTCTGAGCTCCGCAAGTGCCGCGTTTTCTCGAATGAAACATAGAGTGTTCGAGGATCGGGATATTTGTAAGAAGACCAAAACACTGGTTTATGAAGCCATTGTATTACCAACTTTATTGTATGCCTGCGAAACATGGACTATCTATAAACGTCACCTCCAACTCCTTGAAAGATTTCATCAACGTTGCCTCTGGAAAATCCTGCAAATTACCTGGGAAGATAGGAGAACAAATGTCAGTGTACTGGAAGAAGCAAAGACTACTAGCATTGAAAAAATGATCCTTCAACGCCAACTTCAGTGGACCGGTCATGTTGTTCGAATGCCTGACTGCCGTCTCCCAAAGCAGTTACTTTATTCCCAACTCAAGGATGGAAAGCGGAATATCGGTGGTCAATATAAGAGGTTTAAAGATGTTCTTAAGGCTGATCTAAAAAAAATGCAATATAAACATCAAAAACTGGGAAGCTCTGGCCCATGAACGATCTAACTGGAGGTTGGCCTTTCACAAAGGTTCTATGGACTTTGAAGAAGCTCGAGTGCAAGGTGAAAGGGAGAAACGTGCTAAGCGAAAAGCACGTCAAATGAATCCTTTACAAGACCATCTGGTAACCTGTGTCCTCACTGTGGGAAGCTGTGTGGATCTTGAATTGGCCTCCACAGTCACTTACGGACCCATCGCTAGAGTCTACACAATTTTCTTTAGAATTCTCCTCCTTTTAAAATCTCCTTTTTGTAAATTTTCTTTTTTATCCTGGAAGACAATCTTACTTGGTCACAAGTGATCGCCTGACTGACTGCCTGCTATCCCATCACCATTGTTGAGGTAAGATTCAAGTGCTAAGTCCAGTTGGTTTCTATACATTGTCCTTTACCTCAGGCAGCAAAATGTCTTCACCCAGCCCTGGGTTTTGCCACCAGCTACTGAAATTCGGCAGTGTCCTGTCTCTGAACTCAGACATTCCATATGATCACCAGGGCTAAAGAGCTATTGATAGGCCTATCTTCCATGACCTTTGTAAAGCCATTTTTGTTAGTGGTTATTACTACATCTTGCAGCAGCAAATGCCATAAATGAATTAGAAGTTGTGGTTTTTGTCTGCTCTGGTTTTTAAAAAACTTGATTTTTGTCTGCCTTGAACCTCCTGCTAATCAATTTCCAGGTAAACTGTTGTGTGGTCATATTCTGGTAAGAACAACAAATCTGCTGGAGCATCAGATGAGAGGCTCTTCCC
The DNA here is from genome assembly GCA_021292165.1 of Shinisaurus crocodilurus. Lineage (NCBI taxonomy): Eukaryota > Metazoa > Chordata > Lepidosauria > Squamata > Shinisauridae > Shinisaurus > Shinisaurus crocodilurus. The sequence goes on along the minus strand of CM037878.1, from coordinate 45,333,999 downwards.
CTTACTCAATTGTGTGTGTACCTCAGGAGCAGCAAAGAATAAAGTGCAGATGATGGATCATAAGTAATATGGACATGAGGGAAAGCCTAGAAGCAGACAAGTTATCACTGTGTCAGGAAGGTGTTAGGAAGGTGAATGGAAAAATCCATTAGACAGTGTTAGGGCTGAGGAACAGGTGTGGGCAGCAGTCTGAGGTGAGCCAGTAGCCAGAACCTAAGAGACAAGCCAGTAATTGGGACTGAGGAGTAAGTCAGGACCAAAGGACAACCCAGGAGGCAGAACCAAGGCACAACAATGACTACAGGAACACAACAGAGCTTGGAAGGACCATGCCGCTCAAGTAAGACTCAGCTGGAGGGGGAAGCCCTCTTATACTGCTTCCTGTGCAGAAGGATCCAATGGTGAGCCTAGGTGAGAAGAGCCCGTCGTAGGCATGAAGGCACTTCACTGAGAGAGCTACTACAATACCACATGCAGTCCAGTGCTGTTCACCATTTGTGGCAGCCACACAGAGATTCCAGCAGCTCCTGACAGACTGTGAGTGAGGTGTATGCTTCCTTGGCACAATTTTTCTCTCTGGTATTTTCTTTTTCCTATTCCTGAATTAGTCACATGGGTGACCTGATTCTATCAGAACTAGTCACATACTGCTGAGAATGACATCACCATATACAATAACAGTTAAACCAATGGGAACTGAAATGAGTAAAGTTAAACTTTTTTTTGACCAGGCATGCAGAAAAATGGTCAAGAAGTGAAGCATTTTTCAGCACTGTTAAAAATGTTCATAAAACATGATGAGTGGTTTTATCCTAGTCCTATTCCCTCCCCCTCCCAAGTGCCATTTCTAAATGAATGAGAGTTTACAGTTCTCTCTCTCTCTCTCTCTCTCTCTCTCTGGTTCTTATGATGTGGATTGCTGCCAAAATGCTTCTGAGGCTTTGTTGCTAGAAAGTCCAAGACTCCTTAAGCACTCAGTGGTGTCAGTTGCCATTAAGATGAGGAGGCATAATTTGAACTTTCCTGTTCAAATGTGTGCTTGGGTATGGCATTCAGCCATGTTTCTGGTTCTGCAAATATTGTACTGTAAGGTTTGGGAAATGAAAAATTGCCATTAGGTTAATGAGTGGCTGGGAATCTTCAATGTGCATTTCTCCAGACTGTGCCTGTCTAGTTCAATGCTACTGAATTAATAACAATTCCGTAACTTAATTCAATCAGTACTTGATTTGGTCCTCCCACCCCACCCCCACCCCGTTCAGGTTGATTGAAAACCCAGAGTGGAAATCCCATTAAAAATGCAAGAATTTTCATTTGTATTAGGATCACATTACATTTGTCTAGTGGTGTGTGTGTGTGTGTGTGTGTGTGTGTTTGGATACTTCTATATGTGGGTAGACACTGTTACTGTTTTGTCAATAAAGAATGTTAGTACTCAGAAAAGTTAAATTAATGGTTAAAATATAGTTATTCCAAAGGTAATGTTAGCATCACAAATTGTGTGGTGTGCACACTTGGAAGGATTCAGGGCCACTTCTTCCCATGGGAGCACTGTGGTAATATTTTAGCATTCAAAGTGTTTCACAAACCTTGTCCGTCAGTCTCATGTTCCAATATCACATAGAAAGTGAAAATGCTGGTACCCATTTTAAGTGTGAATGTAGAAATGTCTAGGAATAACCAAACTGAAATTCTTTACATTTGGGAGAGGTAGAGGGCACACTGTCAGATCCATATGGCTATATTGTAACATTGAAGCCTTTTACAAATTCATTTAGCTTCAGGAGAATTCTACAGATGTGTAGATATTTAACATTTGGCTGATGGTGACTCTCACCAGTGCATTAGAATGGCTGCTTTAGGGCTCCATGACCATAGACTCAGTTACTCTAAACCTGCACTTATCTGCAGCTCTGCCAAGGATGAGCTAATGTTGCATAGCATTTACGTAAGACCCTGGCAGATCAGTGGGGAGTGGGGGAGGGGTGCTATCACCAGGCTAATCCTATAATCTAGTCAATACCTCTCAGAGACTGGGAATGTAAAAGAGTCATTGTCAGATCTGAATCTATGAGTTGTAGTGCAATCAGCTACCTTGGTTGTTCTTGGATGAGACTAGCCTTGGATTTTGTCAGCTATAGAGAGGCAGGGCCAGCCCTTTCATCAGGCAGAGTGAGGCAGCCACCTTAGGCAGCAGATCCTGGGAGGCAGCAGCAAGGTGTGGGAGAAGAGAGCTCTGTGCCATGCTGCCCGCCATGTGCCCTCTAAACTGAGCTCAGGTGCAGTGGAGGATGCTGTCCCATCCCCAGTGTTGAATTAAGATTCAACTGCAACTGCTAGTCCAGTTGGCTGTTCTACATGGAATGGGAGGGTGCACTATATTGTTCATTGTCTCAGGCAACAAAATGTCTTGGGCTAGCCTTGTAAAGAGAGGGGAAGGAAATCCACCAGCCTTTTGATCAGGGTGACCAAAAGTGGAGATGGGAAGTTCCCACAGACATTTCAGATATATTCCACATGTTGCCCATGTTGTGGGAGCATTGAATCATTCACCGGACATCCCCTTTGTAACCTTGTTTCCTATATCAATACAACTCTTGAAGTGTCCAGTGTCCATGAAAGCTTATGCCATAAAACATTTGTTAGTCTTTAAGGTGTTGTTGTTTTGGATTGTCTGAACATTTTACATATCTATCAATCCATTTTAGGAGGGAATAATTGAGCTTCATCCTATTGGATTTACTTCTTTATTACTACCAGCCCCACAATTTAGCCTCTCAAGGCAGCCCACAACGCCATTAGAACTTCAATATATAAGAGGCCGTATTGCAACAACTTAATTTTAAAGCAACGCAGCCAAGATACTGTAAAAACAGAGTGACATGTAATCATAGCCTTGTTTAAATGGAAAGGTCTTCTTAGCCATCGTACAAAAGATGGGAAGTGATTTGGTATGGTAGGACACTATAAGCGAGCAGATCCACAAAGAAAGTGCCACTACTGAGAAGGCTGCACTCAGTGTAACTAACCCTCTTATTCTTTAAAGCAGTGTTCTCCAACCTTGGGTCCCCAGATGTTTTTGGCCTACAACTCCCAGCATGCCCCAGCCAGCTCCAAGGTCGGAGAACGCTGCTTTAAAGGCTCTATAGGTCAAATGATATGTGAAATATCTGATTGCATTTCATGTATTATTATGATTTTAAATAGCAGATGTCACGGAGGGGGATCAGGACTGAGACCACAGTGCTTGGTGAGATGGGATCAATGGCAGCTTCGCTCCTGGGGGAATAATAGATTCAGGAGGGTGATTTTCACTGGGACCACAGCATGGAGGGTTAAATTCTCCCTCCCTGCATGCCATGGTCCTGAGACCAGCCCCTACGGTTGTTATTTTTTAAAAAAAATCACATACATGAATTGCAACCACACATTTCACAAATCATCTATTTCAGCCCTCAGAGAAGGGCCTTCCCTGGTAATATAAGAGTATACAGATTAACGCAGCCAAGGAGACATTTCCTCAAGTACGGGAGGCTTTAAACGTTACAGGTTTTAAAACTTGAAAACTACATTTTGAATTGTGCCCAGTGCTGTTCTCTGAAAATAAATATTATACGTTCTTTCTTACCAGTTCTGGTTACCAATCTGGCTACCACATTCTGGAACAGCTGAAGTTTGTCTTCCCATGTAGAGCACATTACAATGGTCCAGTTTGGAAGTTACCAGGGTATGTATCTTGGCCAGATATACTTCTTAAGAGTTTCAGTGGAAAAGACACTGGGTGTGATGATTTTAAGCCATATCATTCTGACTCCAGAAAGAAATATCCTCGGATCAGCAACCACATGCATTTATCCTTTCAAAATAGATTATTCCTTTTCAACCCCTCACTGAGTGAGTTATTTTCTCCCTACATGCCTGACTGATTCTTTTTTTCTTCTTCCCCATCTCCACTTTCCAGCCTTCTGTTCTTGGGCTTCACCCAGGGATTTCCCTTTGTCACTTTATTAAGTGCACATTCAGTAGATTAACATCTTGACATAGTTTCTAACCATCTGCTATTGGGAAACAATATTTGGAGCAATTGTCAAAATTTAGCTGAGATAAGTCCAGTGGGAACTTTCCCCCTGTAACAGTGTTTGTCTTCTTAATATTAGCAATGATCACATTACCATAACTAAGTAAGTGGAGATGTCTGAAGAGTGCTATGGTGTAGGACTTCATTACCCCTTTTGTTGCAACATCTTCAGGTTACATTTGAAGAGTTGTCCCTTCCAAGAGCTGTAACGCACACGTGGTGGGAGTTCCCAAAGTTTGGTTTTAACCTAGGGTTGCCAATTTTGCATGACCTGCTCCTTTACAGATTTGCTCAAATGTGAAATTGCTTAACTTCCAACCAAAATATAGAATTTATCCCCAAGACCAGCCTATGTACCAGAGGAATGGAAAGCAGGTAATGTAACATCAGTTAAAAAAAAAGGGGGGGGGGATCCAGGAAATTACATGCTAGTTAACATAACTTCTATTCTGGGTAAATAGGTGCAAAAGAGATTCTTGTTGCAAAACCTGATACTTTCAATTTGGCTGAGTAACCGAATGTGCTCGCTCTCTCCTCTAGGGGGCAGTATCTCTACCTAATGAAATACAGTGGCAGCTTTCAATGGGAAGAGGGCATTTTTACATCAGTATTCACCTAAGGCAGAATTGGCATGATCATTCAGGCGCTAAAGGAAGTTACGTAACACGTATAGCCCAATCCTCTGTATGTTTACTAGGAAGTAAGTCCCATTGGGTTCAGTGGGACTTATGCCCAGGTACATGAGCACAGGATTGTAGCTGTCATCTAAATCAGTCCATTTCAGACACATTGTTTTTATGAACTGGGATAGTGGTTAAAAAATATGCACAGGTTTTCCAGCACAATCCTGTGCATGTTTACTTGGAAGTAAGTCTCACTAAGTTCAATAGGACTTACTTGCCAGTGTTTTTAGGACTGGAGCCAAAGTCATGGCTCGTCATGGATAGAAATATGAAATTTCATATAATCTTACCATATATTAATTAATAGAAACCAAAAATTTCTTTCTAGTGGCCCAGGCTAGCACTTAGTCTTCTTGATTAATGATTTCTTTTTTAAAATGTGCCAATAGCATTTCATGTCTTGAAAGTTAGATAAAAATCCTGCCCAATATGTTTGGCTTTGTTTCAAAGCCATATTTGTATCTGAATGTCAGCAGACTATCAAAGATCAGAAATGCTGAAGCATCTTGGCACTGAAGTGGCATGAGATGGATGAATAATGAGAAGTTGGAGATGAAGCAGGAAGTAATAATGCCACTTTCACTCCAGAGTCCTGCGTGCTGGCAGAAAATGCTTGTCACTTTTCCTGTTTCATATCCTGTTTCTGAGCCATTCAGTGAACTTTGGACTTTGATTTCTGTTTAGGTAATGAAAATGTAAATCTTTTGGACTGGTATTCTCAGTTAATTTATTTAAAATATGTGGTCCTCAAGGATGCTTACAAATGTAGTTTGTAGTAGAACACAATAATATACAAACAATAAGAAATTAAAGAAGCAACCTAACAAATAACAAATAGGTAGAAAGCCGTTAAGAAGATCAGTACGCTGCTGTTGATATGGTCTTTATGTTGTTGTATTATGATGCTGTTCTACTGTGGTTTGCCCGAGTGGCACTTTGGAGGGGCTGTCAGTGGTTTGCAGAACCTTTAAAAAATAATAATGCTCAAATATAATTGTATTATTATTATTTTGGCCGCACTTGCACAACTGTGGCAGTTTGCAGTTCCATGAGTGTGGGAATTTGAAGCCTCAGCTGCCTCAATGTCCTGGGGGGTACCTGCTACCAAGGTGCAGCAGGTACTAACCCTGCACACTGCCCCAAAGAGGCTCCAAATAGATTCCCTCCCCTTTGGTTTCTCTTGACAGCTGTCAAAAGGCAGGCAGGCTGTGAAGAGAACCAAAGATGCAAGTGATCTTGGCTCACAAAAAGGGGGTGATGTGATTTACACCCCCTTCATGGCAAGATGTTCAACTTTTTTTCCACCTGGACAGTCCTCAGGGTGGTGTACATTCATTTTGTACTTTCCCTGAGATTCTAGGTGCGTCACCCCACTTTTTCTGGGGGAAAAGTATCCCCTTTAAAAGGTGGTCCCCTTTAAAAGGGTTTTTTGAGAGGGCAATGGGTGGTTTTGGACTGGGACATATTGCTGTATAAAAAGGTTAAAATGCAAAAAAGCCACGGGGAGCTGAAAATGAGGAGGGCAGCAAGCCAGTGCCACCCACCCACCAAGTGCTGCTTGGGTACTTGTGGGGTGGCTGGCCCTGGTGGCAGCCAGGGTGAGCTTGGGAAGAACAGCAAGGGGTGGAAAGTAAATCCTATAATGTTCAATTGGGCTTTCTCCCAGGTAAGTGGTATAGGCTTGCAAGCTAAATCAAAAGCTACTAGGGCAGCAATGGGTGGTGGGTGATAGAAAGTAACTTTCCTAATAACTAACACTCAAGGCAGACACAAACAACAGCAAAAAGATGCAAGGGATGGGATTTTAGGAAATTATTTCAGGAAAGGATTGCAGAGCATTGCAGAGGGGGAAAAGTAGGTTGATGCTGGGCTGAAATGGAAAGCATGTATGTTTGTCTTGGATTTGTTCTTTTTGAAGGTAAAATCTCCTCCTCCTCTGTTTTTGCAGATTGCCCCTCCCAGCCTCGCGTAGCTGTGGCGGGGGGGGGACAATTTGCGCGTGGGGGAATGACGGATCGGACCACAATGGTCTGATATTAATCTACCAATCAGGAGGCAGAGTGGGCGGAGTGGTAGAACCGATATTAGGCTTGCACCCACCATTTTCTGCCTCCTTTCGAACACGGCTCCCTCCCTCCCATCCCTGTTTGCAGTGTAGGTTTTACTGGCCGCCTGTTTCCAGGGGCCGAGTAGGAATTTTGGTTCATTGTCCTAATTGGCCGGGGGCAATGTTCGTGTTTCGGCTACTCTGCACTGTATTTCAGGGTTTGGGTGCTTAGTGGCATTGTCCATTCGGTCACATTGGCGGTTAAGTGCGGGATTAGGCAGTTTTAGGGGCTCGGTGATCATCCTATGGCACCTTTCAGGTGAGAGGCATGCCCGAGGCTCCTGCCGCCGAGTGCCTCACGGCTCGGTTGTGCCGAGATAAGGCACGTCTCTGAGGTCTTCCTAACTCACCTGTATTGGTGCCTCACGGCCAGTGCGAGGCTGACTGCGGGAAAGACCTTCCAGCACCGTGTGGTGTTAAGCAAGGAGGGGATGACCTGGCTGCCGTCGCCCTCCTTGCTGGATGTTTCGCCCTATAGCAATGGTGACCGGCTGATAGCCGGTGTAATTAGTACCCGCACTTTTTCCCTTCGTAGATTCCCTATTGATGTTTCAATAAATGTGGTCCATTACTTTTACCACAATTTGTACCCTACAACTGTGTCCAAGTCGTTATTTCTCCTTTACGCGCACAATTATAATCTGTAGTGCTTTACAAAGATAAAGGCAAATACAACTTGCAAGCTTACCGTATTTTTCGCTCCATAAGACGCACTCCCCCCCCCCCAAAAAAAAACTAGGTGGAAATGTCTGTGCGTCCTATGGAGTGAATACAGTAAAAAAAAAATTTATTTTATTTTTTTTTTACTTTCCTCTGCTGGTCCGGAACAGCGGAGGACTCTTGGGCAGGGTGGGGGAAGCCCCCGCCTCTCAGCTGATTCCCACCCAACAGCTGATTTAAAAAATATATATTATTATTATTATTATTATTATTATTATTATTATTACCTTTCCTCTGCTGGTCCGGAAGAGCGGAGGACTCCTGGGCAGGGTGGGGGAAGCCCCCGCCTCTCAGCTGATTCCCCGTGGAACAGCTGATTTTTTAAAAAATAAAATTATTATTATTATTATTACTATTTATTTTTTTTACTTTCCTCTGCTGGTCCGGAAGAGCGGAGGACTCCTGGGCAGGGTGGGGGAAGCCCCCGCCTCTCAGCTGATTCCCCGTGGAACAGCTGATTTAAAAAAAATAAAATTATTATTATTATTATTATTTATTTATTTTTTATTTTTACTTTCCTCTGCTGGTCTGGAAGAATGGAGGACTCCTGGGCAGGGTGGGGGAAGCCCCCACCTCTCAGCTGATTCCCCACAGAACAGCTGATATATTTTTTTAAAAAAAATATTATTATTAATTTTTTTTTATTTTTAACTTTCCTCTGCTGGTCCGGAAGAGCGGAGGACTCCTGGGCAGGGCAGGGAATCCCCGCCTCTCAGCTGATTCCCCACGGAACAGCTGATTTAAAAAAATTTTTTTTTTTTTTTTGCTACCATACGGTAAGTGCGTCTTATGGTCCAGTGCATCTTATGGAGCGAAAAATGTGGTATATTCTGAGGTTATGAAATTGGAGAGAGGGATGGAGAGTAAAGAGAAGGCCAGGGAGTACATTAGAGAAAGTGTAGGTGAAGACAGAGGTCATTAGCAACTACTTGAAAGTTCCAAAAGAAAAATGCTAAAATTCATGTTAGCACAATACCTTCATTAAGCCAGCTCAAAGGTCACAAAGCACTGTGCAAGCTTTCAAGTTCTTTAGAATTCTTCATCAGGCAAGATAGTAAACAAAGGGAAAAAAGAGGGGGAGGAAGGGGGGAAAAAGTGCCTGTCTGATGCTAAAGTCATGGACTCTACATTTGGTTACAGTCTTAAGATGAAAGCAAGAGCCAGACGGTCATTGTGACAGGCTAGTGGATTGTAAAAGTAGAGAACAAGCAGAGAGAAAGGATGGAAGCAAGAGACAGAGGAATAGAATTTAGGCTTAAATAGATTCAGGATACAGGGGTGAAGCAAGAGAGGAAGAGTATAATTTTATTTACTTATTACTTACTTACTTAGCCTAGGGCAGAGGTGGACAATTTGTGGCCCTCCAAATGTTTTGGCCTACAACTCCCATCAGCCCTAGCCAGCATAGCCAATGGTGAGGGATAATGGGAGTTGTAGACCAAAACATCTGGAGGTCCACAAGTTGCCCACCCCTGGCTAGGGAAACTCAAAAAAACACAGGGTTGCATCCAATGTTACTCCTACTTAGAGTAGACCCACTGAAATGAATGGGACTTCAGTTAGACCAACACTGGCTACAACAACCCACAGCATCCGTTGCTATAGCAGGTAAATGAAACTGCTCCATGAAAAAAATAATAACACCATCAATAAAGTATGCCTGATTTTTCATCTTTCAAAAAGACATTTGTGGTCACCTTGCTCTTTTTGAGTTTTTGCGTTAGCACTGCTGCCTGCAAAACTGTAAGCAACGTCCCTACAATGATCACAGGAAGCTGCCTTATAGAAGGTCAAACTCTTTATCCATCTAGCCCAGTATTGTCTATCCTGACTACCAGCAGCTCTCCAGGGTTTCAGGCAGGGGGCTTTCCATCACCTTCTACCGGTCGCTTTTAACTGGAGACACCAAGGCTTGAGCCTGGGACCTTCTGAATGCAAAGCATGTGCTCTGAGTTATTGTCCCACCCTCAAATGCTCGCATCATACAACGGCTTGTTACATTTCACCAGCACAGTGGTCGGTACACTGAGTATTTATTTGTTCGCCACCCAACAGATGGTCAGTGCTGTCAGCTGTTTGACAGCCCTGATTACTTGTTTGGGAAGGATGGAGGGTGTGAATCCAAGACATCCCTCCTCGCAATATGAAATAAGATAGGAAGGGAGGGTCTTGGATTCATCCCTCTGCCAAACCTCCAGCACAATCAAAGCTGACTGTGCTGCTGACCAGCTGCTTGGTGCTGCAAACAGGGTTCCTGAATAGAGTTGGAAACCATACACATAACACTAGTTCCATTTCCAGCCCAGCATATCCAAGTCCTGCACTTGTGGATGTCGACTTTCCTGAACACATTGCCCTCACTACATTGAGAGTCCTCATCCTCACAGGCTTTATTTTTTGCTTTACTTAGGTATGTTTTACTGAATGTTCCTATTTTTCTTCATGCAACCCCCCAAAACATAAAGAAAAGCCCACTGGGGAATGTTCTCCTGCACATGGCCCATAAAAGGAACAAGAACTGTGCAAGAAAACAGGAGTTGTGCTCGATCCTATAACTTCCACTCATATCTATAGAATTTGCACCAAAAAACTGATTATTTCTTAATGCCTAAATGCCAGTGGATTTGATCGAATGATTGATTTGCTTACAAAAGATGCCCAATATAAGCCAAGTTTTCACCTTCCAAAAGAGATAGACAGACAGACAGGCAGACAGACAGATATAAAATCTGACACAGTTAAGTAGAATGATAAAGTGTGTTCAGAGGGAGAAATGTTGGTAAGGATGCAAGCAAATTTCATGCAAGTAAATCCATTTATTTTTAGCATTAGCAGTCTTGTATGCAGCAGTGCCTTAAGCAATAACTGCTCTTCACTTTCATTCTTTAAAGTTCCCTAGGGACATTAGCCTCCATCTGTGGGTATGTTAGGTACCTACCAATTGAAATGTTCCAATTTTAATAAAAGTTAAAATATTTTTCTTCTCCTTTTCACTCCCCAGCTGCATGGTGTTGGAAGGCAAACATGGACAGCAAGGCAGATTTTCCACCATCAACTCTATGACCTTGGAGGTCTGAAACTGGAACAAAGGAATAGCAATCACAGACAGTGCAACTAAGATATGCAGGATGTTACTTTACTCCCAACTCAAGGATGGAAAGCGGAATATCGGTGGTCAATATAAGAGGTTTAAAGATGTTCATAAGGCTAATCTAAAAAAAATGCAATATAAACATCGAAAACTGGGAAGCTCTGGCCCATGAACGATCTAAATGGAGGTTGGCCTTTCACAAAGGTTCCATGGACTTTGAAGAAGCCCGAGTGCAAGGTGAAAGGGAGAAACGTGCTAAGCGAAAAGCACGTCAAATGAATCCTTTACAGGACCATCTTCTATCTGGTAACCTGTGTCCTCACTGTGGGAAGCTGTGTGGATCTAGAATTGGCCTCCACAGTCACTTACGGACCCATCGCTAGAGTCTACACAATCTTCTTTAGAATTTCCTCCTTTTATCCCGGAAGACAATCTTACTCGGTCACGAGTGATCGCCTGATGATGATGATATTTCTAAAGAGCAGGGTATGCATTGAAAATGACTGGAATAAGATGTGATAGCAGTAAATAACATTGTTTTAGGATCTGGGTCTTTATGCTGGAAATGCTGTGTGACGGACATATCTACAGCAGTGCAAAAGATCCTCTTTTCTCCAAAGTGCCTATTCCACAAATTGGTAGTGAAGTGCCATGTACACAACAGCAGCAACAATGCAAGAATGGTGGCATTTAGTAAGTAGGATGTTTATTAAACTTTTAATACTACAAAACAGACACACTCAAAACAATACATATTCAGATTATTGTATTAAGGTGCAATCTTACGCATGTTTATACAGAAAAATGTCCTACAACTCTCAGCATTCTCCAGCCAGCCACATGGCTGGCTGGGGAATGCTGGGAATTGTAGGATTCCCCCCCCCCCGTCTAAACATGCATAGGATTGCACGCTTATACACTTTTATTGCCCTTGTGCAATGGTCTGCATGGATTGATACCATGGGGAGAAAATCCCCTGTTCCTTGCTCTCCATTACATTACCAGTGTGGATATATTTTTTCTTCTGTTTATAAAGCACCCGCACATTTCAACTTATCACTGAAACAACAGATAGGATCAGCATAGTCTTGTACTGTTCATTTTAAGCCTGAAGTCCAAGGAGCTCTGCCATCAATCTAAATTGTTATGTTTTAAGTTGCCTGTAGGCAACTTTATCTCCATCTACTCTGTGACTTCTGCCAAGTTCTTCAGCGTTAGAAGGCTTTCATAGAAGAAACTGAAAAATACTGTAAGCCAGATAGATGTTGAACATAGCACACAAACAGGTTCATGCAGGAGGAGGCATCTTTCAGATAACCTGATCCCGTGCCATTTAAGGATTTATAGGGAATAAGCAACATTTCAAATTGTGCCCAGCAACAGTCCGAAACCAGAAAGAAAAAGAACAGTAGTTGTAATATGTTTTGAGAAGCAAATACCAGAAATTACCATGGTCACTGCATTTGCACACCAATCAGAGTTTCCAAACACTCTCCAAGGGGAGTCCCATGTACAGTGTATTGCAGAAGTCCAGTCTGGATGTGATAAGGACATGAATGACTGTGGCCAGATCTGCATGATTCAGGAAAGGCTGCAGCAGGCACACAAGCTGAAGCTGAAGAAAGGCACTCCTGACCACAGCTGCCACCTGGGCCTCCAGGAGCAAGGCTGAGTCCAGGAGCACTCCCTAACTCCAGACCCGGTTGTTGAAGGGGAGTGCAGCCTTATTCAGCACAGCCCATAACTCCAAACCCAGATCAGCTCTCCTACTGGCCAAAAGCACTTCTGTCTTGTCTGGATTAAACCCCAGTTTATTAGCCTATATCAAAATCCATCATTGTGCCCGGGCAACAGTTCACAATTTTGTGAGCTAACTTCGCCTGCAAAGAAGGGACAAGCAAGGGCACTGAAATTGACGAGCCTGGTGTCAGTTTAGAGGTGCTTCTTGTCAATTTCAGCTGCATCCTTCCTCTATCTTAACTTCTGTAGTCACTCTTTAGACATTTACTTGAGACATTAGCAGGATTTGTATCTGAGATGAAACTGGCAAAGGATTTATCCATATTTTGCCTTGACACCAGTCAGCTTCAGCCTGACCCCTCCTTTCAGGTTACAGTAAGTGCTCTTCTTCTTGTGTGCTAGAGATCACAGTGCTTAGTCAGTGATATTGTCAGTCGATATTGTCTCCACACAAAAGCAGCACGTTATCCAGCAAGGCTACCCCCATATCCATTATGCGTGGGTAGGATATCACACTATTGCCTTCAAATTAGGATTCACAGTACTGCTTCTCTGAAAAGCTACAGGGGCATGCTTTGCACTTATACTATAGGTAAAATCTCTTGTTTTATGGGGTGATGAAACTTGTCATACCATCCAGCTTTAGATTTGCTGGTTACTGAGTTGGTAATGAAAAACAAGTTAAGAACAACCGCAGACTCACAACAACTAAATATACATGAGTAAATGCATGCAAATAGTGCCTTTAAACCTCCCACTCCATAATTATAGACTGTTAGAATGTTTGTTTATTTCACTTCTCATCCCACACCTCCCCAGGGGTTAACATGGGTGACAAGAACTTACACACACACACACACACACACACTTAAACTGAATAATCAACAATATCCATTTAAAGGACCAGATTTCTAAATACGTTGATGCACAGTTATTGCAGTGTGTGTGTGTGTCTGTATGTATGTACAAACACACACACACACATACACACACTCAGTGGAATTTATGCGTTTAGATTGCAACTTAGGGATGGGTGGAAATTTTGTTTGGGACAGAAAGAACTTGAGATGATGATGATGATGATGATGATGATGATTATAAATGAATATAGGAGAAAGTGAAATTTGTCCATTCAGGCAGAACATTTGGATTGCTTAACTCTTGAAAGCTGGATTCGAATCCCCATCTATTCACCCATGTTTGTGCTGCTGAATAGGGGTTGCCACCTGTTTTTTTCTGACCGGCTCCTCATCTTTAACATCTACATGACAGGCAGGTAAAACACGGTCCTCTCCATACTGGGAATAGCTGAACCTATTGAGGTTTGCTAGTGCAGAGGTGGGAGAAAAAGGTGGGAGAAGCTGAAACAGACAGATTTGTCCATCCCTACAGTAATAACTTTGATTTTGTGTTAGTATATTTCAAAATGCCATTCATATAGGTGCTAGGAGAGGAATGATAAATCCTAATTGACAGCTGAAATGTGTACTGCAGATACTGACTCTTGGCCTACATGTGTCCCTCTGTTAAAGCTGCTAGGAGCAAGACAACTCACCATGTATACTCTGCCCACTGCTTGAAGCAATAGAAATAAGTATTATTGCACAAATTATTTATTACAGAAGTTTGTATACTGCTTTTCAATAAAATTATCAAAGTGATCATCATCATCATCATCATCATCATCATCATCATCATCATCATCCAACAATGAAATAAAACAAAGGAATCAGTGTTCCACAATAAAACGATAACTATCCGGCTGGGTCACACATCTGGGAAAGCCTGCATAAAGAGGCACGTCTTAAGCAGGTGGAGATTCAGTTTCCTTCTGCCCTTCTCTTTTTGGAACTAAGGGCCAAGGTACACATTAGACTTAATGTGTAACATGCAGCTTTGCCTTCTGATTTTCTTTAGGTTACAGGTGCAGGGGATAATTTTTTTTTTTTTGAGGAGTGTTATAGTGCTTGGGTAGAGACCCCCCCGCCCCGACAGCTAGGAATGTTAGTAAATGAATGGGAACTTTTTACTAAAGTCCCTAGTTGTGGGGGGCATTTGTGGGGGTGCACCTGGAGAGGGAAGGGATAAACCTTCCATCCCTGCACATGGTGATCCCCCCATCACCCCCATGCCTATAATTACTTAAAGAAAATCAGAAGTCAAAGCTGCATGCTGTGCATTAAGCATAATATGTAGCTTGGCCCTGATTGTGTGTTTTAAATTGTTCTCAGATTAAAATGTAAGTAGTGCATGTTATATGCACTTCCAAGTTACAGTCCTTCATACCCTCCAACATTTCACAGACGAAAATAAGGACACACATGTGAATTTGTAAGAGGTATGGTTAAGCAACATGAAGGTGTGATCAAGAGGGTATGGCCAGGAAACACACAAAATCTTATATATTATAATTGTTACATTATTATATATTATTTTATAATATTTTATAACTGGCTTTTATAAATATCAACCCTTAATTGTTGATATCTGGTGTTTTTCATGGGTGTGTGTGTCAGTGCTTGCAGGGCAATCTCTTTCTTTTTGTTTTAAAATTGTCAGGATTGGCACAATTTCAGCAGGTGAAGCTTACCCACCCACCCCACACCCCCAAACATGGAGTTTCAGGGAGAAGGGGAAGTTTCTTGCGTTTCCTTCCAATACTGTAAGCTCACCTGTTAGAGGCACAGAGTCAGCTCTGTTAGGAAATAAAATCTTTGGCAATATAAAGATAGGAATCATGTGATGAATTCCCTCATTCACCTCTCCGTTGGTCCAGGCCAGTGGGTGCAGCAGCCCGCACCTCCTTTTCTTTCCACCTCCTTTTAATCCCTTTTCCTGTTCAAGCCTAAACAGAGAGCTACTCTTAAAGGGGCCATGGCCAAAATTGCAGCTAAGCTAAAACTGCAAGTCTAGCTGCAATTTTGCCCATGGCCCTTTTAAGAGGAGCATAAAGTAGCTTGCAGTTGGGGGAGGCAGGGGAATTTGGGACTCTGCTGCATGACAAAGTGAGAAGCCGTGATGGCCTAAGGGTTTTCATGATGGTTCTGGTATTTTGGGGGCAATTGGAGACTATGGTCCTTTATTCTAAGCAGTGAGAGTACTGGACAGCCCCATTCCTTGCTTTCTTGTCCCTTCATTCGTGTTGAATCTATTGGACCCATGTTTTCAGATGGACTCCACCTAAACTGGACTCTCCATTACTTCCTCATCCCTTTGTTGCTATTCTTCTCTTTTATCTCACTCCATCTTCTTTCCTACGTTCTACTTCCATCAGACTCCGGTGATCAGTGAGCTAGTGAATACTCTGTTTTCCTCATTTGAAGCCAGCTGGATAGAGGCTCTCTGCCACACATACCAATCAGTGTTGGCTGGATTTTCCTCTGTTAAGTGTTGGTAACCTTAACATCTGTCTTCCATTGCTTTCCAACACATTTCTTGTACTAATCTCATTTACATTCCATACTGGGTTAAATTTGTACACTGAGGGAGATATGTGGTCATTCTTATATATGCATCAAGATGAAATGAGTATGCTTTTCCAATTTTCTACAGTTTATGGGAAGAGTGATGTTAAAATAAGTGGAAGAAGTTGGTGGAAGAGCAGTCCACAGGAAAACTGGAGAGTGTGTGGGGATGGAGAGTGTGTGGGGATAATGTTTTCTCTGCTTATTTGTTACACTAATTCCTATGGGTTTACCTAATTTTTAGAGCCAAGCCAAAATTTCTAAGATGACATTTTTCTGAGAAAATTTCTGAGATTTTTCTTTTTCTCAGCCTAAGAAAATATTTCTCTGAATATTCTCCACCATTTTTGTGTGTGCTAGCCACCATTTTTGGAATAACATGAGGTCCAGAGCATTGTGGAGGTTACAACATGGTTGCCAGGCTGCCATTACAGTGTCTGCTGGTGCCCTGATGAAACTACCTCTGATGAATTTCACTGAGCGATTTCAGATTTTAGGATTATGACAGGTGGGTGATCTACCCTAAAATCATTCGACAATGTACATAACTATGAGGTAACAGTGAGGAGCTGGAATTAAGATATAAATCTTAAAGGAGGAAAGTTAGGAATTAAAGAGATGGAGAATGAAGATATGATGTTATAAAAAGAATCAGGATGGATATGATTTTTTTTAAAAATAGATCTTAATGTATTCATATGGGGTTTGATGTTCTGTTTTGGCATTTCCTTTCCTTTATTATATACTAGCTTTTGCCCACGGCTTCGCTCGCGTGATGAAGAGTGACCGTGCCAAGTTTGCACGGGTCGTCATTTTCCTATAGGCACTATTTGTTCAAAATTCCTTAAGGTCGCTGACCGCTGTTTTGAATCGCTCCATAGGAAAGGTCCCCCGGGACTACATAATGGAATCCTAGTTCCCCCAGGACTACCGGCTCCCCCGGGACTTCCAGCTCCCCCAGGACTGCACAATTAAATCCCAGCTCCCCTGGGACTACCTGCTCCCCCGGGACTACACAATGAAATTCCTGCTTTCACCTCCCCCCCCCCCTGGGGGGTGCACGTGAAATCCCCCCCTACACGATCCTCCCCCCCCCGACTGCACGTGAATCTGTCCCCAGATATCCCTGTCTCCCCCCCCAGACGCAAATGGATCTGCACTCCATGCAATGAAATCCCTGGTCCCCCCCCTGGGACTGCCACATGAAATCCCTGCCTCCCCCCCGGACTACGCAATGAAATCCCAGGTCCGCCCCGGCTGTGGTTCATATGAACATTCTGTTTTGACGCAGGAGAGATTTGCATATCCACTCCTGATTGGCCCCTGTGGCAGTTCATACAAACATTCTATATGTCGTTGGAGCGATTTGCATAACCACTCCTGAATGGCTCCTGCGAACATTCCAAGTGACGCCATTGGCTGTCATCTATTTTGGGCTGTACAGGCGCAGCTAGGGTTTTTCGGAGATTTGAACCCACCAGTCTTTGTCCTTGGGTGATGGAGAGTATGCATGCCAAGTTTGGGGGAGATCCATCAAAACGTGATGGAGCCTATGTGACGACACAGCAGTCATTCAGTCATTTTAAAAGTTTCCCTCCCTTTTCACCCCCTCAGAGAACATTCTAAATGGCATAGGGGAGATATGCATACCCAGCCCTATTGGCCCCTGCAGGAATTCATAGGAACATTCTAAGTGTCCTATGGGCTATTTGCATAACTGCTCCTATTGGCTCCTGCAGGAATTCTGAGGTGAGACCGATTTGCATAACTGCTGCCCTGTTGTTTTGCCCATAGGAGATATGAGTGTGGGGCAATTTTGCCCCCCCTTTTCACCCCCTTAGGGATGGAATTTCCAAAAATCCTTCCTTAGTGGGGCTCTACGTCATAAAAGCAATGTTCCTTCAAAATTTCCCCGTTCCTAGATTAAACGGTTTGAGCTGGGCGTTTATGAGTCAGTCAGTCAGGACACTTTCTTTTATATATATATATAGATATAGATTGATGCAAGTGAAATTAGATGTATATTTTGCATTTGCATTTTTAAAAATGCAAAAAATGTTGGATGGGTAGTATCCAATGTGGTCACACCACTACCACTAATGACATTGCACTAGCATAAACCAACACTAGCGTGATGTCATTAGTGCTTGTTAGGCAAAGGGGATTTGCCACCAAAATTCAGAAGCAAATTATTGCTTTTTTCTTTTGCCTAGCAAGTGCTAATGATGTTGCATTCATTTACATTAGTTCAACATCATTAGTGCTAGCACTGTGACAGCACTGCTTACTACCCATTGATACCTCAAAAAGTGCCCAAATCAAAGAATATCAGCAGATACTTAAAACAAACAAACAAACAAACAAAACAAAAAACACAACCTAGCAATTTTTGTCTGATTAGTGTCCATAGGTGACAAGATAGGAAAGGGGACTTTTTGACAAGATAGAATGTGCTTTTGGTCAGAAGGAGAGCTGATCTGGGCTGGGCGTTGTGGCCTGTGCTGGATGGGGCTGTGCTTCCCTAGAAGGATGAGGTCCACAGTTATGGAATGCTCCTGGATCTAATCTTGCTCCTGAAGGCCCAGGTAGCAGCTGTAGCCAAGAGTGCCTTTGCTCAGCTTTGGCTTGTGTGTCAAAGTATTTCCAGTCTTTTCTAGATCCAGTGTTTCATGGATTATGTAGATCTGGCCGCTGCCACTCATTTAAAAAAACCCACAACAACAACCCATAGTTATGTGATTTCTGACTATAGATGACAAAATAGGAAGACTTCAGGAGAGCGGAATATTAAACTGCTTGAAGAGAGAAGTGTTCTACCTTCCAGCCCCCAGTGTTTTGTTTTTGAAGTTTGGTCATAGTGAGCTTCTATATAAGTAAGGAAAAAACCGTTCAGACAATGTGCAACAAAGACAAAATAAGGCCCAGTCTAGAATAATAATTTAACAATCTATTAACTTTCTCAAAAATCATGCATAATTTAGAAACCTCTGTTATGTTCCCCCTTCATTGTCTTTTTCCCCTAAGCTAAGAATATACTTAAATTCTTTAGCTTAGGTAGGGAATGTGGCCCAACTGCTTGATCATTTGGTTGCCCCTTTCTGGCTATATGCTGATGTCACTGGGGCAAACAAAGCAGATTCAGAGTTAGGGCAATGCTTCCTGCACTGTTCATATGGGTGATCCTAGTGGTGGGGCTGCTCTTGAGGACTCCCCCCCCCACACATAAACACAATGCCCATAGCCGATGATGATATGTCATTCCAAGGGAGCATTGTGTGTACGAGAAATCACAGCTGCCTGGAGGTGCCTGCTAAGAGTACATCTATGATTTCTGCTAGAGGCAAAATAATGTTTAAGGAAAATCGGGGTGGGGGTGAGAAGCTGCTGTTGTCGCCAATACCTGGTTAGCCCCTGCATAATACTTTGAATAATTTTGGTTCCACTCCAAATAAAAATCTCATGAAAAATTCTCCACCCCAGTTGTCACCTGCAAATGGGGCACTGCATTTGGGGGATAATTTTCACTCAGTCTTATAATTAACTGATCTACTTAGGTGTGGAGGAAGGGGGGGCTGGCTGACCCACCACACCCCCACCCTTTCCTACCCAAAGGACCCAAGACCCCCAGAGATCTCAAGGTACCAGATTGCCAGCCTCAGCTGTCTGCAATCCTACTTGAATCTCTGTTCAGGGACCTGCCCTTTGTCTGTAATCTGGATTTAGTCACTGAACCAAACAGAGCAATCCACAAACACCATGTGGGGTAAAACCAAGAAAGGTTTATTCTGGTAGCATTTTACAACAAGAATAGGGAAATGAGAGAAGCACAAAATAGAGAGAAACACTTTGGTACACAGAAATAGAGCTACAAAATAACAAAACCTGATTCCTTAATATCTCCCAGGCACACAACGCTGTTACCTGGGGGTCAGTTCTCTTCCAGGGTTGGATCCAGCACAGCCTTGCTGCCCGGGAGGACTACTACACCTACCCAAAGGTCCGAGATGGGTAGCCCTCCACAAGGCTTGCTTTTACCAGAGCCCTCATTCAGCTAATTTCACCAGGAGCTACCTGGGGTCGGATCCTGAGGCCACCCGAAGGCTTGGGCCTCTCCTTGGCTTACCGCCATTACTCCAACAGCTGGCAACCACGCGATGACCAAAGACAAAGAACAAAAACCCACACGTTGGGAAATAGCTCTTTCCCCCTCCCCTCCTCCTTCCTGTAGCTTTTCTGCTTCTTAGCCAATCAGGATGAACTTCACCTGGCCAGGCAGGGAGGGGAACTCATGACTTACTGGGCCTGAACTACATTTGCATTTGAAAGCCAGGTCACTGTAGACTTTGGGACGCCAGCATACACACCCCGCCCCCCCAGCCTTTAGCCGGTTCACACATGAGTGTGTGTGTGTGTGTGTGTTTGTGTGTGCATGTAGGAACCCCCAAAGGCTCCTTTCTTCACATTAGGTCTTATCCAAAGCTGTACACACACAGCCCTGTTTCTATTACCTTCTATTGGTAACTTTGTATTACCAACTTTATTGTATGCCTGCGAAACATGGACTATCTATAAACGTCACTTCCACCTCCTTGAAAGATTTCATCAACGTTGCCTCCCTCCAGAAAATCCTGCGTATTACTTGAGAAGATAGGCGAACAAATGTCAGTGTACTGGAAGAAGCAAAGACTACTAGCATTGAAAAAACGATCCTTCAACGCCAACTTCAGTGGACTGGTCATGTTGTTTGAATGCCTGACTGCCGTCTCCCAAGCAGTTACTTTATTCCCAACTCAAGGATGGAAAGCGGAATATCGGTGGTCAGTATAAGAGGTTTAAAGATGTTCTTAAGACTAATCTAAAAAAATGCAATATAAACATCGAAAACTGGGAAGCTCTGGCCCATGAACGATCTAAATGGAGGTTGGCGTTTCACAAAGGTTCCATGGACTTTGAAGAAGACCGAGTGCAAGGTGAAAGGGAGAAACGTGCTAAGCGAAAAGCACATCAAACAAATCCTTTACAGCACCATCTTCCATCTGGTAACCTGTGTCCTCACTGTGGGAAGCTGTGTGGATCTAGAACTGCCCTCCACAGTCACTTACGGACCCATCGCTAGAGTCTACACAATTTTTAAAGAATTTCCTCCTTTTATAATTTTCTTTTTGTAATTTTATCCTGGAAGACAATCTTACTCGGTCACGAGTGATCGCCTACTACTACTACTACCTTCCTGGGTAATGAACTGGGGTGTTGTTGTTTGCTTTTGTTTCTTTATTGTTGTATCTTTGTAAATCAAGTCTGGAGAGAAATGCAAAATCAGCTAGCTTTTATACTGTGCATTTTAATCAATTCAAATATTTTATGTTTATTTTCTACCATGCGATTTATATCACTTTTTTTCTGATCCCTCTCACTGTACATTCACCATATCTTTGGTACAATATACTTTGAAGATAAAATCCTACTTACCTGCCCACCACTAAAATAAAGTGCCTGATTGGTATTAGTATTGATATTGAGATTGTTATTTCTATTTTTAGAAATAGAACTTATACAGGCAAAGCTAAACCTAACGACTATTCTGTGCTT
Organism: Shinisaurus crocodilurus; assembly: GCA_021292165.1. Taxonomy (NCBI): domain Eukaryota; kingdom Metazoa; phylum Chordata; class Lepidosauria; order Squamata; family Shinisauridae; genus Shinisaurus; species Shinisaurus crocodilurus. Next base: position 45,312,527 of record CM037878.1, on the reverse strand, counting down.
GATCTGCAGCCAACAATCCATTCAGGAAATTCAAAACGCCTTTGCTTTACAGGGTCTTGCACTAAAGTGCCTGTATTTTTAATCTGCCTTCACCACACATAAATTATTTCTTCAGAGATGTTGTGGCCATTTTACTATGTATTGAAAATTCTTTGCACAAAGCCTAAGAGCACCTGTTGTGGACCCCTGATAAGGAGACATTTGCTGCTGCCTGAACGCAGGTATAGTAGAAAGCATAACAGAACAATCTGTAAAAGTAGGTTATACTTGAAATATTACTAGTCTCAATTGTCCCAAAAAAGTCAGGAGACCTGCTCCCCAAAATTGTAAGACTGGTCTTTATTCAATCACGTGACTGAATGAAACTGTGACTTTGGCTTCTATTGAATTTATTATTTCCTTGTGCACCACCCAGAATTAATTTTCTGTTTTTCTAACATAGAAACTCCTTACTTTTGTTCTTTGCCTACCAAGCAACTCGTGCATTTCACCTAAGGCTGGAGACAAATCTGAGTGACAACTGGATTTTATATTTTCAAAAATGTCCCTGCAATCCTAGGTGTAGCCTGAAACCAGCATAACACCTAGTAAAACCTAACCCAGTTAAGTCTTTTCTTCCTCCTCCACTCCATCTTACCATGCAGACTTCATGATTCAACATCAACTCAGCCATTTTTTCTCCTCTCCCCCCGCCCACTTTTTGATAATGTCTTGCTTGATGAAGAGAGCTGGAGATCTCACAAGTTTGCCCACAATTTTCTGCATATTTAGTTGGTCCTAATAAAAGTATTGCCTGTCCCATATTGCCCGACCCTGGATGTTGGATTTTTGTCTTACAGACCGATGGCCTACTTTGCTTTATGTGTTCCTATTTTGGATGTCAAGCAAGCCTTCCTTCAGTCAAGGTAGCCAAAATTTATTTTGAAAACTTTCTCTTTATGTATAGCAGGGCTCTCCAATCTTGGGTTCCCAGATGTTGCTGGCCTACATCTCCCAGCATACCCAGCCAGCATGGCTAATGGCAAGGGATTCTGGGAGTTGTAGTCCAGCAACATCTGGGGACCCAAGGTTGGAGAGCCCTTTGGAGCCAGGGCTCACAGTCACAGGGACACAGCAGCTGCATTTTTTATCAGCAGGAACACTGACATCATCTGCCACCCCCAATCCTCTTCAGACTTTTCTGTTCCCTCTGAGCTTAGCTGCAGTCCTCACAGTAGCTGGGGAGAAATGACTTTTCCAAACAATAATATATTGATTCTTGTTGTAATCTGAAGTATTTTGTGGGAGTTTGGTCTTGAATGGACAATTAGGACCCATTAGCTTTACTAAAGACCTGTTCCTGCTGGAGATGAAAAATTCTGGAACTGGTTTGTTGATATGGATCAACACAGCTGCCTGCATTTCTGGACTCTCCTTGGGAGCAGAACTCTGGGGACTTTCATGAGCAGTGCCTGCAGTTCAAAATTTACCACTACACCACTGATAGCCTCCCCTATCCATAAAGCTCTGAACAATAACATTTCCTTTTCTAACCCATCCTCATAAGCACCCAGTAATTTAGCTCACTATTATACTTATATAAGCAGGAAGTGTTGCCCATGTACTCCACTCCAGTACTGTTCCATTTAGCCCCAAGTCACTGATGTTAATATTATTTACACTGCACCATCTATTCACATGACACTTTACAAAGAATGAGAAGACAAGTTCATGCCCCTAAGGACACACAAGGAAAATTACACACAAGGAAGACAACACAAGAGAGGAAAATGGAGGCAGATAAACAGGGGAAGAATATGTGATTATTGCATTTACACCTATTTAAGCTTAGTTACAGTAGGTATATGGGGACTGGGTAGTTTTTGCCCATGGGCACTGGAATTCAGATCAAATATGTCCTCATTGCCCCTAAACAGCCAGAAAGGTTCTAATACTTTCATCCCAGAAATGACCATCTAATTTTATGGAGTTCCTAGGGACAACGAGCAGACACCAAGACCCCAGGCTGGCTCGTATGGGAGAATGCGGTCTTTCACATAGCCTGGTCCCAAGCTGTAGAGGCCATAACCAGCACTTTGAATTGTGTCTGGAAACAGACTGGTAGCCAGTCGTATGCTCCCTGTAACCAGCTCTGGTCAACAGTCTGGCCGCAGCCTTCTGGACCAGCTGAAGTTTCTGAGCAGTTCTTAAAGGCAGCCCCATATAGAGTGAATTACAGTAGTCCAAACGATCAAAGGCATCAACATACAAAGCATTCATTGGAGAGCGTGTTTGTCAGGAGGGAGTATCAACCACCTGTATGACTGTGTGTTAATTTTCCAGGGAAAATATGTTAATTTTCCAAGGAATGAGTCTAAGATTGAGCACCCTGTCTGTACAACTGCATGGCTTTTGCTGAGTCCAGAGCTCAACTATCCTAAGTCAAAAACCAACAGCTTAACTACTGGAGAACATGGACTCCATAATAATGACAACAGCAACAGCAGCAGCAGCAGCAACAACAACAACAACAACAACAACAGAGTTTCAGGGTCTCTGAATGTCTTCACACATGTGTAATTCTGGTGATAATACCTAGGGAAACTGAGCAAGGCTTGCATTCAATTAATCAGAACAGAATAGTCTCTTGGGGCTTAAATGGATTAATCTTGGCTAACGAGAATCTATTTTCCAGTCATCCTTCTGAAGAATTCTCCAGGCTCAGATGAGTCATACAGAGTGAAAGTAGAAAAATCCAGAGTAAAGAAATAGGAGGTAGAAAAAAGTGACTGGGGGCAAAGTTCAATTATATGCCAAATCAGACAGGCAATGTCTTGATGCAAACCACCTCAGACAGTCCAATGTCAAATCAGTTGGGAACTTCAAAGAATGTGCTCCTTTTGTATGCAGATGGCAAGGATGGGATAAAAGGCCAATTGCCAGCCTTTAAAATGTGTGTAGGAACACAAAGTGGTGTGTGTGTGTGTGTGTGTGTGTGTGTGAAATAGATTGTTTAAAATGGCATTTTATCATCTATAGTATTAAGATTTTCAGCTTGTGCCTTGAAAACAACCAATGCCTCTTTTCTGCTTTGTGCAGCCAGTTCCTAGAATATCATATTTTCTAGGGCACTATAAAATGTTTAAATATGTTTTTTTTAAAAATTTTAAAGGAGTAGCAAATGCAATATAGATGAACATGTTAAATTCATAATGAATTTGACATACAAAAATCTACACGACAATAATGTGGAGAGTGTGGCTTAGCTGTCAAGATGTCAGGGGATTGCACGCTATTAAGGATGAAACCTTGTCCTTACTTCACCCCATGGTGTCTAGGCATTAGAGTGCAAAACATAACCTACTGTCCCAAATCTCCTAATAAAGGATCATATCATCAGATATGAGCTTCTATCTATAGCAATCTGTTGCTTGGCAGAAGCCAGCTACAAAAAATACAGCTGAGCTACCAGAGGCATCTTGCAACAAAGGCCAGTGTGTTGCACGGGAGAGTGTCGGGCACAGGTTGCAATCCCAAACACACTTACTAAGGAGTAAATCCCATTGAATTCAGTGGGGCTTACTTCTGAGTAAACAAGCCTAGGATTGCAGTGCATGACCAGGGAGATCTGGTCTGCCATGGATGGCAGGGTCAGACACACATACCACAACTTAAGTTGCTTTACACAGTAGTTGTCACAAAAGTGGCAATGAGTGTTTTTGCCACCCTAAGCTCCAAGGAGGAAGGGTGAGAGAAAAATGAAATAAATAAATAAATAATGCATAAATCATTTTCAGTTAAAGCAGGCATTTTAATGATCTGTTATTCTAATGTGTAGAAAATTGAGAGATAAATCCATCCAGCAAATTGCTCAATATGTTCTGCTGCATTCATTCATTGCCTTAAAAATGTGTAGGCAATGATTGTATTGTAATAGTGCAAAGCCACACTCAATTCCTTTAAAGCATGTAGGAAGTGTCCTGCACATCCACAGGGATGTATTTCCAAGGTGATTAGCGGAGATTTTTCAGTGGGTGCAGCGGGGAGAAGGTCTAATAGAAATGTTGACAGACCATTAACTAGAATATCACTAATGGGTGCACTAATAGATAGAGATGTTTTTTAATTGTAAGGAGGTTAATTGGTATGCTACATTTGCATACTTTTCTTCTTTAGTGGTGGCAATTTCAGCACATCCATTGATAGGAATGGCTATTATCTTAAGAGGATTCAAAGGATCATAACATTCTCCTAAAGAAAACAAGTGGAACATTATACTATTAATGAGGCCTTCTCAAGGAGGTAGCTGATTTTCATAGCCTCATTTAGAAAGTAACTGAGGATGGGGGTGGGGGAAGCAGGTTCTATTTCTGTTGTTGCTATTAATAAACTCCTTTATTTGTTTTAAAAAAAAACTAAACTAAAAAAAGCAACTAACTGATTTCTTTGAAAAGGGGCATGCTTTACTGAAGAAGTATATTAGGAAATGTGTTCAACCGCCTATGCAAGTTTTGCTTTATTTTGTATACAATAAAAAAATGTGTGGGGTGTTCTCAATAAATTTAGCACTTTGAATTACAACTACTCTTCTAAAGAGCCCATTATGACAATGGCAACATTAACATGGTTCTCTATTTCTATTATTCTGTCTATTATTCTGCCTTGTCAATTGAGAAGGGAAGATCAAGGAAGAAGTGTAAGATGTTCTAAGTGGTTGGCACTGAAGCAACAGGAACCACCTTAAAGGCTGTGTTTTGACAACTTGAGCTTGGAAAGGAAGATCAACTGATCTGAGATCAACTTCTTTTCAAGAGGCAAATTTTCTTAATGTATTGATTATCTAGCATTCTAACTAAGCTTGTTTCTTTTGTTATTGACCTCTGCAATATGCTTAATTTGTAATTTAAAGCTGGCCTTGCTGGTTTGCATTACCATAATAAAGCTAATAGTTAGAAAATCAGTGTCTGTATCTGCCCAGGCACCAGACAATCATTTCAGTTGTCTAGACATGTGATGTACCTTCCCCACTTCTGGCTCACATGAGAGCGGGGAGGACATTGTGTGTGTGGGGGGGGGGGAGTCCACAGGCCTAGGAGCATGCAGCGGCATGCAAGAGGTGCAGGGCTTACAGTGTGATATTAACCCTTGGAATCCCTCCCTCAGCCTCTTTCAGTTTTGGCTCCTTCTCTCTCTCCCTATAAGCAGTGAAGGCTTTTTTGCCCACATTTGGGGGGGGGGGGCAAGTAGGAATTTTGGCCCTTTGCCCAAATTGGTCATGGACGCAGGGATGGGTGTTGTTGTTGTTGTCAGGGCCAGATTAAGAGCATTATGGGCCTGGTGCTGAGGATTTTGGTGGGCCTTTTTATGGAAATAAATAAAATGAAGACGCAATTTTATATTAAAACAAATTAAATATTTTAGTCAGCAAAGAAGAACAGTCAGCAAAGAAGTTACACAGTCAACAAAGTTAAGGTCATTCACAAACTCCAAATATTGCTTTCAACTAGCAACAAGCAACCTGCATTTAGCCTTCACACCAGCAACTGGTGTACATAGGCATACTGCCTCCGATACTGGATAGCATAGAGCCATCAGGACTAGTAGCCATTGATATCCTTCTCCTCCATAAATTTGATGGGGGAAGTGTGTGTGTGTGTGTGTGTGTGAAAGAGAGAGAGAGAGAGAGAGAGAGAGAGTTAATCCAAGTCTTTTCCCTAGTCAAAATTGCACCTGAAAAAAACATGTTCATGCTCATTAGCCCCCAAGGAGAAAAAGGTCCTATGCAGGTTTAGACAGAAATAAGGCCTACAACTCCCAGAATACCTCAGCCAGCATGGCCAGCTGGCAGATGCTGAGACTTGAAGGACTTACTACTTCTGGCTAAAGATGCACAGGATTGCATTGTTATTTTTCATCCCTCATCCCTCCCTATTCCTTTTTCCTTGTGTGCTGTGTCTTTTTAGACTGTAAGCCTGCAGGCAGGGACTGTCTTCCTTTACTGATCATATGTAAGCCCCGCCAGGAGTCTATTTGACTGAGGAGCGGGATAACAATACTCTAAAATAAATTTAGTAAATAATTAGTTTGAAATAAGTCTTTAAAAAATAAAAAGATGAGCATCTATAACCGTGCACCTGCCCATACAGGTGCTCACAGAGTATAAAATATTTTTTAAAAAAATAAGGAAGAAAAGGTGCTGCAGCAACCAGCACCAACCTCGATGGGCCCCAGCCTGTCTCCTGAGCAGGATACTGCAGTGGGCTTGGGAAAGGCATATGATTAAAGTCTCCAAGCACCCTGCAAATATTTTACTCAGAGGAAATGCTACTGCCCCACAAACACCACACCACGTCTTGCTCAGATTCTGTTTTTAAAAAACACGGCCCACAACCACCACATCTTGCTCTAAGAAATTCAAAAATGACCCACAACTCCCACATCTTGCACAGAAAACATAAGAAACGACCCCGCCTCTAAGCTCTGGGATGAGCAGAAAGAGGCCCGGAGGCCACGCGGGCCCACTTCGGGTCAGCGAAATCCTAGTTGAGTCGCACAAGCCACCACAGCTTAGATCACGCCACCTCCAAGCTGCCCCATGGCAGCCCCACCGCCAAAGCACCCCCCACCCCACCACCCGTGAACGCGAGTCCTTGCCTGGCGGGCTCCCCAGTGGGGGGTGGGGAGAAAAGACGGTGCTTGCTCGCTCTTGCAGCCTTCTCTTCAAAAAATAAAATAAAAATAATTTTTAAAACGCTGCTCCGCTCTGAAAAAAGAAAAGAAAAAAACCTTCTGCAGTCGCCACCGCTGTTCCTCGCGGTCGGGTCCGGAGCTGGGCTCTCCTCGCCAGGCCTTTCACAAAGGCGACCCACTGCTGCTGCAGAAAGGGCGCACGACTGTGATTGGCCCAGTAACCATCACCTGACCCGTCTCCACCCGCGGCATGGAAAGCCCTGGCTGCGACTTCGGCTGCTCTGCAAAGGAAAGACGCACAACCCCAGGAGAGATTTTAAAATAAAAATAATTTTTCAAACGCTGCTCCGCTCTGAAAAAAGAAAAGAAAAAAACCTTCTGCAGCCGCCCCCGCAGCTGCAGAAAGGGCTCGTCTTTTCACGACTTTGATTGGCCTAGTAAGGGTCACCGCCGGGAAGAGCCGCCGCCGCGAGGGAGCCGCTGCCTGGCATCTCGACGGGCAAGTGCGGTAGCGCGGCAGCGGCAGCAGCCAGCAGGCGGCGGCGCGGCTCGGGCGAGTGGGCGCGCCGCGCGCTGCCGGGCCGGCTGTGGGCCTATTTTATGGTAGGGGCCTGGAGCTGCAGCTCCAATAGCCCCTATCTTAATCCGGCCCTGGTTGTTGTTGTTGTTGTTTTGCCTAGTCTATAGTCTAGGGGTGCGTGGCCCAACCAGCACTTGACTCGCACCATGCGAGCTGAGTCAAGCGCGAGTGCCAACTGAGGTGCTCGCCAGACTTCCGGGTCCCCGGCTCTACATTATTTATGTAGAAAATAGCATAAAATACATTAAAAATGACTGCAATCTGCACAATCCCCTTCCCCCACCAACGCGTAGCTGTTGGTGGGAGGACTATTTGCACGCGTAGAGGAATGAGAGGTGAGGCTGTTTAATTTAGAAACCACCTATGGGCTCAAGGCAGGGGGAGGAGCGGTGGAGGCCTTTATTAGGCAGCGTTGCTCCACCCTCTGCCTCTTTTCTCAAAGCAGCTGCTGGAGATAAGTTCTGTGCCAGTTGGTGCCTTTACTGTGGTTTGTGTGGGACCAGTAGGGGTGGATTCCTGGGACTCCCTGCTCTCTCTGATCCCATCTCTTCTTGTTTTCTCTCTCTTACTTTAATTTTATTTGATTCTGTTTCCCTCCCCCCCTTTGTGGGCTTTTTTGGGGGTGAGTGGGGGGGATTGCTGGCCTAGTCCAGGGCCCTCCCTGTGCCTTGCCTGTTACTGGGAGTAGGTGCTGGATCACTAGCACGTTAGGCACAGCTTGGAGGGTGGGATCTGGTGGGGCCTCCCTCCTGGCTGCAGGCAGATTTGGGGCTCCAGTGGGGGCCTCTTTAGCAGGCCTCTGTTTGCAGGCCGATTTAGGACTTAAGTGAGGGCCTCCTTCGCAGGCCTCTGTCTGCAGGCCATTTTGGGGCTCCAGTGGGGGCCTCCTTAGCAGGCCTCTGTTTGCAGGCCATTTTAGGGCTCTAGTGGGGGCCTCCTTCGCAGTCCTCTGTTTGCAGGCCATTTTGGGGCTCCAGTGAGGGCCTCCTTAGCAGGCCTCTGTTTGCAGGCCGATTTAGGACTTAAGTGAGGGCCTCCTTCGCAGGCCTCTGTCTGCAGGCCATTTGGGGGCTCTAGTGGGGGCCTCCTTAGCAGGCCTCTGTTTGCAGACCATTTTAGGGCTCTAGTGGGGGCCTCCTTCGCAGGCCTCTGTTTGAAGGCCATTTTGGGGCTCCAGTGAGGGCCTCCTTAGCAGGCCTCTGTTTGCAGGCCGATTTAGGGCTCCAGTGGGGGCCTCCTTCGCAGGCCTCTATAGGGCTTTGCCCTCTTAGGCTTTGCGGCATCTCCTCGGTTCCCTTGATAAGCATATTGTGTGTTAGGAGAGAAATGGCTATTTGTGCTCTTTTGCCTGATGTGCTACCTCATGGGGTTGTTGTTCACAGTTGCTCACCAAATACCTCGATATTGTTGTGATTGTGGGCCCCAATTTCCATCACTGTCCTACCTTCCAGGGTGGTCGTTGTATATGTGTGTGTATGTATATATATACATACACATGAATAATTGCTATACATAGCTAAATAATACTAATTCCAATGACAATAATAATAATGATAATAAAGGAGCACAAATTCTACGCCCTTGGTTTGTGGGGGGGGGGGCTTGCTCGCTCACGTGGCCGCCCTGCCCCCATGCTACTACCCTGATTCTTGCCTGCCTATGTGAGGAGTCCCGTCTGGCTCGTGTGGCAACGATTGGGCATTGGATTCCTACCCTACTGGTTTTTGCCTTGTTCCTACCTTGCAGAGTTGTTGTGAGCTATATATATATATATATATATATATATATAATTTTGTGATTAGTTACTAATGGTATTAGCTAAGCAATGACAGCTCGCTTGTTCATACTTTCTATATCCTTAATTGTCTATGGTCTGGCGGTAAAATTTGCTTTTCTTGCACGGGTTCTGGCCCTGTCTTACACATACGGGTTGGTTTACCTTCCCCCCTCTTGTTTTATGCCTTATCGGCATGCCATGCCTTACAGGGTTGTTGTGAGGATAACATGTAAGGAAAATTGTGTGCGCCGCCTTGGCTTCCTTGCAGGAAAGCAGGCGGGATACCAGTACAATACTACACAATACCTTCCTTAAAATAGGGGGTTCGTATCCCGGTCTACCTCACAAGATCACTGTGCGAGAAAGTATGTGAAACACTGATTGCTCTAGTACTGAAACAAGTGAATTAAAACAATCTGTGGCAAGTTAATTGCCATTGCTCTGTAGGTGGGGCACCCGTTTTGCAAGCGTATGCCCACTTGTTCAGTCATCAGCATCTCTAGGAGGGTTGGGAAACAATCCTGCCTAAAATCATGGAGAGACACTGCTAGTCGGTGGTACTGAGCCGAGTGGTCTGTTGTTCTGGTGGTCCTCAATTCATTAACTTTTCTCAATTTAGGAATGGGTCATGGCTCAGTGGTAGAGCACTTGCTTTACATGCGGAGGGTCCCGGGTTCAGTCACTGGCCTCTCTAGGTGGAGCTGGGAGGGATCCCTGCCTGGTGCCCTGGAGGGCCCCTGCCAGTCAGAGCAGACTGTATTTTGCTAGTTTGACCAATAATCTGACTCAGTATAAAGCGGATTTCTATGTGCTGTATAGTCATCCAGCAGGAAGAAATCTGCCACTGGTGATCCCCTTATATTATTTGGCATTGAGTTGCCTCATGATGGGGGGCTTGATGGCAGGGAAAAAGAAAGGGGTGTTTCCATGAGCACTTGGCTGTGGCTCTATGGTTTAACTCTGGCTTGTGTACCGGGGGTCCCGGGAACAGGTTCCCGGCATCTCATTGGGGCCTCCTGCCTGGAACCCAGATGGCCATTGCTCCTCAATGTCGGGGGTAAAGGACTGGATGGCCCAATGGTCTGATTCAGTTTATCCAGTCAGTGGTCTTGGCGTGTTAATGATAGGGACTTCATGTTCACCCTATTAATTTTCGTATGATCTTAATTATTTTAATGCGGGACATACGCCCACACAAATCTTGCTTCACTTAAGGTATTTATAGCGATTGTGGCATTGCTCACTTTTCTTAATCCGTGTTGTCCTGGCATTGCCAACCAAGTCATGTTCTGGGCTTGCAAGAGCAATTTTATCATGCCAAGTCGTGCTGTTAGTTCGTGTGGCGTTTTTATTTGCAGTTCAGCGGGCATTGATACATACGCCCTGCTAGTACCTGACACCCACGTGCAGCCCCGTTCTGTTTCCCGTTGCCTCAACCGCTTGGGTATTATGACGTCTTTGTTCATTTCATGGTTTTGTCCCCCTGCCATGCCATCCCTTGATATTAATACTGTATGTTTTCTTTTGCTGTTCTCCCCGGTGCTCTTAAGCCGTGTGTTCTCCATGAGGCAATTCCTGGATCTGCAGTAGCGTACCTGTTAGTCCTTTGAGGAGATGTTTTCATCATTTATTTCTTCACCCAGCGCATAATCGTGAGTCCCAATGCTCTTAAGCCATGTGCTTTCTCTGGTGGCTTGAACTTCTTTCATGACTTCATGACAATTTCAAGCAGGTAACTCTGAAAGGGTTACTTCCATTCCCAGAGTTATGGGATTCGTTTGGCCCATCTAGTTCCTGGACCTGATAATGACTTGCCTTCATCCTCAATGTTATTTATTTTGGTTCCCCTGTTTTGCTTGAGTTAGGGGTAGTAGGCAGTGTGATTGGCTGTCATTGGGCAGTACTCAGGTGGACTTTGCTTCAGGCATCCTCTCTTGGCTACATGCCTCCTACAGGTGGGGATGGGTTCCCAATTTTGGGTTACTTCATGCTTTCAATAGAGTGATCCATGTCCTAGTATAATTGGTTTTGCCCTCTGATCTTCTGGCTATAGCTGGGCGGGCTCATATTCTCATTAAGGTGGGAAGGGCCCAATTTCATTTTTGCCTTCCCGGGAGACTGCTTGGGGTATCAGCAGGTGGGTATCCCTAAGATATGGGCAGCAATCCTTTGCCTCTACGGCATCAATTGGGGGCTCAGTTGCCATAAGCGCATTTCCTCTTCGAGGCCTCCTTTTAGGTGGCTCTAGGCAGTTCCATACCCCTTTTATTTCCTCTAAGGAAGTAGGGTTTTTCTGTCAGAGGCTGCAACCGTTTTGGCAGTGCAAGGATGGTATGCAACAAAATAAGGCTCGTCCAACCTATGTGCTTCCATGCACTATGTTTGACCCAGATTGCTGATTGCGTCTGTGACAGTTTTTCATGAAGTGTATAGTTATAGCCGGGCGTGCTTTATGCACCCTCGGTTGTCAAGGTGCGGCACATGCTAATTCCTGTCTGCCGGCCGTGAAATACAAGCCACCTGTTTGGTTCCCTTTATAGCCCCTGCCTAGCCTACGGGGCTTCTCTTACTACTGGAGCAGTAGGCAGCTGCCATGAGTGTCCATAGATACGACGATGGCCGACTCCAATCCTGGCCCAGGCAGGGAGTGCAATGTATTGCCTACCCTTTAGTTGCAATCGCACATGAAAGCAGCATCCTGTTCTTCGAACGCACTGGAATGGCTGTATTGCAGAAGCATAATATTACCCAAGTGCTGCCTGCATTTGCAATTATTCTGATCAACAATATTGAGTATGTGGCCTTTGCAGACTTGATAGTCAAGGCCGAGCTTTTGCTTCTCCGCACTTTTGAGAGGTGTGGTGTTGGTTTAAGACACTCCTGTCAGTCACTGGTACAGTACATGCCAGGTGCTTAGAGCATTCTACAGTCATCAGTTGTTGTTTTGTTTGTTTGTTTGTTTTGGACGGTCGCTGCTCTGAATTTTCCACCGGCTGAAATACAGGCTGTGGGCCGGTGGTGCTCAGCTGACTATCATTCTTATATTCGAAAAGTTACCGTGAGTGGTGCTGCTGCTGTGCCTTTCTTCTTGTTGCAGGTCACTGGAGTGGATCGAGGCCAATTCATGTGCTCGTGTTCGGACACAGCATGGTGTACTGGGCTGCCCAGAGAGCTGCACGGTCGCGTGTTGGACCCCAGCTTGGGATCAGCCGGATCGCTGACGGGCAATGGCTGGGTCGGCGTGGAATGCAGTGGAGCGGCCTCCTTCCGACTTTGCTCCGGTCAGGCCATGTGGCCATCTTCCCAGACGTGCTGGTGGTGCACCTCAGTGGGAATGATCTTGGATTGCTCGAGGGCAAGTCCTTGATTGAGCAAGCGTTTACGGACCTTGCTGTTGTGTGGCAGTGCTGGCCTGGGGTCCAGATTCTCTGGTCCCACATGTTGTCTCGTTTCTGTGGCGGGGTGGTGCAGCCCCAACGCCTTAAACAGAGCGGGAAGAAGGCTGAATCGTCAGCTTTGTAGGGGCCTCGGAGGGGTAGGTTTTGCGATTCCTCACCCTGTGATCTCCTTGGCCCGGGGGGAGCTGTATCGGGCAGATGGCGTTCATCTCTCTGACAGGGGTAACGATATTTTCTTGGAGGATCTGCGAAGGGCCCTGCTCGAATTTATTCAGCGCAGGTGGGGGAGAGGGGACTTGGCTTAGCCAGTCCCTCTCTGTGGCGGTAAGTGCGGGTTTTAGGCAGTGGGGTGAGGTTCGGTGATCATCCCACGGCACCTTTCAGGTGACTGGCGATACCTTAGCCTCACCTGAGCCCAGTTTCACGGCACGGCCAGGGAGATAGGGTCCGCCTTTGAGGCCAATTCCTCTCACCCGCATGGCGTTTCATGGCCCCGTGCGGTGACATGGAGGAGGCCTTCCGACACCGCATGGTGTAAAATTGGGGAGTGGCGAGTTACAGCGCCACACCTCCGATTGGGATGCTTCGCCCATTGAAGGGTATACTGGCCGAGAGCCGGTTTAGCTAGCACCCGCACTCGTCCCTTCCCAGATCCTCGAATCAATAAATGTGGCCCATAATTTCACCATAATTCTGTGTCTCGACTCTTATTTCCTCTTTTGCGCGCGCAAATTACACAAATCGCAGCCGTTTCTAATGTATCTTATGCCATTTTCTACTTAAACAACAGAGCACCAGAAACCGGAAGTTGCTTCCCTGGCTTGGCTCGTGAGAATGTGAGTTGAGCCGGGGAAAAGGTAGGGCAAGCAGAGCTCCGTTGTGTTGATCCCAGTGAGTTCGCCGCCGGACTTCCACCCCCCAATCGAGCTCTGCACATGTCCCTATTCTACATTGTGCACTGGGATGTGTTGGTTATGTTTATTTGGATGGTTTGATATGGTTAGGTTGATTTGGTCACATTTGGCTGGCAGGTAGGTGCGGGCATATTCAGTTGGGTTGAGGTTGGTTAGCATCTGGAGGCCCATTTATTTATTTATTTATTCATTAATTATATTTATACCCCGCCTTTTTTTCCTGCAAGGAACCCAAGGTGGCTTACATAATCATCCTCCTCCTCTCCATTTTATCCTCACAACAACCCTGTGAGGTAGGTTAGGCTGAGAGTCAGTGACTGGTCCAAAGTCACCCAGTGAGTTTCATGGCTGAGTGGGGACTTGAACCCGGATCTCCCGAGTCCCAGTCCAATACTACGCCACACTGGCTCTCACCTTTAGGGTGATTGGCAATGTCTGACGCTTCCCACTCAGGGCCCAGTGGTGAGATACAGATTGCCTTTGAGGCTATCTCACCTCATCTGCTCAGAGTTTTGAGGCCCCGAGAGGGGATGACACTTATGGGGGAGGAGTCAAATTGGAGTGGTCCTTGTGGCTTAACAGAGACTGGGTTCAGACAACATGACAACCCACACTCATGGGTTGAGTGTGGGCTGTTATTGAACCATGGATTGTTGTTGAAATGTTGGTTGTTGTGTGTTGTATGAACCCAGCTGTGCTATCAAGCCATGGCTTGTTAACCATGAACAACCCATGAGGAGAACCCCTGGTTTGTTGTTGGGTTGTGAACTGCGGGTTGTTCACCATGGTTTGTTATCTCAGGCAGTTCAGACAACACGATAGCCTATGTTTCAGCAACAATCCATGGTTCAATGACAATCCTTGAGTGTGGATTATCATGTTGTCTGAACCCAGTTGGGTGTGGCATAGCAGTGCTACTTTTCCAGGATGGAAGGAGAGTTGTCTGAGCCAGCAGCAGAGAAGGGTGAAACTTAGCTCTCCAAAGGATCAGCAGCAGTGGTAAATTTTGATGTGCAGGTGCTCATCACAACAGTCCCCATAGTTATGACCCAAGGGAGAGACCAAAAATGCAGACAGCTGTGTTGATCCATATCAACAAACCAGTTCTAGCAGTTTTATCCCCACCAGGAGCAGGTATTTCATAAAGAATGGGTCTTAGCTTGGTCTTCTTGACCCTGCAAGGCCAAGCCAGCCAAAAATACTTTGCATTACAACAGGGAACAATATATTGTTGCGAAAATTCTTATTTCCCCAGCTACTGTGAGAATTGCATCTAAGCTCAGAGGAAACAGGAAACTCTAAAGTGGGAGGGGGGATGACAGATGACATCAGTGTTCTGGTGCTGCATCTCTGTGAGCCTGGCTCCACTACACCACTGATCAATGGACTGAGAACCTGACTCACTTTTCCCAGTTTCCACAGTGGGCATGCTGGACTCTTAGCATGCCTGAGCATGGATGATTAAAAAGCTCTGGGAAGGAGTGAAGCCCAGGGACCTTACAGTGTCAACAGAGAGAGACTTTCCCCTTTTAGTTACAGTAAGATGTTTGTCTGTTTCTTGGTTTAAAGTAAGCCTCTATTCTTTGTTTAGGGTGTACTAGGTCCCATGATGCTGTTCATGGGGCACAGCACACTCTATGCAGGGCATTGCAGCATAACAAGCAATCTATTCCTGGAGAGTAACTCCAGGCAGTCTCCTCCTCTTATCTCACATGGAAGTGAGGGATGTGTTTGGGGCATCTGGCACACGGGGTCTTAATACAACTGATTGGGTAAACAGACTTCATTGAGAACACTGCTTAATACCCCTGAGATGACGTGAACTGAAAGTTCTGTCTGTACCACTTGATCTGTAATCATTCATTTTCACATGCAGGTCCACCCTGGACCCTGCAGTCATCAAGTGGGGAACATGCTTGTATGAACATATCCTTGGAAAGGCTCCTTCGCCTGCATCCTTCAGACACTGCTACACACAGCATGTTACTAGAGTGGGGCTTGCCCAGGATGCCTCATGTAATCTTACTGAAATTAACGTAAATTGGGAAATGCTGTCTTAAAAATGATCGCTTACACAAAACACATTTCAAATGGATTTTATTGATGTTTCCAATCCTTTGGAAGATTGGAATTGGACTGGTAACATTGTAAATATATGTCAGGTTTTGTTTTTTTAATTAAAAGGCAGAATATAAATTAGCCAGCATTTGGACTAATAAATAGCCTTTGTTTCAATTTAAAAATAAAGCTAAATACCCATTGAAAAACAAATATATGAAGAGGGGGTTTAGCCAGCAGCAACCATTTACATTTAAACATCTTCTTTTAAACATCTTTGTGGAATATGGAGCACAGCAATAAATAATTTAAAAGCTTCTCTTGGTTGTTATTCTTTTCTACAATATGTTAGCATAAAATAATCTCTCATCCGTGCCATCAACCAGATCACCGTTGAACTAGACAATTGACTTAGAGAACTGAACACCCGCAGTTCTGTCAGAAGCCGTATTGGAGAATCTATTGTTCCAAAATATAATAAAATATATTTATAAAATCAAAGAACTCTGTGAACTATTTCGGGGTTATTTCTTACTGCAGTTTCTGTGATTTGAGGCTGCAATCCAGTTTTGGTGAGGTGGTTTGGATTAGTATTGCTTATATAGGTCAAACTCTGGAGCCACGTTTACAAAAAACTATTTTCTCCATGCAACCACATGTTCTTGTATAGACTTATATGTATGCTTATTGTATCATAGCTTTATATAAATAAGACCACTTTATTTAAACCTCAGATCAGCCAGTATTTCTGATGGTCAGGCCTGAGATAGTGCTACATTAATTTTTCACTCTTCACCTACAAGTTTCCATGATCAAATAAATTCTTGGATCTAAACTGAGATAATGAAGCTGAGTTCCATAGTATTGAATTAGTTTAATTGTGATTATGTTGGCTTGAATGGGGTGTGATTCAGGTGTGGGATACCACTTGCATAACTGCAACAGGTTTTGAAAAACTGATAATTATTGTGACAGTACTGAACCAAAAAACATGCAGCCAATTTTTCTAGATTTTCTTGTATGTACAAGATCAGTTGTTGTTGTTTCTAAGTTGAAAGCAACCCTCCCATTTGAACCACAAGCTCCCAACAGAAAATAGGAGACAACTGGTGGTATCTGCTTGTGATATTCTTGTGAAGGCCTCCTCACTACAGATGTTTGCACTGTACACAACTTGGATGCCTATAGGAGGAGCTTCGTCATGACATGACATTGGGGATGGGGCTACTTGGTGCAGCCCTGTTCTTGCTTGTGTGGGTAGTTTCACTACTTTTAATCATGACTGAATAGGGCTATTATTATTGCACAGACTAAAAACAAACAAACAAGAACCCAGTAATGCAGTTAAGTTCAAATACTTAAAATTTAGGGCCCCTGTACACAAATATCTACATGTAGTCCAAAATTATTGCTCAACAGAGCCCTCCCTGGTATGTAATCTATAATGTATATTGTGGGAAAAGTCATTTTTAATAAGAAATAAGACTGATTTTGTCAGTACTTATTGATGCATTCATAATTCAAGCTCACATTACATACAGCATTAGGTATTAACAGGTCATATGAATTAGGGTTTGGAGGACTCTATTCTCTACCCTTCTGACAGCTTTGGTTCTATTCTAATTGTATTTAGTGGAATGCAATTAAAAGTGGATAATAAAATCTATTGTAATACAGTTTGAGCTGCAGTATCTTAATAAGTTCCTCTATCAGCTTATTGGAACAAAGAGAAGTAGAGACTGAAATATCTGGGAGGAAACCTGATGCTGATATGTTTAAAACCTATATTCCAGAGGAGGTACCATTTGCAGATGATAGCCACTTCCATCAATCTTAGCTCATATCATACAGATCCCCCCTCCTCCACTGTTGTCAATGTTTCCTCTTAGAATTCCAGTGCATTGTGTGTTGTTATTCTCTGCAAAATTGTGTCATCGTTAGGTTTTCACTCAACTATATAATTTGCTTAGCATGATCAGAGTTATGAATAGGAGACTGATGCCAACTGTGTGAGAAAAATAAGAAACAGAACATAATTTAAATCCAAACACTGCAATATGGTTAGTATAGTTGCCTACATGGGCATGTGCACACACACTTCTTTTTTAAAATAAATCAATATCCATGTTACTATTAGATATGTCTAATTAGGGAATGGCAGTAGCTCAGTGCTAGAGCACATACTTTGCATGCAGAGGGACCCAGGTCCAGTCCCCAGCATCTACAGGAAGGTCTGTGAAAGACTCCTACCTGAAACCCTGGAGTGCCACTACCAGCCAAGATAAAACTGAGCTATACGGACCAATGGTCTGACTCACTATAAGCCAGCTTCATGTTTCCTAATGAAGTGCCCCACTTCTATTGAATTATCTCTCTCCGTCTGTCCGTCCGTCCATCCATCCGTCCATCTATTTAAGGCCCTTTGGAACTTCTGCCTGCTTCAGTAAGGGCACAGTTCCCATTGAATTATAGTTGGCTGCACTTGCCCATCTAAAAATATCCTGTTTGTGATTAACTAAAGAAAGGTGATGTAATAGACTACAGTGGTACATAATATAAATATAAATGACAGCTTCCATTTGTTTCATGTTTGCTGACCTACAAGAAGCCTTACTGTGGTCTCAAATACTTATTAACTCAGTGTGAGGTTAAATGTGACTGTAATGGTTCCCTTTGTCAGGAATAATAAACAACTGCTTGCAATGCAGAAAAGTCGGATAAAGGCTCAGAGCTTGGATCATCAGGAGATACCTTCAACAGGAAACTCAGACAGAGTAATACATGTGTAATAATTTACAAGATTACTAAAAATGCAGCATGTACAGCAGCCTTCCCCAACCTGGTGCCCTCCAGATGTTTTGGACTTCACCTCCCATCAGCCCCAAACAGCATGGTAATGGTTGGGAATGCCGGGAGTTATAGTGCAAAACACCTGGAGGGCACCAGGTTAGGGAAGGTGGATGTACAGTGTTTTCAGATGTTTCCATTTCAGAAAAGTGAGGCGCACCTTTGTCTCTCATTGTGCATTGAACAAAAAACTGTTCACCAGATTGCCTGCCTCCCAAACTCCGAAAGAGCAAAATATGGTCAGAGTCTGAAGCTTAATGGTGGGAATATGCATACCGCTGATTCCTCTATCATAGGCCTGTAAGAGATTGCTAGACTAGTTTGCATGAATGCCGGTTTCCTTGAAGCACAAACTAATTTCAAGTGTCTTTCTGGGTGCCTGTGATGTGAATGTCCAGATACGTAGGGCTGATTCAAACATACACATCATGCAATGGCACATAGCAAAATGCATATCCAACCACCACTGAATAAATGTTGTATTTGATCTGGTCTCTCACAGCCATCCAAACTTTGGTAACCTCAATGCACCGATTGCCCCAAATCCCTTTAAAGACAATATGGATGCTCAAACCAATGCAAATACAGACAGCCTACCTGTTGTTAGTAGGGCCAAGACAAGTCAAACAACACACTCTACCAATTAATTCTAGTCTCCTTACCATTTGATGTTGTGGTAGTCAAATATCCACATGAGTGAGTCAGCCTGTTAATAGGCCACCTAGAATAATAGATGATGGGAATTCAATTCACATCCCCTGCTCTATCTCAAGGTCTGGCAATAGCAACAATTGTACCACTGTTCAGGTAAAATATCCCTTGCATAAAATACTCAGGCATCGCTCACCTTGTTTGCTCCTGTTGTCCTGTTGGTACTATAGTTCCTATGGAGGCATCCAGAACACTGTTTAGTCCAGTTATATGGGATCAGTATCAGTTAATGGAGCCTAAGGATGGGGACAAGGTACTTGGAAGGGTTTGGCTGATGACCTGTGCTCTTGATCCTTGCCCATCTTGGGCCCATGAGGTCATTAATGCCTCAGTGCAAGAGGGAGTGGTTCCAGCCTCCTTAAAGTAGGCAGTTATGCAACCACTGCTTAAGAAAGCCTCTCTGGATTTGGAAGATTGTAACAACTATCACCCAATCACAAATAACCTCTTCTTGGGCAAGGCACTAGAGCTGGTGGTGTCCAACCCCAGGTGTTTTTGGATGAAACTGATTTTCTGGATTAATTTCAATATGGGTTCAGATCTTTGTCATGCTAATGGATTATCTCTGTTGGGAGACAGAGAGGAGGAGCACAACCCTGTTGCTTCTCCTTGACCTCTCAGCAGTGTTTGATATAATCAATCATGGTATCTTACTGGACAGGCACTGTGGATTTGGGTGTGGGCACATGGTGATACAATGGTTCTGGTGATACAATGGTTCTGGAGTTGCACTCACCCTAAAAGAGCAGATATGCAGCTTGGGGGTGCTCTTTCATCCAGCTTTGTCACTTGAGACCCAGGTGGCCTCGGTGACACCAGCTTCACCAGCTGCAGCCATTCCTAGACAGAGGTAGCTTGGCCACAGTGATCCATATCCTTGATTGGACTACTTCAATGCATTATATGTGGGGCTGCCCTTGAAGATCACTTGAAAGCCTCAGTTAGTGCAGAAGTTGGCTGCTCAAATTTTTACTGGTTCAGCCAAGTGGAGTCATATTACTCCAATTTTGAAAGAACTATGTTGGCTGCCTATGTGCTATGAAGTTCATTTCAAGGTGCTGGTCCTAAATGGCTTGGGACCCATATACCTGAAGGAAATGCCTTGTCACATGCAATACTACCCATTCCTTAAGATCTTCAGTTGAGGCTCTTCTCTGAGTGTCTTTCTTACTGGAGGTGCATCATGTATGCACTAAGGAGAGGGTATTTTCTGTGGTAGTACCCCAAATCTGGAATTTCCTCCCCAAAGAGCTATGACTGGTACAGACATTACAATATTTTTGACACCAGGTTATGATTTTTCTATTTGCCCTGGCACAATGGGGTGTGTTGTCTCAGCCTGCCAGGAGTTTGCCTTTTTGTCTGTAATTGTTATGAAGGATTTTGTTTTACTGTATTTGTATTTTGTTTAAATGTTTTAACGTTTATCATACTCCACCCTGGAATCCATCAGAGGAAATGCAGTTTATCAGTATTATGAATGAATGAATGAATGTGTGTGGTTTAGGCTGCAACCCTGGGAGTTTCCTGGGAGTAGGCCCCATTAAATTCAATGGACTTACTTCTGAGTAGGCATGCATAGGATTGTATTGTTGTAAGTACCGTATATGATCACTGCTTTTAGAATTCGAATGCACTAGTTTTGGTGGAATGTATGTCCATCTATCTGTCCATCTATCATTGGCCAGGTTTTTTTTATATGTATACTTAGAGAATTAAAAGGCAAAAAGCATATATCTAAAATCAAAATAAAAACCAGTGCACTACCCCCAAACATTTTATGGTTGTGAAGGATATATTGTGATTTCTGTTCTGATGTATCAGCTGCAATGTACTAGAGTCAGGATGTTTTAAAAAGAAACACATATGGACCCATTCCAACTCAACATGTATGTAAACACAATTCAGATAATATGAACAACACCTATCAAGTTTCTGAAGAAAAGAGGCGAACAAGGTGGACTAAACCCAAACCACTGTTCCCCAACCTGAACAGCTCATCAATCTGAGCCCTGCTTTGTGCATTGGACTGGGAAATCTGTCTGCAGAATTGAGCACAAAGCAACTGTTAACATTTGCATGAGCATGGCCCCTAGCTGGATCAGGCTGATCACCTTAAGATTCCTCTTCATCCCCCACCCACCCACACCTAATTCTGACTTGCTGGGTACCATCACAGCTAGTGACAGAATTTTGGGTCATAAACAGCTAAATTTGTCCCGGCTCAAAAGTGTCTTTTGTAGAAGTCTCAGTAAATGGTCTTTGCTCTTTCTTGATTTCTTATTAATTGCCCTCTTTGGGATTGGGGAGTTCCCTCCAGGTTGCATTAGCTGAGTTGGATAAATTATCCAAGGCTGGGCTTTTTTTTTTCTTTTGCTTTTTTGGTGTACTCTGTAATATTTAAAACTTGGTTGGCTTGCTTGAGTCCTTGGAAACTCTTGCTTGGTCTGCACATTTTCTGCAGTGCACTTGCTCATAGAACATTGCCATTGTGGGTGGCGCAGACCGAACTATAGAAGCTACCTAGTAGATGGATGACTCAGCCTTGTAGCATGGGTTTGGTCTATACCAGCTTTCCCCAACCTGGTACCATCCAGATGTTTTGGACCAATTTCCATCAGCCCCAGCCAGACTGGCCAAAACATTAGGTTGGGGAAGGCTGGTCTAAATGGACTGAAGGTCTTCCCCCTTTCAGTGAATTAGTAAATAGAAACTAAATATTTCTTCAAAGAGATGAACTTGGCAGGAGAGCATAAAACTGTGTGGCTGTCTTTTTCCACACATTCCTGCTGTCAGATGATGCCCCCCCCCCCTACATGCATCTCTGCCTCTGTGCTTTACAAATCACATTATTATCTGGATATTCATTCCAAGGAGGGGAGGTCTGTTCTCATGCAGTGGGAGCAGGTGGTGGGAGGTTGTTTTGATGAGGTTAAAAAGCTCCTCCTACCTTTCCCCAAGCAGCAGCCCTCATCTGCGTCAGCAGTAATTGTGAGCCTTGCACGGCTTTTACGGTGAGGGGTGAGTGCAAACGATACATCAATATGAGGTCTCAAAACGGAGACTTAGATGTTCCCTCTAAGTGGCTGCTCATTGCCTGGAGCCATAACATGGGCTAAAGGTTAACTTGCCCATTCTCTGAGGAGGAACAATTTTTAGGGGGTGGTGCTGTGTGTGTCTGTGCGTGCTTGTGTGTGTGGCTGGGTGGAGGAAAGAATGGAACAGTGCTATTTCCTCTTCTGTCCTGCCTAGAGAGACTGAATCGGTTCGGATTCCGCACCCACCCAAACTGGATTATTTTGCTAATCAGACTTCAGTGCCGCGAAGATAAAAGGGAGAGAATCTGTTGCCTAGATAGGAGGCTTTAATGAGCAGCTGCGCCCCTGGGGACAGCGAGCTGAAGTCTACGGCTGCTGCTGCTGCTGCTGCTGCTTTCCGCTCTCTTGTCATTTCTTCACTTGTCCCTTCGCCTCCTTCCCGCCCCCTCCCCAAATGGGCCTAAAAGCGAACGGGAACTGTCCAAGGTGCTAGAATGCTGGCTACTTGGCGGCTGGACGCCAGCGGATTGCAGAAAAAGAGGACCCCCAGATTACTGCTCCTAGCCGAAGGTAGGCTCGCTCTTTGTTTGAGAATCCCTGATTAATCAACAACAGCATCAACAGAGCGGGAGAGGGAGAGAGAGCCTGCTTGTAGTCACGGGGGGGGGGGGGAGAGAGTGAGTGAGAGAGAGAGAGAGAGAGAGAGAGAGAGAGACTGTTTCAAACCTTCAGTGTCTAGGTGGCAATGCGAGAGCAGGAGGATCTTTTTTCTGCTGCAAGAAGCCATTTGGCTAGGATGTTTTCTACCCCTTCTTTCCCTTTCTTTTGGTCTCCACAGCATCCACCCCAATGAGGCACCTCAGCCACCACTCTATCATCGCATATGTTGGTGCCGTAATCTTCCGTGTGGTGAAGTGGGCAGAAAAACCCTCCCATTTCTTTCCCGTTGGACTTCAAAGCAGGGTACCCTTGGCGCCCCCTTAGCCGTCCTTTCTCTCAATGTGGATTTAAGATGCCAGATCCCATCTTTCCCCCCACTCCGCTGTATTTTTTTTGAAAGTCAAACTTTAAAAGGCTATTTTTAATTCTACACTTATGAGAAGATCCGTTGTTTGAATACAACAACAACACGCTGACTTTGAGAGATGCAGAATGCTACAATCTGGATATCTTTGCCAAGAAGATCTCAAGCACTTTAATTGAAGAAGGAAAAAAACTGAGCCAATCTGCAAAATCTGTTCTGTATGGTGCTGAAATATCCCTTCAGACTGCACTGAGATAAACCACAGGAAAGGGCTTTTACAGACAAAAGTCACCTTTAATTATTGCACTTAGCAGTCCTCCGAGGACTTTAATCTTGGTATGTACGCATTATTTTTATTTTTATTTAAAGAAATTCCCCAGGCATGTTAATGAAATAACAGTGCTTATCAGAGAAGTGCATTTGCAGAAATGGAATGATTTGTAACCAAGAAATACCTAATGAAGAACTTTGTGTGTTTTGAAAATCTTAATGAAACCGCAGCTAAACCAAGCAATGTTGTAATTATTTTATGTTCTTCTACTCATTAGGCTACCTGATAATAAGAACATTTGGTGGGTGGAATTTTCATTTGTAAAAGCAATGCTAAATTATTAAAAAGCTGCTTGCTATTTTTTCTGACATATTAATTGATATAATACATAACAGCTGTGTTACTTACTTATCAGACATGCCACACCATTAATATTTCACAACATTTTAAACATGTTTCTCTTAGCCTAAAGATCTCCACTTTCTCTTCTCCCTCCCCACACACACCTTTAGAAACAGGGAAAATATATACTTAATCAGAAGGCTATTAAGTCGTTTCTCCAAGTTAAAACACATATTGCCCTAACAGTGTTGAGATAATTTTATCCTCCCAATTATAGATAATTCTGGCTGTTAGGCATCCAGCTACATGTTACTTCCTTGTTAGGAAGTCATGTACTCAGGATCAAAACACATATGTAAGGGTTTCATGGCCAAAGTAGCTTCCTATTAACAAGTAAACAACAACAATGACAGCACTTTACATTATAGAGGCTTTGAGGAGTACTACAGCCAAGAGGAAGGAGGATCTGTCCATTGTGCAGAATCAGACCATCCTTCACAGGGTTTGTAAAGTTCTTTATTTCTGACACACACACACACACACACTTTATACAAACACACCTCCATAGAAGTGTGGCTTCCTTTCTAGGTGTGCACGACATGTTTCTCATTCTTCTGAAGGAGCTCCTGTTAACCTTGTTTGTGACTGAAAGTGTAACCTTGCACAACAAGGGTAGGCAATAACAGTTATAGAAAGTTTGTGGAAAGCCTGGTCTTGTATTAGAAGAGTTGATACAAGTAGACTTTGCTCTATATTTAACCTTAGTGAGATGTAGGGAACCTAGAGCCTGCTTCCCAGCATATGGACCATACGGAATTGGAATACATTTCCTTAAAAAAAAAAAAAAAAGTCCAGTTAAAAATTAACAAGACAGGAGCCAGACATAATATGTTTTCATTGACAATGTGCCTATCAGAGAAATAATGTGTCTTCCAAAAGTCATTTCATAAAAAGCATCAAGTCTGAAGAAGGGGCGGAGGGGGAACCCGGTGTCTAATACACCAATGCCATTAGGTCTTTAACGGTGGTGCTGTAGTCAGCAGTCTGCTAGAAATGGGATGAGGCCCGGCATCTTTGCACTTTACTGTCTTGTATGCAATTCAAACAGCGCACAATGAAAGGGAAGCCCAAACACTATGACTGGATCTGTGTGTAATATCTGTGGTTAAAATATTAGCCCATTGTTATGCTAGAAAATGCATGCACTGAAGAGTGAACATATAAAAAGAGAGAGGTGGGATAGAAGTGGGATATGCACATCAACTCTTTTAAAGTTGGGATCATACCACATGATGAACTACATGACCATGCCCCTTTAAACTCTTCTACCTAACTGAAAAGAAGGGAATTGGTGGTTTAAGACCTGATATATAGCCATTAAACCAATAGGAAATATATTCCAATATATATTCCAATAGGAATGTTTACTCATCAAACCAACAGAAATCTGTTATTTATATTCATGAAATGTGGAAGGCACTCGTTCTCTTTATTTTAACAACCTGTTCCACTCTATGCCCTATTTTGCTTCCCCTACACCATTGCATTTTATAAAGCTCAAATCTCACATGCAAATTGTAGAGTGCTAGACACTTGAAACGTAACCAGTGCAGTGACAGATGCATCTGGCAAGCACTGTTGGTGAAGAGACTTCAAGCGTGTTTTTTAGGGGATTTTCATTGCACAAGTGGAAACCTTAAGAAATGCATATATATATATATATATATATATATATATGGGTTTGCACTATTGTGGTGAACATGTCCAGAGCGTGTGTAGGGAGCTGCTTCACATGCAATTTATATATGATGCAAATTGCATGTATAAATGGAGTTCTACGGTCAGTCCAGACATTCAGAAAATTATGCAGTACCGTCTTCCCAGGACTGTAACCATTTCAGAATGCAGAGCAACCTGAGGGCTCTTTTCACACAACAGAGGTCTGATGTGCACACTGATTTCACACCCCTGAAAGGGCTCTGCCATGCTCTTCAATGGAGAGGGAAGCAGTAGAATCATATCTCTGCTTATGAGAATTTTCCCTACCACTGAAAAATTTTCTCTGCATACACAAGAATGGGGAAGCCTGCACACATGGGAACTTTCAATCTAACTATGTGCACATGCAGCATCAGACTGCTGTACATCCATAAGCCTGATCAGATTGTCTGCAAAAGAAGCCCAGCCATCTATTTGAGGAAAGGGGGAGTGAGAGGACTAATTCCAGCCTCCCTATCATTGAATGAATATGTCAAGGAGTTGCTTGTGAAGCAATGAGCCACTTATATTTCAGTCCACTGCTGCATGAGATCAGGAACCAAGCACACAGCACCCCTTTACATGTCTAGCTCAGTGTGGCTCTAGCCAGTGTGGCGTAATGGTCACAGTGTTGGACTGGGACTCGGGAGATCTGGGTTCTAGTCCCCGCTCAGCCATGAAGCTCACTGGGTGACTTTGGGCCAGTCACTGCCTCTCAGCCTAACCTACCTCACAGGGTTGTTGTGAGGATAAAATGGAGAGGAGAAGGAGTATTATGTAAGCTGCCTTGGGTTCCTTGCAGGAAAAAGGCAGGATATAAATATAATTAATAAATTAATTAATAATAAATAGTTGGATCAGGGCACTGGGATTTAGTTGCTGCATCTTCATCATGTGGGTTTTTACTTTACTTGGTGGTCTTTACATCTGCATTCTTGCTGAATTGAAAACTCAATCAATTATTTATTCTCATTTACAGAAATTGCACGTGAATTGTTATAATGATATTGCAGTTAGTCATAGGAGCACTCACTGGGGAAAAAAATTAATATTCAGTGAACTGCTTGACCTTGCCATAAACTGAATAAACTGGCAGGAAGAGTAAAAGTTAAAAATAATATATTCTGCGGTGAACTTCATTTCTTCCCTGCTGACAGGTGATTGCAGGGGCTGATTGTAAGGTATTTCCTACTATCCTGCAACTGCATCTTGACACTAGCTGAGAGATGAAAAGACAGTGGCGAGAATTTTAAACCATGCTGTGCTTTACAGGAAGTGATGACCTTCCTAGCCTACACAAACTGCTGACTTGTTGTAGTCTTAAATGCCTGGGCCCTTCCCCAAAATGATCAAACTGTAGGGAGGTTAAAGAAGCACTGTGATGTTACATCTTTTCGTTCTGCCTTATACTTCACTCCTACACTCTTAAATCATATATGCCCAGTGCTGAAGAGGTTGTTGGGCACCAAACATTCTGTCTAATAGCAAATTCAGGTGGTGAGTGCCACCAGCATTAAAGCCAAAATGAGACTACTGGGGAAAAGCATGCTCAAGGGAACCCTGAGGTATTCAGAAGGGGGGGGAAATATTTAAAAGCCCCAAAGGATGTAGAAAACCTCTAAAACAACCTCTGAACATACTCAGTAGTCTTAGAATGTAAACTTGTGGGAAGGGGATGGAATATGTCAGATGATAGGGGGAGAAAGAGTGGAATGCCCTGCTTGGAAGAATAACTGCCTTGAACCCTGAACCCTGAGTACTGAACCCTGAGTACTTTTTTTTAGATGGGTGAACACACGACAACATTATTTTGCTGTGAAGGACAGCTGGAGGTCTGCCTCTCCCTCCCTGAGAGGGAAGAGTCAGTCACTGTCCTTGGAATGCTGGCAGCGGGGTGGAGATCTGTGACCAGGCGACGAGAGACCCATTCTGGGTGAGGGTGGAACAGGGTAAACATCTAGAGAGACTGATTCAGAATCAATAGGGAAGGCTGGAGAAGTTTCCTCAGCCAAGAGTGAAATATTGCTACTGTTTTTGAGCGAAGCCAGCACTTGAATGTCTCTGATGTTTCCATCTGTGTAAAGAATAAAACTTGTTCTGTTTTACTGTTGTTAACCCCTAGTGTGGGAGTGAGTGACTAAGGGAAGAAGGAATGCACACATCTCTGAGTGAACGCTCTCAGGGGAGGAAGGAGAAAGGTGGCAGTGAGGGGAATAATTGTGTACAGGTCATCACTGTAGTTAGCCTGAGGCGGTTGGGGCCAAAGGCTTGTGAGGAGAGGGGAGTATCCCAGGCAACTGCCGGTGTGTCTCTGAGGGATTGGGAAGGGGAGTCTGAGTGAAAGAGGCTGAGCGTCTTCCATGAGTCCCCGGTAGGAGGCAAGCAGGATACCTGAGGGGAACTTAGTGACCTGGGTGTGGGGCCTAAGTGTGAGGGCCCATAGCTTGAGCAAGGGAGCTGTAAACTTTAAAGCTTAAAGTGGCAAAAACACCTGTCAAACATGCTACTGAGCGCTTCCACAACTATGGGGCAGAGTCAGGTGTGTCACAGTGTGTAAAGTGGTGGCAGTGGTTAGTGTGATGTGGCTGCACCACTTGTGTGCAAAGTAGTGCATGTGGTGGCAGGTTCACCACATAGGAAAATGGTATGCAGCAATAGAGTTGTCACAGTTGCATGTCACGCTTGTATACATTAAGTACAAAATTATGTAAGATCAAATACAACAGCACTTAAACTACATATCTTATAATACATCTAACATATCTTAGAAACCAAACACAATTAATAAAATAAATACATCAACCCCCCTAATAAATCCAGGCTATTAAAACTGATAATCAAACTATTATAGACTATATAATGATCCCTATATTATATGGACCTAGTGTAGCAAAGTGACTAACCATGTAATCCTATGCATGTGTACTGAATTCAATGGGACTTACTCCCAAGTAAGTGCATATAGGATTGCAGCCTAAGGGATTGAGCTTGGAACCCTGGTTCAGATCTCACTTTAGCCACTAGGTAGTGAATGTGTGTAACCTCAAGTCCCAATCTGTAATATTGGAGTTATAATAACATTTACCTACGTTAAAGTAGGTAAGGATTACTAAAATGACATTAATCCTGTAGACATCAAAAAAAGTTCTGTTAAAGGCTCTGCATTGTTGTCATTTTTATTTCATAGATGTGGACACTATATGAGATACATTCCATGAGATTTTGATGTTGAAGGAACTTGAAGTTTATAACAAGTTAGTTTGGGGCCTTAATCCTCAACCCAAAATTATTGAATTAGTTCCGATCAACCCCATCAATACAAGACCCATTTCCTCAAACTGGTTACAAGAGAACAAACAGCCCAGTTCAACTGCCACATCTGGATTTTAGCTGATATGATCCCCCTTGTGACCTAAGATTTTCATATATGTATTCAGCCTCTCCTCCTTTTTATTACCACTGCAGATGCAGAGAAAGTGTCTATGCCCTTTAGTACATGGCAGAATTTTGCAATTCAAATGTTGAGATTTCACACTGGATTGCCATATCAGTAAAAGAAAGAAAGAGAGAAAGATGACCAAATGGAGAAATGGACCTCCATCAGTTGATCACAGCTAGGTAATAACACCAGTTTAAAGGCAATCAATCAATCAATATCAATCAATCAATCTCTCTCTGCATGAGTGGAAGGCACTTCCTTAAGTTGGTGCAGTTGCTAGTTTCACTCTACCTGTAGTCCCCTATGTCCACTGAGAAACTCCTTCAAAGGGTTCCTCTACCTATGGAGCCAGTTTTGGGGAAGGTGCACAGAGGGTTGAAGATGGGAGGAAAATTAGCAAAACAAACCCTCTGAATGAGCAGAATTGCCTTCCACTTGTGCAGAGTAATCTTTCAATCCAAGCCCATGCCTTTACTATTGCAAATTCTGAGATAGATTTGAATGCCATTTGTTTTGTTGCTCTTTGCATCACCACAGAATTCGGTCAGAAGACAAGCAACCCTTTCACCCATCCAGACCTCATGTCTACTCCACTATGAACATATGGCTACATATTGAGGTTACACAATCCTCTCCAAGTATTTAAAATCAATGATGATTATAATGAATGAATGTAATCAGATGTGGCTAACATTTTTTACACAAGAATATCATCACTAAGATCCCCTTGGGGCTTATCAGATTGGCTTTGAGCTCTTCCTTCTGAAACCAGAGGTGCAGGCCTGTTGGAGTAAAGTATGACCCAATAAACCTAAAGGCATATATGGATCTGGTGTGAACAGTTCAATGGCGTACAGTGTGGCGTAGTAGTGGTAAGAGTGTTGGACTGGGACTCGGGAGATCCGGGTTCTAGTCCCCGCTCGGCCATGAAACTCACTGGGTGACTTTGGGCCAGTCACTGACTCTCAGCCTAACCTACCTCACAGGGTTGTTGTGAGGATAAAATGGAGGAGGAAGAGGAGGATTATGTAAGCCGCCTTGGGTTCCTTTCAGGAAAAAAGGCGGGGTATAAATATAATAAATAAAATAAATAAATAAAATGGATGGCAGCCAACATCCATGCATTAATATGTTGATAAAATCATGAATAACAGTGCCATACACGATTAATGTGCTGAAGGTAACAAAAAAGTCATGCTTGCTGCAGAGTTAGACCTACTTTGAAAATGCCCCCAAAGAAAGGAAAGCTGTGTTGGTTCACCGGGGGGAACCCAAATGAAAAAAAAAAACTTTTATTAGGACCAATTAAAATGAAGTGAGCAAGCAGGGGCAGTGCTAGGTAGTGAAAAGATCCCAGGCTCAGGCCCACAGATCAAAAGAACTGCACAAATGTGCATATGCTAATTTACATATGCTCTAAAGCAGGGCTCTCCAACCTTCGGTCCCCAGATGCTGCTGGCCTACAGCTCCCAGCATACCCAGCCAGCATGGCTAATGGCAAGGGATTCTGGGAGCTGTAGTCCAGCAACATCTGAGGACCCACGGTTGGAGAGCCCTGCTCTAAAGTCTCTCTCTGTATGAGTGTCTTTAAAGGACCTTATCTCCTAAGGACACCTATATTTGTAAAAAGGGATGTATGGACAGGGGAGAGGAGGGCATCAGATTTCAGCAAAAACCTCAGGCAGAAAGATTCAAGGAGGGCAGCAGGAGGTGAAGCACATGTGGGCAAAAAGCTAGCCAGTCCAGGGGGATCAGATGCAACAGAGATCATCAGGGCCCCCCCTGGACCTTAATTACAGCAAGTGCCCATGGAAAGCAGGGTGGTGGGGCAGATGGCCTCAAGAGATTCGGGGCTCCTAATGAACGATTCAGGGCTCCAGCCCTAGTGGGCCACCCCATATAACACTGCCTCTGTGAGCGAGGTTCAGAATTCTCCAGAATTCTTCAACAGGGCAAGCACAGGAGGTGGTAGGAGGAGTGAGGGGAAAAACAACAACCTGACTTTATGTTGTATCCAAAAAGTCTGCATTTGGTCACAGCTGTAAGAGTGTAGGAGGAGATGGCAGCCTTCAGTGGATTTTGCGTAACTAGGTGCTATGCAGGTTGCAGGATGCAGGACTGCTGGGACAACAAAATACACAATGGCTGATCCCCCATTCTTGAAAATATAAAATCCAGCAGTAACTGACATCTGTCTCCCCCAGCCTTAAGTGAAACCATGTTTGAAAATGTTGATGCATATCTGATATATTTCTTTCATATCAAGCTAAAAAAATAACTGGAAACGATTTACTTGTATGGACTTCATTTTCTTCCTTTTGTCAACCCACAGGAAGTATTTTCCTCTGTTTATTATCTCCCTCAAGATGATGAGTTCTAATCAGGAGGAGGTCACTTTGGGCACTTTTCTCCAGTATATTGAAGACATGGGCATGAAGGCTTATGATGGCTTGGTGATACAGAACGCATCAGACATCGCTCGAGAGAATGATCGCATGAGAAATGAAACGAACCTGGCTTACTTGAAAGAAAAGAACGAAAAGCGCCGGAAACAAGAAGAAGCAATAAAACGGTAACTATCATTCTTGGTTGTTGTTTTTCCAAAGCAGAATTGATTGGCTAAGAGTAAGCAGGCCTGTTAAAAATCTGCTGCAGATGTATAGTCTGGAAGGTTGCTTAGAGAGTCAAAGATCAAGCCTTCACTTCTAGAGGGTTTTCATGGCTATTTCGACAGACTTTGGATGGGTTAGGAGGTAGACCAATGACATAGGTAGCTCAATGGAACAGCCTTAGCTCCATCAGAGTATGGTGACTTGTGATGCTGCAGCTAATATCCAAATAGAGCAGCAAGACAGCTTACTAGGATGGGCCATTTTGAATGTATTACTTCAGTGTTGTGTCAACTGCACTGGTTGCCATTCAATTTCTGGGCCTGCTTTGAAGAGTTGGTGCTGACCTTTAAAGCCCTAAATGGCTTAGGACCAGTCTACCTGAAGGAGCATCTCCTTTCATATGTTCCTGCCCGATTGCTACAATAATCTTTGCAAACTCTTCTCTGGGACCTGGGTACTGCTGCCCATAATGGTGTGATGGGTAGCTACCAGGGAAAGAACCTTCTTTGTAGTGGCCCCCTGTCTGTGGAATGCCCTTCCCAGAGAGATCTGCCTGGCTTCTTCATTGTATACATTTAGATGTCAGGTTAAGACCTTCCTCTTTCAGCAGGCATTTTACCTTTAATCTGTTGCTTTGTTAATTTTACCGTGGCTCCTTGATGTTTTTAATATTTTAATATTCTAATATTTTGATATTTCCATTGTTGTATTTATTGTTTTTGTTATTGTTGTCTTGTTGTTTTGGGGGCTTTTATTATTGTAAATTGGCCCAAATGCATCTGCCAGTTGGGCGGAATATAAATTTAACAAATAAACAAATAAATAGCCTAAGCTGGCCCTCCTATAGAGCATCAGGGAAGGCAAAACACGGGGATCCTCCTGCCCCTCATGAGAGTGGCAGAAGAGACCTTGTGCACATACCATGGCATAAAACAGGGGCAACCTGGCAATGTAGTTCTAAAGGATACAGCTACAATCCAGAGCCTTGCCTGTATACAAATAAGGGGTTCTTCTGCTGACTATGTCACATAACCTCAGATATAACCTCTGTCCCTGCCAGATAATGTTGGGAGAGTCTGGCTTTCAAGCACTGGTCTGCATCACAGATTCCAAGGTTTTGCCATGGCCTTTTTTTTTTTTTTTTTTTAAAGCTGTTTAAATGTGGGTACGGGGACCCAAATGCAGCCATGATGATTTCGAATGCTGCTGTTCCCATAGCTGATGAAGCAAGCCAGTTTTAAAAATGAACTGTGCAACATGAGCTGCCATGGGGAATATTACAGAGGAGGCCTCAGCTGTGAATGCACTTCTTTACATGCATGTAAATGTTGCCTTTGTCTTTTGTTTAAATGAACACTGGTTGCACAGGATGGATTTGGTGGTGCCGAGCATCTATAAAGAAGCATTTCTAAAGACCAGTAGTTATTTTAAATGAAAAAAGATGATGCGCCTTACTAAGAGAAAAAATTCATAACAAAATATGATTATTTGTTCCTTTTTGCGGTTCCGTTAGATCATCATAAATGTTAAAGTGTCCAGGGAAATCATAATGTGAATTTAACTTAGGATTCATTTATTTATTTATTTTATTTCATTTTTATACCACCCAATAGCCGAAGCTCTCTGGCCAGTTTACAACAATTAACAAGACAGTCCCT
Organism: Shinisaurus crocodilurus; assembly: GCA_021292165.1. Lineage (NCBI taxonomy): Eukaryota > Metazoa > Chordata > Lepidosauria > Squamata > Shinisauridae > Shinisaurus > Shinisaurus crocodilurus. Next base: position 45,279,431 of record CM037878.1, on the reverse strand, counting down.
GCCCGCAGGCTTACAATCTAAAAAGACATGACACACAAGGAAAAAGGAATGGGGAGGGAAGAAGGGGGGGGGATGAAATGTTAAAAACAAACAAACTTGTAAATGAAGCATGAACGTTTGAGCGCATAAGTGGCATAGCATACAGTATTAACAGATGGGGATTAGGCCCCTGAAGCTCTCTTAGTTGTTTGTTCCACCCATTAAGATGTATTTACTGGATTGCCACCTCCCCACTCAAGCAACAGACAGAGCCACAACTAGGAATGTTTTGTAGAGGTACTGAAACCCCCCCTCTCCTTCTCTCTTTCTCTCTCTCTCTCACACACACACACACACCAGGAGCAAGGAGAAGCAATCCATGTAGTAAGCCAGTATACAAGCAATAGCTGACTTTCATACTGTAGCCACCTAAGTCCCACAGAGGCATTTGCCTGCACACATGAAAATTGAAACTGTGTAGAGTGGCAGTGCTATGCATGCAAGCCGTAGCCTCAACATCCCTGGGTGCATGGCTCTTGTAAAGACCTTTCTGCATTGAGTAAGAAGATCTGCAATGGGTTTCTATTCGCGTTCAGCTGAACACGGCTAGAAGCGTCTGCATGTTCAGGAAGCCTACCTTATCAGCATTTCTGATCTCACAGACGCTTCTAATTGTGTCCAGGTGCACACAGATAGAAACCCTTGCAGACCTTCTTGCTCAATGTGAGGAAGGTCCTGAAGAGGATGTTGGAACCAGGGCTTGCAGGCACACCCCTGCCACCCTACACAGGGGTGTAGGGCAAATACCTACATAGGGCTCGATATGGATTCAAGCAGCTTCCATGTGGCCACTGCGTTATGTGAAGCAGGAGTGGGCTGCATGCGGCTGTCGGCCTAATTTCATATGGCTCTCAGCCTAATGTCAAAATTCCCTCGGATGTGATCAGTTCAGACCTCTGTCAACAACAATCTATCTCTTCCCTGGCAGCCCACTGGGTGGGAAGGATGGGGGTGGGGAGAGAAAAGTGGGTGGCAGAAACAGAAAAAAGAGTGGGAGAAAGAGAAGTGACATCCACGTTTGGCTCCAGCCCTGCCCACTGCTGGCTTCAGCTTCAACCCTCACTGCCAACATACAGCACCCAACAGATTACCTGCAACAGTATATGTGGCCCTCAACAGAAAAACGTTTGCCCACCCCTGTTATATAGGGTGCCCAAAGTGGGTTTCTCACTCATAAGGATAATGTTATTTGTGTGCTAGTTTTTTTATTCTTGGAAGAACAAACAGAGGGTTAAAATATCCCTGCCCATGGAGCAAAGCTGAGTCCAGGAGGAAACTCCCAAACTGCACACCTTGAGGGGAAGTGCAACCCCATCTAGAACAGGCTGGCCATCTCTCCCTGGAATGGCCTTTCCTTCTACTATCAGTACTTCCATCTTGTCTGAATTTGCCGTAGATGCCAGTGATTGAGAACACTGAGGCTGTGGTGCCCAAGAATTTTCTTTCAAGGATCAACTCATTTTTTTTTCATATTTAAGATATGCAATATTCTTATGCTGAAATTGTCTAATAGAGGCAATTAGGTCCCCCAGCTGCAGCTCATTGTATGAGATACATGTGAATGATGCACAGATTATGCTGATTTTACATGCAAATTAGCCACAGCCCTCAGGCTTGTGACATATTTCCAAAAACGCCCTTCCATGCAGAAGGCATGGCCCATTTTTGATCTCAAAGTTATTAATAATCGCAACTATCACATATCGACTGGGACTTAGGCCTAGGAAGAAATCTATTATTTCCAAGCACATTGGAGAGATTCACTTGTTTTAATTATACTGAGGACATGTTTTTGAGTGCTTGATAGATTAGAAACAAAACAGTGAAACAGACTATCTATTAATCTCCAGACAGTGCTGTCTGGTGCACCAGTATCACTGTTCCTTATCCAGCAGCCATATGGGGGGGTGGGGAAAATAGAAAACCTATTCTTTGGCTGCAGAAGAGAGGGAGAATCTTACAGAAGATTTTAGTAGCATTTGTGTGTTTTTCCCTGGAGAAGAAGCAGAGGATTTTTTTTCTTGACATATTTGTTAGATTGTTAAGTTTACCTATGTGTGTTCATCGCTAGAGGACTACCATATCACTGATGAGCTGCAAGTGTGAAACAGACATCACGCCCCCAGCACTGCGCAGGTTTCATATCACCTCACTTCTCCTGAAGCACAGTATGATTCAGTGGGGCACTTCACATTATAGGAATGGGAGAGAATTTTGTTTGGTCTGCATTTTTAAGTGAACCAATTTAATTCCAGACTAATATCCTGATTGGGACACAGTTATCCTTCAGGCTGACTGCACACTTTTCCAAATTTTGTGATGTACTAATTGGTACAAAGGTTGCATACAACAATGTAAATATGGGGACAAGTTGTGTACAAAAATGCATATATTAGGGAAAGATGTGTATATAAGATGTGTATATCAGGGAAAGTTGCATATGAAAATAAATGTGAATTTCCATGCAGTTTTTTTAAAAAAACAAATTGCATACGGATGTGGCAATTGGATGAAATGGACTTTTGACTGAATATATGTAAAATGGACACAGACCAGATATATAGACTGATTTGTCCATCCCTAGTTAACACGCTCATATTCTCAGTGACAGGATATAGCAAGTGATGTATAGGATGCGAGTAGGATTTTATCCTTCAGTCAGGGAAAGGAGGGGCCTGGCTTGTTCTGGCTTTACAGATCAGCAGTCACTGGTGAGTGCACTTAGGGACATGCAAAAGATCAGTTGTGAATTGGTACCATGCCTTGTGGAAGCCAACTAGAAAAAAAATAAACAATTGCCCCAAAGTCAATTGCACATTGAAATGGCATCGGTTTTCTGGATTCATGTCAGTCCATTTTCCAAGTGGAGTATGGGAAAAGGAGGATAATCAGAAGGGCAACAGTGGACAGTCATATATATCTGTGTAACTATGCATAGGATTGTAGCTATGATTTGCAATCGTACTGAATGCTTTAATGCCAAGAAATTGTTGCCCTTCAGGGCTTTCAAAAATAGATATTCTGTGCTGAATCATGCAATGCATTTCTTGTATCTTAAAATAGTTATTAAAATATTCTAAGGCAGCCTTCCCCAACCTGGCATGCTCCAGATGTGTTGGACTACAACTCCCATTATACCCCAAACCGCTATGGGAGTTGTAGTCCAACGCATCTGGAGCATGCCAGGTTGGGGAAGGCTGTTCCAAGCAATGAGAAGTATCACGAGACTGGTGTTCAAGGAGAAGGACATACACACCCTTTGTGTTGCACATTTCACCCTAGTGTAAAATGGGAGTGATAGTAACGCTTTCGTTAATGACAATGGCATAAAGAATACTTCTGGTATGGTGAAACATATGGCTAATGGTATATGTGTGGGAATACCCAGGAGAATACCTCTCTTAATAACTAAGTCTTAAACTAGCCCTCTTGTGTGAATGGAGAACTTTTTGTCTCTTATTGGATGAAGGCAACTGATGAATTTCTGACCTAATTTTACTATAGCACTCAGTGATTATGCAAAGAATAGCAAGATAATGTGGTGAGTAATTATATCAATGTTTATATCAGTGCTAAACATTGGCCAGTGACTAACCAACGGCCATTTCATTGTTGGCTGTTTTAAAGTTTAAAATATTTGTAAAATTCAATAGAACAAAACACAACCTCATTCTCATTCAAAAATTTCCTAGGGAGCAAGGATCTGCTTTCATTAGCACAGGGAGCCTGCCCATCTCTGTATATGTATATTATCCACTGTTAACAGATTGCAGGACAACAATTGCTGGAGTCTTTACTTCTGGTTATTAATGTCAGGGAAGCTCCATCAGTTCATGTTGCTGTAGGAAGGATGAGTATTTTGGGTTTACCTACTGGCACTCGTGGTTACAGGCCTTTGCCTGCCAGCATATCCATAGCTGAAGCCAACATTCAAAGACTCCACTTCACATTGCATTAAACTTTTCTACGTTTATCCTCTCTATGCTTCCCTCTTTTATTTTTAAAGAATGCATGGCTGTAAAACTTCCCCTCAGTGGCCAATGAAAGGGCTTATATGTTAGGATAATGTAGCCATAAATCAACAACAAAAGTCTGAATGAGCTTATTATTCCCATGTGTTGTATTGCCAGATGAACCCTTTTTGGGGGGCAAGAATGCCATAAATCAAGTTCATTCTAATGCACACTCTTTTCTTTTATTCTCCAAGGAGATCAGGGCAGCACATATGCCCCCACTTTTTAACTTCACAACTAGTGTCAAGGGTAGGCATGGACAGGCACCTGCTGAAGACCCACACCAGTCCTTCACTAAAGACTCCTAAGCAAATATAGTAGTAATGGAATAAGAGGAGAGGTCCTCTGGTTAAAGACGAGAAAGCAGGGAGTAGGAATTAATGGTAGAGTCTGACAATGGAGGGATGTAAACAGTGAGGTCCCACAGGGATCTGTATTAGGATCAATACTTTTCAACATGTTAATAAATGTTCTGGAATTAGGAATGAGCAGTGAGGTGGTCAAGTTTGCTGATGATACCAAATTATTTAGGGTGGTTAAAACAAAAAAAAGGGATTGTGAAGAGCCCCAAGGCCAAGAGGATCTCTCCAAACTGGGAGAATAGGCATCAAAACGTAATGTGGTTCAATGTACGCAAGTGTAAAGTGGTGCACATGGGGGCAAAAAAACCCCAACTTCATGCATAGATGTTTAAATTTATTTAATTTCATCAAATATGAAAACAATTTTTAAAAACTGTATTTTGCATCATTTTAAAAATGGGGGGTGCTGTGTTTGTCAGTAATTCCAGTGCTTTTGCACTCCTCAGCTGTGACATTGTAAAGGAGCATGTGTACTTTTTAGTGAGCAATTGGGTAGAATTGCCTGTGTGCTTTTCTTATGTCTCCATATAGAGAAATATTAGAGATTTAAGTTTTTGAATGAAAGTTGAAAATTTGGGGCAGGACCTGGAAAGTTCCTGAGGAACTGTTCTTATGGCCCTGAAAACAGTTGCTATGAAGAAACTCAGGCAGGAGAGTAGAACTGACTGCCTCCCATATTGTGTTGCCATGTGTCCTATTTTACAGAGTACAGTCCTCTATTTGAAGGGTGGTCAGAGGACCAACTGGAGCAGGGGCGGGCAACTTGTGGCTTTCCAGATGTTTTGGCCCCTGTCTCTCTTTGTAGTCAAGCTGTCAAGTCATATTTCTAGTCAATTACCTTTATTATGCAAACTACAAACAAGCAAGCATTGCCTCAGACTACAGACAGTATCCTCTTGCAGCCAAAACAGACAAAAGTTCCAGACAGGCTTTGCATAACAGAGTAACTTGTAAGCTTCAGCTATTTCCCTGTGTTAGAGCATCATGAAAGAACATTGTCACAAAGCTTACACCATCTACTACAGCTCGTCCTTCTCAAGCTAAGTGGGCTACCACACCACATCCCTCCCTCAAGGTGGGTCTTTCCACAGGGTCACCTCCCTGGCTGCAAGCCTCTTTGAGATCCTCATGACCCTGCATTGCCCCTCCCTTTTAATCTGGCGTCTAACTCTTAGGTTTTGTATTCCCACCCCCTCCTCCTCTTTGTTAGGAGCCTGCATTCCCATGGGTTCAGAGAGCCCAGCTTATAGAATCATAGAAAAGTAGAGTTGGAAGGGGCCTACAAGGCCATCGAGTCCAACCCCCTGCTCAATGCAGGAATCTAGGTCAAAGCATCCCTGACAGATGGCTGTCCAGCTGCACCTTGAATGCCTCCAGAGTGGGAGAGCCCACAACCTCCCTAGGTAGTTGATTCCATTGTCTTATTGCTCTGACAGTCAGGAAATTTTTCCTGATGTTTAGGTGGAATCTAGGTTCCTGTAACTTGAGCCCATTATTCCGTGTCCTGCAAACTGGGATGATCGAGAAGAGATCTTTGCCCTCCTCTGTGTGACATCCCTTCAAATACTGGAAGAGTGCGATCATATCTCCCCTCAGTCTCCTCTTCTGAAGGCTAAACATGCCCAGTTCTTTCAGTCTCTCCTCATAGGGCCTTGTTTCCAGTCCCTTTATCATCTTTGTTGCCCTCCTCTGAACCCTCTCCAGTTTGTCTACATCCTTCTGAAAGTGTGGTGCCCAGAACTGGACGCAGTACTCAAGATGAGGCCTAACCAGTGCCGAGTAAAGGGGAATTATCACTTCCCGCGATTTGGAAGCTATACTTCTATTAATACAGCCCAAAATTGCATTTGCCTTCTTTGCAGCCACATCGCATTGCTGGCTCATATTCAGTTTGTGATCTACCACAATTCCAAGATCCTTCTCACTTGTAGTATTGTTGAGCCAAGTGTCCCCCATTCTGTAACTCTGCATTTGGTTTCCTCTCCCTAGGTGCAGCACTTGGCATTTATCCCTATTAAATTTCATTCTGTTGTTTTCGGCCCAGCGCTCCAGCCTATCGAGGTCACTTTGAATTTTGTTTCTGTCTTCCAGAGTATTAGCTGTTCCACCCAACTTTGTGTCATCTGCAAATTTGATAAGCATTCCCCGTACCTCCTGATCCAAGTCATTAATAAAAATGTTGAAGAGCACCGGGCCCAGGACCGAGCCCTGTGGTACCCCGCTCGTTACCTCTCCCCAGTTTGAGAAGGAACCATTGATAAGCACTCTTTGAGTCCGATTCTGTAGCCAGTTGTGGATCCACCTGATAGTTGTTCCATCTAGCCCACTCTTAGCTAGCTTACTAATCAGGATATCATGAGGCACTTTGTCGAAAGCTTTGCTGAAGTCCAGATATATAATGTCCACAGCATTCCCACAGTCCACAAGGGAGGTTACCCGATCAAAAAATGAGATCAGATTAGTCTGACAGGATTTGTTCTTGACAAATCCATGCTGGCTTCTAGTAATCACTGCATTGTTTTCAAGGTGCTTGCAGACTGACTTCTTTATAATCTGCTCAAAAATCTTCCCGGGGATTGATGTCAGACTGACTGGCCTATAGTTCCCAGGTTCCTCCTTCTTGCCCTTTTTGAAGATGGGAACAACATTTGCCCTCCTCCAGTCGTCTGGCACTTCACCTGTCCTCCATGATTTCTCAAAGATAATAGACAGTGGTTCTGAGAGTTCTTCTGCCAGTTCCTTTATTACTCTAGGATGCAGCTCATCAGGCCCTGGAGATTTAAACTCGTTCAGAGTAATCAGGTGCTCCTTGACCATTTGCCTATTAATCTCAAGCTGCAATCCTGCCCCTTCAGTCTGCACTTCAGGTTTGCCAGGGGGGTCATAGACCCTCTTTTGGGAGAAGACCGAGCCGAAGTAGGAATTGAACACTTCTGCCTTTTCTTTGTCTTCTGTTATCAATTTGCCATCCTCATTGCGTAGTTGAACCACCAGTTCTTTCTTCTGTCTTTTACTGTGCATGTATCTGAAGAAAGCTTTTTTGTTGCTTTTAGCATTCCTCGCTAACCTTAGCTCATTCTCAGCTTTAGCCTTCCTGACACTATTCCTGCAGTTCTGTGCTACCTGCCTGTACTCTTCACTTGTAGCCTGTCCTTCCTTCCACTTCCTATACGTGTCCTTTTTTGTTTTCAGGTCGTCTTTGAGTTTATTGTGAAGCCACATTGGCTTCTTCTGTTGCCCTCTGCCTTTTTTCCTTTTGGGAATTGTTTGCAATTGTGCCTTTAAAATTTCCTTTTTTAAAAACTCCCACCCCTCCTGGGCTTCCTTTCTCGTGAGAGTCACTTGCCATGGGATCTTACTAATCATTGTTCTGAGTTTGTTAAAATTGGCTTTCCTAAAATCCAGGGTACGTGTTTGGCTACACTCAGCTTTTGCTTCCGTTAGAATCAAGAACTCAAGTATAACATGGTCACTTTCCCCCAGAGTTCCCGAAACTGCCACTTTATCCACTAACTCGTCTCTGTTGGTTAGAATCAGGTCAAGGATAGCCGATCCTCTAGTTCCTTCCTCCACTTTCTGTAGGAGGAAGTTATCAGCAGCACAGCTCAGGAATTTCTTGGAGGGGCCATGTTTGGCTGAAAAAGTCTCCCAACAGATATCAGGGAAATTGAAGTCTCCCATTACTACCACATTGTGCCTCCTTGAAACACTGGCAATTTGTTTTTCAAAAGTTCCATCCTCGTCTTCTCCTTGATTGGGTGGTCGGTAGTAGACTCCAACCGCCATGTTCGTTTTATTCTTTGCCCCCTTTATTTTAACCCAGATGCTCTCAATGGGGCTGCCAAGCTCCTCTTCCTGTATCTCTGTGCAGAGATACGTATTTTTAACATACAGTGCAACTCCACCTCCCTTTCTGTTGCTTCTGTTCCTTTTGAACAAGTTATACCCTTCAATTGCTGTATTCCAGTCATGGGAGTCATCCCACCAGGTTTCAGTTATCCCTATCAAGTCGTACTTGCCCTCATGTATCAAGAGTTCAAGTTCGTCTTGTTTGTTGCCCATACTCTGGGCATTAGTATAAAGACATCGAAGACTATGTGCTTTATAGTCCGACTTTCCCCCTACATTTTGTGGTAGATTATCAATGGGCACCGCTGGAGCTGTTCTCTCCATTGTGGCATAGAGGCCTTCTTCCATTGGTACCCCCGAGTTTATGTCTCCCTCCCCTGTTGGATTCAGTTTAAAGCCCTCCTGATTAAGTTCCTCATGCTGTGGCCAAACACATTCTTCCCAGTCCTTGTGAGGTGCAACCCATCCTTTGCCAGCAGTCCATCTTCCAGGAAGTGTAGCCCGTGGTCCCAGAATCCAAATCCCTCACGTCGGCTCCACCTTCGTAGCCAGTCATTCACTCGGAGTATTTTTCTTTCCCTTTCTATGCCTCTTCCAAGTACTGGAAGGATGGATGAGAAAACTATCTGGGCCCCGAAGTTCTTGAGTTCCCTTCCCAGCTCTTCAAAGTCTGCCGTGATTTCTTTGTAACTCCGCTTGGCAGTATCATTTGTACCCACGTGGAAGAGAAGAAAGGGGTATGTGTCGGTGGGCTGCATGAGCCTCGGCAGCTGCTCTGACACATCCTTAATCCGTGCTCCGGGGAGACAGCACACCTGGCGAGTCCATGGGTCTTCGCGACATACTTTGGCTTCGATCCCCCGCAGGAGGGAGTCTCCCACTATGAGTACTCTTCTCTTCCTCTTGCTGTAGGCCTTGGTTTGATTGCCTCCACTCGACTGACCCTCAGCCTCTTGCTCGCTATCACGTTGGGTGCCCGGTAATCCGTCCTCTGCAGGCTGTCCTCTGCTCTCGTCCTCAAGTACATGGAAGCGGTTCCATAGCTCCACTGCTTCCACAGGCGCAGAGTGTCTTGTAGTTCTTGTGCTCCTAACAGTCACCCTTTTCCAGGGAGTTCCCCCTGCGTTATTTTCCCTTGCCTCAGCAGTCTCCGACTCCGCCTCATCCTGCCGTTGCCCTTCTGGCTCCTGTACTGTGCTTTGGTGCTGTAGATCCACCGTTCTGTCTAAGAACTCCTCGCTTTCTCTTATGCTCCTGAGGGTTGACACTTGCTGCTCCAGTCCTCTGACCTTTTCTTCCAACAGCGTGACCAGCTTGCACTTGTTGCACGTGTAGGCCATGTCGATCTCCGGCAGGAAAACAAACATAGCACACCCCTTGCAGGTCACCACCACTGCTGAGTCCTTTCCTTCCATAGTGCTCTGTTTCTGTCTTCCTAGAATTTTTTTTTTTTTTTTTTTTTTAGGGACCTCCCCTGCCGAACTCCGCTGCCAAACTCCTGTTTTCTCTCCCTGTCCGCTCGCTCTGTTCGCTCGCTCTCTGGGAGCCTGCTTGCCTTATCACAGCCCCAAAAACAGCTGGAGCCTCTCTCCTGTTGTGCTCCTGCTCAGCTGGGAGTCAGGAACAGAAAGCTTGGCTTTCCTCTGAAAGATTAGACAACAGCTGGGTTTCCTCCCGTGTCTCTGCTGTTCTCACCGATCTCCTGCTCCCACACCTTTGGTGCCTCCACAACAACTGGTGCCTCCACAATACCTTCTTCCTCCCTGCCTGACTCAGAATCAGTTCCCATGTCTTCTTGGGGCACGTCTGCAGAGATGTTGGGACCAATCCCTACACATCATCCCTCACCATTGTCTGTGCTGGTTGGGGCTGCTGTGAATTGTAGGCCAAAACATCTGGAAGGCCACAGGTTGTCCACCCCTTAATTAGAGGATGGTCCTCTGACAGCCATTCAAATTGAGGGCTCCGTCCTGTGTAAAGTAGGACACATGGCCACACAATATGGATGGGCTGCCCAGTCCAAGTCCAGATTAAAAATAAAGAATCATAAGAAGGGAGCATAGAGGCCTTGGTATTGCCCATCAGCAGTTAGCACCTGGACAGTAGGCTGAGCAGGCACACGTCACCTGGCCACAGTCTCTCTAAATTTGCATCTATACATATACATTAGCAAATGCAAATTTTATGCCAATCTATGTCCCCCTTTTGTCTTTTTTGTGGGGATGAATGATTCATGAGTGGCTGCCCTACATGGCCTATATCTATAGCCAGGCCCACAGCCTGCTCCTATTCAGGAAAGCTGTAAATCCCAACTGCCCGTACACTTGCCATTTTATAAAGCAACAGCCTTTGCTCTTTTCCACACCTTCGTTTCACTTCTACCAAGCATCCTTTATCCCAATGAAACTCATGCTGAATGGGTTTACATATCACGATTTGGATGCACTCCCAGCATTATTTCACACAGGGTAGTCCTGTTTCTAGCATTGAAATGGCACTGCATGCGGCTTTGTTTTGCTCATTCCTGGGTATAAGTAGACAGATGTTGCCAAGGAGGAGGAGAATTTCTGTAGTGTTCATTCTGTGCTAGAGCTAACAGAAATGGGCCAGCCGGGCAGTAGCAGAGTTAAGCTCTTATAAAGAAGAAGTAATTGTAATGAACAGCTGTTATCTCAACCTCTCATGATCTATGGCAAACAAAACATTGGAGACTAACCCATCAGCAAATGTAAGAGCATTTCTTGCTTTTTTCATTTTTTAAAAAAGCTTTTTTTTTTTCATTTTCTTTTATACATGCACTTATATGTATGTGTAAGTAGAGAATTAGATCTAAGGCAGGGGAAGGGAGGAAAGAGGGAAATATATTTTGAGAGAAAGAGGGAAAGAGAGAGAAAAAAATGTAAGGAAATTAGAGGTGGTTAAAACACTGCAATCCAATACACACTTATCTGGGAGGAGTAAATCCAACTAAACTTGATGGGGCTTACTTCTGAGAAGATATGTGTAGGATTGCATTGTGAATGTCTTTTGACATCTTACAAAGCTGTTTCTAATGACATGTACAGCAAGACTTTATTGCCAAGAAAAATTCTTACTGGCAAAGAAAATGTAATATTGGACTAGCAACTCATTCCTAAATCTGTTTACTAGAACTTAAGTCCTATTGACTTCAATGAAGTTTGCTCTAGTAGCAGAGCCCAATACAGTCATGCCTTGGATTGAGAGCATAATTCATTCCGGAAACGTGCTTGTAATCCAAAACACTCTTATATCAAAACAAAATCCCCCCAAAAAAATTTGTACAGAGATTTTTAATTTAAGCCGTACTACAGTACTTCTATTGCAAGACATCGCTTGTATATCAAATAAATAAATAAATAAATAAATATTTAAAAATTTGCTTGTCTTGCAAAACGCTCTCAAACCAAGTTACTTGCAATCCAAGGTATTACTGTATGCTACAAATGGGCACATGAAAGGGCTTCCGTGACAATTCTTCAATCAGAGCAAACATATTTTTTTAACACAAATTATTTCATCAGAAGCTTCCAGATCATAATGCCCTTTTTATTCCAGGAATGTGGTGATATTGAGAAGATAGACCAATGAAATAAAATGAAAATGCATATGCCACTTCAATAATTTTAAACTTGCCAGTGGCTAAGATTGTGCTCAGTGAACTTCATGTTTCAAAGACGCTAAGGAATTCATGCTTTGTCAATGACAACATGCTGCAGGTTAGTCCTCCAGGAAAACAATGCAATCCTCTGATCCACCACAGTGGAAAATGTAGACATTTGGTTGGCTTGCAATGGCTGTTTCAACAGTGCAATGTCATAACCTGTGCTGGCTTAGTACTGCTGTTGCAAATCAAGGCAGGTTGCTGAGCTGGTATTGGTGCTGTTGTCCCGGCAACAGCCACAGATCTGGTCAAAGCAGATGTAAGGCATATAATATTGGAAAGAAAGGAGATGTACTGGTATTAGGATTTGAGATGATTCAAGCATACTGGTAGGATTGCAGCCAACAATCAACATGGTAGGACAAACTAGTTCACTGCCTCTTAGCAGTGCAAGCCATCTTTTGTGCTATTGGTACAAGTATTATATTTTCAGGGTTCTAAAGTAATCTAAACTTCTTTTGATAGTAAAGAGCTAGGTGGAACCACTGGCAAAGACAGATATGTATATGGGCTGAGTGACATGCAAATCCTTTGGTTGCTGCTTTCATAATCTTATGCACTTCATGCAATATGATGGCGGTTTTCCAGGACTGAGTAATAGCTGGCTTTAATCAAAGGATTTGTGTCTATAGAAGAATATAATCATGACGCAAATACAAATGCTCATTCTTTTTTTCCATGATCTTTTTAGGTATATGACATAGTGACTCCACTATCTATAATAAATACTATGATGCACATGACCTTATCTCATTACCTTGCTCCAGACAGGATAACATTAGAGAGTGCCATTTACAGCTTTTCTATCAATTGTAAAAAAAAAAAAAAAAAAAGTTGCAACAGAGACACGTCCCCCAAATGCATTACAGTGTATTTCTAAAAAAAATTGAGGCAATCTAGATGACCAATCCTCCTTCCCAAGTACTTGTATCCATGCAATAGTGATCTGTTACAGAATGTGTTCCCATCAAGGCACGTGTACAAACTTGCACGTGTTCTCATATGATATGCATTCAGTTTGGCAAATAGGGCATCTATGGCTAAGAAGGCAATTCCCACCCAAAAAGATCCACACTCAGACAGGATTAAAGAGGATAACGCCACTTCAACATATTTATTGAGTTGTACATGGATGTTTAAATGCATGAGCTGATTTTGGGGAAATTAGCTGAGCAAAGCATTTGTTAACCATTACACTAATTGTGAATGCTTGAGCCTACATGGAGAATTGTGTTTTGATGGGGAAATTAGCTGCTTTCTCAGCAAAGCTTGGCTTCAAGCCTAAAAGTGAGACATGCATGACCTACTTGGTTTGCTATGGGTGGAGTAGGTTGGGGTGATACTACAGCAAAGAGAAGGGAACTGGGAAAATAGGAGTCCCTACCCTAGCAATCATGGGAGCACCTGAGAAGGAGAGTACAAGGCTGGGGTGCCTAAAGCATGAAAAGTCATTTAGTTCACATTCCTACCTGCCTTGAACTTAGATGTTTTAAAGCACAAAAATACATGAATCTCATTCTCTCTCACACACACCCTCATTTCTGGTTTAAGCACAGTCTCTTGTCACAGAGGGCCAATATTTATACACTATTTGACAGCTGGCTTCAAGGCAAGTTGGTTATCTGAATTTTCTGTCCATAGTAGCAATTAAAGTTAATCTGGTCACATGTTGTAGCAGTCAGACAACCAATTTGCTGTGTGGCAACCTGTAAAAGGCACAGTATTCACCTTGTAAACACTGTATGGCTTGGGTTTCCTGTGCTAGTGCTAGCAAGGGAATTCCTTCCTTATCTTTGATCTCTGATGAGAGATTAGAGAAACACCATGGGCCCCTTGCTAGTGCAGGAACCCAAGGGCTTTTGAATATTCCAACTATACAGATAAGGCCAATCACATGGGCCATCCTACCTGATCCACATTACCCCCCCCTTCCAAATAGCATGTTGCTTGGCTGTGAAAAGCCCATAGGCTTGTCCCCACCCACATGATTGGAATATTTACATACCGGTACATTCCCCAGAGGCATGAAGGGATCATATGTGTGGAAGCAGCTTCCAAGCCACAGATGTTTGCAAGGGACCAAAATCAGCTTTGGATATGTGGTGATTGAATATTGTGCCTTTTTCAGGTGGCCACATAACAAATTGGCTGTCTGACTGCTACATCATGTGGGCAAATTAACTTCAATTGCTACTAAGGACAGAAAATTCAGACAACCAAGTTGCCGAGAAGCCAGCTGTCAAATATTGTGCAAATATTGGCCCTCTGTGGCAAGAGACTGTGCTTAAACCAGAAATGAGGGTGCATGAGAGAGAATGAATGAGCTTGAGGTATTTTAGCACTTCAGAACATCTAAGGCAGGTAGGAATGTGAACTAAAGGACTTCTTGGTAGTTTGTTTTAAAAATATTTTTAAAGGATATCAGAAATTGCTACTCCTAAACAAGTCTTTTACAAATGTAGTTTTTGCCCCTTCTGAAATGGTTGGATGAAATTTAATGGATATGAACCTTCTAATATCTATAGAAAGAATATATCATTACAAATTATGCCTCTGCTTTAATAGACCATTATAATTTATTATGTTTCTAGATGTTTCTGAAGCAGAAAAGCTACTATGTACGTATACCAGAGAAATGTTATTATCTGTTGAATTAAGGACATTCCCAGAAGCAATTGAATTTTATTGACAGACCTGGAGACTGAAGAAAGAATCTTGACTGCTGACCAATTACATTCTGAGTTCACTAAAAAGGTTGAATCTCATTAATAAAGGAACACTTCTAGGAAAATGGCACCATTCCTTTGTTGCATACATTAGCAAAGCCTGCTCTGGTTAGTTTGTTTGCTGAGTGTTGATCCCCTGGCTTCACAAATGCCACAGTGGTCCTTGACAAACACTTTCATTACTTGTGACTTGTACTGTAAAGGTTAGGGGAAAGGGTGACATTACCCAAGGGAGTGATATTAATGAAAAGGACAGGTGCAAAGAACTATGAACTCTACAAATCCTAAAAATCTGCCTGCAGTTAACACAGTTTGCAACCATTGCCAAATTTGTTGTTAATATTTTATATAGCTGGCAGAGTGCATTTTCATATAAGAATGCAGGGACATGGGGCAGTATTGAGACACTGTGAACTCTGCTGGGCTTTATTTAAACATTGATTTTCATAATTAAATGATGGAACTGACTACCAGAAGATCTGCTGATGTCTGTTAGACTAGATGACCTTTTAAAAAGATTTGAACAAATCTGTGGAGAATTGGTCTGTCAAGTGTTATTAGTTCTAATAGATAAATGAAGCATCCATGTTCAGAGGTAGTATACCTCCAAGGACCAGATGCTGGTAATAAAAAATGGGGGATAGTTATTCCCGCCGTGCATTACTTGAGTTATACACTTGGAGCGGTCCCACATCCTGCTGCCCCCCTGCAGGTTTAGGGCATCTTAGGGGGAGAAAATAGCAGATGTGCCCTCCTCACTGGCAGAACTCTTTTCTGCTGGGAGAGGGGCACTGCTGGCCTATCCAAGCCCCTTCCAGCCAGCTGATCAGTGACTTTGGATTGCTCTTCCTGCTCGTAACTAAAAATGAGCCTATCTCAAGTTTTCAGCAATACTCAACTATATAAAAAAATTTACAGTTTTAATCTGAATATTTTCAAAGGTCTTTCATTTGAGGAAACATTGCAGTATCCTGATAATCCAATCAAATGGACTATCATCTAGTTGAGATACTGTCTGACTGTCTGTCTGTTTATCTATCTATATATATATATATATATATATATGTGTGTGTGTGTGTGTGTGCGTATGTGCGTATGTATGCATATATATATGTGTGTGTGTGTGTGTGTGTGTGTGTGTGTGTGCAATTCTAATTCTAAAGTTCATCTTACCCAACATCTGCTGGAGGTACTTATCTGTGGTTAGTAATGTGATGATGATGATGATGATGATGATCATCATCATCATCATCATCATCATCATCTATATTTGTTAATCGCCCATCATTTTCATATGCTATGAAAATAGTAATGTAGCATTATTATTTTGAGTATAGATTACCTTGGTATATGACTGGATTAAAGCTGGTAAATCATAGACTATAAAATTGGGGCTTAGAAAAGAACTGTAATACATAGCCGTTAATGAAATGGCCTTTTCCATCAAAGCTTTTCTGTTCTAATTTAAGCTGACATCCCAAGTGAAGTATTCTGGAAGTCTCCACACAATACCCAGTGGAAAGCTATTGTCAGGTGAAAAATGATTTAGTATATCAGCAGTGATCTTCTCTGGTGAATCTAATATGAAGGCAGGATCATTTCTGTTATACATATGAGCAGGAAAACTTAGCCCATGTTCTATGATTGGGATGGGTAAGTGAGGGGCGGTGTCAAGTGCCCATCAGCAGTGCTCTTTTAGTAGCAAGAGGCTGGGCCTTTCTTGTTGCACAGGATCCCGCCTTCCCTTGACTCAACTGCACATTGCAGAGGGATCTGGGACAAGAGAGCCCCCCCCCCCCCAGTTTGTGCAATTTGCACCTGGGAAAATGATAAGCAGTTTTCTCATGTTGCCTGACCTTCCATAGTAACTGGCCCAAAGTGAAAGTTAAAAGACCTCTCCCCACCACCCCCAGCCTTCTTTGCTCTGAAGGTTCTTTTGTGCTTCTTCTTGCCTTTTTGACTGCCTGGTACAAGTTGAAAGGTGACACCAGTGGGGTGGAGGATTCTCACTGGGCACGTGTGCTATCTCATTGGAAGCAACGTGGCATCCAGGGAGATGGCCCCCGCCCAAAGAATGACTATCAAGGAAAGTAGTGGGGAAGGTGTATCTGAGGCACAGATCCAGAGCTCAGAGAACCCTCCAAATCCTCAGGGGTTCTGAGCTGCAGCCCACCCTGTCCAGATGTTGGCACTGGGCATGAACAAATGTCTTCCCTTCCTTATTCTATAATTCTCATACAAGTGGAAAAATCTTGTTGAATAGTGGTCCAGAAATACATTTAATAAATAAAATAAATAAAGCTAATTCATCAGTGATTTAAAAACAAACAAACCAACCCGATAGCATCCAAAGATGCTTTTGAGTGGAAAGAACTTCCACTTGTACAGGGTGCTGACCCCCCTACCCACTGCATCTCCCTCCCCAAAAAACTGAGCATTGGGGGGACCCACTGAAATAGTATGGGAGGTGTATAGGGGGATGAAGTTGGTAGAAAGGATTTGGTGCAAATTGGCTGAGAGGGAGGGAGCTCCACTTGCACAAGTGGAGGTGATTTCTGCTCAGGCAAGAACTCCTTTGGTTTGTGCTCTGCTTTTTTGCAGCACTCAATGAATTCTGGCAAGCAGTCAAAATTCAGCAGAAGTAGATTGTATGAAAGAGTCAATAGAGTGACAGACTCATCAGAGTCTTAGCCTTAGCAAATTAACAAGGTCTAGGTTTGTGAAAGTACGGAAACTGAACTGAAGGAGCTCAGTATGTATCAGGACAAGGAATCCTCTTTGGAGGATAACTTAGAACTCCCTCAGCCAAACATCTTAGAGGAACGGCCTGCTTCCAGGAACCTGGAGGCAGATCAGGGGGTTCCTGGGTCCTCAGGAAAGACAGCATCTGAATCAGTCTCTTAAGACACAGAGGAGGACCTACCCTACTGATTGGGAGATGGAAGCTGAGCCACTGCCTAATAAGGGAATGCAGGCTCCTAAAGGTGTAGGCTCAGCTGGCCACCAGGAAAAGAAGTGCCTGCCTAAGTAACAAGGCTCCTCATGAGTAAAAAGTTAGTTATGAGTAAGACTCTCCTGGCATGTAAGACCTTTCCTCAAGTGGCTCTGCTGACCTGCAAATATGCCATGGCCAGGGCTCTGAATGCTCAGGCTTAAAAGCCTTCATTTCCAGGCAGAGATTTGCTGGAAAAACATCTATTCTCTGTCTCCCATTCCCTGGCTACCTTGCTCTCTGTAGAACCCTGTGTGCTTGGACCCTTGCACCATCTTTGGACTTTGCATTCAGATCTAACCCTTGCTGGTTTCTAGATACTCTGCCTTGGCACTGCCTGAAGCAGGACTACCCGGTTTTCATTCATTCATACCTATTCCCCCATCCTGCTTTTCTTTAAAGTAGTGAAGCAGAAGGCAGCCTCTGATGTTCAATTTCTTATGCACAAATTCACAATGTTGTACAAAAGAGACATGTATTATATAGGGATGGACGCATCTGTCAGTTTTGCTTTCTCCTGCATTCATTGTTTAAGACTCAAGCTCTTTCCATCATGTATATGAAGAAATGTGCAAATTTTGGTAATTCTTATTAAGAAAAAATGAACTGAAACAAAATTAACACCCTTCTGTACTGGCCAAATGCAATAGGCACAGCTATTCCCAGCATGGAAAGGACCATGTTGTACCTGCCTCTGCCATGCAGCTGTCAAAGATGAGGAGCCAGTCAGGAAAAAGAAGTGGCAACCCTAATTCAACACCACAAACATGGCTGAATACTCAGGGATTTAAAGCCAGACATTTAAGAGCTAATCATTCAAAGCCCTGGGCCTGGATGGATGAATCTGTCAGCTTCACTTTCTCTCACATTCATTTCTTTTTCAGATCACAAGTTCTTTCCTGCTTCTTCAGGAAGAAATTTATGAATTTTGGAGAGGTCTTATCAAAAAAGTAAATCAAACAAAATTCTCACCCTTATTGTGGAGATGGCAATGCAAGTGTGTTTCTTAAGGCACAATCCTATGCATGTTTAGACAGAAGAAAAGTCCTACGTGGCTGGCTGGGGAATGCTGGGAATTGTAGATCTTTCTTCTGTCTAAACATGCATAGGATTGTGCCCTGACTCTGCTACACACATCTGGAAGTAGATCAACTATGAAGTATTGTTTGGTGGTCTAAATGCTTCATGAGTCTTCAGATATATTTGAAATGGTCCATGTGTAAAATGCTGACAATACTCTGGAAGACACAAATGACCTTTGGTAGAAATGAGATTATGTCAACCGTCGGTTTTAAAATATTGACAGTTACATGGTGTGCAGCAAATTAATATCATTTAATCCTTTTATTCTGCTAGCAGATTATATAGGACATCTCTCCCCGGTAGGTTCTGTGTTAGCTAAGGGCACTTTCATTTATTAAGTTGAGATCACATGTTTGGAGCCATTAAGCAAATTGCCAAGTACAGCCTTTCCTTGAACACTAGGGCAAATGCAGTATTTCATACCTTCAGTTAATTCCACACCATAATTTAATTTCTGAAGCATAGTTTTAATTGAATCTTTACAGGCAATGGGGATATCAGGAGATGCATATCAAGTGCTGCAGTAGGATTCTTCAAAAATAGAGTGCTTTAAGGGAACAATCTTATCAAACTATTTAATGCAAATGTTGTTCTCTTCATCCACTTGCTCTTCCCGAATAGAAAGGAGAACTGCATGCAAATGCTAACAGTGGGAATGATAGCTTTGGAGTAATTGTTTGGCTTACGTTATTTAGCTTATGTTATTTATTTATTTATTTATTTATTACATTTCTATACTGCCCAATTGCCAAAGTTCTCTGGGCAGCTCACAACAATTAAAACCATAAAATACAGCATGATGAAACATAATTTAAAAGTTTAAAACTATAGTATAAAACCAAAATACAAATAAAAAAACAAAATAAAATCTAGCAGCAGTGCAAATATTTAAAATACAGTAAGAGGTTTAAAAACAACAGAAACTGAATGACTAAAATGCCTGGGAAAATAAAAAAAGTCTTCCCCTGGTGCAAAAAAGACCACAATGTAGGCACCAGGCAAGTCTCTCTGCGAAGCTCATTCCATATCCAGGGTGGCACAACAGAAAAGGCCCTCTTCTTAGTAGCCACCCACCTCACTTCCTTTGGCAGCAGCCCCTGGAGAAGGATCACTGAAGATGATCTTAGGGTCCTAGCAACCAGTGCAGCTCAGGAAATACTGGCATAATTCCCTTCCCCCGGCCACGTGCAACTGTGGGCGGGGAGAATTTTGCACGCGGAGGAAAGGAGAGTGAGACCACTATGGGGTGATATCACCCTCCAATAGGATACAAGGGTGGAGCGTGCAGGACCGTAATTAGGCCCGCATGCCCACACTCTGGGCTCTTCCTTTTGCAGCTCCCTCCCTCCCTCCCTGTTCTCAGTGTGGGCTTTGCTGGCTGCCATTTCCAGGGGCCGAATAGGAATTTTGGCTCATTGTCCTGATTGGCTGGGGGCAATGGGCGTGTTTCGCCTACTCTACACTGTGTTGCAGGGTTGGGTGTTTTTTATTTTGGGTTTTCAGTGTGATTTGGTCCAATCCGGTCACATTGGCTAGTAAGCGCGGGAATAGGCAGTGGGGTTAGGGTTTTGGTGATCATCCAATGGCACTGTTCAGGTGGCTGGCAAGACCTGTATCTCAACGCTTGCTGAGTTTCGTGGCTCAGTGGGGGGAAATACGGATCGCCAGTGAGGATGGCTTACATCACACGGATCGGTGTTCTGTGGCACCGTGAGGTGGGGACTGTGAGAAAGCCTCCCAGCACCCAAGAGGGTGTAAAACTGGGAGGGTGGTGAAGTGCTGCACCACCCCCCGGGTTTGGATGTATCTGCCCGGGATACCTCACTGGCCAGTGGCCAGGTTTAGTTAGTACCCGCACTTTCACCCTTCGCAGATCTTGATTAATAAAATGTGGCCCTTTATTTACACCATATACTTGTGTCTCGCCTCTTCTTTTCCACTTTTACGCGCGCAATATGGTCGCATTGGCCAGTCCCTGTGTTAACTATCTTGCTTCCATGTTTTGGACCAGCTGAAGTTTCCAGAACGTTTTCAAATGTAGCCCATGTATAACATATTGCAGTTATATTTAGGTTATTCATCATCTAAGCCAATCAGGACAACAGCAACATCAGTGGCTACTCCTAAATTGTTGTGGTGTTGCTTTTGAAAGAGGGAGAATTTAAATCCATATTACAGAAAACCAAAGTAAATGAGTTAAAAACTCTAGTTACTGAACTCGACTTCTCTCTCATGCACTCCGGTCAACATCAGAGGTCCTGTGGTAAGTCCCACACCAAGTGACATGCAGAAGATAGGTATGAGAGGCAGGTCCTTTTTAGTCGTGGCACCAATGTTAGGGAATGCCCTCCCCAGGGAAGCTTGCCTGGCACTATCATGATTTGTTTGTTGTTCGGAGGTTTTTTCAGGAGGCCTTTGGTGGAGACTGACTTTTACAATGTTGTTTTGATTCTAACATTTTATTGGTCCTGTCTAGAAATGTTGGCAAAGTTCTCTCTAGCCAGACTCAGAGCCATCCATCTCGATCCCTAAACACACACCCTGCCAGTCCCCTACTCCCCAAAACACCCTTCTCACCTTCTCTTTACTTACCTGTTTAACAGAGGCAGTGGGGGCAGTGGTAGAGTGTGGGAAGACAGGTGGAGGATGTCTCTCCCTTCCATCCTTCACAACCCTGGTGTGCCAGCAGTTGCCTTTTGAGAAGAGTACAAATCCCAGGGCCACCACACCTTTCCTCTTTGTTTACTGTTACGCAGCACACTTGAACAACAACGAAGAAGGGACAGCTCCCATCTTGCTCCTGCTAGCCAGGTACATAAGGGGGCAGATTCTTTTGGAGAGTGGGGGATGGTAGGGAGAATCTTTTTGGGATGAGGAGGTATGGCAGTGGGAAGGCACCATTTTCCAAGCTTCAGGTTGGCTTAGGAAGTGATCTGAATTCTGTTTGATTTTTTTTTTTTTTTTTTTAAGAACTTGGATCATTTTCTGGACAATCCATGGCAAGTGCAATAGAGATCACCCAGCTCTACTGCTGTGCTGTGATAGGAGTGTGGTTTCTTAGGTTGTTGGCTTTTGTTGTATTTATTGGCTGTATTTATCTATTTGCTGTGCTGCTGCTGCTGTTGTTTTACTTTGGCTTATTTAGTTTATTTAGGCTGCAATTGTATACTTACTTTCCTGGAGTGGTGAAGAGAAACCAGAGTATTACTGGAGTACTGTTAGTTCCATTAAATTCAATGGGGCTTACTGGGTGGAATTGTATAGGATTGCACAGTTAATTGTTTTATTGTCTCTCCCTCCCTCCGCGATAGCAAATCGCGGCCATTTAAGGTGGTTTTCTATGGTACTTACATTAAAAATGCAGCGTCGGAGTCCCGTCGCGTCAGTTCCTGGCACAGTGCCGGGACCCATCATGTCACTTCCGGGTCCCCGGAAAGTCCGAAAGAAGCCTTGCTGTCCCCGCGAGAGAAATCAAGTGGCGGGGGTGCTCACCGAACACAAGGCAGTGCCCCAAAGTTATTTATAAGCATGTAGACATGAAATGGGGTTTGCAAGACTAAAATGGAGATGCAAGAACACAAGAAATGCAAACACCAACCTTGCCCAGCCTGGTGCCCTCCCAATGCAACTGCAACTCCCACGATTCTTGCCCATTGGAAATGTTTGCTGGGGCTGATGGGAGGTGAAGTCCAAAACATCAGGAGGGAGCTAGGCTGGGAAAGACTGGCATGCATGTACAAAGGAATTACTTACACCCAGAGTGTAATACATGAAGAATAGGCCTTATTTCTGTTAGTTCAGTGATGTATATAAAATGAAGTGTTTGGTCTTTCATTTTACATTTGTAGCTGCTACACTTGACCTTGTCATTACAGAGAGGAAATTATGCAGGACAACGTGCTGCACTAATAAAAAGAAAGTGGGGCGGGGGAGTTGGCACTGCACCAAAAAGGTGTGAACTCCATATTGGTTTAATTAATAAAGCATAATCAGTTATTTGGCCTTTCTTGGCAGCTACCCTACCATCATTTAGCTACAGTATAACATTCAAGAAAGCCCATTTTGAAAAGTGCCTGCATGCTAAGATGAATGGCCCCTGTGATTTGCGATGTAGCATTTGAACTTCAGGAAAGTCTTTCGATTTCCAATTCAAATCAATGAGACTTTCTTCTCTATTCCTCTCGCAATCACAATTACTTGCAAATGCCATTGAATATCAAGTTACCGGTACCTATTTTTTTTTAGCATGTTTATTTTATGCCTCTCTCTCTCTCTCTCTCTCCCCCTGTGGAGGGTGGGAGGCGGGGAGAGGGGGGAGGATCTAAACAGAAAAATCATGTTCCATGAATTCATTTGCAGATGAGCTTCTGCATCCACATGGTCATATAAAAAGAAATGGAATCATCATATTAGCCAATGGCCATTAGGATAGATCTCAAGCCAGAAGCCAGGAATCACTGTTTGCTATCACTATTGTCTTGTGGGAGAAAGAGTAATAAGCCAGTGTAAATGGGATGTGCATTGGATTCAGACAAAGCCCAAAGCAGAATCAGGCCGCTTCAGGCTGGTTTTGTTATTTTCGAGACGAAGCAGAGTTTCCCCTCTGAAGCCAACAGAACCGAAGCTGCTCCAGAACGAGGCACATTAAATGGGATTTTAAAAGATCAGACACATTCCTGGAGGATAGGCCTATCAGGCACCATTAGCTATGATAGCTAAATTGGATCTCCAAGTTCTGGGGCAGTACCCACTTCTGGGAACAAATAAGGGGGAAGGGGAAGGGCTGTTGCCTGCATGCCTGTTTGTGGGATTTCTGCAAGTATCTGGGTGACCAATGGGAATAGGGATGAGCAAATCTGTCAAGCTCATCCAGGTTGTTTTCCACCACTAGGCTCATTCCAAACCAGTTGTCTGAGCCTCCCCCCCCCCACGCACAGAAATTTGCATGTATTTTTATGTGCCTTTTTGAAAATGCCTGCATTTTTGTGCACGTTTATCAAATGAACACATTTTTCTATTCATACACCAATTGACTAAGGCATGTCTGTGCACATTTTAGAAATGTATGTATTTTTCCTTGCATCTATTTCTATTGTATGCATGTTGTCAAACTTTTTTTTTTTTTTTTTTTGCAATATGCATTGCAAACTCAGAAACATACAGATTTCTGACCACAAATTGCATTTGGGTCCATGTTTCATTCTGGGAGTTATGAATTGGGTAATCTCTCACATTAAAATGTGAACCCAAAATGCAAATGTCTCACCTATCCCTAACTGGGAAACAAGATGCACCTTTATTTGATCTTTTTTTATGCAGTTAATTTTTTCTTTAGGCAAGACACAACTTCACGAATGCCTTTCCATCCCCTCTTCAACTACATCTCTATGTAACCGGAATATGGAGCGATATATAAATGTTGTAAATATAAATACATTCTCATCTCCACTTCCCACTTGTTCCCCACTTGTGAGCATGTTGTATCTCCCAGGAAGTTGGGCACCCCACTTTCAGTATGTTTCTTTCAAAATAGTGCTGTAGTGCAGATATAATCATATTCTTTCTATCTCCATGCATATTTAGGTATGCATTCAAGTACTGACAGTTATCCGTTCCCTAAGAAGTGCTGTGAGACATAATACTTAACTTATATGTTACAGCAGAAGTGAGCAACTGGTGGCCGGTGTTTTGGCCTACAACTAGGGATGGGGGCCAAGCCTGGCACTCGGTGAGCACCTCCGCCGCACGAGCCAAGCTGAGCCTCCAGCGAGCGCCAGCTGAGGTGCTTGCCATACTTCTGGGTCCCCAGCGAAACGATTTTACGTTTAAAAAAACTGTGTAAACTGTGTTAAAATGACTGTGATTGGCGTAACTGGCGCTACGTTTTTCAGGACACCCTTCAGTAACAGACCAGCTTATATGTCAAAGGCCTGCCTGAATAAAAATGTCTTAGCCTGCCAGCAGAAGAAATACAAAGAGGGGGCCAACTCAGCCTCCTTTGTCAGGGGGTTGCAGAGCCTGGGAACGGCCACTGAGAAGGCCATCTCTCATGTCCCCCCCAAATGTGCCTCTGATTGTGCCAAGAGAAGGGCCTCCCACTCAAATTTTAAAACCTGGCTTGTATTAGAGAAGGGGGTCCTTCAGTAGCATGCTCCAAGGCCATATCAAGGACTAATGGTGGATAGATACAGATTATCATCCTACAAACATCTAGTAGAATCTTTGCATATTATCCTATATCTAGTTATCCAACATATTGAGTATCCATCCATCCATGCATGTACAGGTCTTCAACTCCCTGTGGCCCTCCAAGAATGTTGATGGTAAATAGGGCCAATAGTGGATTCTGCAAATGTTTGTAGGATCCAAGCTGTGAGGTCTTCATTGAGCCATGCTACACCATAGATTCTTTAAGGCACATTTAGCACAAATGTCTGCTTGGCACTGAACTGAGGGAAACACCTGTGCAACGGTGCCCAGAAAGTCAGTTGAGTTATAACTATACTCTAGCCACCATAAGTTGTACATGTGCATGCAACCTCTTTGCCTTCATTGTTGATCATGCAGTAATACACAGTGGGCAATATCCAATGTGACACAAACACCAAAATTACATTGCACTAGCATAAGGGAGCTCAAGCACAATGCCAATGCAATTAGCTGGTACAACAGGTTTTTCGGGGAATCCCATCATGACAGCTAATGCTATTAGTATTGCACTAGTACAACATAAATTATGTTAATACTCATGTTGCATTGGATCCTGCCCGATAACCCTTGAAGGACACAGCATCTAGGAAGAGCTGTATTTTTATTGGAATTTCACATTCTGTTTGGACCTCATCAAACAATATGAAGGCAAACCATAAAACCAGTCGAGAGAGTCTGTCTGCTCCCATATTGATCAAATCTGCCTTAGTTTGAGGTTAAAATAAATGAAGGGTATAAATGAGGATATGTCCTCATTTCCCTTCTTCACCCAAGCTAGTTGGGTTTGTTTGTTTTTTTAGTATTATTCTCTGCTGCAGAAGGAAGTTCACTGAAATTCTAATTAAGCCCATCTTTTTGATGGCTCCATCACAAGCGACAAAGCTGCAACCACACTGGCCCATTTTGTGTATAATCATCTTTCTAACTTGCACTGATAGAAGCCCCAGGGTAGACTTAAACCTAAATAGCTGAAGGATGTGGTCCCAGTTGGCCTATTACAGTTGATGCCCACCAACTAACTGTGTTGTAGCAAATTGTCTCCTAGACCACAAGAGCTCAAAAGGGACTTCCTAGGGGCTGGTTACACTTTTCTCTCTGGGACCTAGTCATCTTCTATCATTTGCTCATCTGTCTCAGCATGCACACAGACAAAATTGCCTACTGTGGTATATGGAGGAAAGAAAAACAAGAATTCACCAAAATGAAGCTGAGGGGGAAATTACCACCAATTGTTTCATTGATTTGAATAAAATCGAAATATTGTGTTCTTATGCACAAAGATAGAGAGGAAGGAAGGGAGGAATCTTGACAGGGGTAATAAGATAAAGTTACATTTTCATCATGCTTTAAAAAAACAAAAACAAAAAACCCTCAACCCTGTAAGTCACTGAAGCTTAAGGATGTATGTTAATCTGTGCCTTTATTTCTGCTCCTGAGAAAGCAGTTGTGTAAGCAGATGCATGTGATAGCCATGGACCAGTGCATCCATATTGACTAGCTGCAGATGGGAAGGCACATTCAAATGTACGTTGCAAAGCACCCAGGGCCGGTGCTACCATTAGGCCAACTAGGCGGCTGCCTACGGCGCTGGGCTAAAGGAGGCGCCAGAAATGCCTTGGGGGGAAAAATACATCACGTATTTTACCAAGTTTGTTTTACCAATCATGTCCTGTGGCGGGGAAGGGAAGGCGAAAGAAGCGTACCCCTCCCTCTCTCTCCTCCAGCTCGTTACCAGGAACAGCAGCAGGCAGGCTCCTCCTCACAACCAGCATCAAAAGAGGCAGAGAAGGCTACAGACTGGAGGAGGGGAGGCGGGCAGGGGCCAATGATGGGAGGCTGGTGGGCGGCTGGAAGGATGCACCTCCTTCGCCTTCCCTCTCAAGGATGCACCTGCAAACACCTCCTTCGCCTTCCCTCCCTTGCGTGAGCCTCAGGTTCCTCAGCTCAAGGTCCCCTGAAAGCAGGACCGGTGCAAGGCAGTTTGGTGCCCTAGGCAAGATCAAATATTTAGCACCCCCCCTCCCACTTGAGAG
The DNA here is from genome assembly GCA_021292165.1 of Shinisaurus crocodilurus. NCBI lineage: Eukaryota > Metazoa > Chordata > Lepidosauria > Squamata > Shinisauridae > Shinisaurus > Shinisaurus crocodilurus. The sequence continues at coordinate 45,252,442 of CM037878.1, read as the reverse complement.
TGCTGTATTTTTTTTCAAGGCGTTTCTGGCGCCCCCTTTAGCCCTGCGCCCTAGGCAGCTGCCTAGTTGGCCTAATGGTAGCACCGGCCCTGCCTGAAAGCAGTTATTTCCAGCAACCAGGGAGGGAGGGAAAGGTATTTTAAGCTAGCTGGGGCTCCAATGTTTTAATTATTTACCATGCTGTTTCTGTGTTTTGGTTTTAAATGGTTTTAGGATGCAGTCCTATGCGTGTTTGGAGGGGGGGGAATCCTACAACTCCCAGCATTCCCCAGCCAGCCATGCGCAATCCTATGCACGTTGAGGTAGAAAAAAGCCCCACAACTCCCAGCGTTCCAGCAGCCAGCCATGCTGGCTGGTGAATGCTGGGAGTTGCAGGGCTTTTTTCTGCCTCAACGTGTTTAGGATTGTGCCCTGAGCTGTTGATGTTTTCTTTACTGTACTTTGAATATTGTTGTCTGCCTTGAGCACTAGGCTGGTAAAGGGAAAGACAGGATAATATACATTATTCTGATAAAGAAATATTGCAACAAAGTGATAGAGGAGGGGAAGTAGCAAGTTTCGTAAATCCCCTCCTAAATTTGAACCAGATGATCCACGGGCTCTCTCTTTGCTATGTTTCTACTACATGCATCCCCCCCCCTGCAACCCAGAAGGTGTACGAGTCAAACCGGTGTCTCTGCACCTCCACCCTGCGAGGTAGGACAGGCTGCAAGACACCCTTTTGTCTCTATTCCTCACAGGTAGCGCCACCACACCTCTCTCACATCCTTTTTTCATATCCCTTGTGCTGCCTGCAGGAGGAGACAGGCTTTTACATATATATGGAGTAGGAGAAGGCCCTTGGGAGTTCCTGGCATAGCTGGGCTGATGTTGCCTCTTTGCTTTCCTCGTGAACACAAAGGAAAAGTCTCAAAGTCCACAAAGTTTTTCTATGGGGCTCGGCAGTTCCCAGGGAGGGAAATTTATTTCATAATGGGCATAGGGCTGGAGGGAGGGAGGGCTCAAGTGGGAAGGGGGGGCGCTAAATATCTGATCTTGCCTAGGGCACCAAATTGCCTTGCACCAGGCCTGAAAGCACCTCCTATTAAGAGTAATGCAGTGCTGCCAAACCCTCACATTTGGATGTGCATTGACATTCCAGTGTACATTCAAGTTTTGTTCCCCTCCCTGACCCACATATATTTGTCTAGCTTGCTCAAGAGTTTGCACATTCAGCCACTGATGATGATGATTTTGCCATGGTGGAAGTAAACTGAACACAAAGAAAGTATGGAACAGCTTGAACAATAATATTCACATTGGAAATTGAACTTGGAGGGATACCACAGCATCAGTACCTGCACTGAACATTAGTTCCCTCCATTATTTCTTTTCTGTGATAACAAAATAAAACAAAATAAAAGATTCAATTAAAAAAAGTAAAGGAAGCAATAGGGTGCAATCTTATGCATGCTGGCTGGGACATGCTGGGAGTTGTAGGACTTTTTTCTGTCTAAACGTGCATCGGATTTCGCCTTTAAGCAAATTACATTAAATTTCTTCTCTTTTCAAACTAGAATGTACAAATGCAATAAACATTCACCTGAACATTTTAATCTCAGCTTGGTTGCAAATCTCAGCTTGGAACATTTTAATCTCAGCGATGTGGCTGCAAAGAAGGCAAATGCTATTTTGGGCTGCATTAATAGAAGTATAACTTCCAAATCGCGGGAAGTGATAATTCCCCTTTACTCAGCACTGGTTAGGCCTCATCTTGAGTACTGCGTCCAGTTCTGGGCACCACACTTTAAGAAGAGCATAGACAAACTGGAGAGGGTTCAGAGGAGGGCAACAAGGATGATAAAGGGACTGGAAACAAGGCCCTATGAGGAGAGACTAAAAGAACTGGGCATGTTTAGCCTTCAGAAGAGGAGACTGAGGGGAGATATGATCACACTCTTCCAGTACTTGAAGGGTTGTCACACAGAGGAGGGCCAGGATCTCTTCTCGATCATCCCAGTTTGCAGGACACGGAATAATCTGCTCAAGTTACAGGAACCTAGATTCCACCTAAACATCAGGAAAAATTTCCTGACTGTCAGAGCGAATAAGACAATGGAACCAACTACCTAGGGAGGTGGTGGGCTCTCCCACTCTGGAGGCATTCAAGGTGCAATTGGACAATCATCTGTCAGGGATGCTTTGACCTGGATTCCTGCACTGAGCAGGGGGTTGGACTCGATGGCCTTGTAGGCCCCTTCCAACTCTACTTTTCTATGATTCTATGATTCTATGATTTGGTGTTTGCCCATTAGTATGAACATTTTGTGCTAAACTTAGTTTAGAACATGGCATGCATTTTTATATGGTGCTAAATTAATTCACAGTGATATATGACCAGTCTAGAAATGTAAACTTCTCTCTGTGTAGAGATGGTGAAAAGTTGTTCTTGATAGTTTACATTTTATCATTGTACCACACCTGTGTAAATCCTCACATGTCAACCCTATTTCTCAACTGGATAGTTCTGGTTAACAAACAGAATTTAGAAGAGCACCACAAATGACACATACATGTCGGTTGGGGTGGCCACTCACGCATCACCAAAAAAGAGGACAAAACAAGAGACATTTAAATAAAATTTGGATATGCTAATTTATACATATGAAAAGCATATTTAGAAATAAAAACTATAATTTAAATAGAAATACAATACATCTCATCATAGACTGTGACCAGCTGACCAGTGTGCCTGCTCAGTTTGCTGTCCAGGCTCTGTAGATGGGCAATTTCAAGGCTCTCCTTTCTTAGGGTTCTTTATAACTGAACCTGGACCAGATAGCCCTTCAAACTGAGGAATGTCCTCTGTAAAGTATGACATATGGCCACCCTAATTCTTGGTCTTCTACTGGACAGCTTAGTCTCCATTAACAAAATCAAAGGTTCCTTTTTTCCTGCCCAAATGCTCCAATGTAAAGCTACCTGAAATAATCTCCTATTGTTTTGTCAAGGAGCCCAACTGGTTTACGAGATGTTATTGGCAACAGGGAACCGATAAATTATGAGGCCATCTCTGTTTCCAAAGGGCTATTTATTTTCTCTTTAACTTGGAGTGGATAAATTACAATCCCATAAACATAGAGAAGGAATTAGCAGTCTTTCTTATGTATATGCTGAATGGGGATGGGGTGGGAAGTGAAATTAGATGGGAAGAGGGAAACTGGGCACCTAATCCCAAATTTCTCTCATCGGGCTTTTGGTTACGTGTTTTACAGTGCAATCCTAGGCATGTCTACTCAGAAGTAAATCCTACTGAATTCAATGGGACTTACTTCCAGGTAAGTGTATCTAGGATTGTGGCCTCAAATATGTTGGAAGCTGTCTTAATTCTTGTATTAGGTGCCTTTTATTTTACTGTTTTATCCTCTGCTGCTTTTAATTTTTGTATTTTTAATGGTATTTTATTTTTGTTAGTGGCCTCTGGCACCAACAAATAACAACAACCAGCAGCAGTAATACAATACATTAAAATGCCTGGACAAATAAAAATGTTTTGCCCCAGTACTGAAAAGTGTCTAATGCTGGCATCAGTTGAACTTCCTTAGGGAAAGTATTCAAAAATCAGAAAGTATTCCAAAGTCAGCACCACAACAGAAAAGGCCCTCTTCTTTGTAAGTACATAATGCACTTCTCCTACTTATAATGGTATCTGGTGTCATGCACCAATGCATAGTGTTGCAATTTCAGAAGAATTGGGAAGAGTTTTGGGAGGCCATGCTGCTTTTTTTTAGGTTGCTTTTGAAAAAAAATTCTGCCAATGGCATGCACACCTTTGCAGCTGTGCAGGAATGCTAGTTTAAAAATAATTTGTGTGCTTATTCAATCCCACACAGCTGTGTAGGTGTACAGTGAAAAATAGTCTCCCTCCAAAAAAACCTTGGTTTCCTGTCTGAATATTCCTTTCCCCTGCCTAAGGTCAGAGGAGAGGGCTCACATTCCTAGCAACCATGAATCTCAGAACCACTTTTAGAAATTAACTCTTTGCAGGCTCTGATACCATTGGGTGAAGGGACTAAGATTTTTCCTTTTCCTTTTATTCCCCCCTCCTTTCTCTCTCTTTTCATCATGTTCTTCCATGGTGCTCAAAGGAGTTGTCTCAGGCAGGCCTGCACAAGCAGGCGGCTTTGTCTGGAAGGACATGTGGTGGTGGTGGTGGTGGTGTGGGAGATAGGGGAAATGTTGTAAAACAGGTTCTACAGCCAATCCCAGAGTTATAGTACTACAAGACTGTAACACACATTACTTGGTAGCATACTCAAAATCATAACAATGGCCTGGGAGGAAAAAGAACATTGAGGCAGAAATAATGGCAGGATAACAAGTCAGGGAGTGTAATATGTGACACAAGAGTGAGCCAGTCATTGCTGTAATGCCTGACTGCCGTCTCCCAAAGCAGTTACTTTATTCCCAACTCAAGGATGGAAAGCGGAATATCGGTGGTCAAGATAAGAGGTTTAAAGATGTTCTTAAGGCTAATCTAAAAAAATGCAATATAAACATCAAAAACTGGGAAGCTCTGGCCCATGAACGATCTAACTGGAGGTTGGCCTTTCACAAAGGTTCCATGGACTTTGAAGAAGCCCGAGTGCAAGGTGAAAGGGAGAAACGTGCTAGGTGAAAAGCACGTCAAACGAATCCTTTACAGGACCATCTTCCATCTGGTAACCTGTGTCCTCACTGTGGGAAGCTGTGTGGATCTAGAATTGGCCTCCACAGTCACTTACGGACCCATCGCTAGAATTTTCTTTAGAATTTTCTCCTTTTAAAATCTCCTTTTTGTAAATTTTTATCCTGGAAGACAATCTTACTCGGTCACGAGTGATCGCCTGACTGACTGACTGCTGTAATGGTAAAATCATCATCATCATCATCATCATCATCATCATCATCATCATCATCATCATCATCCTAGTGTAGAACCAGATCCAGGCCAGGAAAAGCCTATTCAAGGCAGCATGATATACATGACTTCCTGGCAATCTCCCATCCAGGCACTGATCAGACTCAAACTGCTCAACTTCAGCAAGGTGGCTGCACTATGTCCCTTCAGATCATAGCCATGTGGCCTATGTGGCACTCATTTCTAGCTTTGTATAGTGAACATGGGTCAAGATGTGCAGAACTCTCCTGAAAAATGTCACTAGTCTTATCAATCCTTTGTTACTCCCCACAAAATGTTCACCTAAATGGGAACCTCTAATTTTCCAGGATCCTTCCTCTGTTCCTGATTGTACATTGCAGTACTAAAGTAGGAATGTGAGAAGTTGCCATGTGGATCTGCCCGTACATTTCTAAGTACCTTAGTACAAGGATACAGATGAAAATAATTCTGGTACCAGCACCTGGTGTCAGGGGCGGTGCTAGGTACTGAAAAGATCTGTGGCTCAGGCCCACAGGACAAAGAAAATCCACAAATCTGCATATGCTAATTTACATATGCTCTAAAGTCTCCCTCTCTGTGTGTCTTTAAAGGACCCTGTCCCCTAAGGACACACCTATTTGTGAAAAGGGATGTATGGACAGGGGAGAGGAGGGCATTTGATTTTGGGGGGAAAACCCAGGCGGAAAGATTTGGGGGGGAGCAGCATGTGGGCAAAAAAACCCTCAACCCTGTAAATCACTTAGGCTTAAGGATGTATGTTAATCTGTGCCTTTATTTCTGCCCTGAGAAAGCAGTTGTGTAAGCAGGTGCATGTGATAGCCATGGACCAGTGCATCCATATTGACTAGCTGCAGATGGGAAGGCACATTCAAATGTACGTTGCAAAGCACCTCCTATTAAGAGTAATGCAGTGCTGCCAAACCCTCACATTTGGCTAATCCAGCTAATCCAGGGGGATCAGATGTAACAGAGATCATCAGGGCCCCTGTACCTTTATTTCAGCAAGTGCCTGTGGACAGCAGGGTGGTGGGGCAGATGGCTTCCCAGAGATTCAGGACTTCAAATGAAAGATTTGGGGGTTGGGGCCCTAGCCCTAGTGGGCTGCCCCCAAATACCGCCTCTGCCTGCTGTTGCAAAAAGCATGTACGTAAAAGAAGCCATTTCATGCTATTAAGGAACCTCACATGAAGGGCCTGTAGATTTAGTTCCATTGCAACAGGATTGCTCCTAAAGATTCCCATAATCTGTGTTAAAAGGAGCAGGTGGGAATAGCCTTTGGCAAAATACTTCCTAGGCAATATTATGTTGCTTCTGTAAACCCCATGAGATCAATGATATATGGATATAATATATACTAATAGCTATCTGAGTTCTCAGAGTGCTGGTTCTTATGTAGCCAAAATGATACCACATCCATGGACAAGAGTTTGCAGAAGTACCAAAAAGAAAATCTTTTTTTTGGGGGGGGGGAACTACTAGAGAGGGATGACAACCTAAAACAGTACAGTGAGGACTGAGCATGTCTAGTGGGTATGGAATGCTGACTGCCTGGAGGGGTAATAGAATGGAAGAGGGCATGGCTGCTTGGCTGGAACCTGAACAACAGATGCACTAAGTACTGCAACATTTTGTTGTAGGTCTCACTTCTATAAACGACGAACACTCTCACCAGCCCTTGTGTAACTTCTGAAGTTCCTTCCCAACCACCTTTTAGTACTCTTCTTTCAGCTTTTCATTGGAATATTCATCATGAAGAAATTATTCCAATAATAATTTTATTTCCAGACAAGGTTCTTGGAACAATATAATTCATCAGATGTAGACCATAATTTGATTTCTCGTCACTTGATTCAGTTGGCAGCTGAATATGTAAACTGACTTGACAGAAAAGCATTGTGTTTGTGGTCATGTGAGCTGACGTGAAAGTTTTATCTGGGATGGCTCATTCACAGATGCAAGTTATCACTTGATGTTGTAATTAGAACATACATGTGTGAAGGAGTTTGTAAAACAGAACTGGCTCCTTTTCTCAGTAGCCTGGTAGAGGCAGAAATAACTCCAGCTCTGCAGTTTAGGAAGAGTCTGACATTGAGAGAAATATCAGATCAGCTTCCCTCTTCAGCAATCAATAATCTCAAAGAAATAGGAAACAAGAAATATCATATCAGGGTAAAATCTTTTGTCCCTGTAAGTCAAAGGAGGTATTTTTGCCTTTTGTTCCTGTATGCCTGTAATAGGAAGAGTAAAATGGTTCATTTATTTTTACTGTAATGCACTGTGTCATCTGAAGGAGCGAAGGCACTTAGTGTTATTAAAAGAGATAATGTAATTGAATATGGCTCTAAAGCCTATAAGTCAGTAACATTTCTTTTAAGTATCGATGTATGAAATTTCAAACTTCCTGGGATAATAGTGATGACTCTTACTACGTATATTTACAGGGTCTATGAAAATGAATGCATGGTATCACTTGAAAACCCATAATTACTGTCACATTTTGAAACACATTAATTTTTGCTACAAATTTGGCTTTTGATATAGCCTAATATGGATAACTGCATCAAGTAAGCATGTCCTGCAATACATTCGTGTGTGTGTGTGTGTGTGTGTGTGTGTGTATACTATAGTATAGTAGCACTGGTTATGACACTTGGTTCTGCAAGGTTTTGTAGGATTGATGTAATCCCATGAATCATAACCAAACAATACTAGTACTATACATATCAGTGTAATAAAATTGTAATGAATTTTATTCTACTCTTAAAAGTAGAATGTATACCTCCTTGTTGCATGAGAACTATCCAGAATTTTATCTAAAGAAATACCTTCCATCAAGCAGAGCACCTGCTCCCCCCCCCCAGCAGTGAAGCGGATTTCACTACTTGAGGATAAGAGTGGCGCTGCATGGGAATGTAAGATTCTTAGATTACATTCATACTTTCCATGCCAGTATCTCTTCTATCAGACCGTTCATGATGGTGTAAGAGGTGACCACTTTGCCAGGCTCTCCACACGACCAGAACAGCTGTATGTTGCCATTGCAACTAGGAGTGAAGCAAATATAGACTCTTTTCAGTTCCCAAAACAAAAATGTAATATTTGCAGCTTTGGGTAAATATTATGAATAAAGCAACAGATTTCTGAACAATGACTTGGCATGTAATTAAGCCACTTGCCAGAATGGAGATGGAAGAACAATAAATAACCCACCTGTGAAGGAATTAATGAAAACCTGTCGCCCAGTGGTGCAGTTAGGGCTCAAGTTTAGGGCTGAGGTCCAGGGCCCTGCAGTCCAGCCTCGCCCACCCGACCACACAGAAAGTGGCAGCGGCAAACATTCCCAACATCAGCACCTGGGCCAGAGCCCACCTGGGCTGATGCTGCCCTCTGCACCATTCTTCTTTTTAAAAACCTTTTATAGTCAAGGTGGGCATGCTCATTTCATGAGCCTGTCTAGCTTTTCATCTGGTCCAGCAAAGGTGCTTCGAAGTAGGAGGGAAGGAGGCTGGAGGAAGCTCAGGATTAATAGTATCCTGGACTCTCTAGTCTCTCCCCCTCCCCACCCACCAGAATGCCCCCTTTCCCTCCTCTCTTCAGTTGACTTTCTGACCTTGGAGAGGCAGCTGGTGGGGAGGGGGCAGATCTCTGACTCCCCCTTCCAAGGTTGGAGTGCTGTCTCTGAGCTCCAAAGGATTTTCTGAGTCATCCTATGGCCCCTGTGATGCTCACTCAGGAACCATAGGATTGCTCCCTGTTGCTTTTCAAAAGCTTTAGTAAAAACTAAATTTGTTTTTACTAAATGTTTACCTTGGTTTAATGCCTTGATTTTCATCCCCACACCTGCCTTGCTACATTACCTATCACAATGAATTGGCTGGGTCAGTAACAAATTCATAGAGAATAAAAGTCTGTTTTAGTGGAGGCAGCCAGGAAAAATAAAGACATTCACTTGGTGGCAGCAGTGAGGACACAGGAGAGAGGGGGCAAATATGAGGCTCAGTTGGCTGGATTGCTCACCTCCCCTTCCTCTCACGGTGCAGGCTACAGCCTGTTAGTGTGCTGTGACACCAATACTTTAAGACAGGGGGGCAGGCAGGAGGAGATAGATCAGGCTCAACTGGTAGATCTTCACACTGTGCTGTATCCAATGTTAGTCCTACTTAGAGTTGACCCATTTAAATGACTGGGACTTAAGTTAGACTAAGATTGGATGCAACCCATTGTTTGCAGTAGGTCAGCAAGGGTTTCCATTTTCCAATGGTTTAAATATAGCAGCAACGAAAAGTCTCCCCTCCTCCTAAATTAGGCAAGAAACCTTGGGGGAAGGGATGGGAGAACCAGTAATTTCCAAGCTCACCTGAATTCTCTGAAAAGCACTTTGAAGCTCATTTCAGTTGCTCCCATTTTGTTTTCCACCTGGTTTTTTTTTTGCCTCATTCAAAAATAGGAAAAGTGCACTTTCTCTGCATATTTTTCAAAATCGTGCACTTTGCCCCACTGGCTAAATCATAAAATGCATTTTTTTAAAGTGCATTTCAAAGTGTGCATTAAAACACACACACACACACACACACACACACTTTTTTCAAATACATTTGCAAATTTGGAAATTTGTGAACATTTCTTGAAAAAGCACCCCTGCTCCTGTTCACATTCGGGATTGTGAATGGGGCATATTCACATGATTTGCGAACAGAAGTGAAATTCTTGTACATCCCTAGGCCAGCCGCCGCCGCCAGGGAAAACAGGAGTAAATTTGTGTATGAGCTTCAGTTCTGATGCTGAAAACAAATATCTGGGTTGAGCATGTGCTCAGAGGCATCTTGCTCTTCAAATCTATGTCCACCTTTCTGAGCCACTATTTTGTCCCTGGCTCTGGCTGGTGGACCTAAGGGTTCTGGTGAAAAACAAAGTAGATCCCATAAGCCTAATGTAAGGCCACTCCTCCTTTAAGAAACAGCCAGCATTAAGAGTAATAACAAGCTGGGCAGAGCTTCCCATGGAGAACAAGGATAAGCAATAGTTTGGCACCCTCAGTAATAGCAAGCCAATCAGCACTTTCAGTGAAAAACAAAGGCAAAATCAGGATATCAGATTTGGGAGAGAGAAGAAAATCAACTTTAACTTCTAATGTCTGCTACTCAAGAAAGGAGAGTTGGAAGATCCAAAACTTTGCTGTTTGCAGGCTTCGGGAGTACTATTGATCAGTTGTGAGCAGAAAGTAGATCTCCAGATTTTTTGGACTTCAACTCCCAGTATTCCTGACCATTGGCCATTCTGACAGGGGCTTCTGGGCATTGAAGTACAAAATTATCTGGAGACCTACCTTCTGCCTACCCCTGCTATAGATTACCTCTTCATTCAGGGAATATAATATCTCCAAATGTAAAAGATACTTTGAAACCTTAGGAGTGGGGAATTGTGAGTCTCTTATCAATCAGGCTCAGTCTTTTCAGTTGCACTCAAAGTACAACTTCTCACTTTGATGTTGACTTCATAGCAACTTAGCTGTTATATGATAATGAGATATGGAGATTGCTTAATGTCTCCAGCATGTAGTATCAGTGAAAAATAAAATGATTCAGAACCATTACCTCAATTAACGTGGAGTACTTTCTTTACAGCTGTAAAATGTACTCAATTTAGCTTTTTCTAAAACCAGCCACAAAAATCATGGTTGTTATGACAAGCAACAATAAATAGCAATTGCCTGGAAAAATCCAGTGTTTCTCTGCATGACATCATTTGCACCCAGCTATTCATGTAAGATGTTCAGATTTGTGTTGCCTGTCAATAATTCTAGTACCGTAATTCAGAGTGATATTCAAAGCTGTTTTGTTGGTAGTGACACTGATCTTTGGAATCCATTTGATCCTCGCAGGAATTTTGGATAGTGAACCCTTTCAAAGTTTGAAGGTTGTTAGGTCTCTTTTACTTCTTGATGTAGTTTGCCATTTTATATTTGCTTTTGCTAGGTTTTACTTGCATGCTGTGATACACTTTTGGTTTTACGTAAAGAAATGTATGACCTTTCTAAATTATGAATGTATAACTTTCTGCTAGATACATATGTCAGTTGTTGTCCAATACAATTTTTGTTCCCTTCCCTTTTCCTGGCCCATTTTTTTAATGTCATAGTACCATTGCAGTCTATCATATCTTAGTATTTTTGTATATTCTGCCTGTACTGCATCCACAGTATAGAATTAGTCAAAAGACTGGTGAATTAGGGCAAAAGCACATGTAGTTCTCAGAACACTGTGCCTGACGCTGATCCCAGTTCCATCTGCATTGTCGCAACAACTGCACTACGAAGCATGGAAGTGATAGACAGCCATAGCAGCAATGTTGCTATGGGCCTGGTTCACTGTGGGAGCAAGATGAATCAGACAGGCCATCAGTCAGAGTTATTACAATCAGGGCTTTTTTTCTGGTGGAACTCACCGGAACTGAGTTCCAGCACCTTTTCTTCTATTAATTGCATTACAATTTAATCGCCATCTACTCCCGAGGAAATGTAATCCAAGAGTTCCGGTACCTTTTTCTCCAGAAAAAAAGCACTGATAATGCATTCAGCATGCATTAGACCAGGGCCCACGGTATGGATATTAGACTTTAAAGTGCAGAGTGTACTTTAAAATCAAGGATCAAGAGAAGCCTTTGCAGAAGGTCTGATTTTGCAGTTGGAGGTGATACGTGAGATATGAAAGCAGAGACTGTGGAGGGCTGCCTTTAAAGATAGATTGGAACCTTCAACTCGTACAAAATGCAGCCACCAGGATGTTGGCAGAGGCCAAGCATTCTCATCATAATGCACCAATACTGTGCCAGCTAAATTAGCTGCCTATTTGTTTCTGGGCCCAGTTTGAAGTGTTGTTTTTGACCATTAAAGCCTTGAATGGTTTGGGTCCAGGTTATCTGAAGGAGTACCTGCACCCAAATGAACCTGGCCAGGTCCTGAGTTTGGCTTCTGAGGCTCTGTTTTCTAGTCCGTCATCAAGCTCTCTCCTCCCAGATTACCCTTAACTGTCAGTTTAAAATTGGCTCTTAATGATTAAGCGACTAAGGGTGCAATCCTATGCATGTATAGACAGGGGCATGCTGACAGCTTTAGGATTTTTTTTTCCTATCTAAGCATGCATGGGATTGTACCCTAAGACAACAATCCCATACTCACTTACCTGGGAATAAATCCCATTGAACACAGTGGCTTACTTTTAAGTAGACATGCATAGGATTGCACTTTAAAGCTAGAAATAATTAATCTTCTGTTTAAGGTTTTTAACCCTAGTTGTTGTCATATTTAATGTATTCATATAGGGACGGTTATGAAGAATTGTGCTTTATGCAACCCAGAGCGATAGCAGAATTATCTCTCTCTTTCTCTCTCTGGACACAAAAGCAGCAGCAAGACTGAAAATGCACATCCTGCTTTCTGCTGGGGCTCTGTGCAGAATTCACCTAACTCCAAACTGATAGAATGTAATGGGAAATTTGCTATCGGCTTGAGAGGTCGTGATATAATAGGCAGCTTTTCTCATGTGTGGCAGGGATGCCCCGAAGTTAAAATCTTTGGGATTAAATAAATAGCCACATTCCATATAAAAGCAGAGTAGCTGGAGAGCTATTTATATTATCTCGTATGTATGCCCAGCTGGGATTTAAGCAGAACTCTTCTGATTTTAAACCAGAATCCCTAATCCAATTCATGGTGCTGACTGTCCAAACTGTTATCATTGGAGAGAAGCATTAACCTTAATACACAGCCGATGCTTAGATGGATTTCAAAAGCCTTTGCAGCCTTCATGGTGCAAAAGTTCATTGACTAGACTTTCCCTCTGGATGGAGTAACTCAGGGTCATCACGCACTATCATAATGACTAACTTTTATGTTTACTCTGCATCACCCCATTACATTTATTTATTTATTTTATTTCTATACCACCCCATAGCCGAAGCTCTCTTGGTGGTTGACAATACAATTGTACATCTTTACAATAAATGCTAAGCTTTTTGTCAAACAAGACTGAATATTGTATTATATTCACCCAGTTAATTTGAGTGAGCTTATCCTTTCTTTTCCCATTTTGTAGAAGCATATCGATCATATACGACCATCCCAAACAGTTCATGCTATCTTCTCTATAAAGTAGAACATAAGTTAATTTTAGAGACTTGCAGTACAATCCTATACATGTCTACTCAGGAGCAAGTCCCATTGAGTTCAGTGAGGCTTATTCCCAACTTCATTTGGTTGCCTAATCAGTTCTGGGCTAAATTCAGAGTGCTGCTCTTGGCTTTTAAAGTCCTAAATGGTCTAGGATGGGTGAGCAATGCTTGCCCTGTGGACCACATGTGCCCCCTAGCTTATTTTGTGGCCCCCATGGGCCCCTATACCCCTGTAGGTTTCCTGCCCCTGGTCTAAAACCAAGTCACCTTACAGACCACCTACTTTCATATATACCTGCTTAGGGCTTCAGAGATGTGCACTGTATGAGCATGAGACACAGCGTCATTTCTATGGCAGGAGTACCACAGGAATGGAATGCTCTCCCAGTTGAGATCCAACAACCTCCCTCTCTGAGTGTCCTCCTTTGTAAGAAATTGAAAACACTCCTTTTAATCTGCAGCAGCTTAAATATTTCTGCAGCCAGGTTTAATGGCTTTAACTTTTTAATGGCTTTTAAGTTACATTTTATCATTGTGATCTATACTATTGTAATTTTTTTTTTCACATTGGAAAAAACTGGACACACTGGTGGAAGAGCAGGGCAAATGTAACAATAATAATGATTAAATCATAACATTATCATAATACTAGTAGGCTCCAAAAAATCTGAAAGTGTGGAGATTCCAACTATAGATATGCCCCATGTCTACTCTTACATATGTACACTATGATGATATATTACAGCAAGTTTGCTTGAACCACCATGCTGTAAGGTACCATCTGCCTAAGATCCTAAAATAGTTTTTCAATAGGGTGCCATTTTCATCCCCTTCACTCCTTGTCATTTTAAAGGAGCCAACACATACACACACTTTCTCAAATTTGAACATCTGAATCTAAGGGCAGCTTTGAAATAATTATGTTTTACTGCACCCTTCCCCAAACTGGTGCCCTCCATATGTGCATCATGCTGGCTGAGGATGATAGAAGCTATTGTCCAACACATCTGGAGGGCACTGGATTGGGAAAGGCTCTTTCATAGTGCTAGCTGCTTTGAACACTTTGGATGAGGTGGGATTTGCATTTTTCAGTGAGTAAATAAAATAGGGCTGCCCTTTCAGACAGGAGGGTTTGGTGTGCCCGTCTGACTTCCCCTGGCCATATTTCCTTTTTTACTTTAAATCTTTTTGTTAATTTTGCATGTGTCCAGGTCTAATTTGGACATGATGCAAAAGATGCCTATTGCCAATCTTTCGTGATTTTAGAGGTTAATATTTTATCCCCTTTAGGTTTCTGTGCTTTTTAAGTGGCAGTATCCTCCCAAGATTCTCAATAACAATATTGAAATCAGTCAGAGTATTCATTTTATTTCAAGGTTTTTCTTTGTGTGTGTGTGCGTTATGTGCCCATTTCCCTATTTTTAAGCAGATAGTTTAAAAGCAAAACAAAACTGCACTCCACTGCCTGCTTAAGAAAAGATTATGGGAAGCAAGACTAAAATGTCACAAGTACCATAGGCCTCCAAATGTATCTTAAACTTTCTTGAGACTTCATTAGCTCACACCACATACAGTAGAAATGCAGCTGTTCTCCTCTTTCTCATCACACTTCCTGCAGCACGGTAGAATTACTAATGGCTTTTGCACAGTGAAGAGTCAAGGTGAAATCATACCTAGAGAATACCTCCTGCCTGATCTGATGCAGGCACCAGCTGCTCTGCATTTCATCACCCTCTATATGTGACAGGCTATAAAAGAACAACCACAGGGACTGTTGACATTGCGTGTGATGGCCAGCATGATTTATGCATTGTTGTGTTGAGTCAGGAAATCATGAACATTGAATTAATGCAATGTGCAAAGCTTGCCGTATGTCAGAAACTCTTACATATACAAAAATGAACCATAGTATTAAAGTAGCTATACCATTCCTTATGTATGGGCCAGATTGTAGGGCTGTGCCAAACGGTTGCCCATTTGTTTTCAATGATGTATTTGGATGGCATGAAATATTTCCCCAAACCATCCGATGGATGAAAATGTTCATGTTTTTTTTTTCTTTTCACCTGCCACTGTTCTTCCAAGCTGCAACTGGTTTGGCACTTATTTTTTATCCTTGGTTGAGGCTTCTTTATCCTTCACAGAGTGATCCCAGACAATCAGGGATCATGTAGTGGATGTGATGAAGTCACAACACTAAATATCCAATCAGATTTGGCTAAGTGCTGACATCACTGGGGAAAGCAATTTAAAGTGAAAGAAATGGTTCATGGATTGGCTGCATGGGTGATCCAAGCCAGTCAGTGTCAGGGCAAAGAAAACATATCCATGGCAATGCTTTTGAATATTTTCATGTCTTTTGTCATGATGATGATGATGATGATGATGATGATGATGATGAATTTTATTTCTATACCGCCCAATAGCCGAAGCTCTCTGGGCGGTTTACAACAATTAAAAAATGTATTTTTTTGATCCCTGGCAAAAGAACATTTTCATGTCTTTTGCACCAAAAGAGGTGAGAGCCTTTTGCTACTGACATTTCTATGAATATCATATCTGCCCTGTTAGACTTGGCCCTATCAGATAGTACCATGTTTTAGAACTACATCGGAACTCATGATGACTGGATTGCAGCTATCTGCATTGTATTGTGCTTATTTCAGTGAAGTCTCCAAGACTAATTGGCTGTGCTGTGTCCATGAACATTCTAATGATTGGGAAACAAATCTGTTCTAGAAGATAGGGAACCTAAAGGTCAGAGAGCCCAGAGGCAGCTCCTGAAGGAAAGAGGGACAAATCACCATTTATATAGGAATCCAAGGCAAGGGCAGATGATAAATAGGTCTGGGGACTGTTGGCTAGGAAGCCAAGATGGCCACATCGTGTCCATGAATGAGCTCTTGCACGTTTAAGAGTTACACTGAAGGAATAATTTTGCTAGCTGTGGCTTCTGTTTTGACTGTAGCATTATTACCTGGCAATTCAGGCGAATCTCTCTCTCTCTCTCTCTCTCTCTCTCTCTCTCTCTCATCTTCATTTCCTAAGAATGTCTTTGAGCCCCATCATGTAACCCAGAGGCATTCATGGGTAATGAAGATGGCATCAGCTGGAGCAACTTTGCTTTGAAGCAATCCCAACTGCAGGGTAAGAAAAAGTGTTTTGGTTTTTTTTTAAAGTAGGATAGGGCACCTTGGTGAGCACCAAGAAAGGTGTCTAGGGTCACATTGGGGCCTGCAGGCACCACACTGCATACCCCTGGGCTAGATAGACTTAGGGTGCAATCCTATCAATTGCACCCTCAGTGACTGGAAGCCCCCGAACTCAAAGGTGTCTGATCATTCAGTGCAGGGTGGGAGGAGTGGCGAAGGCAATCTTCACCTCCCCGCCCTCCCTCTCTGCAAATTTCACTGGACAGACTTTTCAGTCTGTCTAGCGAGGGAGCTTCAGAGGGTAAGGAAGCTGGAGGAAGCTCAGGATAATTTGTATCCTGGCTTCCCTGGTCTCCTCTCCTCCCTGCCGACCAGAACACCCCCTTGTTCCCCTCTCTCCAAGGTTGATTTTCTGACCTTGGAGGGCAGCCAGCATTGTTCTCTCTGCACTGACTGTGAAGGGGAAGGAGATGGTTGTCGGATCTCCAACTCCCCCCTCCGATGTTGGAGCAGTATCTCTGACCTCGGAAGGGGGAGTCTAAACTATCTTATGGTCCCTGGGATGCTCACCCAGGGACCATAGGATTGCTCTCTAATAGTCTGACCTGATATGTAACCTTATGCATGTCTAGTACTCTGAGGGATCAATGGGACTTACTTCCAGGTAAGTGTGCATAGGATTGCAGTGTCTGTCAGTTCTCATGGTAAAAAAAACCCCAAACAAATCAACCTCATCTGAAGGATTGTCTCCTCCCATATATACCTGACCAGACCCTAAGATCGTCATCAGCCTTCTCCGGGAGCCCACGGCAAAAGAAGTGAGGTGGGTGGCTACTAAGAAGAGGGCCTTTTCTGTTGTGGCACCCCGGTTGTGGAATCAACTTCCCAGAGAGGCTTGGCTGCTGCCTACATTGTGCTCTTTCTGGTGCCAGGTGAAGACCTTTTTATTTCCTCAGGCATTTTAGTCTTTCAGTTTCTGTTTTAAATCTGTTACTGTATTTTAAATCTTTGCATTGCCGGTACATTTTATTTTGGTTTTTACTTTTATACTGTAGTTTTAAACTTTTATATTGAATCTTATGTTGCATTTTATAGTTTTAATTGCTGTGAACTGCCCAGAGAGCTTCAGCTATTGGGCGGTTTAGAAATGTAATAAAGAATACATAAATAAATATGTATTTATACAAATTTATACATAAATATAAATTATATTATACATAATACAGGTACACTGTTGAAACCTGCAATGTTTTTTGCATTTCTTCAGTGGATCAAAGGCTTCACACAGTGCCAAAGGGATAGCTTTCATTTTCAGTGCTTGACCTTAAAAACACAATTAATCTAGGAGAAAACAAAATTTCCTCAGGCACACCCAAGCTATAAAGGCCCAGTACTTTAGGAGACCTGACGGTTCACCTTCAGTACATTTAATGTGCACAGTTAATAATGACTGCAATTCAACAGATGACTCCATTATGCAAGATGCCCTTTTATTGGTCTCTGGGGAGTTTTTTCTAAGTATGCAGTGATAAGTGTCATTTAATCTTAACCAAGCTTTGCGTGCCACATGTCAGGTATAAATAATCTGCAATTGATTAACATCCTTCCTTTGGTTAATGGAGCAAAATTATGATTATTAAATCATAAGTTCCATACTTCTTTTTATTTTTAATGCAAAAGTATATAAATAACATTTGGCTTTGGAACAGAAGAGAGGTAGAATCATAACTGCCCAAGCCCATTTTGTAAGAACCATTAAGAAAATACCCGTTTTTATGTCTTATGATATATTGTCTTTAAGTGGTAACTGCCCACCCTTTCCCTCAGCTTTACTGATTATTAATCAATTGTGTAATTGAATTGGCAGCACTTTCATTGATAAATCAATCACTCGATATCTTTTTAGCAAATTCTGCACTCCTGATGAGAGGTAATTTATAGTATGGGGATAAAGAAGACCATAGATTATGTTCTTATAACAAGAGTTAGTCCTTTTCACTTCTAAATATCAAAAACAATTGGACTGACACAAATTATTGCTAATGTTCATGGCTTAAGATATTCCTTGCATTAACCTCTCTGATTCTGCTCTGTAACAAAGCCAATAAAACAAGAAGAGTATTCTGTACTTCTGTAGAGTGTAGGGTGGCCACTTACGCATCAGCAAAAAGAGGAAATGCATTGCCCAAAAAGTGGACAAAAGAGGGCACCAATTTGCATAGTATTTGCATATGCTGGTGTATAAATATAGGTGCAAATTTTCAAAGAATGGCTAAGGTATAAATAGAATAAAAGCACATGAGTAGTTTTGGACAACCTATCTTTTCAAACAGTTAATTCAATGACTTGTTGACATTACGTATATTAACCGGTTTGAAAATACATCCATATGACATCCAGTATTTGTTACAGATCTAAGCTGGTAGCATTCAAAGTGGATGAGTGTTTTCGCAAGTAGCACAGCCATTGAAGCACTTCAAAGCATCTGATTCACATCCCCTCAGCTATTGTATAATTAAACAAAAAGATTTTGATGTAGGCTATCCTTGATCTTTAAGTTTTAAAACATGGCAACCAAAGCTGAGTATTCTATATTCATCTTATCTAAAAGATTAGTGCTAGCTTTTCACCTTGTTGCTATCAACCACATCGGCCTGGGAACTGCAGAAAGAAGGTGAAACTTTTCTTGCAGGAATGGTACTGTTTGCATGCAGGTGAAATAAAACCCTGATATACTGCAATGGAATATAGCATTTTCTCTATGCAGGGCACTTCGTTTTCTCTCTGGGGTTCCAACTTAGCCCTGTCCCCTGTAGTAGCGTGAGGAAGACTCTTCCTATCACAGGCATGGCACAAGGTGAAAGGTTACCAGTAGGCGAGGTCATTCCCTTGCACTAGTACAGGGATGGGAAACTTGTGGGCCCCTCCAGATATTTTGGCCTAGAACAACCATCAGCCCTAGCCAGTATAGCCAATGGTCAGGGATGACGGGAGTTGTAGGCCAAAACATCTGGAGGGTCACAAGTTACCAACCCCTGTACTAGCATCGAAGAGTTGTCATAGATGCCTCTTACTCTTTC
Source organism: Shinisaurus crocodilurus (assembly GCA_021292165.1). Classification (NCBI taxonomy): domain Eukaryota; kingdom Metazoa; phylum Chordata; class Lepidosauria; order Squamata; family Shinisauridae; genus Shinisaurus; species Shinisaurus crocodilurus. Next base: position 45,233,120 of record CM037878.1, on the reverse strand, counting down.
TTTCTATGTATTGAAAGGCCAGCAAGGCAGAGCTGTCAGATTCTGACCCCAACCTACCCACACACAATGAAATTGGAGATGTTGATGTTCAGGGATGTTGAAGAGTCCTTGGTTTCGAGTCACGAGTCGAGTCACGAGTCTTTGGACCCGAGCCTCGAGTCCGAGTCCAAGTCCTTGGTCCAAAATGGTGACTCCCGAGTCACGAGTCACTCCCAAAGCTGACTCCACGAGTCCCTATTAAAATCAATGGGGGGTTTTCCCAACAAAATAAGGCTATTTCAGATGTGTGGCTTAAATAAATTCTAGGCACAAGTGTGCCTTTTTATTTCAAAACTCTGCAACTGATTTTGGCAAGAAAACACCAGGCAAACAAACCCAAAATAACCAGGCAGGCAGAGGAGGCAGGGAACCCCAAAGTAGGCAGGCAGAGGCGTTTGTCTTGGGAGAATTCAAACTGTGGAACTGGTTAAGAAGAGACCAGGCAGGCAGAAGAGGCAGGGAACCCCAAACAGGCAGGGAGAGGCAGCCAAACCCAAAATGTCTGAAAGGTTGCATTAGGAAAATGATTTTAAAAAATAAACTTGCTGTACTTCCTAAAACCTATCCATGTTGCATTTGAGGAACACGATTTTGGAACACGAGTCTCGACTCGAGTCCTTGGTCTCGAGTCCCGAGTCGAGTCTCGAGTCCCATTAAAAATATTGGGACTCGAGTCAGAGGGGGGACTCAGTCTGACTCACGAGTCGAGTCCTCGAGTCCGAGTCCCCATCCCTGGTGGATGTGTGGATGGGGCAGAATGCACCATTTGGTGCAGCTTCAAGAAGAAAGGAGCTTGCATTCATACTGGCAGGTCAAGCAGTGAGTGGAACAGGAAAGTTAAGTAGTGTGTGGGACAGGGCATCCCAGGGACCATAGGATATAGAGGATGCCCCCCCTCCCAAAGCTGTAGACACAGCTATGATTCTCCCCCTCCCAGCTGCTGCAGAAAGCTCCACCATGGCTCCTCTTCCAAGATCACAACAGTAACCTCAGAAGAGGGACAAGGGAGGGAGGAAAGGGGGCATGACGGTCAGTGGGGAGGGGAGAGACATGGATCTGCTGGATCCACAAGCGTCTTCATCACCATCCCTGCCCACTGCCAGGTAAGTCACCTGTCTAGCTAGAAAAGCTTTTTAAAAGGGAACAGAAGGGGGTGGGGACACTTGTATCATTCCTCTTACCCTGGCTGGCTCTCGCCAGAAGGGCTTTTCATAGACGGAGGGCTCCAATCTCAGAGGCAGACCCTCTGTCTATTGAGCATCAGTCTGGCTCAATTGTGCTCCTCTCTCTCTTGTATCCTGCCTTTCTTCCAAATAATGACACTCAAGGAGGCTTACAGGCATAATTAAAATTGATTAAAACAATAAAGCAATACATTAAAATAAGATAAAAACATAACAATTACAGATTTATTTATATATATTTTTTAAAAAGAACAGCACCCAACCCACAGACCCACTTACAGCCAAAAAGCCTTCTAGAATAAAGCGGTCTTTTGCCTGCTCTTAGTTGCTCATATTTCCTGAGAAAATAGACTCTGGTGATATGACAGAATTCAAGCTAGCAATTGTATTGATTAGTTCTTCTGTTTCATAAAATAATAAATCCAATTCACTATGGAATAAAATGTCACTCCTGCTACTCTGAACAACTACATTATCTAGAAATAAGGACCAGTGAGTGAATCATACTCATGGGTTCATTTTCAGTTTACCACCATGCTGAATATTTCTAAGAATCTTGTCACAGGAAGCATTGCCAGATTGCAATCCAGAGACTATACCTTTCCTTTTAGCTAGGAATGAGTGGAATGGAGCAGTTCTGTTCTGTCTGTAATTGTTATGGGATTCCTTCAGTTTAATTCCAGTGAGAAACTCTGATTCTGGAATGTAGCTGGTGGAATTCTGAACATATACCATTCAGATACATATACATATAATCTTATTTTTTATTTTTAGATTGAAAAAACCTCTTCTGTGCAGTTCTGCAAACAAATATCTGTCCTGTGCAATGGTGAAATTGTGCAAATAAATATCTGTCTCACTCTCATTTAGGTTTTTACCATAGCTTTTTAATTTTGTATGTGTGCATGTCGTGGGGGCTTCCTTTAGTGTAATTTTGAAAAGAGCAGCTGCTTTTAATTCCCCCTTTTATTATTTGCAAAATTGTGCAATGATGGGATATCCTTGTTCCGTCATTTCACCGTTGCACTATTGCACAATTTTGCTAATTAATAAATGGGGGGGAAAAGTGAACTGCTAAAATTTTGACCGAAAAATACAGTGTTCCTTCTCTGTATATTATTGGGCTATTTAAAGAATACAATGTGGTTAGAACACAGGAATCTAGTAGGGAACTTGATAACATCTGCACAAAATTTAATAGCAGCAAAATTTATTTATTTATTTATTTATTTATTATATTTATACCCCGTCTTTTTTCCTTGAAAGGAACCCAAGGTGGCTTACATAATTATTGTGCTTTTAGCTTTGGGTTTAAACATTTTAACGGCTGAGTTTTTGTATTTATTATGATATATTTATTATGATGTATAAAATTGTGATCTATTAGTCTACTGACAGAAAAAGAATGGCTGAATAAGGCTTGGCATATGGCCATTGTGTTTAGATATAGTACTTCTGTGAGAAGGTAGACAAAAAAGAAGAAAAATAATTCCAACATACCAAGTTTTGATCCAGTAATGATTCCAGAAATATGGAACTGCAAAATCTGTGGTGGAATCCAGTTGAGATTAATTCTATTACCATTCCTATTTTTACCAATACATATGCAGTCAGAGAGATTGCAGCCAGTGCATCTACTTCTCTGTTCCTTCACAGGTCCCATTGTTCATTCCCCCCCCCCCCACCATCTGCTGAAGCAAGCAAGACTTCAGTTTTGAAGCAGAAGTAGGTGTAAGGAGAGTAAGTGAAAGAACCCAGAAAGGAACAAGAAGGGAAGCCAGTTGTCAAAATGATGGGAGAAAGGTTAGGAGGAAAATCATCCAAACTTGCCTTCTGATTTCTCCCAATTTTAACCATATCATGGTGCCTCTGTAGCCTCCCACCACTACTATTAGCCTTCTAAAAATAGTAGCCAAAAGAGCTATCCCAAAAGATAAGGGGTTGGTCCCCCTTTGCTCCCTTGTAATTTGAGCACCAATGGAAACACAACCTCTTCCACTCCATATGCCTTGTTAAATATAAAAGTGCAATCTCTATGTTGCAATATGGTAACCCTCATCACAGGTAGTGACAAAACCTACAACTGGCATCTTATCCTTAATTTGGTGTTTAACCCTTTTGGTTTCAAAATGCCTGGGGACCTCTGAAACTGGAAACATACCCTATCCCATCCTGGTTTCACTTGGATTTGAGCTGGAAATCTTGGTCCTGTGATGATGTAATAGTTGGCGTCAATATAGGTTACTTATTACAGTTCTGACTGAACTAACAAAGATCTAGTAAAGTTAATTTGCTGTATTTTTAATTTTATTTTTAAAGATTTGAAAGAGAATCTGCATTAGTGATCCACCGATTTCTTCTTTGTAGTATTTATTTGCACTGAGCTAGAGATTGCTTTATTGTGAAATTCTAAGCTAGTACAAAAGCATCAGTGCTAATTACCTGGAAATAAATATCAAAACACCTAATTAGGGAAGTTTTGCTCTGCCAGTTTGATATGGGCTTGTCCTCTCTCTTATATGCAAATGAGGAGTCATTCCAGTGGAATCACACCAATGTAAAATGGGTCCAAATGAGAAGCAATTGTAAAAGTACTAACATCTTAATCACTTTGACTGGGCATTTCCCCCTCTCTCAAATATAAATAGAATTCTTTCTTCTGCTTTCTTCAAGAAAATGTCCAGTGTCTCCATTAAGTTACTTTAATATACTATGACCATTACTAGGCAGACACACACACACACACACACACACACACACAGCTTGTTAACAAAATGGGCAGGAGACCTGAAAGGAACCAGATGGAAATGCTGGAAACAGCTTGTCTGGGCGTGGAAAGCTAAGCAGGGTCAGGCCTGGTTATTACCTGGATGGGAGACCCCTCCTCTAGTTTCCTCCATTGAGCAGGGGGTTGGACTCGATAGCCTTGTAAGCTCCTTCCAACTCTATGATCTATGAAATCTATGAATCTATAAGATCAGAGACAGGCTGATGTTCATCAGATTCTGCTGAAGCCGAAAGCCCAAGCCTTCAGACCAATTCTGATGCCTCCTGGGACAAAGAGGGCTTCCCTCCAAAGTCACCAGAACTGAAGCTGGACCCTGTATGAGTCTTTGTTCACAATTTGGCTTCAGAAAGACAGACAGTGTGTCTCCTAATATATAGCGTCTTTAGCTTTCATTTCTCTAAACGCTGATAAGGGGGAGAGGGAGGAAAGCAGTTGGATTCTGTGACTGACAGGTCCACCTTCTAATCAGATGGCACATTCTACCAGGGCCTCTCCAATCACTGTGCTTTGAGGGAGTGCAAGGATGGTACCATGAGATGGACATCCTTTCAATGCTACCAGGCTTCACTGTGAAAATAGCATTAAGGCGCAATCCTATGCATGTTTAGACATAAAAATGTCCTACAACTCCCAGCATTCCCCAGGCAGACAGGCTGGCTGGAGAATGCTCAGAATTGTAGGACTTTTTTTTTCTGTCTAAACATGCATAGGATTGCGTCCTTAAACTGTTTTTCAATCATCATAACTTGCTAACCTCTATAACTACCCTTCTGAAACTTTGCAGATTTGTTGCCTGGGGACCCCTCTATGATATGTGCTATTTTCATACAAATTGCTTGAAAAACCACAGGGGGAATGAAGGGGAAGCAAACCACTCCCCCCGGCCAAATTTGAGAACTACCCTTCCACATAAACCACTATACCTGTCCTTCTGAAACTTTTCAGGCATTTTCGAGTGATTTGGGAACTGGTGCCTTCCCCTCTTGTTCTGTTTTCAAATATTTCATAGAATCATAGAAAAGTAGAGTTGGAAGGGGCTTACAAGGCCATCGAGTCCAACCCCCTGCTCAATGCAGGAATCCAGGTCAAAGCATCCCTGACAGATGGCTGTCCAGCTGCACCTTGAATGCCTCCAGATTGGGAGAGCCCACCACCTCCCTAGGTAGTTGGTTCCATTGTCTTATTGCTCTTACAGTCAGGAAATTTTTTCTGATGTTTAGGTGGAATCTGGGTTCCTGTAACTTGAGCCCATTATTCCGTGTCCTGCAAACTGGGATGATCGAGAAGAGATCCTGGCCGTGTGACAACCCTTCAAGTACTGGAAGAGTGCGATCATATCTCCCCTCAGTCTCCTCTTCTGAAGGCTAAGCATGCCCAGTTCTTTCAGTCTCTCCTCATAGGCAGGTATTTGGCAGGCATACTGTGGGGACCATCTCTCCCTATCTCCTTTTGAAGACAGATGCAGACACTGACCTTCAAACTATTAGCTTTTATTATGGTGATGCAAACCAGCAAGCCTGGCTTTAAAGTACAAATTAAGCATATTCCAGAGATCAATAACAAAAGAAACAAGCTTAGTTAGAATGCTAGATAATCAATACATTAAGGAAATGTGGCCTCATGGAAAGAAGTTAATCTCAGACTTGAGGGGCCCTCCTCCCTTCCAAACTCAAGTTATCAAAACCCCGCCTTTAAGGCAGTTCCTGTTGCTTTAGAGCCAACCGCTTAGAATGTCTTACACTTCTTCATTGATCTTTCCTTCTCAATTGATGCCTCACTGTGGGATCAGTCATGCCCATTCCCCCCTCCTGCTCCTCATCAGGCGGGCTTTGGCTTCCCATGGTATGTATCTGAGGCAGCTCACTGACTCTCTTCCACCTCCCTGCTTATCCCTGGTTCAACTGTCCTTGGCATTTCAGCTGCAAGTTCCACCACCTCCTCCTCCTCTGAATCAGAATCTGTTCCCAAATCCCTTGAAGGCTCTTTTGCAGCAGCAGTGGGCTCAATCCCTACACATAATCCACTCCTAATGGGCTAGCTACTATGCCTGCACATTTCATCCACTTTTAACAAAAACAAAAACAAAAACCTTATGGCCACTTTTTAATTTCTCATGATAGTCAATGGGAGGCATGAAGCTTTGGATTTCTGAATCTTATCTTGGATTTGGTACCCATGTCAAATTGGACAGCCTCTGAATCAGTCTGAGCAGAATCAGGCCATTTTCTGAACCACCAAATTTGTGTCTAAGCCAAAACTTGTGGTCAGTGCACACCTCTGATAATAGAGTGTCCCCTCCTATGTTATGGAGGAGTAGGGATAGCATAACTCTTCAACTAAGAGGAGCTCAAAATGTGAACTCAATTGACTTGAAAAGTTTGGACCTATTTTGAGTTATGTTGAGCCCCCTTTGGGATGGGTCTGAGTCTGACTTGAAATGGGGTTTGCGCCATGCCTCCACTGCTATGCTGCCCCCTGCCACCTTCTCTAAGCAGACAAAACAACAGACACAGTTTTCTAACTACAAGTTCCATGATCCCCAGTAGGAAATTACATCCTGGAGATCATTTGCAGCTTAGGACTGGCCCTATGGGGCACCTCCTGTGTGATGAGGAGCCCTCCCCCTTCCCCTTTTTGCCTGGGGAAGGTGCGCAAGGAATTGATAGGGTAAGGGTAGGGTGGCTAATTGTGAAGGATCACTAGCAGGATCCTTTGCGTGAGTTCGGCGCTTAACGGGTTAACCGGCACTGAGTTACAGCCCGTACGAGCGCTGGCGACTACCTGAGAGGCTTTCGCGCACAAGAGGAAACTAAAGCCCTTTAAATGACCAAATAAGGCTTTTATTTGTTTACACAAAACACAGAGCGGAACTAACAGCTTTCTAGGAATACTACAATGTCAACACAACCTTAGTTGACCCCTGCGTTACTCAATGAACAGGCTCCTAGGCTAGCGGATTGAATCTGGTCAATTACCTCAGATCAGAGACTTTACGCTTAGTCAGTTTCAGCCTGGCTCTGGGTCGGCCGATCCGGGGTTGAGAGTGGCTTACTCGGGCTGCCGCTTGAAGGACGAATCTGGCCCCGACGTACTAGAAATACAAGACATCTCACAATAGTCGAGGAGACCGACTAGGGGACCTCTGTGTGACTGCTCAGTCTGTTGTCCAGGTGCTATCACTATTGCTGGGCAACTTCAAGGCCTTTTCCGCCCTCCCTACATAGGGTTCTTTGACTTGAAAGCATTCTTGAAATGGACAGCCCTTCAAATAGGGTACTCTGTAAAGTAGGACACCTGGCCACCCCAAGTAAGGGGTGTGTGTCAAACAACAGGAGAAGGTTCTTATTCTCATGTCCTGCATGTTGGCTTCCCAGAGGCATCTGGGTGGCCACAGTGGGAAACAAAATGCTGCCCCTTTGATGTGATCCAGCCAGCGGGGCTCTTCTTCAGTTCTTAAGTTCAGTCAATCAGGCTTTTCAAGCATTCCTGCCAAATGCTTGAAAACCTTTAAAGGGGTTGTTTGGTTGTTGTTTTTGGACTGTTCAGTAGGAATGCTTGAAAACTGATTGTCAGGGATAGCCATCACAATGTCAAAGGGGTTTGAGGATGCTGAGATAGTCAAGGCCAAAGGGCTTTGTGGGTGCTGACATATCTTGAACTGTTGCTCAGATGCAGTCTCAGAATTGCAGAGGCAAGGACTCGATTGGAGCTAGGGCTCTGTGTCTTTTAAATTCCAAGGCATATCCCTAGAGTATTTAAGTATTTATTTATAGTGATATATATTTTTAATGCCTTATAAAATGAGTTATCTAGGCATAGTACAGCTCAGTTAAAAACATAATAATATAGTAAAAATTACGATGAATCATTAAAATCCAGCACTGCATTAAAAAGAAGGAAAGAAGCATATATCAGTAGAACACAATAAAATATGATATGAAGTACAAGAGCTAAACAAGCACCAGGTACAGAGCTAAAATGTGATGATGATGATGATATGATGATGATGATGATGATGATGATGATGATGATGATGATGATGATGATGTCACTATTAGGGCTAAGGGTGAAAAAGTCTTAGCCTGGAGCTGAAAGGACAATAAGGTGGGTGACAAGCAAGCTTCCAGAGTCAGGAAGCCATCACTGAAGAAGCCCTCTCTCTCACTCTCTCATGGCCACCCTCTGAACTTCAGATTGAAGGAGCACTTGAAGAAGGGCTTCCAGAGATTATTTATTTAATTAGTTAGTTATTAAATTTATGTCCTGCCATTCAACCAAAAAATGGTGCTCAAGGCAGCTAACAACACTAAAATGCAGATTAAAAAACAAAATCTTAACTAAAACATAGCACAAAAACAAAGGAATTGAAAACACTAGGTATTTAAAACACAACATTAAAAGAAATAAACAGAACCAAAGCAGTTAAAAGCCTTAAAGATGACCTTAAGGCACAGGTAGGTACATATGGGAGGAGGTGTTTGATACCAAGGCCACAAGCAATGTAGAGCTTTATAAGTCTATACCAATACTTTGAATTGGATCTGAAAATGAATTAGAAGCCAGTGAAGACAAGAAATAGCCAACATAAGATATTCATAACACCTGGTCCCAGTCAAAACTCGCTGATGTACTCACTAGATGAAGTTGCCAAACTGTCTTCAAAGCTAGCCCCATGTACAATGCATTTCAGTAATGCTATGAAGTAGTGGGAAAGAAAAAGAAAAAAAATTCAGCATATGTAGAGCAAATTCCCCTCATTATCCTGGTTCCACATTTTACAACTCAGAATGGCTTGCAGGGCTTCCAGATCTGAAGGTATGGTTTGGAGGCAACCGGAAGTCCCTGGAATTTCTCCTTTAGGAAGTAATTAATTGGAGTACACAATGTAAAGAGGCACTAAACGTGCAGGGAGCTAATTTCTCTGTAATGCATTCATCTTAGAAACAGAATGTATGCACTCTAGCTGCAGAGCCAGTATGAATGCACTAAACAGATAGGAACATTTTGCCTTTCATCTTACACCAGTTCTACACCACCAGATGGTTGAGGTATGGTGGTCATGGGCATCCACTCTCTACTATCTCTCTCTACTGTTCAGTTCCCACAACATGAGTAGGCAAGGCCCAGCCAGGGGAGGTCAGTAAATAACACCTGGGGGTGGCAGGGTGGGATTCCATCGAGCTCAGCTGAGACTGGCTGCAATGCAAATGGTAGAATGTGGACCTGGAAGGGGCGGTGAGGCCAGCTTTCTGGCAGGCCCAGCCAGGATGCCTGATAGACCCTCGGTAGCCTGTACGAGCACCTGCCTCATAAAGCAAACGGGCAGCAGTATGGCGTGCTCCCTCGCTGACTGTGGCTATGCAAATCACCGACTTCCCATCCTGTTCCACCTGGCATGGGCCCCTGGCTGAGAGTTCACTTAAATGTAAAGTGAACTAATGAGTTGTTTTCTGGCCCACAGGTAAGGTGAGGTCGTTTGACCCCAAGGCCCATTACAGGGGTGAAGGGAGTCATGGAAAGAATTGAGGGTTTCAGCTGCCGGTGGACATTGTCTGGACACCCGGTCTACCCACTGCAAAAGAACAGAACCTGCTATACACATTTCTCAGAGGCTAGATCTACCTGTTGCCTAGGCCCTATTGCTACTCAGCCAGAAATGGTAAACCTGTTCTCTGATGGTATTAGGGCTTTTTAAAAATATGCATCCATGCACAAAATGTACAGTTCATGGAAAAAGACGCAATTCCAAAACAACTTTGCTGTAGTTCAGAAACCAAAGCCATGAAAAATTCTATTGTTAGATGATGCAAAAAGTGGTTGATAACAATGTGAAAAGTAAAGTGAATAGTCCAGGCTCCTCTAGAACCCTAAAACTTGATCAATCACACTCATGACTCCTCCCACTGCTAAAGACACTCCCCACAGACTTCACTGCTACACGCACCTCTTTTTGTGCTTGCTGGATGCTCAGTGAGCACCCCTGCTGCTCGATATGTCACGCGGCAGCAGCGAGGCTCCCAGCGGACTTTCTGGAGCCCGGAAGTGACACGACGGGTCCCAGCGTTGTGCCAGGAAGTGACGCGATGGGACCCCAGCACTGCGTTTTTCACGTAAATACCATAGAAAACCACCTTAAAACGGCCGCAAATAGCAAATTGTGGCCGTTTTAAGGTGGTTTTCTATGGTATTTACGTGAAAAACGCAGCGCTGGGGACCCGGAAGTACCTCTCCCTGGCTCCTCTCCAGGGAGATGTGCCGAGCCAGGGAAAGGTAAGTTCCGCAGGGCTCGGGGGGGCAGCAGGGCGAGTTCGCCCCACTTCCACCCCCCAATCGAGTCACGCGCACATCCCTATGTACTTTCTAGAGCTCCCTTCCCCCACCTGGTGCCCTTCAGATGTTTTGGATATCAACTCCAATCAGCCCCAGCCAGCATGGCCAATGGACTGGAATGTTAGGGGTTGTAGTCCAAAACATCTGGAAGGTACCAGGTTGGGGAAGACTGTTCTAGAGAGTGTTCACCAAGGTTTCCAAGATTAAGGAAATCATTCTAGGATGAGTCATGTGAAGTTGTCAATGTTATGACAAGGGCAGTGATGCCATACAATATACAATACAATATTCTTAAGATAACTGCACCGTGTTTGTGCATTTGGGTTCCCCCCCCCTCTTGTTCCTACCTGTGTGTGTGTGTTTAATCTCTCATTCCAAATAAAGTTTTCTTGGTGTTCATGACGCGTCTTGAATATAAGGCTTCTGCTGCATTAGTGCTGTCCAATTCCCAGGATTTTCTACTACTCTGTGTAGGTTTCTAAATGTCATAGAATGTCTAAATGTCATAGAATGTGATGCTACAACGAAGATCACACACAAGGAAACTGTACAAGTGTGTTGCAGCAGTGCATGCTATGCACACGAATTACAACTATAAACTGTTGTGCAGCTTTGCCCTGCCCCCAGAAAAATTCTAGTGGATGCCTATGTCAGGGCTGGTGCCACCAGCTGGCATCCTTGGACAGCTGGCAGGGCCCACCACTGATGCCTATACTGCCCCCCCCCATTTTTCTTCTTCCCGACATAACACTTTGAGCAGCACCAAGCCACCATTTTAATTTCCCACAATACATCTGACCTAGTCTCCTTGGGGCATTATGGGAAATGAACAAGTTGGTAAGACACAGCTCCTCAGAGCTGCTTGGAGCGCTGCCTCCCAGGTGGACTGACTGCAGTAAGGTGGCCATGATGTGTCCTCTTTTATAAAGGACAGTCCTCTACTTGAAGGGTTGACAGAGGGCCATCCTCTCTTTGAAGGTATCTTCTGTTTGAAGGGCAGTCCTGTCCAATTCTGGTTTAAAGATAATCAACCATAAGAACTGTTGCCCATCAACAAGTGAGCACTTGGACAGCAAGCTAAACAGGCTGTCCCACAGGTCACCTGGTCACAGACTTCCACACTATGGCAATATGTACTTTACTTCTATTTAAATTATAGCTGTTTCTAAATTTGCATCTCTACATATAAATTAGCATATGCAATTGATATGCAAACCACCACCCTCTCTTTTGGTGATGCATTTCCCCTTTTTTGATGATTCATAAGCAGTCACCAAACCACAGAGGCGTAGGGATGTGTGTGGAGCTCAGTTGGGGGGGGAAGTCCAGCAAAGTCACTGGCCTCGGCCCTCTGAGCTCCGCTCGGCCTACATGCTTCCCCAGCTCAACTTGCGTTCTCACAAACTGAGCCGGGGAAGTGACTTCCGGGTTCCCAGCGCTACATTGTTGACATAGAAAATGGTGTAAGAGACGTTAAAAACGCTCATGATTTGTGCAAGTTATGCAAAATGCGGCCATTATCTTACGCCATTTTCTACGTAAACAACGTAGCACTGGGAACCCGGAAGTCCGGTGAGCACCTCAGCTGGCGCTCACTTTTGGCCTGGAGTGGCAGGCGCAGCGGCAGCGCTCATCGAGCGCGCTGCAAGTCAGGTGGTGGGCAGGTCACCCACCCCTAAGAGGGGCCCACCAGATTGCCTGGACTCCCCTCAAACCTGCAGCTGGCCTTCTGACCTGTAGCTGCTGCTGCTAAAATTGGGCAGGAAGAAGTACAGTGGTACTGGTACAACTGAAGTCTGAAGGCCTTCTTGTTTCACAGCACAGTTTGCTGAGACTGGAGGTCTTCTTGCTTTGCATCACAGCATAGCCTGGTTCAAGTACACCCCATATGTCAAATTCACATGCAGCCCATGCTGTGGTTAAAATTTCCCCTGCTCCCTTCTCATAGGTATATCTCTATAAGTGAGGGGTGGGGGTGGGAAAGATCTTCTAAGAATACCTTTAATATTCATGTTGGTGACTACTAATTAAACTTTAAAATTACTCTACAATACTTGAAGGCATATGCCTTAATGTGCTATGCAGGGATTTAACTATGTGGGTCAAGCTAAGTTACAGTCTAAAACATACCTCCAGTTCCTCTCTCTTGGGTTAGGTAGTTCAAACTGGGAACAAAGCAGAATTAGAGGATCCGTAAAGGTATATAGAACAAGAATATGAGAGAGTAAGAGTGTGACAAGCAACAATCTTTTCTTAACTCGCAGTGTTAAAAAAAAAACCCCAACAGGAAATAAAACTCAAGAGTACGTAATGGTACATGCTTTGGGACAAGTGCCAGCATTAATTTTACAGTTTTAGCAGCTGAAGATTTAGGCACCGTTTTGTAATAAAAAATTCAACGCAAACCACTCTACACTTTTCGCATGAAATGTTTCCTGGAAAGTTACAATTGTGTGTTAAATATTTATTAGTTACTTGAGAGAGTGGACTAAATTCTTGGCAGCACTTTTAATTATTGAATCAACCTTCCAGGGCAGAAATAGTCATACGAGGAATGGCTTTAGAGGTTAGGAGGGTAAACATGGGGTATCCAATCCTGCGTTTCCCTCCTAATGTTAATACTGCAATGGGGGGCTTACAGGGAAGAATAGACAGCTGGAACTTACCACCTAACCCTTTCCACAGCCTGCTGATGTCTACAAACACTGCCACCCCCACCCCTTGTTTTCGTCAAGTTGAGCAGCACTGAGTTGAGTGTGGAGCCTGAGTTGAGTGTAGATTCCATTCCACAGTTTGAGAACCTTATCTGTAATGTATATAGTTTAAGTACCACATTTGACTTTTTAACACCCAAGACTGAATTGGTGCATTGTGAGGCACAAGATGCCTGGGGGGCAGGGCAGACTCAGAATACTTGGGTGGTGGTGGTGGTGGTGGGAATGTCACTTTGAGCTTTTCTACATGACACTATTAATACGCTGTATCTACTTTTGGTTTCATCACAGAATTAAGATCTAAACACAAGAAGCACATTTTCTTTCCTGCTTTTCTGCTACATCACCTCTAGGTGGCACTGTGGTATAGTGGAATAGTTCAATTACACAAGTGGAAACAGCATTTTCTTTCACCTTCACAAATAATACCACATTTTTCCTGCTCTTAAAAAATTGCTGGAAGTTCAGGGATGGCATCAAAGGGAGGCATGGTTGGGCACCTGCTGAGGGCCCACACACCAGCAGGGGCCCATTGAAAAAGACCCCTGGAGTTGCCCCACTGCTTCACCATTGCAACCTGCTTGTTCACCTGCCTCTCACTCTAGCCCAGACAATGGAGATAGTGAGAAGGAGCAGTCGATGCTACTTGCTCACTGGTTCTCTGCCTGTCTCAAGCATGCAAGTGATAGTAATGTTGAGAAAGAGGATGAGGAGCAACAGCAGCTGGTGATAATGGCAGTGAGAAGGAAGACTCACTGAGGGAAGGAGCCACTGAGGGTGTCTTGCCCAAGGGCCCTAAAAAACCTGGAGCTGGCACTGCATAAGTTATATGTCTTAGGTTGCAATCCTATAGACACATCTAGGACTAAATCCCGATGACGTCAATGGGGATCAACTTCTGAGTAGATATGTATAGGATTGCACTGCACATTGTTGTTCTTAGGACTACAGTCATGCCTTGGATTGAGAGCATAATTCGTTCCGGAAACGTGCTTGTAATCCAAAACACTCTTACAGTAATACCTTGGATCACGAGCATAATTCGTTCCGGAACCATGCTCGTAATCCAAAAAACTCGTACATCAAAGCGAGTTTCCCCATTAGAAATAATGGGAACTCAGATGATTCGTTCCACAACCATTTAATCACTGCTTTGCCGGCTCCCTGGCAGGGAGCCCCATGGAGGGAGTCGGCAAAGCAGTGATTAAATGGTTGTGGAATGAATCAGCGGAGTTCCCATTATTTCTAATGGGGAAACTTGCTTTGATGTGCCGGCTCCTGGGGTCCTGGCCGCGCCTCGCTTGCCTCCATTCGCTCTGCCAGGAGTGGACAGGAGACGGGGGCTTCCCTGGAGGCGCGGCGCGGCTGGGCGCGGTGCGGCCAGGCTTGGGCACCGCCTCGCGCTGCTGCGCCTCGCGGCCGAGTGTCCAGGAGGCAGGGGCTTCCCGCGGAGAGGCGAGCCGCCGCTTGCTTGCAATGGTAGGAAGCAGCGGGAGCGGCTCCACGCAGCTCCCTGCGAGGGAGCCGGCAAAGCACTTGCCGGCTCCCTGGCAGGGAGATGCACCTCCTGGCCACTCGGCCGGCCGGCGCAGCAGCGCGAGGCGGTGGCCGAGTCCGGCCGAGCCTCGCAGGAAGCCCCCGCCTCCTGGACACTCGGCCGGCCGGCGCAGCAGCGCGAGGTGGCGGCCGAGCCCGGCCTCGCCTCCAGGGAAGCCCCGTGGAGGCATAAATTTAAATTTGAAAGACATCTCGCAACGGGAGCCACATGCGGCAGCAGTGGCTCGTGTTGCGAGACTTGCTCGTCTTTCAAATGTAAATTTATGCCAAATTTTTCCTCGTCTTACGAGAAACTCGCAAACCGGGTTACTCGTAATCCGAGGTATTACTGTATATCAAAATGAAATCACCCCAAAAAAATTTGTACAGAGATTTTTAAGCCGTACTACAGTACTTGTATTGCAAGACGTCGCTTGTATATCAAGTTAAAAAATAAATTAATAAATATTTAAAAATTTGCTTGTCTTGCAAAACGCTCTCAAACCAAGTTACTTGCAATCCAAGGTATTGCTATATTTCCCAGATCATGTTAATAAGGAATGAATAAGTGGCTGTCCTCTAGTGCTCTTCTCCCTTTCTTGTAACAGTAATTTTTTCTGACTTTGTCCATCTTGTAGACATCCTGGTGCATAGGAATCAGGCAAAGTAAAGACACTGTATTGATTTATATGTACAGTGACATTTATAGTTTGTGAATGCTCAAAATAACCACAAATGATTTGTTCTGAGAATGGATTCAAGTTCTCAGGCCCAGCCTCAAGAATAAACAAGAACTGCACAGTGAGGATTGAAGGAGATGATGATATATACATATAGCAGACACTGTTCAGAGTTACTGATATATGAGGCATGATCGAGCAAGTTCAATCTACACACTGAAAATTGCTTCCATACACAAATCCTCATGTTGCACTGGTACCGCCGCACACATAGATTGGATGCAGCTGTGCATATGGGTTCATATCCACATAAAGATTCACATCCAAATGTGGAGCATCCAATATGACCTCCCCCCTTTGCACTGCACAGTTTGGATGGACTTGTGCCTTCTCATCCATCTTTTACTGTAGATAAGAACTTGTAGCCAATAGTCCTACACAATATCTTATTATTGTGGCTTTCTTTGCTACTGTGGTGGCCGTGGGGCCTGCAAAAATGGCCAGGAGGACTCATGTGGCCTGTGGGTCACGTGTTGCCCACCCCTCTTTTAAGCCAACATCTTGAGGGGCAGTCATGTGGGCAGAGGTCACTTTTGTGCAATCTACCTTAAAAACCACACAGAGAAGTTCACCAGCTGGAGCAAGTCACAAAATGGCAACTTAGGAGGCAAGGGCAGACAAAAAATGGCCCATCATAGTTAGTGAAGTTGTCAAAATCCATAATTCTCTGGTTTGCTATATGAATTTGTAGTGTCTGGCTATGAGGAAGGAACCCTTGAGCCAGGCATTTGGGCATGGCTGCCTCTCTAAAGAGCTACGCTGGCCACTTTTCCAATTGACGCAGCTCTTCAGAGATCTCAGCCGCCCTGCAAAGTGGGTGGCAGTGATGGCAATGCAGTAGGTAGGTAGGTAGGTAGGGGGTAGAGAGTGGAGGGGGAGGGAGATAGACCAAGTGGGCAGGTGGGTGGAGGAGGAGGGAAACAGACTGGGCAGGCAAGGGGACAGGAGGAGAAACAGACATGGCAGGTGGGGAGGGAGATAGGCATGGTAGGTGGGTGGGTAGAGGGGAGACAGACTTAGGGGAGAAGAGGAAGGGGGAGGCAACAATGTGCTTTCCCACCTCAGGTGGTGGGAGAGTTTGCGCTGGCACTGAACCAGACCACTAGCCAAGCCAAGCAGTCTTTTGTTGATGAGTATTTTCTCTATTAGGGTCAATCGGTTCTGTTGATTGTTTCTTGCAAATGTTTTGTGTGGTTGTTTCCCCATTCCACACCTAAAACCTTCTCTTGTTTTCTTCAGGTAGATACCTCCTGGTGGTAAAGGTTCTGTCACATCTGGGCTGTTTGGTTTCTTGTGACTATTTCACACAACCAGTCAGGGATAGCTTAGCATAACATCCAAAACTAGGATAATTGTTTATGGCAGACAAACAAACCAAGATTCGTACACCAATAACAAACCCTGGTTTAATACTGGATTACTATCTTGTTTTGTTTGGGTACAATAACCCATAATCCCAAATTTGGATATCATAGTAAGCTATCCCTGCCTGGTTTATTTACCCATACACATGAAGAGAGAGGAAAGCAGGGCAAATGAGCTGCATGCACCAACATGCTACTCATTTACAGCGGTTTAGTAAACCAGGCCTCGAGGCTTATTGTTATGTATGAATACAGCCACTGTGAACGCACCCTGCAAAAACCCAAAATCCATACCATTCATGCCTGAGTACAGTTCTGCCACATTCATTAGACATGAAGTTATTAACAGATTAGACCTGGGCCTTTGTTTTCTAGAGTAGAATAATATAGGCTCATTTTTATAGGGCTATATATCTATTTCACTATTAATTGTGTGCATTCAGATGGAATAAATGCTCCTTGTAAGTAATTAATAGTTCTGATTCCAGTTTAGGATTAACCTCATTTATCCAGAAGCAGTGGAGGCTCATCATACAGTGCAAAGGGGGCAGAACCCCACCTAGCCTGTCCTGCCTAACCTGCTTCTCATTGCTTGTGTCCCAAACATTGTTTCCCTCCATAGGATGCAATGTAATCCTGGGCAGCAGCAGCAGTGCAACACTGCTTGTTCTTCTTTACTTCCTGCTTTGGCTAGGGGGAACGCTGGGCATGTGTGATAAGTTGCACATGCTCAGAACATTCCCCTAGGAACTGATGTGTTTTTTTTCTATGCAAATGCATGTAGAGGAAGAGTAGGCCTTTCACAGAGTAGGCCTTTCAACAGTAGGCCTGTTCCTTCGCCAGCCAAAAGCCTGGAATACTCAAGAGTGCCCTCTGACTGTGAGCCTGAGAGTGCAAACTGAATGGTTGTTCTCCCTCTCTCCCTTCATCTATCTCATGGCTATAGGGGCAAAGGGGAGTCAGCCCTCAGCCAATCAGACATCTGCAGAATCAGCCCATCTCACTTACACCATACCACATGACTAGAGTCTGTGCAATGCAAGGGGGCAAGGAGTGTTAGGTTTTGCATGGGCAGAACGAGGATTGTCACCTGACATCAGGATTGTCACCTGACATGGAGGATGTCTCTTGAGGTGAAGTACACAAGGTCTTCTGTCACCAGACATAATGTCAAGGTCTATGACTCAGAATCATGTGGACAATTGCAGTCAACATGTTGTGAAAAACAGGTTATATAATAGGTGAGTAATATCCTATTTACAGATACTGTAAATAGGGTCTTACTATATAAGTTGGGGTAAGACACACTTCACTTGACTTCCTGGCTCTACTCTCTCTTGTTCTGGACTTCTACTTCAAGTCAGTCACTTCACTTCATCTCAGCCTTACCACTGGGGTCTTGGATTTGAATCTGCAATCATGTAGTGAGTAAGAGATGCATTGCTTGCCTTAATCCCATGTAATTGGGTCTTACAAATAAACTCTTTAATCTTTATTAACTGCTGTTATCTCCTCCTTCCATCTGCGTGATTGATACTGAGGGTCACTGGCTAGGTAAGCTTTTGAACCTGGGTCAGTTCAGCTCTCACATCTGGTTATGGGCCCAGATTACGAGCAGAGATAACCCCAGATCACCCAGAGATAACCCTGATTGTTATCTCAGATGGGGCAGATAATCCAGGGACGCAGGAGATCGGCAGTTATGAGGTTAAGAGATTGTTTACATTTGTAAGGAGGTTTGGAATGTAAACAACCGGGAAGGCGATGTTGCTAGAGCTGGATGCTGATAACAGCGGCTTGGAATGCAGCACAACTGAAGAATGCAGGAGCAGAGAGAGACGGAGGATTTTTCGTTTTGGAAGAAGCTGGAATGGAGGTGCCAGGCTTGGCAGATCCGAGGCTACTGAAAAGTGAACAACGCTGGACACAAGGATTTCGTTTTCCACAGCTTGCTGGAGTGATTGTCAAGGAGCTGTATCGGGCAAGGAAATATCTCCAGGAGGCTCTGTGTCTACTCATTTGAGAAAAGACTACAGTAGGAGGATCATATTTCTTTTACAGTTTGCTTCTTCGCTCAGCAGCGGATCAGCTATCTTTTGCATTGTGTCAACAAGTGGCTTGGATTACAAATGCGTGGATTATGTCTGACGTGGGCAAAGCATCTGGAGCGTGTGTCGCAGCAAAGTCACGTGTGACTGGAACATATCTTGGGAAACTTGATACTACACGGAAGACTGTATTAAACCAGTGAAGGCTTGGTTTTAAAACAGCAGGGGAGAAACAGTGCAGCAGTTTTGAACAGAGGAAGCTGTGCTTCAAATGTGATGCTGTTCTTCATTTTCTTCATGTGGGATCACAGAAGAAAGGAGCTTGAAATCAGCAGGGGTGCTGCTGATGGGAAAAACTTTGTGTTTTAACCCAGGACATAACAAAATGGACATTATTTTGGTTGTGAACAGAAACGGTGGCTTGTTGAAACAAATTTTCTGTGTTGGACATAAATAAGCAGAAAGAGGACTATACAAATGGTCAGGGGTTTGAAAGTCATGTTTTTGGAAATGTATTTCTTGAAAGTTTGAATAACTTGGAATCAAGAAAGTGTGATATATGCTCTGAAATGTCAGGAAATGTACTGTATGTATATATGACTTGTGAGTGTATTGTAAATTTCTCTGTAGCAAAATGTAAACTACTGAATAATTAGGTATGTTTATATGGCAAAGCTAAGAGATGGATTATTTCTTTTATACTGTAATGATGTAAAAAAAGAAATGGAAAGTTGTCCTGATGCAACTATAAAAGGATAAATGCTCATATGTATGACATGTACATGCATGCATATCACATGATGTTTGGTCATTTAGATTCACAGGCAGTGAAAGAAAATGCAAGCAGTATGATGGGGAAAGCATTTGGAAATTGTAATTTTCACATGAAAGTAATTTTGTGCACATATACAAGGGATGCTAGCTTCAACAGGTAAACTGGAAGGCAAGCTGACAAATCATTTCAATTTGTTCTTGGTGATCTTGTGAGTACTCTGATGGTTTTTAGAGGAGAGGCACATTATTTCATGATGTTAATTGATCAATACACGAAGTACAGGTTGTGTACATGTTAGATAGAAAGCTGGAGTATTGAACAGAGTCAAGGTGTTTTGTGCTTGGGTGGGAAACAAGCATATTACCCATGTTACCTATTTCTTTTGAGATATGGGGGAAGTTCAATTCAGTGCATATTTTGATGCATTTCTAACAGGATGTGATATTGAACACATGGATTGTGTGGAAGAGTAAACAAACACTCAGAAGAGGTGATGCTAATTTGGCTTAATGAGGTTTGGGTAGAAGCTCTTAAATGTTTTGATTATGTATATGATAGAAGTTTTAGTTCTGTGTTGAACTGTACACCTTATGGAAAGTTGTGTATAGGAGGAATCTTCTGGAGAAAGATTTCAGGATCTTGGATGTGATATGTAGGTACATACACCTCAAAGTTAGAAGGAATTTGTAAGGGAGGCTTACATGAGATTTTTCTAGAATATGAGAATATTGTGTTTCACATGAATAACACTTGGTTAGTGAGATTATCTGGAAGTGTTGAGTATAATGCTGATTGAAAAGGTTAGATTTTTTCAAAAAATAATTCTGTTAATGCTAGGGATGCATCAAGGCTCAGAGTCAGAATAGAAAAGCATTTGCTGAAAGACAGTCAGGTAAATTTGACAACTCTGATACACATTTGGTTCAGGGGATGAAGGCTAAACAAATGATTGTTCATCATTGGTGCAAGTTCATTGGAACAGGAACCTGATAACTGATGAGGTAAGGATAAGGAACAGGTGAGTCAAACAACTTGTGAGATATCAGGATGAATTTGCAGGAAAAGCCATTTGAAACTTCAAAATTTCAAAGAGGTGAAAAATTGTCTGTTAAGGAAGCTAAACCATAGCTTCAGGCTATGCAAGCTGAGTTGAATTCTTTGGATAAAGCACAAAACATGGAAGCTGGGGAAAGAAACAGCAGTCCATGGAACTCATTGTTACCAGATAGATTTTTTAGGTGGAAACTAACCAGATTGGAAAAAGGTTATAGGTTGTCAGATAGCAAGATTGGTTGCTTGTGATTTTGCTAAGTAAAAGAGCTGGATAATCATGAGGTCAGTGCAACAACAATTTGCTTTGGAAACAATTAGACTGATGTTTAAGAATGTGGAGAGATGTATAAATATTTCACAGTTGGAAATATTGGAACATAAGCATTTTAAATGAGAGGAAGTCTTTGGAAAACTGTCTGAGATTTTCTTTAGGAAAAGCTAGAATCAGCTGGAGGCTGGAATTCTGTTTTGAACTCAAACATTTCTGGATTTGAGATTTGCACAGAGAGGCAGATCAATGTTTGCGTGTTAAACAGGAGGAACAGCGACATAGACTGTATGTACTTTGTTAGATGGATGATCTATTGTTTTTTCTGGACAGATAAAAGCAATATGATAAAATTGATCCAGGGTATGGAATTTCATTTTTTTAAATTGAAACTGCTTGGTGGTCAACTGTCTATCTGAATATAGAAGTTGAGGAGAAACCAAGAGGGCAGTGTCTTACTGCAACAAACCAGAGAAAATCATGGATGTGATTGAGAATTTGGAGATAGTTAACTCAGTGAGAGACTCCAAATAATTGAGGATTTTCAAGCACATGCTGATGGGAAAGCAGTTAGAATGCTACACAGAAGCATTGGGCAGTTGGAGCTTCAGTGTGCAAGCAACAAAGCCAGGTATTGCTGTCAGTGTAGTAGGCAGGCTGTTAGACCAACAGGACATGCTTGGAGAGCTCTGAAAAGGAGTTGTGTGTTATCTGGAGGGAACATCATACTTCAGACTACTTTACAGCTCAGAGCACAGGTGGCTTACAGATTCACAGAAATGCCAGTTGTGGTTGTGATACAACAAGAATACACCTGAGGTTTGTTATTTTTATAACCATACTTTGTTTGATTGATTTTTGCAAGAAATAATAATCTAAAGGTTAGAGTTCAACTGAAGTTGAACTGAATACATTGTATTATGTATTGTACTATTATGCTATTGTAAAGCTTGAATAGTTATTGCATTTGTTTAAAGTTTAAATTGTTAAAAATGTTTAAATGATGCTGGGATTGATGTGAAAAACCTATTACAGTTTTTTCGGGAAACCAAGCCAGGATTGCTATGATGCAGGCAGATAGCAATACACAAAGTATTAGGTTTGCAAATAAAACTGTGTCATGAGCAGGAATACATCAGAAGTGATTTGATGGTGGTTCAAATTTCTGGCAGGTAAAGTTATCCCTGCAAAGTTTTTTTTAATCAAAGTCCATAGATGAAAGAACAGCATCAGTGTCAACAAAACTGTTGCTATTGTATGAGGTAAATAACCACGTTCTGCAACAAACGCAAAAAGCAGGGGGATGTTAGGTTTTGCATGGGCAGAACGAGGATTGTCACCTGACATGGAGGATGTCTCTTGAGGTGAAGTACACAAGGTCTTCTGTCACCAGACATAATGTCAAGGTCTATGACTCAGAATCATGTGGACAATTGCAGTCAACATGTTGTGAAAAACAGGTTATATAATAGGTGAGTAATATCCTATTTACAGATACTGTAAATAGGGTCTTACTATATAAGTTGGGGTAAGACACACTTCACTTGACTTCCTGGCTCTACTCTCTCTTGTTCTGGACTTCTACTTCAAGTCAGTCACTTCACTTCATCTCAGCCTTACCACTGGGGTCTTGGATTTGAATCTGCAATCATGTAGTGAGTAAGAGATGCATTGCTTGCCTTAATCCCATGTAATTGGGTCTTACAAATAAACTCTTTAATCTTTATTAACTGCTGTTATCTCCTCCTTCCGTCTGCGTGACTGGGACTGAGGGTCACTGGCTAGGTAAGCTTTTGAACCTGGGTCAGTCCAGCTCTCACATGGAGATCACAGACAGTCACAGAGAGCAGGAGTAACAGCAGTTTCTCTCTGTTCTACTGTGTATATAATGCAAGGCTCTCCAACCTTGGGTCCCCAGATGTTGCTGGACTACAGCTCCCAGAACCCCTTGCCATTAGCCATGCTGGCTGGGTATGCTGGGAGCTGTAGGCCAGCAACATCTGGGGACCCAAGGTTGGAGAGCCCTGATATAATGTGTCTGGACAGACTAATTGTTTGAGAAGGAGAAGAAGAGAAGGATGAGAAACGGAGAAAGACACACTTGTTAAATGATATTTGTTTGGGGTGATTATTTATTTAGCTTCTCAAATCCATGAAGCGTATGTAGCTTAACGCAGTCCCCATGGCCATTGAAGGGAAGATGGGAGTTCTGTGACTGCTGCTTCCATTGGGGTTCTCTACGCATCCTCAAACCTGCACACCAGCCAATTCTGTTGTCTGGAGGTGAGAAAGTGCTGTCACAATGCTATTGTGTTGTTGTTGTTGGGTTGAGCATCCTGTTCTGAAGGAACAGGCTCTTTTCTTCTCGAGCTTAACAGAGAGAGGAGAGCAAGTAACTATAACGAGATCACAATCATACATAATCTATATCTATATCTATCTATCTATTTATCTATATATATATAAAAGAAGAAGTCCTGACTGACTGACTGATTGACTGACTCATCCACAGCCAGCTCAAACCATTTAATCTAGGAATGTGAAATATTGAAGGAACATAGTTTTTATGATGTAGACAACCACTAAGGAAGGATTTTTGGAAATTCCGTCCCTGAGGGGGTGAAAAAAGGGGGCAACATTGCCCCACTCTCATATCTCCTATGGGCAAAACAACAGGGGGGCAGTTATGCAAATCGGCCTCACCACATTGCTGCAGGAGCCAATAGGAGAAGTTATGCAAATAGCCCATAGGACACTTAGAATGTTCGTATGAATTCCTGCAGGGGGCAATAGGGCTTGGTATGCAAATCTCCCCTAGGCCATTTAGAATGTTCTCTGAGGGGGTGGGAAACCTTTTGAAGCCTGAGGGGGTGGGAAAGGGAGGGAAACTTTTTAAATGACTGAATGACTGTTGTGTGTGGGGCATTATCGCATAGGCTCCATCACGTTTTGACGGATCTACCCCAAACTTGGCACGGTCACTCTTCCAGCAGTGTTCACGTACCTGGGGGGGGGCTCACCTCTCCGCCACCGCGATTCTCTGTGGCGGCGCCCCCCCGCCTCATTCTTCCAAGCGGTGCGGAGCGTCCTCCGCGCTGCTCGAGCTGCCGCCGACTGGCATGCTGATCCCGTCACGTCACTTCCGGCGCAGCGGACCCCCGCACTATGTTTTTGGTGGGGGGAACCAGGGCAGCAGGGCTTAAATGCAGAGAGGAGAGCTGCCGCTGGACGCAGGTAGGCCCGTGCGAGCCTTGCACGGGCGTGAGCAGGGCCGATTTCGGCCCGCTATGCCCACGCGAGGCGAACGGTTACATCCCTACAACTCTTCATCACCTGTAGACTCTCAGGATTAACCTGATTTTTCTTTAAGATCAGATATTTCTGTCAGAAAAGTTTTCTGCTGCCAGCACCCAGCCTAAACGTTACACTTTCAGTCTGAGAATGACTGTTGTGTGTGGGGTGTCCCAAATCCTGTGTGTCTGTGTATGGGCGATTGCATAGGCTCCTACACGGTTGGACGGATCCGCCCCAAACCTGGCATGCATACTCTCCATCACCCAAGGACAAAGACTGGTGGGTTCAAATCTCCGAAAAAGCCATCACTGTGCTTGTACGGCCCAAAATAGATGATGGCCAATGGCGTCACTTGGAATGTTCACAGGGGCCATTCAGGAGCGGTTATGCAAATCACTCCAACGACATTTAGAATGTTCGTACGAACTGCCGCCACAGGGGCCCAATCAGGAGCGGATATGCAAATCTCTCCTACGTCAAAACAGAATGTTCATATGCACTGCAGTCGGGGCCTACACGGGGGGGGGGGGAGCTGGGATTTCATTGTTGGGTAGTCCCGGGGGGGGAGCTGGGATTATATTTGTGTGGTCCTGGGGGGGGGAGCAGGGATTTCATTGTGCAGTCCCAGGGGGCGGACAGAGAGTTGATTGTGTAGTCCCGGGGGGGGGGGGAGGAAAGCAGGGATTTCATTTTACAGTCCCGGGGTGTGTGCAGGGATTTCATTGTTGTACAGTCCTGGGGGGGAGCAGGGATTTCACTGTGTGCGTGGCAACTGTGTGGCAACTGTGTAGTCCTAGGGGAGCAGGGATTTCATTGTGCAGTCCCGGGGGAAATGGATCAGGGATTTCATTGTGTAGTCCCAGGGGGGGAGCAGGTAGTCCCGGTGGGGGAGCTGGGATTTCATTGTGCAGTCCCGGGGGAGCTGGGATTTCATTGTGTAATCCCGGGGGAGCTGGGATTCCATCATGTTTCTTTTAAAAACAATGGTACCAAATCCTAAAATCGACGCGAGCGAAGCTGCGGGCAACAGCTAGTCTTTTATAAAATACTGTTTGTGTGAGACTGTGTGTGTTGTGCTTGCTGGGCAGTGGCCAGACACGGACACACACCACCCCAGCTCACCTCAGATTCAAGCATCCCCCAAAATGGTATTTATAAGTCATTTACTTTCATGCTTTTTCTTTTCCTGCTGCTGCTATTTTTACAGTGCAATACTATACATGTCTACTGAGAAGTAAGCTAGCTCCATTGAGTTCATTTAAAAATACTGGGCAAAGCATATTAATGTTTTTAACTGGTATGTTTGATGTAGTATGTAACTGAGTGAACTGTGTTCTGTGGTGAGTGTATGTATATGCTCTGTTGATCTTTTCCTGCTGGAGTGTAAAGACAAAATTTGGGGGAGGGGAACTGGCAGGCTGGATGTGATATTTATGTTTCAACTGTATCATGAGGTGATCTTTTGATCAAAAGATCTCTTTTGATCTTTTCTTGCTGGTGTGCAAAGCAGTCTGTGAAGACAGAAAGTGGGGTGGGGTGGCTAGATATTCTGTTTATCAGTCATGTTTCCATTACATGTAAAAGTTTACTATTTTTAATTTAGGCTGCAATCCCATGTACTCATACCAGGAGATAATTCCTTCCTTCCTTCCTTCCTTCTTCTTCTTTCTTTCTTTTTTGGGGTGGGGGAGGCTATTATAATTGAGGCTACAACAAGCATATACCCACTTGCCTGGAAATATGCTTCGGAGTAGATATATTTGCCAAAGATGCCTTAAACCACAGAAGGCTAACCAGACTTTTGCTAACCCTAACCTGAATCTGAAAATTAACCCTAAGACGCAGGCATTCTCCCCATACTTTCAGAAGGCATACACAAAGGCATCACAGATATTGTTCTTGTTGCCCACTAACTGTCTCTGCCTAGTGCAGGCTACTTTCAGGCCCCTGGACGTGCCCACCAGGTTTTCCAAACCCTAAACCTAACCTGAATTAGTGGTGCTCACGAATCGGTGGGGGGGGGGCGCCTCTCTGCCGCCTCGACTCTCCGCGGCGGCGCCCCCCCGCCTCGATCTTCTGAGCAGCATGGAGCAGTTCTCCACCCCGCTCGAGCCGCCGGCGCTGGTCCTGTCCTGTCACATCCGGCCCCGGAAGTGATGGGACGTGACCCTGTGCAGGCGCAATACGTCACACAGGGGTCCAGCGTGCCTGCGCAGGGTCCCGTCGCGTCACTTCCGGGGCCGGATGTGACGCAATAGGACCAGCGCTGGCGGTGCGGGTGGACTGCTGGACCAAGGTAGGCCCACGCAAGCCCCGCGCGGACGTGAGCGGGGCCGATTTCGGCCCACTACGCCCGTGCGAGGCGAATGTCCACATCCCTAACCTGAATCTGAATCCTAACCCTAATACACAGGTATACTACCCATATATTCAGAAAGCATACCCAACCCAAGGACATCACTGAGAGTGTTCCTGTGGAGTGCTAACTCTCTCCGCCCAATCGCGTCTAGTTTCAGGACCCTAGACATAAAAATGGATTGCAGTTTTCCTAACCCTAACCTGAAGCTTAACCATAACCCTAACAAGCAGGTAGATTCCCACATATTCAAAAAGCATACCCAAAGGCATCACTGAGGGTGTTCTAGTTGAATACTCAGTCTTTCTGCCTGATTGAGGCTAGTTTGAGGACACTAAACATAGAAACAGACCAAACGTTTGCTAACCCAAACCTGAACCTTAAAACTAACCCTAAGACGCAGGCATTCTCCCCATACTTTCAGAAGGCATACACAAAGGCATCACGGAAAGTGTTCTTATTGCCCACTAACTCTTTCTGCCCAATCCAGGCTACTTTCTGGCCCCTGGACATGTGCACAGACCCAGGTTTTCCTAACCCTAACCCTAACCTGAATCTGAACTCTAACCGAAAAACACAAGTATCCTACCCATATATTCAGAAAGCATAAACAAAGTCATCCCTGAGGGTGTTTCTCTTGACCACTCAGGCTTTCTACCCAATCCAGGCTAGTTCCAGGAGCCTAAAGAATGAAATGGACTGGAGTTTTGCTGTCCCTAACCCAAACCTGAAGCGTAATGAAATCCCTAACATGTAGGAATAATCCCATACTTTCAGAAGGCATATGGAAAGGCATCTCTGAGGTTGTTCCTGTTGCCCCTGGACATGCCCACGGACCCTAGTTTTCCTAACCCAAACCCTAACCTGAATCCTAATCCTAACATGAAGGTACACTCCCCATATATTCAGAAAATATACCCAAAGGCATCACTGAGGGTGTTCTTGGTGATCAGTAAGACTTTTTACCCAATCCAGGCTAGTTCCAGGACCCGAAACATAGAGACGGACCGGAGTTTTGCTAACCCTAACTCTAATCTGAGGCCACGTATCCATAACACTAACAGGCAGTTATAATCCCTATACGTTCAGAAAGCAAACCCAATGGCATCACTGAGGGTGTTCCTATTGCCCACTAACTCTTTCTGCCGAATCCAAGCCACTTCCAGGTTCCTTGACATGCCAATGGACCCAGGTTTTCCTAACTCCATCTCTAACCTGAATCTGAACGCTATTCCAAACATGCAGGTATATTCCCAGACATTCAGATGGCATACCCAAAGACATACCCAAATCTACAGAAACACTGAATTTATAGAACAAAATTGTCCCAGCTGACCGCAATAAAATGTAGGGCTCCAGCATTGATGCTAACATTACATTGACAATGATTTGTGTCAAAGATCCAGGTTTTAATGGCTTTGTATTTTCGGCCAAAGAAAAAAGTTGTGCTACCTTTTCTGGATCAGTTAGTGTGTGTGGTATACATATTTAGCATCATTAATCCAGCAAATGGCTTCTATTTCATTTCTGTAGTGCAGCAAATAATGTTCTATCTGTTGAGTGCTTCATAATTTTTATTCTCTCTTTTTTGCCTTGCTTCTGATGCTTTTACTTTCATTTATCTTTGTGCTCTGCCACAAAAGACTATACTGCCAAGGAAAAGGACCAATATTGGTTACTTTCATCCTTTACTCTTGTACTGCCAATTCATATCCCAAATTTTCCAAGAGATTTACCATTTTTTTCTGGGCCTTACATGCATATTAGTTTTTCATGTGGTAAATTCAACCGCATGGGAGGATTTTTGACTTAGTGGTATAATGTTTTGAATATGTTTACCGGTACTTACATGGTGGTAAGAGCACATCTGCAATACTGAAATGATCCGTTGGGGACTAGGTCCCCCCCCCCCCCAAAGTGGAAGGTATTTCTCTCATGAAGTGGGACAACAACCACAAAAACATATTCAGCACAGAAATTAACTTGGAAAAATCATTTTATGGAGAGATATGGATTTCCCTCTGCCATTTCAGAACATTTGAGTACCAAAGTACTTGTGCTTCACAACCCATGGGTCATATGCAACCCCCCTGCTGCCAAGAATCATGGTGGCAACAGCCAAAAAACTGCCTATAAGAATCTTTAGTAATGCACACCTTTATAATATTATTAACAAGAAATGTGTTGTTGTTTTTAAAAAAATCATAATCAAAGTAGGCATCTTAGGGCCAAAACATACATTATTTTAAAAATGTAGAGGGCAGTTATGACTTTTTTCAGTTTTACTCTTGAGTGGGTACAGGGGACCTGATCTAGATCAAGCCCATAGTGTGTGTGTGTGTGTGTAAGATTAAAGCCCCCTACATCCACACTAGGGTCCTGATCCAGATTGCTCCCCTGCACCTACTAAAGAGTAAAACTGAAAGCAATGTATGTTTGGCCCTTAGGCATCACATCAAAATATATTTTGTTGTAATGCTATATGAACTATATTTTTAAATAAAAATTAAAATGGATCCCTTACCAATTCTTGTTGGTATAAAACCAAAGATTGAACCCACCCAAACCAATTTTTGGGGTATCCTTTGTCTGAAGTGTATTACTCAGCTGTAGATAGTTAACTGGCAGCTAAAGACTTCCTAAATACAGGAAATATACATTGATAATGCTCAGCAAAGTCTAAAATCAGTACCGTGGTGTGCGTGCGCGTGCACATAAATGACTCATTGATTGGCCCCAGATTAGCTTGTTAAAAGCATCTTCTGACATCATTGTGGTAAATCTACAGTTTGTAAGGAACTACACTGATAAAAAAACAAACAAAAAACAATAGTAGCTTGGATGAATTACAAACAGTATACCGTAGCTTTATTGGGAAAAGACAGAGGGTATCCTAAAAGATCCATTCAAGTCTGCCTGGCAGCCCTGGCTAGACCATTCGCAGAATGTGTCTGCAATCCAACATGCTACTTAGGCTCATGCAAGGGGCTTGATCAAGCAGTGTGGATTTTTTTGTTTAATATATGAACAGTTAACTCCCAAGCCATATCACAATCTGCTTTTCATACTCCTCATGGTTTTGACAGCAGCTTGACAAACATGGGAGCTTGATGTTTAAGAAGCAATTGTCTGAAGCCCCCTTTTATTAATTTATTTGTGTATATTTAAAACTAGGGTGGCCACTTTTGAGGTGATGCATTTCTTCTTTTTGGTAATGCTTCAGTGGCCACTGTGCTTAAAACATTTCTAGGCTATCTTTTTATTTAAAAAGAGAAAGAGAGATAGTTAAGGTAACTTACAATAAAACAACACAAATTTCTTCTTTTTGGTAATGCTTCAGTGGCCACTGTGCTTAAAACATTTCTAGGCTATCTTTTTATTTAAAAAGAGAAAGAGAGATAGTTAAGGTAACTTACAATAAAACAACACAAATACATGACTAAAAGAGCAAAAAGCAGCAGAGAAAACACAGCTTCAGCTCAACAGCAAATAAAAGCAAATAAGAAAGATATTATCAACCATCAAACAAATCAAGAATTGAACTAACAGTAGGCAGACATAGGATTGCTCGGATCCCCAGCTGCAAGGTTGGAAAATCACTCCAACCTCACGGCTGGGGATTCGTGTTTGGACCCCCTTCCTGCCTCTTTGCAGTTGGAGCGGCAAGAACTGCACTGGCTGTGTCTCCGAGGTCATAAGAGATGGGCTTTGGGGGGTGTTCTGGAGGGTGGGGAGGGGAGGAAACAGGTGCGTGCCACTAAGATACAATGTCTCCTGGTGGTGCCTCGGCCTCCTAAGTGCTTTGCAGGGCGGGAGGAGTGCAGAGACAACCTTTACCTCTGCGTTCTTCCCACCCTGCATAGGATGCCCATTATCCTCCAAGTTCAGATGGTTAAGGGCAGCTGATTGGACTGTACCCTAAATCAACGAAATAGTAAACTATAATCAACCTGCTGCAGCATCATCATCACCAAGCACACAGGAGGCAGGACAGGTGTGTACCGACCACAAGATACAGTTCGGACCCTGATTCAGCAATTCAGAAAACAGCCCAATTTGGCTTGTACTGATTTGGAGGCTGGCCGCTTCAATTTGGATCCAAATTTGAATCTCGATTCAGAAATCGAAATCTTTATCCAAATCTGACTGTCACGGGAAATCAACAAATGGCTGCAACTTTTGTTGTATTTCTCAGAACTGGATGACATCTGCAGATATAGTAGTCCCTTGTGAACAGACTACGTCTGCCAAATTTCAGACAAAAAGGTGCAGTGGCTTTGTGCTGCACACCTTTACATTTTGATTTCTTGTAAAGGACTCTGTCAATAACTCTTTTATTTCTTAGCAGAATTCGATGGAGTTTTCAGGGATAGTTGCCCCATCTGTGGGGATAAAGCTTCCCAGGTTTCCTATAAATATGTGCAGGGAGCTTTGTGCAAGAGCAGTCTTTACAATGTGGGGTTCCCCCCAAATGATGTCTTATTACCCTTTTTTTGTGGGAAATTGTTATGAAAATGGCATACAGCACAGAGGTGTCCCTAGGCAGGAAACCTGCAAACTTTCAGAAGGATATGCAGGAACTAGTAATTAATGATGCATGAAAAATAGTTTAAGACTTTTTTTTTGTTTCTGCTCAATTGGCACCTACGTCACAGAAAGTACAATAGGACAGGGGTGGATGATGGATGTGTAGCATATGGTGGCAGAGATAGAAAGACTTCAACATTCAGTATTTTCCAAGCAAGTAACCAATTCTATACCCTCCCAGGTCCCAGAGACTCTACAATGATTGGGCTCAGACACCACGATAACCTACACTCAAGGGTGGAGTATTAATTGAGTGTGGGTTGTTGTTGAACCATGGGTTGTTGTTGAAATGTGGGTTATAGTGTTATCTGAACCCAGCAGCTCTAACAAGCCATGGCTTGTTAACCACAAACAACCCATGAAGAGAACCCATAGTTTGTTGTTGGGTTGTGAACTGCGGGTTGTTCACCATGGTTTGTTATCTCAGCTGGGTTCAGACAACATGATAACGCACATTTCAACAACAACCCATGGTTCAAAGACAACCCTTGAGTGTAGGTTATCATGTTGACTGAACCCAGTCAATACATGTTTTAACATCCTGTTCCTTAGAGAGAGAACTAGAAAAGAGCACTGGACACTGGATCTGTCCTGCAGTATATTACTTCAACAACCTTCCCCCAAAGAACTAGGATTAAAGAGTCCTGGTAAAACCATCCACTGTAATTAGAAGCTAGAGCTGCCAGTCACAAAATTACACCCCTTCCTCTCCTTTCCCCCTCTCCCTTCCCCCTCTCCCCACCCTGGTGTTTTCCTTTTATGGAGAGCTTGGGGAGAAATGTATCAATTTTTGGAGACATGTCTGTGTTCCTCTGAATCTTGAATTTTCAGTCTGCTTCGGAGGAGCCTCCACTTCCATTCGGACATATCCCAAATCTGTCCTGATCTATGAAAGCCTATATTGTCCTATCCTACGCTAAAGTATCTAACCCACATTTTGCAGCATTTATGGCACTGAAAAAGACTGCAAGGTTGAAACACATCTGGCAGTTGGAATTATTTTGCATCATACACGTTGGTAATTACATCTATCACTTTCTCTTTATTTAAGGATATAATTCTTACAAACAATATCCTAAAATATTTGTATGTTATATGTTTTTGTTTTGTTTATTTTTAATTACTTGATTATATGCTATGAAACAGTAAAGTTAGGTTAAGCATTTTGTATTATTTTGCTTTCTTCCTGGTTTTTGTATTGTTTTCCAGTTTTCTTTGGTCAGGGACAATTTCCCTGCTTTTGCTCCCCTTGTACAAAGTTCCCCTCCTGAAATTATCAGCCAGCCATCCTGATCAATTAGCCAGCAATCTCCCTAACAATTAGCCCGCATAAAGAGACATTGCCTGAACATCCTGAGTCATTACCAAGTAATTTGTCTGACAAAATGGTATGACCATGCCAGGATTCATAACATGAGGTTCATTCTGGCAAGTCCTTGTCAACAACCTGGCCACTGTATTCTAAACCAGCAGAAGCTTCCAAAGATTTTTCAGATGCATCTCCATGTGAACACGGTGCAGAGGACATGGTGCAGAGCAAAACTACTACAACCCCACTGATACCAAACAGGGATCAGATCATTTTAAGCCTCCCACTCCCATTCCAGCTAGGCATCTCAGAAGCAGACTTTAGGGTTAGGGAATAATGCATAATGTATAATGCATTGCAGTAATCAAACCTGGAAGTTACTAATGCATGGATCGTTATAGTGAGATCATTCTTTCCAGGAGAAGCTACAGCTGGCATACCAACTAACCTTGGGAAAAGGTGTGCTGAGCTACAGATGCCACTGGAGGATCCATAAGCAAAGAAGGATCCAGGCGCATTACTAAACTGCAAACCTAATCTTTAATGGCAGCGGGGGGGGGGGGGAGCAACCCCTGCTACTGCAAATTTATTGAAAGTCACCAACAGTATCTCTGCCTTGTCTGGATTCAGCTTCAGTTTATTAGCACCCATCCTTCCTGTTACTGACTAGTGACTACTAAAGACATCTGTTTAGGGAGTGACCTGCTTCTAGTGTATTAAACAAAAAAGTGAAATAGAATTGGGTGTCAAGAATGTATTGATGACACCCTACTCGAAATCTCCAGTCAAACTCTGCCTGCAGTTTAATAGCACAGGGCATAAAGTAGAGAACACCATAACACAGAGGACATGGTGCAGAGCAAAACTACTACAACCCCACTGATACCAAACAGGGATCAGATCATTTTAAGCCTCCCACTCCCATTCCAGCTAGGCATCTCAGAAGCAGACTTTAGGGTTAGGGAATAGGGATTGGGCCCATTGCTGCTGCAAAAGAGCCTTCAAGGGATATGGGGACAGATTTGGATGAGGAGGAGGAGGTGGTAGAACTCACAGCTGAAATGCCAAGGACAATTGAACTAGAGATAAGCAGGGAGGTAGAAGAGAGTCAGTTAACCTCAATTACCATGGGAAGCCAAAGCATGCCCGATGAGGACCAGGAGGAGGGATGGGCGTATCTGATACCAGAGTGAGGCGTCAATTGAGAAGGGAAGATCAATGTAGAAGTGTAAGACATTCTAAGCGGTTGGCTCTGAAGCAACAGGAACTGCCTTGAAGGCGGGGGTTTGACAACCTGAATTTGGAAGGGAGGAGGGCCCCTCAAGTCTGAGATCAACTTCTTTCCATGAGGCCACATTTCCTTAATGTATTGATTATCTGGCATTCTAACTAAGCTTGTTGTTTCTTTTGTTTTTGATCTCTGCAATAATACACTTAATTTGCACTTTAATGCTGGCCTTGCTGGTTTGCATTACCATAATAAAGGTAATAGAAGATCAGTGTCTGGGTCTGCCTTCAAAAGGAGAGAGAGAGAGAGATGGCCCTGACACACACCATCATTAATGGTATCAAAAGTAATGGTGAGATCCAGGATAATCAACAGAATCACACTCCTCTATCTCTCAGCACAGGTTGTCAACCAGGAAGGCCAGTGAAATTTTATTCTGCACCAGATTTTAGACTGTCACCACCAACATTTCAAGCACCTTATCCAAGAAGGGAAAATTCACAGCTGGCTGATGGATGAACAAATCCATGGTGTCTAAGGAAGGCTCTTTAAGAGTGATTTCACAACCACTTCCTTCAGGCAGCTGAGACAGGTTAGGCTATGGGGGGAAAGGTTGCTCAGGAAAAAGAATATTTTAAATTGGATCGAATAGAGAGATTAATGGAATCAGAAGTGAGACTTTGGAGGGCAGGGTTCCACCAATCTTATGCCAGGATAAATAAAGATCCTTGCTACATCTGAATGCCATGAGGATTTTACAATCTGAATTTGTAGGATATGGGAAGGAGTCGGTCCTATACTGGTTAGGACGAAGCAGAGTTCCCCCCCACCTTATGCTCAGCCTGGTTATTGAAACTGGTTATCACCACATGGGTTGCTAAACCCTGACAAAAGGCTCTTTAAAGAAACATTGTCCATACAAGGTTTAAAACTAATAAAGAAATTTACTAGTTTTACTTACAGTCCGTTTATTCATATACGCAGGATGCATATAGGCAGGTTAGAGTCTTTGGTGTTAAGAGTCTGCTTCAATGGAGATCACTGGCTGGAAGCCAGCTCAGACCATTTGTCCATCAGGTTGGAGAGCTAGAGAGCGAGAGAGAGCGCCACAGAAAGGCTGGAAGTAGGGAGGAGGGCTTACAAAACATGCATCCTGGGGATTGTTCAATTAACCCTTTCCTCCCACTGTAACTAGTGGTTACAAGGCACTCGACTCACAGCGCGTAAGCCGAGCGCTGCTGCTGTGTGAGCCAAGCACGATCGCCAGCTGAGCCACTCGCTGGACTTCCGGGTTCCTCGGCTCTACATTGTTTACGTAGAAAATGGCCTAATTTGCGCAAATTTGGCCGTAATTTGTGCAAATTAGGTTGTTTTCTATGTAAACAACCTAGCACCGGAACCCAGAAGTCGCTTTCCCCAGCTCGGCTTGTGAGAATGCGAGTCGAGCCAGGGAAAAGGTTGGGCAAGCAGAGCTCGCCAGGTCGAGCCAGGCAAGTTCGACGGACTTCCACCCCCCAATCGAACTCCACGCACATTCCTAGATTACCTCGTTGGCTTAAGCAGGCAACATTACAATTTCCATCAGAATTTAGATAGTAGAAGGTTTGCAAAAGCATTGGTGGAATCTCCACTGATCATTGCCAGAATACGATTCCAAGAAAGCCACTCAATGCCAACACAAAGAGCCACAACAACAGAACTCTAGAATATTGAACATTTTGTGCTTGATGCTGCCAATGGCAGAATACCGAGGGGCCTGACAGAAACTATGGGTCAGTTCAGGTAACACCAAACCTGTCTGGATTGTTCAGGAGGCCGTTGCTTACCCAGCTTTTCCTCCCTTTGCATGCTCTGATTTCCTTTCTCACTTTTTCACTTAGCAGCATCTCTGAGCTGGGCAAAATGCCTGCAAACCAGAACTGTACAAATATAAATTGAACTGGATTTGCCAGTCTGGTTTCCAGGCAAACTTTAGGTTGCTCAAAATTAAAAACAGTTTTCTTGGTTCAGGTATAAACAGCAAAACTATGGCTTGCTACTAAATCAGTTGTGAGAGGAGATATCAAAGTACAAGAGGAGAAGAGCGAGGGGAGAGGAGGAAGGAGCATGCAATTGCAAGCACTGCGCTGTGCTTGCATGCTCCCTTCTCTGTGGTTTGGTGTTATGTCGGAAGCCATCCTATGTGTTCCTGGATTCGTTTGCATGTACAGCTAATTAGAAAAAAAAAGCCAATTGTAATGAATTTCTGTGTCATGTTGTCTGCCCTCTCCCTCATAAAATCATGAAAAGATGGTGACAGGTAATTTATTGCTATCTGTCTCAGACACTCTTGTCTTAAACTCAGTGGAAACAACTGAGCCGATGTGGCATGAAATGTGGCATGGGAATCAAAACACACACACACACACACACACACACGCACGCTCCATTTTGGTAGGGGAAAAATAATGTTTTCTGTCCTTTCAGGAAGGGAAAGTGAGAGGTCTAGTCAGTGTCTAATCTGCAAAGCTTCATTGGTTGAACAGTAAATAAATATATAAATGATGATCTATAAAATGCCCGATTCCATGTAGCATATGCTTATTAATTATAGCATGCCTTTATTTCTACAAAAGCTGCTCACAACAGCA
Organism: Shinisaurus crocodilurus; assembly: GCA_021292165.1. Classification (NCBI taxonomy): domain Eukaryota; kingdom Metazoa; phylum Chordata; class Lepidosauria; order Squamata; family Shinisauridae; genus Shinisaurus; species Shinisaurus crocodilurus. Next base: position 45,196,877 of record CM037878.1, on the reverse strand, counting down.
ATTAGATTCTTTTTAGAAGCAGTGCTTCAGAACATGCACGTATATTTTTTTAAAATCCATTTACAGAATATAACAGGCAATCAATGTATGTCAGAGAATACCCCCCCCCCCCAAAAAAAAAAGACTTGGGAAAGCTGTTCTGGGCTTTAATTTTTTGGACTGGAACAGGGTCCGCTCCTCATACAATAGGAATGTCAGAAAATCTAAATGTCATGTACATGGATGGCAGACATATTTAAATGTACAAGCAAATACCATGAGATTAATGATTACTCCAGGGGGGGAAATGGAGAAGAAACACACACCACCTACATCAATGGAGTCACGCTGTGCACAATAGAAAAGAGAGGGAAGCAGATACAGATGCTGGAGATTGTCATTAGACATTTCTACTTATATGTGGCAAATATCATTAACTGACAGCTCAAACTTTACTTCTGTGAGTGTGAAATATATGGGATGCGATAGATATATAATAAGAAATTGTTTAGGATGTCAAAAGCAATTAATTGAAGCAAAAGTAAGAAAAAGAATAAACAAGAAAGAAATGCCTATGCATATTTTTGTTACCGTACTTTTAATCAAAACAAGAATATATATTGCATAGAAATTAAAGAACTCCAAAGTTACCTTTTATTAATGATGCATAGTCTCCAACTGCCCCGAAAATGCTGGGACCATCACGAAAATCCTTAAGCCATCATGGCTTTTAACTTTGTTATGCAGAGTCCCCAATTCCCCTGCCTCCCGCAAATTACTTTAAGCTGCTCTTAAAGGGGCCATGGCAAAATTGCAGCTAAGTTAAAACTTTTAGCGTAACTGCAGTTTTGCCCATGGTCCCTTTAAGAGTAGCTCTGCTTAGACTCGAATGGCCACCCACAGAGAGACAGTAAGCTGGGAGGGAACAGACATGAGGATGTGTGTGTGCACACGCGCGCATGCACGCATGCTCTACCTGCTGCCCCTTGCTGTGGGAAAGGGATTAGCTGGGTGAAAGCCTGGACTGACGAAGAGGAGAATGAGGGAATTTATCACATGATTCCAATCTTTATATTGCCAAAGTTTGTTCACAAGCTGCAGTAATGGAGGTTTTCAGCTTAGACCAATGGTCCTCAATGTTGTCAGGAGGTTCCGTAGGTAGATGTTCCTTAAGAAGTGATTGAAGATGAGTTTGCTTAATAGGATCTTGAAGGGCGTGGATGTTCATTTTATGCCTTGGTTTCCTTGAAGCCTACGTTGGGGAGCAATGTTGATAACCATAGTGGACCGGATTAGTCGGTGGTCTGTCCAGCAGTCGTCGGCACTCACCATGGCACTAGTAAGAAGTACATCGCGGCGATCTCTAACACGGACAATTACATAATCCAGAAGATGCTAGTGCTTTGACCGTGGGTGCTGCCATGATGTTTTAAACTTATTCTTTTATTTTCCTCCTTTTAAAATCTCCTTTTTGTAAAAAAAAATAATTATCCTGGAACACAATCTTACTCGGTCATGAGTGATCGCCTGACTGATTGCCAAAGATTGTTGTATTTCCCAACAGAGCTGACTCTGTGCCTCTAACAGGTGAGGTACAGTGTCAGAAGGAAACGCAAGAAACTTCCCCTTCTCTCTGAAGCTCGGTGTTTGGGGGTGTGCGGTGAGTGGGTAAGCTTCACCTGTTGAATTTGTGCCAATCCTGACAATTTTAAAACAAAAAGAAACAGATTGCCCTGTAAGCATTGACACACCCACCCATGAAAAACACTAGATATCAACAATTAATGGTTTAACTAAGATAAAAAAATATTACAAAAGCCACTTATAAAATATTATAAAATAATATATACGGTAATATAATAATGTAATAATTATAATATATAGGATATCATATACTAATATAATTCTGGAAAAGTCATTCTAGCACTGGCGCTGCTGCTGCTACCTATTCTTCTAGCAAGGAGAAGCATTTCACAATTATCCCTCAATTACACGATCCTTCTTCACACAATGCATAATCAATTTTCTGCCACAAGATGCGATGGTCAGTGTTGTAAATTGCTTTAAAATATACAAACTTTCCTGTGAGTAAGTCCCATTGAACTGTAATAGGACTAATTTCTGAGTACACATGCATAGGATTGTACTGTTATTCTGTTTTCAGAGCAGTGGTAAATTTTACTTGGCTCTACCTGTGTACCCCATGTGAAAGTGCAATGGAGAAAGCTCTCTACAGTAATGATTTGTATTATTCTGCAGGGATTTTGGATTTTTTTTTTTTTAATGCATTAGAAGGGAGTTAGCAGGAAACACACCCTCATCAAGAGAAAGAAAGAAAAAAAATCCCAACTACCTCAAACAGCAGCAACAAACATCATTTATTTATTTATTTATTTATTATACTTATTAATCGCCCATCTGGCCGGTCACCCGGCCACCCTGGGCGATGTACAATTAAAATACAGTAAAAATACAATAAAATATAATGATTAAAACAATAAAACAATTCTTATTAAAAACCTAACCCACCCCATATTCCCGCCTGAACAGCCATGTTTTTAATGCACGGCGGAAGCTCATCACGGAGGGGGCATGGCGAAGGTCACTAGGGAGGGAGTTCCATAATGTGGGGGCCGCCACAGAGAAGGCCCTCTTCCTAGTCCCCACCAGCCTGGCTGCTCTGGCTGATGGGATAAGGAGAAGGCCATCCGTGGCAGACCTTGTTGAGCGGCCCACTTGATGTTGCTGGAGGCGCTCCTTGAGATAAGCTGGGCCGGAGCCGTGTAGGGTTTTAAATGTCAAAACCAACACCTTGAATTCGGCTCGGCAAGCAACTGGTAGCCAGTGCAACTCTTTAAGCACTGGCGTGATGTGATCACGCCGGCGGCTGCCCTTAATCAGGCGAGCCGCTGCGTTCTGTACCAGCTGAAGCTTCCGGACCGTCTTCAAGGGTAACCCCACGTAGAGCGCATTACAGTAGTCTAGGCGAGAGGAGACCAAGGCATGAACCACTGATGGGAGCAGGTGATTAGGAAGGTAGGGGCGCAGCTGCCGTATCAGATGGAGTTGATACAGCGCTGCCCGGCTCACAGCTGACACCTGAGCCTCCATGGACAGCTGGGAGTCTAGAATGACCCCCAAGCTGCGGACCTGGTCCTTCAGGGGTAGATGTACCCCATTCAGCACCAGGTCAACATCCCCTAACCTTCCCTTGTCCCCCACCAGAAGTACCTCGGTCTTGTCGGGGTTCAGTTTCAGCATGTTCCTTCCCATCCAGCCAGCCACTGACTCCAGGCACTTGGACAGGGTCTCAACGGCCAACCTTGGTGAGGACTTAAAACAGAGGTAGAGCTGCGTGTCATCTGCATATTGATGACACTGCACCCCAAACCTCCTGATGATAGCTCCCAGCGGCTTGAGGTAGATGTTGAATAACATCGGGGAGAGGATGGAACCCTGCGGCACTCCACAAGTGAGCAGCCGAGGGTCCGAAGCCTCTTCCCCGAGAACTACCCTCTGATACCTTCCAGAGAGGAAGGACCGGAACCACTGCAATACAGTGCCTCCCAAGCCCAACCCCTCCAGACGGTCCAGGAGGATACCGTGGTCAACGGTATCAAAAGCCACTGAGAGATCGAGGAGGACTAGAAAGGAGCATTCGCCCCTATCCAAAGCCCTCCTCATATCATCCACCAAGGCGACCAAGGCCGTCTCCGTCCCATGTCCAGACCTGAAGCCCGACTGGCACGGATCTAAATAATCGGCTTCATCCAAGTGTGCCTTCAACTGAGCACCCACCACCCGCTCGATCACCTTGCCCAGAAATGGTAAATTGGAGACTGGGCGAAAGTTGTTTAAATCCTGGGGATCCAAGGAGGGCTTCTTTAGAAGCGGTCTTATTACTGCCTCCTTGAGGGCTGATGGCAGCACTCCCTCCTCGAGGGAGGCATTCACCACCGCCTTGATCCCCTCACCCAGTCTCTCCCTGCAGCTCATTATGAGCCAGGACGGGCAAGGGTCAAGCAAGCAGGTGGTCGGCCTCACAGATGAAAGCACCTTGTCCACTTCATCAGAAGGAAGAAGCCGAAACCGATCCCACAAAACCGGTCTGCCATTGGCCTCCTCCCGCTCACTCCCTGTGTCCACGACGTACGATATCCCACTCCTAATCCGATCGATTTTATCTGCGAAGTGCTTTGCTAAAGCCTCACAGGAGGCTTTAGACTGTTCCAGTGGGTCCGGAGCGACTGGACCGACCAGACTCCGGACCACTTGGAACAGCCTCCTGGGGCAGCACTCCGCAGACGCAATGGAGGCAGCATAGAAATTCTTTTTTGCTGCCTTCACCGCCACCCGGTAGGCTGAAGATGCAGCTCTAACCCGTGTTCGATCGTCTTCGGAGCGGGAATTTCGCCATCGGCGCTCTAGCCTTCTCACCTCTTGTTTCAGAGCTCGCAGCGACGGAGTGAACCATGGCGCCGCGCGAGCTCTGTTTAGGCGAAGAGGGCGCTTCGGGGCAACTCGGTCTAATGCCCTGGTGATTGCAGCATTCCAGTCATCCACCAGGGTCTCGACCGAGCTACCGTTTGTGTGCTCCAATTCCCCAAGCGCGTTCAGGAATCCATCCGGATCCATAAGACGCCTGGGGCGGACCATCCTAATAGGTCCCTCACCCCTGCAGAGGGGTTGTGGCACCGAGAAATCCAACCCCACCAGATAGTGATCTGACCATGACAAGGGGGTGGTGGATATACCCCCGATCTCCAGATCATTTCCCCCCTCTCCAGAAACAAAAACCAAGTCCAGCGCATGACCGGCTACATGGGTAGGTCCAGTTAATACAGGGTGCAGCTCCCAGGAAGCCATGGTCTCCATGAAGTCCCGAGGTGCCCCCATGAGGGCAGCCCCCGAATGCACGTTAAAGTCCCCCAACACCAGTAGCCTGGGGGACAAGACACGCACATCAGAGACCACCTCCAGACTCGGCCAGGGAGTCTGTCGTGCAGCGGGGTGGACGGTACACGAGCAGAATCCCCATACTGCCCTTTGGACCCAACCTCCAGTACATGCACTCAATAAACTTGGTCTCCCGGAGAGGGAGTCTGGTGAGGACCAAGGACTCCCGGTAGATAACAGCCACTCCCCCTCCCCGTCCCCCAACCCTTGGCTGCTGGGCATACGAGAAACCAGCCGGACACAAGGCCGCCAGAGTTGGAGCAGCGGCCTCGTCCAGCCAGGTTTCCGTAATACATGCCAGGTCCGCACCCTCATCCAGGATCATGTCATGGATTACCGATGTTTTTTGGGTAACGGACCTGGCATTACACAGCAGCAAATGCAAGGGTGGGGAAGGAGCCACACACCCCCCAGTTATCCCTTGGCTCTGGGCAGGCCCGGAACAAGGGATAGATATTAAGCATCGATCCCCTGTTCCCCTTAATCGGCATGGCCTGCCCCTAGCACTCTGCCAGCGTCTGCCGCTCAACAATGGTATGTTTTGCCCCCCGGAACTCCCCCCATCATCTCCCTGAGATGAACACATGCCCCCCCCTGCTTCCGCCGATCAGGCGGGAGACCCACCCCTAAAACCAACCCCTAAAATCCCTAAAACCCCAACCCAGCTCAGACAGGAATGATGAATCATCATTCCATTTTGGCATTATTGTTCAATCACGGTGTTGTTGTTCTTGTTTGTTTGTTTTTAAATAAAGTACAATAGAGCCCACTTGTTTTTTTCTGAGTGGAGAAAATAGGAGCTTGCAGGGTGGGCCTGTGAACCACTTTGCACACTCTAAAGTGTTAAATATTATTATTTCTTTGGCAAATTGCTAATGAGAACAAAGCCACCATGAAGGGATCCATTTTTAAAGCGGGAGGGAGATCTTTAAAACAAGGAGTTTCCTGCACAATGTGGGGAAAGTAGGCTGAAAGTTATGTTTGACTGAAATAATGGCATATTCCTCCCTGGTTTACCCCTTCCTACCATTTGTTGTCGCCTCTATATTACAATTTAGATTGTAAGCTCTTTGGGGCAAGGAACTGTTCTCTTATACTCGTAAAGCACCATGCACATTCATGGTACAACAACAACAACAACAACAACAATAATAATAACAACAGCAGCAGCAGCAGCAGCAGTCACCATCATCATCATGGGTCTGGAGATCAAAGTGGCTTCAGAGTGGTCGGAACCCTCAAACGGTTAGAGCATCCTGGGGTGGGTGGCTACGGCGTTTTTCTGTTTTCTTTTGTCTTCCAGCTAAAATTCAGCCCATCCAGATCATGGCATTGGGAAGACTTCTGGTCTCCGTTTGTGTCTCTGTGATCTGTTTATTTATTTATTATTTATATTTATTTATCGCCCATCTGGCCGGCAACCGGCCACCCTGGGCGATGTACAAGATAAAAGATAAAAACACAAGATAAAAACAGGATAAAATAAATTTAAAACAGTATAAAATTTTAAAATCATTAGCCCACCCCATATTCCCACCAGAATAGCCAAGTTTTTAATGAGCGGCGGAAGCTCAGCAGAGAAAGGGCATGGCGGAGGTCACTTGGGAGAGAGTTCCACAGTACGGGGGCCACCACAGAAAAGGCCCTCTTCCTAGTCCCCACCAGTCTAGCTGCTCTGGCTGAACGGACAAGGAGAAGGTCGTCTGTGGCAGATCTTGTTGAGCGGCCTACTTGGTGTTGCTGGAGACGCTCCTTGAGATAGACTGGACCGGAGCCGTATAGGGTTTTAGTGGTCAAAACCAACACCTTGAATTCGGCTCAGCAAGCAACTGGTAGCCAGTGTAGCTCCTTGAGCAATGGCGTGATGTGATCCCGCCGGCGGCTGCCTTTAACCAGGCGAGCCGCCGCATTCTGTACCAGCTGCAGCTTCCGAACTGTCTTTAAGGGTAACCCCACGTAGAGCGCATTACAGTAGTCTAGGCGAGAGGAGACCAAGGCATGAACCACTGATGGGAGCAGGTGATTAGGAAGGTAGGGGCGCAGCTGCCGTGTCAGATGGAGTTGATGCAGCGCCGCCCGGCTCACAGCTGCCACCTGAGCCTCCATGGACAGCTGGGAGTCTAGAATGACCCCCAAGCTGCGGACCTGGTCTTTCAGGGGGAGATGTACCCCATTCAGCACCAGGTCAACATCCCCTAACCTCCCCTTGTCCCCCACCAGAAGTACCTCGGTCTTGTCCCCCACCAGAAGTACCCCCCAAAAGTTTTTAAAAACTGCTCTGCAAGTCTGCACAACTTGGAAGAAACTGATCCACTGTGGAATCCGCAAGTCAGATTCACAGAAATCTGATCTCATTTGAATCCATTGTGAATTTTCCTGACGTCTCTACCCTCTCCTCAACTGCCAGTTCCCCCCTGCAGAAGCAGCCCCCCTTACTTTTGCAGTCTGAGGTGATCAGCTGTGGGAGGGAGTCCCAGCTCGCAGGCACACAGGAAGTCCGATCCCCTGGTCTGGCCAGTCCCAGAAGCTGAAACAATACATCTGAGCATGCTCAGAAATATCAACTCAAGTGGCTTCTCATTTCCCAGTAGGGAGTTTTGCAGTCAACATAAAGTATCTATGTGTAAGTAACCAAGCTGTTTAGAAAAGCTGTGCAATCACTGAGCTGGTCTGACCAAGCTCTTCAGGGCCAGCATGACCAGGCACTTGCCAAAGGCCCACACCCCAGCAGCAGCCCAATGGCAAGAAGCCTCTGAAGTTGCCCCTTCTTTTTTTATCATTGTAACCTGTGCATTCACCTGCTTCTCACTCTGGCCAAGAGAACCATGATAGAGAGAAGGGGAACAGTAGATGCCATGGCCTACTTGCCCACTATGGTCAAAAGAACTTATTCCCAGATAAATGTGGTTAGGATTACAGCCTCAAAAAAGATGTTTTGAGTGTACTCCAATGATGCATGTAATTCCTAACCCAATTCCAGAATGAATTGACGGGAATTCAGCCATGAGTTGTGAATTCGACCAACAGAATATATCCTGTCTCTTTTCTTATAGATATTTTGGGAGCCTTAAAATATCCTGACCTCATAGATTTCCACAGCACTTGCTGTGCAACTGGCCTGAGGTTCATTTCTTATCAATCCTACTTGCCAGTCCTTTGAGTGACTTCAGGCACAATCCTATGCATGTTTAGACAGAAAGAAGACCTACAGCATGACTGGCTGGGGGATGCTGGGAATTGTAGGGCTTTTTTTCAGACTAAAAATGGATAGGATTGCATCTTTTAGAATGTTCTATGGAATATGTTATTGGGCACTAGTTTCTACCTGACTGCAGCAGCTGAAATATAGACATAAATTGATCTTGACATGCAAAATGCAGCAAGCACCACAGCATCAGAATCATCTAAAGAAGATCAATACCCTTGTTATTGACAGGGATAATATTTCTGTGTGTGAGTCATGAAAATGCACTTGTTTAAGCAACCTATGTCATAGGTTCACATTGTTAGGACCATCTGGTATTAAACCCTGATTGTCTGCCATCCTCTATACCAGCCTTCCCCAACCTGATGCCTTCCAGAAGTTTTGGACTTCAACTTCCATCAGGCCCAGCCAGCATGGCCAATGATCAGGAATGCTGGGAGGTATCATCCAAAACATCTGGAGGGTGAAGGCTGCTATGCACATGTATCTGGGAGTAAGAACCAATGAACTCAGTCGGATTGTTTCTGAGTAGACATGTATAGGATTGTGCTTTCAGGCCGCAATCCTTATCTACCTGGGAGTAAGCTCCATTGAGCTCAATGGAATTTATTTCTGGGAGAGGTGTATACGATTGCACTGTTAGTCTATTTATTTATTTATTTACAGCATTTTTACCCCGCTCTTCAGCCAAAAAAGGCTCCCAGAGTGGCTTACAAAGATTAATATTAGGCAGTCCCTGCCCTCAGGCTTACAATCTAAAACACATTTTTTTTCTTTTTTTCTGGCAGGGAAGGGCAAAACAAACTCCCTGGAGCTGTTCCTTCTTTGGCCGATGTATGGGGCCAGGCTGGTCTCCCCTTGCCATGATGTTACTTCTGGGAGGCATGGGGTGCAGCCTCCCAGTGGCTCTTGGTTCTGCGGCCGATGGATGAGGCCAGAGTCTGCCGCCCCAGGGAACTGTCAGTGTGTTCCTTCCAGCAGGGAGGGGTGAAGCGAGCTCCCTGGAGCTGCTCCTTCTTTGGCCGATGTATGGGGCCAGGCTGGTCTCCCCCTTGCCGTGATGTTACTCCTGGGAGGCATGGGGTGCAGCCTCCCAGTGGCCCTTGGTTCTCTGGCCGATGTGAGGCCAGAGTCTGCCGCCCCAGGGAACTCAGACTTGTTATGGTAGAATTCAGATAAAGTTAGATGTGCTAAAGTTAAAGTTCAATCATTTGCAACTAGGCTCAAAAACTTCATACTTCCATGTGTTTTTTTTAAAAAAAATTGGCTATTTCTTTCTAAAAACAAATCAAAACATCTTACTCATCTAGTCCCTGATCTTATGATTGTTTTATTTATAAATTGTCATTTCAGTGACCACCTCATTTTTATTTGTTTCTTTAAATATAGGTTCTTAGCTTATTGCAACTATCCATTTGACAGTCCTGGCTCAATTACTTCCATCCATCAGGAAATATATTTTCTGGTTCTAGATTTAGGCATAAAGGATTTAAGTATTCCATTGTGGCAATAACTATCATTTTGTTATGAGTAAAGATGTTCTATAAATAGAACTCCAGTGAGCATTTCAAAGGGAAATTTGAATGTTAGCGAACAAGACCCTGCAGCCTTTTAGGCTTGGATGAAAAGCAAGTCTGAAAGCTGCCAATATTGATGTACAATATTTGATGCAGTTGTTTTATCACATTGAAACCAGTCACAGAGAGAGAGAGAGAGGGCGACAAATATTAGAGGCGCCATACTCAAAGCCTTATGAGTGATTTCCTGGTGCTTTTCATTATGTATGATTGGGAATATATGGACCTGCGTAATATATGACCAGCTTTCAGAAATTGCATTGATTTTGTAGGAATGGGAAAAACTGGATATTATGTATGAAATATTGTGGCACGTTGAGGCTGTGTGTGTGTTGGCAGTGCTATATGATAGATTGTTAGTATCCCACTGGGTGTGTGAACAAAAGCATTTTGTTTTCTTCTGGAGTGAAAAAGGAGAAATGAATGATTGTTTTCAGCATTGCCAAGTCAAGTGTTTGCCAGTCCAGAGATGTTACATGGTACAATCTATTTCCTCTTTCCAAACTTCAAGAACTGGGTGAGCGAATGTTTTAAGTTAAAGCACTTACTAGAGTCATGCAGGCTTGATTCAGGGCTTAAAACAGTACACTTGGTAAGTCTGGGGACGATGACTAAACAGCGGGAAAAACTGTGCCTCCTTGGTTCACAAAAAGGCTGGGGGAAAGGTCCCTGCTGCTACACATTCATGTTCAGTTTGTTGAACTGAATTAAACACCCTGACAGAGCTGTGAGGGCACACCCCTTGGCTGTAAAGTGCATCCACTAGCCCAGGTGTAGGCAATCTGGTGCTCTTCAGATGTTTTAGACTACAACTCCCGTCAGCCCCGGCCAACATGGCCAATGGTCAGGGATTATGGGAGTTGTAGTCCCAAACATCTGGAGGGCACTGGGTTGCCTACCTGTGAAGGAGCCGCTAGCCTGTATTGGGAGTCTAATTTTAAGGTGCGTGTGAGGACCACAACAAAGGCCAAGTGACAAATCCCTTCCCCAAATCCGCATTTTCACGCTTAAGCCTATGGGGAAAATGTGCATTTTTGGTCCGTTTGTTTGGTATTTTTGTACAACTAAATTTGCATGCAATTCCAGAAAGAAAGAAAGAGGTCCACAAGTCTGCAGAGTCTGTGCAACTTGGAAAAATCTGGTCTGTTGCGGAATCCACGGGTCAGATTAATAGAAATCCAAACTCATTTGAATCCAACACCCCTAATTGGGTGTTCAATCTTTGGCCCTAAAATCCTAACCCATCTGAAGCTCAGAGGCTCCCCTGTGCAGGGACTCTTCTGGCCTGGATTGGGCTGCCTTTTTGAAAGTAAGGACTGTGGTCACTGGGCTGCTTGGCTGCTTTACAAAAGGCAGCCAGCCTGCATAGCTCAGGGGAAATCCAGCAGACACCCCCCCACCCCATCTTGCAACAGGCTGGCTGTTTTTTTGTCAGACTTGCATGGCTAGAATGGGTTTGTTGATATGGACCAACACAGCCGCATCAATGTTTGGGCCCTCCTGGGGGGGGTGTGGACGGACTGTGGTGAGCTGCACCTGCACTTCCAAATTCACCACTGCACCACTGGGCGGGTGTGAATGCTGCCTATGGAGGGCATGTGACCACTTCAAATAGAAGCGGCTACGCTGGAGCCCCACTGGCTACATTGCATGAGGCCTAGACCGAGACCTGGCCCAGTCCCTCACCCTCCACCTCAAAGTCCATTCCCTTAAGTACAACGGTCACGTAGGATTCAATCCGATCCGGACGCCCGTAGCCCTCCAAAACTCGGAGGATTATGGGCATTCTATGCAGGGTGGGAGGAGCGCAGGTGCGAAGGTCGATTTCGGCTGTCTCAAGGGCAGTGCTTCAGAGGGGTAGGGAAGGAGGCTGAGGTGCCACCAGGATATCTCGTATCTTAGTGGCCCCTGTCTCCTCCCCTCCTGGCCCCCCAGAACTCCCACAAAAGCATTTGTGACCTAGGAGAAGCAGCCAGCATGGTTCTTTCCATACTGGCTGAGGGGGGTGGGAGAAGGTGCCAGCTCCAACCTCGGAGCGAGTTTCCAAGGTTTGAACTGGGGACTCGGAAAAATCCTAGACTCTGCCTAGCAGCCTGGATAGGGTTGCGCTGTTATTCATCTCCAATAAAGAGGAAATACATCACCAAAAAAAGAGGACTAAAGAGGACAGAAATTTGCATAACATTTGCATATGCAAATTATATGTATTGGCTCAAATTTAGAAATTATAACTATTATTTAAATAGAAGTAAAATGCACCTCATCAGAGTGGAGGAGACTGACTAAGTGACCTGTGTGCCTGCTCAGGTACTAACTGTGGATGATGGAAAACGTCAAGGCTGCTCTCCCTCTTTGTGGTTCTTTGTCTTTAAAATAGACTTGGACAGTCCATCAAACTGAGGCCACCTTCAAAGCACAGAGGACTGTCCTCTGCCAGATCTCCAAAACAGAGGACTGTTCTTTGTAAAATAGGACACCTTAAGGGCATGGCAAAACTGCTTTCCGCAGCTCACATTTCAGTAGGTACAGGAGGAGCATTGATTAGATTTAATCATAGTTCTGTAGCAGAAAAGCTATACTAAGACTGGGTGGAGGGGAACCCCAACACAACATAAAACAGGGCACCTTTCCAACCAACCAAACTATTGAACTGAACCTCATACTTTGTCTCTGACAATTACGGTAAGTGTGTGTTCTGTATGTGTCCCTGTCTGCACGCATGTGTGAAAGAAACCCTGATAAATGATATAGGTCAGTGTACAATATAGTTATACTTTACAGTAGTAGTTATGTGTGCAGCTGTTAGGATATAAGGCTTCTTTATCCCTCCCCCCCCCCTCTTCCATTATTAGACTTTTTCATGGATTGAGGAAATCTTGTTTGAGTGGATAAAAATAGTGCAGCTTCAATTTTTAGGCAACTTCCGATTTACAAATCCAATTTATGCTAATCTTGAAAGCAGTTTTCAGATACGTCAGAAGTGTGTGTGTGTGTGTGTGTATACACACACACACACACACACACTGTGTAATTTATTCTGTTTATTCTTAGGAGAAATAGAAATTTCAAAGGCACTTCAGTCCTTTATCCTCAGAAGATTTGACATAACAGGGGGAGGGAATGTGGCAATTAGATGCCGTAAGCATTTGCAAGTGGTTATAAATTCTGAACTGAAAACTTTGGGCACAATCCACCAACAAATTTTGTGTACTTGTGCAGTTGTCAGTGGGACTTGGCACAGAAGAATCTTCTAGTGGATCGTTCCCTGTATTTTCTAAAGTGTGAATGTGCTAATTAGTGTGGATAAAAAGATGCTGCTTTTTCTTCTTTTTCTCTAGCTAGAAAGAACTTCCAATGGCCCCGGGAAGTGCGGGTTTAGGCAGGAACAATTAGAGTTATGGTGATCATCCAGTGGCACCTTTCAAGGTGACTGACGTTTACCCAAGGCTGCCCTCGCCAACGCCAGGAGGCTTGGCACGAGGGAGATTGGGACGCCTTTGGGGTTTTACCTTTCTCACCTATTTTGGGAGCCTGGAGGCGCCAAAGTAAGGTGACGATGGTAAGGCCCTCCAGCTCCACATGGAGGGCAACTGGCCGGTGGCGGGCAATCCCGCCTCCAGTTCAGTTAAGATGCATTCGCCAAATATTGGTCTTTTTTCCCGGCCAAGGGCCGGGCTAGGTTAGAACCGCACTTCACCCTTCACAGATCTTCAATTCAATAAATGTGGCCCTGATTTGAAACCATATACCCTGTGTCTGCCTCTTCTTTATCTCGCCCTTACACGCGCAAAATACATCATGCATTAGGCAAGCATAATTCAACGTATTTTTAAAATGATGCACAACATCTCCTTGGAAGGGAAACATAGTTTGCTTCTTCCTTACACATAGGCATAAGTGAATAGGCAGCTTCACATCGAAATATTTGGTGCTTACAATGGATGCAAACTGAAGATGAGTCAGTGTGGTGATGCTGAGGCAAAAAAGGCAAGTTCCATGCTAGGTTGTATTGTCAAGAACATAATAACCAAGACCTGGAAAGTAATAGTATCAGTCCAGATGAGAACCTCCTCTGCAGTCCAGATGAGAACTTCTTCTGCAGTACTGTGTTCATGTCAAACAGATGCTGCCAAGCTGAGAAAGCCTTAGGAGAGGACTATGAAGATGTTAGGTTCTAGAAGACAAGCCATTTCGGGATACAGCAACGAACTGGGTATTTTAACCTGAAGAAACAAAGATAAAGAGGAAAATATATTGTCCATCTGACTAATTGAAAAGGATAGCAGAATGAAAGTAGGGGTAGATTTATTCACTATCTCCACTGAGGATAGGATAAGGAAAAGTAAGTTTTCACTTCCAGGGTTTTGGATTATGCTTAACACCAGGAAGAAGGTCCCAGAGCATGGTCTGAAGGCACATGAGGCAGCCACCTTGCTGAAGCTAAGCAGGTCTGGGTCTGGTGTCTGGTCAGTGCTTGGAGGGGAGACTACCTGGGAATCCCATGCAGCCACCTTGAGTTCCATGATGGAAGAAAGGTGGGATATAAATGTAATAAACAAACAAACAAACAAAGGTTCTTAAGAGTGACCCAGCAGTGGCACAAACCAGCAAGGGATATTTATTATTTATAAGATTTATACCCTACCTTTCAATCAAATGATTCTCAAGACAGCTTGCAAACAATAGGTAACAATAGATACTCCCCAACCCCCCACACCAAATAAACCCCACCCTCACACATACACACAGTATCCAGCAACCCCTAGGGTCAAACTACACATTACTTTTTTCTTTCTTTCTTTTTTTAACTCTAAAGTAAGAGCAGGGGGCCCAATCCAAATCAGGACACTAGCATGGTGGGGTAGGGGGCTTTAACCCTTCCCCCCCATGGTCCCAATTTAATCTACTTTATAGATTAAAAAAGAAAAAAAAAGGTGTAGCTGTTAGCTGTGCCTGTAAAGTAACATGTACTTTTGCCCTGAGTCCTCTGGCCAATGGAATTAAGAAGTAGCATTAAAGTGGTAGCACCTTCTTTCTCGGATGTTTTTGAGAACAGGTTGAACTTAAGAAACCTCTGTTAAGAATGCTTCAGCTATAGGGTTTCCTATTTTATGGAGCACTGTCGGACTAGATCAGACTTCCCCAACCTGGTGTCCTCCATGTGATTTGGACTTCAACTCCCATGAGCTCCAGCTAGCATGGACAATGGTTAGGAATTCTGACACCTGTAATCCAAAACATCTGGAGAGCACCAGGTACGGGACAGATGGGACTAGATTATAGTTCATTTCCTACTAACTATATGATTTTATGTTTGGACATCTTCTGGTGTTCTAGACCACTATATTTATAGGAGCTAAGGAGTCTAGAACTCCACAGTTGAACCATTGAGTGTGTTATACAAACTTTTTTTTTTTTTAGCATCCTGAAGTTATCTTGAATTGGCCTTTTTAGTAGATTTTAACATGGTGAATGCCCCAGCATGAGTTAAGATCACAACTCATCAAGAACCAGCTTATCCATTTTTCAAAGGATTTCATTTTTGAGCACGCAATGAGCCACTATGTACTCCTGCATGCATTATTCAGGAAAGATACTTGTTCATCTGGGCAGGGACTGCATGACTTCCAGGAGTTATTCCATGCCTTTAAAATATCTTGGAAAAACAGTCATACATGGTTCCACTCTGCTTTGAAGTGTAAAGCAACTTGAAAGATCAAGAAGCACGTAAGTGTGAATGAATTAGTTCCTTCATATACAACAATGAAATATGCATCTCCACATTTTGAATCATAGAACAAAATATCCAGAAGGTATCAACTAGTTGGAAAGGCAATTGGCATCTCTAACAAAATGTAAGTGGTGCTTATCAGATACAGGCACACGGAAGAAAAAAAATAAATTTCACAGAAAGGATATGAAATATAAAATAATGGTGAAACCTGAGGCAAGAAACCATCAAGTTAATAAGAAGAAACAATGCAAAAGATAGTAACTGGTGTTAATTTGAGAAAACAAATGGACTCCATAACATTCTGGTTTCATGGTATTTTCATATCCAGCATCAGTTTTTTTTTTAATGTAAAGAAAATATATTTCCTAGGCATCTTGCAATTTTAGAAAGAGAGAAATTGCATAAGTTTGTCAGCTTACTTTACAACTGTCAATATTTAGAGATGCCACCCCACCCAGCCCAGGGGAATAAAATTTAGTAACAATTATAGGAATAAAATTATAGTAACAAACTGGATCCAAAGGAGATAAAAGGGGAAGCACACAAACAGCCCTTACTCACTCACAAACAGTCTTCAGATTTATCTTGTAGCAGAGTCTGGGTATTATGGTTTATAACAGAATATGGTATAAAAGAAGAGTGGGATTTCTACTTAGCCCTTTCCTCTTAAACTGGGTTTTTTGTGGGCTAACATAGCTGGAGATGGCATGAACCTGGTGACTTAAACTCTCAGGCTGGGTGGCTACGTGTCCTACTTTTCCGAGGACTTTTCAGAGGACTAGTTCATGTCTATTTTAAAGATAAGGAACCATAAGAAGCTGAAAGATCAGGGGCCTTGAAGTTGGCCATCAACAGCACATAAACAGCAGGCTGAACAGGCAGGCACACTGGCCTTCCGGTCAGTCTTTCTCATTATGGTGGATATATTATATTTCTATTTAAGATATAGTAATTCTTTCTAAATGTGCATCTCTACATATCAATTAAGATATGTAATTTTTATGCAAATTGATATAATCTTTTGCTCTTTTTTTGTGGTGATGCATGTACTCTTTTTTGGAGATGTGCAGGTAGCCACCCTATTCTCAGGTAAGCCCCTAGTACTGTTAGATATGGAAGGCTTTTTGTTGCCAGTGTGGACTGATCTCAGGGCCAGTGCAATCCAAACAGCAGTATAAGTAGCTGTCCAAGATGCAGAGTTCCAAGGGCTCCAGGCTAATTCATTGAAACATATAGAAATTGCTTTCATGTAATGTTTATGATCATCAGGATATAAGAATGCAATCCCAGAGCATGTACTCAAGAGTAGTGACCAATAAGATTACTCTGGAGTAAATGGTCTGAAAACTGTACTCCCCCCCCCCTTCTGACACATCTTTTTGGGAGGGGGATAACCTTTTCTAAGTTGTTCTTCAGCCAATATTCGTCCTTTTCATATAGGCAGTTGGAACTTGACCAAGTCCAAATGGAAAGCTCTTAGGGGAATAATCCAAATGTGCATTTCCATATATATTAATAAGCTGTGTGCAGCATCTTCGGCAACTCATATAATAGAATTTTGAAATGAGCTAGAGCTTATCATCTGAACAGTGAAGACCACAGACTCCTTTCTGTCAAAAGTAATGGAATGAGATCATCTGCACCATTATTTCTACTAGCTGTCTTCATTTTCCTTTACAGGAAAGTGCACATAAATCTTGCTCTGTCTCCTATGCTACATAATGGGCTAGGAGGACCAGTGAGGCCTACTATTTACAGTTGCGAAGATCAGCTAAACTCTTTATATCATGGGGCAAGACAAAATCAAGGCTACAAAAAGCAATGGAAATTACACTTTGGATGACTCAAGTTTGAATTTTAATAACTTGTAGGAAATGATGTAACACTTATGGATAGAGACATATAATCAGTTAACAGTTACTGAACTGAAAAAATAAATAATATGTTCCTATATTTTTAAAAAATCTGGAAATCCATAAAAAATAGTAATGTCAAATATTTATTCAAATTTACAGTATTTTCTTTTTCTTGAAAAGCCTTTCTCTAATCCACCAAACCCATGTGCAACATCTATGAAATCTATGAAATCTATGCAGGCAGCAGATGCACTATAGCACCCTTCTGGTGCTCTCCAGATGTGTTGGACTACAAATCTCATTATCCACAGTCAGTATGGCCACATCTGAAAGGCACCAGGTTGAGGAAGGCTGCACTAGAGTTTTGCAGAAGCCGATGCAACCCCAAAACCCCGTGCAACCCTTGGTTGGATCCAAACTTAGTCATACTTACAATAGACTCATTGAAATCTATGGGACTTAAGTTGGTCATGATTAACTCTACATATGGCTACGTCTGGATCCAATCCCCTGTCTCTAGTTGGTGACTGTTTCTGATGCCCCATGGAAAGATTTAAAAGACAAAACAAAATAAAATAATGAAGAGAGAGACCTTTCCTGAAATCAGAATGGCTGGTAGCTTATATTTTATTGTGGGAATATTATCACATGAGCAAGTGCATGTGGAACTTGATTTTTTAAAGAAGTTCATCCTGCATTTTGCTTCCCTTAATTGCAAAACACCTGATATTTTAAAGGTTTGTCAGACTTCAAGCAATATTGGCAAAAATTAAAACCTCATAGATGTGAATATTATTCAGTGACTGGGTTCAGACAATATGAGAACCCATACTCAAGGGTTGAGTATGGGTTGAGTGTGGTTTGTTGTTGAACCATGGCTTGTTGTTGAAACATGGGTTATTGTGTTGTCTGAACCCAGCCATGCTAACAAACCATGGTTTGTTAACCATGAACAACCCATGAAGAAAAGCCATGATTTGTTGTTAGGTTATGAACTGTGGGTTGATCGTGGTTAATAACCCACAGTTCACAACCATCGGTTGTTAGCATGGCTGGGTTCAGACAACGTGATAACCCACATTTCAACAACAACCCACGGTTCAATGACAACCCACACTCAACCAATACTCAACCTGTGAGCTATCGTGTTGTCTGAACCCAGCCATTGTATAACATTTTGGACATATTTCAATGGCAATTTTCCTTTAATATGTGACATACTGTAGATATGACCCCTTTAAGCTTTTTTGTGATGCAGTAACTGAGGATTACAAATTATTTACAGAGCAATTTTTAAAAAGATTAACTGAAGCGTATGTGGCCTAGTTTAGCCACACACACACACACATAATGGAACATGCATGGAAGGGAGAAATGGTACACAAATTGTAGATCATGTTTGTGGATATTTATGGAAACTTATTTCCCTGTCTATATTTTTTTCTGTACTTATTGCCTAGATTTTGTGAGATTTGTCAGAACCAATCAGAAGCAGAATTAGAGGAGAACAAGTAACATTCTGAACAGTGAGTTGTTGTTCCAGACCCTTGTCTAGATCAGAGGTTAATTGCTTGTGCAATTCTCAAAAACTGTGCTTCTCAAGAACTGCCTGTCCCCGAATTCTTTGTGTATAGGCTGGAGTGAGGGACATCTGGTGGGTTGGGAGAATGCCATAATCATCGGGGACATTGATCCAGGCACAGTGGGAGCCAGTAGTGCAGGTAGGATATACAGGCCCAAAATATTTGTGATGGGGTCTAGATCACACAGACACACCCCAATCACACTGCCACCTGTGGTTATAAATTTAACATTCTGCTATGGGGCAAGAAAGTTAAGCCACCTAGCTATTTTATCTCTTAAGGGTGAAATTGCAGGAGAAATAGTTTTTGGGAAGATAATTCATGACTTCGTAAGGAAAAGAACAGAAAAATAAGCTTTAAAATGAATTGTACTGTTTATACAATGTTTGCAGCCACATTGGTCCATTAGAATTAACACACACACACACACACACACACACACACACACAGGATAATACTGTTATTAGGACCAACCAAAAAGTTACAAATAACTAGCAAGCTTTGTAGGACTCTTCTTTAGGTTTAATGTTAAACAAAAACATCAAAGGAGTGGACTGCTGGGACATGGTAGTAAAGCCCCAGTGTTGACCATAGTGTAATTTCAGAAATGTAGAAAATGCAGGATTAAAACAGAAATTTTTATTCTCATGAGATTATAGAGAGAGTGATCTCATGACTCATGAGATTATATATGTATATATATATATATATATATATATATATAGAGAGAGAGAGAGAGAGAGAGAGACTATCTATAAACGTCATTTCCGCCTCCTTGAAAGATTTCATCAACGTTGTCTCTGGAAAATCCTGCGAATTACTTGGGAAGATAGGCAAACAAATGTCAGTGTACTGGAAGAAGCAAAGACTACTAGCATTGAAAAAATGATTCTTCAACGCCAACTTCAATGGGCTGGTCATGTTGTTCGAATGTCTGACTGCCGTCTCCCAAAGCAGTTACTTTATTCCCAATTCAAGGATGGAAAGCGGAATATCGGTGGTCAGTATAAGAGGTTTAAAGATGTTCTTAAGGCTAATCTGAAAAAAAAAGATGCAATATAGACCTCGAGAACTGGGAAGCTCTGGCCCATGAACGATCTAACTGGAGGTTGGCCTTTCACAAAGGTTCCATAGACTTTGAAGAAGCCCGAGTGCAAGGTGAAACGTGCTAAGCGAAAAGCACGTCAAACGAATCCTTTACAGGACCATCTTCCATCTGGTAACCTGTGTCCTCACTGTGGAAAGCTGTGTGGATCTAGAATTGGCCTCCACAGTCACTTATGGACCCATCACAATTTTTTACAATTTCCTCTTTTTATAATTTTCTTTTGTAATTTTATCCTGGAAGACAATCTTACTTGGTCACAAGTGATCACCTACTACTACTATAGAGAGAGTAGGGATGTAACCGTTCACCTTGCGTGGGTGTAGCGGGCCAAAATTGGCCCCACTCACGCCCGCGCGAGGCTCGCGCTGGCCTCCCTTCGTCCAGCGGCGGCTCACCTCTCTGTAGCGACCCACCCGCGCTGCCTGCACTGCTCCTGTTGTGTCACTTCCGGCGTGGTGGAAGTGACGTGATGGGACCCTGCTCCGGCGCGCTGGACCCCCGCGCTATGTTTTTGGCAGTGGGAACCAGGGCAACAGGGCTTAAACAGCTCGGAAGAACAAGGCGGGGGGGCACCGCCACGGAGAATCGCGGCGGCGGAGAGGTGAGCCCCCCCCCCAGGTACGTGAACACCGCTGAGTAGGATCATGGTATGTGTGTGGCAGTTACTGGCACACACATGTTACAAGTTTCTACTGCCCCCCCCAAAAAATTTTATGGTTGCTAGGGTGGCAAGATGTCCTACTTTACAGTCCTCTGTTTTGGAGAGCTGGCAGAGGATAGTGCTGTATTTGACTGACTGTCCAGTCCAACGCCAAGCTTCGTTTGAAGATAAATTTACCATAAAAGGATAGCCTTGGACTTGCCCATCAACAGTTCGCTCCTGGGCAGCAGAGTGAACAGGCACATAAGTCATCTAGGCACTCTTTTCCACAGTGGTTTGGTTTCTTGTATTTCTATTTAAATTATATTTATTATTTTTAAATTTGTGCCTATAAATATGCATATACAAATGTCATGCAAACTGATGTCCTCTTTTGCCCTCTTTTTTGGTGTTGCGTAAGTGGCCATTTTATTGGGCCCTGATGGTAGAGGAATGGTTAATGAGTCCTACTTTTGATCTTTTGGGATTAACATCCCTGAGGAACTGACACTATGATTCAGAAATGGTTTGGTGTATACGTATACTGGTTTGTGTATTTGGACACCACTGCCCTCTTGTGATTGCAATCTGTTAGGCTTTATAGGACTAGATCTGTTTTTAATGGGTTGACTCTCTAGGGAATGTAAGGTAGAAAATTATGTTAATAGGAAATGCTCATATGAATAAGAGAGTTATCTTTAGTGTTTGACTATGCTTCATTTTTCCATTTGAAATATATACAATACCACAGCTGACATATTTTCATTTGTATCCTGCACTACAAAAATCTGATTTTATCAGTAATTATGAACATATCTACATATTACAAAAACTCACTGGTATCTCAGCACTTGTGGCTTTCAAGATGCAGTTCTATTGTCAGTCCACTATTGATGACAATTGTTTCAGACTCTCGAGTGACAAGACAGAGAAAAGACTTTGCTTAAGATTTGTATTCAGTGTTGGCCGCTTTTCATAAACATGCTGAGTTTATACAAATTTACATCTTCTTTTCTATACTTCATACCTTACCATCCAAGGAACGGAAGTCATGTACGAAATAGAAAATGGTCTAGCATACCCTTTACATTAGATGCATTAAATACATGTTTAGAAGAGCCACATTTTTCTGACTCTGACTGCGTTTCTGTGCACTTTCCCTTCTGATGGCACAATAGAAGGCAGCAATAGATTTTATTTTTAAATCCACTCCTGATTTGGCCTTGCCTTGCATCTTCTCATTCAGTGAAAAATTATCTTTAAAATATATTAGAATTCCAATAAATGAAAAAGGTTTATCTCTTCTCCACTTCCCCCTTTGCTGGTGGTAAAGTAGCACTGTTGGTGCTATAGAAAAGGGCTAATTTATTACACATGAATTTGTCCCGTCCTATAATTTCTTCATTCTAGGAAGGATTTTTAACATTTAATTAAAGAGGATTGAAGAAACTTAGCAGTCGAAAAATGAGAATCTGAGTGAAATCAAGCTTGATTCACTCATTTTACCCCAGATTCAATCCCTGGCATTCCCCGCAAAAGGATTAGGTAGCAGGTGGTGGGAAAGAGATCTGCTTGAGATTTAGGGCATAATCCAATTGAGATGCCCATGAGCCTCCAAACTCAGAAGCCTCCCCGCTCCTCCCACTCTGCATTTTCTTTAGATGGCCATTTTCGGTTGTCTAGCTGGGGCACTTCCCGAGGGTGAGGGAAGGACGACACAGGATACATAATACCCTGGCTTCTGCAGTTTCCTCCCCTACATGCCCCCTCCCTGCCACCCGCCTCATCCCCTTTACCCTCTCTCCAGGCTCGAGTTCCCGACCTTGGAGAGGCAGCCAGTGCAGTTCTTTCTGTGCCAGCTGCAAGGGGGTCGGAGGCTCGGAGCACGGATTCCCAGCTCTGAGGTTGGAGATCTGTTTCCAACCTTGGATCTGGGAATCTGAAGTATTCTATGGCCCTCCAAATGATGTCTAGGGGCCATAGGATTGCTCCCTTAGTTATAAACAGTGCAATCCTATACATATCATATGTAAGTCCTATTGAGTTAAATGGGAATTACTCCCAGGTCAATGAGTGTATATACTCACTGACCTGGGAATAAATCCTATTTAACTCAATGGGACTTACTTATGATATGTATAGGATATATATATATATATATATATGATATATACATATCCTATAGCAAATGTGTGTGTGTGTGTAGACAATACTGAGCTAGATGGACAAATAGTCTGACCAGGTACAAGGTAGGTTCCTCTGTTAAATGAACGTAAGGTAGGACAGTTTTGAAAGTGGCTTTAGTGACCAAAGATTAAGCCTGATGTCCGGGAGAACCAACACTGGCCACCCCAAGCTGACCAATGTGTATCAGGACTGATACTGCTTACTTCATATGTGTGTGTGTCAGAAACTAGACAATCTAGAATGTTATGATCAAGCCCTGGAGGTATTTCCTTCAGATACTTCCTAGAGTTTTACCATCTGGAAGAAGACTCCAGTAAATACTGAACTGTAGGAATGTTATTGTTTCTGGGATGGTGAAAAATAATCCAAGCCTTTAAATGTTGATTATAGATCTATTAACCAATGGCAGGAGGAACAAGCATGTTGTAAGCATGTTGCTACTACAGCCAAAAAAGACTGTTGAATGACTGCTATTCTCCTCTATTAATATTGAGGACTTCAGAATCACAAAAAATGTTAACACTACAGTCTGACGTTTTCTTATTTGTTCCCTTCACCTTTTAACAACTGCTGTGCCTGACACCTGATTCCTAAAGATTTAGGAGAAAATATTTTTTAATTTATCAAGTGGCCTGTTATCCTAGGCCAGGGGTGGGCAACTTTTGGCCTCTAACTCCCATTATCTCTGATCATTGACTATGCTGCTTGAGAGTTGTAGCCAAAACATTTGGAGGACCAAATGTTGTCCAAAAGTTGCCCAGCCCTCTCTTAGGCAAATAGACTTCATTTTCCACAACAGGTAGATACATGGTTGATGTAGCAGTGAAGCATCTTAATCCAGTAGAGGCCAAAAGTGCACAGAAACTTTCCTTCCTTGATGATGAATGGGTGCTGCATGCCTAATTCCTCAGCTTGATCCTATAGCTGATGCAGTATGTGCATACACCTGTTTAAAAAGCTGGAATCCCATTGATGAATTGCTTGAAGTGAGTGAGGCTAGATTTAATCTTCTCCTTCTTTACCAGCAGCTAATTGGTGGGAGCTTTATAAAAAAGGATGACAGAGAGAGAGAGAGAGAGAGAGAGAGAGAGAAGGAGAAAGACAGAGAGAAGGTTGCAATCTGCTGTGGTGAGAAGACATCTAGTGGAGTATTCTGGATTATTTCTGGAGCAGCCCCAACAGGGGTCTGCACATCCCCTGTTAAAAGATTTTAAAAAAATAAAACTGGAAAATCAGATTCAAGTGTGCTGGAGGAGAATGTGCCAATTGCACAGAACATCTAAATATTCTTGTCTTACTTAACGACTATGTCAGTAGCTGTCATTGACTGCGCATATGGAGTTCTTTAATGAAAAGGGTTTTAACACAGAAAATGCATTAATTTTTCTCCCTGAAATAGAAAAACAAATATTATTAATGGTTTAAAACTACATCATGATGCTCTGAATGCAAGACCATATTAGAGGCATCAAAGTGATTATGTAATTAAGCCGTGAATCACTTAGCAAAAGAGTTCATTTTGGTTAGTCATTCAAGAGGCTCTATCATCTTCATATCTATCTTCTCTATATCTATATGTATATCTATATCTCTATATCTGTGTATTTACTTTATTTACAGCTTAGGTGGTGAAGTAGTGAGAGGGAATGAAGGAAGCTACGTGGGCAAACATTTCCGCATGGGATTTATGACGATGCCTGCGCCTCAGGACAGACTGCCGCATCCTTGTTCCAGTGGCTTTACCGTGAGATCCCAGTCACTTCATTCTGTTGGCGGAACTGACGATGAAAGCAGTAGTTGCTCTCGCAAGCAACCACCGCCAAAACCGAAACGAGACCCCAATACCAAGCTAAGCACATCCTCTGAAACCGTCAATGCTGGAACAACAAGTAAGAGTGGAAAGCTCCCTGACAGGACTGAAGGTAAATGCTAAAGAAGTCCTGTTTACTCATGGAGATCATTACAAAGTGAAGGTTCACTTTGTAATGGTGCATTCATCAAATGGCAAGAAGGTTGCTGTTGTGCTTGAACTGGGTACAGCAGGGGTCTGAGCCCCAAATGCTAAATCACATATTTGCCCCCATAAAGTACAACTAAATACCCATTTCACAGAAGGCAACCTGATGATGCTCACAGATAAACCACACACACACACACACACACACACACACACACACACTCCCAAAGGCAGTCATGGAAATAATGATTGTGCTGGAGGATGGCATTTATGTTTGCAGCCTCCCAGTTAATTATGTTTTAATTAAAAACAAATCTTTACAAATAAATCAAATAAAATAAAAATCAGAATGGGCAGGGAGCCTGGCAGGAGCCAAGAGAGGTGCCATGCCATGGGCACCACATCGGAGACCCCTAGGAATACAGGATGCAATGAGTAGGACTGAGACCCAAACATTGCACAAGCAGAAGATCACCTGCGCAGCGGATCTTTCCCCTCCCTTCTTCCCATTCTGAAGCCCTCTGCACCCCCAAAATGCCTCCCCGGCGGGTGGGAAGGGGGCTCCTGGACAGTGTGGGCTGTGTTGTGAAAGGCCCCCATGCTGTTCAGGAGGGGGGCCCTACTCTCCAGAAAGGCTTTTCAGGGGGATGCAGGCAGCTGCAGCCAGGGAAGAGGAGAAAGGTCTGTTGTGTGGGTGGCCTTCCATTCACACAACCTTTGTATCCCACTGATGGAATACAATCTCTCCTCTTTTCTTTTCTTGACCAAAATACCATGTTCCTTGTTGCCTATGCCTTAAACAAACTTCAGCATGAAAATGTTTAGGAAATTAGTTTCCATAAACAAGAGTGCTATTGTTGTTATTATTCATCTTGTGGCTCTTATCAGTATGGCACTGTTGATTATGGACATGCTTTACAGACTTTCATAGACAAAAGGAGACAGTTCCCTGCCCCAAGGAGCTTACCTTTAAAAGTCAAACAACGGAAAGTTAACAAAGGGTAGCAAGAGATGCATGTGAACAAATACAGGTACGCACACTTTTAGGCTTTATTTCAGTTGGGGATAAGGACTGAGGAGGGAAGCCAAAGGGTTTTGAGGAGGGATTTGAAGGACATGAGAGAGGTAGTATTGCATAGGTGTCCTAGGAAGGAATTCCAAGCTTGAGGACCAGCAAGCAGCAATAAGGATGGATGAGTTGTTTAAATGAGCAGGAGAGTTTGGAGAAACCGGAGAGTGGAAGCGATAGAGGAGCAAAGGTCAGGGATATATTGGGAAATGGGGTCATAGAGATTACGGATGTTTGAGGATTTTGTTCAGTCTGCATTTTTAAGCAGTCTGGCCTGATTCATACTTCGTGCACTAATACATGGATCAACTGCGGGTGTGCAGCAACCACAAGATTTGGTTCAGACCCTTTTTGTCTCAGACCAATTCAGAGGCCACCCAATTCAACTTGGAGGCTCAATCTGAATCTCAGTTTGGAAATCCAAAGCTTCATGCCACCCATTGACTATCACTGGGAACAAACAAATAAGTATATATATATTTTTCTGTTGGACAGAATTTGATTATATTTGCAGAATGCATACCCCCTTCTGAGGGGCCAAAGCCTGCTAAATTCATACAAGTAGGTGCAGTAGCTTTTGTGGCAGGCAGTGTTTAGATTTTGATATTTATTTATTTTTTTACAAGCTTACACTCTGCCTTATCAGGGTTTCCAATGGCAGGAACTGTGTAAATGCATTCCACTGAACATGCTTACAGAGCCCTCTTCATACTTCACACTCAATGCATGAAGGTCACATTGGGTGCCAGGCATGTGGGGGCAGTAGAGGCGGGGCTTACATGTGCGTCCACATCTCCCTCCACAGTTTAGCCCTACACACAAGCAGGCGAACAACTGCATAGGACTACTGTTTTGTCTCTCTCTGCATCCCTCCAGATCTCTGAATCACTAACCAAGTTTCAGTAGGGTTCCACTTCAGGTTCAGAGTGGTACTTTGTTCCAAATTATCCCAAATCATTCTGATTAGGTACTGGATTCAGGATTTAGCTGAATACAATGGACACCCTTAATCGGAACACAATTATTCTTTAGTTTTCATATTTCTCTGAATTTTGCAATATAGTTCCTGGCTGAAAATATTATAAAATGCATAGTTTAGGATAAAATAGATAAAAGATTCATATTTTAGGTTTTAAAAAAAGAGCTTCGGTTACTGGGCAGCATAGAAATGTAATAAATACATAATAAATACATACATAAATAAAATATGTACAAACATGCATATTTTCTGGAGGAAACATTAAAATAATGCAGAATGCATGCATATGTTTTAAAAATAAAATTGCCGACTGATGCAGAAACATAATAGAATGGAACAAACACAAACAAAACTGACACAGACCAGAAATACACTCATTTGTCCATTCTTAGTAGAGATTGGGTGGGACTAGGCTTTGGGGAGCCTTAAAGAAGAAGACAAGTGTTAGGATCTAAAGTCTTCACTATGTGAACAGACAGAGCTTACATTCATGGAAAAAGACTTCAATTCACAGAAGAACCCCTTCCATGAGCAGAACTGAATGAAAGCTCCTTCCCTTTTTGGATTGAAGACTTTCATTCCAACTGCTAAGGAGTTTGTGCTTGATGTAGAAGGAGATGAAAAGCTGAGTAAGGATCTGAGGAAAGTGTTGTATGATACATATTATATATGTTAATACTATTCTAGAGCTATTTGTGGAAGTTGAAGGGAATTCAGAGAATTAGGGGATGCTGACTAAAAAATCTCTAGTTCAAATAATAGATTCTTTAGTCATACCCTTTTAAAACAAAAACAAAAACTCTTTAATACAAACTTCAAGGTGCATAATATTTACTCTTCTGTACTTAAGCATTCTGCACATTCTGTCTCCAAAAGTGAGCCTTTGTATTATTCAGTCATACCAATCCTTGGCCAAAGCTAAATGGAATTCTATGCCTACAACTGAATATTTACTCTAATTTCAAATTTCAGGATTTAGAGCAAGATCCCATTTTTGCATGCAAACGTTGGGTTTGTATTTATTTCAATATACTTACTATTTTATTGACAGTGCTTAAGAATTATTCTAAACTAAACACAAAACAAAAATCAATTAAAACATCGCTTGGATTTTTTTTGATTTTGTAGATGCCATTTAGTCACATATCACTGTGCTAATGCCAAACTTCATTCTGCATGCCTTATTTGCAAATATGTTGACCTCTGAGGTTTCTTGAGACAGGAGATCTACAGTAGTGTTATAGTAACACTAGTAACTCTATAACAGTGATGGCGAACCTGTTTGAGCCCAAGTGCCCAAACTGCAACACAAAACCAACTTATTTATTTCAAAGTGCCAACACTGCAATTAAACCTGGATACCGAGGTTTTAGTTTTAGAAAAACAACTCATACAGTTGTCCGAGCTAATTAACATCTTTTGTCTTAAAAGAAAAACACAACAACAGAGCTTTCAATGATAAAAACAGTTTTTTGTTGAAAAAAAAATCAACTCAAAAAATTATTATAGTACTACATTGTACACATAGCCTGAAGGGAATTTATACAAACTTTTTAAATAATTAGGCACATGTATTTTTGGATAAGGGATTCTCAACTTGTAATATGATTATATGCCAGACTGAAATTGCATGGGGCAAGCTTTACATGGGTCCTTTCCCTGCTTCTACAGGTGTCGGATTAGTAAAAGTAAAAGTCCACCTGTACTAGGATGAGCAAGATAAACAAGAAAACTAAACGTGCTTAACACATTTTAAACACTTTATGTCTTGGACTGCAAACACTGCATTAGGTAAAAGTTTGCATTGGGCATGCTTTTGCACAATTAATGTGATTTTTTGCTATTGCATGCATGCTGATAATTTGTCAAACCTTGGCTCATACTCCGTTAGTTTGAGAGCAACACATGCAGCACTCAGGTCAACTGTTAGGGCTTTACATCCAAGCCATGCTCTGTGCGTCATTCTTCAAAATCTTTTAAATGTGATAACAATGTAGAAAAGAATTCTGTAACAGGAATTCTAGAATAAAATCATTCTGTCCCACACTGTGAGAAAGAACAAGATCATTAGTGTTTTGCAGAAGGGGACGGTCTTTTCGCGATCTGGTGACCAATGGCTCGAGTGCCCACAGAGAGGTCCCTGCGTGCCAGCTGTGGCACCCGTGCCATAGGTTCGCCATCACTGCTCTATAATATAATATAACATTGAGCTAGTGTGGATTTTGTCAGGGAGAACCAAGTTCAAATACCCTCTGACCATGAACCTTACTGGATGACCTTGGACCTGCCACTATTTATATATTATCATATATCATTTATTTATTTTATTTGTAATCTGCCCTATAACAACAGTTATCTGGGAAGATTACGTAAACCTAAAAGAATAAAATGCAATGTAAACACAACAAACAGCACAGGAAAAACATATAATATATATAAGCAGAGCCATAAAATCTAAATGCTTGCGAGAAAAGAAAGCTCTTTGCCTGGCACTGAAAAGATAACAAATAAGGCACCAGGGGGTTCTCTCTTATAGCTACCTGTCCTGCTCCCAGATTGGCAAGTGCCCGGTCACAGCCTCTATAGTTTCAGGGATAACAAAGAGAGCAAGCAGGTCAGTCCAGAGTTTTACACAAGAGCCCCAGTATACTTAGCAGGAGAGAGCAGAGGCAAGGACAAGGTGTTCCAGAGTTCAGTTCACAGGAGTCAGTTGTATCAAGCGTTGAGGCCAGTCAGGGGGTGTTCGAAAGCATAGAAAGCATAGTCCAAAGGAGCAGCCAAGAGTCTAGCAATCTGTCCGGTCTGGTGCAACAAGGTGAAGCAGAAAGGTTAGAACACTGTTGTCTGCAGTGACAGGTTGACCTCAGCTGGGCTAATTTATAGCTGGCCATAAATCAGCATAGCTGGTTAATTATGTCAGCACCTTGCTTTCAAGGGAGGCCCCATGCTGGAGCTTCCCTCTGTTCTTTTGCTACTTGCTTCTGAGCCTACGCCATTCAGAGGGATGAATGATCTCAGGCTATGATTCCTGCATTTGGGGGAGTTCAGGCGTGTCACGGGAGGGGCCAGGTTGCTCTTCTAATGGCTCCAGGGGAGGGCTGTCATCTGAAGCCCCTCTAGTTCCTTGCTTGGCTCTGACTGGGGCCCATTGTGCTGACTTTCCCCCTCCTCTTCTTTACCCAAAGAATCCTCCTCCAGGTAGGGCATGACACCACCTGCCTTAACAAGGGCCTGCAAAGATGACCTAAGGTGCAAGCATGTTGTTCAAGGTTCAAATCCCCACTCTGCAAAGCTGGGCAGAGTTAAGCTCCCACCATTCTGACATTCCACAGCCTTAGTGGGCCCCAATTCAACCCCCTCCCTCAGCTTGTGATCAGCTTGTGATCAAGCTGAGCTAAACGATGGCCTAGGGCTTTCTAAGATTGGACTGGGTCCCCAATTAACCTGTTCTAAACCTGAATCAGAGTCTGGCTCTGAACCCATAGACCCGCACAGTGGCACTGGGGGCTAATCCTGACACTGATGAAGGAATGGCATCACATGATCATAATGACCAACCTAACCTATCTCACTGGGTTGTTGTGAAAATAAAATGGGGGTGGCGGGAAATGTATGCCAACCTGAGCTCCTTGGAGGAAGGGCAGTGATCAATGTCATAAATAATAATAATGCAAAAGGTATGGGACATTTTCAATCAGAATGGTAGAATTTTTGACAAATGGTTCTGGTTGGCGGAACTCTGATTTTGTTGATATCACTGTCTTTCACTGTGAACAGAGATGGATCAATGTAGGCTTTTAACAATGCATCCACATACATTTTGTTATGGCCTAATCGGCCAGTAACATCTTATCCTTAGGGTGGTTCATTGACATGGATGAGATCTGAACAAGAGCATAACTCTTGCTCCGCTCCCATTTATTTCAATGGGGCTTATGCTGAAAAAACTACTCTGGAGATTTTACTTTGTGTGCAATCTCCAGTGAGCTTTCTGCATGGAAGAAGTACGGTACCTCTTGCTGCTCTATAATTCTTGCTCAGACAAAAGAATTTCTCCTGCACTGTAATCTCTCTAAGTGGCTGACTTATTGAGGGCATTTACCTTTTAGGAGAGGCAATTACTGTACCAGTAATTGTTGTTTTTCAGAAGCAACACCTTTTTCTATCAAATCACTGCTACAAACCCATCCAGGATGCCAAACACCCATTGTGAGCTTGCACTTTTGTCACAGCACTGAAACGTGAGTTAGATTGAAAAAGATTTAGAGCTGTCAGTACTTTGGGGACAATTTCCCATTCCACTTATGTCTGATACAGTCAAATAAAGTATTTAAAGACTAGCGCTTGGAGGACCCATGGTACAAGGGAAGTCAGGGTTCTTCTTGGTTATCAGCTCTTTCTGTTTTAGTAACAGGCATATTAGAAGTAGGACTGTGCCAGATTTTCATGAGTATGAAAGAGATTTAGGACCCCTGAAATGTTTGGTGAAAGGCTCCCCCGAACAATATTGCTCTGTTTAGTTCCTGTTCAGCCCTCTTCTTGGCAGCTGACTTAGAACAATTAAAGATGTCTTCTTATTGAAATCCGGGGAGGGGCAACCACTTTTGGTCCAGGGGCCAGATTACTCCCCCAGACCGAGCTGGTGGGTACGGGGCCTCATCCCTAAAGTCCCACCCTCTCCCATGACATCATTTGCCCCACCCACTTTAAAAAATCATCCACGCCTTTCTCTGCACTGAGAAAGGAACATGGCCAAGGCTTGCAGGAGCCAGCTTCCTGCAAGCCCCAGCCAAGTTGGGGTGCTCCTTCCCGCACTGCTTGTGCCCCGATCAGAACACGAGTGCCGTGGGAACTCGGCCATCTAGCTGACTGGCAGGGTGGGAGAAGCACAGAGGCGGAGATCGCCTCCACGCTTCTCCCACCCTGCATAGGATACCCGTCATCTTCCATGTTCGGCAGCTTACAGGCATCATCCCCATTGGATTGCGCCCTTAAACCAGAATCTGGGGGGCAGAAGAAAGGAAATCCGATGGATTTCCACCCCCCAAATGGATTCCTCACACATCCCAGTGGCTGCCCAGGAAGTCCCAAATAATGAGTAGAAGTCTGCTTTTTTGACATTGGATGTTGCCCTCAATGTCCTTGTATGGAAGACCAATTCCATTTTGAAAAAACACAAACATTCAGAGAATTTGCTGATGTTTTAACCTGTAAACTTTGCTGGAAACACACATGCTGTATGCATGTAGGGCCCCTTCACTTGGCCACTGGTGGGGTGTGTGGCCAGTGCAGTGGCAAGGGGTGGGGTGGGGTTTTGCAGTGTGATCCCATGAACACGGCACAATGTTCTTCAATCAATGCATGAGGAGTGGACTTCTCTCCTCCCACCCCCACCCCCACTAAACTGGAATTCTGGAGGAGTGAAATGCAGGACATAGTGAGCCCGGGGAACAATAAGGGAACCTAACCAGGTAAATCTTATCATCCTTCAATTTAATCTAGGCCCCCAGCCCTATTCTACAAATCACTGCCTTGCCATGCCCCATTCATATGATGAAACAGAAGGGTGTGCAGAATCCCTGCGATGCCAAGACAATGCAGGGGCGTCTGGAAACACTCCTATAACTAGTGAGAGTAATACAGCCAGAAGTGAAAGTGCAGCTCAGTGCAAAAAAACAACAACACTAGGTTTGCTTCATTTCAGGAGTACTGCACTGCTGAATATAATAAATAGTAGAGAAGCCTGTCATTATGCAATTACTATGGAAACAAGAGTCCAGAATGACACATTAAAAACAGAACACTTTTTAAAAAATTACTCAGATTTTCTTTTCTTTCTCTCCCCCCCACCCTTTCTGTAGCCCTTTGTACAATGGATGTTTAAATGGGAGTTTGCTTTTCCTGTGTCTTTCACTGAGGTTTATAATTATTTGTCATCTTTTGTTATATTGTTTTATGCTTTTTTTTTAGTGAGGAAGAGTGGGATATAAATGATCTTAAATAAATAGATCGATCCATCCATCCATCTGCATGGGCTGTAATGTCCATTCAGTTTGAAAATGGGTCTCATCTAGGGATGTAACCGCTTGCCTCGGGGGGGGGCGTAGTGGGCCGAAATTGGCCCCGCTCACGCCTGCCTGAGACTCGTGGGCCTTACCGGGTGGTCCGGGTCCCGGCCCTGCTCACCTCTCTGCAACGAGCCACCCGTGCCTGCCGCAACGGTCCCATCGTGTCACTTCCGGCCGCGACGGGACCCCGCACTACATCTTTTCCGTAGAAGCCAGGGCAACAGGGCTTAAAACGGCAGTTTTAAGCCCTGTTGCCCTGGTTTCTACGACAGAAACCGGAGGAGTTGAGCATCCAGTAGCAACGGGGGGGGGGGGGGAGGAGAGAACTAGGTTCTCAGTATGCAAACTTTATTAAATAGAGGAGCCCGATGTGTTTCGGCCTGTGTTTTTTTCTAAGGCCTTCCTTAAGGGGCTGTAAAAGTTCAAAATACATACAATAAGTTAACATGGTGAGGACAACACATAATAAAAATACTTTCTCATTGTATAATGAATTTCCTTATATTTTAAATAGAAATCATTTAAAAACATTTTCTTAAAAATGAGAAACAAGTATTGCTTTTTAAATAAAGACATACTTTTTCTTTATACAAATTATATCTTACTTGTAAAAGAGTCTGCAGTTGTTTAAGAAATCTGCAGACTCTTTTAAAATGCCTGGGAGAATAAAAAGGTCTTCACCTGGCACAGAAAAGGCCATAACGTAGGTGCTAGGAAAGCATATTTCGGCAGAGCATTCCATAAATACGGTGCCACCCCTGAAAAGGCCCTCTCTCTTGTAGCCTCTCACCTTGCCTCATTTGGAGGAGGGCCTCAGAAAATGATCTTAATGTCCAGGTAGAATCTATTAGGTTTATAATGCCCATATCGGTACTGAACTTGGATGGCTATCTAAACACACTTTAGCATTTCCATTATTCAAACCAAGATTGATTATGAGCGCCTGCGCCATCTGCATGACTAAAGTCTCTGAACTCCGCCATTTCTCTGCATGTATTGATGTTGGTTGGTGTTTACTTTCTGAAGGAAATGTAAACATGCCATTTGCAATGCTCATGCTCATGGAATGAAGTCACTGAACTGTTTAGTTACTATTTTCCAAACCAATCAGTATAAAAGTTTTGATTCGAAAACTGAAGAAACAGTAATGTAGGTTAGTATCCACCCCTTGTTCAGCGTTTCATTTTCACTCATGGGTTCATTTGTGTGCGTAGAGAAGAAATAATGACTCAGACACGGTGGTAGGGTACAATTGGTGGTAAAATGAAGGGCCACATTTATCGAATAACATCAATTGGAGATCTATGAAGGGATAAAAAGTGCGGGTGCTAATTACACCGGCTATCTGCCGGTCACCATTGCTATAGGGCGAAACATCCAGCAAAGGAGGGTGACGGCATCCAAGTCATCCCCTCCTTGCTTAACACCACACGGTGCTGGAAGGTCTTTCCTGCAGTCAGCCTCGCACGGGCCGTGAGGCGCAGATACAGGCGAAGAAGGAAGACCTCAGAGACATGCCTTATCTCCCCAAAGCCGAGCTGTGAGTAGGGGTGATACACGAACCTGGGGGGGGGCTCGCAGCTCTCCGCGGTTCACCTCTCCGTGGGGGGCAGTCCCCCCCGCCTTGATCTTCTGAGCGGCACGGAGCAGTTCTCCGCGCCACTCGAGCCACCGGCGCTGGTCCTGTCCCGTCACATCCGGCCCCGGAAGTGATGCGACGGGGACCCTGCGCAGGCACAATATGGCACGCAGGGGTCCAGCGTGCCTGCACAGGGTCCCGTCGCGTCACTTCCAGGGCCAGATGTGACGTGACGGGACTGGCGCGGGCAGCTCGCTGTGGAGAGGCAAGCCACCGCAGGAAAAGGTAGGCCTGTAGGCCCACGCGGGCACGAGCCGGACCGAGTTCGGTCCCACTTGCACCCGCGCAAGCGAAAAGTAACATCCCTAGGTGAGGCATCAGTGGCGGGAGCCTCGGGCATGCTTCTCACCTAAAAGGTGCCATAGAATGATCACTGAGCCCCTATCCAGCTAGTCAACTGAGGCCATTTCTGTCTAGTATTGGGCAGATTTTGTTTCTTGTTTGGCATGCGAGGAGGAGATCTGGCCACTGGCAGGTGGACGTGCCTCTTCTGCAGCTCCTACTCGCACTACAGCTGCTCACATTGGCTTCAGTGGCCCCACACATCTGTGGGATAAACAGTATGTATGACACATGAAAACAGCCAATCTGAGGGGAGAACGCAACGTAGTAATGCATGAAATCATAATACATGCATGATGCCATACTACAATTCCCAAAATGCCCTTTGTTGATGCACATGTACAACAATTTTATATACACAATGAGATCTCAGAATAATAGAGAAGGTTTGTCCAAGTCAAGATTGGATGGAGGAATTTGTAACTTGACGAGCAAATTACAATTTCTGTTGGGGTAAGTTCACCCCTCACTAGTTTCTATATATTGCAGAAAGGGCAAAGTTAACTATGTTTCCCTGTCATTGATTTCAGTGACAGAGAACAGCGTGGCTTTAACTTTTCCCCTGAAGTCAATGGAATTTTAAATTGTTTAACTTCTGCTGTTTGGTTGAATTTGACAGTCATAAAAATCAGAATCTGCCCCAATAACACATGACCTTTTGTGATATAGATATAGATATACTGTATATATAATGCCTGACCTCAAAAGTCAGATATCTTCCCTCCCTTGTTTTTATTTTCTTTTATATAGAGATGTTGGCACTATCTCCTTTACAAGCCACACTAAATAACTTAGGGTGCAATCCTATGCATGTTTAGACAGAAAAAGGTCCTACAACTCCCAGAATTCCCCAGCCAGCCATACTGGTTGGGGAATTCTGGGAGTTGTGGGACTTTTTTCTGTCTAAACATTCATAGGATTACACCCTTACTATTTTTGCCAGTTCTTGGGTCTGCAAAGAGGGAATTGTCTAGTAGGCATTGCAAACATTTTTGCTGTCTGTATCACAAAGTTTAACAAGATCAATAAGATGCTGTTCAGCCTCACTTGAAATAGGATATAATGACAGCGTCATCAGCTTCAACAAGACCAGATTTGTCCGTGTGAATTGGAATGTGTATATTCCATATGCAATCAAGGCAGACTTCAACAAAGATATTCAGGTACTCTCAGGATG
This sequence comes from Shinisaurus crocodilurus, assembly GCA_021292165.1. Taxonomy (NCBI): domain Eukaryota; kingdom Metazoa; phylum Chordata; class Lepidosauria; order Squamata; family Shinisauridae; genus Shinisaurus; species Shinisaurus crocodilurus. Next base: position 45,160,821 of record CM037878.1, on the reverse strand, counting down.
GATTAATCTGTCAGTTTGGTTTGGTTTATTTTCAAGTTCTTTCTATCCCATTTATGAAGAAATTTGCTAATTTTGGTAAATTTTCATCAAAAGCAAACCATTTGCCTTCCCCCCCCCACGCTCCTGTGGGGGGGGGGAGAGTTTGCGCGGGAGGGGGAGTGGAGATGAGGTGATTTCACCTCCCAATCAGGGCCGGGGGCAAATTGCTTGCCCGCTGGGGATTGGCACAAGGGGTGGGGCCCTGAGGCTCTTTTAGGCACAGCGGACCCCACCCAATGCCTCTTTCGTTGCAGCTCCCTCCCTCCACACCCGATGAAGCAGTGTGAGCTCCTCTGGTCGCCTTTCACGGGGCCGAGTAGGAATTTTGGCTCATTGTCCTAATTGGCTCGGGGCAGTGTGCGCGTTCCGCTTACTCCATACTGTGTAATCGGTAGGTGTTTTTTTGTTTTGGGTTCCTGGTTTATTTCGGTCACATTGGATTTAGTTAGGCGGTAAGTGCGGTGAATAGGCAGTGGGGGTTAGGGTTCCGGTGTGCATCCCATGGCGCCTTTGAAGGCGGGCGAGAACCCGAGCCTCACGGATGTTGATGCCTTGTGGCTCCATTTGTGGGAGTTAGGGACGCCTTTGGGGTCTACCCTTGTCACCCTCCTCGGTTATACAGCAGCGCCGAGGGGCGGTGACTCAGGGTAGATCCCCCAGCACTTCGTGTGCGGAATTCGAGAGTGGTGAGTCGTTGTGCCACTCTCGAGTTTGGGGTGTTTTCGCCCTGATATGCTCCACTGGCCTTTGGGCCGGCCTTAGTTAATCCCGCACTTTTCCCTTCGCAGAACTTCGAATTAATAAATGTGGCCCTGATTTAAATCCATTACTGTTGTCTCGTCTCTTCATTTCCCCCTTTTACCCGTGCAAATGAAATTCTCACCCATCTACACTAGCCAAATTCAATAGTTACAACTATTCCCAGCATGGAAAGGACCATGATGTAACTGCCTGCCACACAGCTGTTAAAGCTTGTTGGGGATTGCCAAAAGACCTGGGAGAGTATATTGTGATATATTATCTCTCCCCTCTTGCTTTTGCAAACACAGCAGAGTATACCCAACTACAGGCGAAAAACGTGTGCATGCGGAGCTGCTGGTTAAAGCAGGGCTGTGCATTTAGTTGATACAGACTGTCCCTTTTGGACAGGCTGGATCTTCACCTGGTTTCCCCCTTACACTACCAATAAGACAAACAGTCTTTTGGAGGTTAAAAACAGAGTTTACTCACTCAGATCTTGCAGATTGGATACAGGCAGGCTTAAGGATGTATTTACAGTTGTGCAGGAATCATATGGTAGTCGACCTGTTCTGAACTTGGGAAAAGTTCAGAACTGCAACTCGGCTACATCTTCAGACATGTTGTTCCTACAAGTTCATGGCTCCGACTGTTTTCCCGGGGCAGGAAGAGAAGGTGACTGGTTACGCCCACATCCTGCACCAGGAGGTCTGGGTAATGTCCACAGGGTCTCTGCTCTAGGATGCAGAGACTCTGTGGTCCCAATTACATCATGCACCTATGCATGGCTTGAGGTTTTGACTGTTCATTCCCAACATACCCCTTCTCAGACAAAACAACATGCATCAGTATACATTTTATTGTCCCACCCACAGTCCCATCTTGACACGAAGTTTCTGGAAACTCTCCTTGGGCAGGGGTTTGGTCAGGATATCCGCAGTCATTTCCCCTGTAGGACAGTACATTAGTTCGACCAGTCCCTTTTGGATGGCTTCTCGAACGAAATGGTACTTGGCCCTGATGTGCTTTGTCCTGGCTTGGAACTTCTCGTTGTGCGCCAGCTTCAGGCAACTCTGGTTGTCCTCCATCAAGCGAAAAGGTCCCTTGCGCACTAACCCAAAGTCCATAGTTAGTTCATTCAGCCAGGTCATCTTTCTGCACGCTTCTGATGCCGCAACGTACTCAGACTCTGTTGAGGACAAAGCTACACAGTTCTGTTTATAACTGGACCATGTGATTGGGCCATTTCCAAACAAAAATACAAACCCACCCGTGGATTTGCTATCAGTGATGTCCCCAGCCCAGTCAGCATCCGAGTATCCCACCAGCTCTGGGTTCCCCTCAGCTGGCAGCTTCAGTTTACAGTCCGCAGTGCCCTTCAGGTAGCGAACCACCCTTTTAACACCCACCCAATCGCGTTCAGTGGGGCAGCTTACCTTTCTGCTCAGTAAACCCACCGCATCTGCAATGTCGGGTCGGCAAGTAGTACTCAGGTACAGCAGCTTGCCTATGGCGGACCTGTAGTGGTTGCCCTCGGGTAGCGGCTTTGACTCTTCCTGATTTTTCAGGAAATCTGTGCTCATGGGTGTACAAACTGGGTTTGCGTTCTGCATCTCCATACTGTCGATCAGTTCAATGATCTTCTGTCTCTGGCTCAGCAGAAAAGATCCATCCTCTTCTCTTGCTATCTGGATCCCCAGGTAGTACTGCACCTTTCCTAGCTCCTTGACCTCCACGTCTTTGCTCAGCTGTTTCACTACATGTGTGTATTCCTTTTCACTGGCTGAAGCAATTATCAGGTCATCAACAAATGCGAGGATGTATGAATACTGTCCATTAGTACATTTTGTGTACAGACATTTGTCAGCTTTACCCTGTTTGTACCCAAGTTGGGTCAGCATTGTATGTAGCTTGGCATTCCAGGCTCTGGCTGCCTGCTTGAGTCCATAAAGCCCCTTCTGAATCCGGCAGACTAAATGGGCTTGGTGAGGCTTGATGAAGCCCTTGGGCTGCTTCATATATATCTCCTCAGAGATTTCGCCATACAAAAATGCTGTCTTTATGTCTACGTGCCAGACTTCCATCCGCCTTGAAGCTGCAATGCTTAAGAGTGTGCGGATGGTGCTATATCTTACAGTTGGGGCAAATGTGGAGTCGTAGTCCTCTCCATATTTCTGGCTAAATCCTTGGGCGACTAGCCTAGCCTTGTAACGCTGTACTTCCCCTTCTGCCCCGTGTTTAATTTTGAAAGTCCACTTACTTCCAATGGCCTTTTTGCCGGGTGGCAGTTCTGTGAGAGTCCAAGTTTTGTTTTGATGCAGAGCTTCCATCTCCTCTTCTGCAGCTTTTCTCCAGAGACTTGCTTCAGGGGCTGGCATCTCCCCTATCTCCTCCCATGTGGAAGGTTCTCGAGGTAGCGCCGACCCTGCGAGGTAGGACAGTTTAAGTGGTGGCACGCCCCTGTTGGAACGAGATGAGCGCCTAACCTGTGGTTCAGGAGGTTCTGGAGCCTCCTCAGGTTCCTCGTCTGTCTCCAACTCCGGCATATCCACATCACTGTGGTCCTCTGGGTCTCTGGTGCTGCAATCAGGATCCTGGTCCTCCGTGTCCTCTTCCTGTTCATGGCCTGTAGAGGGGGCTATGACATTGGAAGCTGGTTGCACAGAGCCAAAAGTTATCGGCGGGAAGCATATTAGTTCTTGTGTGTCCCCTTCTGATTGACCAGAAAAATCTATGACACTTCCTTTGATGTTAGCCTTGCTGGTTTCATCAAAATGAACAACATGCTTTGCCCTAACCTGCCCTGTCTTTAGATCCATAATTCGGTAGCCTTTCCCTCCAGACGCATATCCCACAAGGATGCCTTCTTGCGCTCTGGAGTCAAGCTTGTGCCTATTTTCTTTGGGAACGTAAGAATAGGCAACACTACCAAAGACACGGATGTGTGACAAGTTGGGAGTTTTCCCGTGCCAAAGTTCGAAAGGTGTACGTGTGGCTCCTTTTGTAGGCAGCCTGTTCTGGAGATACACTGCATTTGCTGCTGCGTCTCCCCACATGCGCTGGGGCAAAGATGCATCTTTCAGCATGCATCGTGTCATCTCCATAATGGATCTGAACTTTCTCTCAGCTACAGAATTTTGCTGGGGAGTGTATGGTACGGTGGTCACATGTTTAATCCCTTCCTGTCCCATAAGGGCCTCCATGTCATGTGAACAATATTCCGATCCATTGTCAGTCATCAGGACTCTTGGACTCTTCTGGAACATGTTTTTCACCATGGCAATGTATATTTTGAACATGTCCAGCACTTGGCTCCGTTCCTTTAGAAAGTAAGCCACACAGTATCTGGAAAAATCATCTAGGAAGATTAGTATGTACCTATTCTTCCCTAGTGAGGGAATGTTCATTGGACCACACACATCACTATACACTAGATCCAGCACTCCAGTGCTTCTTTGCTGATTGCAGGGAGGGAAAGATGGTTTGACTGCTTTTTCAGTCAGGCAACTTACGCACATGGTTGTGGGCGGTGCACCTTGGCTTATTTCAACTCCCCTTGCAAGCTCTCCTTTCTGCAAGTCCAGAATTGCCTTTATGCTTCGGTGTCCAAGCCTCCTGTGCCACAACTCAGCGTTGGCATCTTCCTTCCGGTTCGTGGACGCGGCTTTTGCTGATTGGGCTCTGAAAGGGTAACCTCAAAAGCGCCATTGGTTAGAACCGCTTGGGCATACACTTTCCCATTCTTGATTACTTGGCATCGTCTATTTTTAAACACCACCTCAAAGTTCTTTTCAATGAGCACTGGCACGCTTAGCATGTTGCAATTGAATTGGGGTACATACAGAGCTTTCTCCATGAAGTTCTGCCTCACTTCGTCTCCCACTTTGCACCTCAAGGTTCCTGAACCTTGGCCTTGTGCCCTAATGATTTTTCCATCCGCGATTTGGATGTCCCCATTTTGCGGGGAATCAAATTTTTCAATGTCCATAAAGAACTCCTTATTACATGAGAAGTGGGACGATGCGCCTGAGTCCAAAATCCACTTGCTGGACTTGTCCTCTCTACCCCTTGCTGACAAGCTCATTTCCTGTGACAGAAAATTACTCTCAGGGCTGCCTTTCTTTTCCTGTTTCTGTTCTGAAGAGTGGGGCTTCTGACCCTTGGGAGCACTGCAAGCCCTGGCCATGTGTCCCTGACCACCACAGTTAAAGCAAACCACCTTCTTTGGTGTGGCTTTGATTTTCTTCTGGGGCTTAGACACATAGTTGCAGCCGCTTTCCTTTGCACCTCTGTCTGGGGACTCATCTCCCCTCTGCTCACACTCCTCCTTCAGGTAGGCAATTAGCCTCTTGAGAGTTAAATCCTCTCTCCCATCCATGAGGGTGGCGAAGGTTTTAAACTTGGGTCCCAGTGACCCCAGGAAATAGCAAACCTTTTGCTCCTCATCCATCTTGTACTGGGACAGCTCTAATTTCTCAATGATAATTAAGAATTCTGTCACATGTCTGCTGCAGTCTGCTTTTGAGTTGAGCCTCATGTTAAATATGTCCCTCATCCATGCCCTGTGGGATCTCTTACTGGCAAATCCACATGAGAGCTCAAGGCTTTCAATCATCTGGGCTGCAGTATCTGTTTCCTTAATATGCACCATTTGTGCATCAGTGATGCTGCTTGCTATCACTGCCTTGGCAATGCAATTTTGCTCCTCCCACACTTTGATTTTGGCTCTGGCATCTTCACCAGCCCCTGTGGGCTTTGCACTTTCAATGGCTGCTAAGACTCTCTTGCTTTCAAGAAGAATCCTTAGGCGTTTCTTCCATTGAATAAAGTTGTCCTCTGTTAACTTGGGCAACTTCATGCTTGCATCACTATAGCAACCTTCATTTGCCATGCTGGAGTCAAAAATCAAGGATTTTGCCAAAAACTCAAAATTTCAAAGTTTTGGAAAAATTGCCAAAAACAATCAAAAGCATCCAAAAAAGGAAAATTCTTCACTGCCTTATCACTGCTATCTGAGGAGAAGGGGGGGTCTCAATCCTCTCTCAGACTGAGACAAAGGATCAGCCTCATGGCTACCAGGAAGTAACAAAGAAAAAATGTGGCCGTTTGGGGTTTCTCTCCTCTGAGAGAATTCAGCGCCACCTACTAAATGCTTCAGCACTTTTCCGCTGCTGGGCCCGGAACCCTTATGTTGGGGATTGCCAAAAGACCTGGGAGAGTATATTGTGATATATTATCTCTCCCCTCTTGCTTTTGCAAACACAGCAGAGTATACCCAACTACAGGCGAAAAACGTGTGCATGCGGAGCTGCTGGTTAAAGCAGGGCTGTGCATTTAGTTGATACAGACTGTCCCTTTTGGACAGGCTGGATCTTCACCTGGTTTCCCCCTTACACTACCAATAAGACAAACAGTCTTTTGGAGGTTAAAAACAGAGTTTACTCACTCAGATCTTGCAGATTGGATACAGGCAGGCTTAAGGATGTATTTACAGTTGTGCAGGAATCATATGGTAGTCGACCTGTTCTGAACTTGGGAAAAGTTCAGAACTGCAACTCGGCTACATCTTCAGACATGTTGTTCCTACAAGTTCATGGCTCCGACTGTTTTCCCGGGGCAGGAAGAGAAGGTGACTGGTTACGCCCACATCCTGCACCAGGAGGTCTGGGTAATGTCCACAGGGTCTCTGCTCTAGGATGCAGAGACTCTGTGGTCCCAATTACATCATGCACCTATGCATGGCTTGAGGTTTTGACTGTTCATTCCCAACAAAGCTGAGGAGCCTGTCAGAAAAATAGAGGTGGCAACCATAATGGTTGAACACACAGGAACTCAAACCTAGATTTGTAAGAGCTAAGCACTCAAAGCATTCTGCCTAGACAGACAAATCTGCCAGTTTCACTTTCTCTCAAATTTGACTTTTTTAAAATCACAAGTTATTTTTGTCCCATTTATGAAGCAATTTGCAAATTTTGGTAAGTTCTTATTTAAAAAAATGAACTGAATGAAATTCTCAATCATTCCTAGGCACATCTAGCACTTACAGTAAATTACCAGATACATGCAAGCTATTTATTGAACCAATACATGTTTTGCTAGTCATCATTCAAGAAAATGGCATGTCTTATTGCAGATTCTGCTTTAAAAATTGAATAAGGTGGTGATGAGATAACACAATGATAAAACAGATTAGGAAGATATCAGCAGGAGAACATTTTTATTAGAAATGGTTATCGGGAGAATAGTGATACTCTGTCCCTGGAGGAAAAAAAAAGCCTGTTGTGGTTGTTTTTTAAAGTAATCTTGAGCAACTACCTGGTTCTCAGTCTGAAATGCTGTCACTTGATTGGTAACAGCAGGAGTACACCGTGCGTGATATCAGTTTAATTTCTGTAGATCTGTGGATGCACAGATTAATCTCTAAGGAGACTGGAGATACATGTTGCTTTGCTCAAATTATGTTCATTGGATACCTTCTTTACAGAGCTTAATATTTGTGTAGTTCTCTACATTTCTGAAATTATACCAACACTTGAACTTTTCTACCATGCCCTAACACACACACATCATTCTGTCTGTCGAGTATTTTGAAACTTTTTGGTTAGATAATACTGTCAGTGTTTGGGTTCTGTTCATTTTAATGGAACAATGTGATTGCAAACATTGTATAAATAGATCAATTCACTTTAAAGCTTACTTTATATTTTCTATCCTTGATTATTATGGCTCTTTGCCCTCCCACCAACTGTCTCTCCCTCCTGCCTAGGTGCACAAAGAACTTGGGAATGAGTTCTTGAGGGAAGCACAGGTCTCTCAGTTTCTGAAACCACAAGCCCTGTTGTAATGACATAAGGACACTCTCTCTGCTCCTTAGAAGGACCTGGGCCCATGCATATGGTATGCTGGGACTGGCAGTTCTTGGGAAGCACAAATTGCTCTGTCTTTCAAATGGCAAGTCCTAGTTTAACTGCATAAGCACACTTTCTATGTACTGGAGAAGTCATTGGGCCAGCAACTCACTGGTCAGAATGTTGATGGTTCCCCTTTAACACTGCTTTTGATTGGCTCTAGCTAATCTCCAATGAACTGGAGACCAGATACATAGACAGAAGGAAATACATTTCCATAAATATGCTCCAGCATGTTCTACAATTTAGAGTGCAGTCCTATGGTCCCTGGGAGTATGTCCCAGGGGTTGTAGAAGAATATTGCAGACCCTCTGCCCTCCAAGGCCATAGACCAGTGTTCTCCAACCTTGGGTCCCCATATGTTTTTGACCTACAACTCCCAGCATGCCCCAGCCAGCTACGCTGGTTGGGGCATGCTGGGAGTTGTAGGCCAAAAACATATGGGGACCCAAGGTAGGAGAACACTGCCATAGACAAAGCAATAACCTTGGAGAAGGGAAATCCTCTCCTGGATTTCCCCACCCCTCCCAGCCACTGAGGAAAGCTCCACAGCAGCCCCTCTCCTGAGGTCACTCTTGTGACCTTGGAAGAGTACAGGAAGGGGGCAAAGGGTGTATGAATATGGGAAGAAGGGAAAGGGAGGGAAGAAGAGGGGCTGTGGATCCAAGCCTCTGTGTTCCCATCCCTGCCCACTAGGGTTGTTGTGAGAGAAATCCACAACAAATTCAAAAGAGTTTGGATTCCTATGAATCCAACCTGTGGATTCCGCACTGGACTGGATTTTTCTGAGTTGTGCAGATTCCACGGACTTATGAACTGGGTTTTTTAAAAAAAAAACTTTGGGGGATTTCTGCAAATTTTCACTTGTGCTGATGTGCATTTGCACAAGTGCACACTTGCACAAATGCACATTAATGCCAATGCGCGCCACGCACCTGTGCTAATGGAGTTAGTGCAGCTCCTTTAGTAGAGGTGTCCAGAGCACCATCTGGTCCGGTTTTACTCGATGAATTTCAGTTATTGGGGCCCAAGGATGCGGACAAGGTGCTTGGCCAAATCCGGTCGACCACCTGTGTGCTTGACCCTTGCCCGTCATGGCTTATTACATCAAATAAGGAGGGGATAGCCGGCTGGGTCCAGGAGGTTGTAAACGCCTCCTTGAGAGAGGGAGTGGTGCCGGCCTCTTTGAAGGAGGCGGTGATTAGGCCACTCCTCAAAAAGCCTAACCTGGACCTGGATGATGTTAATAACTACAGGCCGGTAGCTAATATCCCATTCCTGGGCAAGGTGCTTGAGCGGGTGGTTGCTGGTCAACTCCAGGCACTCTTGGATGAAACGGACTATCTAGATCCATTTCAATCTGGATTCAGGCCTGGTTTTGGAACGGAAACTGCCTTGGTCGCCCTGTGGGATGACCTCTGCCGGGAGAGGGACAGGGGGAGTGCAACCCTGTTGATTCTCTTGGACCTCTCAGTGGCTTTCGATACCATTGACCATGGTATCCTTCTGGATAGGTTGTCTGGGTTGGGAGTTGGAGGCACTGCGCTCCAGTGGTTCCGATCCTACTTGGGCGGCCAATTCCAGAAGGTGGTGCTGAGGGATTACTGCTCTGTCCCTTGGCAGTTATGCCATGGGGTGCCACAGGGCTCTATTTTATCCCCTATGCTGTTTAACATCTACATGAAACCACTGGGAGAGGTTATCCGGAGGTGTGGGCTGAGGTGTCATCAATATGCAGATGACACCCAGCTCTATCTCTCCTTTTCATCTAATCCAGGTGAGGCAGTGGCTGTTCTGAATCAGTGCCTGGACACAGTAATGGACTGGATGAGGGCTAATAAACTGAGACTCAATCCAGATAAAACAAAGGTACTGTTAGTGGGTGGTTCGTCTGCCCGGCTAAGTGATATTCAACCAGTTCTGGATGGGGTTGCACTCCCCCTGAAGGATCAGGTTCGTAGTTTGGGGGTGCTCTTGGATCCCCAACTGTCACTCGAGGCACAGGTCAACTTGGTGGCACGGAGCACCTTTTATCAGCTTAGGCTGATATACCAACTACGTCCTTATCTGGACAGAGATAGCCTAGGTACAATTATCCATGCTTTGGTAACCTCTCGTTTGGATTACTGCAATGTGTTATACGTGGGGTTGCCCTTGAAAACGGTCTGGAAACTTCAGCTCATCCAAAATAGGGCAGCAAGATTATTAACCGGGACTGGCTGACGAGAACATATTATGCCAGTGCTTTCTCATCTGCACTGGCTATCAGGCTGTTTCCGGGCCCGATTCAAAGTGCTGGTGCTAACATTTAAAGCCCTAAATGGCTTGGGGCCAGGGTATCTGAAAGATTGTCTCCTCCCATATGTTCCTGCCCGGACACTAAGATCTGCATCAGCGGTCCTTCTCCGAGAGCCCCTGCCAAAGGAAGTGAGGCAGGTGGCTACCAGGAGGAGGGCCTTTTCTGCTGTGGCACCCCGGTTATGGAATGAGCTCCCCAAAGAGGTTCGCCTGGCGCCTACTTTGTATTCTTTCCGGCGCCAGGTGAAGACCTTTTTGTTCTCCCAGGCATTTTAATCATTTTAATCATCTTAATCATTTTAATCATTTTAATCTTGTAGTTGTTTTTAATTCCATTATTGTAACTGCTGCTGCTAGCTCTGCTGTTTGTTTTTAATCTGTGGTTTTAAATTTTATATTTTATATTGTATTTTATGATTTTAACTGTTGTAAACTGCCCAGAGAGCTTCGGCTATTGGGCGGTATAAAAATGTATTAAATAAAATAAATAATAAATAAATAATGTGCACTTGTGCAAGTGGAACCAAACTCTCATACATCCCTAAAAATTTCAATGAATGAGTGGACAACAGAATGTCAGATGCCTGACAATCTGAAAACAAAATCCATAATCCCTTCTGCCCACAGAAAGGTAAGTCGGCAAGATAGCCTCAGAGGCTATCTAGCTAAAAATGTAAAAAAGCAGGAACAGGAAATGAAAATGCCTCCATCATTCCTCCCCACCCTGCTCCGGTCAGTGCTTAGGATAGAAGTAGGGCTGCAATTTCAGGGCCCGCCTGCTATTTTATTAATTAATTAATTACATTTATACCCCACCTTTTTTCCTTCAAGGAACTCAAGGCGGCTTACAGAATCCTCTTCCTCCTCCTCCTCCTCCTCCTCTCCATTTTATCCTCACAACAACCCTGTGAGGTAGGTTAGGCTGAGAGTCAGTGACTGGTCCAAAGTCACCCAGTGAGCTTCATGGCTGAGTGGGGACTAGAACCCGGATCTCCCGCGTCCCAGTCCAACACTCTCACCACTGCGCCACACTGGCTCTCAGCATCAATACAGCGTCTATACAGCGTCAATCCAGTAGGATTGTGCTCTTAGCCTTATTTTTTCCCCCTCCATGGTAATTGGATTTCAGCCTGGGTGCTCCCTAGATATCCAGGCCCCAGTAACGTGTTCTAAGAACATAATAAAAGCCGTGCTGGATCAGACCAAGGGTCCATCTAGTCAAGCATTCTGCTCACACAGTGGCCAACCAACTACCCACAGGAAACCCACAAGTAGGACATGAGTGCAACAGCACCCCCCTGCCCATGTTTCCCAGAAACTGCCTCTGACACTGGAGGTAGCATATAGCCACTCTTTCCCCTGACCAACCATGCTTGGGCCCGGGTGGAAAGGTAGCTGGTATTGACATCCTTTGCCAGGGATGTTGAAGAGTCCTTGGTTTCAAGTCACGAGTCGAGTCACGAGTCCTTGGACCCGAGTCTCGAGTCCGAGTCCGAGTCCTTGGTCCAAAATGTCCGAGTCCTTGGTCCCGAGTCCCGAGTCATTCCCAAAGCTGACTCCATGAGTCCCTATTAAAATCAATGGGGTTTTCCCCCAACACAATAAGGCTATTTCAGATGCATGGCTTAATTAAATTCTAGGCACAAGTGTGCCTTTTTATTTCAAAACTCTGCAACTGATTTTGGCAAGAACAGACCAGGCAGACAAACCCAAAATAACCAGACAGGCAGAGTTGGCAGGGAACCCCAAAGCAGGCAGGCAGAGGTCTTTGTCTTGGACAATTCAAACTGTGGAACTGGATAAGAAGAGACCAGGCAGGCAGAGGAGGCTGGGAACCCCAAACAGGCAGGCAGAGGCAGCCAAAGCCAAAATGTCTGAAAGGTTGCATTTTAGGAAAATGATTTTAAAAAATAAACTTGCTGTACTTCCTAAAACTTATCCATGTTGCATTTGAGGAACATGATTTTTTCTAAATGTTTGCCGCCCATTCTGGAACGGTGAGGTCTCATCACAATTTCACCCTCACTCTTCGCCTGCGATCGCACTCCTCTCCACTCCTTCTGGCACAGCCCAGGGATGTTGAAGAGTCCTTGGTCCCGAGTCGAGTCTCGAGTCCCATTAAAAATATTGGGACTCGAGTCCGAGTCGAGTCCGAGGGGGGACTCAGTCCGACTCACGAGTCGAGTCCTGGAGTCCGAGTCCCCATCCCTGGCCTTTGCTCAGCCCTGTGATTGAAAGCATTTCTACTTTCCTTTGCATATCTGCTCTACTTTTGTCTATTCTACCTCAGTGAGATTAATCTACTGACCTGTTTCCAAATTAGTTTTCCTGCTATACAAAGGAACACAAATGATTCCTATTAATTACTGGAAAAATAAAATCTTTAACTCTAAATATTTTTTATATCTTTTCAATTATGAATGATATTTTGTGGGAACATTTTGATCAGAAGTACTGATTATCCCCCCCCCCATAATAACTACTCAAGGCAATCTAAGATGTATGTCTATCATTTAAGTGCTTTACAATTCCCCTACAGTCTGTGAGAGTGCATGTTTTCAGAAAAGAAGCCTTTCCCCTCTGCAAGGGTGAGTGGCCTATTAAAATGGTCTGTCCACGGAGGCTACTGGATTCCAATGGATTCCAGAGGACTCTGGGGGATTTTCCTGCTGGTATGGCTGATGCTCCAGTCAAAGCCCAGGTCACTTTGTGGAATGCAGAGATGACTCGGGCATTAGACACGTTCATGCCCAAGCACCCTCTCTCTTTGAGCAAAGCCCGGCCAGCTCTTTGGTATACATCTGACCTGAGGGCAATGAAGAAACAGGCAAGACAGCTAGAATGCAGGTGGAGGAAAACTCCTGCCAATTCTGACTGAACACAGGTTAGAGCTCCTTATCGAGCCTACTCTGTGGCAGTGAGGGTGGCAAAGAGGGAGTTCTTTTCCACCAGCATTGCAACTTCTCAGTGTTGTCCAGCGGAGCTTTTCCAAATGGTTCATGGCCTGCTACATTCTGGGCCAGGGAGTGAAACAGTGGAACCCTTGATAGTACACTGTGACAAGCTTGCACAGCATTTTGAAGATAACGTCGCTTAGATCTGTCATGAATTGGACACCACTATTAACGTAGTTTCATTAGCAGAGTTGCCCAGAGCACTGACTCGTTCAGTTTGATTGGATGAGTTTAAGTTGTTGAGGCCTGAGGATATGAACAAGGTGCTTGGCCAACTGTGGTCAACCAGCTGTTTGCTTGCCCTTTGCCCTTCATGGTTTATTACATGTAACATGGAGGAGATATCAGACTGGGTCAAGGAGGTTGTCAACTCCTCCTTGAGAGAGGGAGTGGCTTCAGCCTCTTTAAGGGAGGTGATAATTAGGCCACTCCTGAAAAAAACTAACCTGGACCGGGATGATGTTAACAGCTATAGACCAGTAGCCAACATCTCCTTCCTGGGCAACATGCTTCAGTGGTTGGTCGCCAGTCAACTCCAGGCACTCTTGAATGAAACAGATTATTTTGATCTATTTCAATTGGGCTTCAGGCCTGGTTTTGGAACAGAAACTGCCTTGGTTGCCCTGTTGGATGACATTTGCTGGGAGAGGGACAGAGGGAGTCAGTCAGTCAGTCAGGCGATCACTCGTGACCGAGTAAGATTGTCTTCCAGGATAAAAAAGAAAATTTACAAAAAGGAGATTTTAAAAGGAGGAAAATTCTAAAGAAAATTGTGTAGACTCTAGTGATGGATCCGTAAGTGACTGTGGAGGCCAATTCTAGATCCACACAGCTTCCCACAGTGAGGACACAGGTTACCAGATGGAAGATGGTCTTGTAAAGGATTCATTTGATGTGCTTTTCGCTTAGCACGTTTCTCCCTTTCACCTTGCACTCGAGCTTCTTCAAAGTCCAAAGAACCTTTGTGAAAGGCCAACCTCCAGTTAGATCGTTCATGGGCCAAAGCTTCCCAGATTTTGATGTTTATATTGCATTTTTTTAGATTAGCCTTAAGAACATCTTTAAACCTCTTATCTTGACCACCGATATTCCGCTTTCCATCCTTGAGTTGGGAATAAAGTAACTGCTTTGGGAGACGGCAGTCAGGCATTCGAACAACATGACCGGTCCACTGAAGTTGGCGTTGAAGGATCATTTTTTCAATGCTAGTAGTCTTTGCTTCTTCCAGTACACTGACATTTGTTCGCCTATCTTCCCAAGTAATTCGCAGGATTTTCCGGAGGCAATGTTGATGAAATCTTTCAAGGAGTTGGAGGTGACGTTTATAGATAGTCCATGTTTTGCAGGCATACAATAAAGTTGGTAATACAATGGCTTCATAAACCAGTGTTTTGGTCTTCTTACAAATATCCCGATCCTCGAACACTCTATGTTTCATTCGAGAAAATGCGGCACTTGCGGAGCTCAGACGATGCTGGATTTCACTGTCGATGTTAGCTGTAACAGAAAGATAGCTGCCAAGATAGAGAAAATGATCGACATTTTCCAGTATTGTCCTGCCAAGCTGGATAGATGGCATCACCAAAGGGTTAGCTTGCACTTGCTGATGAAGCACTTTGGTTTTTTTGATGTTAAGTGAGAAACCAAGTTTTCCGTATGCTTCTGCAAAAGCATTTAGGATAGTTTGGAGACCATCCTCTGAATGTGCGGAGACCACATTATCATCAGCATACTGAAGTTCCACAACGGAAGTTGTAATTACCTTACTTTTTGCTTTCAGCCTGCTGAGATTAAAAAGCTTTCCATATGTTCGATATATAATTCCCACACCAGTGGGAAGTTTCTCCTCGACAAGATGTAAAATCATGGTGATGAAAATAGCAAATAATGTTGGGGCAATAACGTATCCCTGTTTAACACCTGATCCCACTTTAAATGGAGCACCATGAGAGCCGTTGTTGTCCAAGACCGTAGCCGTCATGTTGTCATGGAGAAGTCGCAAGATATTCACAAATTTATTGGGGCATCCAATTTTCATAAGGATAGTCCAGAGAGCTGTTCGGTCTACAGTATCAAAGGCCTTAGCAAGATCAATAAATGCCATATAAAGGGGTTGGTTTTGCTCCCGGAATTTTTCTTGGAGCTGACGTGCAGTAAAAATAATGTCTACTGTCCCTCTAGAGGGGCGGAAACCATATTGAGTTTCAGGGAGAATCTCTTCTGAAATAGATAGAAGACGGTTTGCGAGAATCCTGGCAAATATTTTACCTGCAGTAGCTAAGAGAGAAATGCCCCGATAGTTTCCACAGTCTGTTCTATCATCTTTCTTAAAGAGGGTGATAATTATGGCATCCCTGAAGTCTTCTGGGATCTCTTCTCTTATCCAGATTTTTTCGATGAGTTTATGAAGATGTTGTACAAGTTCGGGGGGCCCTTCTTTAAAGATTTCAGCAGGAATCCCATCTGGTCCACTAGCTTTGTTATTCTTCATTTGATTAATGGCTTTTTTTACTTCATTCAAAGTGGGGAGTATTGCAAGTTCCTCTCTAATTTGTTTTTGCGGGATTTGCGAAAAAATCTCATTATCCACCTTAGATTTACGATTTAAAAGGTCATAATAATGCTCTTTCCAACGCAGTGCAATAGACTCTTTGTCTTTTAAGAGTTTGGTGCCATATTTTGATTGTAAAGGGTTTGTACCATAGGTTTTTGGTCCATAAATGGCCCTTGTGGCCTTAAAAAAGCCCCGTGCATCATGAGGGAGTATGAGGGAGTATGACCCTGTTCATTCTCTTGGACCTCTCAGTGGCTTTTGATACCATTGACCATGGTATCCTTCTGGATAGGTTGTCTGGGTTGGGAGTTGGAGGCACTGCACTACAGTGGTTCTGCTCCTACTCGGATGGCTGATTCCAGAAGGTGGTGCTGGGAGATTATTGCTCTGTGCCTTGGCAGCTATGCTATGTGGTTCCACAGGGCTCTATTCTATCCCCCATGCTGTTCAACATCTACATGAAACCACTGGAGGAGGTTATCCAGAGGTGTGGTCTCATCAATATTCGGATGACACCCAGCACAGTAATGGACTGGGTGAGAGCAGATAAATTGAGACTCAGTCCAGACAAGACAGAGGTTCACCTGCCCAGATGGGTGTTATTCAACCTGTTCTGGAGGGGGTTGCATGCCCCCTAAAGGACCAGGTCAGGGCCGGATTAAGATAGGGGCTATTGGAGCTGCAGCTCCAGGCCCCTACCACAAAATAGGCCCACAGGCCCGGCAGCGCCCACTCGCCCGAGCCACGCCGCCGCCTGCTGCCACTGCCGCTGCCGCACTTGCCCTTGCGGGGCCGCAGGCCGGGCGGGGGCTGCATTTCCCGGCGAAGGAAGCCCGGAACTACGAGTCCCATCATGCACCAGGCTGAAGGCTCCGCCGTGTGGCTCCCCGGCCATCCTTGCGCCAGCTGACAGATCCCTCCCGCGGCTGCCAGGCGAGGGCTGGACAGGCACGGCACCCCCTTCGCATGAGCCAGAGAGCCAGATGCGCTGACGGGCAGAGCGGGCCGGGGCATCTGCGGGGTGCCTCGGCCCGCTCCCCGCCCCCCCATGCAGGATGCATCTGCAGGGCAGCGAGGAGGCGCGGTGATCGCAAGGCTGTGCCGGGGGGGAAGCTGGGCGAGGAGCCCCCGCCTCCTGGGCACAGCGGAGCAGGTGAGGGGGCGGGACCAGGGCATCTGCGGGGTGCCTCGCGGGTGGTGCTCGCGGGCGGGCGGGCAGGTGCATGAGGAGGGCAGGCTGGACGGACGCGGCACCACAGCCGGCGCCAGGTGAATGGGCGAGGGCAGGAGCCTGAGCCCGGCAGCGCAGGCAGGTTGCGGGCGGGCAGGTGAGCCGGCGCAGGCCCGATCCTGGCCTGTGCGGCGGCGGCAGGAGGCGGCGGCGGCAACCTCGCGATGACGCCCGCAGGAGCCCTGGGCAGGGGGCTGGAACAAGGCAGGCAACCCACCCACCCCCGACCCGTAGGCAGCTTACATAAGGTTTTGCAAAGCTCATGCTGATGCCGGCTGGTTGCCCCCACCCCCGCTTTTGGAGAGGGGTGGGTAGGTGGGCACCCAGGGAGCAGGTGGGCTTCAGTGGTCACCCTGCCAGCTGCAGAAGGGGGTCTCTCCCCGTCCCCTTTCTTTATGCCAGAATTGGGCTACAGACCCCCCCTCCTGATTTCTTAAAGGATAAAATGGCCCTTCTTCTCTATATGTTTATTTCTCTGTCCTCAGAGGGTGGTGTTGGTGGGGAACATAACGGTACGGGGAACATAACGGTCCACCCGGTACGGGCGGGCGGCTGTCGCTCCAGGAGAAGGCCGGCTGGAGCTCTCTTCAGCTGGGCTGGAACGACTGTTTTGCTTTAAAGGGGCAGATTCTACAAACAGAATTATGCTCAGCGCAATTATTCCTTTGCAGGGCTTGGTGCTGTTCCTCTCTCAAGGTTGGGGCCTGACAAGGATCCCCAAGAGTTCCCAGCAGAGACTTCCTGCATTTAATTTGTTTTAATATAAAATTGCGTCTTCATTTTATTTATTTCCATAAAAAGGCTCACCAAAATCCTCATGCACCAGGCCCATAATGCTCTTAATCTGGCCCTGGACCAGGTTCGTAGTTTGGGGAGCTCTTGGATCCAGCATGGTCAATAGAGGTGCAGGTGGACTTGGTGGCACAGAGTACCTTTTATTAGCTTAGGCTGATATAGCAACCATGTCCTTATCTGGACAGAGATAGCTTAGCTACAGTTATCCATGCCCTGCTAACCTCTCAGCTGGATTACTGCAATACATTATACATGGGGCTTCCTTTGAAAATGGTCTGGAACCTTCTTCAGCTGGTCCCAAATAGGATAGCAAAATTGTTAACTGGGACTGGCCAATGTGATTGTATTATGCCAGTACTTTTCCATCTGCATTGGCTGTCAGTCCATGTTCTGGCCTGATTCAAAGTGCAGGTATTAACATCCAAAGCCCTAAATGGCTTGGGGCCAGGTTACCTAAAGGATTGTCTCCCTCATATATACATGCCTGTACCCTAAGATCAGCCTCAGTGGTCCTTTGGTACTCTGGGAGCCCCCCCCCCCACCGGAAGTTAGGTGGGTGGCTATTAAGAAGAGGGTCTTTTCTGTCATGGCACCTAAGCTTTGGAATGAGCTTCCCAGAGAGGCTCGCCTTCTGCCTAAGTTATGCTCTTTCCAACACCAGGTGAAGATCTTCCTGTTTTCCCAGGCATTTTAGTTTTTCAGTTTCTGTTGTTTTAAATCTGTTACTGTATTTTAAATCTTTGCAATGCTGCTAGGTTTTACTTTGGTTTTTACTTCAATTTTATACCATAGTTTTAAACTTTTAAACTTTTATATTATATCTTATGTTGTATTTTATAGTTTTAATTGTTGTGAACTGCTCAGAGAGCTTTGGCTATTGGGTGGTATAGAAATGTGATGGATGAATGAATGAATGAATGAATGAATGAATGAAATCACTAGGCCATTAAAAAAAAAAGTCCCATTTCAATGAAAACTCATAAAATGCCAGTTAGAAGGTTAGATAGCCACAGTGTCATTTTTTAAAATTAATTTTTAGCATTCGTTGTTTGTCCAAGGTTGTTCAGGTACACAGTCCTGATGAAAAACATGGTGCCAAAGTATAAAGCAGCAAAAGACCCAACGTGGAGAGAGTAATCAGTCATTTTGTAATTTCCCAAGAATGTTCTGTTGATGGATTCTTCATTGTGGGAAAGGTTAACTAATTCAGTTCAGTGTAAACACAGAAGTGGAGAGCTGGTTTAATATGGAAGATCAGACAGTCGGGAACTCTCACATTAGTGGCAGAGCAACAGTGTCTACTCTTTGTGCCTCTAATAAACAAAATGTCAAAGCCTGTGGCTAGTCACCAGTAGCATGACTTTATTCATGGGTAGGTCAGGAATGCTTACTAAATCCCCTTCTGCCAAATTTCAACCTGAATTTTGGGGTTCCATATGATCAGAAATGTTTACCTAAGCCAAATGCATAGTGTTGGAATACAGAGTACTTCTGGAGTTGTATTTCTTCTAGAGTGCATATTCTAAACAGAACTAAAAATAATATTACAGCTCAATCCCATACATGGCTACGTAGAAGTAACTCCTGATGTTATCAATGGGGCTTACTCCCAGGTAAGTGTGTATAGGATTGCAGCCCTAATTTTTTAAAAATCAGCCAAAGCGATTATTATTTTTAACGTCTTCACACTTTCTGTCTTTATGTTGAATTGGGAATGCTGGCTTATTCTATCTATCTATCTATCTATCTATCTATCTATCTATCTATCATCTATCTATCTATCTATCTATCATCTCTCTCTCTCTCTCCCTCCCTCTCTCTCTCTCCCTCCCTCCCAGATTTATTAGTTGCCCTGTAGCTAATAGCTCTCAGGGTGATGCACAATAAAAACACAAATAAATTTCAAAATCCACATAGAAACAGAAGCACTATAATAAAACCATCAATTAAGACCAGTGATCAATTAAAAGCTACAACAGCTAAAGCAAACTTCAAGATCTAAAAATATCACAAATAAAACTGTTTTTTAAAGAAGCATAGCAATAGAAATATACAGAGGATTAAAAGGATGAGAGAATAAAAAGGCATTTGCCTGGTGCTGAAAACAAACCAAAATAGATGACAGATGCAACTATCTTGGGAGGAGTATTCCATACCTGGGGGCTACAACTGAAAAGGCCTATTCCTGAGTAGCCACCCACTGTACCTCAGCCATTTTTCTTGTTAGAAAGGCAGGGATACAAATCAAATCAATAAATAAAATGATTGCCAGCAGTACGTTAGTTTTGAATTCATTTTTACCAATACAGGCAGTCCCCAGGTTATGAACGAGTTCCGTTCTTAAGAATGTTTTAAAGTCGAATTTGTATGTAAGTCAGAACAGCATAGCGTTCTATACGTTAAAATCAGAATTTATGGAAATTGAGTAAATTACGGCAAATTGCGTAAATTACGCAATTTGCATAGTATACTATGCTATGTACTCTATGTAAACGACGTGGTGCCGGGGAACCCAGAAGTCCGCTCTTAAGTATTGGTTGTCTGTAAGTCAGGACGTTCCTAACTCGGGGACTGCTTGTACTTAATTTTTTTAAAGGGAAACAGAGAAAGAAGATAGTTCAAATTTAATATTCCTTTCGATACAGTGCCTTTATAAATGGAAAGGTAGGAGTTTAATTGTCCTTTGTACTTAATGTTATTCTTCTTAGTGAACGGGGAATTGTACAGTGAATTAACTCTGTGTGGAGGTCTCAAAAGGTGATAAACAGCTAAGGCACAATAGAAAATGACAAACCTGTTATTTTTAAAAATTGTCCTTTCCGCTCATACTCTGAGCAATACTGAAAAGAAATGCCAAAACATAATTTCATATTTTAACCCATCCTCATGGAGAAAAAAAAAAGATTTCATAAAGCTTATGAGGACAGGTAGCATACAGAACTTCTAGAATTAACTGCAGCATGTCATAAGCATGCATGAAAACTCTGCTGATCCTTTGTGCTACAAAAATATCTCATTTCAAAAATGTCATATAGTCTCTTGTCTCAGTCTGCCTGTTCAGTTTGGGTGCCACCAAGCTATTTTAAGAATTGAGTTGCTGGGTTCAGGAGCTTATATTTGCCACAAGAATATCTTAATTGGCATTCTTTTCCCATTTCCTAATTTAAAAGTAAAATAACCATTAACCAGATTGAAGAAAAACCTCCTTACAATAATTTGCTTGTATTAGAAATTTTCAGTAGGCCTGTCTATGACTAGTTGAATCTATGATGATTTCCATTGGGGCTGCTTTAGCAAAATTAACGTAGCCAGTCACTGGAAGGCTTCAGGTAGGGCAGCAGATAATACTAGGGATAGGGAAAAATTTGTTAGTTCACATTTTAATACACATATACCTAACTGCAAAGTTTTGAATCACTTTGCAAACTGAAACTCTCTTATCCTTCAAAATTCACACTTCTCTAAATTTTGCAGTGGAGTTCTCCAAGAAAAGATGCAAACAAAAATGTGCATATTAGGAGAAATAAAGTTAAAATGATGTTAAAAAATAAATATTAGGAAAATTGCTTCCAAAAATGTGTATACTGGACAAAAAATGCATACAAAAATGCATGCATTAGAAAAAAATGTGCAGAAAAATGCCTGTGAATTTTCATGCAAACTGTTAAAAAAGAAATTCTCAACGTTCAGGAGCCAAACCCAAGACTAGAAATTAAGAGATTCACCCTTCCCTAATTATATATACTTTAGTTTAAACTACCACATATGTGTAAGAAAGTTGGACTACGGAGTTGGATTCTACGAAACTATCTGCAGGATAATGTCGCTATTCTCCAAATACCAGTCCAGAATGAGAATTTCAATGTTGTTTGGTAGAAGGTTGTGAAGGTTTCTTTTGTTTTGTTTTGTTAAAGTTCTGGGGTTTTCTACTGCAGGTCCTAAGCTTGATTTCAGAGAAAGGGACGTGTACAAACAAACACACACAGCAACAAAACAGTGTGAACTCTGCATTGTTTTCATATAGTCTGGGGAGGGGGGAAATTATGCTTAATAGTGTGTTAATGTATGTATACAACAACATGAATGTATGTATGGATTTCTTAAATTTAGAAATAAATATGAAAAAATGAGTAGAGCATGAGGGGAATAGAAATTTAGAAAATTATGAATGGTATGGGGAAAGCAGATATAGTTTTATTTATTTTTACCCTGGACTAGATGGACTTTGGTCTGATGGACTTTACTGCTAGGTTCTTCTTGGATAGATTTCCTTACCTATAAAAAGAAATCAGTGGAGAGTGTGAATACCATTAAGTGTGGTGACTGGCCAGAGAGAGCTATTCATAGGAGTTTGTTTTCTCAGCAGTGCATAGAACATTTTCCTTGTTTGCTAAATGTCAGAATACTAATGCAAGGTTGTGCCTTTCTCTCTCTCACAGAGATTGCCAAATAATTCCTTTTTATTGCCTGTGGGACACTGCCAGATATCCTACATGTGCATGCATGATGCATACACACACACACACAGAGACAGACAGACACACACACACACACACACACACACACACACACACGAACTTTATGTGCCAAGAGTTAATTACACATAAATGTGCAGAAATGCTGTCCTACTTCTGTCATTAACTTTTCACAATTTTCTGTGATCACTGTAAGCAGAATTTTGCCTTCCTTCCCAATTGTACTACTGTTATCCTCTTAATATTCTGGAAAGGTAAATGATTGTTCAGCCAGAACTTGAAATAATAGCAAATAATATAGTAGACACTTTAAAATAAATTACATTATAAAATATTTACAGCCCAGACTTCTGGGGAGAAAAGTAAGTCTAAAATGTTTTTTTTTTTCTTTGTCTACATTAAGAAACTTGCTTCCTGTAAAGTGTGTGTGTGTGGGAGGGAGATACAAGAGGGAAGATTCCGCCTGTAGATGTAAAGGGATAAGAGGGGAAGATTCCTCCTGTAGATGTTTATCTTCCATATTATGTACCGGGGTGAAGTCAGCTGACCTTTCTGCCACTAATTGTATTTTGTTTTCCGTATAGGTTATAAAATGGCATTGTACAACAGATGGGGAAATGCCAGGCACTGACACAGTGCATTTCAAACCATGTTATCTTCTTTTTCTTGACTGTACAGCACAATGCAAAACAGAAAATGCAGATAATGCCTGAATTATTGGTGGGGAGGAGGGAGGAGAAGGGCCTTTTGGCTGAATGAGAGAAGTGCAGACTTGGAAGAGACCTGAAGGTCAATTCATACAATCTCCAGCCCTGAAGCAGGGCTCTCCACAGCTAAAGAAAGCTAAAAGCTTAATCCATGCTGTCCATTGTGTAGTGGAAAGCAGCATGGACCTGAAGTATATTATGCCAGAAGCACCTGTCAAAGTGCCTCCAGATGGCTCTAATTTACAGTCCCTGAAATCCAGACAAATAGGAGTTTTAGCCAGGGATGGGTGAAGAAGTTCACTTCAGTTTGTTTTTGATAAGAATTTACCCAAATTCACAAATTTCTTCATATTTGGGACAGAAATAACTTGAGGTTAAAAGAATCGAATGTGGGAGAAACCAAAACTGACAGATTTGTCCATCCAAACCTAGGGCTTTGAGTCCTTGGCTCTTCAAAATCTTGCTTTGTATCTCTGTGAATTCAACCATATTGGTGCTTAATTAGGATTGTTCATCCATAACAGCTATATGGCAGGCCAGTTCAACATGGCCCTCTCATAGTCTCCAATTGCCCTGAAAATGCTGGGACCGTCACTGAAAACCCTTAAGCCGTCACATGAATTTGTAAGAGGTATGGTTAAGCAACATGAAGATGTGATCAAGAGGACGTGGCCAGGCATCATGAGGGCGTGGCCAAGGGTATGGCCAGGCAACCAAAGGGCATGGTCAAGTACAAAAGTTATTAGAGGAAACATGCAAAATCTTATATATTATAATTATTACATTATTATATTATCTATAATTTTATAATATTTTATAAGTGGCTTTTGTAATTTTTTTTAACCTTATTTAAACCCTTAATTGTTGACATCTGGTGTTTTTCATTGGGTGTGTGTGTCAGTGTTTGCAGGGCAATCTCTTTCTTTTTGTTTTAAAATTGTCAGGATTGGCACAAATTCAGCAGGTGAAGCTTACCCACCCACCCCACACCCTCAAACATGGAGCTTCAGAGAGAAGGGGAAGTTTCTTGCATTTCTTTTTGACACTGTAAACTCACCTGTTAGAGGCAAAGAGTCAGCTCTGTTAGGAAATAAAATCTTTGGCAATATAGAGATTGGAATCATGTGATAAATTCCCTCATTCACCTCTCCCTCTGCGCACGCGCACACATCCTCGCGTCTGTTCCTTCCCTGTTCTCTTTCTCTCCGTAGGCAGCCATTTGAGCCTAAACAGAGCTATCTTAAAGGAGCCATGGGCAAAATTGCAGCTAAGCTAAAACTTTTAGCGTAGCTGCAATTTTGCCCGTGGCCCCTTGAAGTAGCTTGCGGTTGCGGGAGGCAGGGGAATTAAGGACTCTGCCTAACAAAGTGAGAAGCCGTGATGGCTTAAGGGTTTTCAGGATGGTCACGGCATTTTCAGGGCAGTTGGAGACTATGCAACTATGCTTACTTTTTGCACCAGCCCTGCTGCCAGTGGTTGGCTTACATTTGTGTACTCTCTATGTACAAACCCCAGTCCCTGCTGCTTTTGGCATTTTGGGGGAATGCAGGTTCAGGGTGGGGAAGAAACTAGACAATTATGTTACTGCATACTTGAGGGGTTCTCCCATTTTATAGAAAACTTGGCCTAGCCTGGCGTTTCACCCTATTTTCCTGTGCAGAGCACAGGCAGTATGCCCTGTTGGAAAACGTAGGGGGAGTGATTCATGTTTCTTTTTTTAAAATACTCAAAAAAAAAAAGAAAACCTTTACTGCCCTTCTCTTAAGTCATAGCCTATTGGGTGGCCTTAAAAACAGCCTCTCTGTGCTTGCTATAGGAATTTCAGAGCTGTGGAAAATGTCAGTAAAACACTTGAGCTTTCAACACAGGATCTCCTTATTCCATAGAACTTACATACATCTACACATCTTGCATGCCTTTACACAACTGTGTGGGCTAATGATAATTGGTGTGTGTGTGGGAGGGAGGAGCCCTGTTATTAGCAATTAAAAAAAAGTTTAGAGAACCATAAAACATTACACAAATTGCTTTCTTGGTTTATCTGCAGGTATTAATTTGTATGCAATCCTTGACCTTTCCATCTAAATGATTTCAGTGCAATGTGTAATTTCAAAGACAGCCCAGCATATTGTTCCTAGGCTTTAAATTTATAGGAAGCTTAAGATCCCTGGGAATTGCAGAGCCTTCTAGACTTTCACTGAAGCCTTAGGATGCTAAATATTAGATATGTCCAATTCATCCTATGTATTTTGAAGATGACCACCAAAAGTTACATCTGAACATGAGGCACATTTATATTAGTTGCTTTTGTTAAAGGGAAATACTTCGCACTGTGCATAGTTGAACTATGGAATTTGCTGCCACGTGATGTAGTGATGGCTACCAACCTGACCTGAATGGCTTTAAAAGGGAATCAGACAAATCCATGGAGGATAAAGCTAATCAACAGCAAGTAGTCATGTTGGCTTTATATTATCACCAGCATCAGACACAGTTTGTCTGTTTAATACCAGTCATTGGGGAACATGAGCAGGAGGGTGCAGGAGGGTGCCATTGTGCTTGTGTCCTGCTTGTGAGCTTCTCGTAGGTATCTCATGGGCTACTGTGAGAACAATATAGAGGACTAGATAGGTCTTTGTTCTGATCCAGCTTTTATTATGATCTAGTACAGCTTTTATCATGTTCTTATGAGAGAAATAATTTTTGGAGAGTGAAGTCCAAATATCACCACATTTACACTACCAGTGACCTTCATGAGGTGTTGTCTCAACAGTGTTTTATTAAATTTATGCTTTTGATTGTACAGTGTAGTTTCAAAAAATCTTTAGAAGAACCATATATATATATATATATATATATATGCATATTACAAGTGTTTTGAAGGTGGACGATATTTTCATTAAATGTCTCATCAATGTATATTTTGCTTCCTTTACAGTGTCAGCCAAACCAAGGCCTCACAGTGATGAATACACAAAGAAGGTTCCTCCCCCTAAGCCAAAACGGAATCCAAACACTCAGCTCAGTGCATCTTTTGATGAGACATACATCAAAAAACATGGCCCCACAAAGTCAACCCTAAGTAGAGATGCCTCCTTATCACAGGTCAGTAGTCCTGCTCCAGATACAGAGGAAGAAGAACCGGTTTATATTGAAATGGTTGGAAATATACTAAGAGACTTCAAAAAAGATGAGGAGGACCAAAGTGAGGCAGTCTATGAGGAAATGAAATACCCCACCTTTGATGATGGAGGCCAAGATTCAAAGTGTCTATGTGAGTATGACCATCACAGCTGTTCCTCTCAGTGTGCTACTCCCACAGTGCCTGACCTTGATTTTACCAAGTCTTCAGTGCCATCCACTCCCAAGGGTGTGCTTTGTGATATCCCCCCACCATTTCCAAATTTGCTTTCTCACAGACCTCCACTCTTGGTATTCCCACCTGCACCAGTGCAATGCTCCCCAAATTCTGATGAATCTCCTTTAACACCACTGGAAGTCACAAAGCTTCCTGTGTTAGAAAATGTGTCTTATATCAAACAGCAAGCTGGAGCTTCACCGTCTTCACTGCCACCTCATACTCCAAGTCATCAAAAACTGGAGAAAGACCCGACAGCATCTCATGGAACTAGTACTCCAGGGCACTCATCTTCGCCTCCTCATCCTTCTACCTTATACAGAACACAGTCCCCCCATGGCTATCCTAAAAGCCACTCAGCCTCTCCCTCTCCTGTTAGTATGGGTCGGTCACTTACCCCCTTAAGTCTCAAAAGACCTCCTCCTTATGATTCCGTTCATTCAGGAAGTCTCTCAAGAAGTTCTCCATCAGTGCCTCATTCTACAGCCAGAAACATATTGCAAGAAGGAGGAAAATGGTAAATGCCTCTGTCAATACCTACGGGTCATCATCACAGAGTAGTTCACGATCTAGAACACCTACCAGTCCTCTAGAGGAATTAACCAGCCTTTTTACCTCAGGACGAAGTTTACTGAGGAAATCCTCCAGTGGAAGAAGATCTAAAGAGCCTGCAGAAAGTAAGTGTTTCAAATAATCTCCGCCTCCACCTCCTCCTCCTCCTCCTCCTCCTCCTCCTCCTCCTCCTCCTCCTCCTCCTCCTCCTCCTCCTCCTTTCCTACCATCACTGGTGTCATAATTTATCAAATTACCAGCAAATAACCAGATAACTCCCTAATATGAAGCATGCAGTAGTCCTAAAGTTGAAAGGCAACAGGTAATGTTTACCTTTTGTATACATAGTTTGCAGTTTCACTGATTTCAGTGTTTATGAAATGGTATTCAGTATTGCGGATATACTGTATCATAGATGAAGACAACATCAGGAACAAATCAGTTCATGTCAGATTGGGGAATTTGGTACCTCAATTAATATAGTGATGGGTAAATTTCCCTTAGCTTAATGTGGAATCTGTTTGCTTTTTAAAAGTGTATTTATTTGAAACATTTTCAAACTTTCTCAGTGAGCAGTGGAAAGCTCATCTATTTTCTAAGACTTTTCTTCTGGCTCGTAATGTTGGTGCATTCATGTTAGTGGTGCTGCGTGCACACACATGGCTGTATTATCCACTGAAAATTGTAGTTTAGTTTCACCTTCCCCACACCCACCCTACCACCCCAACCATGGTCAACATCTGCTTAGAAATCCAACGGTCACTGCCCACAAAAATAAATAAATGCTCAGGATCATCATCATCATCATCATCATCATCATCATCATCATCACATTTCTAATACATCACATTTCTTTGACTAATAGCCAATGCTCTGTGGGTGGTTCACAAAAATTAAAACCCTACAACACAATAAAAGATAATATAAGACCTTTAACATACACAAATTTAAAAGAGCTAAAAACAATTAACAATAAAATACCAGGACCCAATAAACCAATTAACTTAAAATTAAAAAGCCCCAGCTATGCTGTCAAATGCCCAGGAGTAGAGGAAAATCTTAACTTGATGCCAAAAAGATGACAATGTTGACATCACGTGCCCTTCACTGGGGAGACCATTCCAGAATCAGGGGGTCACCACCAAAAAGGCCCTCTGCCTTGTTGCCATCCTCCAAGCTTCCCTCAGAGGAAGCATTTGGAGGAGGACCTCAGATGTTGATTGCCTTGTATGGGTAGGTTCATACTAGAAAGTAGCTGGCTGCTCTATGCTCCCTGTGCATGCCAGGATCTCACTTAACATTCTGAACCAGAGAATATCTGGGAGAAATGGCACTCAAATTGTAATACAGCTGAACATTTCAAGCCTGACAAATTAATATACCAAATGAGGTAATTACAAATGTCAATGTCTTCACTGGAGGGCTCCTGCCCTGAAAGGCAGCCTAGAAACATTTTAAACAAACAAACAACACCATTGTTTATTGCTTAGTGCAACCAGTGGTCCACTATACTCCTACTAGGGACTGCAGGAGTTGTTTGGCTACACACAACTTAATCCCCAACCTGGTACTCCCTCTTAGTGAGTTTCCAGGGTTAGTTTAGAACTATTTAGCTATGGCCCTTTCCACTTCATGATTTAGTTGTATTTTTTTATGATCTGATTCTAACTTGTACAAGATTAATTGTACTTCAGTGCAATTCTGTTCAGAGTTGTCAACAGTAGTGACTTATCCCCAAAGTCACTAACATTGTATAAAACTTTATTTCATGTTCAAGAAGATAAAGAGGCTCCAAAACTGTGAAAACCCCACTGGAAGAAGCTCCTTGGAACTGTTTATTTATTTATTTTGTTTATTATATTTATACCCCGCCTTTTTTCCTGCAAGGAACCCAAGGTGGCTTACACAATCCTCCTCTCCATTTTATCCTCACAACAACCCTGTGAGGTAGGTTAGGCTGAGAGTCAGTGACTGGCCCAAAGTCACCCAGTGAGTTTCATGGCCGGGCGGGGACTAGAACCCGGATCTCCCGAGTCCCAGTCCAACACTCTCACCACTACGCCACACTGGCTGTTCAAATATATGCAAGGCTATGATTTCCATGTTTTTTCATGGGCAATTCTCATTTTCAGAGTTCACCCCCAACCATCCCTCTCCTATGGTTACTGGGGGCTCCCTTAAACTGAGACATGCTACAGATCCATTCATCCCAGTAGTGTCAACTTTGAGTGGAAATGCATTTCAAAAGTCTTGAAAGAGGCCTTTCCCAGCCCTGCCAACTTTAAGCTAACATATCAGGACCTGAATGTTGGGTTCTTGAATACCTGATGAAAATGTGCTCCTCCACTGAGCTTTCATCATTAGTTATCCTCTCTTCCTTCCTGCCTGACTTCTGTTTCTGAAACATTTAGTGCATGGTATAATAAGTTCAGGGGCTGTCTTTAATGATACCACGAAGGCTAGAAACTTGTTGTTGTTTTTTTAAAATCATTCTTACCAGGTGAAAGAGAAGCCTCACATTCTAAAGGTGCTTCTTGCTCCATGTTTGGTTGCTGCCTCAGCCTTCCAATTCTTTGTTTTCAAGGACAAGTTATGGATAAAAAGCTTAATTTTAGATGTTGTTATCTTCTAACATTTGGAAAGGTCTATGGACTAAATCAGAGGTGTTGATCCTGTTTAGGCCTGGTGGCTGAATTCAATTTTGGAGAAGTTCTTGGGCAGAGAATAATGGGTGGAGCCAAAGGGAAAAGGGATGGGCCAAAGGCAAAAGGGGCGGGGGCCAAAATACCAGCATATTTCAACATAAAGCGCTTACTGCCAGTAACTAAGCCTTAGAAGAGGCATTTCAACCTTTCAGAATGGGGGTGGAGGAATCTGCAAAAGAAAAGATGGGAAACTACCAAATGATTGGAGGTCAGAGGGAAAGGGGGGCACCACAGTGGAAGCTGGGGTCTCCAATGTCAGTGGGGCGGTTTATCCACTCTGGGCTTTAGTCTGAACTAAAGGAGCTACCCATGGTGCTGAACCCCACTCCCGACCTAGGTTCAGCACCATGGATAGCTCCTCTAAAGTTCAAAGTGAAACCCAGAGTGGATAAACCACCCCACTGACATTGAAGCCACCATCCTCCTCCACTGGAACTGGAGGACCCTGTAGAGCTGCACTGGGATCCCAGGCAGGCTGGAATTGGCCCACCGGCCTGAGGTTCAATACCCCTGGGCTAAATAAACACTTTTGGTTTGGTTACTTTTAAGTGGAAGGAGCCAATTAGGAGGCACACGGCTGTTTCAATGGGCTTCATTCCTTCTCCCCTTCATATTCTGTTGTCTCTTGTTTGCCTTCAGCATGTCAGAAATGCTTTTGATTCAGATCCTTGGGAAAATGAATCAAGTGCAGGCAGGAATTGTATTCTAAGCCTTTAGTAGCTTAGCGGAGTAAGTGAGCATGATGTACTTTCCCCTGCAGGTCCTATAAAATCACTTTATGAGTGAGTTTGAGGTATCTTGAAGCCTGTTTAGCTGAGATGCTTTTATTTGAGAAGGGTTTATTTTCTCGTCCTGGCGTTTATGTAGCGAGTGGCAATAAATTACTCCTTTCGGGCAGAAGAATGACATAGAAACCTCTCTGGGCTAAATGTACCTGATAACTGTGTGTTTATGGCATCATTGGCAGAAAGGCATGAGCCAAATGGCAGCTGCACATACATTGTGTGTAAGCCACATCCCCCTCTCTTTGGAACCCCTCTGCTCCAGTCATTTACACCTGGGGGGGGGGCTTGCTTGCCTCCATTTCTATGGGGCTCTGGGAGGATCTAGGAACACAAGAAGCTGCCATATACAGCAGCTCAGACTGTCCATGTCACCCCATATTGTGTACTCTGAGTGGCAGTGGATTTGCAGGGTCTCAAGTGGAGGTCTATGACATCGCATGCTACCTGATTCTTTTTAACTGGAAATGCCCGGAATTGAACCGGGACCCTTCTGCATGCAAAGGGTATGCTTTCCTACTTAGTTTTAGTCCCTTCCAATTAAGGGATTTACAGAGCAATCCAGTGGCCCCTAGACATTGTTTGAGGTGGGGACATAGGATACTGGGGGTTTATCCTTTGAGGCCATAGACAGAGCTAAAACCTTGGAGCGGGGGGGGGGAGGGAATCCTTGCCTGGATTTCCCATCCCTCCCAGCTGCCGTGGAAAGCTCCACAGCAAGGTCACTGTCATGACCTCGGGAGGGGAGGAAATGGGTGTTTGGGGGGCAGGACTGTGGGCAGGGAGGGGAGCAGACATGGATCCACAAGCGTCTCAGTTCCTGTCCCCATCTACATCTAGGTAGGCGAGCAAGAGGCCTGTCTAGCTCAAAATGCACAAACAGTGGATGGAGAGGCTGTAGAAGCCTCCACCTCTCCTCCCACCCTGCTTAGCTCTTGCCAGCAGGATAGATGGAGGGCTCGAAGACTGGAGCCCTCAATCTAGCAGATGTCGGCCCTGTAGGATTATGCCCTTAGGGCCAAACTAAATGTTCTGGCTAGCACACATGGTGGAGCCATGTGTGATAGTTTTCTTTACTTCTGTGTAAGGACATGCATCCCCCAATTCAAATCAGGACAATGGCGCTCTGGGAGAGGGGTGTTAAAACCTTCCCCAGTACTCATTTTTTTTCATCATTCCACTCCTACCCTTCCACAGGGGGTTAAAAAGAGAGAGAGAGAGAATGGTCCATTGACTCCAATAGAGCGTTTTCCTTTTTTTTATTTTTTTTTTAACTCTCCCATTGAGGGAGGGGGAAATTTCTTGAAAAAACTGAGGGGGGTGGGGGAAAAGGTGTAACACCCCTCTCCTGGAGCGCCATGGTCCTGATCTGAATCAAGGCTGTGCATGCTTACACAGAGGTAAAGAAAACTAGTACACATGGCTCCATCATGTGTGTTGGACAGAACATTTAGTCTAGCCCTTAACCTCCCTATCGGGGAATCAAACCCTGCTCTTCCATGTCATGTGATGGGTGTGGATGCTGGCCAATACGTTGATCCACTTTTTGAGGTAGCTGGGATTGCTGTGAAGGTTTCTGTTGGTGCTGTAAATTGTGGATTTACAGGCCTGTGGCTCACGCTGGCTCAGCTTGTCTGAGTGTGGAAAGCTAAGCAGGGTCAGGCCTGGTTGTTACTTGGATGGGAGACCCCTCCTCTAGTTTCCTGCATTGAGCAGGGGGTTGGACTCGATAGCCTTGTAGCCCCCTTCCAACTCTATGATCTATGAAATCTTTGAATGTGTGCTTATGTATGTGAGAAGGGTGACTCAAGCTGAGAGAGTGAGTCAGTGAAAGCATTTGCTTCATCTCTGTACAGTAGCTTGACAGCTTGCGGTCCATTATGTAAAATCATCATTCCAATGTTCATGTGTGTGAGTGTTTGGTCTAACCATTACAGTAATAAATACAAAATAAGATTGCGTGTGTGTGGGATGCAAGCAAAAGCAAGGACAGGGCTTTCTTCTTTTTTTCTTTTTGGTGAAATATATTACAACATTTAGGAATCATTAGAGTAAAGTGGTGAAGAAATGGTGAAGAAGTACAGATGGTAGGAAGTGTTACCGAAAACAGTATTTGTTAATAGGCAAAAACAGATCCATCATGAATAAAATAGATGGTGGTCTAGTGGCAACATCAAAGGCATTTCTTCTTTTTTAAAAAAATGATGAGATTTAAACACTGATATGTATAGGTGCATAGGCCAGACTCAAACCATTAGAACAGATTGGTTCCTATGTTTCCCTCTTAATGAGGCATCCTATGTTCTGAAGCCTCTCTGCCCCATCCAAATGTCTTGTTCCAACAGCTAATACAGGCACTTACCACTGAAGAATCAGCTCCCAACCTGGACCATGCCCATGCTGGTACTTTCTGGACCATACCTTGTCCCACACTCCCAGAAAGTGCAATACCTGCTGGACCCTCAGCATTAAGGTAGCAGATTTTCATTGTCTGATGGTATGGTAGTGGCTTTGCCCTCCTCCTTTCAACTGCATAGACTTTAAAGGGCACATGAGAGCCATTGTGCTGTAGTGGTTAGGTTGTCAGACTAGGACTGAGGAGTCCCAGGTTCAAATCCCCATTCAGCCAAGGCTCAAATTATTTCTAACTTTGCACATAAACTATACATATAAATTTGCATATGTGAATTTTATGCAAATTGCTGTCCTCCTTTTAATCATGTATTCCCTCTTTTTTGGTGATGCACAAATGGCCACCTTAAATTTTAGGGATGTGCAAATCAGCAAAACTCAAGCTTGCCAAAGTTCTCCAAAGTTCATCTAAAAGCTCATTCTAATTTAAGACCGTATCGGATTGTGTGCTTCATTTTTTTCCTTTTATAATTTTCCTTTGTTTTTTCCTATAATACATGGCCCAGGGTCTCGATCAGGTCAATGCCAAAGCCCCATTTTCAAGGGGGCTTCCTGGTGAAGCTAATTGGCTGGGGGAACCGGGGAAGCAGCTTGTGCATTGCAGCATGGCTGGCACATGGAAGTAGTAGCCAAAGCTCTCTCATTGCTTCTCCTATTCCCACATGGTGCACAAATGGTAAGCCAGGGACCAACACTTTCATCATTAAAATGAAGATTTCAGCAGTTGCATAAGTTCTATTATTATTATTATTATTATTATTATTATTATTATTATTGCCTGCAAAACCCATGAGTAGATGACAGTAGCCTGATATGTAAATACACCCATTTCAAATATGATTAGTCACTTTCAACCTCCTATGTGTATGTCACTTGACAGATAATTAAATTCTCCAACACCCAAGATTCACTTTGCATCCAGAAGTGGAAATGTTGAAGTTACCTAAATCTTCAGATGCCTGTGCCAAGTCCTGAAACCTTTTGAAAATGGGAGAGTGTAAAACTCCCCCCTCTCATGCCTGGCTGAAGACAAGAACATGATTTTTTTTAAAAAAAAATTTTAAAAAAAGAGTTGCAGGCTTTGAGAGACCCCTGCAGGGAAATTAAAGAGAGTAGCTTTACAATTATTACTCATCGCAAATTAAGATCTTAGGGATTTTGCTGAAGCTGACACAGCACACTAATCATTCTAATGGGTCTTACCGTAAAGTCCATTAAAAAATTTCTAGTAATGGTAATATTTGCATTCAAAGAAATGATGGTTTGTAAAGTTCCCAGGAAAATAAAATGATGAGCAAAGGTGCATATATTGTTACACAGGCCCTGGGTTTGGTTTCCTTAGCAGGAAGAGATCTGAGGTGCTTCCAGACGGATGGCTCCTAGCACTAACAATCAAGAGGCATTTTTCCAGCTCTTCCATTTTTTCTTCATTAACCAACTTTTCCTAGTAAGAAAAAAGATGAAAGAAGTGGTGGGAAAACAAGGGAGGTCTATGAACAGAAGATGACATCATCTGGACCCCTGTAAAATTCTGTGAATGAGGCAGGTCCATTGCACAAAGGCCTTGTCTGGAAGCGCCCCTAGAGACTTACAGCATTTCTGTAACATTTGACGAGTGTATTTACAAATATACAAGGTGAGCATGGTAGACATGGGAACACAGCTGATCAGTCTAGCAGTAGTGAAACCCACTGTTTCCATATCAGATCTCCAGAAAGAGACACCCCTGCATCCCCAGATGCTGTTAGCAGTTTACATAAGGGGCATGCAGAAGGTTGATCAGGATCTAGCGCAAGATCTCTGATGTTTTACAGTAGATCTCCAAGGAAATCTACCAGCAGATCCTCATCAACCTTCTGCATGCCCCTCCTATAAGCTGTTAACAGCATCTAGATTTATTATCTCTCCCTTATCCCCCCACCCATGTACTCATTATGAGCATCAGGAAGAAAACTCCGGTGACCCTTTGGCAATGCATTATTTCCAAGGGCTACTGCCATAAGAACATAAGAAGAGCCCTGCTGGATCAGACCAGGGGTTCATCTAATCCAGCATTCTGTTCACCCAGTGGCCACCCAGCTGCCGATAGGATCCCACAAGCAGGACATGAGTGCAACAGCACCCTCCCACCCATGTTCCCCAGCAACTGGTGTAAATAGGCATAATGCCATTGCATTATAGGCACAGAAAGTTAGTTCCATTGGCAGCTCCGCTTTTGACACAGCTCAAGGAGCAAGTCAACCTCCCTCATACGACCTCCCTGCATTTTTGGCTCTCATCAGACTGATTCATATCCTCAAAATTTGGAATATTTGACTTTTGAATTGTGGTCTCCTTCAAAGCGGCAACTATATATTACAGGTTGATATATGAACGGATGAGGCTTGGAATGAGTCTGAAGCTGTCACTGAGACCCATGACTGGATATTGCCTACCTGAACTTTACTCAGCATGTACAACTGTATGTGCTAAGGATGCTCAAATAAGGAGGCACAGTGTGTGAGGTGCAAAATGAGACCACCCGTGAAGTTGCAGTGGGCCCTGATGAAAGTTTTGTCAACATCCTGAGAGGTCTTGAGGGAATATCATTCCAGAGTTTGCTGGGGTGGAATATTTCATGAGATGATATCAGCCCACTCTGTTAATATTGAAAAAGGTACAAGTATGCCTTGATGCATAGAATCAAAAGTGCAGCAGCATTTGAAGACCTTCCTGAACAAAACAGATAATCATGGGGATGGAGATGTGGAGCTCCACATCCACAGTAGTTGCAAGAGGGCAGTTCCATAGGTTCAGCAGTAGGTGTTCAGCCCACTGCTGCACATACAAATAATTGGATTGGGGTGTCATTTGTATATCTCCTAGATGTAGGGCATTTGCACCCTGAAATGACCTCTTGCATGTACAGAGGATGTGTTCCTAGGGATGTGTGTGGAGCTCGATTGGGGGATGGAAGTCCAGGGAACTCGCCGGGCTGGACCCCTCAAGCTCTGCTCGGCCTACCTGCTTCCCTGGCTCGACTTGCGTTCTCGCAAGCTGAGCCAGGGAAGCGACTTCCGGGTTCCTGGCGCTGTTTTTTACATAGAAAATGGCATAAGATACGTTAAAAACGGCCGCGATTTGTGCAAGTTACACAAATTGCGGCCACGTTTAATGTTTCTTAAGCCATTTTCTATGTAAAAAATGTAGAAGTCTGGCAAGCACCTCGGCTGGCGCTCACTTTTGGCCCAGCTTGGCAGGTGCAGTGGCAGCGCTTGCTGAGCGCCCAGCGAGTCGGGTGGTGGGTAGATCGCCCACCCTTAAATTTGTGATCTGTATAAAGGGATGTACGAGGGTTTTGTTTCTGTTTGCAAATCATGCGGACATATCCCATTTGCAATCTTGAACATGAAAGCAAACAGAAGCACGTTTTTTGTTTTTTGTTTGGACAATTGTTTGTGAATTCCAGGATTTGCGGTCATGTTCAAAAATGTGTATTTTTTAAAAAAATGAACACTTTGAAATGCACATTTTAAAATATATATGCAGTTTCATGCTTTAGTCAATGAGAGGAAAGCATGCACTTTTGAAAAATGCACACAGGAATATGCACTTTTCCCATTTGGACAAGCTGAAAAACAGGTCAAGCATGAAAATAGAAGTGCACTGACCTGAGGTTCAAAGTGATTTTCAGAAAATTTAGGAGAGCTCAAAAATTGTTGGTTCTCCCATTCCTGTGTATATACAGATCACCTTTCACTTGATTGGGGTCACTGCACTTTGAATCTTCAGATCTCTAGGTTTCAGTGTCATCTCTCCAGCACCAACACTTTAGTGGTAAAGAGGAAAGAGAGGCAGGTGACTTGGATGTATCATGATAGGGTCAAGATTATATAATCTCTGTTGCCACTACAGCGGCTGCACATATTCTGCTGCTGTCAGTTTGGCAATGGATCCATTCCACTTTGGCATGAGCAGGCCTTGGATTGACAATTTTATTTTCCATGCCCTCACAGGGCAGAGACTTAGGGATGTGTGAAATCTGTTTCATTGGTGTTGTTTTTTTTACCAGAATTTGCCCAATTTGCACAGCATGGGCCCAAACAGAGACTCAAATACAATGTGCAGCTGAAGTTCATACACTTCCAAGATTGTGATGTGACTTGTGGGCAAAAAAGTGAATTCAACAACATGTGTACATTTGGGAAAATGTGCGTGAAAAATGCGTACTTTTTTTTTAAGTGCACAAACACACTTTAATCAATGCAAGAAGGATGGGTGCATAATTGATGTGTACATTTGGGGAAATATGCATGAAAATACACAGAAATTTTCATTTGAAAAGAAAAAAACCAAAGCTCACTATTTGATACAGACACAGGCTG
Source organism: Shinisaurus crocodilurus (assembly GCA_021292165.1). Taxonomy (NCBI): domain Eukaryota; kingdom Metazoa; phylum Chordata; class Lepidosauria; order Squamata; family Shinisauridae; genus Shinisaurus; species Shinisaurus crocodilurus. The sequence goes on along the minus strand of CM037878.1, from coordinate 45,123,949 downwards.
GAACAAGCTTCCAGGTGCAATTCAGAGAAGCTTGACAAGCTTGAGTTTTGCTGATTCTCACATGCCTACGCACAGGAGGCAAAAACAAACTATGACTTCTATCCCAATGACAATGCAGGGTGAAGGGGAAACATTCCTACACACACCCCTAAACAGTGCCCAGCTGCTCCCATACTGTGCGTACTGTGGACATTGGTGGGTGCCATGCTACTCTAGCAAGTGTGCTGTGGAGGTGGGTCTCCTCTTTCAAATATGTTGATGATCTGACCTGCTGCTATTGGTGGCTTTGCCTGAAGCAGTGGCCTTCAAACCTCCTTGCTCCTCACCTCCTTCCTTTTTTACCTGTTGACTGCAAAGTTGCCCCCGTTGCACCAATGATGCAGGGATATAGAAAGGAATATACAATCAATGTATATGTGTGGCTTCACTTGCATGCATGTTGGGTGAGTCTCGCTGATTGGTGTATGCGAGTTCATTTCATTTGTTCACATATTCAGCCCACTTAACTATGCATGTTGATTTCAACAACTTCCCAGATGGTATCCCAGTCAGTATCACAGTAGGGATGAGGTAGGAAATAGGCATGTAGGAAATGTTGAAAGATGCAAATGATCAAAAAACACTTGCTGAGTAGACAAATTGCACTAATCTACATGGCTGTCTTTGTGGGTTTGAAGCCAACCTTTTACACTGATATGCAGTTACTACAAGTTCAACAGTTCACACAACAATACCTATGTACAAATGTGTGTATATGCTATGATTCTATATTATATTATATATGTGTATATAATGTGTATATACACATATATAATCATATAATGTGTATACACACACACACATACACACACACACACAAGAAGTTGAATGAACTTTCATGGTTGCAAACACCATGAGTCGGCAACCATGAGTTCATTCAAGTTCCACCATATAAATATATGTATATAGAATCGTATAATACAGTATCGTAGTAAACACACACACACACACACTCTGGGTATGAACACATGTACACAATCTTACAACCATACCCAAAAAGAATGCACATATAATGTGATGCCTGTACAGGCTTATTATGGATACTAACACATCCATTGTGAAATCACATGTAATAGTTTCCCTCATTGGGACACTGATTTTGTGTTTGGATCTATTTGATGAATTTAGGCTCATCATAAAAATCAATTTGTTCTTATACTGCAACAGGACATAGAATCAGTGAAGGGAACATAATTTCCTAACAAATGTAATTTGGGGTTTCTTTTTTATTTATTGTTGTTTCGGGCAGCTGCTGTTTGACACTGATGCACGCAGACTTCTTTATTTTTTCTCTTTGTTTACTCAACTGCTCAAGCTTGAGTTACAATTTATCCAACAGTTTTCCACGATTACAATCTCAGCACGAGGAATGACTGAAAAGACAACAAATGCTTGCAGGGTCTCGGTGAACACATTGCATGGCTGGGAGACTTTACTCTGTATGTGAGGGCTTCAAACAAGAGGGGGCACATTTAGGGCCCATGTTAAACATGGTAAATTTATTTATTTATTTCTTATATTTATTAATCGCCCATCTGGCCGGTCACCCAGCCACCCTTAAATATAGTAAAAATATATTTTAGCAGGATCTATCTTACTGTCAGTGTTCTGCACTATAGTAGCAAATGAGTTACAACTGAGTTTGCAAGTGCAGGTACTAAGCAATGTGACTTACATGATATTGGCCATGTTTGGGGGTGGGGGGTTGTTATCATTCCAGGCTTTGTTTTTTAAAAAACAATAAATTTCTCCTATCCATTCACAGCAGAAACATGCAGTTTAGGGGAAAGGCCATAACTCAGTGGTAGAGCACATGCTTTGCATGCAGAAGGTCCCATCCTAGCATCACCAATCTTGGGTAAAAGGGCTGAAGAAAGCATCCCTGCTGGAAGGTAGTAGCAGACCTGGTGGGAAACCCAGTGTCATAATACGAGCATCTGTTTGGCTGCCAGAAGGCTTTATAGCCAGGGGACTAGTTGGGAGAAATGGTCTATTCAAGAAGAGGGTGAAGATCCAGCTGAAAGCAATGATCCAACTGAGGACAAGGAAGGGGAGGGGCTGTCAATGAGCATTTAAGTCTCTCAGTCTCCTCTGGACTTTGCTGGCCTGGGTCAATAGCTCCTTTGAGTCATTACCTCCAGGACATAGGCAAGATGCTTTCAGTGGATCCTTGTGAGTGGTCCCACGCCCTTGATGCTGTCACTGTCAGCATTGCTCATTTGCTTGCCCTCTTCCTCTGGGCCCAATCCACATTACTGCCCAGAAGACTCATACTTCTCCTTGCTCACATGCTTGGAGAGGGCAGGTCAAGGCAACAACAGTATGGAGCAGCAAGGCCAGGGTACTTGACAATCAGCAGTAGGTCCCCCTGCTAGCGTGTGGACCTCAGCAGGTGCATGAAGATGTTGAGCCCTGCTGCCAGCTCTGTCCACAGAAGCTGATTTAAATATATGGCCTGCTGCAATAGCAATGGCAGGGGATCATACCCCCAAAGGGTGCAAGTTAAGGGTTAATTTGTCCTTAGATTTTTAAATCAGTTAATAGCACAGTATCAATGGTGATTCAGGGTGCAGAGCTTATTAATGGCTCTGGATGCATCAAAGAGACTTGGTTGCAAACAGGGATTGTAAGGTGGGAGAATGTTGCCTAGCAGCCAGGAGAAGCCAAATATGTTTCCTTTTTACCTGGCTTTCTTATGTATAAAAATACTAGGAGGTTTAGTAGTAGTGGTGGGTTCATTCTGTCACAAGCCTGGCTTGATTTACTCTGTTTTATACTACTGTTTTGTACTTCTGACTGCTTAGCCAAGGGACTATTTGTTTGACTCAGTAAAGTTTGCCAAGCCCTTCACTTTTATTCAACCACTTCTGCTAACATAGCTTGGCTCCACAGAATTGTGCAACTAGTTCAAATAACAAGGATGTTTGGGGTTGTGTTTGTCAAAGAGCAGTTGTCCATGCCTCATAAAAAGCCTCTTCTGAAACTGAGAGGAGTTGTAAAAGCAGTTTGTGATATGACTTATCATTTGCCATCAAAGAGGGAAAAACAGCAATTTCACTGGGTGGCAGATAGGAATGGACATATCTGTTTGTTTTCCTTTCTATAACATTCACATAATTTTAAGCACAAGTTTAATTCATCCCTTAACAACAACAATAACAACAACAACAAAAGAGGACATATGAAAATTTGTATTCATTTTCGTGTGCATGAAGTTTCTCTCAATAGATACATTTTTTGCAAGCAATTTCCCTAAATATATACCTTTTTGCATGCTATTTTCCCTAATGTATTCAGGCTTTGATTGGAGAACTGTAACACTTCATATATTAGTTTAGAAAGTGTGAATTAGGTTGGTTGGTTTGTATTCCAATGTGAAACATACACATTTCACCCCATCTCTAGTGAAAGGTGTACCCAAGCCCTTGGGCATACTAAAGTCACTCTTGGAGTTCTGTCCTGTATATTTGAAGCCCATACCAGGTTTCATCAACTAAGCATTTATCTTGTGTAAAAAATCAAAATTGCAAGTGATGCATTGGAAAATGTGGGTTTAGGGTTACATTTCATGTCCATGTCTGATCTTGGAGAATAAGGTCTGTAATGCATTCATTTTACTACAGTAATTTTAGTAATTTATCTCTACATGTCTGTTGGAGAAATGATATCCATTTATAGATCTTGGGCTTGTTCAAATATAAGAACACTAATAGTGAATATTTGTAAATGTGGAATTTGCCATTTTAAAATGTCATCTGGATGTTACAGACTCATAAATTTGGTTTGCAGCTGGCATGTAGATCTCTGCCAATTTGCTAATGAATGCAGAGGTTCTTCAATATTACAATCAAACTGCATTATATATGAAAGAGCTGCTATAGTTACTTCCTTATAATAGCCATTTAAAATGTATTGTGCACGTATGCACCATGGCAATCCAACAGAGAGTTAAGTGCACTTGTCCTTTGCCTCAACTGTTTTTGTTGTTGTTGTTGTTGTTATTTTGGACTGTGGCCCATATGATCTAAATAATGTTGGATGGGTAAGATGATGGTGGTACCAGCATCATCATCATCATCAGCAGCAGCAGCAGCAGCAGCAGCAGGAGGTAAAGCTTAACGGCAAGGGGACAACTGAAAAGATGACTGGGAGGTGGGAAATCTATCTATTCAAAGGTTGGTTCCTAGAATCAATCAATTTGTTTAGGGCTCATTCAGGTCTTATCTGAAGCTTCATGCACAATACATGTAGATGCAGGGTGCACTTCAGAAAGGAGGGGCGGGTTTTCACTGCTCCCTCCCTTGGCATCTTTTTAACAACCTTTTCAAGAAACGCAGGGATACGGTGCATAAATCCATCATCAGGGCAACCAAAGTGACGCCCCCTTCTCCAATCCAGTTGTATGCAATTAACCAATTAGGGCAGACTGGGGGTGTGCTTTCAGATATGCATCCCACTGAAAGTAATGGAATGTGGATGGAGATCCAGTTGTGGATGTCATTCATCTGTATTGCATTACTTGGAGTGTGATTTTATGTTTTTATATGTGTAAGTGGATCATATAAAACTATACAACCCTTCATCAGAAATTCTGTGGCAGCTTACAAAACATTAAAACCCACAAAATATGAGATACAATAATAACAACTCAGGACAACAATGAAATAGTCATTAAAAACCACGGCAAGCCAAGTTTTTTTTAAACAAGTTTAAAATAATTAAAAGGCCAAGGAGAATTTAAAAATATCTTCACCTGGCACTTAAAGGATAACAATGGAAGGGGAATCTGGAGGGGAGCATCTGTAGATGACTGCAATGTATGGGCAGGTTGCTTTGTGAGCAGGCTTTCCTTCAGGTATGGGATGTATGTCCACATCCACCTTGTGCCCCAGCTAGCCCTGAATAACTTGAGGTGAATGTCTTGCCATGCAGCACTGGCAGGTGATGAGATCACCATCATAGCATGGCAAGACAGGGAGTGTCATCCTTGTTGCCAGGGCAACAGGGATGTATGTCCTCTTCCTGCCATATCAAGTGAAAGGCAGTGGGAGGCTTCATTTGCCCTCTGATTGGCTGCATGAAGCCATGACATCATCATGTTCACTACATGATTCTTAGGGTCATTCAGTGAAGAAGAAAGAAACCTAAACTGTTGAGGAAGCAGTAGCATTTCACAGCTGCAACCAGATACAACCCCTCCCCCCCCAAAGTGAAAGACCAATAAAGTTGGATATTATTGTGGGGCTTTTTCACCCCATCAAAAGCACCGCCTTTTGAGAGCTGAACTTTATGAAACTGTGGCAGGTTCTTATCCTTCAAAATTGTACATGTTGAGTCCTTGAGGTGAGTGAGAATATTCAATGTGAGAGGGACAGTCATCAGTATCTGACATAGTCCTGCAAGATCAACCAAAGAAAAATGAGCAAGCAAACCTGTACAAAACATGGTAGCACTGTAATGTCTGTAGACCTCAGGAAAACTACATATCCCAAGAGCCATCATCAGGACCTTTCTTTATGGAGAGGGAAGGGAGAGACCTTCTAATTCCCTTTCTGCACGGACAGAGCTCCACTTCCACCAGCCAGTAAGTGGGATTTAAAAGGAAGGCAGACAGAGTTTGGGGGATTGGGGGGAATGGGTAGGTATGAGGGGGAGGTGGATTGGGGACTGGGTGTGTGGGTTAAATATGAGAATTCTTCTCTAGCTAGGATTAAAAACTTCTTTGAAGCAAGCATTACTACTTCCTCCCCACAACAAAAACTTGTCATCATCAGGCGATCACTCGTGACCGAGTAAGATTGTCTTCCGGGATAAAAGGAGGAAATTCTAAAGAAGATTGTGTAGACTCTAGCGATGGGTCCGTAAGTGACTGTGGAGGCCAATTCTAGATCCACACAGCTTCCCACAGTGAGGACACAGGTTACCAGATAGGAGATGGTCCTGTAAAGGATTCATTTGACGTGCTTTTCGCTTAGCACGTTTCTCCCTTTCACCTTGCACTCGGGCTTCTTCAAAGTCCATGGAACCTTTGTGAAAGGCCAACCTCCATTTAGATCGTTCATGGGCCAGAGCTTCCCAGTTTTCGATGTTTATATTGCATTTTTTTAGATTAGCCTTATGAACATCTTTAAACCTCTTATATTGACCACCGATATTCCGCTTTCCATTCTTGAGTTGGGAGTAAAGTAACTGCTTTGGGAGACGGCAGTCAGGCATTCGAACAACATGACCAGTCCACTGAAGTTGGCGTTGAAGGATCATTTTTTCAATGCTAGTAGTCTTTGCTTCTTCCAGTACACTGACATTTGTTCGTCTATCTTCCCAAGTAATTCGCAGGATTTTCCGGAGGCAACGTTGATGAAACCTTTCAAGGAGGTGGAAGTGACGTTTATAGATAGTCCATGTTTCGCAGGCATACAATAAAGTTGGTAATACAATGGCTTCATAAACCAGTGTTTTTGTCTTCTTACAAATATCCCGATCCTCGAACACTCTATGTTTCATTCGAGAAAATGCAGCACTTGTGGAGCTCAAACGATGCTGAATTTCACTGTCGATGTTAGCTGTAACAGAAAGATAGCTGCCAAGATAGAGAAAATGATCGACATTTTCCAGTATTGTCCCGCCAAGCTGGATAGATGGCATCACCAAAGGGTTAGCTTGCACTTGCTGATGAAGCACTTTGGTCTTTTTGATGTTAAGTGAGAGACCAAGTTTTTCGTATGCTTCTGCAAAAGCATTTAGGATAGTTTGGAGATCATCCTCTGAATGTGCGGAGACCACATTATCATCAGCATACTGAAGTTCCACAACGGAGGTTGTAATTACCTTACTTTTTGCTTTCAGCCTGCTGAGATTAAAAAGCTTTCCATCTGTTCGATATATAATTCCCACACCAGTGGGAAGTTTCCCCTTGACAAGATGTAAAACCATGGCGATGAAAATGGCAAATAATGTTGGGGCGATAACACATCCCTGTTTAACACCTGATCCCACTTTAAATGGAGCACCATGAGAGCCGTTGTTGTCCAAAACCGTTGCCGTCATGTTGTCATGGAGAAGTCGCAAGATATTCACAAATTTATTGGGGCATCCAATTTTCATAAGGATAGTCCAGAGAGCTGTACGGTCTACAGTATCAAAGGCCTTAGCCAAATCGATAAATGCCATATAAAGGGGTTGATTTTGCTCCCGGCATTTTTCTTGGAGCTGACGTGCAGTAAAAATCATGTCTACTGTCCCTCTAGAGGGGCGGAAACCATATTGAGTTTCAGGGAGGATCTCTTCTGAAATAGATAGAAGACGGTTTGCGAGAATCCTAGCAAATGTTTTACCTGCGGTTGCTAAGAGAGAAATGCCCCGATAGTTTCCACAGTCTGTTCTATCACCCTTCTTAAAGAGGGTGATAATTATGGCATCCCTGAAGTCTTCTGGGATCTCTTCTCTTATCCAGATTTTTTCAATGAGTTTATGAAGATGTTGTACATGTTCGGGGCCCCCTTCTTTAAAGATTTCAGCAGGAATCCCATCTGGTCCACTAGCTTTGTTGTTCTTCATTTGATTAATGGCTTTTTTTACTTCATCCAAAGTGGGGAGTATTGCAAGTTCCTCTTTAATTTGTTTTTGTGGGATTTGCGAAAAAATCTCATTATCCACCTTAGATTTACGATTTAAAAGGTCATAATAATGCTCTTTCCAACGCAGTGCAATAGACTCTTTGTCTTTTAAGAGTTTGGTGCCATCTTTTGATTGTAAAGGGTTTGTACCATAGGTTTTTGGTCCATAAATGGCCCTTGTGGCCTTAAAAAAGCCCCGTGCATCATGAGATTCTGCAAGTTGTTGAATTTCCTCAGCTTTCTTTTTCCACCAAGTGTTCTTAAGTTCTCTTGTTCTTCTTTGGACCTCAGCCTTTGCGCTAGCATAGGTTTTTTTCTTGGCAGCGCAGTTAATATCATTTTGCCATATTTGGAAGGCTTTCCTTTTTTGGTCAATTATATATTTAATCTCATTATCATTTTCATCAAACCAATCCTGATGTTTCTTAGTTTCATATCCAATAGTTTGTTCACAAGCTGCAGTAATGGAGGTTTTCAGCTTAGACCAATGGTCCTCAATGTTGTCAGGAGGTTCCGTAGGTAGATGTTCCTTAAGAAGTGATTGAAGACGAGTTTGCTTAATAGGATCTTGAAGGACTTGGATGTTCATTTTACGCCTTGGTTTCCTTCCTTGAAGCCTACGTTGGGGAGCAATGTTGATAACCATTGTGGACCGGATTAGTCGGTGGTCTGTCCAGCAGTCGTCGGCACTCACCATGGCCCTAGTAAGAAGTACATCGCGGCGATCTCTAACACGGACAATTACATAATCCAGAAGATGCCAGTGCTTTGACCCATGATGCTTTAAAGCATCATGGGTGCTGCCATGATGTTTTAAGCTTATTCTTTTGTCGAAAGAGCGTGTTTGTAATAGTGAGATTATGCTCTGCACATATAGACAAAAGTAAGAGTCCGTTCGGGTTGCTATTACCAACTCCGTCTTTTCCAATAGTTTCTGGCCATAAATCAGAGTCACGCCCGACTCTTGCGTTAAGATCGCCCAGGAGGATAATTTTATCCTCCTTAGGTATCTCTGACAGGAGAGTGTCCAACTGGCTATAAAAACTTTCCTTGATGTCATCATCAGCATCTAATGTTGGTGCATAAGCGCTCAAAATAGTTACCTGTTGGTTATTGGCGAGCTTTAATCGAAGAGTTATCAGGCGTTCGTTAATGCCAGTAGGAACTTCTGACAAAGAGTTCACTAGTTCATTTTTGATGGCAAAGCCTACTCCATGTATTCGTCGGTCCTGCTCAGGTAGTCCTTTCCAGAAGAAGGTATAACCTCCTTTTTCTTCTTTCAACTGTCCCTCTCCTGCCCTTCGAGTTTCTTGAAGTGCTGCTATGTCAATTTTAAACCGTCTCAGCTCCCTTGCAATAATAGCAGTCCTACGCTCAGGGCGTTCACTATCTATGTTATCCAGCAATGTCCGTATATTCCATGTTCCAAAATTCAAATGTCTTTTTCGACCGCTAAAATGGTGACCCCACTGGACGCGGTAATCCAGTCAGGGGAGAAAGAGGTAGACTATGTTTAGGGCACCTTTTCTAGCCCCCTCCCCATACGGGGTGAGCAGAGTGGATCCTAAATAGGGCTGCTCAATCATGGATACAGCTGCCGAGCTGCTCGACTACCTCGTTCCTTGAACAGGGCGACTGAGTCTGCATCCACCGCCCATGTGCTGGTCCATGGCTAGGGGCTTCCAGATTCACAGTCCTGCCCCCGTCGCCGTTCGCCAGTCGCCATGGGACTTTTTTTATGTTTGTTTGGTTGGGTTGGGTTGGGTTGGGTTGGATGGGTTGGGTTGGAAGACGCCTGTGCGTGAAACTGTTTTATGTGGGGAGATCGGTGCACAACGAATCACCACACAAACTTGACAGAGTACGGCAGAGATCCAATGGCACGGTTACCCTGACGATTGGAAAACCATTCTCTGCTGCAGCCTTCATCCGCCTTCACAGCCGTTGTAATTTAGGTTTAATTATCTTCCGCCTGTTCTGCCGTTGAGGACTTTGTTTTGGATCGTTCTTTGTCTGGTTCCTCTCCCCGGACCTTACCGCTATGGGTGACCCTACTGGGAGTACATAGCTCCCGACGGCATTGCTCACAGGATTCATCGGAACACGCAAGCCCACTCACCACTTCAAGGTGACGATCCGGCGAGGGGTGTATCTAAGCCTCAGAAGTACAAGTTTTTTTGCCTGCATCTCTGAGCTCCAGGTGGCCAATGATCATCATAAGTCAAGCTGATGTATTCTATGCAAGTTGTACCCTTCAAATAGAGCTCAAGAATGGCCCCAAGTAGACTTCCACCTTGAGAGCCAAAAAAAGCCTTTTCTGCTTTCAAAAACCTGTCCATAAGGAACATAGGGCTGATTCACATAACTGTACTGTACATGTTGAAGTCACCATGTATTGATGTATCAGAAAATGTTAATGTGGAAGATGAAATGTTCTGCCACATGGCAAGGTCCCAAAGCCAGGACACAACAAATCGTGATATTGATGCAAGGGTAGCATTTACAAGGCTGGTTTATCACACCAAAATCCATGAACTAGGCATTAGTGGCTGATTGTACGCATTAGTGGCTGATTGTACAAATCAGCTCCCAGGGGGCTGCTCAGGAGTCATTCCACTAGCAGTTTGTGAATGCACCAGTTTACAGTTTGTAAGATGCAGGAGCTGTTCAGCATGCTATTGCTAGGTTGCTGCCTGGGTCAGTGTGACCTTGTTTTGCTGTAGTGCTGCTTGAAAGTGCCTTCGTTTTATTAATGTACTTGGGAAAAACTGGCCCTCATTGTAACCTTAAATTAAAAAATGCTTTCTGCTAAGATGATTTATGATTTATTTAGATTTATAATAGATGGGGGGGAGATGAATGAATAATACATGCATCATTATCTGATACATTTTGGATTACTTAGAGAAGACTAGCTGAGAGTTGCCCTCATTTACAGTTCCTCTGATTGTGTCTTGTTTGCCTCCTTAAAAGAGATTCGGCTCTTTGTCACTCAGCATTATAACAGCCAGGCGCTGGAATTAGTATGTGCTAAGGAGGCTTGCACCAGATTGACTAGGTAGAGCATATTCATTTGAATGATAGAGTTTTAGCTAAAGCATTTTCCCGGCTCCAATTCATCAGCTTGCTTTAGTTTTGTAGAGCTGACCCGAAATTTCTCAGAAGTAATTTTTTTTTCTGAGAATGTTACTGAGATTTTGCTTTTCTCCCATGGCCCCTGAACATCCATCCCAGAAAAAAAGCACACACTTTTTCAGAATTTTCCCAGAACATTTCCCACCATGTTTTTGTGGTGAATGCCTCCCTACACACACACACACACACACACACACACACACAGAGTGACTGTTCGCACAACACGATAAGCCATGGTGGGTGGGTTGTGAGCCATGTTTGTTTCAGAGTGGCTTGTCATGTTGCCCAAACGGTCAAACCTGGCAGCATGGTTTGTTAACTATGCACACAAGCCACTCTGGGCAGGTTCAGACAGACAACACAACAAACCACTCTGAAACAAAAATGGCTCACAACCCAACATGGCTTATCGTGTTGTGTGAACCCAGTCAATGTCTTGGAACAATGCTAGGCTGGGGGCATTTGTAGAATGCAAAATGGTGGCCAGGCGGCCAACACAGTGGATGCAGCAAAGAATAAACCCTAGGAAAAAGGAAAGAAGCTGTGGTAGAAGCTGTGGCTCCAATGTCAGTGGGGCTGTGTATCAGCTCTAAAGCTTACTCTGAACATTTAAGGAGCTATCCATGGTGCTGAAGCCTAACCCAAAATAAGTTCAGCACCATGGATAGCTCCTTAAAAGTTTGGAATGAAATCCAGAGCAGATACACAGCCTCGCTGACATTGGAGCCACCAACCTTCACTGAGTACCACAGCTTGTGACCTTGGAGATGCAGCTGGCACAGTTCTTTCCATGCCAGCTGTGGGTAGGGGAAGATGCTCAGAGTGCGGAGACCTAGCTACGAGGTTGGAGCAATTTTGCAACCTTGTAGCTGGGTCTCCGAAAAATCCTATGGCCATCTAGACACTGTCTAGCAGCCATAGGATTGCGCTGCAAATGACTCTGTCATCATTGCTGCAAGAGCTACTTGTCTGTGCCAGCATGTATGGCCTGTGAGGTGCATTTGGCTAGCAATGCCCTATGTTGTGTAGTCCTGCCATTCATATTTCTGTTGTGCATTGAAGTGATATGTACATCAGACCCAGAACTACCATGAAAGGGCTAGATTTGAGAATCTTAACATGTGCCTTAGTCACTGATCAATGGATGAATCTGGCATAAGTTCAGGTGCTACACCAAGAGAGAATCATCAGCACATGGGATTATGTACATTTTGCCACCCAATATAAAACTATCACAGATTTCTCTGCTGGCACTGTATTACTCCTTGGTATGGTTACAAGAGAAAAACTACTAAGGAAATTCTAGATAGTTGTTCAAGTATCAAGAGGTGAGAAGCTTCTATGACAGACTTGTACAATTTATGATTACCTGACAGCTATACATGGTGACCTTCTGGTTTTGTTGCTTGTCTGGGTCTGCAAAAAGACGGGGGGACAGGTGTCAAGTGCCTGGCAAGCCCTGGGATTGGAGACCAGAAGGGAAGCACATGCTGGCTTCTGCCATCAGCCAGGGGACCTAGGATCACTGGGAGGCTGCACCCCCTGCTTCTCAGCCCAGGAATAACATTAAGCCAAGGGGGTGACCAACCTGACCCATTCATCGGCCAGAGAAGGAGCAGTTGCAGGGAGCTCGCTTCCTCCTCTCTGCCAGAAAGAACACTTGGCTCCAACTGCCTGTAGCCATGGGAAGGCAGAAGTAAGGGGAAAGAACACTTTGGCCCATCCATCCATGGGCCAAAAGAACAAGACTCTACAGCTATACATGGTGGCCTCCAGGATTTGCTGCCTATCTGCAAAAGGAGGGAGGGGGTTGCCAAGTGCCTGGCATGCCCTGGGACTGGAGAGCAGAAGGGAAGCAGACTCTGGCTTTTGCCAACAAGCAGGAACACCAGCAAGAGAAAATCAGCCTGGCCCAAAGTTCATTTAAATGCCCGCTTAAAGCTCACCACCTCCTTCTTGTCTTGAAAAACTGGCCTCCGTCTGCTTCCTTTTCCCTCCGCTCCCCTTCCCTTGTGTGTCTTTTCATTTTAGTTTGTAAGCCTGATGGCAGGGCCTGTCTCTCTTTTGTTTATTGATGTGAGCCACTATGGGAGACAATAATTGCTTGAAAAGTGGGATAAAAATGCAGTAAATAAGTAAGCCACAGTGGGATGCACCCAGCTTGGTGGATCAAAAGTTGTAGATTTCTGTGAGACTTTTATGTTCCAAATGCATAGGTATCTTCTTGACGAGAAGGAGCTCTTAGTTTCATGATGCCCTGTGGCAGCTGTGTAGTCAGTGTGGATGTTCATGAAGTGTTTGTGTGCTTATTGACTCAGATCTGCTTTTCCCAGTGTAAATGTAGAAGCTCAATTAAATTGTGCAGTGCCTACTATTGTCTTGTCTTTTCTATTTCAAAAACCCAGAGCAAAACCTGAGTGGCTTGAGTTGCTGCCTCCCCCCCCCCCAAGTATGAAGTAGGACCAGAGCACTATTTGGTCATTTGGTTCATGTGCGTACTGAACAAGAGGCCAGCAGGAACATGTAGGGCTAGCCCTGTCTCCTGAATCCACCTGCATGTGCTGGCCATGCCCCATGGCCAACATGTGATCAGCATCAGTCTGAAGGGTCAGCTTCAATGCATGTAGGGTTTCTTCCATGGGGATGGAAACCCTGGAAACCCTGTCCCTATGGAGGAAACCCTACACACATAGAAGGGCCCCCCTTCAGACTGATGCTGATCACATGTTAGCCAGAGGTAGCCATGTACCGATTTACTGAATTCATGGTAGCCATGTAGCAAATGACTGAATACAGCTATTAGGGATGGGAGGGCCAGGGATGCCGGAGCTTGCTGAAATTCTCTGAACTTCACTTCGAAGCTCACTTTAGCTTGCTCCCATTTTTATTTTCAGCCTGTTTTTCAGCTTGTTCAAATGGGGAAAACAAGCATTTTGAAATTGAAAATTGCACATTTCTGTGTGCATTTTTCAAAAGTGTACACTTTTTCCCACACTGAAAAATCTGTATTTTTTCGACTGCAATAAAAATAATAATACGTATTTTTGAAAATCTGTACTTTTTTTTTAACATAAACACAAATTTGGGAATTTGGTAACATTTCTCAGTGCTCCCACTGGAGTTTGTGATTGGGATTGTGAATGGAACATGTTCACGTGATTTGTAACCAGAAACAAAATTCTCATACCCAGGTGCATAGTTTCCAGTAACTGCTATTACCTAGCTAGAGTGACTGGCTATATATGTACTGTATTGTTTGGGGAACAGCAGATGGTTCCATCAACCGTCAGACACCTTCCTGTGACTTATGTGGAGTGTGATTAAATCTGGTGGAAGGAACCAAAACCAATTCTCAATCTTTGGATCCGGGGAAAAGATCCTAGATATCTGAAGACCAGACTTAACCTACAGGGGTGTATATTATTGGCCACAAAAAAACAACAACTTGGCACTGATATAATTGATACTACTCTAACTGCTCCATTTGAGCTGAAACTTCATTATTACTTGCAAAATTTTATGTGTGTGCTGATACATGTGGCAAGCACAGCACAGTAGAGCTGAGAATAATTAGACCATAGAAAAGAAGCCAACCTTTGATTCAGATGATGCAGGAGATATCAAAGCATGGGCACACCAACTCATCTTTTCATATTCATCAAAGAATATTAAATCAGGAAAAAAGTTTGCCACGACACATACAGATAATAGAGGCCTCCTTAATGACGTTTTCAGAAAATGTAATTTCCCTTAGTTTATGTCCCCCCATCCCCACGCCACCACTCTGTATCTTATAAGGTTTGGAAAATAGCAATGTTTTTAAGGTTGTGTTTTGTCTTCCTGATACATATCATCCAATAACAATGTTCTTTGGGCAAAGAATGGACTCTGTGAGATGGTAGACTGATCCAGACTGTTTCATTTCTTTTAGCTTTATTAGTTTTTAGATAAACTCCGAAATGAAGCTCGCCATGTAAATATATTAACTGCCCTGTCAACTGCAAAAACTGCTTTTCCGTACAGGGAATGGCCTCAAGAATAGATTAACAGAATTGGTTCATGCTACTGATGATTTCTTTTCTACATGCAACATTTTACCCAATGCATTCCACTAGGGTATTGGTCAATGTTTTGGATTGGTGGCCAAAACCACTTGGAATCCTGGGTTAGAAATCATGGCTACTTCGATAAGTGCCAGTTTTGCACTCATCCTTTCCATCCATAGGTGGGTTCAGCCCTCCAACCTGGAAAGTTATTTTGCAATGTTGACATGACAATATGAGGAACTGCATGCTGCCATTGCTGAGAACCACAGACAAATTGCACCCCAACCAGATTTATTTTTCTGTGGTGGGATTAGGAATGGATGAATTGAGTTCCACCTCAAAGCTCAATCCGTCTCATTTCCATATTTCCGATTGTGAGCTTTTTTCTTTGTTCAGAGAGGAAAAGCTATGCTGGCTGGGGCATGCTGGGAGTTGTAGGCCAAAAACATCTGGGTGGGGACCCAAGGTTGGAGAACACTGGACTAAACCACGAAAATGCACATTTTTCAAGTACACATTTTTCTACAGGACCAGCATCACAATCTTGGGAATGTATGAGCTCTGCCCAGAAAATGCATTCATGTTCTGGGTGTGGGAACAGGGCAAGTTCCGGTCACAAACAAACCAGAATGAAATTCTTGTACATCCCCAGGTGGGATGCTGCAAAATATGAGTCTATGGCCAAACATGAGGAAACAATGGGAGATCCATGATTGAATCCTATGGTGGGCTTTTGTTTGTTTGTTTGTTTGTTTGTTTGTTTGTTTGTTTAAGATTAAAGCAACTGGAGAAGGGACTGAATTGAGTTGGAGCTGTGGTGCTGTGTGTGTGTGTGTGTGTGTGTGTGTGTGTGTGTTTAAAAAAGCTCTTTCCCCCACGACAATTTCCAAATCCAAATAGATTTCTAAGGGTGCAATCCTATGCATCTTTAGACAGAAAAAAGACCTACAATTTCCAGCATGCCCCAGCCAACCATGCCTTTTTTCTGTCTAAACATGTGTAAGATTGCACCTTAAGCAGCCATTTGTCCCATAGAGGGGGAAATGTATAAGTACTCCCAGTCAGATTGAGGAGAATGATTTAGACTGGGGAAATGGCAGAGAGAAAGGGTTTACCTCTCTCAGCGCCTTGACACAATTCTCCCTCCCCGCTTCCTGCAGCTGCTTTCAACATTTTTTTTTAAAAGACTGTGGTTCCAGAGTGTGGTTCTGTTTCTTTGGTTCCTCTTTCCATTGGAATCAATGATAAAAAGTCAGGATTCATCCATCACTATCACAATATGTATGTATGTATGTATGTATTACATTTATATCCTGCTTTTTCCTACATGATTCCCCCTCCTCTCCATTTTATCCTCACAATAACCATGTGATGTAGGTTAGGCTGAGAGCCAGTGACTGAGCTTCATTTCACAGTGGGGATTTTAACCAGAGTCTCCCAAGTTCTAGTCCAGCACTCTAACCACTACACCACACTGGCTCTCAAGATTTGGAAGAACATAGCACACCATTGTGTTTCATTCTGCTGCTTACCTATATTTGTTTTATAGCTAATTTTGGGGCTGGGGAGCACAAGCAGAGCATAATTCTACAATTAATTCAGGAGATGACAAATACCTGTTCTGATTTGTACTTACCATTGAAAACTCCCCTCAGTACATGCTTCCAGACCACAGGAGAATTAGAACTGCAGAAGACCACTTAAGGCTATTAGACCACAAGCTTTTGACCATTAATCTTAGTCTAAATTAGACAGAGTCAACAGCATTTGAGGTCTTTCGTCTATGCCGTTGTGATCAGTCAGAGTTGCATTTGATCTAAGTGCTATTTCCCATTCATGATGTTGATGCACAGCACATATCACAGGAAAAAATGTGAGAAACAACAGGTTGCTCCCAACAGATCCTAATCATTAGGGATGAGGAAAACTGCTAAATGCCTGGTGCCACTGTAGAAAACTCATGCGCCCCAATTCTTCCAACATTTGATACCTCCCATGATCGAATATAGTGTGGCATCTCTTGGCTTGCTTATATCAGCTTCATATTATTCAGTCCGTATTTATGATGCTTCACGTGGACCAAAAATGATCTTGAATCAGAGTTCTCCCTAGTGAGTAATCATCAATGACAAAATTTACATACGTTTTCCTGTAAAATATATTTTATTTGATCACAGTATTTTACAAACATCTTATTTACCTGCAATTCTTCTACCTATCTTCTGAGTGCTCACAGGTATGATGTTGCAAAGTACAATTATAGCTATACTTTTTTTTAATAAGGTATGTTTAAAATCCTCAACTCTTTATTGCAGGGCTCTCCAACCTTGGGTCCCCAGATGTTGCTGGCCTACAGCTCCCAGCCACCCAGCCAGCATGGCTAATGGCAAGGGATTCTGGGAGCTGTAGTCCAGCAACATCTGGGGACCCAAGGTTAGAGAGCCCTGCTCTATTGATTATTGCATGCATTTACAGTAGAGCTCAATTAGCAGCACACTAAACTGAATAGGAAAAAAACAACAATGGAGAGTGTAGATGTAATCAATTTACACTGTATAATGGACTGTGACCTTTGCATATTTTGCAGAACCATTAGATGAACTGAAGATCAGGAGCCACAGCACTGAACCACTACCAAAGCTGGAAAACAAAGAAAGAGGAGGTCACCTTGGGACATCTTCCTCCAGAGAGCCAATAAAAGCTCAGGAATGGGATGGGACACCAGGACCCCCACTTGTGTCTAGTAGACTCGGAAGGTCTTCTGTTAGTCCAACCATGTTGGCAGGAAATAATAGCTCGGGTAAGTGGGAATATAAAAGAACCAAATATATATATACAAGAACTGACTTGCTAGATCAGATGTTATTCGCCATCTAGCACAAGGCTGGGCAGAAAGTAGATCTCCAGATGGTTTGGACTTCAACTCCAAGCATTCCTGACAACTGGCCATGCTGGCAGGGGGCAGGTGCTTCTGGGAAATGAAGTTCCAAACATCTGGTGATCTACCTTCTCCCCACCCCTGCAATACCTGGTCTTTAACAGTAACCTATACTGGATGCTACAGATTAAGACAAGAATGGAGCTCTCCATTCCCTGTCATTCACCTTCTGACAGCTTAACAGAACAGCATACTCCAAACCTTAAAATCTCTGCCTTTATTATTTTTTTCTAAGCTTGATATTTCTGTTCTCAATTAATTTGATAGTTTCTTGAGCAAAACTGTCTTGTTGCTGATCGTGACAAGACCTAGCCTCTGAAGGCAGCTGAGCTGAGACCTCTTAGTACTCTGCAAGGATCAAATCTTACTGGAGATCTTCACTAAGCTCTTATAACTGATGCAGCTGCTTTAAACTAGTGGAAGGCAGTGATGAATTCCCATAATAGTTATCTCTTTGCATCTTAATATTAGTTTAGTGCACATGTGTGTTCTGAGTTTCTTGCATGGTTATAACATGTTGATTGGACCCTGGATTATTCATACACAAGACACTTCATCTTGATTGGGTTGGCAGCTAACAATGTGATCAGTAAACCATCTCTTTGGATTGGGGTGGTAAAACAGATATGTGTGAGTGGTAACACAGCTGCTTATATATATAACTTGAAAATCAAACTGGTACTTGCTGTAGTGTAGACAGGCAGTTGTAATGATTTGTGTTCTTTAATTAGGGCAGGCTAGTCCTGTTCTTGTCAGTGGAGAAGCAATTCCCAGCCAAATATATTAGCCGAGTTAGCAGACAGCATGCAAAATTGGGCTTCACTCAAGCCCTGTTCAGTTATTCAGAAAGGGGTTAAACACAACACTCCAGCCCCACCCCTCTCCCTGCCTCATCATATTTGTTGCCCTCAGCTCATGGAGGGCGACAGTCTGAAGAGGAGAGCTTCCTCTATCCATGGAGGTTTTCCATGTGAGCCAGAATGCAGATTTTTAGGAAGCATTACATTATGCCTATGGGAGATTCCAAGGTGGTGGTCTAATAGCTTTATTGAACTGAAGTCAGCAAGCTTTCAGACTCCTCAGAGCTCTTTCTTACATCAGGGCATGAGAACACAGCAGCTCTTTGGTTCCATAGAAAGAGAGAAGCAAAATAGGTAAGACAATACCTACTGTGTTGAACCAACTTCTTTTGTTTGTTATATAGTGCTACTCCTGTGCTGGTCCCAGAACACCAGAGACAAAATAGGTAAGGTGATGCATCTTGCTAAAGTGATTTCTACCTAAATTAGAAGACTGAAAGTTTACACACACTCACCAATGGAAACTGGTCCAGCAACAGGTAAGTGTCTTTCTTACATTGTGAATCAGTTCTGTTGCTGAGTGTGTATAAGCTTCTCCCCTCCTACCCTTTAGGTCCCTAAAGTTGAGACAGTTACAAGAACAGAACACAAAGCAAAGTAATTCCTAATTTTACCTTTCATGACAGCAGAACAGGCTGAAGTTTTAAAATCAATTAGGCCACAATCCCACAGATGGTGTGGCACACTTACGCACATTGCTTTCAATGGCTTTAAGTGCACCTAACTCTGGGGTGGAATGTGCTGGAGGTATAAAATACAGAGATTAGAATTTAAAACTACTAGCACTCTTATCTGTTTCAGACACAGAAAAAGAAAGGTGCTATTATCCAGAGAAATTATTCCAGTATCAGAGGCAGTATGCCTATGTGTACCAGTTGCTGGGGAACATGGGTGGGAGGGTGCTATTGCATTCATGTCCTGCTTATGGGATCCTGTGGGCAGCTAGTTGACCACTGTGTGAACAGAATGCTGGACTAGATGGACCCTTGGTCTCATCCAACATGGCTCTTCTTATGTTCTTAAGGAGAACATGGTGAATGAATGTATATGAGCTGAGGATCAAGTGAAAGTAGCATATATATTTTTAGCTACAGTTATTACAAATTGCTAGGATTCAGGAAACCTAAGCAAAGAAAAATGTGGTCTCTTAATAACCTAAGATAGTGAACAAAATGGAATCAGGCAAAATGGCATTCCAGAGGCATTTAGACAGAGCATTTCTTCATGATAATCCAGAATAAGCAGAACCTATGAGATTATGTGTGCCCTTGAGTTTGAAATTAACCCCTATGTATGGCTTGTCATGGCAAGGTTTACTCAGCTATGAAATATTGACTATCTCTGATTTTGTATGTATCACGTCACCGTAGGGATGGGTGAGAAATTTGTTCTGCTAAGGTTTTTTTTTTTTGTTTGTTTGTTTGTTTTTAAGGATTGACCCAGTTTGCACCTCCTGAGCCTATAAGCGAGCCAAGACAGAGTTGCATACTAAAATCTGCATTTTTACAAGCTTTGTGATGCAGCTCATCCCGGGCAGGGGGGAATGGGCACAATATGTTCATATTAGTGGCAAGTACACACAAAATGCAGATATTTGGGGAAAGTGCGCAGAAAACTGCATTACAGCAATGGAAA
The DNA here is from genome assembly GCA_021292165.1 of Shinisaurus crocodilurus. Taxonomy (NCBI): domain Eukaryota; kingdom Metazoa; phylum Chordata; class Lepidosauria; order Squamata; family Shinisauridae; genus Shinisaurus; species Shinisaurus crocodilurus. The sequence goes on along the minus strand of CM037878.1, from coordinate 45,103,680 downwards.
CTGCTTGGGAAAATGCATACATTTGGGGAAATGAGCACAAATATATGATTTTGTATGGAATTTTTTTTTAGGCAAAAGTATGCAGAAATGGGATGGAACAAGCTTGACCTTAAAAATCCAACGATTTCAGTGAAAATAGGATTGACAGATCCATCCATCCCTAATTAGGTGTGCACATGTCTTTTGTCAGAGAAGAATTTTAACAGAGAATGGTTCTTGGACTAATCCCCCCTTCCCCTTGCCAGAAGGAGATGCCCAGCAAGCTGCTGTGGTGCAGGACACGGAATAATGGGCTCAAGTTACAGGAACCCAGATTCCACCTAAACATCAGAAAAAAAGTTTCTTGACTGTTAGAGCAATAAGACAATGGAACCAACTACCTAGGGAGGTGGTGGGCTCTCTCAATCTGGAGGCATTCAAGGTGCAGCTGGACAGCCCTCTGTCAGGGATGCTTTGACAAGGATTCCTGCATTGAGCAGGGGGTTGGACTCGATGGCCTTATAGGCCCCTTCCAACTCTACTTTTCTATGATTCTATGAAATAAAAGACTGAGCCTCGCTTGTATGAAGTTTTGTGTGCCATGCTTTCTGCAAGAGAAGGAACATAAAAGAACCAAAAGTTCAGGAGGTAAATGCAGTGGTGTAGTGGTAAATTTTGAAGTGCAAGCACTCATTATGACAGTCCCCACAGCCATGTCCCCAAGGACAATCCAGAAATGCAAGCAGCTGTGTTGATAATATCAACAAACTAGCAGTTTTTATCTGCACCAGGAGCAGGCTAATGGGCCATAGTTGCCCGTTTAAGACCTGTAGCTGGGAAAATTCATTTCCCCGCAGCTACTGTGACGATTGCAGCTAAACTCAGAGGGAACAGATAATTCTGAGGGGGTGGCAGACGACGTCAGCATCCCTGCTGATAAAAAAAAAATGCCAGCACTGAGTCGCTAGGAGCCCCACTGCACCATTGGGTAATGATACTTATATCTATCTGCAGTGCACATGAGAGGTCCTTAATTCCTAATTTGGAACTTCAGCTATAAAACAGAAGTGCAAAAAGCAAGTCTCAGAAAAGTAGTCCTCCAAGAATAAAAATGAAATTACAGAGATAGACTGGACTTGGCATGCCAACGCAGCCGCTTCTGTGCAGTTCCTCTTGCCTGCTGTGCGGATGGACGGCAGGATCTCTGCACCTGAGCAACTTAAGGACTCAGCAGTACCCAGCTGGTGCTGATGTTGCACGGTGGGACATAGGGCATTCATGCTACTCCTCTTATCTCTGGCATGAAACTGGAGGGCAGGCAGCCATGCTCCCCTCCGAGTCCTCCTCCATTCTGAGGTACAGCTGTGCATTCCTACAGTGTAGGATCTGGTTCACCTGATCCCTCCGTTGTTGAATCCACTTCTGCGTATAATGCCATTCAGTTAGGTTCAATTGCTCCCTGTACGCGTCAGTATAACCCATGCACTGGGATTCTGTACCTTTGAAAGTAGCTAATTCCCCTCTGAGTTTGTAAATATTAAGGTGACCTTGGATGCTGTGCTGATTATTGTATTTCAAAGCTACGTGTCATCCCCTCGTCTCTTGGATAATTTCTCAGGGATGTGTCTTCCCTGGTCTTCCCATCAAAGGGCTTTTTAGAGGAGTAGCTGTCAGTGATTTTTACACACAGCAGCCTCGAAAACATGCCACTGCTGCCTCAGTGAAGAAGAACCACAGGGAGTCCTCAAAGTGGGAGGCTTCCTGGAACTTAACTCTGGATGTTTTAAAGAGCCATTTCCAGAAGGCTGCTGTCAGGGAGGATAAGGTGTTTTGCATTGCCACCTACTGCTGGAAAGATGCACCACAACACATTTGAAGAGTCATTACACCTCCTATTGCTTCTTTGCGGTTTGCTGTTTACGGTAATTTCTTAACATTGCAAACCTGACACTTTGCCAAATCATTTAGCAGCCAGGCAGACTGTTTTTCTTTGCAAATAAAACCAGTGCTTACTTAGTAAAAGTTCTTAGGATTACAGAGCAATGCTCCCAATGCATTATTAATTTCAGATATTAACATACAAATGTCGACAAAAAAAGGACACTTGAGACATTTGGCTTAATTCACCTCTGCACAAGAATAGCAAATTTGATCTGCTGTGTGTGTGCGGGGGGGGGGGTTTGTTTTGTTTTTAAAGCAGGAGGAAATCATCTGCACTAATTTCCATCCCCGGTTTGTCAACAGATGAACCTAGGCCAGCTGTCCCTGCCAAAATAAGCTAGCCAGAGATACAGCTGAAATTAACAATTTGACCCTTGGTTATTTCACATTGTACTGCTATTGCTGCTACACAGGGCGAGCCCTAGAGTTTGGGGTATCTTGGACAGGAATTTGGATCTGGAAGCTCCTCCTTTACCCTCCTTTCTTTTTCTATGGGACAGGCATTATCACTTGGCATCCTTGGGCTGCTGGCACCTGCTCTGCCCCCCCCCCCCCATTAAAACCAAATTCCAGCCCAGCACCCTGTGTGCTCAGTGACTGGGTCTAGCTGACATATTAATTTCCCATAAAGCCCCTGACATAGCATCACTCTGGGGTATTATGGGAAATTGAAATGACAGCTTGGTTCAATCACCTGGTGCTCCTTGAAGTGCTGCTCAGAGTGCTGCTGTCATCAGGTAAGCCCCCAGGGACAGAGAAGAGGTCCCACCAGAGCAATTTTCCCAGGGCCCCCTCAAACCTGGAGCCATCCCTGCATCTGTCCCACCACCATCCCTTTCTCCAGAACATTATACTACTTGGTACCTGTCCCCAGTGTCCATGAGACTTCTATATACTGCAGGTTGCTGACCTGGAGCTGCAAAGGTATGACCTGCAGATATAATTTTGGAACATTTTGGAAATATTCCACTTGTTTAAGCCTGGGACCTTGGTCACTGGGAATGACAGAGGCCCTACCTTTATCCCCACTTAAGGTAGAACAATAATCCTCTTTCCAATTACTGGCTAGGGGCACCATCTGAAGAGGCAATTACAGTCATAAGTTGGCTGGGTGCCCTACATTACAGAGGATAGTCCTCTATTTTGGAGACCTGGCAGAGGACAGTTTTCTGTTTCAAGAGGTGTCCAGTCCAAGTCTGGTTTAAAGTCAAAGAACCATAAGGAGGGTGAGCAGGGGAATGTTAAGTTGCCCATCAAAAGTTATCACCTGGAGAACAGACTGAACAGGCACACAGGTTCACCTACTCAGTCTTCTCCACGAAGGTGAGATATATTGTCTTTCTATTTCAATTATATATTTCTAAATTTGCACCCATATCTACATTGCATATGCAAATATTATGTGAATCGGTGTCCTCTTTTGCCCTCCATTTTGGTGATGCGTTTCCTCTCTTCTTTTCTTTTTGACAATGCGTACGCGGCCACCCTAGTACCAACCTGCCTCCCATCACTGGCACAGTGCACCCAGGAGATGAGGAGCATCCCCCCCTTCTCACGGCTTCAGATTGTAGGGTCCCCCATGCCATTTGAAAGCAGTGCAGGAAATTGTCCCCCCCTTCATCCTCCTGGTTTGTTGAGAACAGCTCTGCCGTGATGAAAGATTGCCAGCTTAGGAGAGGAGGCTTTGCCCACCTAGCCTTGAGAATTCTCACAATCATGGCTAACGGATAGGAAGGGATTCTGCCTGCTGCCCCCCTCTACTGCCAACAAGAAAGTAGAGCTCTTATATATGGGGAAAACAGGCTGATGCTGATGCTTGCCCACCCATGAGAACTACTTTACTGCAAACGAGATGGGTAATTTTCATAGGGGTTCCAGTGCAGGGACAGCAGGCAGCAACTAGGCTAAGGGGTTCCTGGAGTCTCTCTGTATTTTGAATAGGATTTCTCAAGGTACCTGGGTAGCTCCCTCCATAATCCTGTCTCTGCTCAAGTGTCCTTGCTTTAGAGTGGCAAGATAAAGATTGTACATCTGCATGAGACCACTCTGAAAGGAAATGCCACTGATGGCAGTGATGCTTGGTGTTGGGGGGGTGCTATGTGGGAGGAGGGGCACATTGCACAATTATACCTGCTTTTATATTCTGAGATATCAGATGGGCATGTTAATTACTTAATTTTAAATCATGCTAAACATGTTTATCTTGCAGGTATATATAAATATGTGGTAGTCATCGTTTATTGTGCATTTGAATGACAAGTTTTTGCACCAGTGTGATGGCTTTTATTTTGAATACTTTGTAAAATGCACAGCTGTTTCCTAAGGGGAAAATTATTCTTGTGAAAAGGAATCTCCATCCAGTGTCCCCCTGCTACGCCCAAATTGTTATTTATTTATAACATTCATTTAAGTGGCTAGAATATTTAAAGGTTTTTAAGTACTTTGCCTATTCACAAGACTAGCCTGGACAAGCCTCCAGGATACAATTCCCTGCATAGTTTATGCCAATGGGACCTTTACCTGGCATCAGGTTGAGAGTTAGCATGTGGTGTGTGACCCTGTTGTTGGTTGGTGTTATAAGGTGAAGTTCTAATAAAGTTGCTGTTGAAGATGTCTTATGTGCCTTGAAAATGTCCTATGGTCTTGCATACCATTTGGAGGTATGGTTGCAGGATTAAAAAAAATATATGATTAGCTTAAATAGCTCTGACTAGCTTTGAAACCTAGCAAGATATTTATTTATTTATTTTTTAAAATTATACCACTTACTATTAAAAAAAATCTGGTAGTGGTTCACAACGTTACAACATACATTAAAACTCTGTGGCTTATGCTGGCTCAGCTTGTCTGAGTGTGGAAAGCTAAGCAGGGTCAGGCCTGGTTATTACTTGGATGGGAGACCCCTCCTCTAGTTTCCTGCATTGAGCAGGGGGTTGGACTCGATAGCCTTGTAGGCTCCTTCCAACTCTATTCTATGAATCTATATTCGCAGTGTCAATATCTGGCAGCATCAACTCTGAATACGTCTTGCCACAGGAGTTAGGGAGGCTCCCATAGGATTTCCTTAGCCTGCCAGCATGCTCTATCAGTGCTGCACATTGGTCCCTTCATCCACAACCCAATACCTCAGGATCTTAGCCTTCTTAATCGTACATTGCATCCTATATTTCCCTTAGTACTTTTATGCACTATAAACATCACTAGCAATGTGGGGAAACAATAGATGTGCAAGATTCATGTTGAACTTAATGCTTCCATTTTTTAGCCTTGGAATGCTACACAATCTTTCAGGAATTGTTTTACCCGAGAAGCCATTTTTGTCAGCTCAGCTACAAAAATGAGTGTTTTTATACTAAAAGGACTGAGCAAATTGAATGTTATAGTTACAGAGCCAGTGTGGCGTAGTGGTTAGGGTGTCGGACTGGGACTCAGAAGATCTGGGTTCTAGTCCCCACTCAGCCATGAAGCTCACTGGGTGACTTTGGGCCACTCACTGACTCTCAGCCTAACCTAGCTTGCAGGGTTGTTGTGAGGATAAAATGGGGGAGGGGAGGATCATGCAAACCACCTTGGTTTCCTTGGAAGAAAAAAGCCAGGATAAAAATGTAATAATAAAGTAAAATAAATAGTTATTAAGAAGAAATACAATCCTCTTGCTCATTCCTTCTGGCCACTGCATGGAAGGGGAAAAAACCCACAGGTACAGAGCTGGTTGTTGTAGCCCACGGGGAAGCAACCTGATAGCCTCCAGATGTTTTGGACTTCAACTCCCATAAACCCAAGCCAACATGGCCAATGATCAGGGATTAAGGGAGTTGTAGTCCAAAGCATCTGAAGGGCATCGGGTTGCCTTCATGTGCTGTGACCCATGCAGAGAGCCCATAGGGTAGGGGTGGGCAACTTGTGGCCCTCCAGATGTTTTGGCTGACAACTCCCATCAGCCCTAGCCAGCACAGCAAATAGTGAGGGATGATGGGAGTTGGAGGCCAGAAGATCTGGAAGGCTACAAGCTGTTGTCCACACCAGCTGCACCAGTTGTCCACACCAGTTGTCACCACCTAGGGGCTGATATAGGAGTTTTGAGGAGAAGCCTGACAATACAGTGGGATCTAGATTCAAGCAATCTGCCAGTGTGCTTGTACCTGAAGCTACTGCACAATTAACCTACCGCTACTCACCCACACACATGTGAATCCATTATTACATGAAGTGTGGAGCAATTCAACATTCTTCACATGCGGGAAAAAATAGTCTTTTTTCCATATTAAAGGAGCAAGCACTAGCAATAAAATAATAAAGCATGATGTTCTTCTTTTCTTTTACTGTTATTTCTTTAAAAACAAATAGTTACAAATAATAATAAATAAGAATCACTTTTAATTCTTAATTCTTGGAAGAACAAACAAGGTAAGATGCTGGAGCATTAACAGGAAACTTCTAAGACTAGAAAACTGAAAGTTTCAACACATCATACTGGAAATATAATGCAAGGGAAGTAAAAAGGAACAAACACCATCTCTTAGTATGATGTAGTCTGTTTCTTTGATGCCAGATGAAAGGGGTTTTGTTGGTAAAGACAGGCTCATCTTTCATGATGGTGCATATGCCCAATTGAAAATGCTGACATTTTCCTCTTTCCTTGAGATGAAAAAACAATTCCAATGTTGTGGTAGACAGTGCCTTGTTTTTCACATGCTAAGGAAGCCATATTATCCACAACTATAATGCCTTGTTGTGGATAATGGACTGTTACTGTTCACAGCTACCAAATCCACACACACACTTGTGTGTGGCCATCAAGAGACAAGCTCTGAGTCAATTAAGGGTGCAATACTATGCATGTTTAGTCTGGAAAAAAAGCCCTACAATTCCCAGCATTCCCCAGCCAGCCATGAGTTTAGACTCTCAAACTCTGCTCTTGAATAATGTTTCCATTCCTTTGCAGAACCGAAAGCGAGCTGCAGATTAGGGCGATCTGCATCCACATCAGGTGTGCCTCCTCCCTCTGTTACTCCTCTCAGGCAAGCCAGTGATCTACAACCCAGCCAGGTACCATCGTTAGCCAATCGTGAATGACTTCCTGTGATGCAACATGCCAAATTTTCTCACCTCTGTGTTTGTCTATCATCTGTTACTGTAAATTGTTCTTCTGCGTGTTTTGGTTTGATTTCTATTTCTATGTATATCTCTCTCTCTCCCTCTCCCTCCCCCCACCCCTTTCTCTTTCATAAGCAAAGAAATTCTACCCTCTCCAGCACCATGCCAGACTTTCTTTGCTATTAATTCGTCTTAAAACTCTATTTGTCTCCTTTTCATTCTGTAATATAGCTGTGGTGATCTTTTGTACTCTGTGGACTAGCTGAACACTTTTTTTTTTTTTAATTTGGTCCTGTGTGGTGTATTTTTTTCTACTGAATTAAAAAATTTATCAGCATTTGATAAATTTAATCTATGTTAAATCTATGTTAATGTCAATTTCTTTTAAACATCTTGTCTACAACATATTTTTTAATATGGTGACTTTGTATATACCATTTGAACTTTGACCGCTTTGTATAGTACTATATCTATGTTGAGCTTGGTGCATTATACACAATGTGTGTGTGTGTGTGTGTGTGTGTGTGCGAATGTTTTTTCATATATAAATATATATATGAAAAAACATTCACACACACATGTGTGTGTGATACAGCAAAACATTTTGTTTCCTACATATTGCGGCTCATTTTTCTTCATCATTAACTCCTAGTTTATATGTAATAGTAGTGGGACTATTCAATAATCCCCTATGTTTCTATGAAATAGCAAAATTGTTCCAGTAAACAGGGTATATATGGAGGGAATTCCCATATATTGTGAATGCCTGGTGGTACGACATGCTCTCTGCACACTAAGATGCATTCCCCCTCACTAATGGGGCTCCTGTTGGTGGAGGCAGACCACCCACAGACAGGGGCATTGGGCAAGTTTTGCCCCATGAACAAAAAAGATAGCTGTACACATAGATATGAAGAAACTCTTTATCAAGGGTTCTGTTATGGACCACAGGCCCCAAGCCCTCATCCTCAGAGGATTCCAACCCCTTGTCCTCAGAAGATGTAGCTTCAGTGTTAATGGTTCAGGGAGAGAACTCAGCTATGGAAAAGCTTCCACAAGGCATCCACCTCCCTGTGACCCAGTTCTCCAGAAAAACTCCAGGGGCTAGTTTCCCTGTATCCAGAGGAGGTTGCATCACCGTCCTCAGACTCTGGGGACTTGGGCTATGAGGAAACTAGTATGCCACAGCCACCTCCACATTGCCATAGCCTGAGAGTGCTAAAATCGTTAAAAGACAAAGACTCAGTCAGTATGGAAATGGGGCCAACCAGCCTAAATTCAGCCCAACTCTTACTATGACGCAGGCTTGCACCGCTCCTTGTTGGAGCAACATACAGACAACCCTATCTGACTTTTCTAGCCCCAGCACAATTCAAAGGTCTCTGTGGTGATGATCTACTCCTGTCTGGATACCTTGTGAAACATGAACTATTCAAGATCGGACCATAGCAGAACCCCGCAACCCAGGCTACAGCCTACAGTCCAGGGCATCAACAGAACCCACAGCCTGAAATGGAACAGTTTCTTGATTTTAAGAACCTGCTTGGGACAACTTTTCTCCTCCAGCTACCTAAGCAGTCATTCTTTTCTGGAAAATAAACATTGTCCCTAGTTGTTTTTGTCAAGAAGCATTCAATTCCTTGATAAAGGAAAACATGTTCTTCAAAATATGTTGGAACCATGACTATTTGTGCACCTGCCTTTTTTGTTCCTGGCTTTTTATATGGCTGTTTTGATCCTCTCTACTGTGTTGGTGCAGGGTTTGCCTTTACCACCATATTGTCCCCATGTGCAGCACCTTATTCGACTCCATATAAGCAGGGGAGGGCTGGTGACTCCTATGTCAGTGGGGCTCCTTATCCATTGCAGCCTGCCTTCTGAGCTTTATAGGAGCTACCCATGGTGCTGAACTCCATCCCCCAAAATAGGTACACCACCATAGAGCACCATGGATAGCTCCTATAAATAAAAGCTGCAATGGATAAGGAGCCCCACTGACATAGGAGTCATCAGCCTCTGCTACATATAATTCACTTAGAGCAAGGGTGCAGAACCTCAGGCCTGAAGGCCAAATCAGGCCTTCTGGATGCCCCAGTCAAGCCCTCTAGGGTTCCTTAGATGGCCATGCTCCCTTCCCCGAGCCCCATCCCATTTCTTCCAACCACTGATTGTTTGGTGGTTTCCTGTCTTTTGTGCAGTCACACACACACCCCTTCTAAAAGGTTGAAATGTCTCTCCTAAGCCTTAGTGACTGGCTTAAAGTAAAAGCTTTAAGCTGAAATATGCTGGTATTTTTGGTATTTTGGCCTCACCCCCTTTGCCTTCGACTCCGCCTCTTTTGTCCTCAGCCCCACCCGCCACTGGAATGCAACCCCAGAGAGCTTCTCTGAAACTGAATTTGGCCCTAGAGCTGAAAGGTTTCCCAGCCCTGACTTAGAGTAAGGGTGCTTCCAGATGGAGGTCTCCTAGTGCTACCAGTCCAAAGGCAATTCTGCACCTATTCGGTCTTTTCCTCCATAACAGATAGCTTTCTGGCAAAAAGGAAAAAAAAGATGGAAGAAGCAGTGGGAAAAACACAGGAGTGTTACAAATGGAAGATGACATCTAGTACCCCACATAAAATATCCATTGGTGACTGGTGGTGCCAATGTCAGTGGGGAGATGTATCCACTCCGGGCATCAGTCTGAACTTTAAAGGAGCTATTCATGGTGCTGAATCCTATCCCCAGAATAGGTTTGACACCATGGATAGCTCCTTAAAAGTGCAGACTACAACTGATTTGTACAAGGTCTGTACAAAGTTCAGACTACAACTGAACTGACTACAATTGTATACTATACACCATCCCACTGACATTGTATATTATACACCAGTGGTTCCCAACCTTGGGTTCCCAGATGTTGCTGGCCTACAGCTCCTAACATACCCAGCCAGCATGGCTAATGGCAAGGGATGCTGGGAGCTATAGTATAGCAACATCTGGGGACCCAAGATTGGGAACCACTGCTATACACCATCCCCCTGACATTGTAGCCACCAGTCTCCACTGAAAATACCATATTTGAGGTGGAGTAATTGCAGGATTAAAGCTTTATCTGGAAGCACCCTAAATAAAAGATGCACACGGGAACCTCTTTGTCTGGGGTAGAGGGCAGGCTTCCCTCTCCCCGAACCATGTTGCTAGTTTCAGCCTGGTTTACAACCAGCCCATATCTGTCTAGTCCCACACTGGATTTCTCTTCTTCAACTTGGTCTACACACATGCAGCAGAATCAGGTGACAGAATGCTGAGGTGGTAGAACTCTCTGTGCTGCCTCAAGACATTTTTGAATGCTCCATTATGTTAAAGACAGAAAACTAGCACAGCAGGCAAATGGATGAGCTAGAACCTTTCACCCTGATGTATTAGGTTTCTATTTGCAGGGAGGTTTTGTTTTGATTCTGTTGACAAAAACAAGGGAAGAGGAATTCAAAAGTGATATTCTCCACCTGTAGTCTGAAGCATTAGAGTCTGAAGAGCTGAAATGTTCAGGCATGAAATACCAAAATTCCCCATATGGGAGGTAGAATGGGGAACATTTAAGCAACTGGGGGAGCAAAAAATTTTTTGGGGGTGGGGACTAAATGGCAGGGTGGCAAGGAACACCAGCCACTAGCTGACAGCCACCAGGAAAAGCACTTCCTGCCGCCACTGTGAATGTGTCAGTGTCAGTGTTGGACCAAAAAAAGAAAAGGAAGTTTCAGCCTATTAAACATTCAGCTCAGCACTAAAATCACCTTATGGGTTTTAGTGTATGTGTAGACATACTAGTCACACTAAAGAGTAGGATGCAATTTTGGAAACTGACATAGATAAGTAGGTAGATGATAGATAGGTAGGTAGGTAGGTAGGTCGATGATAGATAGATAGATAGATAGATAGATAGATAGATAGCAGGACCGGTGCAAGGCAGTTTGGTGCCCTAGGCAAGATCAGATATTTAGCGCCCCCCCTTCCCACTTGAGAGCGCTGTATTTTTTTCCCAAGGTGTTTCTAGTGCCCCCTTTAGCCCTGCGCCCTAGGCAGCTGCCTAGTTGGCCTAATGGTAGCACCGGCCCTGATAGATAGATAGATAGATAGATACTTTTTAAAAATCCAGTTTAATTACAGCTATTTACAAACAGGTCTGCAGAGAAGAAGTCAGAAGAATAGTTCTTCTATGTATATAACCTGGAGAAAGATAAGAAGACATGAATATTTAGATTTATTAGATGAATGTTGAGATAATATGCAGTGACGCTTTACGTAAGTGCAAGACATAATATAAAATGATTTATGCTGTGATCCAAAACATGTAGTATGTTTAGGATCAAGGAACTGGTAGAACAGGGACTTACTTCACTTAAGTGTTATTAACGTCTTTCATCAGATCCAAAGTATGAAGGCAATATTTGATTTTTTAATTAAATATATTTGTGAAGGCTAGAATCTTAAAGGAAATATAAAGAAACTCCATGCTCTGGCTGGATTATGGCAAAAATGGGCCTGGATAAAAAGGGAAGCAAGGAAGAACTAATATAACAACTCTAGCTATTCTATAGTATCCTACTGTCCTTTTGTACCTCTGAATTTTCCACTCTACTTGGAAGAATTACAAACAGTGCTAGCAGGTCTTGGAGCCCAGTGCTGTCTGTAATTCCTGCAGAAGGGTGTGTGTGTGTGTGTGTGTGTGTGTGTGTATGTGTGTGTGTGTGTAAATATGAGGAATATTAAATGTAGGATTACATGCAAGCATGCACTGGTCTAGCCCACAAGGGCTGGCTCACACATACATTGTATGTTGACTGTAGCTTCAAGTTATGACTTGCATGTGTGACGTGAATGAGTCACTGCAGATGAGTCACCACAGATAGAAATCTCATATTACTAGATGGTACTTAAAACACACTACTATTAGGTAGAGTTCACACATTTGGATGGATTAACACCTACATCAAGTGTTAAGGAATCGACCGAACAGAGGTTCGGCGATACAGATTAATGTGTGATTTTGGACTGGACTGCCCATTTGTAGATTTGTAAAGGGAAACTTGACTATGTAAAGTCTGAAGTGGTAGAGTCCATTCTACTACCTTAGCCTCTGCTACCCAAAGACTCCAAAATTTATATTTATATGGAAATGACAAATATGCCAATACTGTATGTTTGTGGCTAAGCCTGATGTACGTTCTGAGGTGGGCAAGACTCAGTATGAATAATGTAGTCATCTTTCTTTCACGAGATACCTCAATTATCTTGCATGGTTTCAAAGGAAACAGGTTTACACATAATCCTCTGCATGTTGGTCCAGAAATAAGTCAATTGTGTTCAATGGGATTTAGTCCCTAGTAAGTGTGCCTAGAATTGCAGTTTAAAAGATTTAAAATTATATAGATCATTTAACAGAGCTTGGAGATACTTTCTTCCAAGTATTCAAATGGAAAATACTTTCTTCCAAGTATTCTGAATGCTCCAACTTGCATATAGATTTTGATTCATTGAGAGTTTATCAAGTAGGTAATAAATGCTTGGTAGGACTATAGACCTTCAACATTAGTAGGGATAGAACCAAATTTCAGAATGTGGGGCTAAGAATATGAATGTACAGAATCTGCCTCCAAGTCCATACCAGCCCCGCTGAACTTCAGGCCAAGTTTAGAATAGGTTTGCCAGGCACCATCTGGCCACCACAGCTCTTCCTTTCCCATCTAAATTGGCAGGCCTCTAGAGATGTCTGAATCTGCGCAACTTAAGCTTGTTCTGTTCTCCAAATTCTACCTTGAACCTTGTCCTGACTCATGTCTGTATCAGATTGTGAGCTTTTTTTTTTGAGTGCGGGGTTCTTTTTGCATGAAAATTCATGAATATTTTTGTGTGTATTTCCCCAAATGTACACATCAACAATCCATCCTCTTACAACCCACCTCCCAGGTCGCTCAGCATGCTTCCCTCTTTCTGCTTTTCCCATCAGCAGTACAAGATCCTAGTCTGTCCCTGGGCCCTGACCTTTCACATTGGTCCTCTGTGTGTAGAGTAAGTGTCAATAATTTCATCTGTAAGGTGTAGCTGCGGAGAAATATGAGGACTTATAATCTCAGGTGCTGATACTTGGTGTAAAATATTCTATATAGATAGGGTTGGATCTTTAGAGTAGATCCACAGAAATCAATGTGTGCCGTGTTAGTCACGATTAACTTAAGTCCCATTGATTTCAGTGGGTCTGCTCTAAACATGACTAAGAATGCATCCGACCCACAGTAGGTGATGAACCTTTTGTAATCGTAAGCTTCATACACAGCCCTTCTGCAGTTATTTAAAACTGTGTTAAACAAAAACAACAGTAAGAAACCCCACAGATTCCAAAGGTGCCAGAAAGCCACAAAGTAAAGAAGGTTCTAAATTGCTGGACTAGACTAATGGCTCCACCTTATGGCAAGTACAGAATGCACGGGATCTGATGGATTTGATCTTTGTGAATTAGTGGACATTCCAGCCTTCCCCAGTTTGGTGCTCTCTAGATCTGTTGGACTCCAACCCCCATCATCCCCCGCCCATACATGTTAGGCACAAAACAGTACAAAATTGTATGACACCCTCCTGAGAAATGTTGCTGTCTTGTTCTTTGATACCTTTGCCTGTGGCTCATGCTGGCTCAGCTTGTCTGAGCGTGAAAAGCTAAGCAGGGTCAGGCCTGGTTATTACTTGGATGGGAGACCCCTCCTCTAGTTTCCTGCATTGAGCAGGGGGTTGGACTCGATAACCTTGTAGGCTCCTTCCAACTCTATGATCTATGAAATCTATGATACCTGACAGATATTGACCAGCTGCAACTCTTTTTGCTATGGAGACACATTGATGACAGCAGCGGCATTTCCTGGATTGATTCTTTCTTGCCATGCATTGGTTAAAGGTACACAGCCTTTGCTGTGGGGTGGGTGGGGAAGTGAGAGGAAATGTGGTAGATGAGCAGTTTCAAAATAATCTCATTTGTATCTGTGAATGGATGGGTAGCAATAGCAGCCTTGAACTTTATGGGGATCCTGATAGAGTGGATCCTAAAAGCTGCTCTTCCATGGACCACTAGAACAGTCCGTTTGTGAAAACTTGTGCTTTAGTTCTCAGATTCTTAAATTTACCACCTGGTGTTGTATTCTTGTAGTGAGAGCTAACAGCAACCCTACATAGTCTGTAGACTCTGATGTTTATGTTCATATACATTCTAGAGTAGCCTTCCTCAACCCCGTGCCCTCCAGTTTTTTGGGGCTACAACTACCATGAGCCCCTGGTCAGGGGTGATGGGAAATATGGTTCAAAACAGCTGGAAAGCACCAGGCTGGGGAAGTCTGCTCTAAACTGTTTGTCTCACACATTCATGGCAGCTGAATCCTTTATAATCAGCACAGCAAACCCAATAGAGGTATTTCCCCCCATTACAGTTTCACAGTGCATCTTATGTACACAAGTATATAATTTCTCCAGTGTAGAATTCTGTTTTATTTTTAGTCTATCCATAATTAGCAGTGCATATTTCAGAAATGTATTTGTTTGAACATGAATTCCTTTCAGCTGTGCCATGTAGCTTAATAACCACTAGATGGTGGTGGAAGACACATTATTCTTTAGGTAGCACTCCTATGATGTTTAGACAGAAAAAAGTCCTATAACCCAGCATCCACCCAGGCAGCATGGTACAGTGAAGGAGGACCCTGGAAAGATACTAGTCTAACCAAAGCTGCTGCTACTAAGTTAGGGATGGATGAATCTATCAATTTCACTTTCTCCCATCTGTGTTGGTCTGTGTGCTTTTAATGATTAATCTAAAGTTCTTTCCATCCCATTTATGAAGAAATTTGCAAATTTTGCTAAGTTTTTCTCAAAAAATGAACTAACTCAAATGCTCACCATTCTGCACTGGCCAAATTCAATAGGTGCAGTTATTCCAAGCATGGAGGGCCTACCAGGTAGGTGTCAAAGATGAAGAGCCTGCCACATAAAAAGAAGTAGCAACCCTAAGTCATCATCACAAACATTGCTGAATACACATGGATTCACACCCAGACTTTTAAGAGCTAGGGCCTCAAAGTCTTCTGTCTTGATGGACACATCTGTCAGTTTTGCTTTCTCCCACATCTATCTATCTATCTATCTATCTATCATCTATCTATAGATCTATATTTCATAGAATCATAGAATCATAGAAAAGTAGAGTTGGAAGGGGCCTACAGGCCATCGAGTCCAACCCCCTGCTCAATGCAGGAATCCAGGTCAAAGCATCCCCAACAGATGGCTGTCCAGCTGCACCTTGAATGCCTCCAGATTGGGAGAGCCCACCACCTCCCTAGGTAGTTGATTCCATTGTCTTATCCATTGTCTGACAGTCAGGAATTTTTTCCTGAAGTTTAGGTGGAATCTGGGTTCCTGTAACTTGAGCCCATTATTCCGTGTCCTGCAAACTGGAATGATCGAGAAGAGATCCTGGCCCTCCTCTGTGTGACAACCCTTCAAGTACTGGAAGAGTGCGATCATATCTCCCCTCAGTCTCCTCTTCTGAAGGCTAAACATGCCCAGTTCTTTCAGTCTCTCCTCATAGGGCCTTGTTTCCAGTCCCTTTATCATCCTTGTTGCCCTCCTCTGAACCCTCTCCAGCTTGTCTACGTCCTTCTTAAAGTGTGGTGCCCAGAACTGGACGCAGTACTCAAGATGAGGCCTAACCAGTGCCGAGTAAAGGGGAATTATCACTTCACGCGATTTGGAAGCTATACATCTGTATAGATTTATATCTATCTATATAATTTCCAGTCCTTTCCATCCCATTTATGAAGAAATTCATGCATTTTAGTTTGTTCTTATCAAAAAACAAAACAAACAAAATTCTCGGCCATCCCTATGAAACATCCATCAAGTGAATTGTGCCCCTAAGCGTGCACTTCCCCACCAAAGTGTAAAATTGTTGAACACACTGCAGCCCTCTACTGCCCCATTATTAATCCCTCTCTTTAATGTATGAATTGCCACAGTTCTGAAAACTCTTTAGTCTCCCTTTACTACTTAGGAAACTGTGAAACTTCTCAGGGCACAATCCTATGGCCCTCCGACCTTGCCCTGTGGGGAGGGGCATAGGATAAATCTGAGTCTCCCTTGTGACCTCAGAAATTCCTTCCATAGTCACAGTGGGGAGTCCAAGTGTGGAGCTCCCACCACCCCCACCTCACATCCGGCAAGGTTCTTTCCATGCAAGCTGGGAACTGAAGCCAGAACACCAACTTTGGTTCCAGCATGGGGTATGTTCCTGGGGGCTGGGAGGGGAGGAGCAAGGCACTGATTGCTTCCAAGGAATCCAGGCAATGCCTCAGCCTCTCCTCCTTGGGATGAAGTGTAAAGCATTCAGACAGCTGAAATTGGCCATCTAGATGTTTTTGAGGGCGAGGGGAGCACAGCAGCAATCCTATCTGCCGCGTTGCACCTGCCCTCAATTGGATGTCCGTAATCCTCCAAGTTTTGAGGGTTACGGGCAGCTGCATAGGATGGGGCTGCCCATTTGTTTTCAGATGCAGAGATAGGCAATGTGGGCCTACGCTTGTAGAAATTGCTGGTGCTATAAGGGAGGAAGGAATACTGGTTTTCTGGGTGATCATTATAGCATGGTAATTATTGGGATGCTCTGTCAAAAAGCACCAAAGGAGGGTCAGTGGATCCCAGGAAACGAAAGATGGTAGACAATAGTAGTTGTAAGGGAGAAAGAGATGGAGTGGAGGTGCAACTGTCAGAGTTACATGAAATATATTGATTAAATATGTGATTTGGTGATGCTGCAAAGGAGAAGAGCATCTGCTAAGACACAGAAGTGGTATAGTCACCACATTGTGACAGCTCTTTTCAGACATGAAGTTTGTGACTCTTCAGACTTAAAACTGTGATAGGCCTCATGCAACATTCTTTCAAAACTTGCAAAATTCTGAATCCATGGAACACAGCATTATCTATCTACCACTGGAATGTGGAATCAGCCACATCTTTCTTTGAAAAATCTACAAAGCTTTCCCCTATCCTAGCATAGGTTTTAAGATTCTAGCCTAAAATTCTAAGATTGTTTTTACTCATGCAGACTTGAAATGTGTGTGTGCTTAGATAGATAGATAGATAGATAGATAGATAGATAGATAGATAGATAGATAGATGAGAGACAGACAGACAGACAGACAGACAGAAGACAGACAGGTTTGCTGTAGGAGGTTATAATCAAGATTTGAGCGTAGCTTGCCATTTTATGGATGGCCATGAGAGGGGGTTATTGATCTACATTGTTTTATAGTATTTTAGATTTGTCAAGGACAAGTGTTTTGCCTACCATACTAAGGAACAATCCCATTGTTAGATGGACTAGCATTTCTAAGTCTCTGTCAATAAATAGGAATGGGTAAAAATCTGCCCGTTTTGCTTTCTCCTAAATTTGAGTATTTTACATCTCAAGTTCATTCCGTCCCATTTATGAAGAAATTTGTGAATTTTGATAAGAACTTACCAAAAAAAAAAAAAAAACTGAATGAAATTTTCATCCACCTGGACCAAACAAATTTAATAGGTACAGCTATTCCCAGCATGGAGAAAGATATGTTCTACCTTCCTGCTATGTAGTCTGTCAGCACTGCAAACATGATATAATATATAAGGATTCCAATTTAAGGGCTAAATACATAAAGCCCTTTGCTTAGATGGATGAATCTGTCAGTTTTGCTTTCTACCACATTTGAATATTTTAAATTTCAAGTTGTTTCCATCCTGTTTATGAAGTATGTGTGAATTTTGGTAAGTTCCTGTTAAAGAATGAACCAAATGAAATTCTCACCCATCCTTATCAATAAGCTGGAAGAGCACAGTGGCAAGTATTTGACAGCCTTATGGCACTGCATTGCACTGGGGGTTATCCATTCACACAATTGATACCAAATTAAAGACATTTCTAATAAAGCTAAGAATGCTAACAGAGGTCCCATCTTTCCTCTTCCTGCTTCCTTCACATATTGATTCTCCTGATTCTTCCTTCATGTAACATCCTGGACTTGTGTCACTACTCCTGACTCAGGGAATGATATTGCCTGTCATGCACACAAACAGTTGTGTGCAGGCTATCCCAATATACTTTTCTCTCATAGATCAGCTGGTCTCATAATGCATGAGCAACGCATTGCTGCATCCCATGCAAACTAAATCACCAAGTCTTTGGTTGACAGCATGTAGTTTCATTGCATCTGATTTAGAGACGTTGGAGAAATCCGAAAAGGAATAAGGATTCAAATTACTTTGGATTTCTATGAATTCGACCCATGGATACTGCAGTGGACTGGCATCTTCCAAGTTGCACAGATTCTGCAGACTTTTTACTTTCCGGAATTGTACACAAATTTAGCCATGCGAAAATTAAAAAGTTGTTGGAAAAATACGCTAATATATAAACTATTTTTAAACACACACACACACACACACACACACACCATTTTATGCATTTCTGATCTCTCTTCAGCCTGTTGTGTAACACTATTTTTGTGTGTGTGTACTCCGCTCATTGATTATATGCTGAACTAAGAAAAATACTCAAAATGTTTTGTACCAGCAAAAGGTAGGCAAGTTACAGTGGACTTTTTTGTGGACTTTACTAAATGGGAAAAATAATCTGATTCTGTCAATGATGGGATGAAAGATGCCTGACAATCCACGAAACACTGAAAGAGCGGATTAAACAAAATCTTCACATCTCTACCTGGTATAGTATGGCCTGATTTAAATGTGATCCTGGCCATGATTTAAAAACAAACACACACATATATATGCAGGGCTTCATATGCTCAGTGTCATGCATCAGTTGAGTTGCTGGTGCTTGCCCATGCCTCCTTACCACATCAGTATCCAGGACTGGTGCAGGGCTGTTTGGCGCCCTAGGCCAAATTATATTTAGCGCCCCCCCTCTCGTGTCGTGGGGGGGGGGCTCCGGAGCAAAGCAGCCCTGCTCTGCAACCCCCCCGCGCCTCCGCCGCCGCCACAACCTACCTTCCCCCCCCCCCCCCGCTGCTGGCTGCTGCTGCTGCCGCCGCCTCCGACGTTTTTTTTTCCTTCTTTTGGAAAATTCAACGTTTAAAATTAATAAAAAATAAATAAAAAGTGAACAAAGAGTGGCACTCCAGAGTAAACAAGCAGTGCGAAAGCCCTAGCCCCCCCCCGCGGGAGAGAGGCGCCCCCTTCTTTGTACCCCGCTGGTCTCTAGCCAGACCCACGCCTCCCCTTTTGGGCTGCCGCCTCCTCCTCCTCCTCCTCCCCCCCTCGAGCCGCTCCGGAGGTGAGTTTCACTTTCCATTCCGCCTGGCGAGCCTCCGCCCGAGCAGAGTGCTTTTTTTTTTTTGCCGGGGAACAACACCGGCGGGGCTCCGGAAACGATGCGAAGGTAGGTAGGTAGGTAGGTAGGTAGGTGGCGGGCGGGCGGGCGGGCACGCGCGGGGGGGAGGTGCAGCGGCAGCGGAGGCGGCAGCGGTGGGCGGGGAGGCGCGGCGGAGGCGGCGGGCGGGGCAGGAGCGCGCCGGCGGCGAGGAAGGAGCGCACCGTTTCTGCGCCCCTCTTCCGCCACGCGCCCTAGGCAGCCGCCTGGGTCTGCCTAGTGGTAGCGCCGGCCCTGTCAGTATCACATACTCCTAGGCTACAGATCCTTGGAGTTCTAAGGCTGAACATGCAGTTGCCAGCTACCCAATTAATATGGAAAGCTGAACACCTGGAAGTGGACCCCTCCATGAGTAAGGGTTCCTTAGATGCCTAGTGTCATTTTAAACTGACTCTGAATGAGAATTTCATGGGAGCAAATCCAGGCCTCAGGTCAATGGACTGCACTATGCTCATTTTAAAAAAAGTGTTCAAAGAACTCCTACAGAGTCTCCTAAAAGCCAAGGATGATCAGATTTTTAACCTGAAATGCATTTGGAAAAAACATGGAGCTGGGGGTGCAGATGACCTGAAAGGTGCCACATCTGAGCTTAGGCTAGGTGTGTGTTCAGGAATGAAGAGAGTTTGAATGCAGAGGCAACAGGAAATAGGAAACTAGATCCAAATCAAGAATGGGTAATTGGAAGCTTGGGAGAAAAGCCAGCTAAGAGTTCAGAAAAGCAAATTTCCATGCATATTTTCTCGAATGCACACATCAGTTGTGTGCGTTTTTGAAATGTGTGCATTCTTCTCTCATGATGATTAAAGCTTATTTGTGCACATTTTTGAAATGTACTCATTTTGAAATGTATGCATTTTTTTAAATGTATGCATGCTGTCAAATATGTTTTTTTTTGGGGGGGGAGTCCGTGAATCACAGTGCAAGCTCAGAAATGTACAGACATTGACCGCAGATTGCGTCTGAGTCCATGTTTGATCTGGAAATGTGCGAACGTGGTTAAATCCTGATCAAAAACTAACTGAAATGAATTTCTCATACATCCCTGTCAGCAACAGAACAAAGGGACCAATAAGAGTTGGGATGTGCAGAGATGTCTAGTGAGTGAGTCACCAGTAACTGATCTCTTTGTGCCCATCTTTTGCCATACTAATTTTTCAGCTCAAAAAGACATTTATTTATTTATTTACATTTATTTATCGCCCATCTGGCCGGCAACCGGCCACATAGAAGACCTAAATCGATTTCTTTCAAAATAATAATTTTTAGTGGTTATTTTTTTATCAGACTATAAATGAATTACTATATTGGTTCAGACCAAAGTCTTTCAAGCATGGTACCTTGTCTCCAACAGTGTTCATGACCAGATGCTTTCTGAGGAAACAGACAAGATCATAAGAGCTAGCCCTTTTGCAGGCATTCACTGAATGTGGGGAAGGAAGACTGGAATTGGAACTGGCCTCAATCTCAGTCTCTCCATATTCATCCAAAGGAGTGTTTGCATGTAGATTTTGTGTCTGTAATCAGGGCCTCCGCATGCAGAGTTCCTAATTATGGGTGATGTGGAGAAACCGGATGTATGTAAGTCTTTGCTCATTGGCTCTTTTCAGACCTTTAGATGGATATGTGGAGGCAGACTAAGCAGGAGTAGTCCCAATTCTCCCCTCCCCCTGTTCACTGAACATGTAAAAAGAGACTTGTTCTGAAGTCATCCTATCACAACCAATCTCTAGCAAAGAGTTGTATCTCTCGCCACCTTGAGTAGTAGCTACGGATGGAATCAACATCCACGATGTTGTCCAGTCTTCTTTTACATCAGTTTTTACTTCGATGCCTCTGTGAAATTCTATGGCAATGAATCATGGAGGATGTTTCTATACATAACAGTTGTTCAGTGTATAGCAGATGTGGCACGTGCTCTACATAGCATTAAATCCCTGGTTTTGCCCTAATTTGGACCTTCTGGTGGTTTAAAAATTTGAGATTCATTTTATTTCCTCCATATTTCTACTCTTCTGTGGTGATTTATACATCCTACACATGTCTACTCAGAAGTAAGCCCCACTGAGTTAAATGAGGCTTACTCCCAGGTAAGTGTACATATGATTACAAGATTAGCTGCTTTTGAGTATAATGTATATTTTATTTTTATTTACCATTTATTATTACATTTATATCCCAACTTTTTTCCTCCTGCAAGGAAACCAAGGTGGCTTACATGGGCCTACTTCTCTCCATTGTATCCTCACAACAACCATATGAGGTAAATTAGGTTGAGAGCCAGTGACTAGCCCAAAGTCACCTGGTGAGTGTCATGGCCAAGTGGGGACTAGAACTCAGATCTGTGTCCCAGTCCTACACTCTAACCACTACACCACTCTAGCCCTCAAAGCGCATATATGTATGTGCTGTGAGGATTACAACCAAGGATTGCAATCTTAAACTCACTTCCTTGAAAGTACCTTCTATTAAATTAAATTAAGACATTAATAAATAGATATGTTTAGGAGCAGGGTGTTTCTCTCAGTATACTATAACAATGTATGCAGATATAAATGCATGCAATAAAATCTCCTGAGTATTTCCACCAAAAGACCCACAACAAATGCTTGACCCAATAAACAGTGACTAAGCAAACTATGGTTATTAATGGCAAGCAGTCATCATGTATTCTTATTATTTCATTGATCTAATGTAGTTAGACTAAAGCTCTTGGGGCTTGTGAAATTTTACATTCATAGAACCACATTTTTCTTGCCTACTCGGTGAATCAAAATATTAACTGGAAATACTTCTTCCCCTTTTTTACTGCCCTACACAATCTCATGTGATACTGTTCAAACCTTACCATGTACTTACACAGACTACCTTACAGTGTAATGAAATGGAATAATGCTAATAACAGATATTAATATTACATGGTCAACGTATGTGTCTCTATAGCTTAGGTATACCTTTATTTGCGCGCGCAAAAGAGGAAATAAGAGTCGAGACACAGAATGATGGTGAAATTATGGGCCACATTTATTGATTTGAGGATCTGGGAAGGAACGAGTGTGGGTGCTAGCTAAACCGGCTCTCGGCCAGTATACCCTTCAATGGGCGAAGCATCCCAATCGGAGGTGTGGCGCTGTAACTCGCCACTCCCCAATTTTACACCGTGCGGTGTCGGAAGGCCTCCTCCATGTCACCGCATGGGGCCATGAAACGCCATGCGGGTGAGAGGAATTGGCCTCAAAGGCGGACCCTATCTCCCTGGCCGTGCCATGAAATGGGGCTCAGGGGAGGCTAAGGTATCGCCAGTCACCTGAAAGGTGCCGTGGGATGATCACCGAACCTCACCCCACTGCCTAAAACCCGCACTTACCGCCAATCTGACCAAATCAGGGAGACTATGCAAAAACAAAAAAGCACCCAAACCAAGAACACAGTGTAGAGTAGGCGAAACACGCACACCACCAGCAGGCCAATCAGCAATGGTGAGCCAAAATTCCTACTCGGCCCCGTCAACCGGCGACCAGAAATCCCACACTGTGAATTGGGAGGGAGGGGGGGAGCTGCTTTGAGAAAAGAGGCAGAGGGTGGAGCAACGCTGCCTAATAAAGGCCTCCGTCGCTCCTCCCCCCGCCTTGAGCCCATAGGTGGTTTCAAAATTAAACAGCCTCACCTCTCATTCCTCTACGCACACAAATAGTCCTCCCACCAACAGCTACGCATTGGTGGGGGAAGGGGATTTCTTGCCTAAGGCTCCTGGCTCCTTCAGTATTGCTTTAAGACTTCCCTTTTTAAAATGTACAGAACTGTCTTTAAAAGTAAAAAGATAAAAAAGAGAGATGATGACAGGAAATTTCCCTTCCAAGATTTTGAGTGAAAACAATTATTTTAATCAGGTTCAGAAAATAAATACGTGACCCATGCGTTATTGCTTAATTGCTTTCCCATGGCTCTTCTACACCCACAGTTCAAATCTTTGTGCCTTTGTTGAAAGAAAGAAAAAGTTCTATATTATTATTATTATTATTATTATTATTATTATTATTATTATCATTATCATCATCATTATCATTGTACATTTATGTTTGACTCAGGGCAACAATTTTATAGGATATTATTCTTACATGAAAAAAGACAATGAATAAAAGTGGCATAAAGCAAAAGTTTGTGAAAGCCTGGGATTGTGTATTCCATCCCCCTTGTTAAAGAAAATAAAGAGCCTATTTATAATATGCTATAAATAGAATGTGACTTGTTTCATCTCACACATATTTGTATTTTCTTCATGAATTCAGCTTTTTTGCTGTTTTGATACACAAATTCAGTGGACTTTAGTGTGTTTTTTGTTTAAACTGTGTGTGTGAGAGAGAGAGACACTACACAGGACATTGTGAACAAGTTCTGTTTTTATCACCATCTCTTTTGTTACATCACAAACCGCTCTAGCCTTGTTGTCATGGTGACCATGATTTCATCAGATTCCCTCGAATATTTGTATAGCCTTATACAGTATATTGCACTTACTGCACCTGTATAGTATCTTGTCTGTATACTGTATGCCCATAAATATGTATATTTATTCACCCATGTATGTATGTATAGTTTGTTTATATATCTGTATATGTACGTGTGTCTCTTCATAGTCTGTCTCGGAAATGTTTGACTTCCTCATATACATTATATGTATGCAAGTTATGAGAAAGTATGGATGCCAGCACTCACTTTTGATAACTTATAACCTTCATTTTGTCTTGCTGAACAATGAAAATAAAAACTTCATGTATTTTAAATGAGGATTTTAAAACAATGGTCACTTTTCTATTCTTTTTCAACAGGGGAATGGTCAACATTTTAAGTCTGAGTGGGTGTCATATGCTTGGGGATGGTTCATTCATTTGTACACTCTGTAAAGTGGGGTGGGAGTATGGAAGGCTGGAATAGGGGGAGGTGAATCTGTCAGTTTTGGTTTCTCCCACATTCAAAGTTTTAAAATCTCAACTCCTTTCTCTCCCAAACATGAAGAACATTGAGAATTTTGGTAAATTCTTACCAGAAATTAAATGAAATGAAAGTTCAATAGGTACAGCTATTCCTAGCATGGAGAGGGCCATGATATACCTGCCTGCCACACAGCTGTTAAAGATGGGGCGCCTGCCAGAAAAAAGAGGTGACAAACCCAATTAAGAACTTATATGGCTGATACACAGGGATTCAACCTAGATTCTTAAGCACTAAGCACCTGGGCCTGTCAGTCTCAGTTTCTCCAACATTTGATTTTTTATTTTATTTTTTAGTCTTAAGTTCTCCCCCCCCCCCAAATGTGGAGAATGTTGATAAATCCTTATCAAAACCAAACTGAAATGAAGTTTCAGCCCATGCCTAGGCTGGAGTCATTCCCTTTTATGAGCAGAGGACTTAGGGAAAGGAGACTAACTATCTGGGTTTGGGGAAGTGGCTTCCCAATGCAAGATAAGGCCATGGAGTGTATAAACCAGGAATCATGAAATGAAACAAGGCAAGGCAACAGAATACAAGTGTGGTGAGATATGAGCTTGAAGGAAAAGCTGCACCATCTGTACAGAATCATCATAGAAATGATGCCGATGCACCAGTGATTTCTCACTGCTGATCGTCTGTGGCAAGGCCTGTTGTGAGAATCTCAGTGTATCACTGTGTCTGCCATGACATCATTGTGCATACCTGGACAAAAAATTGAAACTCATATATAGAAAGAAGATTTGTTGAGCTCAGGGCTTCTTCACAGCAGGCCTCTGCTCTTAGCCAGTTTATCTATCCCCCTAGCCTGAAGTATCACAGAAAGAAACCCAAGCACTATTCCCATGCCAGGGTATTTTGAAGTCTTTGCTTGGTTGATTGGTTGGTTAAGCAGCAAGGGAGGTTGCTCCAAGTACTGTTCCCGCAAATAAGTAAGATTCCAGCAAATAAGTATAGTATAGTAATACCTTGGATTGCAAGCATAATTCATTCCGGAACCGTGCTTGTAATCCAAAACACTCTTATATCAAAGCGAGTCTCTGTCCGTTTTATTATGAGGCAGAGGAATGATTTTTTAAAAATTACATGTTGACTTCTGCCCATAAATAGATTTCCACTGCCTGGCTTTGAGCACAAGAAATAAGAGTTATTCGGCCTGCTACGCCCACTCGAGGCAAGCGGTTACATCCCTACCTTGTCTTGCAAGACCTTGCTCATTTATCAAGTCAAAAAATTTTAAAAAATTTGCTTGTCTTGCAAAACGATCTCAGACCAAGCTACTTGCAATCCAAGGTATTACTGTACAGTTGCAGCATCATGGTTATGTTCTTCATTTCATATTCTTCTTTTGTAAGGTCATAACCAGTCACCATGAGCTACATGCACTGATGTGTATTTCAGATCATTAGAAACAGACTCAGTAAGATATATCATGGTATATCAGCAGCCAGTAGGAACAGACTTTGATAGCATTCATAGATCATAGAATCATAGAATAGCAGAGTTGGAAGGGGCCTATAAGGCCATCAAGTCCAACCCCTTGCTCAATGCAGGAGAACAGATGTGGGCAGCCCAGGCAGTCACCCATCCAAGCAATGACCAGGCTCATACCTGCTTAGCTTCAGCATGTGGCCTGCATTATGTACTCTCAATGCCACCTTGAATATTCAGTTAGACTTGAATCTTGTTAGAGCTAGGCATCCTTGTTAAAATCTGATTTTTAAATAAAGAAATGAAAAATGTCCAGCCCTGATCATTGCTGACTCAAAGTTAATCCTGGTTGTTTTTTTGTTTCATTGGGCTGATGTTGATAAATCACACATTGTTACCTATGGCTTAACATTCAAAAGGGGTGTGATATATAATAGTACTTACTTGAATTGCTTTCCCTTAACTCTGTATTATATGAGCCTCTGTTGCACAACTTGGCGAATTGGAGACTGCCACCAGTAAGGCTTGAACCCACAACTCTCAATAATACTGTTTATGCCCCTAACAGCATAGCCTCACCAACCCCACCCCAACCATTTAGGAGGAAAAATAAAGGCATGACAACAGTAGGCAGCCTTGGTAGTTCGAAAATTGGGAGGCAAATGAAAAGAATCCCAAACATATTAGGTATCAAAAAATCTCATCATTTCAATGTCCATTTTGGAGTGCTTCTCATTGCTGAGCATTTTGGGTGAACTATACCAAGATTGTTGATCATGTTCACTGAGTACAGATGTATTTAATGTGATGGAATTTGTTACAGTTCTCAACATGTCCATTTTCACAGTCCCTGGTTAAGTAAAGAATACATGGAAACTAGCTGTTGCCCTCCAGCTTATATGTTTCCATAGTGACGGTTGGCTCTGACTATGCTTCACAGCCCTACTTTTAACATCCTATTCCCAAAACTGGACACCTGCCACAAAGAGGCTCCAGATGAAAGATTGGACAGCCGCCATCCTGTTCTTACTGGACATCCAGATGATCAGTAACACCAGACTTTACATTGGGCACATAAGTGCTTTGCTGGATTAGAGCCTCTATTAGGAACGGTCTGTGCTAACATAAGGCATATTTACTTTTTAAGGGTAATAACTTCCATTCAATTAATGTTAATTATATTATTTATCTTTGGGGATTTTGTCCAGCTGGATTGATCTAACTGTACAATAAATTATTGCAGCTTGTGTATTTTCTTGCTGGAAGGAGGACAAATCTTCACAAAAAGAGGTGATGAATTCTTTAAAAAGTATTTTTGACTAGCAAAATTATAGCCACCTTTGTGCATGACCTTCCTTCTCCAGGTTAATGTATTATTATTTTTTAAATGGCTGGTTGGAGAAACTAAACTGTAGCCTATAGCTTACAAGGGGTGGGGGGAGTGGCATAGAGAAATGGGTTGTGGGAAAATGTATGTGACAAGGATATCTTCCATTAGAAGTGCTTTGGTGCTCAGGCTTGGTAAACCTGATCCAAATCCCTATCACATTAATGAGATTTATTCTAATGATTAATAATCAGTTTGACTTAATAAGTCAACTTGAATGTTGAAGTGTGTGTGAAAGGAGGCAGTCATTGTGGCAGGAAATTCTGCAAGGGATAGCAGTTGGACTACTGTGTGTATGCTATAAACTTGACAAAGTGCTTCAGGATCTTTGGAAGTGAAATGTACAGAATCAGTATGGTATAGTCATAGATTGATTCAACCGTTGTTTTATTACAGTTATTCATTCTGTACTGTTCAGGACTCTGAAAATATTGTTTCATTGCTGAAACTCTAGCAAAATGCCTTGCACTTACTTTCCAAAAGCAGAGTAGCCGGACTATCTTGGAATTTCACTTAAGACCTGAAAGCCTTCTCCCATCTAAGATGTTTCTTTGTTTCAGCCACACCTCTATGATATCTCCAACCTGCATTATGCACGTTTGAAGTGTAACATACCATTTTTCAAGCTATATTCCTAAATTCAAAGACATCCTGTGTTAGGGGGACAAATATTACAATCCCTTGTCAAAGCACTCTCAGACGCATGCAGAGTTACAGTCCTTCCATCGTGCATGCAGCATACACAGAACTATGGTAGTTGCGTGCATTAAGGACTCTGGCAAGAGATGTGCACATATAGGAGTGAATGAGCACCATTTCACATAACCCCCTTGAACGCATGCTGGGGGAGTGTGAAGATCTATGCATCCTCACTACACACGCAATGCAATCTGTGATGGAGGCTGTGTGTGATTCTGGTTGTGCAATCTTTCCCCCTTGTTTGAGGAGGAAGAATCTTCTGAAATTGTGCAAGCATATGGCCTGCATTACACAGTATGTTGCAGGTGTGCTGGGGATGCCTGTTTGAATATGTGTGTGATCCTGCCCTGAGGGAAGCTGCACTCCCATGCTATTAAACAACAACATTGAACATGACTGTCTGTTTTATTATGAGGCAGAGGAATGATTTTTTAAAAATTACATGTTGACTTCTGCCCATAAATAGATTTCCACTGCCTGGCTTTGAGCACAAGAAATAAGAGTTATTCTAACAGAACATACTTTCCATGTTGGAAAATACAACTGACCTGCAAGATAACTTCCAGATCCTTGTCTGGTCCTCCTCTGTTCCATGAGTCTCTTCGCAGCATAACTTGGAGAACTCCAAATGCCAGTAATTATCTCCTTATATTTTGTTCTGACAGAAGGTGAAAGTACTCCCATTTACTTCATTGTGCAGGAGGGAATTTAATTTACTGGCAGCAACTTACTTTGCCCTTGACTCATGCTGCCTGCTGCTGCTGCTGCTCAGTGACTCTCTTCTATGTCAAGGATTTGTAATTGGGGAGGGGGGGAGGGGGAATCTCCTCTTTCTGTCTAATCCTGCGTCCCTTTCCAACACAGGATGCATTCATAAGCCTGAATGTGGCCAACTGACAGGATGCTGACAAGACTTTTGCAGAGCAATCCTGTATCATCAGGGGAACAGGGCAGGCCCAAGACACTTTGCTGCCTAAGACAGAGTAGGAAATGGCACCTCAACCCACCCACCCAAGTCAAGGTGTATAGTATCCAAAGCCAGCCAAGCTATTTTGGTACATGAGGCAGAAAAACCCCCATAAGAACCTCTCTCCCCATCCCTGGCAATAGAAATATAATAAAAACCAAGTAAACAACTAACAATTTGCCCCTGGAACGTCTCCTTTTTGCTGTCTTTGCTGTTGGATCACCAATGGCAGAGAAGTGACAGCAGCACACCTTCCATGGATGGAACTGACCATAGGATTGCTCTCTTAGGCCTCAAACATAAAACCATCTGTTGCTGTGTCATTCAAATTACTTCAGCACAACTCTTCTATAGCTGGCATAACAACGTATGCCATACCAAATTTCCAAACACACCATGATTCTTCCTTTCTATAATCTGCATTGAGCCCCTGCTCATAAAAATCTGTATCCCCCAGGAAATTTGTGTTGCCCTTAACAGAATGTATTCACATCATGTCAACTGAATCATTATGTTCTTTCCCACAATGTGATACTGACCAATACAATATTCATTCTCTCTTTTCAAATGACAGTGTGGTCCTGGGCTTTGTTCAATTAGTTCTACAGACCAGAAAAAGCAGTTCGCTTGATGTTTGCAAATCTGCTTTATGAACCTGTGTCATATGTTTGTCTGGGATCATTATGAGTCCAAAAACAAACAAACAAACAAACAAACACCTTCAAATGGCATCCTGTACATTAGTTGTTCTACCTTAACTATGAATCATGTTGCATATTTAGGCATATGGTTGTTTATTTGTTTATTTTTATTTATAAAATAAAAATATAAATATGGGTAGATAGACATAGCCATGTAACCACACATCTTAAATAATTGCATGTGCTGTGTCATAATATTCTCCTGACTACTTTGACCGGATGATGCAAGTGATCAAACTCTCCCACGTAGCAATAAATAACCTTGGGGAAGTTTGGTCTACCTAGGTAGGCTCTATTATATCAAATAGCAGTAGATTTAGAAGTAGTGCAGCTTAAAGATGCCTCGGACAGTGGGTTGGATCCACACTAAGTTAGTTACACTTTGGTTCTGTTGAAATCAATGAGACTTCACTTAGAAATGACTAACTTTTCCCATTGATTTTAATGGGAAGTATCCAACAGTGCACTCCCACTAGCACTATTGTCATCGCACTAGCGTAAACCAATACTTGCACTAGTTACATTACACAAGCACTGGTTTACACTAGAGCTGTGCACAAATGACCTCTTGAAATTGTCTACCCTATTTGTGGGCAGATATTCAAGGGATGATTTCACCAAATTTCTCCAGGCAGTGGATAAATTCTCAACGGTTCCTCACAGGTAGGGCTCGAAATTCTCCATCCTATTTGTGCAGAATGGGAGCCAGCCTGCGCACACAGTTGATGCTGTTGCCACTTGCAGTAGCAGCACACACACACACACACACACACAAACCCTTTTGAAAAAAGAAAGAAGCTGTGCTACAACCTCTGCCAATGGTGAGCCCTACCTATGAGAAACTGTTGAGAATTTATCCTCAACCTGGAGGAGAAATTGTCCTACAAATTTCTCTGCCCACAAATAGAGTGGAGAATTTGGAGAGGCTACTTGCACACAGCTCTAGTTTTAAGGGCAAAATATTGCTGGATCTGTAGATTCCACAAGTAGTGACCTACGACATGCTCCGACGGCAGGCACACCTGTTGCCACTTTATCTCAAGTAATGGTGTAATCTAATGCTGACATGGTAAAATGGCAAATTTGTGTTCTTCACCAAGGGTGGCATTTGCTAATGATGGTGGGATTCACCAGATGTTTTAGAACAGGGGTGGGCAACTTGTGGTCCTCCAGATTTTTGGCCTACAACTCCCATGATCCTTCACCATTGGCTATGTGGCATGGGCTCATTGGAGTTGTAGGCCAAAACATATAAAGTGCTCAAGTTAACCACCCCTGTTTTAGAATGTTGACTAATAAGGTGCTTTGTATGCTCAAAACGTATCCTTGATGTGTTATAAGTGCCTTTTCATATAGTATATTATATTTAATAATTATGTTATTTTTTGTTATGCTCATACTGACAATTATTATTGTTGCTGTTTTTGCTAAAGTGTTGTGGGCCACCGCAAACCCTTGGAATGGAGTTGAGTAGAAATAAACATAAATACAGAAATGTAAACGATTACAGTACATACCAAAGAACAGGTGCAGTTAAGATGGAGTCCTCTGTTTCATTTTTAGGCATATAAGAAAGAGAGTAAAGTGTCTTGTGATTTAAAAAGGACAGAATCCATCATAATTTCACACGTCAGTCACCTTTCTTCAAAACCCTGTAGATAATTTAAAAAGCTGTACAGCACAAGTAGTGGAGCCTTCCCTTGTTTGAATAAATATAAATTTCTATCAGGGAACAACTATCTAACCAAAATGATAGGAAAATAAATTCACCAGACACACTGAAACCAAGAATTTGGAGACCCCGGTGACATAATTGGTCAATCAGAGTGGGCAGGTAGAATAGCAGTGCCCACACTTGCCCCTCCCTATAACAATGGTAAGTGATCTTTCAGCAAGCCTTCCTTTTTGTTTACCTAACGACAGTTCCTGGAACATTCTGCTTTTTTAAAATCACTGCACTTTTCACAGAACCTATATATGGGTCACTCTATTTGTCAATGCATTGGACATTTTGAAACAAAGTCGCTGAGTGTTAATTTAATTTAAACTTCCCTTCTATGCACTTTTTCATTATATGTTGGTTTGTCCATTCTGTTCCTGTGTGGCGATTGTGAAAAAGAGCTTTGTTTTGATACATAATAAGATCCAACCATGATCACACCAATATTACTTTATTTGGTTTCCCCCATACCTCCTACAAATGTAGAATCAACCCCACTGCACACCCAATAAAAGAGGGAAGAAACCCACAAGAACCAGGAGAGAACAACCACTTCCACAGCCTAGTAGCGTACACAATTACAGTAAAGTAAGTGTGATGATACAATACTGGGGGAAATTATGGAAACACCTTTGGAAGTATGGGCATATCTTAATGACCAGAGCTTCAAATGCTACCATATTAACAGAGAGGTAGAAAAGGCTTCTCTATTGAAACGAAAACGAAAACAAAACCCGAGGGGAGCTATTACTGTAATACCAGCTTGCTATACAATATTAAACCAGCTGCCCCAACCTGGTGCCTTCCACAACTCCCAGCACCTGCAGCCAATGTCCATGCTGGATGGGAATGATGGAAGATGCAGTCCAACCACACATGTAGAGGGTGCCAGGTTGGGGAAGGCAGTTAGAAGAACTTTGCAGAACAATGACTGAGGTTGATTGAAAAGTTAATATAGTATAAAGTGGCCTTCGCCAATCTGATACCCTCCAGAGGTGTTGGACTACAACTCCCAGCATCCCACAACCATCTACGCTGTAGTCCAACACTTCTGGAGGGCACCAGGTTGGGGAAGGCCAGTATGAAGTTTGCCCAATTTCTGCTATGACAGCAATTTGCTGATTCCTTTTTTTTTTTTTTAATTGAGAAAGCTTTGCAGCTGGAAAACTGCAGCAAGGTGGAAACAGAATTAAGGAATTCTCGGGGCAGAGAGAAAATGGGAATGTGTGTGTGGAATTTGTTCTAGTTACACACACACACCATGCTATATCAATGTGTAATGGTTTAGCTCATATTTGGGTCCAGTCCAGCAGGAAGTTCCCCTTTACCAAATCCCATTGTAATGGGTGGGACTGGGAGCTGCACAAGAACACAGTAAGACAAGCTTCTATTCAGTCCAGTGGGGCTTGTGCAGGGGAACTTCCTACTAGATTAGACTTATTATCTACTTGGGACACTAAACTCATCACACAAAAAGAATTCGCAGAAGAATTGCACTAATCATAAGCAGGCTTTTCATGTTATTATTTTTTAAGATCCACCTCCATAGTCTCTTAATAGTTTTGGTCATTCTCTTTTTCTTTTGTGAAAAGGCATTTTGTTTGATATGGTTTAGAGGTGTTTCCATATTTTTTTTCAGTTGTGTTTGTGTATTTGTTTATGAACTTGGTGTACAGTGTTGACACCGTTTTGTTTTGGTTCTTTGTGGTACACATTTCATGATTTCAGTGCTGAAAGTCAATAGAGAATAATCACATTTTGAATGATGGTATTATTGGCTCCAATGTGAGTAGTGTTTTATTGAAACTAACTAGAAATACATGTCTGATTAGAGATGAACAATTTAATCAGCTGAATGGTGAACCTAATTGTTTAATTACAGATTGAAATGATGAAATTATATGTGAGCTGTGCCCTCTGGAAGTGCTGGTAGCATTGTTGTAGGGAAGCTTTGTAAATCTCTTGATTGAGGAAATGCATTTCATTTAATTTTCAGTCAGAAAGTATTTATTATTTGGCTATAAGAAACTTCATCAGTTCTTTCCAAGATACTATACCATCTCTTTTAATTGATGGATCAATTTGTTCAGATGCAATCTAATTAGTTGATTTTAAACCCTTTAATTAGTTGCCACTGTAGTGCCTGACATTTTAAAAAGCTTGTACTAATTCACTGATATTTTTTTTTGTCTTCCAAGCATTAACAGTATTACTATTTCCTCTTTAGAGTAAAAATAAAATAGTGCAATCCTTCCTCAGATTGTAATATTACCATACCCAATCGTAAGAGAAGCCACAAATTATTGTATTCCCTCTTCATCGAAGTACAAGAATATTTGATAGTGCACATCTAATTGTGCATGTTCCTATCTTTACAAGACTTTCCTTAACATGCAAAGTATTATGTGGACAATTACTGTGAATTAACCATGAAATTATAGGGATTTCCCCTTCCCTCTTATTTTAAGGATGCAAGGGCGATGCTTAAACAATAGAAATACTTAGTAACTAATCACATACAGTCATGCCTTGGATTGAGAGCATAATTCGTTCTGGAAACGTGCTTGTAATCCAAAACACTCTTATATCAAAACGAAATCCCCCCAAAAAAATTTGTACAGAGATTTTTAATTTAAGCCGTACTACAGTACTTGTATTGCAAGACGTCGCTTGTATATCAAGTAAAAAAAAAATTAAATAAATATTTTAAACTTTGCTTGTCTTGCAAAATGCTCTCAAACCAAGTTACTTGCAATCCAAGGTATTACTGTACTCCTGATCATTCATGTTCCACCTACTGCTGACACTTATGTATTCAATCGATTATTTAGTCCAGGGCTCTCCAACCTTGGGTCCCCAGATGTTGCTGGCCTACATCTCCCAGCATACCCAGCCAGCATGGCTAATGGCAAGGGATTCTGGGAGCTGTAGTCCAGCAACATCTGGGGACCCAAGGTTGGAGAGCCCTGATGTAGTCAATCCATTAAAGGAACAGTGTGTGTCAGCTGACTGAGTCAGGCACTCAGGCTGCAATCTTAGGTAAATTTACTTGAGAGAAATCCCCACTGAACTCAGTGGGACTCTGGTGGCTAAACTATAAGATGCATCTTTGCAGGTTTTTAAAATGCATCATCTGGGGGAGGCTGATAATTAATGGGATCAGAGCAGCATGTGTGGAGGGGGAATTTAACTCTTTCCTCCCCTACTAGAATCCTGAGGAAAAACCTCAGTATTTCATTTGAAGGGTTAGATTCTCCCTCCATGCCTGCTCTGATCCCATTAATTATTACCCTCCCTAGCTAATTCAGTTTTTACTATTAAAACAATGCTCAATGCAATGAAACATTTAAGGTCATGTGTAATTTAGCCCCAAGACTGTATTATATCAACATATAGACCTTTAATTTCCTACAAGCAGTAACTGACAATGGGAAGAAAACCCATGTGATCCAATGACTGTCATATAAGTGGATTATTAACAGGCTGTTTGGCTTCACCATATGAATTATACACCTTTGACCATTAATCAGAGAACTCAGGTTTTGTATTGATTTAATGTAAACCACCTTTGATATGATTTGACTGAAAGTGGGATATAAATAATAAAATACCTTTTAAAATAAACAAATAATAAAAAAGCATACAACTACAATCCAATACTCAGAACTAAGACCCTTTCAGTTCCACAGGAAATACTCCCAGGTAGGTGTGTATAGGATTGTAGCTTAATAATTTCAATATCACTTTCTGCATATCTTCATCCATTCAGAAGAGATCTTTCTTTCAAGTGAATAATGCGAGTTTCAGTGTTCATAGCCATTAATATGTATTAATGCTATGCTAATTTCTCAGTATTACTCTCAATTTAAAAAGGGTTCCTATAGAAGACATTTAGTGCCTCACATATGAGGTGCAATATTTGAAATATTAGACCCTTGAGGAACTTAAGACCTTCACTTCCTCATGCTTTCACACATCATGAAACCAATCCAATATAATGGAACCTATGGCTAGTTATATGATTAATCTGAGACACAATGCCAAGTTGGTGATAAATGCACAGGACTCTTGTCCATGCATTACTGCCATATTTCTCTATGTTTACAAAACTCAAAGGTCCGATGCTATAGCAGTCTCTCCCAGCCTGGTGCCTTCCAGATGTGTTGCCGAGTGCAACTCCCACAATTCTCAGCCAGCATGGTGTGACCCCTGGGAATTATGGGAGTTGCAGTCCAACACATCTGGAGGGTACCAGGTTGAGGAAGACTGTGCTACACCACCCTGGAGTTGGGCCAATCCCTGGTCAGTGTCATGGCATCTGAATGTGCCCTCAGTTATTTGTAACTACATAACTGAGAAAAAAATTGTGGCTACCAATGTGTCCATGTGGTACCCATACAATATAGGTATGGTATGCTCTTGTCAGTGATCAGCGCATAATCATCTTTTATTTTTTGTGTGTATCTACTGGGGTATGCATCTGCTTCAGGCAAAGCCTGAATACTGAGCTGAAGCAGCCCATTTTGGAGGTATATGAGCCTCTCACAAGGTGAAGGCAGTCTTCCCTGAAGTGCTCTGAAGTGAAGTGGGTTGGTCCCAAAGCTTCGGATTGCTTTGGAGATTTGACAGTTGGCCCAATATTTGTGCCTTCAGAGTAGTCCTTGCTAATGTTGACAGCGACGGACAAAGTGCACAACGGGGCTGCTGTTGCTGCAAGGGTCTTTGCTTGACCAAAGAGTCCTTGGGGGCATTGCAGGCTTCCTTTGCTCCCTCTGAAAGCCAACAGAGACAACAATGTCTCTATTAGTTTACACAGGGGGAAAAAGAATGCCTGAACCTCTGAAAATGTGGGGAGGACACACACCCTGACCCACTACCATCAAGGATGCTGTTGCCCCATAGTCCCTTGACAGGAGGCATGCTTTCCGCTTCCCACCAGCCATTTTCAGGGATGCAGTTTCATTCTGCTTGTGCATACCAATAGAGACCATCTCCACAGGTTTGCAAATGGCAGGGAGGGAAAGCCAGCCTGCATCCTCGAAAAGGGCTGGGAGGGGGAAGCCCACCTCTGGCCAAAGACCCTGTTTCCCAGGGATCCTCAGCAGGGAGAAGGATTCCCCCCAGCCATTTTCAGGGGTACAGACTTTCTCCCCCCCCCCCGCTATGGAAACCAATGATGGAGATATTGCTGTCTCAGTTGGTATACACAGGGGGCAAAGTACACCTGCACCCCTGAAAATGGCTTGGGAGAAGTTCATCCCCTGCCAAAAACCCTGTTGTCTCAATGGTCTTTGGTGGCATGTGGGTTTGCCCCCCTGCCCCAGCCATTTTCCCTATGATAATCAATAGGGAGACAGCCAAAGCTCCAGATTTCCAAAGCGAGGCTCCATGCTGGACACAAGGCAAAGTGGGTTGTTCCAAGCAGTCTGAGTTGAAATTTATTTATTTATTTATTTATTTATTTTATTTCATTTATATACCGCCCCACAGCCGAAGCTCTCTGGGCGGTTCACAATACTTTATGCATAAAAACAATAAAAAACATACAAAATAGTTTAAGAATTAAAAAACCAAATTTAAAAACACAGTTTAAAATAACAGTACAAAAACCAATAAAACTGAGCCTACAGGTGACAATCCCCCCCGTGCTATTCCAAGTCCTAACTAAATGCCTTGGCATAGAGGGAGGTCTTAACCTGGTGCCGAAAAGATAGTAAGGTTGGCGCCAGGCGGGTCCCAGTGGGGAGCTGATTCCATAATTGGGGGGCTACCACCGAGAAGGCCCTCCTCCTCGTTGCCACCAGCTGAGCCTCTCTTGGAGGTGGCAATCGGAGGAGGGCCCCAGATGTTGAGCGTAGTGTCCGGGTAGATTGCAGTTGGGAGAGACGTTCCATCAGGTATTGTGGTCCTAAGCCGTGCAGGGCTTTATAGGTTAAAACCAGCACCTTGAATTCGGCTCGGAAGCATATTGGCAGCCAGTGCAAATGGACCAGAACTGGTGTAATGCGCTCGGACCTTCTGGTCCCAGCAATAAGCCTGGCTGCCGCATTTTGCACAAGCTACAGCTTCCGAACAGTCTTCAAAGGCAGCCCCACGTAGAGTGCATTGCAGTAGTCTAGTTTAGAGATCACCAGAGCGTAGATTACTGAGACCAGGCTATCCCTGTCCAGACTTGCTATTGGAAATGACTTGCTATTAGAAGTGCCCAAGCTGGATCTAAATGGGATCTTCTCTTCTGTGCACACACTCCTAGTATGTATAGTTTTCATTTAATGTGATTTAGCCCCCAAGCAGCTTTTGAAATGTAACTGAATATTTGAAGCTGTCAAATAGGCATCCAGTAGGATTAATTCGGAATCTTACTTTCTCCCATTGGAACTTGTCTGCAAGCCCACAACCTTGGAGGACTTATGTAGCATGTACTGACCACCTCCACCACCCTGTGCTGTGTGGAAGTCACACAAGTAAAGAAAATCCTTCAGTACAGAGAGAAACACATCAATGCTGCAAGGAAAATCTCTAGGAGATTTATATCTGAATTCTGTTGAAGCAGGAAGGATTTGGGGGAAACACCACAGTCCAAATGGAAGAAGATCAGGGTCAGCCATTGTGGGAAGAAGGAAGAGGAGAGGGAAGGGCTTCCCTTGTATG
Organism: Shinisaurus crocodilurus; assembly: GCA_021292165.1. NCBI lineage: Eukaryota > Metazoa > Chordata > Lepidosauria > Squamata > Shinisauridae > Shinisaurus > Shinisaurus crocodilurus. The sequence continues at coordinate 45,065,674 of CM037878.1, read as the reverse complement.
ACAGAATTGTTCATTTGGTCTGCAGGCTCAGCAAAGAGACAAGGCAGATGCTTCCCTAGGTAGGTTAGTGCACAGGTAAGAGAAGAATGGTTCAGGCAAGAAAGGCTCTCTAGAAGAGACTGAAGCCTTTTGCTCCTTGTGGGAAGAAAATGGCTGCTCTGACACACAGAGGGCCAGTTCGTACGACACGGAAACCACGGGGGAGCAGAACCCCCCCCCGCGGTTCCTGTGTCATGCGAACACCTGCTGGGGCGCCCCCGCGGGCCGGACATGCGCGCGAAGCACGCAAAGTGACCATGGCTGGTAGAGGGGTAAGCCCCTACCGCGCGTGGCCACCCTGCCGTACGAACAGCAGGCGGCCGTCCTGCGGGGGGCGCACAGAGGCAGCAACCCAGAGCGGCCGGAGCTGCAGCCGCTCCGGCCTGTAGGGGCAAATGGCCCCTCTGGGCATCCCGATCCCCCGCCCCCTAGCGCTGGGAGGTCCGCACTGCGGTGCAGGGTTTGCCAGCTTCACCGGGGTCTGCCCACGTGCGCGGGGCACAGGTCGTCTGCGGCGCCCCGCTGGACCCCGTAGACGGCCTCGTGGTGCCTCCCCCGCTCGCCGCCCGGGTCATACGAACCGGCCCGGAGTCTTTGGGAGTGGAAGTCAAGGGATCAGAACTCTGAGCCTCAGTTGAGGAACAATGAGGTTTAAGCTGTTGAGCCCCGACTCCTGAGTCCGACACTTCTATGCAAATATTTGCTTCCATGATGTACACTTTATATTGAACAAAACTCTCACTGTGTTATACCATAACAAATATAGAGAAGGTGCAAATATAAACTGAACGGGTAAAATCAGAAGAAAACTGATAGAGAAATTACGGATGCTTAAGAATTCTGATATTAGAGTGTTATATTCCTGATACAGCAAAGCAGTGAAATAAGTGCTTGGTGTTATACTGAAAATTTCCATTTGAGAACAGTGGAGCTAATTGCATGCTGAAAGGTAAGTCCCAGACCAGTTCACCAGTTTTAAGGGATAGAAACCTTATATTTACAATGTTGATGTACTGCAATATAATAATACTAACCAATGCCAATGCATAGAAAACATGGTGGTTGATCTATGTCTTTTAGCTTACCATTCTCTTTGACATGCTGAATTTCTATTGGAAACTGTTCAAACAGGTGATCCCCCACCTGCAGTCTTACATAGTTGAGTCCGGGAACAGCTTTATGATGCTTTATATTGGTCTAGATCAGCCTTTTCAACCTGTTTTTTTTTAAATTTCCATCAGCCAAGCCAGCATGACCAATGGCTAGGGATGATGGGTGTTGTAGGTGAAAAAAATCTGAAGGGACCCAGGTTGTGCAAGGCTGGTCTGCCTGGGCTTATTTAAAACACAGTAGTTGTGCCCATTCATTGGTATTGGGAATGAAAACTGAAGATACTCCATAGTACCTCCCGTTGAGTTGCTTTTGTGTTTTGTCCATTGTTTTCAGTGGTGTCATGGTCTTGCTTCCTTGTCTCACTTTCAAAATGCTTCCTGTTTCTCTCAAGGGACCAGTGCCATACTTCATCTGTGGTTAAATGATTGTGCCTTTTTTAATAGGTGACATGTATGCAGTGGTTGCATGGAGACCATACAATGCTGGAAATGATTGAGAAAAAACGTTGCCTGTGCAAGGAAATCAAGGCGCGACAGAAAGCCGAGAAAGGAGGACTTTGCAAACAGGACAGCATGCCTATTCTGCCAAGTTGGAAGAAGAACACAGGGACCAAGAAGTACAGTCCCCCTCCATATTCCAAGCAACAAACTGTTTTCTGGGATACCGCAATATGATATGAGCATGGGGGATTACCTTCCACAGATTGCTGAAATGTGCACTGTCAGCCTACCTTCCTGATAAGGCAGTAGCTGGGACCTACATTCAGGTGAAGAAGAACTACCTAGGCATAATGCTTACTAAACTGGTATCCACCTGTCCATTAAAAGAAAAATCGTTGTCTCCCACTGAACGAAGGCATGCACATTTGTGAGGATTCTTTTGGATCCAGAAAAATAGTAAGATGTAAATATTTTGCCAATCTCTTAAAAAAAACACACACACCTTGAGTTCATACACTCTTTAAAATATAATGCAAACATGTATGAAGAAGTTTTACTCATATACTGTTTTAACTGTTTTCTATGCGTTACCTTTATGTGTGTGTTGTTTGTTTTGTTTTTTAAAAAAACAATTTCAAGTTATCTCACCTGCCTAAATTTAGTGTCTTTACAAAAGCATGTGGTTGTACATTTTTGGTTTAACAGTAAAATTTTCAAATTAAACTGGTGCTAGGGCTGAAGGTTAAATAAATACCCATATGATTCATTTAGAAGGATTTTCTACAAATTGTTTTTTGGCAGGAGATGGATAGAGCCACAGACAATGCAGGTAAAACAGTATTCACTTGGATGTCCAAATTACCTTAGCAATGTGTCATTATGCGCCTTTAAAAAAAAAAAGTATATTTGCTATTATAAAAACCATATTAATACATTAGAAATAGGTGCAATTTACCAAGCGTAACTGCTGTGCAACCTCCTGTATCAGCCTCATTCACATAGCTGGAGATTGCCTAGTAGTGCTTGAGGAATTGCATGACAGGGCAGGGCCCTGATCCAAAGATCCTTGTGCACAGAAGCTGTGCTAGGATCTTTCCCACTGCCATACAGCACTCAACATCCCTGACTGGAAACTGACGGCAGGGAGAGGGTGCCTGAAAGATGAGTCACCCTCCCCTCCCAAATAGGTTATCAGAGCTGATAACTCTGCTTAGTAGTTTAGTTTAGCAGTCCGTAAAGGGTGCACAAACGCTGCATGTTGACCTATGGCTCTGGATATGGGGATGTTTAAAGCCTTGGCCAACATTCCTTTGGATAAGCAGGAATGCAAGGGGGGCCTGCACAGAGTCATAGGTTTCTTCCCACAGATGACCCTTCTGGATCAGGATGAATGTTTTGAGCAATGCTGAGAAGCTCGGCTGGCTAAACATGTAAATTAAATTTGCTGCAAGAAAGGCTATCGTCAATGGAGAGCTCTTCCTTCTTCTATTCAGATGATTTGCGGAGACCAGGGTTCACTGTGACTAAGGACTGTACATCACATGATTCATTTATTCTCTATCCATTTAGCAGGTTGAAATGGTGGTAACGCAGCCATAATTCCCGTCCTCATTTGTCTTCGGTCCCTGAAAGTAAAGGTAACAACAATCTGTTTGCAATGTTCACATTACTTTTATAATATATTGTATTCCGTGTCCAGTTAGAATGAGTTAGTGTAAAGTCTCACTAAAAGTCAATAGGAAAGGTTGACTTCATCTTGGAAAGTCTGACCCTTTGGATTGGGTCTGTAGAGCACATTTCTCTCAAGTAACCATTGTCGTATTCCTGGTTGATCCTGTAATTGGGTCATAGTCCTCTGTGACATCACACCCATCTTACTAGACTAAAATGTCATGACCAAAGAATTATGACCTCTTGGTTTTAACAGGAGAAAGAGATGGTTTATATGCTGTACATGAGGGTGAGATCTGTGCATTAAAGTATCTTCCAGAAGGCACTGTGTAGGATAAGATTTAAAAAATCCATATTGCCGTAGAGTTGATGTTATCACATATATTTTATATATTTAAATTTTTATCTATGCTTCTGAAGGTTTGGCAGCATGAAAAGGTTCCTCTTTTAACAATCATTTAAATAATATTATATTCTCTGAGAAGAAGAAGAAAAAATGTGTCATTTGAATTTATTGTCATATTGGCTTTTTCTTTTAAAATGATATTGACAGCAATGCCACAAGTGCAATTGCTGATCAATAAGACCAAAAATAGAACAAAATTTTAGTAGGTTATTTTGTAATCTATATTGCTAAAATTGATTATTACTTTATCAATAGTAGTTTCTTTCCAGACTGAAATAAAAAATAAAGTTTTTAAATATTTTATAACTAATGTATATTTTGATGTCCAAATTGACAGTTTCTGTATCAGATGGAAAAAAAAGTGGGGGTTTATAAGTGTGTATAGTAGTTATTTAACCAACAGTATTTATGTTTTATCAACAACATAAAGACACAGACACATGTCTATGTTCATATCACCACACTGTGCATATGCAACAGCTGAAATGGGTATGTCATTCAGTTGCTAATGTGCAGGTGATCCCATGGCCCAAGTCAGAAAACCAATTACAAGCATGTTGGGAGGAATCTTTAATTTCTGAAAAGAAAATGTTATATGCAAAAGAAAAGGCCATTACATTCTTAACAAAGAAAATGTTGAAATAGATACTTGAAGATCTTGCAACATTGCCAGTTCTTCTGAAGTACTCAAGACTTGGTTGTGTGGAGTTTCCTTAAGATATGTAGGAGTCCTTTGAGGATTTGTCCTCCTAAGAGCCATCCTGTGTTTCATAGATTATAGAGTTGGAAGGGGCCTACAAGGCCATTGAGTCCAACCCCCTGCTCAATGCAGGAAATTAGCGGAGGGGTCTCCCATCCAAGTAACAACCAGGCCTGACCCTGCTTAGCTTTCCACACTCAGACAAGCTGAGCCAGCATGGGCCACAGGCCTGTATTCTCTTGCTATGTTTTAAATGCAGATGCATAGATATGTTGTTGAGCGTCATAATTCCTTGGATTGGGATACAAATTGTTATGGCTTGTTGTAATAGTTGCCTGAACTATAAGGGAAGCATTATGACCCTGGATTCTTTCTGACTTGGACTTAAGTTTCAGTGGAAGAAAAATTCACCCCTCCCTCCACAAATGTTTGCATCTCCAACTCCCCTCCTACCTGTCACCCACCTGTCCTCTTAACCTTGCTCAGTGATGGGAGGGAGAAAGGCAGGGAGGTCTCTGTCTCCTCACCCTTCCAGCACATAGCTCAAGTTATTCTGTGTCAAATCTATATTACAAAGGACCACATCAAGCCCCCAAGTCTAGTCCCTCCTCTAATCTCACCCATGAACCTCCAGAATCTGTTTCCACCCCCTTACCTTGTGGCTGCTGGAGATGGAGAAGGGCTCTCTCACCCCACTCCCCACTCTTCAGTACATGGTGCTGTTACCAGCTGAACAATGAGCCAGGCACAAGGAGCACTGGGAAATGTCAGGAGTGCTGGAAAAACTACATTTCCCAGTATTCCTAGCACTTGGTTTGCTGCCATGCCAACAGCAGCCACAGGTGCTGGAGAGAACTCCCTCCCTCCTGCCACCATAGCTCCAGCTGCCATCAGGTGAGTAGGAAAGGGTTTTTGAAGGTTAATGGAGTTGCTTGGGAGGTTATAGGAGGGATGAGACCCCATTGAACCTCAAGTGGAGGCTCGATACTTTCTATGTAACATAGATTTGGCTGAGAATATTCTCTGAGCTATTTCCCAATTCGGGGGCAGTGGAAGACAGGAATTGCTTGGCTTATTCAAGCTAGTCTGAGAAAAAATGGGGAAGTGGTTCACTGATCACTAAACTGTGTACTCATGAATTGTGCACCCCTCTGAAAATAATGTGTAGATTGAATTAATATTCAGGGCTAAGCTATATGTTATATTAAAGACATGTGTGTGTTTTTTTACAGGGTGGGGTCTCATTTTTATTAGGACCCTAACTGCAGTTGAGGAGGGGAGGTTTAATACTTCCCCCAGCCCTAATTTTACTGGTAACACCCCACGACACACACATGGCTATGGGGTCCCAATGGAAATCAGAGCCCTCCAAACAGTAATATACACATACATACAGATAGCTACTAGCAACATCTTTAACATAACATGACATTTACCCCGATCCATATTAATCTATACAATTTACTTTTCTTGAGCAGGTCCATCCCACCAAGCATCTAAGAGCCAAAACAGACATTACTTGTCTATCAGCTATGTCTTCTTTTCATTTTTACTCTAGAGTAGGCACAGGACCCCTGATCTAGAACTTAAAATTAGGGGTGGGTGATCTGCCAGGACCTACCCCCCAGAAGCCATGCCAAAAGCTGGTGCATACCGCGCCGCTTGCTGGACTTCCAGGTTCCCAGCGGGCAGCTGTTTACATAGAAAATGCCTTAAGATACTTCAAAAGTGGCTGCAATTTGAGCAAATTACACAAATTGCGGCCACTACTTTGGGCAGATCTTAAGGCATTTTCTACATAAACAGCAGCCAGCCGGGAACCCAGAAGTTGCTTCCCTGGCTCAACTCAGGAGAATGCAAGTCGATGCCGGGGAAGAGGTAAGCGGGATGGAGTTTGGGGGGGGGGGTGTCGACCCTGGCTAGTCTGCTAGATTTCCACCCCCCCGAATGAAATCCTCACACATCCCTACTTCTCCTACCCACACACCCACACACACACACACACACACTAGGATCCCAGTCCAGACTGGGGACTCTGCACCTACTCTAAATTAAAAATGAAAAGAAGATATAGCTGCTAGGCACAATGGTGTATGGTTTTCGAATATGCTAAGATCAGTTTAGCCCTAAAATGTCTAATTATGCAAATATAATGGAAAGTGACAATATCTACTACTAGTTAGGAAAAGATCCTGTCAACTAGGTACTCGGGCAGAGCAATCCCATGGCCCCTGGACAGCATCTAGGAGGGCATAGGATTATTTGGTTTCCCAGATCCAAGGTCTTGGGATCCCTGCTAGGATCCCCCTCACCCCCTCACAGCAAGCACGGAAAGAACCATGCCGGCTGCTTCTCCAAGGTTGTAAGAGTGACCTTGGAGAAGTGGCTTAAGGGGTGTTCCCTGGGAGCGGGGAGGGGAGGAGACTGGGCCTGCCAGGATACAAGGTATCCCGGTAGTGCTCCAGCCTCCTTCCCTCCCGTCAGAAGTGCTGCAGCTAGATGGCCGTGTAGGTGACTTACAGGGTGGGTGGCGCATGGAAGTGAAGATCGCCTCTGCACTCCTCCCACCCTGCATAGGATGCCCGTGATCCTATGGGTCCAGGGCTTACGGCATCCCCGTTGGATTGCGCCCTAAATCAACTAACTGTGTTGCCATTCTGAAGTTATGTCAGCATGCATTTTTATACAGGTCAGTGCACCTGTATATGTACAGTGGGAGAAGCAACCATATTGAATGAGAAAGCAGTCTAAAAGGTAAAAGCCTCTCCTGCATAAGCCCCAAGGTAATGTTTGATTGTGTTTTTTTTAATTGGGAAGGTCAGAAGGAGATGTTACCATTTGGGCTTCTCGGGTATTCCTTTTGAATGCTCCAAAAATCCTTTGAGCTTTTTCGAATGTTTGACAGGAAGACGTGAAAAGTTCTAATGGTTTTTGGTGTGATGGGTGGGGTGGGGTGCTGACACCTCACTCCCAAAAATGTGGTCCTTGGTTTAATACATGGTGCTGCTCCCAGAGAAATATTGTACCTCCACTACAACCAAATGCTATTTGAACATTTTCTATATTCTCTGCTATTTCAGTAGGTGGAGAATGACAGGAATTAGCAATGTGAGCTCATTAAAAGCTGTATTGAAATATGCAATCTCTGTAACATCCAGGTCACACGTATGTACCAACACAGTAATACTGACTGTATATATGAAATGTCTGGTATGCACTTAACTTTGCTTTAAATTTCTAAACTTAAACATTCTAGTGTAGCAATTTGTGTCAACTGCACTGTGATTTCAAGAAAGCACAGTAAGGTCACAGCTCTTGTTAATTCTTGCACTAAAAATGTGTTTACGTATATTAGTAAATGTATGTTTACTTTATTGCTCTCTCTCTTTTTTTAATGTATAGCTGACGGTATTAAATAGTATGCTTTTTAAAGTGGCCAATGGCCCTACCTTTAAAAGTGACAGGGTTTTTAAATGAGATGAAACCATGACATGCCCATTCCAATGTAATATGTTTACCAATATTTTAAAACTGAATGTCATATTGCTTTTTTCATATTTCATTAGAAATGTCAGGTATGTGCCTGAAATGTGTACGGAGTAGATAGACGATAACTGTAATCATATATTAGCCATTTCTATATACACAATATGAATACATATTAATTTCTTTTCATTTTTGTACTTGATTCTTTTCTCTTTTTTTAGGTACGATGTAATTAAATGTACTTTGATACTTCGGAAGTAATAAGATGTCATTTGAAGATCAGTTTTTGCTTTCTTTAGTGCATTGGAAATATTTTACAATAACTTAGTGCTTATTTATTTGTGTGCCAGTGTGATTATAATAAAAGCAATAGTTTAAATATTCAGCCTTTTATCTCTGATTAATGATGTAAAAAAAATCCAAGCTGGGTTGTCTGGTAGGAGCTAAATGAGAGGATAAAACCTGGAACCTTTTACATATATTCAAATGCAATATTTATTGAATGCATTTTTGTGGGAAATGGGAGGGCTATTTCACATTCACCAGTCAGGGTTGGGTGTGTGTTGTAGTTACTACATTGATAATATCCCATCATTCTTCCAATATGGAACGACAGCCAGTCACTAAACCAGACATAGGCCAGGTTGTCTTCAGCAAGGGCATTGCATCATGTGTCTTCAAGACAACGCTCTAGGACAGGAGTGTTGAACTCAGGCCACAGACCAAACACATCCTATGTGGGTTCCCAATCTGGCCCTTTGGGGTTCCCAGATGGCAACGCCCCTTCTCCTGGATCTGCCCCCTTCTCCTGGATCTGCCCCCTTCTGCCAACTGCCAATCATTTGATGGTTTCTCAGCTTTTGTGCAGTTTTGTTCTAATTCTGAAATCGTGAAATGCCTCTCCTAAGGCCTAGTTACTGGCAGTAAAAGCTTTAAGCTAAAATGTGTGGATATTTTTGAAATTTTGACCATGCCCCTTTTGCCTTTGGCCCTGCCTCCTTTTGCCTTCCACCCCCACCCCACCCCCACCACTGAAATGCACGCCCAAGAGCTAATCCAAAACTGCATTTGGCCCTCGAGCTGAAAGAGGTTTGACCCCTGACCTAGGACTTAATGAGCATGATCATATGTCCCTGTTTACATATTCTTGAAAAGTTGAAAACCAGGATCCAAAGAGCTACTTAAAGCAGATGCCCACTGACTTGGGCATTCCCAGTGGATTCTTTTTTACTATCTCCCCACACACACACTTTGGAGAGCAGACCCCCACCCCATATCTGTTTCTGAAAACCCTCTCACTTTCAAAAAGGAATTACCATGTGACGGCAAGGCAGGGATTTGCCAGGTGAACAGGTGGGGACTGTTGTTTGAGAAACACAAGCCCAAGCTTCCTGGGGTGCATGGAATGTATTGCTTAAGGGTGAAGGTTGCTGGATGATGATGATGATGATGATGATGATGATGATGATGATGATGATGATGATGATGATGATGATGGCCAAATTGTATTTTGAGTGGTTCAGAAAATAATACCAAATTGTTCATCCTCAAAATAGTGACATGACTACTTGGTGCCAATATTTCCCCTCTGCCTTGTGATTGAAATTCTGAGAAATGTTAAACTCCATGTGACCTACTGCTTGACCAACCCATGGTGAGTCAGGAGGATGCTATTTTGTGTCTGGGTCCTACCATTAGAGATGGCAAAAAATGACTGCACATGGTACAACTGGATAAAACTCTGGAATTGAGGGTGGTGGAATGTCATTAGATTGAGCTTCCTCCTGATGAAAGGAGCATGAACTCTGCCTGATTCAGCAGAAAGAGGCAAAGAGGAAGCTTTTTTGTGTCATTGGTTCATTTTCAATCCCTTACTCCCCTTCTCCACTGCAGTGTGGTAGAAGGGGGATGTATCCTGCCATCCCCCTTTTCTACTTTAAACAAAAACATTCTAGCAAAGCTCCAACCCTTTGAACCTATTAGATTCTGTTGCTGCCTCACCCAATAATAAGCAATGGCCTTCCAGCAAGGCCAAAAGATGACAGCCTGACATTACTCAGAACTTCTGTCATTGTCAACAGTTGAATACCAGGAAATTAAATAAAGACTAGGATCCAAACATCAAGAAGCTTGCACTCAAAGGAACTTTGGGTTTGTATTTCTCAAAGAGCTCTGCCCCCTCCCACCATACAACTTCAGGCTTCAGAGCAAACTGTTTTTGAAACTGGGGATTCTAAACCAGTTTGATATAGCACATGGGGATCAAAGTTAAAAAGTCAAAATCAAGGTATTGGGCTAAAGTAGCTTTTTGAATGCCAGCCATGATTTGCACACACACACACAAAATGAAGAGGGGGACAAGCCATCCATGTTGTTGTTGTTTTTTAAAAAGCTAAAAAATATCCTTTACATATCACCTCTTTAAAAAAATTCTTGAGATTTTTTTTCCACTATGAAGAAATTTCTTGCTTCCCTCTATACATTTTTCATTTTATCGCAGATTCACTAGGATAAAATGTGGTTTATGAAATTAAAAGACTCTTACTGTGTAACCCACAGGGATGGGGACTCGGACTCGGGGACTCGACTCGTGAGTCGGACTGAGTCCCCCCTCTGACTCAAGTCTGACTCGAGTCCCAATATTTTTAATGGGACTCGAGACTCGACTCAGGACTCGAGACCAAGGACTCGTCAACATCCCTGGGCTGTGCCAGAAGGAGTGGAGAGGAGCGCGATCGAAGAGCACATGAAAGCGAGGAGCGGCGCTGCTCGGCCACTATAGACAGCTACCAGGAGCGCAGCCCCAACTGTGTGTTGAGATTTATTTTGATTGATGTGTTGTTGTGGGGGATTAGGGTTAGGGTCAGACATTTTGGGTTTGGCTTCCTCTGCCTGCCTGTTTGGGGTTCCCTGCCTCCTCTGCTTGCCTGGTTATTTTGGGTTTGGCTGCCTGGTCTGTTCTTGCCAAAAATCAGTTGCAGAGTTTTGAAATAAAAAGGCACAGTTGTGCCTAGAATTTATTTAAGTCACACATCTGAAGTAGCCTTATTTTGTTGGGGGAAAACCCCATTGATTTTAATAGGGACTCGTGGAGTCAGTTTTGGGAGTGACTCCTGAGTCACCATTTTGGACCAAGGACTCGGACTCGAGACTCGGGTCCAAAGACTCGTGACTCGACTCGTGACTCGAGACCAAGGACTCTCCAACATCCCTGGAAACCCAGTCTCACTATTAGTTCCATTTTGTATTAATCCATTTGGCTCTTCTTCTCCTGAAAATTCCATATGAGAAAAACACTAATACAACCCAATCAATTAATCTGAAATTTGGCCATAACTCCTGGTAAATTATTGGAAATTGTAAAAAGAATAAGGACCTCCTAGTCCATTTTAATGTAATTTGCATTGGTTGATGGCTCATTCCTCCAAACATGATTTTTAAATTTGGACACAATCCATTGGCACTGGGAATTCTCCTGTCTAAAGCCAATTTACCTTGGTCTTGTGCAGATCACATTTATTTTGATGGAAATTGTACAAGAGAACAACCTGGTATATTTTGCTCTTGAACCAAACTCTGCAAAGAAAATCTATGCACTCACACAAACTATAGGGTTCTCAGGCTTTTATCCTTAAGGGCTGCCCAAAAAGAATGTGTATATATATATATATATATATATATATATATATATATAATATTGTATGAAAATATTTTGGATAGTTTTATATTATTGCTGAATTTATATTATTGAATTAGAGTATAGTATAGGTGGCTCATTGACTCACCTGCTGGAGACAGAAATTTCTGTTGGCGGGGGGTGGGGGGGTGGCAAAAATGTATACAAGACTGCTGAGAAGAGGAGGAATGTTCTAGTATTACCTACAAAAATGACTCTATATGGCTGCCATTATGCACTGGAATTGCATCATAGACTGGTGTGACTGACAGGTTTCCTGGAACCCCTGTTCATAGAACTAAACGATACAGAGGGGTGGGGGGACCTGGACTGTGAGTATCAAGAGAAGTCAGAAGTCTACAGATACTCATTCGGAGTAAGTGGCTGGCATACCTCTAGGCAATCAAAGAAAGATTAAAAAGAAAAAAGAGGAGGAGCAGAAAGAAAGGAAGTGCTGGTAGAGGGTTGGAGGATGTTTACCCCTCTTGTCTCAGAAGTAGGGATGCAGAAGTATCCCATTGCTCCGCACATTCTATTTGAATGCTCACTAAAGCTCAAAGGTATTCACCAAGCACTCACCACTGCCTAGCCCTTCCCCTGTCTGAAGGCCCAGAAACTTATCTTTGGGGCAGGGATCTAGGTAGTGCATCAGCATCTCCTCCTCGTGAGGAGGGGAAAAACATTTAGATGGCTGAAATCAGCTTTCTAAATGTTTTAGAAGGCAAGGAAAGCATGGAGGCAATACTAGCCGCCGCGCTCCTCCCGCCTTCCATTGGATGCCCATAATCCTCCAAGTTTGGAGGGTTACAGGCACCCACATTGGATGGGACTGCCTAGATGTAATCCTATGCATGTTTAGAAGAAAAAAGGCCTGCAACTCCCAGCATGCCCTAGCCAATACAGCTGTCTGGAGCATGCTGGGAGTTATAGACCTTTTTTCTATCTAAACATGCATAGGATTGTGCCCTAAATGTGGGAAACTGTGGGGCTTTCCAACTAGCTTTCTTCCAATCTGTTATTCAGCCCTTGAGAGGACAAAGTTGCCTGAAGCTGTCAACCATTGTTTCAGATTAATGGCCTGTTTTTAATTTGGATATTTGACACATTGTTGTTTTCTACATGTCAAGTTGCATAATGAAGCTGTATATATTCTTGAATTGCTAAATAATATGTTATTTCTTTGGCTTTGGTATTAAAATGAACGAAGGGTAATATTCAGAGTTTAGAAGTGGCTGTCTATTTCTAATGCTTCATCAGTGTGCATTTCTAAGATGTCTGGGGAAGGCCCCTCCCTGCCTTTTGGAGTTTATGAATACATTGAATATGAATTTGTTAAGAAGCTATGACAAGTATTGTTGTGATTGGTGACATGGTAATCCTCAAGGCTTAATTTCTGAAACAGATATTTTTATTTCACTGGTGTGGACAATTATCCCACACTTCCTTATATCTTATACTGATTTACTTTCCACCAGGGAACAAAATTGAGAGCTGAGCTGAAAACATGCAGAAGACATTTTTTTTCCTCAGAAAATTTCAGAAGTTTTTCTTTTTCTCATCACCATGGAAAAAGAAGGCTGCATTTATGGTCCAGAAAGACAGTCTAGAGCAGAGAGCCAGTATAGAGAGACGGTGTGACATTGTAGCAGTTAGAGTGTTGGACTGTGAATTTGGAGATTCGGGTTCTAGTCCCCACTTGGCTATGAAGCTCACTCGGTGACTTTGGGCCAATCATTAACTCTCAGCCCAACCTACCTCACAGGGTTGTAGTGAGAATAAAATGGAGAGGGGCAGGAGGATTATGAAAGCCACCTTGGGTTCCTTGTAGGAAAAAAGGTGGGATATAAATAAAAGGAAGGAAGGAAGAGGAGGAGGAGGAGAATAATGAGAAGAAGAAGAAGAAGAAGAAGAAGAAGAAGAAGAAGAAGAAGAAGAAGAAGCAGCAGCCTCCCAGTCCCCAGCAGTAAAAAGCCACTCCGCTGAAAATGGGGAGCATCCAAAGTTGCTGCCACCGCCTTGCCTTCCTCCTGTTTTGCGGTAAGTTGCTGAGGACCCCTGGGGCAGGGGAAGGGGCAAGCAGTAGTGGCTCACAGGACTGGGTTGAGCACAGGCTGTGTGCAGGCCTGTATTTGCCCCAATCCTGCTCTCAAGCATTCGATCAGGTGCGCTCATGGGTGTGAGCATCCTTGATCGAATGCTGGAGACATCCCCACTAAGCGCACAGCAGATCTTTCCAGCTATTTCCGCCATTCCTACAGCAGCCCCTGTAAAGGTGCTTGACAAACCACTTTTAAAAATCAAGGGAGTATTGAAAGTTGATATTGCAATGCAACGGGGGGAGTGGGGAATCAGTGAGAAGCCCTGGTATGCATGCACATGCTATTGCACATGCTTTAAAGTGGCTATATAATATGGTCCATTCCGCTAAGAGTCATAAAGTTTGCATAAAGAGTTTTGCCTCTTGTAGCATAGCATACATTTAGAGAACTTATAAAAAGAAACACATTTTCTACAGGGTGAAGAATGGCAGGTTAATGTGGGCACACATCTGACTAGGAAAAGTAGTATCAGCTTGCCCATAAACAGAAGATTGAAGACCTGCAAGGACAGCAGCCAGAGTGACTCTTGTGTCCATCTACAAGACATGGACCCAATATGAAAGGGAACAGTGAGAGTGAGAGTACACAGAGCTCTTCCTAATGGTGGCAGGCGTCACAGATGTGCACTACCTCATCCTGGCTGCTCATAAAAAAGCAAAAACATTGCTTCAGCGGGGAGTTGTTCCTCTTTCCGGTACATTATTGTTATCTTAAATTATTGGAGGACAATATTAGAGGACAAGAATGCTGTTCCCCTCCAGAAAGCAATTTATTATTCTTAGGATTTAATTCTTTGATGTGGGCTAACACATACACTTGTTGTTGATGATGAAGCTCTCAACTAAAAACCATTCCCTTGAGAGATTATTTTGGGTTCAAAAGAAGGGCCCCTCTATCTCATATAATGTTGATGATACTGCTAGTAGTGGTAGCAGCGGCAGTAATTAATAGTTCTAGCTATCCAATCCTTAACTGCTCTCCAGGGAATACTTTCCTTATCTCTTTATATAAGCAACACCTTATTCCACCTTATTCTGAAAGCCAGTGTGGCATAGTGGTTAGAGTGTTGGGCTGGGGCTCAGGAGATCTGGGTTCTAGTCCCAACTTGGCCATGAAGCTCACTGGGTGAATTTGGGCCAGTTCCTGACTCTCAGGCTAACCTACCTCACCAGGTTGTTGTAAAGAAAAAATGGAGAGGAGGAGGAGGAGAATTATGTAAGCTGCCTTGGGTTCCTTGCAGGAAGAAAGGTGGGATATAAATATAATAAATTATATATATATATATATATATATATATATAAAATAAATTCCAGTGGATGCTGGTGGCTCCAATGTCAGTGAGGCAGTGTATCCACTGCAGGTTAGTTAGTCTGAACTTTTATAATAGGTTCAGCACCATGGATGGCTCTTCTAAAGTTCAGACTGAAACCCAGCGTGGATACACCGGCCCACTGGCATTGGATTCACCAGCTACTGCTGTCCTTATTCCTTCATGTACACCCGTAATATTACTACTACTACTACCATTACTATATATCTTGTTCTACAACTAAGCCCTTTACTATTACTACTACTAAACCCTTTGCTACTTCTATTACTACTATTACTACTAACTATTACTACTACTAACCCCCTAAAGCTTTATTACTGATACTCAGCACATGAACCCATCAATGTGCTAGAATCTTTTTCTTTATACTGTACACATCCCCTTAATTGTTCTTTGTACCTGCTGGTCCAGCTCCTTGTGCCGCCTGTGGCTACCAGTGGAAAAGATGAAAGAAGAGGGCTCCCACCTTGGAAAGATGAGCCCCTCCGAGAATTATTTCTTCTTCTTTTGCTGAGGTTCTTCTAAAAGAGTGTATTTCTCTTTCAATATGAAACTTTTTTAAAAGTGGTGGTGAAGGACCCAGACAGAATGCTGACACTGGAATTCTAATTTCAACAGTGTTCTATATAGATCATATGTCAAGTTAAGAGCACTGGATAATGTGAGAGGAAAGTATAATTAAAGGTGCATTTACTGTGCCACCAAACTTTGAAGAACAACCTCTTCATATTTGCCTTAGACAGAGAATATTATATAAAGGGTTGATTTATCTCTGAATGAACCTGTGTTAGCCAGCTCAAATTGCCAGAGATAAATCTTGGCTTTAATTAAAGTTCAATAGCAACCAGCACCCCATATTTTATCAACAATTGGGAAATATCAGAGATCTTGGCCTTCAATAATATCTTCTTTCTGCATCATAATTACCACTTCCCTACCTTTGCCTGTATTATGGATGACCATTATTCAGCTTTCAAGTGCAATATTTTTAAAGCTCCTTAATACAGATCAACGTGTGATTTCTCTGTACAACTCCCTTATTTCTTTTCCCCTCCCCAAACAAACCCAAAAGAAAAAAATAATCACTGGCTTTAATTAAACTATACAAACCCAACAAAGCAAAATAAAACTATTATTTTTCATCTCTGGAGAGTGCAGTCTCTTAGAATTTACATTCCTCCAAACTTTGTAATGGTGAACATTATGAGACTTTGAGAAACGTAGCAAGTAGGGTCTGGGGACCCATGCTGAAGTCAGGAGGGGGTGAGGTAAAGAGAAGAGTAGGATTCCTGCCTTTCTCCTCTTCCTCCTTGTGTGCACAAAGTCCTTATTAGGCAAGCTAGGTGCCAAAACACCAAGCCTCCTCAGAGTCCCTTAAGAACCTAAGAAGAGCTGTGCTGGATCAGACTAAAGGCCTATCAAGTCCAGCATTCTGTTCCACAGAGGCCAACCAGATACTTGTTGAAAGCCCACAAGCAGGATATGAACACAATAGCACCCTACCACTCATATTCCCCAGAAACTGGATTTCAGAGGCATACTACTGACTCTGATACTGGGGGTAATATATGGTTGTTATGACTAGTAGCCGTTGATAGCCTTACCCTCCATCAATTTGTCTAATCCCCTTTTAAAGCCATCCAAGTTGGAGGACATCAGTACACCTTCTGGTAGAAAATTCTGTAATTTGACTGTGTGCTGTGCGAAGAAGTACAGTACTTGCTTCGTCTGTTCTGAATCTCCCACCATCCCGTTCCATGGGATGGCCCCAGGTTCTAGCATTCTCCACACCAGGCATAATTTTATACACTTCTATTATGTCCCCCCCCCACACACACACACACACATTTTTTAAAAAGTCTAATGGACCAATACAGCTACAAGCATTGCATATACAAACCAAAGAGACCAAAAGCTTTATTTTTTTTTTCTGGCCTTTTTCATAACAAAATCATGAATTCCCTCCCCTTACAGCCAGACCCCTGTAAATGCTACCAACAGCTACCACTACTGGCTCCCGGCGTCCCTGGAATCAACACCTCTGATTATTATGGCGCTATGTACTTCCCACCAGTTGACAATCCCACCTGCTTAGGCACAAGGAACTCTGGGACTGGTAGTTCTTGAGAGAATGCATCACATAGAGAGACACAAACCTCTCTGTCTCTCAAACTATCAGGGCCAAACGAAGTGTTTTTTAAAGCATACAACATGGAGCTATGCATGCTAATTTTATTTACTCTCTTGCAAGCACACATGACCCCAGTTTGGACCAGGACCACAGCAGTTCAGGAGAGGAGGGTTTAAGCTTTCCCTCTACCTGTTCTCATTCCAAAATTCCACCACCAACCTCCTCTGGCAGGAGGGGTTAAAAGAAGGAAAAGACCTCCATTGATTGCAAAGGAGACATTTTTTAACAACCCCCCATGGGGGCAGGTGCATGTGTAGAATTTTGGGATGAAGCAGGTAGGGGGAAAGCTTAAACACCCCTGTCCCAAAGTGCCATGGTCCTAATCTGAATCGGTGTCATGCATGCACTTGCAGGTAAGTAAATAAAAGTAATATGCAGAGCTCCACTATGTGTGCTTAAAGGAAAGTTTAGTTTGGCCCTTAGTCCTAGCATAACTCCATAAGCACACTCTCTTTGTTCTAGAGAAGAATCTGGGCCAGCAACTCACTGTTTAGAATATGGCTTGTTTTGCTCTAACACTGCTTCTGAATGGCTCCAACAACATACCCTCCAACATTTCACAGATGAAAATAGGGACACACATGTGAATTTGTAAGAGGTATGGTTAAGCAACATGAAGGTGTGATCAAGAGGGCATGGCCAGGCAACATGAGGGCGTGGCCAAGGGTATGGCCAGGCAACCAAAGGGCATGGTCAAGTACAAAAGTTATTAGAGGAAACACACACAATCTCTTATCTACTATATAAATGTGAAAGTTTGTCCATACGTACGTGTGTCCACGCGGGGTGTGTGTGTGTGTGCCTGCGTCGCATTGGCTTCTACACGGTTGGACGGATCCACCCCAGCCTTGGCACGCACACTCTCCATCACCCAAGGACAAAGACTGGTGGGTTCAAATCTCCACGCTGCACCTGTCTGGCCCAAAATAGATGAGAGCCAATGGCGACACTTGGAATGTTCACAGGGGCCATTCAGGAGTGGTTATGCAAATAGCTGCAATGGCATTTAGAATGTTGGTATGCACTGCCACAGGGGCCCAATCAGAAGCAGATATGCAAATCTGTCCTACGTCCAAACAGAATGTTCATATGAACCGCAGGCGCAGCCAGGGCCTACACCAGGGGGGGGGGATTTCGAACAAACGGTGCCTATAGGAAAATGACAATCCGTGCAACGCCATTGTGTAGTCCTGGGGGGGGAGCAGGGATTTCATTGTGTGGTCCGGGGACACATACAGGGAATTCATTGTTGCATAGTCCTGGGAGGGAGGGAAGCAGGGATTTCATTGTGTAGTACCGGGGGAGGGGGGGAAGAACAGGGAAATCATTGTTGTGCAGTCCCCGGGGGAGGGGGAAGCAGGGATTTCATTGTGTGGTCCAGGGGGGGGAAGACACAGGGAATTCATTGTTGCATAGTCCCGGGGGGGAAGGAAACCGGGATTTCATTGTGTAGTCCCGGGACACCAGGGATTTCATTGTGCAGTCCCGGGGGAAAGGGAGCAGGGATTTCATTGTGCAATCCCGGGGGAGCTGGTACTCCCGGGGGATCTGGGATTCCAAGGGATTCAAAACAGCAGACAGCTACCTTAAGGAATTTCGAACAAATAGTGCCTATAGGAAAATGACGACCCGTGCAACGCCGGGTAAAATAAGCTAGTACAGTGATGGCGAACCTATGGCACGGCTGCTACAGCTGGCACGCAGGGACCTCTCTGTGGGCACTCGAGCCATTGGTCACCAGATCACGAAAAGACCGTCCCCTTCTGCAAAACACTAATGATTTTGTTCTTTCTCACAGTGTGGAACAGAATGATTTTATTCTAGAATTCCTGTTACAGAATTCTTTTCTACATTATCACATTTAAAAGATTTTGAAGAATGATGCACAGAGCATGGCTTGGATGTAAAGCCCTAACAGTTGACCTGAGTGCTGCATGTGTTGCTCTCAAACTAACGGAGTATGAGCCAAGGTTTGACAAATTATCAGCATGCATGCAATAGCAAAAATCACATTAATTGTGCAAAAGCATGCCCAATGCAAACTTTTACCTAATGCAGTGTTTGCAGTCCAAGACATAAAATGTTTAAAATGTGTTAAGCACGTTTAGTTTTCTTGTTTATCTTGCTCATCCTAGTACAGGTTGACTTTTACTTTTATTAATCCGACACTTGTAGAAGTAGGGAAAGGACCCGGGGTAAAGCTTGCCCCATACAATTTCAGTCTGGCATATAATCATATTACAAGTTGAGAATCCCTTATCCAAAAATACATGTGCCTAATTATTTTAAAAGTTTGTATAAATTCCCTTCAGTTCAGGCTAAGTGTACAATGTAGTACTATAATAATTTTTTGAGTTGATTTTTTTTTCAAAAAAAATACAAAAAAACTGTTTGTATCATTGAAAGCTCTGTTATTGTGTTTTTCTTTTAAGACAAAAGATGTTAATTAGTTCGGACAACTGTATGAGTTGTTTTTCTAAAACTAAAACCTCGGTATTCAGGATTAATTGCAGTGTTGGCACTTTGAAATAAATAAGTTAGTTTTGTGTTGCAGTTTGGGCACTCGGGCTCAAAAAGGTTCGCCATCACTGAGCTAGTATATTATAATTATTACATTATTATATTATATATGATTTTATAATATTTTATTAGTGGCTTTTGTAATATTGTTTTTACCTTACTTAAACCCTTAATTGTTGATATCTGGTGTTTTTCATGGGGTGGTGGTCAGTGCTTGCAGGGCAATCTCTTTCTTTTTGTTTTAAAATTGTCAGAATTAGTCCCAGCATTTTCTGGGCAGTTGGAGAAGGAGAAGAAAAGGAGATGCGGAGGAGGGGGAGCTTTTGGGTGGGGGAAAATACAAAAAGACACATTGGGGTTTTGAACCCCTTCGTTTTGCTCCTCCAACACCTCTACAGCTCTGGTTTTTAAGCACAAGGGGTAACTTTGAGGGGCTGAACAACTTTGTTGTTGTTTGTTATTGTGGAAAGGCCCCAGTTTAAAGCACTTTTTGTGTTCTATTCACACAATTTAGATTTAAAGAAACACTTAAACTGGAATAATCTTACAGAATTTAACTAACCTGAATTAAGTTAAAACAAACAGTGCAATCCTATGGACAGTTACTCAGAAGTAAGTACAAATGTCTTCAATGGGTCTTACTTACCCTGGGGGCCTGGTCAAAATCGCAGATATAAGCTGAATAGCTTGTGGGAGGAGACAGGGAAATTTGTTATGCAGGCAGGGGAATCTGCATAACAAATTGGGACTCTGCATAACAAAGTAACTAGCTGTGATGGCTTAAGTGTTTGCAGGACTGTCTTGGGACAATTGGAGGGTATGCAACAAATCTCACAAGATCTGGACCATAGGCACATAGGTACAGGGAAATATGTTTCTATAAATATCCTGAAGAAGCAAGATCTACAATTTAGCCTCAATTTCTTACCTCATGGTAATGGTGCTGAAGCCTGAGCTGCCCCTTCTGGGACCTGGTTAACTGTACCCCTTCCCCCAGCACATGCTTATGTCCTGCATATAAAATTGATTCTTGTTTTTTTCATAATGAAAACTTCTTAAGCACTGTAAAAAAACAACAATACCAACAACACTGCCCCTTGTTCTTTAGACCCTTTGTACTGATGCCGTGCTCTGTTGCTGTTTTTATTCTGTCTGTTTTAGATTTTGTGTTTGTTTGGTATTTTTATATCTCATTGTTTTACATTTTTACTTGCAAACCACCCAAAGAACCTTCATTCTTGGGCAGTATATAAATACTGGTTTGAATCCAGATTTAGGCCCATGAAACTGGGCTGGCTGAAGCGGACCTCCCCACTCCTACTCCTCCCCATGGCAGCCCCTCCACACCCTGAAAATCCTACCCAGAGAGTTGGGGGACCCTGCTGAATGGGGCCAGCTGTGGTGAAGGGGGATCCCCCAAACTGGATGGAGGCATCTTCCAGGAGCAGAGCACTTTATCCATGAAATACAGAGACTGGATCCATTCTCTGCGATTGCCAAGTTTCCCAAATATGCAAATAGACCCTCTATTTCTCTGGAAACTATTAAGCTATACTTTCCATAAATATTATCATTTCAATGTTTGCAGTAGTGTGAGGAGCTCCACTCACAGAAGATGCCTCCACCTGATTTTCAGGGATTCCCCCCCCCTCACTTTGCACCATTGCCATCCCATTCAGCAAGATCTTTGACCCAATTTGTAGCATTTTTGGTGAGTTGGAGGGGCTACCGTGGGAAGGATGGAGACGGTAAGTCAAGCCTGCTTCAGGGAGTCCAACTGCATGTGCCTAAATCTAGATCCAACCCATTGTAAATAAACAGAAGGAGAAGAACAACTTGCCAAGATACTAAGTAATATTCCTACCAATGAATAGAAATATTCATTGAGAAGAGAGATATTAAAATACTTCATTACTATGTAAGAAGAGAATCCTTACATGGCTTAACAGAAAAATGAGAAGCTTTCTGGACTGTAGGTTGGCTGAACCCTAGAATTAAATAGGCAATCATTTGTCTGCTGCAATAGAATTCTACAGAACATCATTTTTAATCAAAATCTAAATGGTTTCTTTACAGCTTAATTCCTAGAGGCCTCTGGTGGTTCCAGTCTCTCCCCCCACACACACACCCGCCGCATTTTCTTAACCTAAATAGCCTCACCTTGAACTTTCACAGGCAATTTGCTAATATTACTACTACATCCTTGTAGAAGTGTGTGCATTGCACAGTGCTTGGAAAAGAAAAAGGCATGAATGACAAGATGCCTCAAAGAAAGGCAAGGAGTTCCAATTCACTGCTTTGCTAACAAAGTTTTGCCAGGAGAGTCAGCATTTCCTGATGTTGAGGGCAGGTCATTCGGGGACTAAAAAAATACACACCTTACATTATGGGAGTTTGCAGAATAAGATGCTTTTGAAGCCAAGAAAAGGGGGGAAATAGCTTAAAGCAGAGGTGCAGAATCTCAGGTTTGAGGGCAAAATCCTGCCTGCTTTGGGTCCCATTCCAATTCTATGGAGTTCCCCACATGGTCATGTTCCCTTCCCTTGGTCCTATCCCCTTTCCCCCAACCAACAGTCATTTTGTAGTTTTCTGGGGTTTGTACAGTCCCCCCCCCCATTCTAAACGGTTGAAATGCCTGCCCTTTTTGCCTTTAGCCCCACGAATCACTGGAGCATAAAAAATTAACCTCACCCCCACTTTATAAGCTCTGAATGGGCATGCCCATATTGAATAAATGTATGCATGTTTCATTGGCCTTGGTGACTGACCAAAGACCAGTGCAAATTTAACATGACTGCTCCTTGGTTACAGGACCAGGCGTGGGGCTGCAGCAGGGTCACATGCACCATCCTTTCAGTCCTTTGTGCAAATCCTGTCTATGGACCTTAATAATGTGTAAGGCTTACATCAGCACTGACTTCAACCATGATTAATGCTGACCAGTGAATCAGGATTTAGAACCAACTTCAAGCTCTTTCAGATCCTGGTTAATGGTGAACTGACTCCTGGTTACCATTAAGCATAGTTGGTCCTACTATAAATCTTTATCACTGCTAAGGGCAATGGATAGGATTTACGATAGAGAGCTCAGGGGCTAGGGAGAGGGCCCATGTGATCCTACAGACTGCTCCCTGTCCTTTAAACAGCATTAGATCTTCACAGGGCACATATACTTTGTGTATATGTTTACACGTGCGAATTCACTGACACTTAGTGTGTGTGCATGCATGATGTCCACTTGTTAAGAGCATAAGAAGACCATGCTGGATCAGACCAAGGGCCCATCTAGTCCTGCATTCTGTCCCCAAACTCACCAACCAGCAACCATCTGCCTGTGGGAAACCCACAAGGAGGACATGAGTGCAATAGCATCCAGCCACTTGTGCTTTCCAGCAACTGGTATACAGAGGCATATGACCTCTGATACTGGAATTTTGAGAGGGTTCCATTCTTAAAGGCAGCCTAAAAATAATTTTAAATTAAATAAATATAACCATCATGACTAGTAGCCTTTGGTAGCCTTTCCTCCAGGAATTTGTCCAATCCCCTTTTAAAGCCATCGAATTGGTAGCATCACTACACCTTGTGGTAGTCATCCATATTCCGGTGAAAAGTCTCCCTCTAGTTCTCCCCCAACTCGGATGACCCCTTGTTTAGTATTGAAGAAGAAGTCTCCTTATTTTCCCACACAATGCATATAGCCTAATTCTCCCCATAAGATAACAGGTAGAGAAAATAAGTGGAAGGGGCCTACAAGGCCATCAGTCCAACCCCCTGCTCAGTGCAGGAACTCCAGGGTCACAGCCTCCCCGACCGATGGGCTGTCCAGCATGCACCTTGAATGCCTCCAGAGTGGGAGAGCCCACCACCTCCCTAGGTAGTTGGTTCCATTGTCTTATTGCACTGACAGTCAGGAAATTTTTCCTGATGTTTAGGTGGAATCTGGGTTCCTGTAATTTGAGCCCATTATTCTGTGTCCTGCAAACTGGGATGATCGAGAAGAGATTCTGGCCCTAGAATGTTGTAACCTTTCTTCATAGGGGAGTTGCTTCAGCCCTTCGATCATTTTAGTTGCCCGTTTCTGCACCTTTTCTACACCTTTTCCAACTTTACAATATCCTTTTTTTAGGTGCAGTGACCTCAACTGTACACAGTATTCCAAGTATGGTCACAGCATAGATTTGTATAAAGACAGTAGAATAGTGGCCATTTTATTTTCAATTCCTTTCTTAATTATGCTTAACATGGAGTTTGCCTTTTTCACAGCATAACATTCTATGAAACGTATATTAGCCAATATATTTTAGGGTGATTTTTAATAACGTTCAAGATATTGCCATTTCTATATGCCTATGAATGTTTCCTCATATGTAACGTCATTTTATAATATCCTAATTTCCATCATGTTCCTAGGTACAGATTGTAAGTGAGCTGATGGATAATATAATAAATCTCTACATGATTAGAATAAACACCCCCTTGGGTGTCTGATGTTAATAATACTTTATGCTAAATTTTTCAAGAGCATCAATGTTCCATTTTCTGACTGTAAAATATTAGTCTGACTCAAATTAAATGGCACATATGTCTAATGACTTCAGCCCTTCTTTGTTTAGACTTCAATTACATTTGATTTATTTTAATCTGTTTTGTTTTTATTTTAAACGGCCACAAAGAGGCTAAAACATGCTTTTGATATTCCTAAAACAATTTTTGGAATGTCTTTTGATGCCTTTATTATTTAGGAAAAAATATTGGCCCATGGCTCTTCAGCCTTTATGACAATGGCAATGTTACTCCATGAGATTTTAATTTAGGCTTTTTCATCTTTGTATATGTTTTGGGGACAGTTTTTGCATGGTTGGAAAGCCTTATTTTCTAAACCTTTTTCGTTTCTTTGACTTTCTGGAATGTGCCATTTTTATGATCCAGTAACGATTGCCATTCAGCAATATAACATAAACTGGCCACATCGCAATCATTTGTCCACGAGTCATTTCAACTAATCTGCATGTATGTTCATTACCCTAATTCAGCTAGAAGCTCATGCATGAGTGAAAGTAGTGTAAGTACAAGTATCCCAGAATGAGAATTTTATTGATAATATCCTTTCTTCTAGATGAAACACAGATACCACAGTGTTTAGTGATGGGTGAGCAACCTTGGTCTCAACTTGGGATGGATGCTTGGGTACAAATGGTTAAACCTGTAATGCTAAACACACTTACTAGGGAATAAGCTTCCTTGAACAAACTAAGACTTACCTCTGAGAAAACATGCATGGGATTGCCTTGTCAGCTTCAAAATAAATAGATAAATCATTTTAACCCATGGCCATTCAGACATCTGGGTCCTGTTGTACAACTGATGATGGAACATGAAAGTCTTCAGAACCTTAATCCTGTTACCTGCCACCCCCTTTCTTTCCAAAAGGAAAGTAGTGGCAGCGACAGCAGTAGAAAGGGTCACATTGGGGCCTCCATTAGGGGTATAGAATTTCTGATGTGTAATAGGGTTGTCCTGCCCAGAACAGCTGCCCTATTAAGTTCAATGGAGCAGGCAGCATAACTGCCTTTGTGAGTGGCTCTATTGAAATGAATCCCAAACTCTTCTAGCAAGACCCACCACAGTAGGCAAATTGATTTGAGCCTTGTTTTTTCCCAGGTTGGCATGCATGTAAGGTACATTTCAGATATCTCAGGGCAAAGGGCCTCTTGTAGCATTCGGTTATCCCTTCATTATGTTTGATTATTGTTCACAGCTGCCAAGATAATAATAATAATAATAATAATAATAATAATAATAATAATAATAATAAACGTTTATTTATAACGCCCCTTATACCAAAGGGCGGGACAAATAACATATACAGTAAACATAACAATACAATAAAATAACCAACACCAACCACTTACTATGCAGTATCAAATCCCAGCAACCACCACATTAGCCCAACCACTCATTCTGGCTGACTAAAAAGATAAGTCTTTAATCCCGTTCGAAAGCGGGAAAGATCCTCCTCCAATCGGAGGTCCATGGGAAGCCTGTTCCACAAAAGTGGAACCAGGTCCTGAAAGGATATACCAAAACCTACAGACAGGACTATCTCTCCACTCTGCATCACAAAACAGCATAGCCTTCACAATGTAAAGCTGTCTGCCCAAAGAAACTACAAAGCCTAGCACCAAGCTTTCTGAGTAGTACAGATTCTGGCATATTGACTCTGTGCTCTGCTTTCTACTTATACTTTCCACACAGGACACAATGTATGATTTAGGATTTTGGAATTTATCCAGCTTCAGCCTTTTCAGAGTTAATGGTAGCAAAGCCCAACTCTCCATAGGATTGGGCTGTCACTCTGCGCACCTAAGATATAACTGAAAAGCTAATTCTATATTTGATCTATGTATTATTTATTAAAAATATTTTAACTAAACCTTCTTCCTGGGATATCAAGGTGGTATACAAGAGACATAAACCCCCCAAATATGCAACAATATTATACAATAAAAACATGAAACAGCATCACAATAAAAAAAGGAATGAAAAGCACAAAGCCAGCAGAGCAAACTAAACAAAACCACCATAAAAGCAGCAGAGAAAACGAAACAAACTGGCATAATTCCATATATGTGCAGGAAAGCAACATAGTATGCGCTCTGTTGTTTGGTAATTTCACACATTCAAGTTGAGCCTGAATGCAGAAAACAAGTTCTGAGCCCACATTGATCCCACATTGATATGGCTGCATATTACAAAATAGTCTATCAAACCAGTAAAATTCATTTATAAAGAAGCAACCATGATAAAAATCACAACATCCAATTCAACTTTCTCTTATACGTAAATTTCAAGTCTTGCGGATGCTGACAGATGTACAAAACCAAGGTATAAAAGTGCAAATTTCAGGGATTCAGATATAAAAACATTAAAGAATAGATAACAGATGTTCAGGAATATGGAATAAAAGAACAACTATATACAGCCAACCCAACAACTCAGACATTTGTTTCAAGTGCAAATTTCAGATTGTGAACGTTGGACAGTTCTTGAAGGTTCTGGATATTTCATTATATTAAATACTTTAGGAGTCACAACAGAGTTTGCAATAGGCCTCTGAGACACCATGCAGGCTTTAGGAAAAGATGCATTGCTTGAGAACAAAGATTCCAGTTTGGCATATTGAGATTAAAGGATCAGCTGGGTAATATAAAGTGAGAATGAAGAGGGTTTTTTCAAAAGCTGTAAAAATCTAACTCCGTTCCATACTTGATGTGAAGGAAACACACAAGGGGTCTCTCTTTATGAGACTCTGGCCGCATGAAATCTGCCCTGTAAAGGTTTTACCTAATAATCTTTAGACATGATATCATTCTCAGATCTTTGAGATTACCTATGAGGCCTGAGATTTTTAGTTTGATAGTTGTAATCTCCTTGCTGCCAGATCAGACATTTCCCAGGAATTTCAATGGGCATTTTAGCTGTCTCTAGATTTCATAACAGATCCTTATATACACACACACACACACACACACACACACACACACAAATTGCCTTTGAATGATGAATGAATTGCTATCCATCTGTTAAGTGGTTAGTCCAGGAGGAAACTAGATTTTTCCAGTGGTAGCGGATACTTGGAAACATACAGCAAGTGAAGCAATGCTGTTCAAGCAGGTAATGAATGTTGTCAAATGAGACCCGTAGGGATGAGTGAGAATTTTGTTTCAGTTCGGCTTTGGTCAGAAGTTACCAAATTTCACAAAGTTCTCCATATTTGGGACAAAAAGAACTTGATATTTTACAAAAATTGGATGTGGGAGAAACCAAAATGAACAGATCTGCCCATCCAGGCCCAGGGCTTTGAGTTCTTAGCTCTTAAAAGACTGGGTTTGAGCATGGTATATTCAACCATGTTAGTGCTGAGTTAGGGTTGCTACCTCTTTATTCTGGCAGGCTCCTCAGCTTTAAGAGCCATATACTAGGCAGGTACAGCAAAATCCTCTCATTACTGGGAATAGGTGTACCTATTGAATTTGGCTGGTGCAGATGAGTGAGAATTTCATTTCAGTTTGGGTTTTTTTTAAAATTAAGAACATAGACAAACACTACAGAAACATAACAAATCACACACACACACACACACACACACACACATACATATAAAATCATAGAATCGTAGAGTTGGAAGGGGCCTATAAGGCCATCAAGTCTAACTCCCTGCTCAATGCAGGAGAACAGATGTGGGCTGCCCAGGCAGTCACCCATCCAAGCACTGACCCGACTCATACCTGCTTAGCTTTAGCATGTGGCCTGCATTATGTGCTCTCGATGCCACCTGCAGGTCTATAAAATTGACTTCCGATTTTCTCCACAACAAACATAAGTAACAATGCTTTCTCTTACTCTACAATTACAACAACAAGAAGAAAAATCTCTTTTTTCCAACATCCCAAATTTTTCTTCTTATCCATCAAACCCACAAAGACACAAATCATTTTTTCCAATCTCTGCAAAAAAGTGTGTTAGAGTTTTCCACTCAGCCATACATTTAGATGTTGACTTTTTTAGTAATGTAAGTTTAGCCATCTCCGCCAATTCCAGCATCTTCACCATCCATTCTTTTACTGAGAGTAAAGTTGAACATTTCCACTTTTGTGCATAAAATAGTCTCGCTGCTGTTGTCATATATAAAAATAAAGCTCCATGGCTTCTTTCTCAAGACAGTTGAGAGATAATGTTAGAACTGTTTTAGATATCTTGGAATATTGCGAAAAACATAATGAAAAGCAAGCTGCATTGATTTTTTTTAGATGCAGAGAAGGCCTTTGACAATTTGAACTGGAACTTTTTATTTAAAGTCTTGGAGGATATGGATTTTGGAGGAAATTTTATAAAATGGATAAAATTGATTTATACCTCATAAACTGCACAAATAATTATTAATGGAGATTTGACAAAACCATGTGAAATACAAAGAGGAACAAGATAAGGTTGCCCATCGTCACCCTTTTTTATTCTTGCTTTGGAAATACTGAATAGAGACATACGGCAAGATGAAATAATTGGAGGTATGAAGATTAAAAAAGTAGGGGTGTACAACCTACCTTCGGGTGATACTTGACTTTGCTCGCCTTTTCTCGGTGAGCGCCCCCCAGAAAGCTCGAATCCTTGCTCCGCTCGATCCACCTCACCGGCAGCTCAGGGTCCTGTCGCATCATTTCCGACTGCCAGGAAGTGATGCAACGAAACCCCGCGCTGCAGTTTTTGGCGTAAAAACCAGGGCAACCTAGCTTAAAATGGCCGTGATTTGCTATTCTTGCGATATTCAAGAAGCTCACTATAGAAGAGAAATGACAAGTATTCTTACTTACAAATAATAGAAAGGTTTAAAGTAGATGAAAGGCTTTATGACTTTGAACAAAGTAAGTCTGAATTTGAAAGGGAATTATGTGCAAGTGCAAATAACTGAACGTGTCATTGCTAAAATGTATAAACTTTTGTTAAAATTTGAGACGGAGGAAGAACAAGTGAAGGAATGTATGATAAAATGGGCTCCAAATTTTGGATACAATATATTAATGGTGCAGTGGGAAAATATGTGTTTAAAAAGTTTAAAATTTACACTATGTTCTAGTCTTAAAGAGAATTTTTATAAGATGATGTATTGCTGGTATATGTCCCTGAAGAAATTGGCCAAAATGTATTATTAAGGACACTTCGGGTGTGTGTGTGCTGGAAATGTGAGCAACAAGAAGGAACATTTTACCATATAAATGTGGTGGACATGTAAGAAAGCCAAAGAAAGCCAAAAAAAGGCCCCAGGTTGTGTGGTTCTCAGCTCCCTCAGCCCAATTGGCAGCACTGGTTGGACTTGGGGGGAGGGCAGGGCCTCTGGGAGCAAGATGGGAGGGTAGTTTTCTGTCCAGGCTGCTCTATGCTGTAGAAGGAGACCGCAGCCTGGGCTCCTCCCAGGAACGGTGCAGGGCTGTTTGGCGCCCTAGGCCAAATTATATTTAGCGCCCCCCCTCTCGTGCCGTGGGGGGGGCTCCGGAGCAAAGCAGCCCTGCTCTGCAACACACCCCCCCGCGCGGCCGCCACCACCACCACCACCTACCTTGCCCCCGCCCCCGCTGCTGGCTGCTGCTGGCTGCTGCTGCTGCTGCTGCTGCCGCCTCCTCCTCCGACGCGAAGGGACCCCCGCGCTTTTTTTTTTTTGCCGGGGAAACCAGGGCAACAGGGCTGTTTAAGCCCTGTTGCCCTGGTTCTTCCCGCCAAAACAACGCCGGCGGGGCTCCAGAAACGACGGGAAGGTAGGTAGGTGGCGGGCAGGCGGGCGCGCGGGCGCGCGCGCGAGGGGAGGAGGTGCAGCGGCGGCGGCAGTGGCCGGCAGGCAGGGGGTGAGGCGCGGCGGAGGCGGCAGGTGGGGCAGGAGCGTGGCGGAGGCGAGGAAGGGGCGCAGAAACGCTGCGCCCTCTTCCGCCACGCACCCTAGGCAGCCGCCTGGGTCTGCCTAGTGGTAGCGCCGGCCCTGGCTCCTCCTTTCCCACGCACGGAGCCATCGTGATCTTGCCGGAGCAGCAGCAGCAGCAGCAGTGGACCCAGCAAAGAGGGGAGCGTGCAGGCCAAGGAGCAGAAGGAGTGCCACAGCAATAGCAGCAGTGGCAGTGTCTGAGATGCAGCCCAGTCATCGCTGGAAAAAGAAAAAAAGTACTGTAGAGGTGCAGCGGGCCTGGGAAGATGTTGCAGTACTGATAAAAATTTAAAAAACACCTAGTGTAAATTGTTCCCCAGTTCGAATGTATGGCACTGGTATGGAGAGACTCAGGGGGATCATATGGTAAACATATCTATAATTTATTTGCCACATAATAACTTAGGGCACAATCCAATGCATGTTTAGACAGACAAAGGTCTTACAACTCCCAGCATAGCATGCTGGGAGTTGTAGGACTTTTTTCTACCAAAAATTGCATAGGAAGGACTGCACCCTTAAGTTATTAAGACTCCCACAATTGGACATAAAAGACACGCTATATGATCCCTGAGTATGCGTGCAATAGAGTATTTTAACATAATGGTGAATACTGTCCTGTACAAGAGGACAACTGAATATACATGGGTGATTTGGCAGGAGGAGCAGGATGCAATTTCCAGTGTCAGGTGAAATTTCATATGCATTCTTCTTGTTGCCTTTTCTTTTTGAAGAAACACCACTGGAACTGGAACTGTTTAATCAATTGTGTTTTTTTGCTTGCCTGCCTTTAAAAAAATAAGTCCAAGATGGTAGCCATCATTTTAGTCACAATTAGAGAGGAGTGGACACTTGTAAAAGGAAATGATGGGATTTCAGGAGACTATGTTACCTGCTTTTTACATATCCAAGCAATGAGATGGCTTTTCCTGCATGAAAGGAAGGGAAGCAAGCAGGCTGAGGAGTGGAAGGAGTGCTAGAACAGCGGCGGTGGCGGCAGCACCCAAGATGCAGCCCAGTTGTTCCTGGAAAAAGAAAACAGAAAAGAAAAAAGTACTGTAGAGGTGCAGTGGGCCTGGGAAGATGTTGCGATGATGATGATGATGATGATGATGATGATGATGATGATGATGATGATTCGAATGTATGGCACTGGTATGGTGATACTCAGGGGGATCATATGGTAAACATCTCTATAATTTGATATGAGAGTGAATTAGACCACAACAGATCAGGTACTAAGGGGTAAAGTTGCCATTTGTGTGTGGGAAACATTGTTAAGGGACACAAACTATAATTTTAAGAGGAGGTGGGTGACTTAGCACTCACGCATCTCTTCATTTCTGATTCATTCCTGGACCTTTCCTAGGAACTGCCAATTAACGAGAAAATCCTTTTGTTACTCAATACTATGGCTAGTGTATAAAAATTACAGCCAGGAGCCTTGGGAAATTATTAGAGTGATAAAACTGCAGGTATCGTAGGCATCATTTCCAGTCCCCCATGTCATTTGAAAAACTTGTCTCATTTATGCACTAGAGTTTTTGTTGTCTATAAAATCTGGTACATGGTTGTCAGGAGATGAAGATGCCACGGTGGCTAACTTGTTCTGTTCTGTATTCCATCCCATTGCTTTTTGAAGCCTGCTTTGTGATCTCATTTTGGATATGCTTCCCCTTTTCTGTGGCTGAACTCTGGAAGTGGATCTCCGCATTATCATGTGATACTTGTTCTATTTATTCTAGAAGAGTCAATGATGCTATTGTGAGTAAACAGCCTCTATATGAGGAGTGTTGAACCTGTTTCAGCCCAAGGGCTGAATTCTATTTCAGAGAAGCTCTCAAGGGTTGCATTTCAGTGGCTGTTGGGGCAAAAGGGGCAAGGCCAAAAGACCAAAAATACCAGCATATTTTAACTTAAAGCTGTTACTGTCAGCAACTAAGTCTCAGGAGAGGTATCTCAACTTTTTAAAATGTGGAGGAGAGAACTCTACAAATGCTGGGAAGACATCAAATGACTGCATCAGGAGAAAGGGAGTGGGGCAAGGAGAAGGGGGCATTACCATCTGGGGAACCCTGGAGGGCCACATTGGGACCCCAAGAAGGTAGAATTGGGACCCTGGGCCAAAGATTTTGAAGCCTTTCTCTTTACAGTCACCTAACTTGAGCTAGAAACATAGGCATGTGGAAATGGGCCTCCCATGCATATTCCTATCTGGAAAAGCAGCTACATATGTGAACATTTCTTGGGGTTCAAACCCTGATCCAGGAGCTGAGAATTTGCATGTGCAGCCTCAATTTGTGTCATCTGAAACAGCCCGGATCTTCTGTTTGGTGGGAGTGTGGGGACTGTTGGGAAAAGTGGGTGGGGCTCCCGAGGGCTCAGCAGGCCTCCCAGGTAGTGGAGGAAGGGCACATGTGGGCCATGAGTTGCCCACTCCTATTTTAAGTATATGTGCATTCCCCACCTAATTCCAGTTCAAAATAATTTCAATCTCTAGATACTAGTGCCACTTGGTACAAAACTCTTGTCATGATTTACAGTCCACTGCTATTGCCATATAATTCAATAACTCCAGGAGAAAAAGGGAATCCCTATAATTAATTTCAAGACTGCATATTTTAAGTACAGGAACTGTTATATTTCCCTCTTCTCATGCCTTTGGACTAAAGAGATTGTTATGGATCCAAAAGTGTTCACGAGCACTTTTAAGCTCTAGCATTGGAACGTGGTTGTAGTAACGGGTTACCGTACAATTTGTTTCATATTGGATCTACAACCTTTGAGAACTGCACCATCAGACGTGGAATCTGTTCCCTGTTTTACATCGATGTTGCGTCCTTCAAACTCCCAGCCACCAAACGTATTCAAAAAAAGAGGTTACTGTGGTTCAGTGTAATAACTGGATTTTACATTACTGATGTTAGGCGCTAGACCAGAAGGTCACTAGAGCAGTACCCATGTGTAGGAGCGGGTGGCTGTGGCTGTATTTCTCCAGGCTGAAAAGCCCCATCCAGAAGCTATGGAAAACTACAGAAGGCATGTCATTGGTCAGTTCTCTTCAAAAACTGTTATTCAACAGCGTTTGCCAAACTAAAGGCCAAGTTCCATGTGACACTAACAGTGCAACTATATACATGTCTAATCAGGAGGAAGTTCCACTAAGTTCAGTGGCCAAGTGGGTATAGGACTGCAGCCTAAATGGCCCGCTGCCACCCCAAAGAGCAGCTTCATGTTTAGCGATTTCCTGCCCCTCGGCAAGGCAATATCAGTTGCCTTGATATTGCAGTTTATCCATTCCCTGCTCCTCAGTATTGTATGTCGCTTTGGTGGCGAGGGGGAGAGTGAATGGCAAAACACAGAATGTCACGACAGCAGACAACATTACAGAAGAGGAGCAGGGGGGTTGAACGTTTCAGTTTGGCAAGACAGCTTGTTACAAAATTGGTTACAAAATGGTGTGGGGGAGGAATATGTTCTAAGATGTAAGGAAGCGACGGCCCATGGGAATTGGGAAACTGGGGGCAAGAAGAAGTTAAAAATGGTATTTTTACATGTTGTAAACTACTTTGAAGACCTTGACATAGAAAAGTGGGGTCTAATGAAATAATGTGGGCCTGACAGTCACACCCAATGTGTAAGCATGCGCTAATCAAAGAAAACATGTGTTGTTGTTTTTTAAATATATTATATAATAATATTGATCCTGCTACTTTATAACATAGCTCCTCCAGCAAGATCAGTTTTCAAGATTGCAATGGATGGCATGGGATGGCCATGGTGCCAATGGGCACCTCCAATGGTGCCTGCAAAGGAGTCCCCCATGTGGTGCCCATGGACACCCAAATAATAATAATAATAATAGTGTGGCGTAGTGGTGAGAGTGTTGGACTGGGACCTGGGAGATCCGGGTTCGAGTCCCCGCTGGGCCATGAAACTCACTGGGTGACTTTGGGCCAGTCACTGACTCTTAGCCTAACCTACCTCACAGGGTTGTTGTGAGGATAAAATGTAGAGGAGGATGAGGATTATGTAGGCCGCCTTGGGTTCCTTGCAGGAAAAAAGGTGGGGTATAAATCTAACAAACAAACAATAATAATAATAATAATAATAATAATAATTATAATTATTATTATTATTATTTCCATTTTTTTCAAATATATGTACATGAATTTGTATGAAATACATACAACTTTCTAGCAACTATATATACGCTTCAACAAAAGTGGACCAAATATCCAAACAAGTATCCATTTGAAGTTGGCATCTATATGCCACCCATTCATATTCATAGATTTCATAGATCATAGAGTTGGAAAGAGCCTACAAGGCTATCGAGTCCAACCCCCTGCTCAATGCAGGAACCTAGAGGAGGGGTCTCCCTGTTGTGATATGAATCACATTGACCAGCTGTAGCACAGTGTTTACACTTGGAGAGGAACAGAATGGTGGTAAACAAGTGTGTTGTGTCTTTCTACTTTCCCATGTTTTTTCTCATGGGAAAGCTAGATCCTGGGATCATTATGAGCTAGTCACATGGTTTGTATGTTCTGATGACGTGCTAACTTGTTTTTTCTGTCTGAAGCCATTTTAGAGAAGAGCAGGACTGCTTTCTCTATTCTTTCTCTCTTCTGGCTATTGCTTGCTGGACTTTGCAACAATGTAACGTCTTTGCTGAAGTGGAGTGAAGCTCAACCTACTCCACTGGAATTAATGCTTGCTATGCATTGTACTCTGCACATGGACTGTAACTAGGAAATGTATACTCTGTAGAACTTTACTTGCTAAGTGAATAAACAGGTAGAAATAGACCTGTGGTGTTACAGAGTGTTTCCTTGTCACTTGGATTAGTCTGCAAACCGGGGAAGCTAGAAGCTGGTGTCGGATTACAGGCAAGCTGGATGGCAGCTTCAAACCGACACGCTGCACGCTGCGCAGAGGGGGGTGAGATCTGGAAGATCTGTGTGTGGAATAATGGGCCTCTATGCACAGACAGGATTTTAAATCTCCCATCCAGCACATGCGGGGCTCTGCTGTCACTCACGCGCCTTCACTCCCATCCAAGTAATAACCAGGCTTGACCCTGCTTAGCTTTCCACGCTCAGACAAGCTGAGCCAGCGTAAGCCACAGGCGAAATCATTGTGACGCCCTCAATTCATTGCATTATAGGGGGTGAGAGTTTATATTTCCAATTTTGTAATATCAGTCTTTTAGCTGTCAAATGGTTGAAGAGAATCTATTTCTCCTTTCATTTGTTAATTTCCATGAAGCAAGTAAATAATTTAAAAGAGCAGTGTACATCAGTGAATATTAAAGACTCTTCTAGTTCAAAATTTATCCATATAATAACCTCCTCCCAGAAAGAAGCAACTAACAGACATTGCCAAAACATATGTTTAGAAGAAGCATTAGCTATATTGCACCTCCAGCAATTAGCCAATCCCTTATTAAAGAGACATTGTGGTGTCCAATAGACACAAGTTTTTGCTGAATAAGATGCAGCCTAAGATCCACAGACACAACAGGTAGATGCCAAAGCAGCGATCCACTGATTAGGCATTTTGTGGTGGTGCCCACAGCAGTTTCTCAAATTCCCAAATGTGCCCTCAGGTCCAAAAAGGTTGGGGACCCCTGACCTGAGATAAGGAATGAGTGTAACTGTGGCTGATTCACTTGTTAAATAGTCTCATCACAACTTGTTAAGGAGATACCATTCTGGGAGGAAGGAATAATGTGGAGCAATGAGGAGTTCTTCACAGAGACTGTGCTTTTTGGGATGGAATGCATCTCCTCCTTGGAACTAGAAGGCTTTTCTTTTTTGTCTTGCAGGAAAAAACAACTGGAATGCAGTTTCCTCAAAGACTCTCCTTTGCCTTCCTTCAAGGCATCGAGTCTTTGCAGATTGCAGAAGGGGAAACATACTAGTTTGGAAGAGGGATTCTCTATTGGCCAGGTGGCTATTGCAAGGAGCTTTACTGAAGAATGGCTTTCCCTCTGCAGTTTGAGAAAGAGTATAATTTCTTCATGCTGAGTGATGTGTAGCTGTGTTTGTTACATCCATCGTACAGTTCTAGACTTCATTAGAAGAGCATTTTGTCATATATCTAAGGATCTCAGGCCAAGAGTCTCTTTCATCTAGGCATGGGCAAATCTGTCAGCTTCACTTTCTCCCACATTGAGATTTTTAAAATCTCAAGTTCTTTTTGTCCCGAATATGAGGAATGTATTGAATTTTGGTAAATTATTAGCAAAAAATGACATGGATTATTACATGGATTATTACAGCTATTCCCAGGCATGAGAGGGCCATGATGTCCCTGCCTGCCATACAGCTCTTAAAGATGAGGAACGTGTCAGAATAAAGAGGTAGCAACCCTAATTCAGCACTAATATGGTTGAATATACAGTGATTAAAACTCAGACTAAGCACTCAAGGTGCTGGGTCTGGACAGATAAATGTATCAGTTTTGGTTTCTCCCACATTTGACTTTTTCACCCACATTTGAATTTTTCTCCCACATTCACCCTTTTTAAATCTCAAGTTCTTTTTGTCCTGAATATGCAGAACTTTGTGAGTGTGGCATAGTGGTTAGAGTGTTGGACTGGGACTCGGGAGATCCGGGTTCTAGTCCCCGCTCGGCCATGAAACTCACTGGGTGACTTTGGGCCAGTCACTGACTCTCAGCCTAACCTACCTCACAGGGTTGTTGTGAGGATAAAATAGAGAGGAGGAGGAGGATTATGTAAGCCGCCTTGGGTTCCTTGCAGGAAAAAAGGCGGGGTATAAATATAATAAATAAATAAATAAATTTTTGGAACATTCTTATGCAAACTTAACTGAACGGACATTCTCTGCCATTCTTACTGCCATGTGAGTTATGTAACATTTAAACCAGCCCTATGTCTCTCTTATTTTCAGTATGGCAAAGGTTCTTAATGTTATTGGGTAAAATGCAACATTGCATGAATGGAAGGCAAACTCATGCAATGGATTTTTCTGTTCTCCTCCCCACTGCAGCCCCCTATAAACCCCTCACCCAGGAAGCCTCTCCAGAGGGTCAGCGGGATCCACAGGACATTGTGAACTGAGTCTTATTGGCTGCAGTGGGAGAGGGGAATCACTCTCACCTTG
The DNA here is from genome assembly GCA_021292165.1 of Shinisaurus crocodilurus. Taxonomy (NCBI): domain Eukaryota; kingdom Metazoa; phylum Chordata; class Lepidosauria; order Squamata; family Shinisauridae; genus Shinisaurus; species Shinisaurus crocodilurus. The sequence goes on along the minus strand of CM037878.1, from coordinate 45,028,396 downwards.
TGAGAGTGGTGCAAGATCCTTCTGCCCAATTTCAAGCAGCTCTCCAGTCCCACTGCAGCCTGGAAAGACACAATGTTATGTAGGTGACCCACCCCCAATTCTCTGGAGAGTATTTTCAGGAAGGTACAGGGGGCTTCAGAGAGAGGAGAGGAAAGGAAATTCCATTGTGCCTTCTGCTCATGCAATGTTGGATTTCACTCACTGAATCTTTCCAAATTCCTGCAAACTTTGAGAAATCAGAAAATTAATCTTCCTATGAACCACTGGGCAAGATAAGGTGTATTTTGAGAGATCAGCTGAGAATCTGGGAAATATATCTCATGTTAGCCATCCTTGAGAACAAGACTCTGGGAAAGGCAAATTTGAGAGAGATGAGGTGAAAACCATGAAGGTTGAGTGAAACTTTGTCCTGTTGCTTTTAAATATCAAAGTCACTCAGAGTTTCACAAAGTTAAGACAGCTTCCATCCTTTCTGGCTAAACATCTAAGAAAATGTGTTCTTTTATTCTGGCAAGAATCTGGAATAAATTACAATTACTAAATCTTTTCTTAATATCCCCTAGCTTATAAAATGTGTGATATAAATTTCCCTTTAGAAAAGTTCTGCTTTTCTTTTTCTTTTTCCTTTTTACAGTTAAGGGTATCACCAACAAAGAGTTTGGAGATAGACCTTTGTGGAAATTAAGCTGGAAGAACAACCCTGGTGCATTTAAAATAAATAGCTCAATGCCACTAACATATTTGGGAAAGATACTTCATAATGCACACTTCATATTATTATAGAATTAAACTATTTCCTTCTTTCTATACATAGAATGTGGTTCTCTGGCCAACTGATAGTATTTAAGTAACTCATTATTGTCGCAGTTATTTATATTATAAATGATCTCACAGCTCTGTGGTTATTCCAGAGTTCGTTTTCATTGGGGCCTCAAGAGAGATTTATATCTGAAAACAGCAAGTCAGGCTTTTGGTGGTTTCCGCATCACATCTGGAGGGAGTGTTATTCTGTGAGCTAAAAACTTAGTTATTTACAACTTTACATAATTCTGACAGTGGCTTTGCCAGCTTGTCCAGCTGAGTGTCAGCACAAAGGATATTGAGTGCTTTCTTGTGGTTCCTGAGATTATTGATGGATGTGTCTGCTTAGTAAAGGAAATTGAGAATTTGGTTTAAAATTAAAAACCTGAAAGACATTTAAAATTTCCTCTGATAAATTATGTATCAAGGATAAATACACACACACACACGGCAACCCACACTAAAATCACAGATGGGTAGGGTAGTGCAAGTGTACTATATTCCACAAAGGATAGCAGTCTACTACTCCTGTACTTCATTCTCTACCAATCATATATAGCCCAGATAGATGTGATGACGGCTAGGAGTGCCTATTATCAGCTTCAGCTGATACGTCAGCTGCGCCCCTTCCTAGAGTTGGAAGACCTAAAGACGGTAGTGCATGTGCTGGTAACTTCGAGGCTCGACTTCTGCAATGCGCTGTACATAGGGCTACCTTTTTTACCTAGTCCAGAAACTTCAACTAGTGCAAAATATGGCAGCCAGACTGGTCACCGGTACACCTAGGGGTGCCCATATTATACCAGTTTTAAAAGCACTTCACTGGCTGCCAATTAGTTTCCGGGCGAAGTATAAAGTGTTGGTTATTACCTTTAAAGCCCTACATGGTTTGGGTCCAGGCTACCTATGGGATCGCCTTCTCCCGTACAATCCGCCCCACACACTCAGGTCCTCTGGGAAGAATCTACTTCAGTCAGCCAAAACTAGGTTGACAGGTATTACCCAGAGGACCTTCTCTTCTGCTGCCCCCAGATCAGTGGAATGGCCTGCTGGAGGAGATTCGTCAACTTAGCAGTCTTTTGGAATTCAAGAAAGCCATAAAGACTGATCTCTTCCGGCAGGCCTATCTGGTGGAATTTTAGGATGTTTTAAATATGTTTTAAAGATGTTTTAATAATGTATACTTAATAGCGATGTAAACTGAGTGGGGCCTTACCTGCTTGGGAGGGTGTGCTCTGGAGCACCCCCTGCCCACTCTCGCCGCTTGCAGTGCCAGGGAACCAGAAGTGACAAATAGCAAATCGCAGCCGTTTCAAGCTAGGTTGCTCAGGTTTTTACGCTAAAAACGCAGCACCAGGGGAACCGGAACTGATCCACCCGGGGACCTGAAGCTCCTTTCCCCAGCGCAAAAGGATCAAGCAGCGGCCAGGTAAGTTGCGAGAGTCTCAGGGGGGTGGCTCGGCCCACTTTCAGCCCCCTTGAGACTTTCAGATACATCCCTATTTTTATTGTTGTTCCCCACCTCGATCCAAATGGAGAGGCAGGTAAGAAACATTTATTATTATTATTATTATTATTATTATTATTATTATTATATACATTTATTTTTATTAAAATGTTCCTAACCTGCCCCATATCAATGTATCTCAGGGTTAGATACAATCAACAAACACAGTTCAGCAAAAACAAGCAAACCAGAAAACCATAATCCCATTTATAAAACCAGCAATGGTAAATCAGAACTGAGCTATGGTCAAGGGGACCCAAAAGCTTAGGTAAAGAGCAAGGTTTTAACTTGGTGCCCAAATGAAGCCAACATTGGTGCCAGACGGGCCTCCAGTGGGAGGTCATTACATAACCAGTGTGCACACTTCCCAATACAAACAAGCAATGTTCGAGATCACTAGGATTCTCTGAACATCTTCTCGCTGTTTGTCTCATGCCTAGTTCCCATTCATTCTTGCAAGCACTGCTCTCTTTGTGCAAATGGGAAACTTGTGCAACTTGAGCAACAACCATATGGGAGATTTATGCAAGTCTCCCCAAATTTGCAGCAAATCTCCCTACATTTGCACACATTTCCTCCATAAGCTAAAGTGGGGCTGATTCAGTCTACTGAGGATATCTGCGCAAATTAGGAAATTGGCGCAAAGCAAACTTGAAATCAGGACTAAGATGAACGTGTCTTATGTGTCCTGATAATTTACGAATATTTTCAGTGGATACATGCTTGCGCTCGCATGTGGTGCTTTGAACAGAGCATGCACACATGTTTTGCGAGGAAGAATGAAATTCTCATACATCCTTTCCTGACACTAAACTCCAACAGAGTGTGACTTACTTGAATATGGATAGGCTCAGGCTGAAAAAGCTGATAGACATTTTACCAGCATCAATAAGGAATACTTAACTGCAATCCTTGCTCATAAAAAGTAAAGAATGGACCTACCTGGGGAAAACAGGAGCCAGCAGTTGCTGAATCAAGAATTTTCGTCAGCCCCAATTCTATATAATCTTATACTCAGGTAATACACAGTGATTGCAAAAGCTTGTTTATATGACCATTTAACCTAGGTTTATGGGAAATTTGTCACCAAAGTGACACCGAGCATCTGGAACATAAGAATTTATCTAGTCCTCCTGACTCATGCTGTTCTGCAGGTGTCTAGATTACTAAATTATGTCCTTGACATTACTAAATATTCCTTGCACTGTACTTTCTTACAATATAAAGTACAAATAAGCAACAAAGCTGAAATTGAATTACAAGTAGAAGTTGAAAACACTTAACTAAAGTGAAATGGAGATATGCTATGCAACAATTTGACCAAAGACTTGACAAATGCCTCATAAAGGAAACATTAACTTATACGTTTAACTATGCATATATATATATCGGAACTGGCAACAGACTAATTACAAATATCATTAGTAGAAAGCCAGCCAATGCAATCTGGAATCTTACATGATATTAATACAGATAGATACTCAGTCACATTCTTATAGCAATGAAAAGCAAGGAACACTGAACATTGTACCAAGATCCAGCCAGCAATCATCTTTAGCAGTTACTGTGGGCATAGGAGAGAGAGAGAAAATATTCATTTGGCAAGTCTAGCTTTACAGTGAACTTCTACCTTCTGAAAAATAAGGCCCAAATCTACATTGATAAAAGTGCTTTTCAGGCATTCAAAAAAGGGTTAAAATCAATGAATGATGAGAAGGAGCACTCCAGCCCCACCCCTCTCCCTCATTGCATTTGTCCCCTTGAACCCATGGAGGACAACTGTCTGAAGAAGAGGAGAGACTCCTCTATTCATGGAGGCTTTCCATGCGAGCCAGAATGCTGAAAAATCCACATTCTCGCTCACGTGGAGAGCCTCCACAGATACACAAGGCTCTCCTCTTCAGACTGTCACCCTCCGAGAATTGACAGTGACAAATGCGAGGAGGGAGAGGAGTGGGGCTGGAGCGCTCCTTCTCCTCATTTGTTGATTTTAACCATTCATTGGATGCTTCATAGGGTTTTATTCAACAAACCATTCCTCTATTGAAGGATAGGAAGGAGATTTCAAAACATTTGATATTTCTATTCTTGCAGCTAAGAACGAGATCAGCAGATCATTCCCCCATATTTATAGCACCAGTCAAGAACAGCAGCTTAAGGAGTGTCAAATGCCATCTACGGAACATTTTATAAGTTCTCCTTTAAAGTTCCCACTCCTGCACCACTGCTTCCCTGCTTCCTTCTCCCGCTGCCATCTCTACTGTTGCTGTGCCACCACCGACTTCCTGCTCCCTGCCATGGTTGCAGAAGTAGGGAAGTAGGGAGAAGTGGCAGCAGCAAGAGATCAAGGGGTTGAGAGTGAGGAAGGGGGTGGGGTTGAATATGGGGTCTTGGTGGGCACAGTCAGGGGCCTTGGAGGGGGCCACTGTGCTAGTGGGCTCCACATTGCTGATCACTGGTGTAGAGGGTGCAAAATCAGAACAATTCAATTCATAATGTTACAAAGGAGCTCATACATGCTGACACTCCATACCTGTGTAGCTGTGTTTGCTATTTGCATTGATATTACCTTGACACCTTGGCTCAAGAATCCATTTGGTTCTGGAAAAAGCAGAATGGAAAGCTTCCAGGAATTATGGTAATGCCCTTGATGGTTGCTACAAGGCCAGATTACTTGCATATGTGCTTCCTCCATTGATTTGATTAGCTTAAAGGGTGTTGCTGCCATGTGACTATGGAAACATATAAATGCTACCTGATTGCCAAGTCAACCACCTAGCCAGCTAAATCACGAGGTGACTTTTACATCAGCTCAATCCAAAGCCTTGGCAGAGAATATGGTCCAATCCTGAAATGTTTCCACCCACTCGACAGGTCAACAGCTGTAGATACCACCTGAGTATTCCTCATGATACCTTTTGTTTTGATTATTAGTAATTAGTTATCTTCTACTGCACCACTCTTGCCATGTATAACTAGCTAACTTTAGCTCAATCAAGTAGCAAGGAACCTCTCTGAGACTCCTTTCCATTCCCCAGAATATCTATAAAAATAAAGATACTTTTGTACTTGAATGATTGTTTGCAGGGGTGGTGCTATGTGTATCGAAAAGATCTGTGGCTTGGAACAACAACAAAAGCACAAATTTGCATATGCTAATGTACATATACTCTAAAGTCTGTAAAGGACCCTATATCCCCCATTTGTAAAAAGGGATGTATGGACAGGGGAGAGGAGGGACTTTGACTTGGGGGGGGGGGAAACCCTCAGGCTGAAAGATCCAGGAGGGGGTGGCAGCAGGTGAAGCACCTGTGGGCAAAAAGTCAGCTAATCCAGTGGGATCAGATGCAACAGAGATCATCAGGTGCCCTTTACCTTTATTTCAGCAAGTGCCCATGGGCAGCAGTGTGGTGGGGCAGATGGCATCCCAGAGATTCGGGGCTCTAGCTCTGGTGGACTGCTCCCTAACACCACCTCTGATAGTTTGAGCTAAGTTCCTTACTGTAGAAGTAGCTATTCTCCACTTTTGTTGAAGAGCAGTGCATACATATGCTGTGTGCACACCACAACTCTGGTAAAGGTGCCTTTAGTCCTGTGTTCATCGTTACACCTGTACACATGCGTCTTCGTACAGGTGTTTGAACGAGGACGCGCAGCAACAATAAGCAAATACAAAAGGGACTTTCTCTGTGTATTAGATGAGACAAACTTAAAAGAACAAAGCAGACTTTGAGTTCTATCTTTTCCTTTCATTTCTGTCACAGTACTAACAAATTACACTCTAAAGTTATAGAATGAGTCCGTAGGCAAGAACATTTGCTTAGAACGTCCTTTTTAGAGTCTGGAAGCACAATGTGTTCTTTACAAGGTCAAACTGACATGAACATAACAGTCTGAATGAGTTATAGAAAACCCTATTGTGCAGATTCCTCCCTGCAGCATGCCAAATTTGACATTATGGAGCTCAGAAACAAAAATCTAATTCTTATTAGCTGCAATTAAAATATTTTATTTATGTCAGTTAGGTACATAATGCCCCTTAAAGATGTTATCTTAGACTCAAGAGCGGTTGAGCTGTCATTACAGCAAAAACATCAAGAATAGTTCCCACTAAATTCACTAGATCCCACTGAAAATCTGCCGTGTGCTATTTTGAAAACCCTGAAACTCCTTATAAAGCAAGCATTTGTTTCCCCCCTTATTTTCAGCTTGAGTTGTCTGATAGGGACAACTATTAAATCAAAATCATTTAAATCCATCATACATGCAGTCTGTCTGACCCATAACCCAATTAGCTTAGAGTACTTGGATTTATTTCCAGTAATTTAACTGCTTTGCGAACCAGGCTGACAATGTTCTCATGGTGAGTATATAGGGAATAATTCATTCCCTTTTCTATCCCTAGCTGGGTCCTCACATGAACAGATCCACACAGAAAGCCTGACATGGACCAGTAATGACCTGCCTGTGTGTGAATGGGAACCCAGTTAAAATAATGTGCTCCACTTCTTTATGCCCTTCCCTCCCAGTGGCTTTTTCTTTCTGTCTTCCTGCTACCACCAGGTGGAAAAAATCTCTCTCTCCTCTCTCTCTCTCTCTCCTCTCTTTCTCTCTTTGGCTGTCTCCATCAACCAGCCTTAAAACTCCTTGGGTCACAAGTATCTGCCTTTAGGTAGTGTAGGGGTTGGCTAGTAGATATGTGGTTGGTAACCCAACAAGAAATTACGTGCTTGTAATCCAAAACACTCTTACATCAAAGCCAGCAGTGTTCACGTACCTGTGGGGGAGCTCGCCTCTCCACCACTGCGATTCTCCGTGGCGGCGGCCCCCCGTCTCGTTCTTCTGAGCGGCGCAGAGCATCCTCCGCGCCGCTCGAGCTGCCACCGACTGGCGCACTGGTCCCATCGCGTCACTTCCGGTGTGGTGGAAGTGATGCGACGGGACCCTGCTCCGGCGCACTGGACTGCTGCGCTATGTTTTTGGCGGGGGAAACCAGGGCAACAGGGCTGTTTAAGCCCTGTTGCCCTGGTTCCCCCCGCCAAAAACATAGTGTGGGGGTCCAGCACGCCGGAGCAGGGTCCCGTCGCATCACTTCCGCTGCACCGGAAGTGACGCGATGGGACCAGTGCAGGCGGCTCGCCACAGAGAGGCGAGCTGCCGCTGGATGGAGGTAGGCCTGCGCGAGGCGAACGGTTACATCACTAATTCAAAGTGAGTCTCTGGCGGGCATGAGCGGAGCCGATTTCAGCCCGCTACGCCCGCTCGGGGCGAGCGGTTACATCCCTACGGAGGACTTGTCTTGCAAGACCTTGCTCGTTTATCAAGTAAAAAAAAATTTAAAAATTTTGCTTGTCTTGCAAAACGCTCTCAGACCAAGTTACTTGCAATCCAAGGTATTACTGTATTATATATTATTTTATAATATTTTATAAGTGGCTTTTGTAAAAATTTTTTTACCTTACTTAAACACTTAATTGTTGATATCTGGTGTTCTTCAGGGGGTGGGGAGTCAGTGCTTGCAAGGCAATCTCTTTCTTTTTGTTTTAAAATTGTCAGGATTGGCACAAATTCAACAGGTGAAGCTTACCCACCCACCCTACACCCCCAAACATGGAGCTTCAGAGAGAAGGGGAAGTTTCTTGCATTTCCTTCTGGCACTGTTCATGTGTCATGTTATAAATTCCCTCATTCACCTCTCTGTTGGTCCAGGCCAGTGGGTGCAGCGTGCACGCGCACGTGCACACACACACTTCCTCGTATCTGTTCCCTCCCTGCTTACTGTCTCTTAAAGGGGCCATGGGCAAAATTGCAGCTAAGTTTTAGCTTAGCTGCAATTTTGCTCATGGCCCCTTTAAGACAGTTTAAAGTAGCTTGCAGTTGTGGGAGACAGGGGTATTCGGGACTCTGCATGACAAAGTGAGAAGCCATGATGGCTTAATGGTTTTCAGGACTGTCCCAGGCCCAGCATTTTCGGGGCAGTTGGAGACGTTGTTGTTGTTGTTAAACTAAATATGATCAAACTTGCATTTTCCCCATTGCTTGGAAAACTGTCAATAGACAATTTTCACTTCTTAAATGAAACAAAATCAAAACATTTTTTTCCACTGCTGGCTTTTTTTTAAGCAAAAGGTCAGAGATAACCAAGAGGATATGGACTGAGATAACAAAAAGTCAACAGATTTAGTTAAACCAGATATATTTAAAGCTGTAATAAGCAAATGCTTCTTCATGGCCTTAAGCTAAGTTTAATCTTCTTTTCTTCAATATTTTACCCCGTATCCCCCCCCCTTTTCCCTTTGTACATGGAGTGGTATAAATGTCTAAAGAGTGCTAGAAAAAAATGATTAGGAGGATAAATATAAATCTGATCATACCTCCATGCACACTTTAGAGTTCAGTTCAAATTAATACATTCTCTCTAAAGTTGTGAAAACTGAGCTGATGGCAGAATTTGCAAGAAAGAAAACATGTGCTAAAGTTACTTGGGGAGTAGGAGTTCTGCTTTAAACCATTGTAGCATTTGAGCCCTCTGGTAGTTACTCAGTGGATGTGTCTTTTCCCCAAGGAAATTAACTTTCTCTGACTTGCACAGAACACACCACCTGACAATGAATACCTTATGAGCAAGATAGTTAAGTGTTCGCTTGAGACTGCCTTGAGAACAAAGCTGTGCAAGTGATTCTAAAAGCAACTGGAACTGTTTTGAGATGTGCTACTAAATGCATGGAAGAGAAATAGATCTAGACATTAAAACAAAAACAAAAAAAAAAAGCAATTTGGCAGTATAAAAGAGCGAGTGTTCAAAAGGACATTCAATCCAGACAATTAGTGGTGGATCATTTCTAAAATGCCCCTTGAACGTCCTGTTCTATGCATTATAACCAATCACTGTATTAATGAGTCTAAGCAGACCTGAATGAATTGTCATCCTGCAAGCTTCATGCAGCCTACAATCTGAGAATTATGATCTGCCAGGGGCTCCATCTATCCCCTTGTTTGTTGTTGGGCTTCTGATGGGCTATCAGGGATGACTAGAAGAGGGAGGCATGCATTTAGCTTGTCAATGTGTTGGCCTTGTGTCTTACTTTACATAGGGCAGGCTTCTATTTGAAAGCATCCTCTATTTTAGGAGTGGGGAACTTACAGTCCTCCAGATGTTTTGGCCTACAACTCCCATCAACCCTAGCCAGCACAGCCAATGGTGAGGGATCACCTCCCTTGTGGACTGTGGGAATGCTGTGGACATAATGGCTTTCAACAAAGTGCCTCATGATATCCTGCTTAGCAAGCTAGCTAAAAGTGGGCTAGATGGAACAACTATCAGGTGGATCCACAATTGGCTACAGAATCAGACTCAAAGAGTGCTTATCAATGGTTCCTTCTCAAACTGGGGAGAGGTAATGAGCGGGGTACCGCAGGGCTCGGTCCTGGGCCCAGTGCTCTTCAACATTTTTATTAATGACTTGGATGAGGAGGTGCAGGGAATGCTTATCAAATTTGCAGGTGACACAAAGTTGGGTGGAATAGCTAATACTCTGGAAGACAGAAACAAAATTCAAAGTGATCTCGATAGGCTGGAGCGCTGGGCCGAAAACAACAGAATGAAATTTAATAGGGATAAATGCCAAGTGCTGCACCTAGGGAAAGGAAACCAAATGCACAGTTACAGAATGCGGGACACTTGGCTCAACACAAGTGAGAAGGATCTTGGAATTGTGGTAGATCACAAACTGAATATGAGCCAGCAATGCGATGTGGCTGCAAAGAAGGCAAATGCTATTTTGGCATGCATTAATAGAAGTATAGCTTCCAAATCGCGTGAAGTGATAATTCCCCTTTACTCAGCACTGGTTAGGCCTCATCTTGAGTACTGTGTCCAGTTCTGGGCACCACACTTTAAGAAGGACGTAGACAAACTGGAGAGGGTTCAGAGGAGGGCAACAAGGATGATAAAGGGACTGGAAACAAGGCCCTATGAGGAGAGACTGAATGAACTGGGCATGTTTAGTCTTCAGAAGAGGAGACTGAGAGGAGATATGATAGCACTCTTCCAGTACTTGAAGGGTTGTCACACAGAGGAGGGCCAGGATTTCTTCTCGATCACCCCAGTTTGCAGGACATGGAATAATGGGCTCAAGTTACAGGAACCTAGATTCCACCTAAACATCAGGAAAAATTTCCTGACTGTCAGAGCAATAAGACAATGGTGCGGCTGGACAGCCATCTGTCAGGGATGCTTTGACCTGGATTCCTGCATTGAGCAGAGGGTTGGACTCGATGGCCTTGTAGGCCCCTTCCAACTCTACTTTTCTATGATTCTATGAATCTATGAGAGCTGTAGGCCAAAACTTCCGGAGGGCTGTCAAATCCAAGACTGGTTTAAAGATAAAGGACCCTAAGAAGGAAGAACAGCAAAGGCCTTCAAGTTACCCATCTACAGGTAACACCTGGACAGCAAACTGTGGAGGCACACAGGTCACAGTCTTCCCCACAATAATGAAATGTACTAGATATACATCCAGTGTATTTATACATATAAATTAGCATATGCAAATTTGTGTCCTCTTTTTTGGTAAAGCAGTTTGCCTTCAGGGACAGTGTGCAAGCCCCCTCCCCTACTTGGCAGATCACATGCAGGTCTGAGAGTCTTAAGGAATAGGGCTAGCCCAAGACATATTGTTGCCTGAGGTGAAGGACAAGATGGCGCCCCCCATTCCACATACAGAGGGCAACCTGGCAGTTGAGTCTTATTTCAACACTAACAATGGGACAGCATCTTCCACCACAGCTGAGGACACCAAGCTAGCTTCTCCATTGCCTGAGATGGCCACCTCATTTTGCCACCACAGAGGCTAGCCCTGTGAAAGGGTTATCAGAGGCCACCTAATATAATCACCCACATCAGGAGTAGGCAACCAGGTACCCTCTGGGTATTTTTGACTGCTTAGAGATATTTTTTAGGTGTGGTAAATGGTATATAAACCTATTAAATTAATAAAATTTAAATTAAATAAATAATAAGCTCTAGCCAATGGTCAGGGAGTTATAGTCCAAAACATCTGCAGGACATGAGGTTGCCTACCTCTACCCTACATTATGGAGGAGACACCTCCCATACTATCCAGGTTACCATAGGGTAGAAGAGCATTTGGGCCTCTGTTGCATTTGAAAGGATAGGACCTCACATAACTTGTATCTCACAGGAAAATAGAACACAGCTCTCTGATTAAAGGTGATTATCTTACACCTTTATAGGCTCTATGGTCACACAGATTTCCTTGGAACACATTTACATTGAAATGTTTTACTATCATAATTGGGGAACATAAGAAGAGCTGTACTGGATCAGGCCAAGGGGCCATCTAGTCCAGCATTCTGTTCACACAGTGGCCAACCAGATGCCTGTGGGTAGCTCAGAAGTTGGAAATGAGTGCAATGGCACCCTCCTGCTCATGTTCCCCAGAATACTGTGTCTGATACTGAAGGCAGCATATAGCCATCATGACTAGTAGCCATTAACAGCCTTGTCCTCCATGAATCTGTCTATTCCTCTTATAAAGCCATCCAAATTAGTGGCCATCACTATGACTGGGTTCAGACAACACAATAACCCACACTCAAGGTTTGAGTATGGGTTATTGTTGAACTGTGAGTTGCTGTTGAACCATGGGTTATTGTGTTGTCTGAACCCAGCTGCGTTAACAAGTCATGGCTTGTTCATTGTTAACCATGAACAACCATGAAGAGAACCCATGGTTTGTTGTTGGATTGTGAACTATGGGTTGTTCACCATGGTTTGCTATCTCAGCTGGCTTCAAACAACACGATAACCCACATTTCAATAGCAACCCACGGTTCAACAACAACCCGCACTCAACCCGTACTCAACTCTTGAGTGTGGGGTTATTGTATTGTCTGAACCCAGTCTATATCTTGTGGTATATAGAGCAACTGTGGTATTCAGTTGCTCTTATGCTTTGTCATAAACCAGTTGTGTAGCACTGATGCTCACTTTATCATATTGAACATTAGTGTCTGCTTGGATATTTCCACAGATATATGTTAGAGGAGGGGGTTTTTTAGTATTAATTTTTTACTGTGAATTTCAACAAAACAATTTAAATAAATAACTTACAAGAGATGCATATGAAATGTGTGCCTCTCTGTATATATGTGTATATGAAAATACAGCTATCAATAAAACAATTATGCATAAGCTTCAAGAAAGGCAGATGAAATATTCATATATTTATCCATTCTCAGGTGGTGTCTAAATACCACCCGTTCAAATTTAGAAAGCAACATTAGATCCTCAATCCATTGTGTTTTAGGAGGTGAGCGTTTATCCTTCCAATGTTGTAGTATCAGTCTTTTAGCTGTCAAAAGGGTACACAAAATCCATTTCAGTTGATCTTGCATTAACCTCCAAGCAACAGGTAAATAATTTAAGAGAACATGTGCATCAGTAAATATTAAAGAGTATTCTAATACAAAGTTTATCCATATTATGACCTCCTCCCCAAAAGAGGCAACTACTGGACATTGCCATAACATATGAGTAAGAGAAGCATTATCAGTATTACACCTCCAGCAATTAGCACACAAAGCAGAAAATGACAAACAGCAGTCATCAGGACCCACTAATTGATCCAAGGTATAAATCAACTTATCCATACAAGTCTGCCACATGAACATTTTCTTCCCAGTTTTTAAATCTGGGTTTACCCATAGAGTCAGTTTAGCATGAGAAAATAGATCAAGCTGTAATTGATGTAATATTATAAGCCACACTTCTCTGACCACTGTAATTTTCAGAGGAACCCTATCTGTTTTAGTGTGCTGAGAACCTAATGCCATCCAATTGGAGAGAGGATCCAGATATAAAGATTCCAAAACTGACCAAGATGGATAACCCAATCTAAGTGGAAAAGACCAAAATTTAGTGTGGAAGGTGGCCCAACCCACCTTCTTTAATTGGAAGTTGCATCCTTTTGAAAGAAATTTGTGGCAGGGAAGAACCCCAAAGAAATTTATGGAACAGAGTATTAAGTTTTTGAAAATTCTTGCCAGGTATAAATGGAGGATTCCCATGTAAAATGCAGACAATTTTAGTGGTGTAATCGAACCGGGGGGGGCCCTCTCCCCGCCTTGATTCTCCACAGCGGCGCGCCCCCCGCCTCAATCTTCTGAGCGGCACGGAGCAGTTCTCCGCGCTGCTCAAGCTGCTCTCTCCAGTCCTGTCGCGTCACTTCCAGCACCGGAAATGACGCGATGGGGACCCTGCGCAGGCGCGCTGGACCCCTGTGCCACGTACTGCACCTGCGCAGGGTCCCGTCACATCATTTCTGGTGCCGGAAGTGACGCGATGGGACTGTAGCGGGAGGCGTGGGCGGCTCGCCGTGGAGAGGCAAGCCGCCGCCGGAGCCAGGTAGGCTCGACCAAGCCTCGTGTGGGCGTGAGCGGGCCGATTTTGGTCCGCTACGCCACTCAAGGCTCGATGATACATCGCTAGTTTTAATATTCATCTTAAGTGTATTAACCTTACTCCACAGACTCAACTTTAGAGATACCCACCTATCTATATCCCGTAAGATCTCATTGATCAACTAATTCAAGTTCAACTTGATCATTTGAGATATGTTTCTGGGAATATGTATTCCCAAATAAGTAATAAAGTCTTGGCAACAATGAAATTGCCAATTGGCTAATACACTATGAATTATAGTATCTCCAGTCAGCATCAATTCAGACTTTGAATAATTAATTGAATAGCTGGACAGCTCACCAAAAGTATTAATCACCTGCATCAAAACTGGAACAGATGACTGGAGTTTCGAGATAAACAGTAAAAGATCATCAGCATAAAGAATAATTTTGAATTCTAAACGATCGTACAGTAATCCATGAATACTACTGTTCTGTCTAATGACACACACCAGGGATTCCAAACATAAATCAAATATCAATTGAGAAAGTAAACATCACTGTCTGGTAGCATTCCCAAGTATATATATATATAAATTCAGCTCACAGTCAGTAACGCTAACACATATATGTGTCCATATCCAAGCAACTATATTGCCTTCAAGCCTGGATAGCACTCAAAAAGAGGAGACTGAACTCTTCTCAAACCTTTGCATATTTATCATCTCCAAGAATGTGGTCAAGAAGAGGAGATGAGTGGTCACAGGGCAGACATTTGATTTAATAAGCATGGCTATTAATACTTTGACTTAAGAGTTCACCCTTGACTGTATAATCATAATAAAAATATATATTCTGAGAGATTTACTAAGTTCCTTTTAAGAAGAAGAAGAAGAAGAAGAAGAAGACGACAAAGCACACATAGCATTGTTGGTTCCAGGGGTGACACAATGACACCCTGTGGCTGATGTTTTTCTTTTGTTGCAGATGTTTGTCTTTTAAATTTAATTGTCCCCATCCCATAGTTGAAGAGTTTAATTCCAAGTTTCAACTTCACTGAAATGAAAGAGTGAGATGCTCATGTCTGACAGATCCACACTGTGATTAAGGGCACAATCCTATGGTACCTGCGAGAACATCCCAGGGACATAGGATTTGTCAGATTCCCCCTCCCAAAGCTGTCAACATGGAAGGGGGAATTCAAGATCTAATCCTTCCCCCTGCTCCTTCACAGTCACTGTGGAAAGAACTACAAAGCCTGTTTTCCGAGGTCACAAAACTGGCCTTGGAAACCTTGTAGAGGTCTAAAAGGGGGTGTTCCAGTGGACAGGAAGGAGAGGGGAGAGGAAAGCCCAGGATATGCAAAATCCTATGGCCTCCCCAGCCCCACCCCTGGCAGTACGACTGCTCTAGATGGGCTCAGAGGATAGCAACATACTAGCAGACATGGAACGGAGGGTGGGACCGTAAGAAGGCCGCGGAGAGGTAGGCTCGAAATGGCGGGCGATTGATACGCCACTAAGCTCGATTTCGAGAGTGAAATAATTTTTCATTTATTTTCATTTATCAAACCGCCCCACAGCCGAAGCTCTCTGAGCGGTTCACAACAGTTTGTGCATAAAAACACAATAAAACATACAAATAGTTAAAAAGATTAAAAACCAAATTTAAAAACACAGTGTAAAAAAATAACAATCCAAAGTTAATAAAAACTAAGCCTCACAGGTGCCAATCCCCCCCCCCCATGTGCTATTTTGAGCTCTTACACCTATTGAATGCCTTGGCATAGAGGGAAGTCTTAACCTGGTGCCGAAAAGATAGTAAGGTTGGCGCCAGGCGGGTCTCAGTGGGGAGCTTATTCCATAATTGGGGGGGCTACCACTGAAAAGGCTACCACCTGTTGCCACCAACCAAGCCTCTCTTGGAGGTGGCAGTCAGAGAAGGGCCCCAGATGTTGAGTGTAGTGTCCGGGTAGATTGCGGTTGCGGAAATAATCCCGCCCTGCCGGCAGCAGCCTGGCAGGACATAGGACACTTGGAAGCATCCAAAATTGGAAGCTTCTTTCTAACAGGCAGCAACCTGATAGGCTTGTACCTTAATTGTGTTTCACAACAGCTTTTGTACAGACCCATCATTTATTTATTACATTTTTATACTATTCAATAGCTGAAGATCCCTGGGTGATTCACAAAATAAGAGTTTAAAACCGTAAGGACATGATAAAACATAACGTAAAAAACCTAAAACAAAACAAAATTAAAACAGCAGCAGAATAAAACCAACGTAAAACCGACAGCAATGCAAAGGTCAAAAAAGCACTTGAAAAAGTAAGACTTGCAATTGTTTTGTGATTGTGATTAGACCTGTGGAATTACTGACATCCAAATGTTTCTCATAATCCATGGGTCATAGATTTTCATGGCAGGACATAAAGCTAACATGAGCTGGGGAGCTTCTGGTTTAGGTTGTATCATAGCCAGGGGATGAAGGTTAACATGTTTCCAATTGCCCAAATGGGGATGGGGTGGAAATAGGCCATGAGTATAAAGTAAAATATGATTGCCAATCAAAGGGTGAAGGGCCACAAGAAAGGAACACCATGTATATTGGTGTTCTATGCTAATGCTAGCCTCTGGGAGAGTTGGAGTGCTTAGTAATAAAAGAGAACACATAGATATAGTGGACACAATGGAAACCTGGTGGAATGGAAAGAACCAGTGGGATAGTGTCACCTCTGGAAACAAGCTGTACAGGAAAGAGAGGGAAGGATGTACTGGAGGTGGCACCACAGCCACTCTATATGTCAAAAGAGCATCGTGTCAAACTAACTAACCTTAAAAGGGGCTGACTCCGTCACAGAATCGATGTGGGTGACAATACCAGGCCCCAAATGTAATTTACTAGGGATGTGCTATTGTCCCCGTGACCAAAATGCTCAGGGTGATCTTGAAATTAGAACAAAATCAGGGAGGCATGCAAAGGAGAAAGTGCTGTAGTAATGGATGACTTCAATTACCCTCACATAGGCTTCAGGGTTCAGCTTCCAGCAACAGAGCTTGCACATGTGGTATACATAGGCACCACACCAAGCTCTTACACGAATGGAAGACCTGTAATACAATCTAATGGTTTTGCTGCCTACTTTCACATGCAAGAACAGTCATCAAGCACCTGGTAGGCCATAATACATGGTTGGTGGACTGAATTAAGTTTGCTGGTCCCATCTTGTGCAGGTGTGTTTTACATGATATAAATGGAAAAAAATACATAATGCTGCCTTTCACTTTTGACCACCAACAAACACCCATATAAAGTAAAACAGTATGCCACTGACCCCTCCCCATCAGCAGGAAATGATGAACTTTTAATATATTGGCCTTTGGCTGTGATCCAGAGGACTGGGAGCTGGAGTGGGAGGGAATGCTGCCTGTCCAGTTCTGTGCACAGATGTGCAAGCAATTGCTAGACATGAGCACAATTAGCTATGTAAAACAGGCCTTTGCATGTATAAGATATTCTCTGGAATGGATGTGATCTCTTGCTGAGGACCATTTTAAGACTCTTAAGATTGCCATCCTATACATGTTTAGACAGAAAAAAGTCCTACAACTTCCAGCATGCCCTAGCCAGCCAAACTGGCTGGGGAATGCTGGGAGTTGTAGGACTTTTTCTCACCAAACATGCATAGGATTGTGCCCCTAGAGCAGGGCTCTCCAACCTTGGGTCCCCAGATGATGCTGGCCTACAGCTCCCAGCATACCCAGCCAGCATGGCTAATGGCAAGGGATTCTGGGAGCTGTAGTCCAGCAACATCTGGGGACCCAAGGTTGGAGAGCCCTGCCTGCCCTAGAGACTAGGTAAGGGGGTGCATGGTCCTTTGAAATCACCACTTCTTCTCTTCTCAGTTAGTGCAGCCTTCTCCAATCTGGTGCCATCTAGATGTTGTGGATTGCAACTTCCATCAGCCTCAGCCACCATGGCTTGGGATGATGGGAGCAGCAGTCGAGCATACCGTTTGTTGATGTTGATGTGGCCCTTTCCATGCGGGAGGGCCAATGCAATTTCCCCTGCAAAAAATTGTTTTACATGAGCTATTTGAATTAGAAAAACAGTTGCTGTAATATAGAAGACTATGGAAGAGGAGTTCTGGATCCTGGACTTTATTTGGTTTTACTGACACATTTCATTATATCCATTCCAATGAGCAGGTTGCAAAAGCTTTTAGAATTCCCCGTGATAAGGATTTTCCTGACTGGTGGATGTTTTTATGTGGTACATTGTCTTATTGAACCCTACCACCACCTTTTTTTACTTCTCTGAAAATACCTTGGATGTTTCACCCAAGCAGGAACCTCCACTTTGGTCTCAAAATTTCACTGTACGGAAAAAGTGCTGGCTGGCAACCCCGGGGTGTAAAGAACATAAGAAGAGCCATGGGTCCATCTAGTCCAGAATTCTATTCACACAGTGGCCAACCAGCTGCCCACAGAATCCCACAAGCAGGACATGAGTGCAACAGCACCCTCCCACCCATGTTCCACTAGTACCCCTCTGCCATGAAGCTCAGTGCATGAATTTGGGCCAGTCAATGACTCTAAGCCTAACCTACCTCACAGGGTTGTTGTGAAGATAAAATGGAGAGGAAGAGGAAGAGAAGAATCACATTTGCCCTCTTGGTCTCCTTGGAGGAAAAGCAGGATATAAATGTAACAAATACAATCAATTAAAGCAGAATTGGACAGGACAGCCATTCAAACAGAGGACGCCTTCAAACAGAGGATGGTCCAATGGCAGCCCTTCAAATAGAGGACTGTCCTTTGTAAAACAGGACACCTGGCCACAGAAATTAAGAAAACAAGAGGGCCATGGAGCTGCCAAGGTAAGTATCAGCAGAGTCCGCAACCATAGCACAAACAGTCTGCTAACAGTCAGAGTAAGTTTATACGGGGACATGAAAGTGAAGTAAAGCAGCCACTTTGGGGGGGATGGATCAAGGGAAGAACTAGCCATTCCCATTCGAATGAGTTGACGGACCCCTGCCTATGGCTTTGCATAGCGATACTGTGGCTCATAAATCAGGAAACCAGTCTAGGTCACAGAAAGCCTATGGTGTGATCTATCTATGGCTGATGACCCTGAAAATATAATACCACTCTGGCATGGCTGACATTCCCATGGTGTCTTGGATTGATAGTTTTATTGATAATTTCTATTTTTATTGATATTTATTGGTAATCTCTGTTCTTATTTTTATTGAATATGTATGTATTGATTTTTATTGTGTTCACTCTGTACGGACTTTTAACTTGTATGCCACCTTGAGAGAGTTCCACCTTTAAAGGTAGCCTAAGATAATTTTAAATACATAATATGAATAAAATGGCAGCAACAAAGGCAGATACACCAACACAAATGCTTAGGGTCAGCTGTCCTTTTCCATTCATAAGTGAAATCAACCTAAAACCTGCTTGCAGTTCTTGTGAAAAGTAGCAAATATTTTTTAAAAAAAACACACGAATGTATTTATTTTATTTATTTATTACATTTATACCCCGCCTTTTTTCCTGCAAGGAACTCAAGGCGGTTTACATAATCCTCCTTCTCCTCTCCATTTTATCCTCACAACAACCCTGTGAGGTAGGTTAGGCTGAGAGGCAGTAATGAAAAGCCTTGTGAATTTAACAGATGACAAATTTTCAGCCCTTGGTACCCATGGCCTTGAAGTTTCTTGAAGATAATTTATTTGAATTAAATCATTTATTGCATTCAGATTGCATATTTGGAAGGACATTCCCCTACAATCAATGAGACTTCCATCGACATTAATGCATTTGTGATTGCTGTGAAAACTATGTTTACTGCGGCCTCTAGATGGCTCACTTACAATTCCCATTGCAAGAAAACTGAGTGATGTATGAGAATTTCATTTTTGTTCACAAAACATGTGAGTATGCCCTGTTCAAAGCCCCAAACGCAAACACAAGTAAAGGCATGTGTCTGCTGAAAATATTTGCAAATGGTTTGCACCAATTTCCTAATTTGCGCCAATTTCCTCAGTAGACTGAATCAGCCCTGCTTTAGTCTATGGAGGAAGTTTCTGCAAATCTCCTGTTCAATCACTGCTCAATTTGCACAAATCTCCCATTCGCTCAAAGAGAGCAGTGATCGCAAAAGCGAACAGGAATCAGGCACAAGACAAGTGGCAAGATGATGTTAGAAGAATCCTAGTGATCTTGAACATTGCTCATTTGCCCATCCGTACCAGTGAGTGGCCGCGCCGGCAGCGGGAGAGAATTCCCCTGAAACGTATTACCAAAATTCCATAATGGTTTGCATTTCCAGCAGCAATAGAGGCAATCATGTGAATTTGAGCTATTTGTGAACATGTTGCCAAAATGTTTTGGGGTGTGTGTGTGTGTTTGGTAGGACCAAGAATAACATATGGATAAAAGCCAAAGCAGATTGAGGAATAATGTAATTTTCTATTAGTATTAGTAATTATTGTGAGTCACATCCTAGGAGCCAGGCTTAAATGAATACTTTCCAGGTGCTGTCTCTGCTGTGGGGTAGGTGATAAATTTGATGATTATCTTCCAGTCATCTGCCTATAGATTTTTCACCTTGTAAATAATAGATGAAACTTTCTGCTGAAGCATGGGATAAACTACTGTGTAACTACTAAGGTGCATTTTAAAAAAGGTTGGGTTCTGTTCCATGATGAATTAGATATATATGCTCACACACAACCACTTGGAAAATATCTATGCAGATCCCAATCCTTCATACTAAACAAAATGTTTTTTTCTGGATTTGTGAAGACCCGGGCCAGGTATCAAGCTGTTATTGCTTTCTGATCATTTTCATCTTTCATAGATACCATATACGGTACATTTATAAAAGATTTATGAAATATTGCAAAAGCCATCAGACAGTCATAAATGGGAACTGCAAAAGGCCATACAAATCCTGCAAAGATAATTTGAAATTGTGCCAGAATGATTCTGTAATTTGAAACCTGGATGGTTTTGGAAAGGGATGCCTTCAAATTTCACAACCTTTGCTGTTCGAAAGGGAGCTGGGGATGTTTGGTGGTTTGCAATGAGATCCCTTTTCCTCAGCCTTGTGCGATCATCCAAAATGATCAGAGGAATGGAGCAGGAAAGGCTTACAAGATTTGGGGATTTTTAGTTTAGAAAAAAGTGAGTAAGGAGGGACATGGTAAATGTGTGTGCAGTTATGCATCATGTGGAGAAAGTGGATACAGAGAAGTTTTTATCTTGCTTTCATAATACTAGAAACCCACAAGCAGGACATGAGTCACTCAATGAAGTTGAATGGCAAGAACATAAATACGTAAGAAGAGCCATGCTGGATCAGACCAAAGGCCTATCTAGTTCAGCATTCTGTTCCCACAGTGGCTAACCAGATGCCTATGGGAAGCCCAAGCCCACAGCTGGAAGCAAGTGCAATAGCACCCTCCTGTTCATGTTCCCAGCAACTGGTATTCAGAGGCATGTTGTTGCCTCTGCTACTGGAGATCATGTATAGTCATCATAACTAGTGGCCATTCATAGCCTTATCCTCCAAGACCAAGAATTTGTCTAATACTCTTTTAATGCAGTCCAAGTTGGCAGCCATTGTTACACCTTCTGCCAATATTATACACTGTTTGTCAGGGTTCACTTCTGTGACAGTGAAGGTGTAGCTGCTCGCTAGTGATGGATGAATCTGTCAGTTTTTCTTTCTCCCACATTTGATTTTTTTAAACCCCAGGTTCTTTCCATTCCCCAACACAAATTTGCAAATTATGGTAGATTCTTATCAACACTGAACTCAAATGAAATTCTTACCCATCTGCACTGGCTAAATTCCATAGGTGCACCTCTTCCCAGCATGGAGAGGACCACAGTTATACTTTACTGCCATACAGCTGTTAAAGATGAGGAGCCTATCAGAAAACACACACACATGACAACCCTAATATAGCATTAGCATGGATTCAAACCAGGATTAAGCACTCAAAGCCCTGGGCCTGGGTGGACAATTCAGGTCAGTTTTTATTACTCCCACATTCCATTTTTTAAAATCTCAAATTCTTTCTGTCCCAAATATGAAGAATTTTGAGAATTACGGTACATTCTTATCAAAAGCTAAGTGAAATGCAATTCTCAATTATCCCTACTGCCCAGTGCCCACCTCCTTTAGTGCTGAGGGAAATTGCAGTGGAAGAGGGCTAAAGAGTCACCCACCTCCCTCCTCCTTTTGGCAGTGTCCAACTCCTGCTGAGAAACCCAATCCACTGTCTGAGTCTTCCTTGGCACTTTCTTCCCATCTTTTGAAGCAGGCACAGCAAGCCGTGCGAGCATCCCACTGAGCTGATGTCTCTTACAAGACATCTGTATCAGAATAGGGGAGGCACGATGGATGGCCCTGTCTCCTGGACAGCCATGGTCATCCCTCCGGTTGTGTTGGTGTAGCAACCCGGAGCTAGTCAGCAAGTGGAGGATGTTTTCTGGGCTCTCCATGCTCCTGGAGCTCCAGCTAGTTCGGGTGGGAAAGGATCTCAGTTCTTTCTCTCCTAAATATGAACTTTATGAATTTTGGTAAATCCTTATCAGAAACAAAGTGAAACTAAATTCTCTCACCCATCTGCACCAGCCAAATTCAATAGGTGCAGTTATTCCTAGCAAGGAGAAGACCATGATGCACTCACATGCCATATAGTTCTTAAAGATGAGGAGGCTGTCAGAATAGAGGTGGCAACCCTACTGCAGCACGAAATGGTTGAATATGCAGAAATTCAAACAGACTTTTAAGAGCAAAGCACTCAAAGCCCTTGGCCTGGATGAAGGAAGCTGTCAGTTTTGGTTTCTCCCCCCCACCCCTTTGATTTTTTAAAATCTCAAATTCTTTTTGTCCTGAATATGGAGAAATGTGCCAACCCAACTAAAAATGCATTACCCCAAGAGAGGAGGCATTCTTTAGTTTTGCAGTATCTCTCTGAAGCCCAATATCAGGAGGCACTTTGGCCTGTGAACACACAGTGCATCTCTTACTCCAGCCTTGTAGGTCGTCCTTCTTGTTCCTTGGTCCACAAAATCTATGACCCTAGCACTGTGCAGCACAGTATTTTGGTAAAGAAATTCAATATGCCTTGTAATCAAGGATGGGTCTCTTTAGGCCAAGGTCAAGAGCAACGACTGAGCATAAAAGCCTGTGATGTACTTAATACAGCCCTTTAAGTATACCAAAAGCCTTGGTTTCTGGGGATTTGCATGCAGAGGCATCTCCTAACACCCAAACAAAATAAAAATCAGAAATAAATAACTGCTGATGAGAGAACCACAGGATAGCCATTGATAAAAATATGCATTGCATCACCCTTAATGAGTGCACAGTGCTTCCTCGCCACTAAGGTCTCGTTTATTCTTTGGATTATCTATCTTTGCCCAAGGATCCCTCAGATGCTTCCCAATCCCACCTAATTTTAGATCTGTTTCTGTGTTTGGAACATTAAGATTCTGAAGGGGGGGAGCCTTTTCAATGGGAGTTATTTCTTATATGTAGGTCACTGCAGTAAAGAAGTTAAACATGCAGACTTTGCTGACATGATATCTTTGCTTTCTAAAGCACTTAATGCTTTCCTTTTTTCTTTCTTTTCTTAAGAAGCCAAGTTTGCTGACTTTTGATTGATGCTGGGTGAGGTATTTTTCTGACCAGCTCATCAGAGACATTACAAGGGATGTATGGAACTATGTTTATATTTGGCATTAAATATACCTTTAAATAGGGTATGTTGTAATTTTACTTTGCAGCACTTCTAAGGCGCTTTCAGCGATATTGGGCACTCCCAGGCATGAAGCAGCCCAACAGCACTGCATTTTTAATCAAATATAACTCTGAGGCCACTGCCACAAAATTGCAACCAAAATGTTTGGGTACTGTTATGTATCTAAGGAAACAAATCTGAACTTCTATAATTATCTTATTAACTTGTTTGTTTGTAACAATAGGTCTTCCATAGGTTTTGCGGAAATGCTGAACAGCACTTACTTGTTTTAAAAATACAAATACATCACAGTAATAATAAAACAGGACTGTGGAGTGAAATAAGATTGTGTTACTTTCCCTATTTTTGAACATTTAATGGGAAAGGCATTTTTTTCGTGGAAAACTGCAGTGATTTTCTCTAGATTCCCTCTTGTGAAATAAAACAACACATTGACCTACCAGCCTCATACCATTTTACTAATGTGAACAATTAAGGGCACAATCCTATGGCTGGTAGACTCTGTCTGGCCGGCCATAGGAAAAATCAGAGCCCCAGCTCTGACCGCCGAAATGCATTCCAAGGTCAGAGCTGGGACTCCAACCACGGAGCACCCTCCCTCCGCCCTCATGGCTGGTGCAGTTCTTTCTGCGCCAGCTGTGGCTCTGATGTCACAAGTGCAACTTCGGAGCAGATGCTGGGGGGAGCGTTCCAGGGGGAGGCAAAGAATGAGGCTCCACTGGGATACAATGTATCCTGGCAGGGCCTCAGCCCCTCCTCCTCATGAGCAGGGACAAAAGACATAGATGGCCAAAATCAGCCATCTGAGTGCTTTGCAGGGCAAGGGAAGCGCGGAGGCAATCCTTGCCTCTGCATTCCTCCTTCACTCGATTGGGTGCTGTTAATCAGAGGGTTACAGGCAGCCACAGTGGATGGTGCCACCCATCACGTTCAGATTAGATTCACTTTAAAAGTGAATAGGACTAGATCTAATGAGCTTAATTTACAGGAGGGTAGATTGTGGCTAAACCTTAGGAGAAATTTCTTAACAGCCAGGACAGTTCAATAATAGGGAGGGGAGAAACAGGGATGCTCAAGTTCACCAAGATTCTCCAAATTCCACTTCATGGCTTGGTTCATCTCATTACCATTCTTATTCGTGACCTGTTTTTCTTCTTGTTTGAATGGGGAAACTGCGCATTTTCATGTGCACTTTCTCCCCATTGACTAAAGTGTGAAAATGTGTATTTATTTATTTTTTAAAATGCATTTTGAAGTGCACATTTTTCAAATACACATTTTTCTAATGTGATCGCAAGTTCAGGAATTTGCAAGCATTTTTTAAAAAACAAATATGCTCCCATTAGCATTGCTAACAGGGCAAGTTTGAATTATTTGCAAACTGAAATATTCTCATACATCCCTATAAATTGGGACCAATGACTGGGGGGGGGGTGCGCTCACTCCCCCACTGGAGGTCTTCGAGTAGAGGCTGAACAACCATCTCCTGGGGATGGCTCAGTTCTGGATTTTCTGCACTAAGCAAGGGGTTGGAATAGATGACCTACAAAAGTCCCTCCAACTCTATGATTCTCTGAAATCAGTCCAGTTGCACTAAAACAACATGTTGGGGATCGATCTGCTAGTCTTTGCAGATCTGATTCAAATCAAAGTCACAGGAACTTTCCTATTGTTAGATGTGTGTGAAAACACACACTCTGACCTGGTTCGCCTGACAGGACAACCCACCATCGGTAACCAGCCATGGTGGGCTGTCGTGTTTTCCGAACCCAGTGTGGTTTCTGCGGGGTGGCTTATTTTTCATGAACAAACCACTCTGAGAACCCATGGCTCATTTTAGGGTTATTCTTGCCCATGATGGATCATCGTCATGTCAACCAAACCGGGTACCCTCTGCCCCAAGTCTCCAGCTACTACAGAAAGGGAGATTTTAACTCCCCACACTTTACGTGGCTCCTTTTCAGAGCACTTACTGCTGCAATTGCCTCGGTTACCCTGACAGTGTGTGTAGTGTGTGTGTGTGTGTATGCAGAAATATACTCAACTCAAATACAGTGGTTGGGAAATAGATGAAGGGGTAATTTGCAACAATTTAGGGGCTGGGAAGTAAATGGAGGGGAAATTTGCACACCTGCAGTAACTGCTCTGAAAAGGGGGTGAAAGTAAATATATCCCCTTTCTGGAGTAGCTATAGACTCAGGGAAGTGTGGAAAAGTGGAGGGCACTGAGAACTGTCAGTTCAGCACTAAAAATCAAGAGGTTCCATTGCCAAAGGGATGATATTGCCCAAATCCCCTTTTGGTGCATTTACTTTCACTGCTTTTCCCCCTTTACCAGTGCTTCTCCATTGACAGCTAGGCACTTGAACCCTGGCAACTGTGCGCATATTAGCCTATATGCAGTCTTGCCTTGTCTGCCCTTTGACAACTGAAACAGACAAGGAAATTGATGAGTGGAGGCAAGGCGAGGCGCGGCGAGGCCGGGAGCCCGGGAGCCGGCACATCAAAGCGAGTTTCCCCATTAGAAATAATGGGAACTCCGCTGTATTTTGGGTTACGAGCATGGTTCCGGAATGAATTATACTCGTAATCCAAGGTATTACTGTATATATAAATATATATATATATATATATAGGTTTGCACTTTTTTGAGGCTCTGAATTTTATTTCATTTTTAAATGGCAGCAAACTAAAATGTGTAGTGATTGCAGCAGGGATGGGTTCTGCTGCGAAGGACCCTGGGATATGTGCCAGACAGAGCCAGCTGGAGGGCTGAGGGGGAAGGAGGAGAAGAAAGAACAACCCATGGTGAGCCTGATCATTTGTCAGGCGCACCATGAGTTGTTCAACGAACAACCAACACACTGTGGTTTATTCACAGGGCAGCTTAGAGTGACGTATAAACCCACCCAGTGTGTAGAACTAGGTTGTGCAAAATGCATAAATGGGGAAGGGGGGTGAAGAGTTATGAGAAAATGAAAGGAAGGAAGGGGGGGAAGAGGCACAGGGGTATGGAGCAGTCCATAAAACCAAGGAGAAGGTAAAAGGTGAAATAAGATATCTGTATATGTGCTCAGAAAATCATGCACCTTAGCCAAGTAAAGATGGAACCCTCTCTGGTGAACTTTGGATTGGCTGTGTGAATATAACCTCATCTGCAGGGGTAGGGACCAATTAGAATGGTCCACCCCAAGAAACTTATGGAATATGAAGGATTCCTGAATGCTCTGGGGGATTTTCCAGTGAACATGGTGGCTCTCCTGTCAATGCCCTCATTTCACTATGGAATGGTGAGATGAGTAAGGCTATTGACACATTTCTCCCAGAGCACCATCTCTAGCTGCATGGAGCCTGGAAGGAACCTTGGTTTTTTAAGGACCTCCAAGCAATGAAATGGACTGGATGGTGGCTAGAGCACTGGTGGCATAAGTCTTGATTTGAATGTGACCAAACACAGGTGAGAGCACACCATCATGCCTACCATGTGTGGCAGTGGACGTGGCAAAAAGAGCTTAATTCTCTGCCACCCTTGTGTCTTTGGTGATTTGCCCCACAGAGCTCTTTTTTGTGGTGACTGTACTGATAAGATCAAATCTAGGAATCGGACCAGCTAGGCCCCCAGAAGAGCTCTGTTGTTGTGCCCCGCTGGAAGATTCCTTGGAGGAGGAAGAGCTGGAGGAGCAGGAACCACCCATTAACTTTTTTAAAAAGTTTGAACAAAAATCTGTACATGTTTCTCGTAATACATGCCTTTTTGTATGCAATCTTGTCTCATGTACACATTTTTGTAAGCAATTTTCCCTAACACTCCCTAATGTCATTTTCAGTAATATACTCATTTCTGGGTGCACTTTTTCCAGATATTCATATTTTTGTATACACTTTTTGATTGGAGAACTCCACTGCAAAATTCGGGGAAGAGTGAATTTTGAAGGATAACTAAATTTCAGGTAATGTATAGGTTTGAAAGCATAGGTTTCTATTAATGTATAGGTTCCGCAAGTTCACATTAAAATTTCATATTTCTCCCCCATTCCAATTTACAGACCAATTTATTGTAGTAATAATAATAATAATAAACGTTTATTTATAACGCCCCTTATACCAAAGGGCGGGACAAATAACATATACAGTAAACATAACAATACAATAAAATAACCAACACCAACCACTTACTATGCAGTATCAAATCCCAGCAACCACCACATTAGCCCAACCACTCATTCTGGCTGACTAAAAAGATAAGTCTTTAATCCCATTCGAAAGCGGGAAAGATCCTCCTCCAATCGGAGGTCCATGGGAAGCCTGTTCCACAAAAGTGGAACCAGGTCCTGAAAGGTTCGCAGCCTTGACAAGGCAGAGCGTGTCGGTGGGACTGCTAATAATCCCTGGCCCACTGATCTTAAATTCCTACCAGGAACATACCAGGAAAGCCTAGATGATAAGTAATGAGGGACATTAGAGCGCAAAGCCTTGAAGGCAAGAACCAATAATTTAAATTGGGCCCTAGTCCGAATGGGTAGCCAATGAAGATTCCTACGGGCCATAGTAATATGGGAGTATCGGGGCAAGTTCAGAACAACACGAACAGCGCTGTTCTGAACCAGAACCAGTGGAAGAAGCACAGAAAAGGGCAAGCCAGCTATTAAGCTATTACAATAGTCCAAGCGGGATACCACCAAAGCCTGAACAAGCAGATGGGCTGTTTCAGGAGACAAAAACTTGCGAATCCTGCGAATGTTCAAAAGGTGAAAATTGCATGCCTTAGCAGTCCTATTAATAAA
This sequence comes from Shinisaurus crocodilurus, assembly GCA_021292165.1. NCBI lineage: Eukaryota > Metazoa > Chordata > Lepidosauria > Squamata > Shinisauridae > Shinisaurus > Shinisaurus crocodilurus. The sequence continues at coordinate 45,000,091 of CM037878.1, read as the reverse complement.
AGGACGCAAGGACAAACGATCATCCAGCAAAACACCAAGGCTCTTGGCAGCTGAAACCGGGGCCACAACTGAGCCCTGGATATGCAAAGAAGGACATAATAAGGGAGCTGACACACGATCAGGTTGAAATACCAGAATTTCAGTCTTATCCATGTTCAATTTCAGATGATGTGCGGTCATCCATGAGGAAACGCCTGACAGGCATTCCGTCATGGACTGCCACACTGCAGTATCAATGGATGCAAAGCTTCGATATATCTGTGTATCATCTGCATAGGTGTGATACTGAAAACCCCGATCAGAAACCAAACGTCCAAGAGGACAAGTATACAATGAAAAAAGAAGAGGACCCAAGACTGAACCCTGTGGAACTCCCACTAATAATGGGAAAACATCTGAAACTGAACCCTGAAACAAAACAGAACAAGAGCGATTAGAAAGGAAGGAACCAAACCAAGATAAAGCATTGCCCTTGATTCCCAGTGATGCCAACCTTGAAAGCAGAATATGGTGGTCGAGTGTGTCAAAAGCTGCTGTAAGATCCAGCAGAATCAACACAGATGTTTGACGCTGAGCTTTCGCCACTAAGATATCATTCATCACATAAGTTAAGGCTGTTTCTGTGGAGTGGCCTGAACGAAACCCCGATTGAAAAGAATCTAGGAGATTAAATCTAATTAAATAAGTCATCAATTGGGAGAGAACTACTCTTTCTAAAATCTTAGAAAGAAAAGGAAGAAGTGAAATAGGGCAGTAATTAACACAAGCTGAAGGGTCTAAATTAGGCTTTTTTTAACAAGGGGCGTACAGAAGCATGCTTGAAACATTCCGGAAAAATACCCAGTGAAAGTGAAGAATTCACCAGATAAGTTATATGAGGCAAAAACAAAGGTAAAAGCGTCAAATAAAGAAAGGACGGGAAAGGGTCAGCAGGACACGAGGTAGGAGGAGAAGAGGAAATAAACTGTGCCACAGTTGACTCAGTAACTGGAACAAAGTCAAACCCAGTCTGAAGAGACGGGTCTGCAAACTGAGCTGAAGGCTGTGGCAAACCTGCTGACAAAAATGGTGGTGAAGACCCATCCAGTGAAAATGAATTTACAATTGTAGACACTTTCTGAACAAAAAAGGAAGCCAAGTCGCTTGCTTTAAGATCACAAATTGCGTGATTCTCATCACAACCAGCCAATGGATTCAATAAGGTATTAAATGTAGCAAATAGCTGACGTGGCATAGAGGCTTGGGACTGAATCTTCCTTTGCAGATAACCCTCCCGAGATTAATCTACATGACGATAATAAGTAGTAAGGGCAGATCTCAAATTCAGACGCAGTTCATCTGATGGATTCCGCTTCCATCGCCTCTCTAACTGGCGGACTGAGGCTCGCTCCAGTCGCAACTCTACATGCATCCATGGCTGAGGATGACGCTGTGTTACCAGACGAATTTTAGATGGTGCCACCACTTCAAGGGCAGCTTCAGTTATTGTATTAAATTGGTGGGCCAGGATATTTGGGTCCAAGGCCCCACCAGCAGATGACTGATCTTCTACTTCTTCAGGCTCCATAACTCCCTCCTCACTTGTTATGCTAGCTCCCAGAGCAACTTTCTTCTGTCCCATAACTAGTCCTGGTATACAGCCTGATAGCTGGGTAAGAGCATGGGAGAAGGAGTCCAAGGATATTCCAGATAAATCACGGCATTGCCGGATTCTAGGAGGAGGAGGGGAAGGACGAGCAATGTCAAACTGGTAGGACAATAAAAAATGATCCGACATCCCTGAGTCTATGATATCTTTAAATACGACATCCAGTTTACTATACAAAAGCAGATCCAAGATCCCTCCAGCCGTGTGGGTAGGAGGAGTATCCACCACTTCTAGTACATTCTTTCCTAAAGCAGAACTTGCTTCATTAGGTGCATCTGGCTTGTGAAAACACATGCCTCTAAGAAGCCTCAAGACCTTTTATCATCATGGCTGAAAGTAGGAGACCCAGCTCGGTGTGGATGTTTCAGTCTATTTCTAAGAGGGATTCTTTACAATCCTTGTGCCCAGTTCAAAGAGATGTACACTTTAAATAAATCAATCCTCTTCAGCCAAATTAGAGTCTCTGGTGGAGGCCAGTAGTTCATATTTTGAAGCACCTGCTGATATCAGCAGAATGGCTCTGAAGATGCACAATCAGTTATCGATCAAAGTGAGAGACAGGAGAGATTAAATTCTTTCTCTATTTTTCCCTAAGTGACCCTAATCTCAATGTGATGTCATTTAACAGCAGGAAGTACCTTTCTCTTTCTTCTGCTTTTGCTGACCATTTTTATTATTAGTGAGTGAAATGTCTACACCTCTACATTAGAAATGCACATAGGCTAAATGTTTTTCTTTCTTTTTTTTTTCTTTTTTTTAAATTTTTAATTTTTCACATCTTACAACTACTAATGAATACAACAACAAAAAAATACAACATAAACATTGTGCACCCCCCCACCTCTTGGGACCAAGTTATATTTTTCACCCCAATTATTATTATTATTATTATTATTATTATTATTATTATTATTATTATTTGTATATATACAAGATATTATTCTATATTCCAAAAATATAACAAATCTTGACAAGATTTGTTCCCCCTCCCCTTTACCAACACATAATCCAAAAATTTACCCCAAATGTTCACAAAGGTGTCTTTCTCCAATTGTCCTTTTGACACTTAATATTACAAGTTAATTTATCATTTAATGCGATATCCCATACCTCTGTATACCATTCATTAATTGAAAACACATGTTGAACCTTCCAATTCCTAGCTATAATTAATTTTGTATTTTTTAAACAAACTAACTTTTCTGTAATTGTTAACAATGCTAATTTTGGGCAGACTTCTAATTCCATTCCAATTATTTCTGATATTTCTGCAAATACTTTCTGCCAAAATTCCAGAACATTTTTACAGCTCCACCACATGTGGGCATACGTACCTTTTACATTACATCCTCTCCAACACAACGCGGAGCAATTTTTATCTATCCGATTTAATCTTACTGGAGTTAAATACCATCTCCATACCACTTTATAAAAATTCTCTTTTATCCTAGTTGACATAACTCTTACAATACGTCTATCCCAAATATTTTTCCAACTTTGTTTCGATATTTCCTCATCAAATTCATTATCCCATAACACTTTAAGAGAATCTTTACGCTCTTCTTCTTTTTGTAACATCGTATATAAAGCCTTTGTTGTGCCTCTTGTTGAAACATTACCTTCTATAGCTTCTCTAGTCAAAACTATTTTTTCAAAATTGGTTAGCTCTCTTTCGCTGTCCATTCTTGTCCTCCACTTCTTTAACCACAGTTCCAGTTGCATTGAATTTAACCATGAAATTCTCTCTCTTCCTACTATTTCTATTATATGTTCTCTAGTCTTCAATTTTTCCACCCAATCCATTAATTTAATCACCTTTTTTGCTCCTTAATATAGCTTCTAGATGTCTTACATTTTCTGGAAAGTCCTCCATGACCACTACCGGAGTTAACGGGGATACCTCTGGTGTAAAAATTTTCCTCATGCTATTCCAACTCTCTAGAAATGTTTTTCTAATATTATTATTCAGTAGATTTGTATCATAACTCTAGTAAGCCAGTCAGGTTAAAGAGATAAAGATAGGCTGGAATGAATTGCTGTAGTTTGATTTTTAGGTAAGAAATAGCAATTGCAGTGAGGTATCCTCTTGGGCATCATTGTTTCACAAGGCAGTGCTGCTTTCTCATCCCAGATTAGTCACATGAGTGATCCCAGCCAATCTGTGATCATGTAATGAAGGGATGATGCAACCCTACATAGCCAATCAGGTTTGGCCATGAGATGTCACACTGAAGTCAATGGGGGTAGCCATCTTTTCCTCCCATACAGTGTTGCTGAGAGCCACACAATGTGATCATGTTGCAATGTTCTCAGCATCATTCTTAAAAGGGTTTTTTTTACTATTTAAATTTTATTCAGTTTCTTCAAATTACAACATAAACAAACACTCATCCTTTAACCACCATCACCCTACACACACAGAGATATATATCATCCCACTCCCAACACATATAATCCCATACCCACGTTTAATGACAAACACACAAACAGCTCAGACAGGGTTGGGAAGAAGAGAAAAGAAAAGAAAAAAGCTGGGCATAAAGGACAGGTGGTGTGGTGGCGGGTAGAGCTTCTATCCAACAGAATCATGAATACAACTTACAAAGGAAACCTATGGACTAGGGTACAGATGTTGTAAAATCTGTTCTGTCTATGTTTTGTGGATTGTTAGGCGTCTTTTGTTCCATCGTCTGCTCATTGACCGAATCGAAATTTGCAAAAATGTGAAATTCAGAGTTGCGCAAATGCACACTCCCAGAAATGCGCAAATCCCCCAAAAATATGCAAATCCCTCCAAAATGCATATTTTCATGCTTTAGCCTATCAGGGAAATGCACATTTTTGGTCTATTTTATGTATTTTTCAACGACTAAATTTGCATAACATTACGTAAAATAAAAAATAGTCTACAAGTCTGCAGAATCCAAGTGACTTGGGAAAAGCTGGGCCGCTGCTGGAATCCACAGGTCGGATTCTTGGAAATTCAAACTCATTTGAGTCCATTGCAGATTTCTCTGACATCTCTACCATGTCATAGGGATGTAACCGCTCACCTCGAGAGGGCGTAGCGGGCCGAAATCGGCCCCGCTCACGCCCGCAAGAGGCAAGCGGGCCTTACCAGGTCCCGGTGCCCACTCGCCTCTCCACAGCAAGCCGCCCATGCTGCCCACACCGGTCCCATCGTGTCACTTCTGGCTGGCCAGAAGTGACGCGCCGGGACCCTGCGCCAGTGCGCCGGGACCCCAATTCTATGTCTTTTCTGTAGAAACCAGGGCAACAGGGCTGTTAAGAATTGCTCTGCATCGCTGAGGATCGAGCGGTGGGGGGGCCACCATGGAGAGGTGAGGTGGGGCGGGGGGCCCCCACAGGTATGTGGACATCCCTAACCATGGACATCCTGGGGTGCCACAGGATGCTGTGGATCTCCTCTTCCAAGGCTGAAGACAGAGCTCTGATCTCAGAGGAGGAGATACAATCATAGATCTCCCTTTCTTGCCCCCCCCCAGCCTCCACAGAAAGTTCCATGGCAGCTCCTCACCTGAAGGAAAAATACTGAAAGACCACCCAGCCATGTAGTCAAATTGGAAGTGCTTCACCCACACAAAATTGTTGCAGCCATTATGAGAACCCTGCAACAGTTGCAGAAACTCTCACCACACCTTCATGGATTGATGAAGGTTCAGTGATGGTGGGAGACAGTGTCATGTGCAGCCCTATTGTAAGGACCCAACATCACAACTTTAGATGGAGTTTATTCCTCCCACAATTAATTAATGAGATAAAAATAGTACCTATTGTATACTGTAGAGATCTCTTCACTATGTTAACAGAGATTGGTTGCTTAAAGAATAATGACGACCTTAATGTTAAGTGCTTTATGGGCAGCTAACCTATACACAACCTCTTTGAGCTATTTTCTAGGCATTATTTGATTTGAATATTTTTTCCTCCATTTCAGCTCGAATGCAAACAAAATTGAAAATAATCATGACACCTATAACGTAGGAGAGAGAGACTGCTGGAAAAGCAGTGTTTGCAAATGTCCGTACCATTGTGGAATAATTATATTCTCTGGTACTGAGGAAAGGATGCTAGAAAACACATGTTGGGAAAGGAATAGCCAGCACAGTTACTGATGAATGGTATAGTTTTCCTCAAGTGCAATCATTCTAAGGGTGATGCGAAGCTATCTCCTATTTGCTTCTGTGCAACTGCTAGGAGAAGGTGTAAATGTAGAGGAATTGCAAATTCAATTATGGCAGAAAAGATTAACCCATGATTCAATCTGAGTTGTAAGCCTTATGACAACACTTGGCCAATTTAGAAGTTGCTGCCAACATAAGTATTCTCCAAATTGACTTAGGGGTGTACACAGAAAAAAATGATCTGGAATCAGAACCCATTTCAGAGCTTCTGATAGGGGGTTTCATAGATTTCATAGATAGAGTTGGAAGGAGCCTACAAGGCTATCGAGTCCAACCCCCTGCTCAATGCAGGAAACTAGAGGAGGGTCTCCCATCCAAGTAATAACCAGACCTGACCCTGCTTAGGTTCCCACACTCAGACAAGCTGAGCCAGCGTGAGCCACAGGTATATTCAGAGCTTCAGATAAGCGCATCTCACTTTACTTCAGATCTGAAGCAGAGCCTCATTTTGGATCATTTCCCAAGGTTTCAGATGTCTCCCATTTACTATAATGGGGAAATCAACAAATGGATATAACTGTTTTACGATTTATCAGAATTTAGGTGCAGGTGTATTTGTGCAAGGGTAACCTTTTATTTTATTTTATTTTATTAAAATGGGATTCCCTTACCCACCTGTAGTTTCTTTAACCATTTTTTATGAACATGACATATATCATAGAGATGCCCCTAGGCAAATTTTCTGCAAAATTTCAGGATAGGTGCAGGAGGTAGGGAGTTATGATGAATGATAAACAGTTTAAGGCTGCTTTGTTTCTTGCTCAGATGGCACCAGTGCCACATAGAAAGTTCAAAGCTGATTAAGAGGTGGATATTAGGAAAGGATTGGTCTGGACTGGATTAAGGAAAGGTCACACAAGCAAATCAGCAAAATTACCTACCAACCACTCCATCATAACTCTTTCATAGTTGCTGCTCCTAAGAGAGCTGGCTTCCAAAGAGCACTGAAAACACCAGAACAACTTTTGATATGTTATGTTTTAATTATGTTGTATTTGGGGTTTCGGTGAACCGCCCGTAGAGCTTCGTCTGTTGGGCAGTATAGAAATGAAATGAGGTAGAGCAACAGCATCCAGTGTAACTGTTTAAACTCTTGTAAATGGACAGGCAGGATCTCCAGGTTTGCATCAGCTGGCACTGGCAGTCCTACCTAGAATATTCCCACATTTACCATAGGAAGCTAGCCATGAAGACTGTACAGCTTGTGAGGATGGACTGGCAGGGAAGGAAAGCAACACAGGCTGAAGCAGTTGTATATCTGAACTAGACTAAGTGCTTGGGACCCTGAAGCTGTACACTCAACTCTCAAGATTAAAACACACAACATTAAAACCCATAAAAACCCACAACAACTTCAGGATTTGCCTTAGGATTGGGGCCTAAAAGCAGCAAAACGCTTCTTCCTAGCTGAGCAGTCTTGAATATTTTACAATGAAAGGGATATTTTGTATGTCTCTTCTAATATAGTCGATTATAAATTGCCAAAGAAAATGCCGGCAGCGCTGTTTATCTACTATAAATTATTTCAAGTACTTTTACTAGTGCTATGCTTTTAATGTTGCATGTAATTTTGTATAAATATTTTATTTATGCCTGGGAGTTGAAATGGAAGCAATAATTCTGAAAATTTGGACTTTTGAGGAAAGTGGCTTTTTTTATTTTGCATGGATTCATTCTAAGTAAATGTTTGGGCAGGGGGTAAGTATTAATGCATGTTTCTGTAAATGCATTGCAAGAATGCAAGCAGGCTGCTCCACAGATTAGTTAAACTGGAATCAAATGGATTAAAGCTAGTTTAGTTCCACTGAATCAAAAGGGGGCTATATCAGTTTAAACTCAAGTGTCTGGGCGTGGGGCCAAACTAAACATCATGGTGAAATCTGTGATTGGAAATCCCTTTTAAAAAAAAAAAAAAAAACATAAACTGAAATGCAGCTGTAGAGGCAGCAGCACCGCTGAGGGGTGAGGAATATTAACCCTTCTCTCACACACACACCGTTTCCCACACCTCTTCCAAGCACCTGGCTGTATATTTTTATCCAAATGGATAACAGCAGCTTGGGAGAATTTGATTTTGATCAGGACAATGGCATGGGGAAAGGGCTAACTGCCCTTTTCCCCCTCAGTATTGTTGCATGAAAATTCTCCCCCCACTAAAAAAAAATATCTTTTTTCTTTTTCTTTTTTTAATAGTCAAGATCTACTGTATAATATGTAATTTGGCCCTTAGTGAAATTCATCTAAAATGTAATAAACAGCCAATAATAATAATAATAATAATAATAATAATAATATCATCTCATTAGAGCAGTGTGCAAAATTCACAAAAGAGTTGGATGAAGTAACTTTTTTCAGAATTTTACAAACATTTAGGGTGCAATCATATAATACATATTTAGATGGGGGGGGGGTATCCTTCAACTCAGCCAGCCATGTTAAGGACTTTCTTCTGTTTAAACATGCATAGGATTGTGCCCTTATAGCATTTTTAAAACTGTTGAAAAATACCCTAGACACTATATGGCTTTGTCTACTTTCTGTTCTCCATTTTAGTTATACCATTTTATAATCTGCATTGTCGACTACAGGCTAGATTTTTCCTTGCATGGAGTTAATCTGTGTGAGATGCATTAGCTATAAGGGGCTTGGTCTCTCAGGCTTCATTCACACAACAATTTTCCTCACCACAGGATCATTTGTGGCAGGAGACTTTGAAGAGTCCTGAAAGCAGGATGGCTTCCAAACCAATTTTATGTTCAACCATTTGCAAGAGTAGTGCTAATGAGGCAAGTTTTTAAAAAGTCTGAGGTTGGAGAGAAATACATCAGTCACGCTAGGTCATATGGGTTGAGGGCCTAAATGTAGGGTTGCCCCTTTCTATATAGCCCCAAGCTTTTAGGCTTCCAGGACAAGAAAGAACCTGATTTGTCTTGAAGTCCAAGCAGAAGATAGAATTGGCATGAGTTCCATTCTTCCTCAGACATTTCAAAGGGATGGCAACCTAAGTTCTCCCAGAAAGCTTAGTCAAGGGGTGAACAACTTGTGGCCCTCCAGATATTTTGGCCTAGAACTAACCAGCATAGCCAAAGGTGAAGGATGATGGGAGTTGCAGACCAAACCATCTGAATTTGCCCACCCCTGGCTGAGCCACAATTTGCCCACCCCTGCCTTAGTCTCTCTTACCACTTTCTGTTCTTTCCTCAACACTGGCCTTGGAGAAAAAGTTATTTGCTGTTGCTGCTGGCTCCTTTTTGTAGACCTGCTAAACCAGTCTTGTATTTACAATTTTTATTATACAATATTTATTGTAAATATTGTAAAAAAAATAAATAAATAAAAAGTATTTAAGAGCACTAGCCTGGTAGCCATAGAAAAAAATCTGATGGATAGCTACATTCTGCTCTAAGAAGTGTGGATCAGCTCAGTTCATACCAAAATTCACAAAGGCTGAATTCATCCAGTATCCCTAGTAAAACTTCTAAAGGGATTGAACAGTGAATATTGCAAGGTGGGGAACTCTTACTATATTAATGTGTTGTATTTGTTCCACAGGTGCCAGATAATTCCAAAGAGATCATCACATATCTCTGCCTAAATATACAATAAAAAGTTATAGTTATAACTATGCACGTCAAAACCTTTCTAGAATAAGAATTCTTGCAATGGAAATTTCAGGGTGAAGCTAGCAGCTGCAACTTCGCTTGGATGGCCAGAAAGGTTCCTGCCAACAATATCAGCTCTTAATTTGTAAATAATGAACTGTAAATAATGCACAATGCTACCAGATTAATGCACTGGGAGCTTAAAGAGAGAGCTATGAATTAATGACTATAGTTCTATGCAGGCTTTAAGCCTGCTTACATGAAGGTTAAAATTGGGCGGTGTCCCCTCTGTCCACAAACTTCCCGCATTTAGTGGGAAGATCTAAGGCAGTGATGGCGAACCTATGGCACGGGTGCCACAGCTGGCACACAGGGACCCCTCTGTGGGCACTCGAGCCATTGGTCACCAGATCGTGAAAAGACCGTCCCCTTCTGCAAAACACTAATGATCTTGTTCTTTCTCACAGTGTGCAACAGAATGATTTTATTCTAGAATTCCTGTTACAGAATTCTTTTCTACATTGTTATCACATTTAAAAGATTTTGAAGAATGATGCACAGAGCATGGCTTGGATGTAAAGCCCTAACAGTTGACCCGAGTGCTGCATGTGTTGCTCTCACAGGACCAGTGCAAGGCAGTTTGGTGCCCTAGGCAAGATCAGATATTTAGCGCCCCCCCTTCCCACTTGAGAGCGCTGTTTTGTTTTTTCAAAGCATTTCTGGCGCCCCCTTTGGCCCTGCGCCCTAGGCAGCAGCCTAGTTGGCCTATTGGTAGCACCGGCCCTGGCTCTCAAACTAACGGAGTATGAGCCAAGGTTTGACAAATTATCAGCATGCATGCAATAGCAAAAATCTCATTAATTGTGCAAAAGCGTGCCCAATGCAAACTTTTACCTAATGCAGTGTTTGCAGTCCAAGACATAAAGTGTTTAAACTGTGTTAAGCACGTTTAGTTTTCTTGTTTATCTTGCTCATCCTAGTACAGGTTAACTTTTACTTTTACTAATCCGACACCTGTAGAAGCAGGGAAAGGACCTGGAGTAAAGCTTGCCCCGTACAATTTCAGTCTGGCCTATAATCATATTACAAGTTGAGAATCCCTTATCCAAAAATACATGTGCCTAATTATTTAAAAAGTTTGTATAAATTCCTTTCAGGCTATGTGTACAATGTAGTACTATAATAATTTTTTGAGTTGATTTTTTTTTCAACAAAAAACTGTTTGCATCATTGAAAGCTCTGTATTGTGTTTTTCTTTAAAGACAAAATATGTTAATTAGTTCGGACAACTGTATGAGTTGTTTTTCTAAAACTAAAACCTCGGTATTCAGGTTTAATTGCAGTGTTGGCACTTCAAAATAAATAAGTTGGTTTTGTGTTGCAGTTTGGGCACTCGGGCTCAAAAAGGTTCGCCATCACTGATCTAAGGAGAGCTTCTATTCATGTTCACCTGAATAGAGTAGAAGCTTCTACATGATCAGGAAACCTAATAAAGCCAGGTTCCTGATCATGTGGAATCTTCTGCTTCGGACAGCTTTAAAAGGGGATTGGACAAATTCATGGAGGAGAAGGCTATCAATTGCTACTAGTCCTGATTTGCTTTATGCTTGCTCCAGTATCAGAGGCAGTATGCCTATTTACTCCAGTTGCTGGGGAACATGGGCAGGAAAGTGCTGTTGCGCTCATGTCCTGCTTGTGGGATCCCGTGGGATTGAACAGAATGCTGGACTAGATGGACCTTTGGTCTGATCCAGCATGGCTCTTCTTATGTTCTTATGTTGAAGCAAATGTGAGCAGAAGCCCTCTTCAGACCTTCCTGCTCAACACAGAAAAGTTGGGAACTGAGCAGATGAGAGGAGAGGGACAATTTAGGGGTGGGGCTTGCAAGCAGCATCCCCTCCTCATTTTTAGACATTACATGAGCAGGCTGAACATCCGCACAGGGCTTATATTTCCCAAGCATCAGAGAATCTTCAGAAAGCAATCCACTGGAATTGCAAAATGATGTGAGAAGCACAATAATGTTCTTGCAGAACATCATGTCTCTCTTGTACTTTTGCTTGTGGTAAATGTCAAGCTACAAACTGCTCAATAACACTCCTAATATTGATGAAGATGAATGAGACAGTAATAGTGATGATAACATTGACATTTGAAGAGTTATATTGCTAATTAAAAACAAACTTAACTAGGATTTGATTCTTAAAATTAAAAAAAAGCATAGTCATAATCCTAGTGCATTGAATTAATTGTTATCTATATCGAATGTTTTACAGCATTGCCAGAATAATTACTCTTTATCTGTGTGTGGAACAAATTAATATCTTAAAAATCATCTGTGCTTTACACATTGTTACAGGAATAATTGAATTCTGCATTTGAAACAAACAAAGTGTTATGAAGCATCTTCCATCATGAGGCTTCTGCTCTGTAGCTGAATGGGTGGAGATTGTGCAAGAAAGTTGTGCAGGCTGTTACCATGCTTGCTCAGGACACATGTCTCTAAACACATCTGCAAAACGACTTTTCTATGTTTAGGAATTAGGAAATAACTTCTTCTGGAACACAATTTCCTCTAGCTCAGCCTTCCCCAACATGGTGCCCTCCAGATGTGTTGGACTACCTGGCTGTGGGATTATGGGATTTGTTGTTCAATACATCTGGAGGGCACCAGATTGGGGAAGGCTGCACTAGCTCAAATTGTTTGCTAGGAAAAAACTCTTGCCAATGCAGCCCTTGCCCTATTCTGCCAGAGGACAGTTTGATATTGGTGCAATGGAGTCTGGTTCTACCAGCACACTAACCAAAATACAAAGGATCCAGGTCAGTGTGTATAACTGGGATAATTAACTCTGGGTAAAGGAGTGCCCTCATAAAGTACTCAGGGAGCAACAGAGACATGTCAGAGCTTTTCCAGAAAATGAAGTGTTTATTGAAAGGGTATAGTAAACAGCAATTATCACACTGCATATGTTAAATGTAAAGATATTTATGTTACCCAACAACTGTGACTGGCCATTGTAATTATCACTGCATGTACATTCTGCATTTCATTTCTCTTGTTTCCCGTTCTGCATTTTCATTTCGTTTTCTTAGTGTTTACAGTTCTGCGCCCCACAAACATGTGCTTTATATACTTGTAACGCGGCACAACACTTTGTGCATCTGATGAAGTGGACTCCACTCCACAAAAGCTTGTGCCATAATAAATTAGTGTTTAAGGTGGCACACGACTCTTTATTGTTTTTGCCTGCAACACAGACTAACATGGCTACCCCTCTGGAAGCAATTAAGTGGTTAACTATGAACAGTGCTTTTTTTCTGGAGAAAAGGGTACCGGAACTCTTGGATTACATTTCCTCGGGAGTAGATGGCGATTAAATTGTAATGCAATTAATAGAAGAAAAGGTGCTGGAACTCAGTTCCGGTGAGTTCCACCAGAAAAAAAGCCCTGACTATGAAGCTTCCCAAAGAAAGAGGAAGTGGGATGTGGCATGTGGGGGTGAGTTGGTGGCAAGGCAGTGCAGCATAGATTCAGGTTAGACAAGAAAGGGGGAAGGTGGCAGATAGTTTTAGGACTGAGGAAAAGGCTGGAAAATAGGAACAGAGAAGGTGGACTTTACTATCTTTCCATCCAATGAATGAATGAATGAATGAATGAAAAGGGGGCATTGATCCCAGGTTGCAAGGCCAAGAGTTCATAAGCTTGGGGGAGGCTTGGCTCAGGGGAATAGAGGGCTGGAGGGTAAATGGAAGGCAACTCAGGAACATTGAGAGAGAGAGAGAGAGAGAATGACAGGTGCGTCCAGGCAGTTATAGACTGTTCAATACCTTACAAAAGAAGGTATGGGTGTTCAATACCTTACAAAAGAAGAAGGGTGGTCCTCAGAGGACTGTGTGATCAGATTGGAACCATGTGAGGAGTAGGGTGCTTACATTCTTTGGAAGTTTCATGCTGGCTGAATAGATGGTGAGAATAATTCCTTTTGTTCATGCTAATAGAGGAAAGCTGGTGTACACGTGCAACCCACTCTGCTCTTCATGATCAGTCCTGCACTCAATCACTTTCCCAGGTAAGATGAAGACTTTTAAGGCAAGGTGCTTCTTTGGCAACAAGTCTGTATGCAGCCCACATGTAATCCATAAAATGTGTCAAATGTGAAGCTCCGCCTGGCACGAGCCAAGTCGTCCTCCATGCACCTCTGTGCCTCTCCTCCACATGGAGAAAGTGAAAATAGGTGGGGTAACGGTATAAGTGGGTACAGCCACATCCACTGACATCAGTGGCCCTGGCCATACCCACTTATACCATCCTGGTCTGCAGAAGCCTGGTGGGAGGCAATCTGGCACCCCACCTAAAATAGGTTCTGCACCCCAGTTTACTGTGATGTTATCTACAGTACATGGAGCTGCCTTTGAAGACTGTTGAGAAATGACAATCAGGGCAAAATATATCAGCAAGACTGCTAACTGGTACAAGCAATGGAGAACTACCTTGCCAACTTAAAAAACAAAAACAAACTTAAACTGGCTGCCAAATTGTTTCTGGAAACAATTTTAACCTGAACTAGCCTGACCATTAAGATCTTCAGAGACCTTGCTAAGAGTGCCTCTACTTTCTGAAGTAAAGTGAGTGGCAAGAAGGAACAGGTATAAGGGTTCAGCCCAGCACCTCTGCAGAGGTGCCTCAAGAAGACATGGGATTTGATTCAGACTCAGGTGAGGAGTAGGAAAATGTGGCTGAAGGCATCAAGGCCACAGCAGCTGAAGATAGGTGGGAATGATGCTGATAGTCCAACAGGCCCTGCTGAAACCATGGGATCACAGAGCCAGAGTAAAGAGGAGAAGGAGGAGGGAGGAGGTGTTAGAGATCCCATGATTAGATGCCAAGTGAGGAGGAAGGAGCAGCATAGAGTGATTGGCTGACAAAGAGAACCCTCAAGGAAAGGGTCTGCCTTGAGGGCGGGGCTTCATTAGCACGCCTGGCCTGAACGGGAGGGTTCTAATTATTTCCCAATAGTTTGGTTTCAACTCTCTAATCTGCCACATTAGTTTAAGAAGCTAGCTTTATAGGATGCTAAAACAGCTTGACTCTTTTGTAGCAATTGTTTGTAACAGGACCTGCTGTGTAGCCTGAAGCAAGACTGACTCACTTGTAATGTTTTACATAATAAAAGCTACTTGATTAGAATCACACCTCAGTGACTTGACTCCAGTGGGAAGCAGGGCACTGGAGAACAGGGCCTTTTCCCCAGCGGTGCCTCCCCTCTGGAATGTCTTTTCTCTATTCATGCACCAGGCTCCCTCTTGAGCAACTGAAAGACTGAAAACATTGCTGCTTTCCTCAGGTTTTAACTGAGTTTTTAAAATTGTGATTTACAGTTATTAGAATCAGCATGATGTACAGTCTATATATTATAAATAAATAAATATTTAGAGACAGAGAAGTCAAACCTAGATGTAAAGCTGTTTTCCTTTTTGTACTCAGCTGTGGATACCCAGGTACAAAATTCATTCTTGCCTTAAGCATTTGTTCATGTATAAATTTTTAACCTTTAAAATAAATAGAAACAGGTTCTGATCTTTTCTCAGTAGCAGTTTTCATGCATTTTAAAGGGGAAACTGGCAATTTACAAATGTGCACGCCATTTACAACAGATGTGATATGCCAGTATTTTGCACTCAGGTATCTGTAGGGACTACCAAATTCAGTGTGAGAAGCCATCCTAGCAAACAGCTGCTTATTAGTTAATCTTTCTCTGTGGCACAATACTCTAAGGTAAAGAAATCATGAGGTACTGTACCCTGAGGCATAATCTGTGAAGAAATTCTTAATTAAATTAAGAAATTTGCATTTTGAATGGATGAGGTTAAACAGATACATTTAATTTCAACTTTTTTTTTTAATCAAATGCTCATTTTGGGAGTGGGGGAGGTAGCTTCTGTAGAATAATATATACTGCACAGGTACACAATCCTCATGAAGTTTTCTGTTTGGCATTAGGTCCCACCCCCCACCCTATTTCTAAAAACATACCTTGAATACAAAGTTTCTTTCACTGATAAATGTGTTTTGTTTTTGTTCGTTTTTTCCATCCAGGAAAGTTTCTCCTTTCCCAGTCTGTGTTTTATGTGGTACTTTGTTACTGAGACTAACACAATGACTAAATCAATACAAACTACCCTCTAGGCAAGGAGAGACCATGAGGAAGTGCAGCATCATTAAACTGAATTACAGACAAGCACTTAAGGAGACAAATAAGTATTTTGTTACTATAAAGCTTCAGGTTTTTATGACTTTAGAGATGATTGAAAATGTTTACCAAACAAGTATGATATAGTGGGCTGGAGCAGCAGACCAGTCACTGAACTCTCTAGTCAGATGCTGACATTTGTTTTCAGAAATGTAAAGTCGAGAGCAAACACTGGAATTTCTATCTGAACCAAGTACAGTACAATAGCGGTGAGGTGCAATTAACTTGGGTAGCACTCTAAATGATTAATGTATTACTGTGCCGTTAAAAAAAAAATGAAGCAGCAGCAGCAGCTATTTAATTCTCAGGCCCCAAAAAGAAAAGTGGGGGAGGGGGACATAAGATGGGAGAGGAGGATGGGGGCATCTAAAGCAATGGAATGCCACAGCCTGGTTGGCTAGTGCACATACAAATAAAATTGAATTGAAAGCAATGGAATCAGGCCAGAAACAGATTACATGGATTATGTTACTGAGGTATAGTTTTGGGCTCCCTTTGGACTCCCTGAGCAATTAAGCTGCTTGCTCTCTTCTGCCAACAGTCACGCATGCATGAACTAGCACATACTTGCTTGCAGTCAGGCAGAGGCTGTAAAACATGGCATTTCTGATTGACAGATGCAGACATTTTCCCGCAGCTGGAACCATCCTTCATTGCACCCATCTTGCTCTTGGGCTGCAGTCCTTTTGCACACTTACCTGGGATTAAGCCCCATTGAAATCGGTGGGGCTTACATCTGAGTAAATATACAGAGGGTTTCTCTGTTAGTCAATCTTAAAAGATCACAATCAGGTAGAGGGGGAGAATTAGTCTCTCAGGGGTTTGGCATGTAAGGCAGAGTCTTTTGTGACTCTGAAAACCTGCACGTTTTTAAACAGCTAGTTGTTCAAAGAAAAGTAGGTAAATTTTGCATGCTAGTAAAAGTTGCTTCTGCAAAAGTAGATCCTTCTTTGTATCTTTACAAACAAACAAACCAACAAATCAAAAATGTATTCATTCCTTAAAGTGAACCTGCTTAAGAATATTGTTTGGAAGATGTACCATTTATTAAAACCACTGACAACATGCAGTGTTAAAAATCAGCATTCAAACAAAATGACTCGGCTTCCTTAAATCAGAATGAAAGGAACATGAGGCCCCAAGGGGATTTTGTTATTAAGAAAAGGCCTTTCAGTCCCTAACTTATGGTTTTCTGTTCTGCCTCTGTTGCTTTGAAATGAGTGAGGCATGGTGAAAAAGAGGAAAGGACAGGTCCCATTCATGTTTACCTTCTGCTGGTCAATGCGAGTTGGAATTTGTGTCAAGGTCATGGGAAAGGTCAGTGGCCTCGTTTGTTTTTCTGCTCGAAACATGGCACGCAATGGGTTTTCTAAAAACCAAAGACCTGATCAGTAGTGGACCACAGAAGTGAACTTTAAAAAAAAAACAACACTCAGCAGGACTCATCACTGAATGGTTTCCATAATTGTGAATATCCTCCTTGGCAGTAAGAAGCTGTGTAGTGCATGCGTGTAATAAGCTGGCAAGAGTGTTCACAGAGCTGAAGCAAATCAGCTTCAGCAATAAATGATCTGATACCACAAAATAAAGTATCTACTTACTTGCTTATGTTCTCTGGGGACTTATTTACATAGAGCTAAGGGAGGATAGGCACACTTAAATAAGGTAGTGGGGGTGAAGTTTAAAAAGTATGCTGCTGTAAAAACAAATTATTCTGGTCTTGCCTTTTTAAATGGAAGCAGCAATAATGGATTCTACTGTCAAGCAGTTAGAATATTTCATCACAGAGTCAGGATGCAGCCTGATCCAAGCCCAGTTAAGTCAAGGTACTTAGAACAAAGCGAATGCAAACAGCTCAAATCCAAGACTTAGCTAAAATGTGTTGTGAGTCAGATCAATCGCTGGCAAAGGCTGCAACTTTTGCAGGGCTGAAGCAGCTATTCAAAATTCCTTACACTAAACTAGAAGATACGTTAAATGTGTGAATATTTGAAATTATTTATTTGTTAAGTTTATGCCTCTCCATATAATATGCCCATACCGGCTAACAACAGTAAAATACATAATAAAAAGAATAGTCAATCAATATAACAATAAACGTGCATAATAACAACAGAATTAAAAGAATATCATGATCGGACAATAGAATGCATTTAACATGTATGTTTTTTGTTATTTCAATCAGCCAGGGGTCGTCAGGGTCAGGACCATGGCATATGAGGAGTAGGGCAATTTTTGTCAAAAACTGCATCATGGTGGGAACTTGTCACCCTGCCCACTGCTCACATACCAAGGATCTGATCAGGCTCCCTGGCATCATCTATTTAAATAACAAGAAACAGATGCATTAAATGCATTCACACATTTAACATCTCATCTAGTTTGGCCTTGTAACATGCCTACAAACCACATTCTGAAAAATGTGTAAGGCCTACTATAAAAGCAGATAGGTGGATTACTATTGTTGCATCTTAAAACTTTCTGTATTTCAGATTTAAGAGATGTTAGTTTCTCAATACATAAATCTACTGGATGCCAAGACATTAGGATTAACCCAGCATGCCTTCACAGGTCTTATGGTATTGCATTAGCAAACTCCTGGATCTCGAATGGCACAGAATAAAGGGGGAAAGGTACCGGTAGTTGTAACATGCTGCAGTGCTAATCTAACCTCTAATGCTCAGATGTGAAGCAGCACTTCCTATTTGATATTATGCCAATTTGCTACATGTGACACAAAGAGATTTTAAAATAACCTTTAGAGAAACATAAGAATTGACAGTGTGCAAGGAGGAAGGGTAATATTTAAAGTAGGCCTAAATGTAATATACTGGAACTTTACACATAGTCTTTCAGGTGTGCAGGTCTCTTAATAACCCACCCACTTTGAGTGTGGCTGGGTTCAGTGATGACATCCTTCAACTGAAATCCTTTATTCCCCTCTCAATTTAGGGTGTGCCTTGCTGCAGTCTCTTCTTCTGCAGTCATCTCCCTTGGGCTATCCTTGGGTGTGTCTCTGCCCCGGTCAGCACATGGCAAGGATTCCCTGCTTGTCTCATCCCACAGGTTCTTCTGCCAGTTACATGCTTGACCCTCATTCAAACTGATGGCATTACACGATTCTTGTTTTCCTTAGATGTCTTCTGTTATGTCTCAGTATTTGTCCGCTGTTCATCTGTACCTTATATGATTGTGGATTATCATGTTGAATTATGGTTGCCTTGCGCCAGACTCTGTCCTGTTTTGTTAAGGGTTGGACTCTCACTGTGTCCCCTGGCTCTAGGCCTGGAAGATCTCTGGTGGATCAATTGTAATACAGGGCTTGTTTCTGTTGCTGCTGTCTCCTCAGTTCACCAAGGGATGCTCCTGTCATCATCATCATCATCAGGTGATCACTCGTGACCGAGTAAGATTGTCTTCCAGGATAAAAGGAGGAAATTCTAAAGAAGATTGTGTAGACTCTAGCGATGGGTCCGTAAGTGACTGTGGAGGCCAATTCTAGATCCACACAGCTTCCCACAGTGAGGACACAGATTACCAGATGGAAGATGGTCCTGTAAAGGATTCGTTTGATGTGCTTTTCGCTTAGCACGTTTCTCCCTTTCACCTTGCACTCGGGCTTCTTCAAAGTCCATGGAACCTTTGTGAAAGGCCAACTTCCATTTAGATCATTCATGGGCCAGAGCTTCCCAGTTTTTGATGTTTATATTGCATTTTTTTAGATTAGCCTTATGAACATCTTTAAACCTCTTATATTGACCACCGATATTCCGCTTTCCATCCTTGAGTTGGGAATAAAGTAACTGCTTTGGGAGATAGCAATCAGGCATTCGAACAACATGACCGGTCCACTGAAGTTGGCGTTGAAGGATCATTTTTTCAATGCTAGTAGTCTTTGCTTCTTCCAGTACACTGACATTTGTTCGCCTATCTTCCCAAGTAATTCGCAGGATTTTCCGGAGGCAACGTTGATGAAATCTTTCAAGGAGGTGGAAATGACGTTTATAGATAGTCCATGTTTCATAGGCATACAATAAAGTTGGTAATACATTTTTCTTGGAGCTGACGTGCAGTAAAAATCATGTCTACTGTCCCTCTAGAGGGGCGGAAACCATATTGAGTTTCAGGGAGGATCTCTTCTGAAATAGATAGAAGACGGTTTGCGAGAATCCTAGCAAATATTTTACCTGCGGTAGCTAAGAGAGAAATGCCCCGATAGTTTCCACAGTCTGTTCTATCACCCTTCTTAAAGAGGGTGATAATTATGGCATCCCTGAAGTCTTCTGGGATATCTTCTCTTATCCAGATTTTTTCGATGAGTTTATGAAGATGTTGTACAAGTTTGGGGGGTCCTTCTTTAAAGATTTCAGCAGGAATCCCATCTGGTCCACTAGCTTTGTTGTTCTTCATTTGATTAATGACTTTTTTTACTTCATCCAAAGTGGGGAGTATTGCAAGTTCCTCTCTAATTTGTTTTTGCGGGATTTGCGAGAAAATCTCTTTATCCACCTTAGATTTACGATTTAAAAGGTCATAATAATGCTCTTTCCAACGCGGTGCAATAGACTCTGTCTTTTAAGAGTTTGGTGCCATCTTTTGATTGTAAAGGGTTTGTACCATAGGTTTTTGGTCCATAAATGGCCCTTGTGGCCTTAAAAAAGCCCCGTGCATCATGAGATTCTGCAAGTTGTTGAATTTCTTCAGCTTTCTTTTTCCACCAGGCGTTCTTAAGTTCTCTTGTTCTTCTTTGGACCTCAGCCTTTGCACTAGCGTAGATTTTTTTCTTGGCAGTGCAGTTAATATCATTTTGCCATATTTGGAAGGCTTTCCTTTTTTGGTCAATTATATATTTAATCTCATTATCATTTTCATCAAACCAATCCTGATGTTTCTTAGTTTCATATCCAATAGTTTGTTCACAAGCTGCAGTGATGGAGGTTTTCAGCTTAGACCAATGGTCCTCAATGTTGTCAGGAGGTTCCGTAGGTAGATGTTCCTTAAGAAGTGATCGAAGATGAGTTTGCTTAATAGGATCTTGAAGGGCGTGGATGTTCATTTTACGCCTTGGTTTCCTTCCTTGAAGCCTACGTTGGGGAGCAATGTTGATAACCATTGTGGACCGGATTAGTCGGTGGTCTGTCCAGCAGTCGTCGGCACTCACCATGGCCCTAGTAAGAAGTACATCACGGCGATCTCTAACATGGACAATTACATAATCCAGAAGATGCCAGTGCTTTGACCGTGGGTGCTGCCATGATGTTTTAAACTTATTCTTTTGTCAAAAGAGCGTGTTTGTAATAGTGAGATTATGCTCTGCACATATAGACAAAAGTAAGAGTCCGTTCGGGTTGCTTTTACCAACTCCGTCTTTTCCAATAGTTTCTGGCCATAAATTAAATTCACGCCCAACTCTTGCGTTAAAATCGCCCAGGAGGATAATTTTATCCTCCTTAGGTATCTCTGACAGGAGAGTGTCCAACTTGGTATAAAAACTTTCCTTGATGTCATCATCAGCATCTAATGTTGGCGCATAAGCGCTCAAAATAGTTACCTGCTGGTTACTGGCGAGCTTTAATCGAAGAGTTATCAGGCGTTCGTTGATGCCAGTAGGAACTTCTGACAAAGAGTTCACTAGTTCATTTTTGATGGCAAAGCCTACTGCATGTATTCGTCGGTCCTGCTCAGGTAGTCCTTTCCAGAAGAAGGTATAACCTCCTTTTTCTTCTTTCAACTGTCCCTCTCCTGCCCTTCGAGTTTCTTGAAGTGCTGCTATGTCAATTTTAAACCGTTTCAGCTCCCTTGCAATAATAGCAGTCCTACGCTCAGGGCGTTCACTATCTATGTTATCCAGCAATGTCCGTATATTCCATGTTCCAAAATTCAAATGTCTTTTTCGACCGCTAAAGTGGTGACCCCACTGGACGCGGTAATCCAGTCAGGGGAGAAAGAGGTAGACTATGTTTAGGGCACCTTTTCTAGCCCCCTCCCCATACGGGGTGAGCAGAGTGGATCCTAAATAGGGCTGCTCAGTCATGGATACAGCTGCTGAGCTGCTCGACTACCTCGTTCCTTGAACAGGGCGACTGAGTCTGCATCCACCGCCCATGTGTTGGTCCATGACTAGGGGCTTCCAGATTCACAGTCCTGCCCCCGTCGCCATTCGCCAGTCGCCATGGGACTTTGTTTGTTTGGTTTGGTTGGGTTGGATTGGGTTGGTTTGGAAGACGCCTGTGCGTGAAACTGTTTTATGTGGGGAGATTGGTGCACAACGAATCACCACACAAACTTGACAGAGTACGGCAAAGATCCAATGGCACGGTTACCCTGACGATTGGAAAACCATTCTCTGCTGCAGCCTTCATCCGCCTTCACAGCCGTTGTAATTTAGGTTTAATTATCTTCCGCCTGTTCTGCCATTGAGGACTTTATGTTTTGGATCGTTCTTTGTCTGGTTCCTCTCCCCGGACCTTACCGCCATGGGTGACC
The DNA here is from genome assembly GCA_021292165.1 of Shinisaurus crocodilurus. Classification (NCBI taxonomy): domain Eukaryota; kingdom Metazoa; phylum Chordata; class Lepidosauria; order Squamata; family Shinisauridae; genus Shinisaurus; species Shinisaurus crocodilurus. The sequence goes on along the minus strand of CM037878.1, from coordinate 44,977,896 downwards.
CTACTGGGAGTACATAGCTCCCGATGGCATTGCTCACAGGGTTCATCGGAACACGCAAGCCCACTCACCACTTCAAGGTGACAATCCAGCGAGGGGCTCCTGTAACTCCTGGCTCTAATAGCCTCCCACTTGTTGGTAAAAAAAAAATGTCTTTGTTCTTCAGCTCATTAACCTTTGTGCTGGATTTGAGTTTAGGCCTTGGAATGGAGTGTTCTGATGATCTAGAAGTGATATATATATATATATATATATATATATATATATATACACTTCTAGATCATCAGAACACTCCATTCCAAGGATGGAAATATATATTTATATATATTTATTTATTATATAAATAAATAAGGGTCTGCCCCTGCCACTTTTTCTTTTCTCAAGAGTTTCTTAGCTGTTGTTACTGTGGATTCTACTTTGCCATTACTTTGAGAATATCCAGGTGATGAAGTGGTGTGTTAAAAATCCCAGTCCTTCCTGGATTTCCAGAATTTTGCTGCAACGAACTGGTGCCCATTATCTGAACACACAGTGTCTGGTATCCCATATTGTGCAAAATGTGCTTTTATCTTACGTATGACTGTTCTGCCAGAGATATCTGATAAGTAGTCTATCTCCCCAAAATTTGAGAAGTAATCTACGATGGTCACATATTCCTTGTCTGCCCAGCTAAACAAATCCACACCTACTTTTGCTCAAGGTCTCCCTGGAATGTCATGCTGTAACAGTGTTTCTTGGGGTTGGCAGTCTTCCCAGATCGCCACACTTCACATTTCCCCATGAATGTCTTCAGTTGCTGATTCATTCCTGGCCCATCATAGACATCCTTCAATTCTCAGATATGATGAATGCACTCTGTGCATGATTTCTGTCCAAAGGGCTTCTGGTATAACTGCTCTTTCTCCCCAGAAGATAATGCAATTCTGTACACAATGTTCATCCCATATCTGGAACAATGGTGTTATCTCTCATGGTACATAATCTTTTGTTTCTAGCCAAACCTGTAATATCATGAGTTTTAGTCTCTGGAGGATGTTGTCTTCTCTGTTCGTTGCTGAATCTCTCTCAGCCTTTCCTCAGATATGGGTAAGTACTGTACCATATTGATGGTTTCTACTTCAGCTTCTACTGATCTCTCTGTGGCAGCTTCTGGAAGGTATGCTAACCTACTCAGGGTATCTGCTAACACTAGGTCTCTGCCAGGGCAGTAGTTGATTTGTATATCATACCTCTGCAGACACATCATCATGCATTGTAGATGCATTTGTGCACTGAGTAAGGTCCCCCCCCCCAGTTTTGATAGACATTTGGATGCATAGTGGTTACATCAGCATTGTGGCATTTCTTCTCATAAGCTGAGCAACTCTCTTTTTATCTTCCATGTTTCCCCACACAGTACTTGCATTTCTCTATGGTGTTCACTGTTGTCCTGTCCTTACATCTGGTTTCCCCCTCTCTTTCTTCTGTATTATATGGATAGGTTCCACATTGCAATGTCCACATAGAGATTAAACTCCTCTTTCCAGGTTTTCCATGCCTGGGCTAAGTTCTAAGCTTGCAGGTTTAATGTGCTTGTGGCTTTAGGCCCTCCATTCTCTCTCTCTCTCTCTCTCTCTCTTTCTTTCTTTCTCTCTTCTTCTTCTTCTTCTTCTTCTTCTTCTTCTTCTTCTTCTTCTTCTTTTGTCAACTCAGTTTGTTATTCATCTTCTGTGTAGGATTCAGTCACTACTGCCATCATGTTTCAAAGTTGGTGTACTGCACCCCACAGAGCCACACAGACTCTGCCTTCCAAACAAACCTAAGTTTTATTTAAACAAAGCCTTTCCACTGAGCTGTCTCAGGCTGTGGCCTCTCTCTCCTCAGGCCAGAAGCAGTGAGTGTTTCCCTCAACCACTGCCTGGTTCCTCCCAAGAAGCACAACTCACTCAGGCTGAATCCAGTACTTCTTTCATAATGTTTCAGGCATATCCCAACACCTTTCATTTAGGGTGGCCACTTATGCATGGCCAAAAAGGAGGACAAAAGAGGATACATAATTGCATAAAATGTGCATCTGTTGATATTTATGTATAAATGTAAATTTAGAAATAATTACTATAATTTAAATAGAAATCCAGTACATCTCACTATACTGGGGAAGACTGGGACCTGTGTGCCTACTCAGTCTGTTGGCCGGGCATTCACTGTGGATGGCTAACATCCAGTTCCCTGCTGTTCAACCTTCTTATGGTTCTTTATCTTTAAACTGGAATTGGACAGGACAGTCCTTCAAAAAGAGGGTGCCTTCAATTAGAGGACTGTCCTCTGTAATGTAGGACACATGGGGGGAAATCTTAGAGTAGAGCAATTGAAATGAATAGGACTTAATTTAGTCATGACTAAAGTTCCAGTCATTTCAGTGGATCTACTCTAAGTAGGACTTACGTTGGATTTTACCCATGGCCACCCTACCTCTGCTGCTATACATCATGCCATTTCAATTGACTACAATTTGAAAATGAAGTTTTCACCTGTATTTTTTTCTTTCTATTTTTTCCATTTCCCTTTCTGGAACATTTGTAATTTTCTGTTCCAGTGATTGAGCACAAGGAGCTTAGTAGCAATTAAAAACAAAACAAAAACAAAACAAAACACTGTTGCCTTTTCCCTGGCAATCCCCAGCAACAAGTTTGAGATGGTGAAGGTTGAACTTCATATATAAAAAGCATGTAATGTATTACAAGGTTGTTGTAAACCACCCAGAGAGCTTCGGCTATTGGGCGGTATAAAAATGTATTAAATAAATAATAAATAAATAAATAAATGGAAGAATCACCCACTACAGGCAAAATAAGAAGAAAACATTGCTTACTGTGAGAAAATGGGGGTTTACCAGAGAATAGGGCATTAATAGAAAGACTGTAGGGTTCATATGGCAGAGGGCAGAGTGGAAGATGGCAGAAAAGTAGTGATGGCCATAGCTACGATGACCTGCAATGCTTCCAGGTAGAGTTGGGCCCCCAAATTGACACATCAGCATGAGGTACATGAAATTTGTAGCCCTGATGCATCTGTATCATGTCCTATAGCCAAAGAACTCTGTATGGTGTATTTTTATTTACTTATGTATTTCCAGTTATATCCTGTTTGTCAAAATAATAATCATAACAACAACAACAGACTGTGTACATAGGGGTTATCACAGCTATCCTTACAACACATCTGTGGGGGAGGTTAGAGACTAAGGGACGCTGACTGGCCCAAGGTAAGCCAGAAAGCTTCATAGCCCAGTGTGGATTTTAATTCCTGCCTCCCCGGTCCAAGTCCAACCCTCCGTCCAATATACCAGCCTTCCCCAACCTGGTGCCTTCTAGATGTGTTGCACTGCAACAACCCTCATGATTCCCATGCTGGCTGGGAATTATGGGAGTTGCAGTCCAACACATCTAGAGGGTGCCAGATTTGGAAAGGCTGCCATATACCATACTGGATCTCTACTATGCACCTGAGATGTCTTCGCTAATATATTCTTAAATTATACATGGCCTATCCATGTATATAGGTCTATCCATGGCCAGTGCCAGCACCTTGGGCAAGACACCGTCATTGGGGCCCCTCCCTCAGGGAGACTCACCATGTCACCAGCTGCTCTTGCTCCTCATCCTCTTTCTCGTCATTGCTATCACTTGCTTATTCAACAGGCTGGAGCCATTAAGCAAGTAGACATTGATATCTGCTGCTGCTCCTCCTCACTCATCGCTGTTCTCTGGGCCAGAGCAAGGGGAAGGTGAACAGGTTGCAATGATGAAGAGGAGACACAAATCCGGGAGGTGGGGCCCTTGGCAGTGGGGCCCTGCTGGGGGGTGGGCCCTTGGCAGGTGCCCAGTCAGGCCTACCTTTGATGCCAGCCCTGTTCATGGCTATTAGTCATCATGGCTTTTAGTTATATGACCCTCCATGGTGAGACACATTTTTTCACTGAATACCAGTTGCTGAGAATCAATGGGGGTGGGGACTATTTCCTTTGAGCCCTGCTTCAAAGCAGCTTCCTGATTACATCTAATCTAAAAAAATGCAATATAAACATCGAAAACTGGGAAGCTCTGGCCCATGAACGATCTAAATGGAGGTTGGCCTTTCACAAAGGTTCCATGGACTTTGAAGAAGCCCGAGTGCAAGGTGAAAGGGAGAAACGTGCTAAGCGAAAAGCACGTCAAATGAATCCTTTACAGGACCATCTTCTATCTGGTAACCTGTGTCCTCACTGTGGGAAGCTGTGTGGATCTAGAATTGGCCTCCACAGTCACTTACGGACCCATCGCTAGAGTCTACACAATCTTCTTTAGAATTTCCTCCTTTTATCCTGGAAGACAATCTTACTCGGTCACGAGTGATCGCCTGATGATGATGGACTAGATGGACTGCTTCAGCATCAGTGTGTGTGCGTGTGTGCGCATGCGTGCCAAATACTATACAAATGCCTCTATTTGACATTATGATCCTAGGGCACATGATGCAGCCACTTAGTTGAAACTAAGCAGGTTTGGGTCTGGAGACAGTGCCTGGATGGGAGACCACCTGGGAACCTCAGGTACACCACCCTGAGTTCCATGATGAAAGAAAGGATGGATATAAAAGATAATAATAAACATACTGAATAAAAATTAATGAGAACTTCTCCCACCCTTGCAAAATAGCCTGCTAATAAGAACTAGTGCAAATTGCCCCTCATTACGGTTAGTTGACATCTGCTTAATTGACTTTCCCTGATAGTCTCTGTAAATGAAATCTGTGTTGCCATCAGGCTTCCTTGGATGAGTTCTGACTTATTCAAATCTTTGGTCTTGTGTGGTCAACAGAGGAGGTCTCAGAGACTGGATTTCCATGGTGATGTCTAAATATGAACTACTATACGGTCTTGTTTTTCACTACGAACCAAATAAAAGTGAACTATGTGAAGATACTAAGTAGATCCAGTTCAGCAGTATTGAATACATGTTACATTGGTGCCCTTTTTGACCTAGGCAGCAGTCCCAAGATTCAGACTGATAGGGGAGCCAAAAGGCTCATATACCCACATATTTGCATTGGATACTGTGAGAGACCCTTGCTTTCTGTGTCTTCAGCCTGACGTTTTTATTATTGGCACATATCACAAGCCCAAAGTAGCATGCTGAGACAGCTGCTGTAAGGGCTGCTCGCAACTAGCCTCAGAACCAGCGCATAGCTTGGGGCCTTTTGTTTATATGTTTGCTTATAGCTACCACACACACAAAAAAAGGAACTCAGAAACCAGACTCGTTAAATAAACCAATAGGCTGGCCTTCACATCTTGTTGACTATATATTGCATATGGGCTGGCTGAGATAATCTGTGAAAAATTGCTCCACAGATTAAAGAAGCCCACTGAAAATGTTAGCTTGGTGTGTGTGTGTGTGTGTGTGTGTGTGGGAGGTAATATTATTTTGGCATATTACAGAGTATAAGGGGACAGATCCCTGCCCTGAGGAGCTTACATTCTAAAATTCGACACAGAGGCAACACCAGAAGAAGGGGAAGAAGGCAGGGGTAAGGGAAGGAATGTGCCATCATCTCATTTACACGTACATGCCATGCTGGCTGGGAATTATGGGCATTGCAGTCTAACACACCTGGAGAGCTCCAGGTTGGAGAACGCTGAAGTAGGGCTTTGGTATGAAAACCTGTCCATGTACTAAGATCACCACATCTTCATACGGGGATAAATATTGCCATATTCCAAATACCACCTATAAGAGAAGAGAGGTGTTTCTCAACAAAAAAGAGGGCTTTTCTTTTATTGTTTTCAGTGGTGGTGTCCAAGCTGTGGAACTCCCTCCATACGGAAGATCATCTGATGCCAATTTTGTTGCCTTTTAGGCAACGGGGGGGGGGATTATTCAACCAGGGATTTTAAACACTTTGCTCATCTTAGCTCTGATTTTTAACTGCATTTTTTATCTGCCACTATTATGGTTGCATGGCTATTTTTATTTTTTTATACTTTTCATTTTTGTAAGCTCCTGCAACATACAGTGCAGTAGAAAGGGTTTTAAAAAAAAAAAAAAGTAAATGCACATAAATAAATTATACAACAGCCGGCCATCCTTCTCTCAGCTCCTTGTAGTCATCTTAGGCCAGGGGTGTTGAACCTCTTTCCATTTTGGAGAAGCTCTCAGGGCCCCCATTCCAGTGGTGGGCGGGGCCAAAGGCAGAAAGGGCAGGGTTAAAATACCAAACATACCCACATATTTTAGCATAAAGCTCATATTGACAGTAGCTAAGCATAAAGAGAGGCATTTCAACCTTTTAGAATTGTAGCAGGTGGAGCCTGCACAAAAGCTGGAAACACCGAATGATCAGTGATTGGGGAAAGGGTGTGTGGCCAGAGGAAGGGGCATGGCCAGAGGAATGGGGCATGGCCTTCTGGGGAATCCTATAGGCCCAGATTGGCCTATAGAAGGGCTGGATAAGGACCTCAGGCCTGAGGTTCTACAGCCCTGCCTTAGGCAATTTTAGGTAACTTATCTCATTATTCTATTTCCATTCCAATCCCACATATGCAGGTTAATCCCCACAGAGTTCTAAATTTAGCCACTGTGATAACATAGTCTTGCAAAGCAGAACTGGCTGAAGCTCTGGGTCATTTCCTTAATCCTGCCCTGATGTTTTCTGGGGGCCATCTAGTTTCTTCCTTGCTGGCTCTGGAAGGGGAGGTGCTTTTGCAGCTTTCTGTGTGCTGCTGCCAACATACCATGTACATGTTTGGGACTCTGGATTGCAGCCATAAAGAAGATGAGTTGGCAAATAAAGGGATAGAGCCTCCACAGCACTTTGACAATTTATGGATGTTCTTAATGAATCCCGAAGAGAAAGCTGTGAATCATTCTCCCAAGAGTGAAGACAGAAAGGTTTTCCAGTTTGGCACCAGAAGGCTGCATGTGGGTGCAATAATAATTCTTCTTCTTATAAGGAACAACACAACTTCTGGTCCAGGCTGGTAACATTGGACAATTCAATACCTTGGCATGTACTGTTAATAAATGGATGCAGTAGGAATTACCTGCTTAATATTTTATAATAATAGTTCCATTTTTCAAACCTTTTGTGAAAAAGGACCAAAGCTGGTCCTTTGCGTGGGTTCGGGCACCAAGGGGTTAACCAGAGCGGGGTTAGCCCTTTACGTGCGGTTTGTGGCACCTAGGCAGAAGCCGCGACCAATTTTAACGCTAGGAGAGTGAAAGAAGCAGTCTTATGAATGGAAGCTACTACACTGTTTATAGGTAAACAGAGTTTAATTGAGCGTATCAAAACATACACAGAAGCAGCACGCAAAGCACACGTCTGCAATTGACACTGGTATAGAGCGAGCCGTAGCAGTAATACACACAAGGGTTACCTGGAATGACCTTAGTTCCTCGAAAGCCGCGTATGCCAGCGACTGGGCGAGTTCAGTTAGTTTCACCGGGAGCTTCCCGGGGCTGGATCCTGAGACCGGACCGAAGCCCTAGACCTCCGTGCAGCTTGCTGCCCATGACCAACAACTTTTCCCGCCACAGGCCCCTTTCTTTATACCCTCTTCTTGGCTCCCCCCTCCCTCCTGCGTCCCCTCCCTTCATGATTGCTTGAAATGAGTCAGGAATAACCTGTTTCCCTGGGTGCTTAGGGGGATGCTTCACAGCTCATTTGGCTGCCAGGGGAGGGGAAGCTGCCCCGGGATATGCAGATGTGTCCCATTGTGAGCCTCATTGAAGGGCAGGAAAACAAGTGTGGGTAAACAAGGTTAAAGCTGGATACCTGGGCTGCTGCTGCAAGTGGGGTGTGCGTGTACCTGACCTGAGTTTCTCTTCACACCTTTATCTAATAGGGATTTTCTTCATATCATGTCTTCCAAGTCCTTTGCTACACTTTGCTACACTTAGCCACTAAGGAATGCAAGGAAGCTTCACATCAGTATTGTTTCCTAACAGAGGTTAAAAGTAGTGTAAAGCTGCACAAGCAGCATGGTTAAAGACCTGGTATTATGAATTCAGTGTAATCCTTGGGAAAAGGAGAAGTGGTCTAGATATTCCAAGTCAAGAAAGATACACCAGACTTCAAAGATTTTGGTATCTCAAGTAGTGATGGGCAAACTGACCTCAAGTGAATTAATTATTTACTTGGAAAGCAAAGAATTTGTTCATGTGAGCTCAGACGAGAATACTCTTTTAATACAAGTTCTTGTCCCATGTATACAAGTTTTTGTGCATGTGTAAAAGGTGCATCTTGGGAGCTGTAGTTTGGAATGGCATAGTGCCGCATGACATCATGTGTCACCACATTATGTGCCCCCTTTCTGATTGGTTGTTTTCACGTGGCCTGCCATGTGATGATATTGTGTGATATTTACTCACCACTACCAATCACTGGTATGAAGATGGACCCACAGAATCCTCTTCCTCCTTGGGGAACTAGAGCTCAACCAACGAGATGACTAATTATGAAATTTGGTGGCATCACTAATCTCAAGATCTCATTTGTTCTTCTTGCAAGAAAGGCTGAACTGCACCCAATAATCAAATTTAACTGGAAGGAGGACTGGAAGCATTGTCCAAGGATTGAGTGCTATTTTTCAGCTGATTGATCCATGCCCATTGCCTATTCATTTCTATTACTTATGTGAAACTCTTGCTTCCTGAACAGGTAAATACAGTAGGCATGTTTTTCATCCCCCTCTTGAACACCCCCAAAATAAAGTAGGACTTTCAAGTGTTCATATCAATCAGTTCAAAAGCCTCGTGGGATGTTTCAAGTCTCTGATATGGAAAATCCTCCTGTGCTTGCCTTGAATCAGAGTCATTCTGTCTGAGCAATTGTGAATGTAATATTTCAAAGAACTTTTCAAATCATACCAAAGATTTCATTTATTTTTTTTTAAAGGAGATATAATTTCCCTATAGTGGTCATTAGATGCTTCAATAAACCTATATTTTAAAAGCTGTTAGTTTTTTTTAATTCAAATCTGGTATGGATTTAGCCATAGGGCAGAGGTTGTAGTAGTCATAGTTTGAAAAGTTGCATTATAATATAACCTGTGATACATGCAACTTTCCTTGTTTTCTGTTTATGTACCACTGTCTCCTTTGCTCTACAGGCTATCTAATATTCACAGCAAGATGTCTTTGCAGTGAGTTGTTTGTTAGAGATTTGAACTCTGTACAAAGCCCTGTAGATGCATGGGGGGTGGTGGACATGGACTTTGCTCTGCTATTCATTCATTAAGCCTGCATCCAGCTTGCCTTGCCCTTTTGTATCTGTTTTGCCTGATACTTTAAATGAGTATGGCAGCAGTTCCTGAGTCCTGACATCACTGCGGATTGCTCTGGTCTGGTCATGTCCTGCTCTGGAAACAGCTAGAGAGGAGAGCTATGAAAAATAGAGATGTACAAAGCTCAGGGGAAGCCTGAGTGAATATTTTAGTGAAGTCAGTCTGAGGAGGAGCCTATGGGTGGGAATATGTAGCAAGGTGAAGGAGAGGAGAAGGAGATAATTGTATCATTTTAAACACATGTATTTGCCGTGACTCATAATATAAGCCTGGGTGGGAATCTACAGCTGGGAAGGCAGAAGGAGAGGACTATTTTTATTGTTTAATAAAAGCATGTGCTAATCAAGCTGGGATAAGGGTGGGATTGTGTATGATGAAGTTAGCCACAGTAGGAAAAATGAGGAGGAGAAGCCCAAAGAGATTCCAGGACTGGTGTGGTGGTGGTGTGTGTTGTTGTTGTTGTTTTGAAGACCTGCCATTTAAACATTCTTATTTCCTTATCAGTTAACATCTGAGAGGGACTACTCGTGTTCACAAGGGAATGTGGATAGCATGAATGCAAATTTGTCCTTTGACTCTAGTGTTGCAAACCTACTGAGGCTGAAATGACACATTAAACGACACCGTTTCCCAAAACCGTGTTTGCTGGGTAATGCTAATGCAGCAAAAGAGAGGCATTTCCAACAGAGAAGCTATAAATAGGGAGGGTGCTTTGCACTTTTGTCACCTGCCCTTTCTTCTCTGCCACTCCTCTCCTTAGGAAGGACAATGGCTCAGTGGTGGAGCACCTGCTTTGCATGCAGAAGGTCCCAGATTCAACCCGTGGCATCTCCAGGAAAGGCTAGAAAAAATCCTGCCTGAAACCCTGGAGAGCTGCTGCCAGTCAATGTCAACAATACTGGGCTAGATGGACCAATGGTCTGACTCAGTATAAGGCAGCTTTCTATGTTCTCCCCCCAGCTGGGTTCTAACACTGGGAATAAACTTGGCTTCAGGAAAACAGTTTGGGGCAGCGGGGACACTGGATATGGGGGAAGTCCAGTTCTGGGCCCCACACTTTAAGAAGGATGTAGACAAACTGGAAAGGGTTCAGAGGAGGGCAACAAAGATGATTAGGGGACTGGAAACAAGGCCCTATGAGGAGAGACTGAAAGAACTGGGTATGTTTAGCCTTCAGAAGAGGAGACTGAGGGGAGATATGATCGCACTCTTCCAGTACTTGAAGGGTTGTCACTAGTGATGTTACCTTTGCCAGCGCGGGCACGAGTGAGGCCCAAACTCGGCCCACTCGTGCCCGCGTGCGGCTCTCCGCGGCGAGCGTGGGCCTACCTGCCTCCTCGCCAGCTTGCGCTCTCTGCGGCGAGTCGCCCGCGCTGGTCCCGTCGCATCACTTCCGGCACGGCGGAAGTGACACGACAGGACCCTGCTCCGGTGCACTGGACCCCCACGCTATGTTTTTGGTGGGGAAAACCAGGGCAACGGGGCTGTTTAAGGTTCCCCCCACCAAAAACATAGTGCGGGGGTCCAGCGCGCCGGAGCAGCAGGATGTGACACGGCTACTCCGGCGGTGGCGGCGGCGGCAGCTCGAGTGGTGTGGAGAATGCTCCACGCTGCTCAGAAGAGCGAGATCGGGCCGCTGCCACCGCGGAAGGACGAGCCATGGAGAGCCTCGAGCCCAGGTAAGGCTCGATTAACATCCCTAGATAAAGAGGAGGGCCAGGATCTCTTCTCAATCATCCCAGATTGCAGGACATGGAATAATGGGTTCAAGTTACAGGAAGCCAGATTCCACCTGTTAAAAATTCCTGACTGTTAAAGCAATACGCCAATGGAACCAATTACCGAGGGAGGCAGTGGGCTCTCCTACACTGGAGGCATTCAAGATGCAGCCATCTGTCAGGGATGCTTTGACTTGGGTTCCTGCATTGAGCAGAGGGTTGGACTCGATGGCCTTATAGGCCCCTTCCAAGTCTCCTATTCTATGATACCTATGACTCTAAATATATGGGGGTCACTGAGGTCATCGGAGGACATTCTCCTGGTGGTTCCGCATGGACCTATGGCCTGACTGGAGTCCACCAGGAGAAGAGCCTTTCGTGTGGCAGCTCCGCTTCTATGGAACTCCCTGCCTCTGGAGTTCAGGCAGGCTCCGACACTGTGTTGTTTTCAGCACCTGCTGAAGATATCTTTGTTTTCAGAAGCCTTCCTTGCTGAACAACCATGGTTTTAATGTTATTCTGTTTTTAATACATTGTTTTTATTCTTTTATCTGTTTTATCTTTTTATTGCTCACCGCTCCGGAATCTGTCTAGATATGGAGCAGTATACAAATGATGTCAATAAATAAATATTACATCCCTCCTGAAAATTCTCCCATGTCAATCACCCACAACTACACATCTGGGAACACATATGTGTAGTTCTAGCATTAATGCTTAATTCTCAGCCATTTCAGTGTGTGCTGGCTTCAGGAAAAAAAGCTTATCTGTGCGCATGAACCTTAACCGTTTCCAGCCTGCGGCAAAGCTGGTCAACCTGCTGGCATGCACAGTATTCTGGTAATGTACTTAGAGCCGGGCTTTGGAAGCCAAATGGGTGGATATACAGTTGAAAAAACAAAGTAAAATATCCACTATCTCTACAGTCAGTACAAGAAGGAAGTAATGTGAGTGACTGTAAGCAGTCAAGGGCTTCCCTAATTAATTAATTAATTAATTTATGCATTTATTACACTTCTATCCCACCTTTCTCCCAAGAAGCTCAAGGCAACATTCATGGTTCTGCCTCTGCCTAGTAGCACGTTTTATCCTCACAACAGTCCTGGGAGGTAGGTTAAGCTGTAAGGTAGTGACTGGCCTGAGGTCACCCACTGATCTTCATGGCTGTGGGGAATTTGGACCCGGGTCTCCCCAGTCCGTCCAACACTTTATTTATTTATTTTATTATATTTATTACATTTCTATCCCACCTTTCTTCCATCATGGAGCTCAAGGTGGCTACATGTGGTTCCCAGGTGGTCTCCCCTCCAAGCACTGACCAGACCCAGACCTCCTTAGCTTCAACAAGGTGGCTGCCTCATGTGCCTTCAGACCATACCCTGGGACCACTTTAACACAGCCTTGATGGCTGGGGCTGATCTGAGTTGTAGTCCAAAACACCTGGAAGGCACCAGGTTGGGGAAGGCTGCTCTAATCACTACACCACACTGGCTCTCTTTTTAAGGGCTTTTCTACATGAGGCATTTATTGTGCTGTTCATTGCTATATCTACTTTCAGTTTCATCATAGCATTGAGATCCAAGCTCTACACAAAGAGCTCTTCCTCTTCCTTTCCTGCTACATAGCCTCTAGGTGGAGCTGTTCTATAATGGAATAGCAGAAATACATGGGGAGATAGAATGCCATTTTCCCTGTTGTAATTTAATAGCTTATTTTCCCAGTTCTAAAAAAAATATGGGAAAGTACTCTGAAACAGAAGCGAAACTGGAGTATCACAACATTGTCTGAAGAGCCCATAAACAACCATGAGTAAGGAATCACGAGTGCACAATAAATGTCTTGTGTAGAAAAGCCCTGAGTGCAGTAGTCCTTAACCATTCACAGTTCTGACACGTTATAGGGGATACGAGGTATTTGAAAAAAATTTAAAAATTGCTCCCATATATGGTCTAGGAACATTGTGTTCCTGGCAAATGATAAAATGTACCCTATAAAGGGTCTGTTATGCTTCAGAGAATTTACCTAGGCATGTTACTTGGATTTCTGCCTACACAACGGATAGAAGGTTCTTGAGTTATTTTTAATAGACTAAAAACATCCACATTTTTTAGATGACCAGTTCTATCAGGGCTCTGTTGCTCATTTCTAATAACTAATCCAAAAAGATCAGATGAAAAGATCCCATGATGCTAGGAAGAAACACTGGGGCTTCCCCTCCTGCCCTGACTGTGATTCTCTCTTCCACTAAAGAATTAAAGACACTGCTCACTATATTCTGCTTACTTTTCTTTCTTTCTTTTTACTTACAAAGTAAACATGCTTGCCAACATTTGACAGTACTCATTACTTTGTAAAGTCCACTGGGATAACTTGTGTATAAATTATTCTAGGCAAACCCATGCTCGGATCAAGCTTCTCTTTGTTGCAGATTGTTCCAAATGATGCAATGAATAATCCAATGTGTTCAGGATTATTTAATGAAGTTTCTATTATGTAATCTGTTTGTAATGCATTGATATAAATACTAAGCTAGGCTTGGTTGCTCTTTGTAGCCAAATGTTCATTGGGAGCAGTTCTAATGAAGCATTCTTTACATTTTCTCACTGAGTTGTGAAGTAAAAAATGCCAAAGATGAATGGTATTATATGGTCATTCAATATGAAAACAATAGCCACAGTCTCATTTTTGGCTATGGAGGAGGCACACCTATGAGATTACAAGTTGCTTTTTCCAGCCCACTCCCAGCAACAGGGGAGCTCATCATTTCTGCATGCAGGTCTGCATTGCTGTGTCATAGGCAAAGAATCCTGTGTGCTACAGGTTGTGCTTAGTGTGAAAGATTTCGTTAGAGAATGGGAGAAACAGGAAAGAAAAAAAATATTGTGCTCTGTCCAAACCCACAGTAAGTAATCTCAACCACACATGACTAGAGCTATGCAAGAAAAGAAGAGGAAAATGTTTCAAGATTCCTCTTGTTTTTGTTGCTGGGAACCTGGTTCATTTTGTGTTTGACTGTTTGTTTGCATTTGTTTCATTTTGGTATCCCTGTTCATCTTCATGTATCTCCCCGCTTCTAAAAACGTTTTTAGCACTTGAGAATGTCCTGACACAATGTCATTCTGAAAAATGTTGAGAAAAAATAATAGACACCCCAAAAATAGAGTGGTACCAGTGGGAGCTGCCCCACTTTTGTATGGTCATTGGTGACTTCCATTATGCTCCCAATGCTCCAGAATGATATTTCATTCTGGGGCAGGGAGCAGGGGAACACCAACCACTAGGAGTGGCCATCATTGTCTGCTTCTGCTGATGATAACTCAGCTCCTACCATTAATAGATTTATGTCCCCCGAATGCCACAAATGGATGAATGGGCACGAATGGGAGTCCGAAAAAGACTCCCAATCTTGCCCATCATTCGTTCCTGTCTGCATCTCTTGTGGGACAAATCAAAACTGAACTGAGTGGGTCCCATTTGGTTCAATATTCCATTATTTACAAAATGAATGCACATCCTTACCAATTATCAAGTGCAATAAAAGACAAGGCTGCTGTACCTTTAACACTTGCTGATTTCAAGTACTGTTTTTCTTATCTTAGAGCTTCCAAGAAAAGTTTCATCTGCTGCAATTTCCTTTTCTACACAATTATTAAAGGCAGAGGAGGCCTCTCCTGTATTGTATCTTATTACCCTAGACTTCGGAGGGCTTTTTAAAAGCTTCAGATCACAAGCTTTAAGGTGACTGAACATAAGAAGAGCCATGCTGGATCAGACCAAGGGTCCATCTAGTCCAGCATTCTGTTCTCACAGTGGCCAACCAGCTGCCCACGGAATCCCACAACACAAGCAGGACATGAATGCAACAGCACCTTCCCACCCATGTTCCCCAGCAACTGGTGCACATAGGCACACTGCCTCTGATACTGGAATCAGACTGCAATCCTGTATGCACATACCTGGGAGTATGGCCCATTGAACACAACGGGGCTTACTTCTAAGTAGACATGTATTGGATTGCACTGTAAAACATCTAATCATTAACTGTGAAAGTAACAGTTTAATACACAAAGTAATTCACAGTCCTTATCCATTCTCACAACTACCCTGTTAGGCACATTCTCAGCTTCTCTATTTATAAGGAACTGTAGATGATAGATAGTGACTACCCTACAAAGCCAGGTAGTGAATCTATGAAGGCATTTATTTCTCCTGAGCCCATGTCTAACACCATCTCTAATTGACCATATTGAGAACCAGTGCGGCGTAGTGGTTAAAGTGTTGGACTGGAACTCTGGAGATCCGGGTTCTAGTCTCCACTCAGCCACAAAGCTCACTTGGTGACTTTGGGACAGTCACTGACTCTCAGCCTAACCACCTCACTGGGCTATAGTGAGGATAAAATGGAGAGGAGAAGGGCCATGTTAGCCACCTTGGGTTCCTTGCAAGAGAAAAAAAGGTGGGATATAAATGCAGTAATGACTAATAAAAAATATATATTGTCCTTCGGTGGAAATAAAGGTTGACATCTTGATACAATTATGCTTTCAATGGAACATACTTCCAAGAAAGCATGTTCCAGATTGCAGTTCACTGTTGTGCCTCTGTTTGGGGTGGAGGCAGGGCCGGATTAAGAGCATTATGGGCCTGGTGCTGAGGATTTTGGTGGGCCTTTTTATGGAAATAAATAAAATGAAGACGCAATTTTATATTAAAACAAATTAAATATTTTAATTACCATTAAAGTTCCAAAACAGAAACATATTGAAAATATTTCTTTTTTTGTAAACAATAAGCTTGTTAACTCAATAAAACCGTTATAAATAGAACATTCACAACAACCATTTTTAAATAAACATAAAGGAGATTTGTCTCCTGCAGGCAAGAGGAGGCCTTGGAGGCCGCTCGGCCCCGACTTTGCTCTGCATTCCAGCGGGAGAGGGGGAATCGATCTCATGACCCTGTTGCACTGCAAAGGGCAGGCCCTGCTCCAGGCTGTGGAGGGCCCTTGGGCAAGACACCCTCCACGGGGGTGGGGGCTGCCGCAGTGAGTCGGCCTTCTCGATCGCCACCATGGCCACCAGCTGCTCTCGGCCCTCCTCCTCCTCGTCCTCCTCCTGGCCACCACTTGCTTGCTTGACGGGCAGAGAGCCCGGGAGCAGGGGGGTCCATGGCATCTCCCGCTCCTCCTCCTCGCCCCCACCGTTGTCTGGGGCTGGAGCGAGGGCAGGGGAACGATCCCCACAGGCTGCGACAGTGAAGAGGAGCAGCAGCTCTGGCCACTGGGCCCCTGCCGGGTGTGGACCTTTGACACATGCCCAACCATGCCTGCCTTTGATGCCGGCCCTGGTGAAGAAAGAAGGGGGCATGTAGATACTATGAGGGTGAAGTCAGAGGGGTGCCTAAGAGAGAAAGAGGCATCTTAGGAAGAGGGCTTAAGGGTCCCTGAATCTGGACTCCCCGCCCCCACCTTGCTACAGTGAGGTTTCCTGGATGTCCAGCCACTTGGACAGTGCCCCATACCGAGTCTTTCTCTCCAATCCTCCAGAGGAGATTTCCAGAGCAATTTTTTCCATGGCTGGACTGTTATTCCTGTCAGGAAGTGCTGCCTTCTCCTCAAAACAGGAAGGCATGCTTCAGCTGTGGGGCAGCCTTTCTCCCAGCAGAAAGCACCGGGCTTCCCGGCTCCTGGGCTTCAGGATGTATCCCAGGGTTTCAGGAGTGTGAGTTGTCCGAACACAGTTCACAGACTCTGAAACCAGAGGTGATTGTGTTGTTTTGAACAGCCTTTCCTGCTTTGAGCATTTGCTCCGGGAGTCCTTCCGCTGCTGGGCTTCCTCATCAGCACTCATCAGTTCTGTGTTTCCACTCCTGCAGCCACTCTCAAAATGCCCTCCCTGACAAACACTTTCCCTGTTATCTGCTCCCTTTGCTGGACAGGAACCCCACTCCCACTCCCACCCACCCACCCACCCCATCCAGTTCTTTCTATCAGCATCAAAACTTTAAAAAAAAGAAATGAAAAAGCAAATGCTTTGCTTCCAGCTTTGGTCATAGAGAGGCCTGCATCTCTCTCCCAAAAGTGCACCTCCTTCTTCCATGGGGCATCTGTACAGATGTCTTGTGCTGCTTCATCTCTGCCCTTAGCGTGTTGGTTGTGGAGTTCGCCCACCACGCTTGCACGCACACACCCTCCAACGACACGTTGTTGATCTCTAAAGCTGGCGTCTTTCTAACTGGGCCACTTCACGAGCCTGGAACCCAGTGGCGCTATCGCCCCACCCAAGTCCTCTGAACACACTCCCCACCCCGCGGCAACTGCCTCCTCCGGGTGCTGCCTTACGCACAGACTAACTGGGGGAGGGGGGAGTGCTGGCCACCCTTAGGCGCCTAATCACCTCTCCCTCTCCACACGTGTATCCAACGGGGATTATAACTGGCAGGCGGCGGCTTTTCCTCCCCCCCCCGCCTATGGAAATCCACCAGAACCCAATCCAGTATTCCAAATGGGAGCCCCCCACCCCACCGAGATCCAAACGCTGCTGTTGCTGCTTCTCTCTCTTCCACCTCCCCCCCCCCCGTGTTTCCACCTGCTCATCGCATCAGACTCGGGGCAATTTGAAAAAGCCGCTGATCTGTAAGAGCTGCTAAACAGGGATGCTGCCGCCGATGTCCACCAGCCCAGAGAAGCGCTCTGCAAGATTGCTGGAATTGTGCGCGCACAAAGAGGGAGGAAGAGATTTGCCTCCAGCACGCGGGTGCACTTTCTGGCGAGCTTATCCCCCCCCCCCCCCGGCTCACAGGCTGGCTGGCAGAGAGGAAAAATTCTCCCTCGGGGCACGAATGACGCCCCCGCGATGGATTTTGCGGACTGGGGAGGGCGCGGGGGGGGTTCCCAGTCTCCTTAGTGAGCGGCTGCTGGTAGTTGGACTGGCCTGTCCATTGGCGGCTGCCCCCTCCCCAGAATAAAGCGCTGGAAACCAACATAATGCGGGGGAAACTGGAGGGCTAATGTGTTGACTAATGTGCAACAGCTTTGAAACGCGCACCACGGCACCGCCAGGGCCCGCCTCGCTCTCCCCGTCCTGGGGGGCCCCCCCGCACCATTACCCCGGGCGATGTGCATAAACACAGCAACACGGCAAGGAGGTCATTTTATTTCAGCCGCCCGCTCGCTACAGCTGGCCCGGGCGCCTGTTTGGGTGTCTGGAAGCGAGCATGGACAAAATATTCGCTCACCACCACCACCCCACCGGCACCCGTAGGCGGGGAAGGAGGTGCATTCGGTGGCGGGGAAACTGCCGCCGCGGCGCCGCCAACCCCCCCGCCCCCCTTACCTCTCTCCACCAGGCTGTCGAGGTCCCCGTCGACCCCCAGGAAGTAGCATTTCCTCCAGAGGCCGGCGTAGCTGGCGAAGAGCGGCCGACCGCAGCGGGACTGCAGCAGCCCGAGCCCCAGGAGGGCTCGCCAGTTCTCCAGCAGCAGCAGGTCCCCGGCGGGAAGAGCCGCTGCCTGGCGTCTCGACGCAAGGGCAAGTGCGGCAGCGGCAGCAGGCGGCGGCGCGGCTCGGGCGAGTGGGCGCTGCCGCTGCCGGGCCACGGGCCTGTGGGCCTATTTTGGGTTAGGGGCCTGGAGCTGCCGCTCCAATAGCCCCTATGTTAATCCGGCCCTGGGTGGAGGAGGAAGAGACATAGGGCAACGGAGCCTGAGTGTGTTTGAGGAGGGGCCGGGCACGTGTCATCTGCAGCCTGGGCCAGATGTGCTGATTTGCCAATCAGCCCTTGCTTAAAAGACAGGCCCCAAACACACTTCAGACACTGGAAACAATTGTTGCTGCAAATCAGAGCAAGGATGCTCCTGCCAGCTCCTGGACCTAGATTTGTGTATTTTGACCCCAGATCGACTTTGACTACGCTTTGGCACGCTCCTCTACTTGTTCATGTTTCCTTTGATTTCAGATAGATATTTTGGCTTCTAAACCTTGGACTGCTTATCTCTTGACCAGAGTAATTTACGACATTCACTTAGTGATAGATTAAGGACATTTTATCATAATTGCAGAAGTACAACCTTCAATGTTTTGAATTAGAGGCAATCAGCCAAAGAAATGGTTGGTTAGTCCTAATTAATGTGATGTTCAGGTCCTCACCATTGTTTCTTCACTCTTGTAGTGTCTAGGATTACCAGGGTTATCAACTCTGCGGTCACAGGTTGAAGTCACAACTTGCAGAATTTTCCTTTTATATGCCTCTGAAAGCTACAGCAGCCCTGTCAGGGTCCAGACCTAGTAAACCTATTGGTTCCCTGTCCCATAGTATCCAGCTCTCTAAGGGCTTCTCTACACAATATTTATTTATTTAATACATTTTTACACCGCCCAATAGCCGAAGCTCTCTGGGTGGTTTACAACAGTTAAAACCATAAAATACAATATAATATAAATATAAAATTTAAAACCACAGATTAAAAAAACAAATAGCAAAGCTAGCAGCAGCAGTTCAAATTACAATAACAGAGTTAAAAACAACTACAAGATTAAAATGATTAAAATTTTATTTATTATTATTATTATTATTATCATCATCATGAAAAATGCCTGGGAGAATAGAAAGGTCTTCACCTGGCGCCAGAAAGAGTACAAAGTAGGTGCCAGGCGAACCTCTTTGGGGAGCTCATTCCACAACCAGGGTGCCACAGCAGAAAAGCCCCTCCTCCTGGTAGCCACCTGCCTCACTTCCTTTGGCAGGGGCTCTTGGAGAAGGACCGCTGACGAAGATCTTAGTGTCTGGGCAGGTACATATGGGAGGAGACGATCCTTCAGATACTTTGGCCCCAAGCCGCTTAGGGCTTTGAATGTTATTACCAGCACTTTGAATTGGGCCCAGAAACAGACTGACAGCCAGTGCACAAGGCATTTATTTTGTGCTTGTGATTCCTCACTCATGGCAGTTTGCTTTGCAACCATTTCTTCAGCTTTTTTTTTTTTAAAAAAAATTATTTACTTTTTGAAACAAAATATAACAAAATACAATAATAACACAAAAATTGAACTTAAACTACATACAATAAATCATAAAGTGCACCCCACCCGCCACCCTCCTAGGGACCAATTTATATACTTCTATCCCCTTAATCAAATAAATTCCAAATTCCAAAAATATAACATATCCTGACAAGGCATACTCCTCTTCCCCTTTATTAATACATATTTCTGCAGCTTTTGTTAGATCGAGGAAAGTCTGGTATCATTTGGAAATCGCGCTATGAGAACCTCCGTGTATTTTCACAATTCTGCTATACTGCAGTGCCACCGTGTGGCTGTGTAATGGAACATATAGAAAGGCAGAGAAAGAAAAACATCAGGAAAAAAACATCGGTAAAGGAGTCGATCTTAATCCCACAAGAATCCGGAAGTAGAAGCCTCAATAAAGTGGCAGGTTAAAAGCCTCATGAGAGCCAGTGTGGCGTAGTGGTGAGAATGTTGGACTGGGACTCGGGAGATCCGGGTTCTAGTCCCTACTTGGCCATGAAACTCACTGGGTGACTTTGGGCCAGTCACTGACTCTCAGCCTAACCTACCCCACAGGGTTGTTGTGATGATAAAATGGAGAGGAGGAGGAGGATTATGTAAGCCGCCTTGAGTTCCTTGCCGGAAAAAAGGCGGTAATAATAATAATAATAATAATAATAATAATAATAATAATAATAATAGAGAAGCCCCAAATCTTCCTTAGCTACAGTGGTGATACCAGAAAAAATATGGTGGGGGAGATATAATGTCCCATACGACAGGTTCATGAAAGACATATGCTCCCTTTGTGGCTTACGCTGGCTCAGCTTGTCTGAGCATGGAAAGCTAAGCAGGGTCAGGCCTGGTTATTACTTGGATGGGAGACCCCTCCTCTAGTTTCCTGCATTGAGCAGGGGGTTGGACTTGATGGCCTTGTAGGCCCCTTCCAACTCTATTATGAATCTATGAATATAATGCGATATTTCGTATTAATGCTCCCATCCTAAACATATTTTCTCTGAAGTAAGCCTGAGTTAAGCAGCCTTAGGATTGCAGCCCTATTTGAATTAAAATAATTCAGTTATTCAGTTATAATATCCAAACTATCAAAAAAAAAATGCCAGAGAGATTTCTGGAAGCCAGAAGCCCTGTCAGGGTGGCACTTATGCATTGCCAAATAAGAGGGCAAAAGAGGACAGTTACTTCCATAACATCTTGCATATGCTAATGTATAGTGTTGGATAAATTTAGAAATAATTGCAGTCATTTAACTAGAAATACAATAAATCTCATCACCACAGTGTGGAAGACTACAACCTGTTTGTTTGCTCAGCATGCTGTCCAAGCTGATGAGCACTTCCAAGACCCCTGCTTGACCTTCTTAGTATAGCCTTTTATCTTTAATCCAGATTTGGAGTAAACAGCCCTTCAAATAGAGGATGACTTCAATTAGAGGACTGCCCTCTGACCGCCCCTCAAATAGAGGAGCATCCTCTTTAAACTAGTACACATGACCACCCTAAGGTGTGTGTGTGTGTGTGTGTGTGTGTGTGTGTGTGTGTGAAAGAGAGAGAGAGACAGACAGACAGACAAAGAGTGGGGGGGGAGTTATCCTGAGAAGACCAGTGAGAAGAATTATAAAAGAGAGGCCTGACACTGTGACCAGTAGTAACTGACAAATAAATCATCTGTTGTTGTCTTAAACTAGGTCACTGTATTCTCTCAAAAATAACCTGCCCACCTTAGCTGCTGGTGTAGGCAACAAAGCAACATAACAATATAAAAGCTAGTCTAAAACCTATAAAAGATGACCACAGTCCTCCACTCCCTTCCCCTTGTGGTGATGACCCCCCTCTATCTAGGATGGGGGGTAGTTGTTACAATGGAGGAGTACAGGTCATGGTGGAAGCCTCCTGTTTGCCTGGAAAGGTTCCTCTCCAAAAGAGAGTGGTCAGGATGGAGTGCTACATGCCCTCTCTCACCAAAGGCTAGTGGAGAGAGCTGAACATCAATGGCTTGGAAGGGGGCTTCCAGATCTAAAATTCTCTTCCTCGCCAACATATGGAAGTGAGTCCATGGGGAACTGAGATAGATAGGTTGAACTATGTACCTGGGGGAGAGGGGGTTGCCCCCTGCTCTCACCTCTATGCCATCTATGCCTGCATGACCCAGGGTTTTTTAAAATAATTTTTTTATTGTCAAATTTCAAAAAAACAAGAAAAAGAAGAAAATCAAAAATTGTAGCTACATAAATTTGAACATATCAGTTTCAGTGCATGCATATGATATATGAAAATACAGCTTTCTAAGAATTATACATAAACTTCAGCAAAAGCAGACCAATATCCACATAAGTATCCATTTGCAAGTGGCATCTATATACCACCCATTCAAATGTTGAAAGCATTGTGAGGTCCTCAATCCATTGCATTGTAGGAGGGGAGTGTTTATCCTTCCAGTGTTGTCTTTTAGCTGTCAAAAGGGTCCAGAGAATCCATTTGCACTGACTGTGAGCAGGGATGGGGACTTGGACTCGAGGACTCGACTCGTGAGTCGGACTGAGTCCCCCCTCTGACTCGACTCGGACTCGAGTCCCAATATTTTTAATGGGACTCGAGACTCGGCTCGGAACTCGAGACCAAGGACTCGTCAACATCCCTGGGCTGTTGACGAGTCTTCTGGCTGTGCCAGAAGGAGCGCGATCACCGGTGAAGAGTGCATGGAAGCGAGGTGCGCCGCTGCTCGGCCACTATGGACAGCTACCAGGAGCGCAGCCCCAACGATGTGTTGAGATTTATTTTGATTGATGTGTTGTTGTGGGGGGTTTGGGTTAGGGTCAGACATTTTGGGTTTGGCTGCCTCTGCCTGCCTGTTTAGGGTTCCCTGCCTCCTCTGCCTGCCTGGTTATTTTGGGTTTGGCTGCCTGGTCTGTTCTTGCCAAAATCAGTTGCAGAGTTTTGAAATAAAAAGGCACACTTGTGCCTAGAATTTATTTAAGCCACACATCTGAAGTAGCCTTATTTTGTTGGGGGGAAACCCCATTGATTTTAATAGGGACTCGTGGATTCAGTTTTGGGAGTGACTCAGGACTCGTGACTCGTGAGTCACCATTTTGGACCAAGGACTCGGACTCGGACTTGAGACTCGGGTCCAAAGACTCGTGACTCGACTCGAGACCAAGGACTCTTCAACATCCCTGACTGTGAGTTAACTGCCAGGAAGCAGGTAGATAATTAAAGAGTGTTCCAATATGAGGTTTATCCATATAATAACCTCCTCCCAAAAGAGGCAACTATTGGGCATTGCAAAAAACATATGGGTAAAAGAAGTATTAGCTGTGTTACACCTCCAGCAATCAGCCGACTTAGACAAACGCTTATTAAAGAGACATTGTGGCGTCCAATAGACACAGAACAAAAGTTTCTGCTGAATAAGGCATAACCTAAGATCCATAGACGCTTGAGATACAGACACTGAAGTGGCTATGCATTGATTAGTCAAAATGGGACAATCCAATTCCCTTTTCCATTCCTGCTTAAGACCCTGTGTGTCATATTTATTCACCAATGACCCATGTGAATGAATTAAGGCCTAAAAGAGATGTTTATTTATTTATTTATTATATTTATACCCCACCTTTTTTCCTGCAAGGAACCCAAGGCAACTTACATAATCCTCCTCCTCCTCCCCTCCATTTTATCCTCACAACAACCCTGTGGTTAGGCTGAGAGTCAGTGACTGGCCCAAAGTCACCCAGTGAGTTTCATGGCTGAGCGGGGACTAGAACCCGGATCTCCCGAGTCCCAGTCCAACACTCTCACCACTATGCCACACTGGCTCTCAGAGATGTAATCTGGAACATCTCTGATAGATTAGATCTCCCATTAAATACAAAAAGCAAAAAAATTTTTTTTTAAAAAAAACCTTAAAAGCAACCACAGTGTTTGACAAATTGGATCAGGGTAGTGGCTCTGCAGGAGGAAGTGTTGAACTGTTCCCCCAGGTACACACACAGCTATTTCCCCAATCAAAATGCTGCCCCCAGCTGCTATCAGCCCTGCTGAAGGGGAGAAAGACAGGTACCTGCATTATGTGTGACAGAGATTTTGACTTAGAAAATGGAGAGGAAGAAAAAAGGGAAACCTGATACAATTCACCTTCCCACTGTCTGCTTTTCACTTTTGTTAAAAAGTATAAAATATATTTCATAATAGAAGCTTCTCCCCTGTAACATCGAGGGGTAGCTGCTAAATTTCTCCTGTTATGGTAGCTATTAAAAGGCATAGCTCTTAAAAGCACAAAGCTGCTTTTGCCAAGAAAAGAAAAAAAGAGAGAAAAGAACGTATTACTGCTCATCTGTCTTGTCCAAAACCCTTTTTAACAAAATCCCATTTTGTAAAGACTTGCAGGGTCAAATCCTCTTTGCCAAGAAAGATCACTTGGCCAAGAAAGATCACTTGGCCTTTAATTTGCCAGCCCAGAGGAAAGAGAAGTTTGCCAGGGGACTGGTAGCTGTGGCAATGGCACTTGCTGGTGGTCCACAATGTGGGAGGGGGGAGGGGAAATTGTGCTCTCCGTCCTCACCTCACAATGGCCTTCCTGTAAAACGAGCAGTTGGCCTAAATGTGCAAGAGACTTCTGAACTATCCTTCTAAATGACTGAACCAAAAATTATGACAGAATGTTACAAATGAGAATTAATACCAGGGCCTCATTCGAGAAGATGCAACATCCTATTCAAATTACTTTGAAGTTATGAAGGGGATATATGTGGGCTTAATCCTCAGTCTGCCCAATCACACGTGGGTGATCAGAAGTGTTTGGGAGAGGCCTGATTCAGTGGCAAAGCACATGCTTTGCCTGCAGAAGGTCCCGGGTTCAATTCCCGGCATCTCCAGGTAGGGCTGGGAAAGAATCCTGCCCGAAACCCTGGAGAGCCACTGCCAGTCAAGTGTTGACAATAATGGACTAGGTGGACCAATCTGACTCAGTAAAAGGCAGCTTCCTATGACATGAGTCTGCCATTGCCATGAGGAGATTCACTCCTAAACTGACATGCTGTGTAGGATTAGAACTATGACGCTAGCACAGTGTTCTCCAACCTTGGGTCCCCAGATGTTTTTGGCCTACAACACCCAGCATGCCCCAGCCAGCATAGCTGGCTGGGGCATGCTGGGAGTTATAGGCCAAAAACATCTGGGGACCCAAGGTTGGAGAACACTGTGCTAGACTATGGTTGCTTGCAAGACTGTGTGGAGTGCTCAATGTGGTGCCTAAATAAATGGTGATCATTTACTTAGAGGGCAACACACAGGCTGGGCAGTTCAAGAAAACCAAGCAGTGTAGGAAAACAACAAAAGTGCTCACTAACATCTCCTCCAGGATTAGAATTGCTAAAATAACCTTGAATTGGGGGGGGGGGGGCTAAATGACTCTGGCGAGTGATTACACTTGTCCAAATTACAGTGGTGTGAAATGGAATGAAACAGGGTTCTCTAACTCTGTTAATTAACCAGCCTATCCACAGGTGATTGCTATATATTCAGTGGGAAACCTCTGCTCATGCAAAAAGCGTAGACACCTCAAAGTGGCACGACTGCAGATTAGAGCTAATTATGCAGTCCACTGGAATCTCCAGGCCCTTTGATTTCTAAACAAGGAAATTAGAACAAAAAAGGGAGCCAGGGACAGCAAGAATGCTGCATGCATAAGGAGAAGTGGTTTAGATAGCAATTTCCTTGAGTTAATTCATTTTTAAAGGGAACAATGGCTTTCCCCCCTTTCTTCCTGCTGGGAAGGATTCCAGGCAGGATGCCCTGACTACCTTACTCCAGGGCTGTAACACTAGGTGATTTCAATTAGCTGTAACATTTACAAAACTAGTACCACGATGCTTTGCCATGAAATCTGACTCCAAAGCAATGAAGGTAGTTCAGACCTGCTCAACGATGGGTGGACAGTGGAACATTCTTGATCATTTGTCATCATAATGGAGTCATTTAGAGTCGTTTTGAGATCTAGGTATCTCATTGCTCTTTTACCCCACTGTCTGTAGTTTGTTCTCTGTTGCGTTTTGTGCAGAGTAGCTTTGCTGTTTCTCTAAGTTTTCCTTAGAAGTGTTGCCATCTTTCCCCACCAGCCATTGTACCTGTGCCTTTAACACTGATCTGATCTGCCTTTATTTTTAGCAAGTGATAATGGCCCTAGTCAGTTGTTCGGAGTCCATGCATTCATTTAATGCGTGGCAAGGGGAGCACTGATCAGCTCTGTATGTATGATTGGGGACCCTGAGAAACATGCAGAGCAAGACTGATGATGGTGATGATGATTTTTACTTTTATTTGTATTTATTTTTATTTCTATACCGCCCAATAGCCGAAGCTCTCTGGGAAGTTTACAATTTAAAAATACAACAATGTATTTTTTTACAGTATTGTACAGATTGTATGCATGTAGATTTCCCACAGCTTTGGATGATTGGAGTTTGGGGGCAAGAAGAGTGGACATAATCCCATTCCCTGCTCTGCATGTTGACTATACACCAAATGACTGAACAAGGCTAATGTTTATCTCCATTGGGCAATATCCAACGGAGTCATTCAAATACTGCTAGCAGAGCTCCACTGAATCTTTCTGTTGTGCAAACAGTTGCCCATTATGCTTGTGCAACCGGTTGGGCAACCCTGTTGCACAATGGGTTGCACAAAAGGTTTCACAAGAGTAATACACAACCAGTTGCGCAACCACACTTGTGCAAATGTAACTTTAGTTGAATTCTCCTCTTGTGCATAGTTCAGAACCTAGTTTCCACTGGCGCAACGTCATTTGTGCTAATGGAATGACACAGTTGGATACTGCCCCATGTTGTGAAAACCTTCACCCTGCCGATTTTTGTAGCTCAAGCTTCTGTTAAAGGCATACCAACAGACCAAACATTTTTTTAAACAATCTGGTCAGTTGGCAATCTTTTTCATTAAGCATTTGAGGTGGTCAGTTCTAATTAGCACTTTTCCAAAACATTTAAGTTTTCTTCAGAATTCTCTGCTTGCATACTAAACAAACAGAAGAGGAACGAGACCATGTCGCTGGCCCTGGCTCCGTGATGTGCTCAGTGTGGCGTAGTGGTGAGAGTGTTGGACTGGGACTCGGGAGATCCGGGTTCTAGTCCCTGCTTAGCCATGAAACTCACTGGGTGACTTTGGGCCACTCACTGACTCTCAGCCTAACCTACTTCACAGGGTTGTTGTGAGGGTAAAATGGAGAGGAGGAGGAGGATTATGTAAGCCGCCTTGGGTTCCTTGTAGGAAAAAAGATGGGGTATAAATATAATAAATAAATAAATAAAATAAAATAAATACTATATGCAATGTTTGCAAAATGGCACCTATGCATGTACAGCTGCATTGTGTGAAGGCATCCCTTTGCAGGCATTGCACCAAACACACATATAGGGCCACATGTGTGTATGACATCAGGGCAGGGGCAGAGGCAGAGGTTTGGTTCTGCTCCTTTCCTCTTTGCACATTTAATGCACATGTGGAGAACGTCTGAAGAGAGCTTTAGCAGTACTTCTAAGTGCTAGCACCCTCAGAAAGCATTTGTTCGCATATTTCTTGAATTAGTTCATTTGATCTCTGCCTTGCCTCTTCTCAAGGACTCAGCATGGATAACAACAGTTCAAAACAAAGCAAAGCACACAGAGTGAAAACAACAACAGAACCCAAGCACTAGTGCCGTTAGGGCAGGACTTTGGGGCTGATGTCAAGGCCCCCAACTCAGTGAAATGAGCAGGACCACCCCCAAACACAGCAGGTCTGACTTACCACTTTTCAAAGTCAAATAAGACATATTACCACCTGAAGAACCTCCCCCCACCTTACCGTAAGACTATTAAGACCAGAGTCTACAATTACTGAACTGCACCGCTGAACCCAACTAAATTAAAGTTATCCCACAACTGTTTAATCTTGGCAAAGAAGCAATGAAGAAGAAGGGAGGGATTAATATTTCCTATGCCAGTCTTTCCCTCATCCAGAAACTGCCCCCCCCCATATTTTCCCCCACAACCAGGGATGGGAGAGAAATGTTTTTGGTTCACATTTTAATGCAAAGCTATCTAATTCACACTTCTCAAACCAATACATTAACTGAAATAACGTTATCCTTCAGTATTCACCTGATTATGGGCCTGCATAATCTCAGAACAATCTGGGCCTAGATGGGCCTGTAATCAGGGACAGTTGTTGCCTTTTTTCTTACTTTCCTCCCACCTAAGTTTTTCTGACCTGGGTTTTTCCAGTAAAATTTAATAATAAACAGTTGAGTTTTGGCAGAAGTCTGGTACATGCTGCTGAGTTTTTACGGACGCAATACCTCCCATGGATATAGGGTGGTTGGTCAGATGTTCTACTTTACAGAGGAGAGTCCTCTATTTTGGAGAGATGGAAGAGGACAGTCCTCTATTTGAAAGTGTCCAGTCCAACTCTGTTTTGAAGTAAAAAACCATAAGAAGGGGAGAGCAGGAGCCTTGCAGTTGGCCGTCAACAGTTGGCATTTGGGAAGCAGACTGAGCAGCATTCCCTACTATGGTGAGATTTCTTGTATTTCTATTTAAATTATAGTTATTTTTTACTTTGCACCTCTCTATATAAATTTGCATATGCAAATTGCTTTTCTCTCTTGGCCTCTTTTCTTTTCTTTTTTTTGGTGATGCATTTCTTCTTTTCTGGTGATACATAAGTGTGTAACCCTATATCAGGGTTGTGTTACACATGACTACAGTGTAACATATCGTTTTCCCAACAGCTACAGAAATGGTGCAGGTAGAATAACTCTCCTTACCCTGTACTGGAGTGGATAATCGTGTGTTTTTTCCAGCAGGAGATCCCACCACACGAACCAAGTGCCTTTTAACACATCTCCCTATTGTCTATGTGAACAGATGATCCTAACATAATCCCAGCAGTGCATTTAAACGTTATTTCCTAGGTTAATCAGGCTAAAAGACAGTTTTGCAAACAACCAAATTTCTCCACAGGGGGACGACATCTCTACATTTTAAAAAATAATAATACTGCTATAATTATTCCTCATCGTTATCATCAGAAATATTGACCATTGAAAACAGAGAAATGATGACACCCCAGGTGGGGAAAAGGCCAGGTCTTTCTTTTATCCTTTTAGTGGACAGCTTCCTTAAAAATATATATCTTTCCTGAACAAAAGGGCCACGCAAGCTCCCTCCCCTCTTTTTTTTTTTTTTTAGATCTTTAATCCCTGTTTCCCTGCTAGAATAGCAAAGCCCTCCTGTCTTTCTAATAAATAGCCAGGAAGGCATTCAGTGCAATGTCCCTTTGATCAACACGAGGTTGTCAGCTCCTGCCGCTTTCCCCTCCCTTGCTCTTGTTCCTGCCTAACAGTGGAAGTAATACCCCCTGAAAGAAATACCCTAGGTGTCCTGCAAACCATCAATCACTTTTTCCCCCAGTGGCCCACCCTCCCTGCCTGTTCACTACCACCACCCCCTTTCTCCCCCCCTTTCCACCCACCACCTCTTCCCTCAGACCCTGATTCCATTTGATAATACACAATTCAACATGCCAGCTCGCTTGACCTACTGGGACCTAGCTGTCTGAAGACTCTACCACTCTGGGCAGACAGGGGAACCCTTTGCTCTAACAATAAACACTGCAGCCCTCACTGTAACGCTCTGACATGGTTTTTAAGAATGGCAGAAAAAAATCCTTGCTCAATCAGTTATCAGATCATCCCTGATTATTATTATTATTATTTTTAAAAAAAGAGGTTTTAATTACATTGTGCAAGATTTTTTTTAAAAAATTTTTTTTAAAAAAAATGTCATTATTGTTATTAGTCAGCCCTCCCTAATAAAACCAATTTCAGTCTTTTGCTTCACTGATCCTTTACCGATTGCATTTTTGGTGGGATCCTGTAGCAGCTGGGTTTAAGAGCAAACTCTCTTGCAGAAGCTGTGGCTGGCAGACAGGTCATTCAGCACATCTGAAAGCTGGCTTTTTCTTTACTGCCGAGATTATAAGCAATCTATGTTCTCTCTTATCATAGTGTCAGGCACTGATGTACAGTTTGCACATGCTATGCAAAGGGTATAATTCACAAAGGCAAACAATTACAGTCGACTGCGCAACACGAGAATTGCCTTTAATGCTTGCTGAGAAAGGCAAGCCACGAAACAGAGGGCTCGCTTGTGTATTTATGTCTGAAGGGTAGAAGCTAAGGAAAGCGCTATAAAAGACCATTACTGTTTGACAATGCTATCCACACACAAAAATCTTGTTCAAATATCTTTTCCTCTAAGATGGCAGAGACGGCGCTTGCATTACGCCCTCTGCGTCGATGTGGATATGTGTTTTTAAAGATCTGCAATGAGTGAATACAGCTTATTGTGCTGGCTGCAAAATGTCAAACTGCAGCGGAAAGAAATACAGCATTGCAGTGGTGATGCGCTGAGGCCCCCGGTAGGAAAGCACAAGCTATTAAGTGGAAAATTCCTGCAGAGGACGTGTTTCCATTTCTAATATGAAGAAAGAGGGTGTTGTTTGAGGCTTGCATGTCTGTGGAAAATACAAGAAAACAGGAGAAGAAGATGAGAGAATGACCTCATTGAACTCCAGGAACTTCAGCAAAGATGCCGTTTCTGCCAGCTGATGACATTCTTGCAGTAAACAATAAACTGACCTACGCATTATATAATGGCTCGGCTGGCAAGATCCCCAATTTAACATGCCCCATAGAAAAGAAGAGGGGATAGTTTCGATGGAAGGGGAGGGGGAAAAACCCAGCATATAATAACAGTCAAGGAGAGGCCAAGGGAGCGGGGCCTGCCGCAAGCAACATGCTTGCATGAGGTTCAGGTTTAATTGCAGTCTAAATACCAGCAGAATGATGGCACTAGTTGTTTATTATAACACCAACTATTTCAGCAGAGCGTAAATTTTCCATTTCAAAGGCTCCCGTGTGCCTGCAGGACAGGAGAAGTACTAGGTTTTGTGAGCAAAGGGGTGTGCGTGTGTAAAAGTTGAAGGGGGGGGTCTTCTAAAGGCAATTTAAATGGCATTGTCTGAAACTAGTTAAGGGGGCCCAGCCAGTTGTGAGGCCTCCTATGGTGTTGACTCTGAATACCCGATTTGCCATTTGATGTCAGCTAAACTAATCAAAGGCTATGAGGGTTTTGTTGTTGCTGCTGCTGCTGCTGTTGTTGCCATTCTTCTACATAGCCTCGACCCTGGTACAGCACACACACACACACACACACACACACACACACACACAGAGCGTGGCGTGGAGGTGGGAGGATATGCCTCCCATAGAATTTGTGGAGTGGTTTCATTCACTCTGCTGATGGCTGTCAGGGCCTATTTCCAATGAACTGAATATAGCAGGGGGGAATGTTATTAATTGTTGGGATGGCAAGGGCATCATCATTCACAGCTTATAATTGCTTTTTTATACCACCAAAAACAAAAATTGAGCAAAACGCGGGAAATGTTATTAATTG
The DNA here is from genome assembly GCA_021292165.1 of Shinisaurus crocodilurus. NCBI lineage: Eukaryota > Metazoa > Chordata > Lepidosauria > Squamata > Shinisauridae > Shinisaurus > Shinisaurus crocodilurus. The sequence continues at coordinate 44,946,334 of CM037878.1, read as the reverse complement.
TGAAACTAATGAAATATAATTTTTGGATGCAACCTGCTGCAGAATCCCTTTCCTTATTTATTGAAATGGAAGAACATTATGGTTTTCATTGAAGTGTAGGAATTTTTATAACAGTGTAAAAATCATGTGTCGTTGTGGCTGAAGAAGTTTCCAGCGCTGCTAAAATACTGTCCTGAATATGCTGCCGAACCATCTAGCATTTTGCTGATGCAAAAATGCATCAAGAGGCTTAAGCTACTTCAAGCTTGTAAGTATTAACAGTTCCTGACAACTATATAAATACTGTGTCATACATGAGGAAGAAATATAAATGCATTCAGAAATGATTCCGACCTGAAATACAAGCCCTCACCCCACTAAAAATCATAAACCATGGTTGGAAAGAAGAATGGCAGAACAGGAAAGTAGAGCCCTACCCTGCTCCGAAATTCAGTGAGTCCTTCAATAAATGGATCTCCAGATTAACAGCGCATCATGTAGTAAAATGTTGCCAGACTGTACCACATCAGAGACCAGGTAGGGAATTGCATGACCAAATCCTCCCCCATATTAAAAGATAAATCTCCGAACATAGAAAACTCAATCTTGGCTTGTGCTTTTTTATCCGTCTCTTTTCTTTCTGTTCCTACAGCTAAAATTCTTGTCCATGTTTTGATCGCCTCCTGTTTAGTGTCTCGGTAGAAATGAGTTTAACTTTCAGATTTGGGAACATGTTTGTGGGGGAGGGGGAATTGAAGGGGCGGGCTCATCAGTGATTTCACATCCTCCACTTGGGAAAAACATGAGGATTGGCATGAGTTGACCATATGTATTTCATTATTTCTTTCCTGAAAATATTTTTTGGAAGGCCTAATGTAACATCTGCACATCATACCACAGAGTCTATGACAATTTCCTCATCCGTCCATGGACTGTTTTTAAAAATGACAAATTAAGAGTTAAGTTTTCTTGTGAACTTTTCATAGGAGGAAGAAGGATTATCCATGCAAAGGTTTCTGAGACAGTGCTCAGATCAGTAAAGGCAAAGAGTTTGGACTCAGTTAATGTCTGCATGAAGAATCTAATTCTTCCAATACTAATAATAATAATAATAATAATAATAATAATAATAATAATAATAATAATAAATCATCCATTAATTGGTTTGAGACAGCAAAGAAAAACTACAGTACTGTAAAGTGTAAACAAAATGCTGTCCTGAAATAGGTACGTATTGACCAGAGCTGCCCTGAATATTCTCCAGTTTTTATTTTCAGATAGAAACATTCCATTTTGGTAGAGTAGCAATTCCCTTCCCCCAAACCCCTTACATAGTGTGAATATTCTCCGCCCCTTTTTTTTTAAGTGAGGGCAAGTGAGGGCAATGAAAATGACAGAAGGGAGCATTCTTGCAAGGAGTGCCAGGGTATTGCTGAAGGAAGTCATTGGGGAGCAGTAGCCTCCCTGCAACCAGTACTCAATTTAGAGTGAGAAGCGCTGCTTATATGGAAGTCAAGCCTTTTTGTCCTGCAAATTCCCAGATTTTATGGGGATTGGTGGTGTTCTCTCAGAATCTAACTAGAAGTTATGGCAATCATGCCCTATGTGCTGGAACACTGATATTGCCAAATGAGTATAAAGCAGGGAGGGGTGAGTGGCATGATTTAAAGCAAAGGGCAGGGAGGAATCATGTGCTAACACACCCACCACCACCCCTCATGCTTCCCCCAGACATCCTTCCCTAAAAAAAAATCCCCTCATAGCCAGATTTACTTATGGTCTTTTAACCCAGTTTAGATAAAAGCTGGGAGAAAAGCAGCCAAGCTGAGGGATGGAATTTTGGGTGTGTCGGGGAGGAAAGGCTTCTGCGTCCCTCTCCTACCTGTTCCTTCACCACATGAAGTCTTTATACACACACACCTGTTTGGCAAACACAGGTCCGCAACTGTCACATCTAGCTACGCTGGCTGGGGCATGCTGGGAGTTGTAGGCCAAAAACATCTGGGGACCCAGGGTTGGAGAACACTGTGTTAGACCATCTGTGGTGAAGGGAATGCATATATTTCACTCAAAAATATGGCTTTTCAGGCAGGAATATGGGGTGGGTTAGGGTTTTTTGTTTTTTTTTTAAACTTATATTTTTAATGGTGTTTTAATTATGTTTTAATGTAGTTTAATTGTGTTTTATTGTATTTTAATTATTGTACATTGCCCAGGGTGGCTGGGTGGCCGGCCAGATGGGCGATTTAAAAATATAATAAATAAATAAATATGGTTGGGGGACTGATGAAGTCCATGAGTTCAGAGGCTAAGGCCTGGTGAAATGTACCATGTTTATATATGGCAAAGTGGATTTGGGATCTGAATTACTATTTGTGGAATTCAGTGGAGTATTGTTTACTGTCTTCTGTGTTTCTGGTGCTCTTTACCAGAATGGTGCTTCACCAAGAAAGTGTCCTGGACATCCATGTTTAAGAGAAAGGTAAAAACTTACTGGGAAGAGTACCAAGACCATTTGTACACACTGCTCATGTAATCCCATAAAAGACATCAGGGACAGGTACTGAATAGTCAGTTCTGAGGAGAGACGCACACACACACACACACACACACACACAGGCTTAGAGATATTTTAAAATATGTTCAGCGGGTATAAATATAATAAATAAAATAAAAATAAATATACATCTATCTATCTATGGTGTTATAATGTAAAAACAACATTTCTGCTTCCTGTCTTTTGGCATGTCAGATGGTAAAGAATGATGTGCAGATTATTATGAAATTGAGATGGTTCATGCCATCCTAGTGTGGCAGTCTCCTACATGTATGCATCCATTCCCCACAACTATAATGTGGGGAAGCACAGGAAGATAGTAAGCTTATACCAAGCCAGACCATTGGTCTGTCTACCTCAGCATTGTCTCCACTGACTGGCAGTAGCTCTCCAGTGTTTCAGACAAGAGTCTTTCAGTCTCACAGTCCCACCTGGAAATGCCAGAGATTGAACCTGGGACTTTTTGCATGCAAAGCATGTGCTCCACCATTAACATGTATGTAGGTACAGTTCTGCAACCTCTCTGTTTTGATTGCACTTGTTTGTTTGTTTGTTTATACTATTTTAATCATTTAACCATTATTTATTAATTTATTAATTAGGATAAAGGAAATTTTTTATAAACTAATTTGGAGAGTAAGATTACTCTCCAGTAAGATTAAACAGAATAGATAATAATTGTTCTGCATTTTGTTGGAGAGGGTGTCAGGAAAAAGGGACATATGCTCATATGTGGTGGAGTTGTAAAAATGTTTTGGCGAGAGGTTTTTACAGAAATATCGAAAATTATTGGTATCAATTTACAGGTCTATCCAAAATTAGCATTGTTATCAATAACAGAGAAGCTTATTTGCGACCAAAATATGAAGGAGTTAATTGTAAACTTGTTAACTGCAGCCAGGCTAATGATAGCAAGAAAATGGAAAGTACAACATGTTTTCGCAATAACAGACTGGTATAAGGAAGTCTGGGACATAGCCCTAAACGATAAACTAACTAGTAGTATCAAATGCAAAAAAGGATTGCTAAAGAAGAACAATTTTATGGATATATGGAATCAATTACTAGACTACGTATTACTAAAGGGGAAGGGGAGCATGCCTTGTCAGGATATGTTATATTTTTGGAATTTGGAATTCATTTGATCAAGAGGACAGAAGTATATTAATTGGTCCCTTAGAGGGTGGGGGGTGCACTTTATGATTTATTGTATTTTGGTTAGGTTATATTTTTGTGATATTAATGTATTTTGTTATATTTTGTTATATTTTGTTTTGAAAAGTAAATAAAATATTTTTTAAAAATTAACCATTATTTATTTACAGCTGTTTCTGTAAAAAATACTCAACGTGGCATTAAAAAAACAAAAAACAATGAACAATAAAAGCTGTGGAATAATAAATAACATTAACATGTATATGTTGACCACATCCAGGTTCCACGTCACACATTAAATCATCATGTACACAGTATGAGGTATGTATGAGGGGATGAGCCTGCTGCCTCATGTATAAGAGACCAGTGTAAGAAACTTTACACGACTACACGACCAGCGTGTGACTGAAATATAGTCTATTACACTCAACATTATGCCCAACCCTAAATTCCAGGAGAGTCTTTGTCATGCAAGAGCAGTTGCCTATTGACAAACAAAGTGAGTGCTGTGTATACTTCTTCTTTTTAAGATATTGCCTAAACCTGATCACATAGTTATACTTTTCTTTAATTGATGAGAAAATGCTTCACTGTTCATGAAACTGAGTAGAACAATCCCCCATGTGAAGTCACTTTGAGACTCATCTGACCACAATATCCTATAGTTCGTTAATTTTAAGTTGGATGTGCTTTCCCCATAAATGTATATAATATGTGTTGTTAGTGTATCCCTTTTGGCGGAAAGGGAGTATTTTAGGGGGGGAAAGAAGTCTTGTGCTAAATTAAACTGGTTGAGAATGTTGAGAATGTTACCTAGCATTACTGACAGGCATCTAGACTGATCAAGCCCCACATGAGCCCCACCAAACAGCATCTAATTGCAAAGATTAATGCACACCAAGGCGCACAATCTGCTTTCCTATGGATTTGGGGAGAAAGAACACATTTCAGCATTCCAGCTATGGTTCCCTTGGCAACATACATAACAACAACCCAATAAAACTCTGGGTTCCTGTTTGTTTAACCCTCCAGGACATTGTCTGAACAGAATGCTTCCCTAAGGAAATATTTCAGGCAGGCAGCTATACACTTAAAACTCAGGAGTTTGGGAGGGGCTATTCTTTTAAAATTTTGGTTTGTGTAAAGGAATTCCAACTGCATAGCACTATGACAGATTAATGCAGAGGTTTAGTATTATTTCATTCTGAAGTTATGTCAAAGACAAATCTTAACTAGTAACCTTATGGCTCTCTTGCGAACTATGTGCAACTCCAGACAGAAATTTTCTTTCCATTTTCATTCTTGGGCACTGAAGCACTCAACCTAGAGCATGGGAAATGTCCTGAGAAAACACACGTTCCTTCTTCACAAGCATGTTGACTGCAGCCGATCAGACCACACAGTACATGCTGGACCTATGTAGTCTCTGTCAGCCATGTGAGTGGCAAGTATAATCCGAAGTACCATGCACATCTGGACTACATGCACTGAAATGCACATGCAATTCCAGATGTCCGTGTGGTTAAGGAAGTTATATGCCCAGTAACAATCACATGATGATGATGATGATGATGATGATGATGATGATGTTGATGATGTTGATGTGCTGCTCAATAATGTACCACACTGGCACGAAGATTTGCCTTTATGTTTTATGAGAGCTAGGTTCTGGCCAATTGCCAAGAATCAGCCTCCACTCTCACATCCTCTTCATCTGATGACTGTGGGGGAAAGCCTACCTGTCCATTGCATCAATTGTCAAGCTCCCCCCCCACACACACACTCCATAACCTTCTAAAAACATAGCTAGGGCAGAATAACAAAAGGTAAGGGGGGCAGGCTTACTGTGATTTGAAAATTCTTGCCGTTCCCAGCCACTATTGGCAGGTGCGCACAGAATGATGTGCACTTGCTACCAGACAATGAATTGAGATAATGGTCCCCAAATATAAGCTACCCTAACTATGGGTTACCAGCATGCACAGGACTCTTCCAGCATGCATGATGTGGGGCTGGAGGTCACTTTGCGCCTAAGGGTTTATTTATTTAATAGATTTAATAGCCCACCCTTTAGGATGCCTACCCTCATCGGGCAGTTTAAAATAACCAATACCAATTAAAACACCAAAACAAATATAGAATATATAACTATATAGCATATACTATAATATCAACAGATTAAGTATCCTACGCTCATCCAGAAGCTGACCAGAATAAAAACATCTTTAGGGTTCTCCAAAAAACAATAGAGAGGGTGGTACTCCTTGTATCAGGTAAAACATGAGGTAAAAAATCACTACCCTCTGGACCCTGCTCTCCAAGTAGGATGGAAGCCACTGCAAAACAGTCCCCCCAAAGTCCCAGAGAGAAGATCCAGTAGGATATGATGTTTGATGGTATTGAAAGGTGCTGAGAGATCCATGAGAATCAACAGGGTTCCACTCCTCCCTCCATTCCCTCCCTGGTGCAAGGCATCCATCAACATGACCGAGGCCATTTCTGTCCTATACATAGGTTGGAAGCCAGATTGGAATGGGTTTAAATAGTCAAGGCAGTTTACAAAAAACAAAAACAAAACACAATACAGAAACCACAATAAATTCCATACATTAAAACCAAGAACATGAGTCTTTTTCAGTCAGTCTTACCTGGAGATGCTAGGAATTGAACCTGGAACTTTCTGCATGCAAAACATGTGCTCTACTCCATTGAACTATGATCCTTCCCTTTCCCGCCTAACTGCCTGTATTGCATACCAACCAATTCTGTTTCTGAAAGTGGTATGATACATAGCAGTTGACCAATGTTGAATGCAGTAGGCAGAGAGGTTCATATGGGGGAGGTGGTTGCTCAAATATCCTGGCCCCAAACTATTTAGAGTTTTATAGGTGCCAGCGCTTGGAGAACAGACCTTCAATTAACCTTTTCAGCCCATCCCCTTCCTTGGCTTACATGTTGAATGCCTTGTCCTTGCAGTCACAGTTGCAGGAATGGAGTTAAGGTTCTTGGTGGAAGTTTGTTTCTGAAGTCTGGAGGCAACTTACTGTACTTGGAGATGTATTCCAAGAAGACAAATATTATTCATCCTCCCTTCATTACTTCCCCCACCCCAGCTGTTGCATGTTTGTCATTTGTACATGGCACTCACTTTATGGGAAGTGACTCATCACCGAAGTTCTGACTTGTGTGCTCCCAGTTCTCTAGACATAGTGGCAGAATGATGTAGACTCATATCCCACAACTCATATAAGAGCCATGTTCCCTAGCTGAACCTTTAATAGAGGTGTGATGTGATGGTTGCAGAGCTGGTCAGAATTCTATCTTCTGTCATGGCTGTAGTGGCGGAGAAGGAGGAGGTGACTAGGTGAGTAGGCAGTCATCTGGGGCTTTCTGTTGACTGGCTCCAGTAGGAATGTCTAAGATATGCCTCCTCCTCTTTTTGTAGTGCTATCCACTTCTGGTGCTATTGACTTGGGGTGCTATTGACCTCTGGGCAAGCATAGGATTATGATGAAGTTTTGTTCCTCACCTCCCTCCCTGCACCTCTGGTGCCTTGCCCGCCTTGCCTTGCTAGTATCCTGCCAGCATATGGGTTCTTCTGGCAATAGCTTTCCAATGGTTCCATATTGCAAGACTGGTATAACAAAAAAAAATATTGCTAGTGTATTTCTGCTGTACAGGCATAGGGGGACTTGTCTTGACCAAACAAGCATAACTCATGTATGGATCTCACTCTCTTTCTCTGCTTATTTACATTGTTGGGTTTTATACTCTGTAATCGTGGAATAGTACACTGTATCTTTAAGACTTGTTGAGTATGTGTCATTGATGTTAATGAGAACGGGCTGCGACTGGTTAAGTTAGTTAGCTGGCAGAGGAGAAGCCTGCTCCAGAGATGGATGCTGCCCTGCAGCATAGTAAAAAGGTTGTCATTGCAAGTTAATAAATAATGTTGTTTTCCTTAAAGATCAGACGTCTGGTTTATTAACAGAGAAAATAGCACTGTAACAACCAAATTATGATGATAAGCAGCTATTTCAATGATGCTACTAGTTCAGTGACTGGCTATGGCCCTCCTGTTTCCCCTGCACTTCCGGATTAGTGCTCCTGCAAAACTGAACTGGGTCCATGAACAGTTCCTGTACAAACATCCTAAGGGCACAATCTTATGCATGTTTAGACAGAAAAACACTCCTACAACTCCCAGCATTCCCCAGCCAGCAATGTTGGGATTTGTAGGACTTTTTTCTGTCTAAACATACATAGGATTGTACCCTAAGGGTGCAATCCAATGGGGATGCCTCCGAACTCGGAGGATTATGTGCATCCTGTGCAGGGTGGGAGGAGTATGGAGGCGATCTTCACCTCTGCACTCCTCCTGCCCTGCAAGTCAGTTAGATGGCCAATTTTGGCCATCTAGCTGCAATGCTTGGGACGGGAAGGGAAGGAGGCTGGCACACTGCCAGGATATGTCACATCCTGGCGGCAATGGTCTCCTCCCCTCCCCACCCTCAAAATGCCCCCTTTACCTCTTGTTTGCGGTCACTCTTAGGACCTCAGAGAAGCAGCCAGCATAGTTCATTCCACGTTGGCTGCAAGTGGTTGGGGAGGGCGATTTGAGCATGTTTTCCCAGCACCATGGTCATAACTCTTTTCTGACCTCAGATCTGGGAATCCAAAGAATCGTATGGCCCCCTAGATGCTGTCTAGGGGCCATAGGATTGCTCTGTAAGAGACTCAACCATGCTGTAATGTTTGGAAGCCTACTCCATGTTTTCCTAGAAGTTCTAGCATACTAGAATCAAAAGAAGTTCCCACTCAGGTCTTATTCACAACTCCAGCTCACTCTCTCTACACAAGCTAGACCTGGTCAAGTAGCCATGAAAGATTCTGATAGGTCCCAAGTTAAAAACCCATGTGGTACTAAAGTTGTTTTAATAAACCCATACTCTCTGCTTAGACCACTTCTCTGCATCTTCCTGGGTCCTGGAAGAATACTACAGTCATCACTTGAGCCCTGCTGAGTATGAAAAGAAAATGCCCATTTGGAATGGGAATACATTGAAATGCGAGACGAACAAGCCAGCACTTAATAGATCCTCTATGTGGAGGAGACAAATAGCAATCACGTCTAATAATAACACACTTGATTTCAAGTGATCTATCTGTTACACAAATTGTTCATGCTTTCAAATGCTGTTATGCTAATAAGCTACGAATATATGAAAGCACGGCTGGACTTGGGCTTTTATACACCACTGTTACTTTGCCAGGATGTTCAAATCTTTTAAAATCCAAAATATGGCCTAAGCCCACATTTTCTGCTGCTTTCTGTAGGGACACATAGGCATTACAGAAAGGTTTTCATCACCATTGCATAAGGCAGAGAGCAGGGCTGCCTTCACTGGCCCCACCCACCCACCCACCCCTGCTGCTACGCCCCTGCCTGGACCTAACCCCCATCGTCCACACGTCAGGGAGCCTGGCCCACATGTAGGCTTACCGCATGATTTAGATCAGCGGTAAGGCATCTTGACCCCCACCAAGGTGCCCTACCTTTCCCCCTTTAAAAAAAAAAAAAGTACATTATTTTCTTACCGGCAGCTGGGATTGCTGTAAAATTGGTTTCTCTTGGTGCTGAAAACTGTGGGTTCCAAGGAATTGTTTAATGCGTTGGGGCTCATGCCTCACCACCTCTGCCTTCTACTCAGTCTTTTGGGCAGGTTCCTTGTCCTTTGCCCATGGTGGCCATTGTGTGGCAGTGCCCAGGACAGTGTCCTCAAATTGCCAGATGTGCCCATCGCCCCAGAAGGTTACCTATTCCTGATTCAGAACCTTGCACAATCATGGCTCTCAATCATGTGGGAAGCCCTATGGACGGAGAGCAGACTCCCCCTGCCAGGCCTTCCTGGCCAGCACCTGGACTGTGGTGGGCATAGGCTGATGGGGGGAACAGCAGAGGAGATGGGGCCAGCTAGTGTATGACTGGCGTGTGAGCTACTAACACCCAAACAGGACAATCCTATATCTTTGATTTCAAGAAGAGTGGAAGAAGACCAGTTCTTTGCCTTCAAAGCCTTAGATACTTCTTTCTTTTTTAAGCATGAAAAGTTTTTTGATTGGCGGCTCTCCCTGCTTACTTCAGCAAGATCCTTTCCTCTGCTGCTGCAGTAGCAGCGGCAGCATCTTTGCATGCATAAAAGCACAGACACGAGTATGCTCTAGTCTTCAAATGTTTTGGTGATTATGTAGCATCCCTGCCAGTGTGTGGTTGCTAGGGGGATTCTTGTTCCCTGAGCCACTCCCCGTTCTAAGATTTAATTAGCATCTCTCCACCTGTGCTTGCTGGCAGCAGGGAAACAAGGGGGATTTTCTCTGACCTTGCTGTTTGTGAACAAAAAGGTAGTGGAATTAATTATAGGGATGAGTGAATCTGTCAAGCTCGATTTTGCTTGGGTTCTCATGTTTTCACTGCTTGATTCATCCCATCCCATCTCTGCACTGGATTGCAATTTTATTTTTTTTTAGTCCACACGAAAATGTAGACTAAATATTTTTATGCACATTTTTTCAAAACATACACATTTTTGTACACATTTTTTCAAACATATGCGTTTCTGTGCACGCTTTTTTTCAAATGTATACATTTTTCCAATGCATAAAGCATTTTTTGTGTGAATTCTCCCAAACAGATGCATTTTTATGTGCACTGTTTCAAATTTCCACATTTTGGGGGGCTTCTTCAAATGTATACATTTTTGTACGCATTTTTTTTCTTTGTAGGGTGCATGAACTGCATTGCAAACTTCAGAAAAGTAGGAATTTCACCAGCTAACTGTGTTTGAGTTCCTGTTTAGGTTCAGGAAGTGCAAAGGTTTGGTACGTTTGCATTGAAATATAAATTGAATGAATTTCTCACCCATCCCTTCTGGAATGCCCTTCATGACATGACAAGTGGAAGGGAAAGTTTTGTTCCCTCTAGCAAAAAAACAACAACAGATTCCAGATTCTTTAATAGTTTGAAGTAATTGACTTGTGGTTCTGCCCTAATGCTTCTGAGTAGGACCAAGTATTGGATCTTAGGTGGTACTTGGTCTGGCAGAAGATGCAATACAGAGCTAGAGATTCACTCTGCTCTTCCAGTGTTCCTGTTCATGGGTACAGAGCCTACACACAAAAATGGTGGAAACACACAGAGTCCGTGCAGTCACTGCATGCTGTCTGAATGTCGGCATTAGGTTCTTCTGTCAGTTGTTTCCAGTCAGGATCTGGTGATAAGTAAAGCCTGAGGGAAGACCTTGAAGAGGAATACCTCATGAAGCAAATCCTATTGGATGGGGAGTTCTCTACAGAAATCCATTCACAGACAGCCCTGCACAGAAGTGATGAGAAGGATTTGGGCAAGCCTCAGGCCTAACTAGTGGGCAGATTTTGGTAGCAGCATTCTCTAATGCTAGGCTCAAGGTGGGGAATCCAGTGGCATGGCTCAGGTGCCGCCTTGCTTTTTTAATTTATTTTAGGCATTTTTTATATCACCCGTAATAAAATAAAAATGTTCAGGGCAGTTTATAGAACAACAACAACATTCCAAGGCAGAAGGAAATGGGAAGCATGGACACGCCATCAGCCCTACAGAAAGATCAGCTTCATTGAGCTCTTCCGTCAGCTGTCACCACCACCAGCCTTTCCAGCAGGCTGAAGCAGAGAGGGCTGAGATGGGAAGCAGGGCCATTCCGTCAGCCCTGCTGAAAGACCAGCTCCATTGGGATTCTCCTTTTCATGGACTGTTTTTCAGCTGGTTAGTATAAGAACTACTATTTAACTTTACGAATTGGTGCCTGAGTTTGTGTTTTTCCTTTTCCCTCCACGTTCCCTTTTTCTTTTGTATTGTGCCTTTCAGATTGCAGAACTGCATGCAAGGACTTTCTTGTTTTCACCGATTAAAGGAAAGCCATGCTGGGAGCCTTTTTGGCTAAAGAGTGAGGTAAAAGCAAACAAGTAAAGGTACATACAATTAAAATATAAATAATACAAATCCAACCATCCTAAGAACACAAGGAACTAAAAGAGAAAATGTTGACAGATTTCAGTTTTTCCCTTTATTTCAGCCAGTCCTCCAGTAGTTTCAGAATAGAATCCCAGAGAAATACAAATAATATACACCTCCCATGTTTTGTTCCCAACAGAATGTGATATGAAATACAAAGTAATAGGTAGATGTTATCTAAAATGATTGCAAAAAAGGCATCCATAAGAACATTAATATTAATAATAAGCAAACAGCTTATTCTCACCCTTCCAATTCTATTGCACATGCAGAGGAATTGTGGAGGGGAATGTCTGCTACTAACCTAGATTCAAACTTCCAGATCACTGCACAAGTGCTACCTTTACAAACATCTGATAATAATGTGATGTGTAGGAGGACTCAGCAGTGGAACCTTAAAAAGCCATTGAGAGGAAATGCTCAACAGTACCTATTTGTTATATCCATTACATATTAGACAGTGGGAGTGAAAGACCTGGGCAGCTATTTGATGGCTACAGTTTAGCATTGAGTGTGAGCCGATACTTCTCACATTCATATAAAGCAACCTTTACAGGGAAGTCAATTTTAAAGTTTAAATGCCTGGCAACATGATCCAATGTAGCTGTCCGTAACCCTCCAAGCTCAGAGGATTATGGGCAGCCTATCAAAGGCGGAAGGGGTGTGGAGGCAAAGGTCGGCTCCATATTTCTTCCGCCCTGCAAAAGACTTACGGTAGATGGCCAATTTCAACCATCTAAGTCTTCTGGCCTGGCGGATGAGGACGACGGGGTGAGATGCTGCCAGGATACATCGTAACGCAACAGAGCCTCATTCCTCCCCTCCCCGCCCCACTCACAAACCTCCAGCTTCGAGGTTGGTCTTCCAACCTCAGAGCCATAGCTGGTGCAGAAAGAACTGCGCTGTCTGTGAGGGCAGAGAGGGGCGCTCCAAGGTCAGAATGCCAGCTCCAACCTTGGAGCGCGTTTCCAAGGTTGGAGTTGGGACCTGGACCTCTCCTATGGCTGGCTAGACAATGTCTAGCAGCCATAGGGTTGCGCCCTAACAGAATAAGTAAGACTTTCCAGGTGAGGGTTGGGAGTACAAGTTCATTAACTGTCCAGGGAGGCAGCAGGAACACGCCCTCATTGGACCATTTCCACCTTAATGACAACCATTTTAGCCACCATCCCCATTAGCTTTCACTTGTATCAATAATATCTCAAAAAGGCACCAATATTTAACTAAGTTTTGGTATATGCAAATATAATTAAATATAATCTATAATTGATTAATCAATCAAAAGGCATATTAATAGTCCATTGCAGTTATTTACAGGTGCAGCGCAATCTTGTACATGTTTACTCAGAAGCCAGTCCCACTGTGTTCAGTTGCATTTATTCCCAGGAAAGTGTGCATAGAATTGCAGCCATGTGGTACAATTCTATGCATGTTTACTCAGAAGTAAGTCTTATTGAGTTAAATAGATCTTACTTCCAACTAAGTGAACAAATTAGGACTGCAGCCTTAATCTAATAATTCATATATTAGGGTGCAGTCCTATAGGGTGTCTGCCTGCCAGTGGGAGGCTTCCGAGATTCCGATGCTGCCAGCAGGGCAGAAGGAGCAACAGAGGTGACTTTTGCTTCTTTGTTCTGTTTTTCATTTTTCCTCTAGAGAGGCCTCTCAGCCAGCCCGCCTAGAGAAGTCGAGCCGCTGGGGGTGGGGGCAGGGCTGGAGAGGCCATAGGATTTTGCAGGACACCAACCTCTCCTCTCCCTGCCCACCCAGTCCCGAACACCCCTCTACAAGGTCATCCAAGACTGCTTTTGCAACCTCAGAAAGCATGCGCCACTGTTCTTTCTGTGGCAGCTTCGAGGGGGCAGGGAGAGGGATCGGATCTTGCAGTCCACCTCACGAAGGCTTCAGGAGGGAGGGAGAATCTGAGAAACCCTTTGTCTCTGGGACTCTCTACCAGAGACCATAAGGATGGTGTCCTTACTCGGTTAAGATGCAGGTAGCCAATGAATTGAAATTATTTTATCAGCTGAGGGCCAAGAAAGGAGTAATTTCCAGTTTCTATTGCTAATTAAAATAATTCAGTCAAGATTTCTGATCTATACAATAAATGAATAAATCCCCAATTTTCTTGCTTAACATGAAATGGTAAAACAGATAAAAAGTGGACCTCTTTCAAAGCCCTTTATCATTGGTAGGCCTGTGGCTTACGCTGGCTCAGCTTGTCTGAATGTGGAAAGCTAAGCAGGGTCAGGCCTGGTTGTTACTTGGATGGGAGACCCCTCCTCTAGTTTCCTGCATTGAGCAGGGGGTTGGACTCCATAGCCTTGTAGGCTCCTTCCAACTCTATAATCTATGAAATTCTCTACATCATTGGCAAAGTGAGTGCATACAGAACTATAAAATTCCAGGAGAGAGGAGCCTGCTGTTTTAAGAGGAAGTGCAGAGATGCAAAATAGTATGAGACAAATAAAAAAAAATGCTGCTGAAATTTAAAATCATTACAGAGAGGAAATTATGAGTGCCATTATGTCATCATCAGCAATGTTCAAGGAGGCAAATGCATTAATGCTGATCAAAATCAATGGTTTGTGTTAAGAGACTGCACTTATCAACCTCTGCTCCTGGAAATACGCCAGCAGAAATGACAATATTCAGAAAAAGATTTTATGTGTATATATTTTCTAAACAGGTAGGTGAGTAAAGGGCAAAGTTGGAGCCTAGCAGACCCAGGTCCTACCCTGTTCTTCTATATCAAGAAGTCTTCAACATGCACAGTTGGGGAGTGCATATTACATGCAAGGAACGCCCTCCATCTCATAGGACAGAATGAGATGAGCCAGTTCATATACATGGAATTTTGTTTGCCCAACAGAACCCCTCTGTGAACATCATATCTGCTGAATCACAGCAGTAATCATAATTATTAAAATTAAGTATTGGGAATTTCATCCAATTTAATGCACCTGTGATTCAGATGTCCTTGAGGGAGGACCATATATGTTTCAGTATCTTGGTGGAGAAAAGCTTGTGACCCTTAATAAAGTCAACACTCAGGCACCATTATTTAGAAGAGGTAAGTACAGTCATCCTTAAGCCATATCATATCACTGTCATCAACCACTTACCTATCAAATCCTGTCACTATGTGGAAGAGGATAAGAATGCTAATAATTTTGTTTTCCACAAATGTGAAACTCACAGTGGACAGAATATGATACACAAAGTGCATTCATTTCCAGTATTGGGTCTTTTATCTACAGATTTCAGAATCTATAGAGTGGTGTAAAAGTGACAGCAGTAATACCTTCCAAAAACCTGAGTAGGTCAAAGAAAAGATTTGGACCTTTTCTTTATTCTTTACACATGCGCGTGCGCACACACACACACACACACACACCATCCCTGCATACCCCATCTCCATGCTTTGGAGAACTAGGTAATTACTTCTTCCCAAAGTTGTACCTGATGTCAATGTGATGTAATAACTATAAAATGGTTCAGATGGATTGTGCATCTCATCTTGCATGACTGCCTTCCTGCATTTTGTTGGGATATTCAGATCTTCATGATATGGCACAAATACACACATCCGAAATGCTGCCCTGTGTCCCAGGGCAAGGGAAGGAGAAAAGGGAAAGCTGCATAAGGATTTGGGGGAAGGCAGCAGCTTACTATAAGAATTGTAATAAGAGAAAGAGGGTGCATATAAAGGGGAAATTGTAGCAAGACTCTGGTTCCCTTCTGCAAATCTCTTGCACTTGGAGGACCAAGTTGAGTTCCTTCCCTCCTTCCTTCTTCCTATCATTAATTTTCTGTACAACGTTAACACATGGACCAGAAAGACCAAAGGATTGAGTTTGGCCAAACCTTAAGGAAAGGAGTCCCTCTCCCCCACTGTGAAGCCCTCAGGAAGGGAGGTTTTGGAGGGACTGGAAAGAGGCAGCTCCTACTGGCCTCATGATATGAAGCTTGTGGTCTGTAACAGCCCAAAGTCCATGAGGCATAGGATTTAGGTCTTGTAATCTTGCAAGAATTTGGGTGAAAGGTGGGAAACTGGGCCTATAAAAGATTGGTTCTCACGTTTGCTGGGCATCAGTTGGGGCCCGGAAGCAGTTCTGGAGGAGCAGCCAAAGGGGTGGAGTGGAGGTCAAGTGTCTGGGGGGAGACCCTGGTGATCCTCTACTACGGATGGATGAATCTGTCAGTTTTGCTTTGTCCCACATTCAATTTTTTTTTAAAAAAAAATAATAATCTCAAATTATTTCAATCCCAGATATGAAGATATTTCCAAAGTGGTGTTCACACCCATGTCCACTGGCCAAATTTGATAGGTACATGCCTTCCATATAGCTCTTAAAGACGATGGACCTGTCAGGAAAAAGAGGTGGGAACCTAAATTCATCCCCACATAGTTCAACACACACTCAAACCAACCCAAACTGTTTGTATCAACCCCAAAATAGAATTCTCAGCCATCTCTACGTCTCTGAATCTTCTGGAGTGTGGTGTTCCTTTTGCTATGGGGTAGAGCCTTGATGATGTTCTGGGGAAATTTCTCAATCTCATACTTTAATTGGGAGCCATGGAAGCAGAGGCAGGCTTCATTGCAGCTCTGGTGGATAGCATTTGTGCCTATGGGAGTACCAGACAAAGGGGTTTCTGTTATCCTGATAACCCACTTTAAGTAGGACATGGGAAGTCATGCTTCAGTTCTTACTAGTTCTTTCTGTTGTAGAGGGACAAATGACAGTCAGCCAGCCGAACACCCATGGGAATGGGCAGTTCCATTTGGCTGCTGTTCAGGTTGGTGAAGGTGGCCTTCAGCCAGCAAACTTTTTGATGGCTTATATGGGAATGCACTTCACACTTGCCTCTCCATGCAAGAAGAATGGAATACCACTCATTGTGTGTTGCTCAAACCTGAGTTTTGTGGTACCCAGAGGATGATGCAGCTAGGGATTCCTGGGGATTCTCTCATGTCCTGGCATCAGGAAGACACCCACAGGGAATTGCAGCACTTTGGGGACCTTTGAGTGAACAATTTGCTCAATGAGCAACTTGCTGCCATGTTTGTGGGGCTGTACTGAGGATAAGGATGGGTAAGAATTTCATTTCAGTTTGGTTTTGATCAGTGCTTTTTTTCTGGAGAAAAAGGTACCGGAACTCTTGGATTACATTTCCTCAGGAGTAGATGGCGATTAAATTGTAATGCAATTAATAGAAGAAAAGGTACTGGAACTCAGTTCCGGTGAGTTCCACCAGAAAAAAAGCCCTGGTTTTGATAAGAATTTTCCAGAATTCACAGAATCCTCCATATTGTGGAAAAAAGGAACTTGTGATGAAGAGGAAGAGGAAGAAATCAAAATTGACAGATTTGTTTATCCAAGGCTTTTGGTGTTTGGTACTTAAAAGACTGGGCTTGAATCTCTGTGTACTCAGCTATGTTAGTACTTAATTAGGGTTACCACTTCTTTTTTTCTGACAGGCTCCTCATCTTTTTAACAGCTATATGGCAGGCAGGTACATCATGGTCTTCTCCATGCTGGGAATAGCTGTACCTATTGATGTTGGCCAGTTAGATGGGTGAAAATTTTGTTTCAGTTCTTTTTTAATAAGAATTTATCCACATTCACAAAATTCTTCATATTTGGAAGAGAAAGAACTTGCAATTTTAAAAGGTAGGATGCTGGAGACAGTGAAACTGACAGCTGTGTCCATCCCTAACTGAGATGTCTCACCCCTCCCAGGCTCTGCCTCATCTCTGAGAAGTGAAAGGTCTTCTTGAAGCAGCAGTTCTCTGGCCTGGAGCCTAGTCCTCCTCCTCCTCCTCCTCCTCTGATATGTCTCTCCTTGCTTGTTGCTTGTACTGATGCTCAGGCATGGGGGTGCATGAAGTCTGAGGTAGCAGAGGAAGATCCTTGGAAGATCTCTGGCACAAGAGGCACCTGGCCAATCCCTGTGTATCTGATGCTGCTGGAAGTGATCTGATTGGCTCCCCTTCATGTGGGTCAGTGTTGTGAGAGATAAAACAAAAGAGGTATTTTGAGAGTGATTAAAAAAACATTTTCAGATTTAAACAGAAAACAGTACGGAATAGAATTACTGTATGGCTAAAAACATGCAAAAACTGACATTTCATTTACTTATTTCTGACATGGACTGAAAATAGACAGATTCACCTATCTTTAAAGCAGCTGGCTATTCATGCTAGTCTATCTGTGCAGCTTTGGTAAGGTACTTAGATCTATCCACGCCACACTAGTCCTAGGTTAATGTGTTCCTTTAATAACGTTTTGGCTTCCTTATTCAGCAATCATTGCTATCTGCTTCTCTCCCCCCCCCTTCCCCATTACCCCAATTAATTTATAAATTCATTACAAAGGAACAATTTCATTTTAGGATGTGTACATTGATGTTGGAGGGAGACAAAATGCGAAGGTAGAGAAATCTCCAGAGAACCTCTTTTATAAAATAGGGAGCCCTACGACATTCTCACTCACCTCCATCCCCAATTTCCCCATAGATATGCATGGATGTAGAAGAAATGAATAGGCATTGAGCAAGATACTCAAGACCACCCATCTTTCTTTGTGCAGTGCTTTGAGCCATTGTGTTTATTTTATAGTAAAACAGTGCCAAAACCCCTTGATGTGTTTGAGGAATGTATTTATCCCAGTTAGTTTTTTAGATGCCCTTTTAATCTGATAGCAATCTGATTATTTATGTTTTTCAAAAGGCACCCAGCATCCAAGAGCCTCTGGGCACATGTAGATAATTAAAACACTTTTAATTAATAATTAACACACTGCAGTTTGAAGCCCATTGCTTTATTATATAAAAACTAAACTGTAGTGATACTAGTAGTAGTAAATAAGATTATGAAGGCGTAATCCTTAACTGGAGCCATCACATTCCTGGCAAGGAGCTTTTGCAATTGCAAAACCTCCCAGCCAGAAAAGAGGCAGTGTTGGGTTAGTATCCAGTTCTTAGGCTGAGTTTTCCATGACCTGGCTCTACTCTAGTAGGGGGGGGGGGAGAGAACTGATTGGATCAGCACAATTTTGTGAATTACATTTTAGAATTAGAGGTGCTTCTGACATTTCTCCTCCGAACTTTTCCCTGGATATTGGAATTCTGAATTAGCTGATTATTTTTCCAGTGTTGAACAAGTGCAGTAGGAGTCCATGCTGGTTTCAATTTTTCTTTCCAAACATTGTACAAAGCACTTTGCATGCATGGTTTGATTGTAACAGCTTCACAGTTCCTTCAGTTCATTTGTGTCTCAAGCACCACCACCCATATTACTCAGGCACATTGATAATCACTGAAAAATGCAAGCTTTGTACAACAAGTTGTGACAGGGTTCTTTGCACAGTGTTTTACCAATGCTCAGGGACTCATGTGAAGATTAGTAAAACACTTCACAAATGGACTTCCCCCGGCCCCGCCTTCTGGGGTCGGGGAGAAGTTTGCACGTGGGGGAGTGATGGGGAGTCAGAGACACACCTGGCCATGCTGGCTGAGCCAATGGGCTGCAGCAGGGCGGGGAGATTGGGGCCTATTTTAAGACCCTGTCTCCCCGATTTTTGATTCGCTCAATTCGATCGTAGCTAAATTAGCATTTTGCAATCGTAGCATTTTGCAGGAAGTGAGGAATTAGGTAGCGGAACTTAGGGTTCTGGTGAGCATCCATTGGCACCTTTCAACAGTGACTGGCGGTTACCCAAGGCTTCCCTCGCTAATGTCTTGAGGCTTGGCAGGAGGGAGATTGGGGTACTACCTTTTCTCACCTACATTGGCTGCCTCGTGGCGCCAATGGGAGGCGACACTGGTAAGGCCCTCCAGCTCCACATGGAGTGCAACTGGATGGTGCTGGGGCATCCCGCCTCTGATTCGGTTAGGATGGCTTCGCTCAAATCTTGGTTTTCCCGGCCAATGGCCAGGAGTAGGTTAGTACCACACTTCGCCCTTCTCAGATCTTCAATTTATTTATTTAAATAAATATAAATAAATTCAATAAATGTGGCCCTGATTTTAAACCATATACACTTGTGTCTGACTCTTCATTATATCACCAATACATGCGCAATAGATTCCTACCAACAGTTGCATCACTTTTGATTTTTTTGCAGTGTTTTATCAATGTACATAGAGGAGAAAAAAGATGCAAAAGAAAGAAAGGGTTTCCTGTTATGAAGATATAAAAATGCTTTTAAACCAAGGGAAACAAAATTTTAAATTAAGCCAGTAAGATAGTGTTGTTGTTTTATCTTCAGACACCAAGTTCCATTTCTCATGAGAAGGTCTTACAATGGTTCTGTGAGCTAAATAGAGATGAGATTTTGTGAGAGCTATTTTAGACAGGGATGAATTCCCTCCATGGATATAATTTCCATTTAGGAAACTTCCTCTGCTCTCTCTGCACATGGTGGCGTTCCATATGGTAGACATAATGTGTTGTGATATGTATCACTTCACCAGCTGCAGCACATTGTTTACACGTGGAAGGGACAGAATGGCTGTAAACAGGTTTGTTGAGTCTTTCTGGGATCTCATGTTTTCGCATGGGAAACTAGACTGTGAGAACATTATGAGCTGGTCACATGGTTTGTATGTTCGGATGACGTGCTAACTTTTTTTCTGTCTGAAGCCATCTTAGAGAGAAGCTGGACTGCTTTCTCTCTTCTTCTTGTTCTTCTTGCTGGACTTTGTTACTGCAACAATGTAACGTCTTTGCTGAGGTGGAGTGAAGCTCAACTTACTCCACTGGATGTAATACTTGCTGTGCATTTATACTCTGCACATGAACTGTAACTAGGAAATGTATACTCTGTAGAACTTTACTTGCTAAGTGAATAAACAGGTAGAATTAGACCTGTGGTGTTACAGAGTGTTTCCTGACTCCATGGATTAATCTGCAACGGGGAAGCTGGAAGCAGTCTGACAACAGGGCAGACTGGACTGGTCAAACTGGCACAACACGCTGCACGCTGTGCGGGGGGAGGTGAGATCTGAAAGATCTGTGTGTGGAATTTCAGGCGTCTGCTAGCACACAGACAGGATTATAAATCTCCCACACTCTGCATACTCTCAAACACCAACATAATGTTAGAAATATCTGGCAATGCATTTATGTTCAGAAACTCCATTCCATCACCAGCTACTAGGATGGGGAGGAGAGCTTCATATGGGGCTGTAATATTTATACTGGATCTTATGGCTTTGGCAAATTCCCAAGGTATTTCCGTAACTGGGGTAGCTTCTAAGATCAGGTTCCTACAGGTTCTTAATGTCTGAATATGGTGGATAAACAGAATGGTGATAGAGCACCCTTAATTGATCTCAATTAATAGTAAGATTTTTCAGAAGTGCACAGAATACCATGCTGTTTTGTTTCTCGTTTAATGTATTATTTTATTTTATTTTTTTATATCTTTGGCTTCATCTTTATGCATAAATAGGAGAGAACTTGTCTGGAAAAACTGTCTATGGCTCTAGATTCTGAGATTTTTGTGATCCACATTGCATGCTAACTATGCAATCTGAAAATAAATTCCTCTCAAGGCAACATCTGCTCTGCCCGCAGAACGTCTGTGTGTTTATTCTTGAACTGAAAGAAAAGCAGAAGTGAACGGTCTTATTAGGAAAAGAATAAAAAGTTTCCAATTTGCTTTCCCCCCCCCCTTCCTTTTTGCACCAGTCTTTGGTTTATAGCTTTTGCCTTTAGGAAAAATGGTTCTCTTTCAAGCAGCTCATTAATTTGCTGGGTGTCATCCTGCAGCTAGTGTCTTTCTGATATTGGCCCCATCAGTTTCTGTCAATGTCCCAGTTCCCTAGATGTCAAAACATATCTTCATTCAAGTTTAGTTACCAGAATAATGTTGAGCAACTCTTCATGATTCTAAGATTCATTTTGCACAGTGAAATTTGCTTATCAGAATATGATTGTACTTTCTGAATATAATGAGTGATACAGAACCCCACATCTCATTAAGAGGCTAGGACTACATAACGGAAGGTTCATGGATCCATCTGGGGGACGGTGAAGGCGCTGCATTCTAGCATCTGCTCCTAGGGGGTTCTAGCTGTCTCTGCAAGGCTTTGGGGAGTGCTGGCAAAAAAATATGGCAGAATGATGATGGCTGTGCCCTTTTGTGAGACAAAGTACATGTCCATACACTGTTGTGTAAGGGTGCTCAAGAATTAATAGGAAGGAATGTGACACACTGTTGCAATAGCAACCAATTGATGACTCCCACCCATTTTGAATTTTTATGGCTCACCATTCCACCTGAAAGGCATTAGTTCATCAAGGAACAATTTTGTATTTCTGTACACTTCCTTTTAAAAATATGATAATCCCCCACCCTCTGTTGTGATGGCTGGGTTCGGAAGACCTACGTAGGTTCATGTGATGGGCTTGCTGACTTGCTTTTCTCCAACAGCTAATTCCTATGCTCTTGCAGGGCCCACTGGTTCTGATGTTTGACCTGTGGGCCACCATTTTACATTCCCCACAAATGGTCTGGAGAAATGCTACATCAAGCTCTCCAGGGCACTGTGAGGAATTTAACATGGTGGATCATAGCTGCCTGCCTCGGCCATCAGGGTGCACTGGAATAGAAGGGGCCTCATGGGGGACACTTAGTTGAGGGCCCCCTCAAATATGAAACCAGCACAAATTGCTTTTTCTATTCAGGTTTCTGTCTTCCACCTTCAAATGCTACTAACCTAATAGCAGCACACTGTAACATGTTGGAAACACAGACATTTAAAACATTCCAAAATTATTTGGGTATCACTGTTAGAAGCTATGTTTAAGCACAATTCTTTATCCCCTAAACAAGGAAACAATTCTGCAGTAAATCTACTCACATACAAAACAACACACCCTTGTCTGACCACATTCCTCCCATTTGATTTTTTAAAAACCCACTAACAACAGGAACTTGATCTTCACATAATACAGGAAATGTGCAATCGCTATAACTCTGACCATCCTAAAATGCAAGCTGTGAATAGCTCTCATGAAGCTCAGGAAATTTTATGGGCACCAGCTGCGTAATCCTTCTTTTAATTGATTTTATATATTACAGAAACATACAGTATTCATATACAATTTCAGATATCCTTATGCTTTTGCATTATTACAAAGTTACATTATTTACAAAGTTTGCATTACTATGAATAAAATCATGGCCAGAGCACTGATTCATGCAACCAATCTGGATAAATTGAATGCACATAGAGTACAGGTACTAGATCACAGTGGCAAGCCCTGCTCCATCATATATTCATTCCATTGGTTTTGTAAACAGATATATATGCATTTTATCAGTAGGTTTTTCTGAGCAATTGTCTTATTTTATTTAAAAATGTATATTCTACTTTTATTAAAATATAACTCAAAGTGGCTTATATCAAGCATTTAAAACAATAACATATCAAAATAGAAACAAGATCACAAAGAAAATTGCATGGAAGCAACCCCACCCCCACCCCAACTATATCAGATTGCAGCAGGAACACATAAAACCAAACAAAAACACACACGCAGTAGAACAAAAAGTAAACTACGCAGAGAACAGGAGAAATCAAATAAATTAATTTGAAAGGCCTTCTTGATGAGCTAGGTTTTAACCTTTTATCTGAAGGACCAAACTGCTGGGGCCTGGTGAATTTCCCTAAAGAGAGTTTTCCCTAAGGTTGGTGCCACAACTAAAAAAGTCCTGCTTCTAGTAGACAGACGCCTGCCAAAAATCAGTAAGGGAGGTACATGGAGAAGGGCCTCAGATGCTGAATGGAGGACATGGGGATACATTTAGCAGTCAGTCCTTAAGGTACCCATGTCATCTGGGATATGTACAGAGAGTACATATGTAAAGTTTGTGTGCATGTATGATCTGTTCATGTGACCAAATGAATACATAGGGATTAGAGGTGGGGCTTCCTGCCACAATCCCACTCCACCCTATATGTGTGTGTTCACTCTATCTAGACTGGTTGCATGAGGACTGCTTAAGGGTCTTCAGTATATATAATATGCCCACTGTATCTATATCTATACTGTTCCAATGATTTATGAAAGGTAAACATTAACAAACATAATCATTTTTGGTCTCTCTTCTTTCACTGTTGCATACCTTGTCAGTTTGGCCACTCTGACACAGTCAAATTGTGTTCCCATTCAGTGACACTGACATTTTAATTTATCCTCTAATATTTTACATATAGGATTCTGGCAGCAGTAATCAGAGTTGGTGTCAAAGGTAGGCGTGGTTGAGCGCCGGCCAAGGGCCCACACCCCAGCTGGGTCCCACTGACAAAAGCCTCCTGGAGTTGTGCCTCCTCTTCAACCTGCGTTCTCACTTGCCTCTTGCTCTGGCCCAGACAATGGTGGTGGTAAGAAGGAGGCTCAGTAGATGCCACTGCTGACTTGCTCACTGCCGTAGGGATGTACCCGCTTGCCTCGTGGCGGGCGTAGCGGGCCGACATTGGCCCCGCTCACGCCTGCCAGAGACTCGCAGGGCCTTACTGGGTCCGGGGCTCCCTCGGCATGCGGCCTCGAGCCCGCCATGCCAGCCGCGCTGGTCCTGTCCCGTCACTTCTGGCCAGCCCTGTTGCCCTGGTTTCTCCACAAAATACACAGCGCGGGGGTCCAGCGCACCGGCGCAGGGTCCCGTCCTGTCACTTCTGGCCAGCCGAAAGTGACGTGACGGGACCAGCGCAGTCGGCTCGAGCGGTGCAGAGAACTGCTCTGTGCCACTCAGAAGATCGAGGCGGGGGGCCACCACCACGGAGAGTCGAGGCGGCGGAGAGCCGGGACACACACACCCAGTTCGTGAACACCTCTCACTGGCTCCCTCCCTGTCAAGCAAGCAAGCAGTAGCAATGATGAAAAGAGGAGGAGCAGGAGCAGGAGCAGGAGCAGGAGCAGGAGCAGGAGCAGGAGCAGGAGCCGCTGGTGACCATGGCAGAGAGAAGGCAGACTCACTGGGGGATGGAGGTCCATTGAGGGTGCCTTGCCCAATAGCCCTCAAGAACCTGGAACCGGCACTTGCAGTAATCAAATGTTAGTTATTACTGTTAATTCTCTATGATTTCCTTTACACATTTATAATATATGTAAAAAAAAAAAAATCCTAAGGGTGCTAATGCCTTTAAAATGATTTTAACGGCTTTACATTAACATCAACTTCAAAAACTAAATATACCACTTCCACCTAAAAAAAAATAAAAATGGGGTGGGGGTGACCCTGAACTGCAATCCTGTTAGTTTGCCTTTACAATTTGGTAAAGCCCAAAAATACAGGGGGGGGGGAAGAAAACTGAATTAAATTTTCGTGGGTTCCATTTTCATGTTGAATTTTGCATATTTGAGGAGAGAAAAGGTTTCATTGAAAAGCTCAGTTGAAATTTTAATGGGACATTTGAAAACGCAGTAGAAAAACGTGGTGCCTTTTGACATGAATGAAAGCAAAAATTAAGCTTAAAAGTCTGTTTTGAGTCAGCTCCAGGAATAGCGCACCCAAATCCAGATATTCATTGTGCTCAGATGTGTGTGTGCAGATCCCCGGCAATAGGCCGGGCTCCATAATTTAAACCTGCTCAACACACACAAACAAATGCAAATGCAGATTGTCTGCCAACATTCAAATGAGTGGGGAAGTCATTCCAGATGGGGTGTTCCAAGCACTCACCAGAGTTCATGAACTTGCAACAAATCACTAGACAGGCCTGGCATCAACATGCTGCACCCTCGGACAGCTGCTGGGGTCCAAACACCTCAGCAAGGCTCACCAACACTTGCCCTGTGCCCCAGGTTTATTTATTTATTGCCAGTGTCCATTGCCCCACAGCAACACTACATCAAGACAATGTGGGACATTACTATGACAGGTCACCAGGTGTAAGTCACAGGAGTACCACTGCCAGCTAAGCCCATCTGGGGTTAATGCCCTGATGGGCTTAGGAGAAGCCCCACTGCAGGGCACTATGCCAAGTGCCTCTTCAAGCCATCCCTGTCACTAGATCTGGATGATGGGTGCCCTGTCTCCCCCTTAGAGCTTGAGCAATTTTCACCTGGGTGAAAAGGAGAGTTTAGGATTACAGCAGGTACACATAGACCCCCTCCTGATCACCATGGAGTCCATGTTAGGATAGCTTATGTTAATACTTGAAAACTGTTCTAATTAATAGAAGTGGTGGAAAGACCCTTCATGCTAAAGCGATATACCTTATATCATAATTTGATATAAAAATTTAAAAAATATTTTAAATAACTTTTTTGAAAATTAGTATTATTGACTATACAACTGTGCACTTTTAGATAGAGAGATGATAGATTATAAATAGATATGCCAACATCATGTTTTCAATGAAATAGACTCTTCTTCCATACCTAACGGTAAATGTTTAAAATAGTCTATGAAGCTTTGGTGTTGGTGTTGTTTTTAAAATTAGGAACTGAGTGATTTGAAAAAAAAAAAAGTGGAATGGTATCATTAAGCCAGAATATGAAAAAAAAATATCTAAGTGCAATAATCTTTAGAGACAATTGCCCCTAGTTTGCACGCATACAATTAAATATACAGGCCTGTGGCTTATGCTGGCTCAACTTGTCTGAGCGTGAAAAGCTAAGCAGGGTTGGGCCTGGTTATTACTTGGATGGGAGACCCCTCCTCTAGTTTCCTGCATTGGGCAGGGGGTTGGACTCGATGGCCTTGTAGGCTCCTTCCAACTCTATGATCTATGAAATCTATGAAATCATTCTTTGGACCATGCTTTCCTTGCAATTAGAAAGGGAGTTGGGGCTGGGGAATGCTGGGAGCTGTGGGACCTGTTTTTGTCTAAATATGCATAGGATTGCACCTTACATTAGTCACTCTTTAGTCCCATTGAAATCAATGGGACTAAAGCATGACTAAGTCGGATCCAACCCTACATATTTCATAAACATATAGTTTTCTAGCATGTAAAATCACCCTCTCATAAATGTCAAATGTTCATACCTGTGATATATACTTTTGTTTTTCCAATTAGTGGTATCCAGTAAAAATGATAAATCAAGACACTGCCTGAAGGTATTGCGAATGTGTTACTGCCACTTTCCCATTTCTGCCACAGATTCCTCTGGGCCTTCTGGCTCTGTAAATGCACACAAGTATTTCCTGTGCATTTTTATGCTTTCTGATTTTGTATGTTCAGTTATAATAGCACTCTGGTAATGAAAGGTCATACATTAGTTAGGTCAAGTGCCCTCTCCATAATACATTTATCCCATTAGTTAAGGACCATTCCAAATAACTTAAATCTCATCTGCATCACTGAGCCAGGACTACTGTGTTGCAAATAGGTCTAAGTAGTTTCTTTTTGTCTCTTGAGGCCTTTTTTTTTTTTTTAATCTCCACTGACAAAAGCTATATTACAACTCTAAGTCAAGGTGTGCTGTAGAGCGCACCAGGTCCAGAATCACCCAAACCAGAATAATTTTCTCAAGAGATAATTATTATCACAGGTTATCAACTGAAGAGAAAGGGGGAATGATTTAACTACATAAATATTTTGTGAACTAAAAAATTCACAGTATATTTCATTCATTTTCAAATACTTAAAATGACAACAGAATGAAAGGACAATTGTACTAGTGATAGAAAAAGGGGGAAGCATCTCATTCTGGAGGATCGATGTGCCAAAAGAAAGGAAGTTTGGGGTCAAAGATCGAACGCTCTTCCCAATGTCTTATCACCGCAGGATGCAATGCTTAGTTCCACCCAACTGAGACACATTATGAACATATATTGGGACCTTTATCCTTAACACTGAAGTTCTGTTCTTTTGTAGATTTAAGCCAGAGCCACAACCTTCAATGAACTGAATATAAAAGTAAAACTTGAACACAAAGCTATAGACTGAGCAGTATTTGAAAGCAGGATGGCCCCTTACACATCACCAGAAAAAGAGGACAAAAGTACATACGCATAGGTAAATGCATATACGTATGAATATGCATAGAGGTACATTTAGAAAGAATTGCCTGAATTGAAATAGAAATACAATATACCTCAACATAGTGGGGAAGATTGTGACCAAGTGACCTGGGGAAGCTTCATGGCCCCTGCTCTCCCTTCTTATGGTTCTTTATATTTAGCCAGACTTTGACTGGTCAGCCCTTCAAATATTTTATTTATTTATAACTATTTTTAGGATATGGCCTTTACAGGGCAACTCACAACAATAAATAAAAACATGAAATACAACAAAACCAAATTCAACAAAGCCAGACAGCTGCACAAAAATCAATTATATATCATAGGTCAGTTTAAAAAATAACAATAGCATTTTTAAACAAATATGAATGCCCAATCCTTGGGCAGCGCAGTCCGATGTGGCTGCCCGTAACCCCCTGAACTCAGAGGATTATGGGCATCCAATGGAGGGCAGAAGGAGCACAGAGGTGAAGGTCACCTCTGCAGTCCTTCCGCCCTGCAAAAGACTTAGAGGGCTGATTTCAGCCCTCTAAGTCTTTCGCCGCCCCGGCTCGTGAGGAGGCTGAGGTGCTCCCAGGATAGATCGTATGCTGGCAGAGCCTTACTCCTCCCCTCCCTGCCCACAAACCTCTGGCTCCAAACCTCTTCCAACCTCGGAGCCACAGCCGGCACGGTTATTTCTGCACTGGCTGTGAGATGGAGGGAGGTGCTGCAAGGTTGGCGTCCCAGAGCACACCTTAACCCTCATTCTCTTTTCTCTTTTTTTTTTTTTAAAAAATTTTTTATTTACAACCCTCATTCTCTTATCTAGGACACTGACACCACCGTTGCCATTGCTTATAGCAGCAGTGCTTGGAGAATGCTACCTGAACAGCTATAGATATCTTGAAGTAGTCTTTACCAATAGCAGTGAACCTTCTTTTGGATGTGGTCCCACACCAACCTCAAAAGCTCTCAAAAAATAGGGTTTGTCAAAATCAGCTTACTGTTGGAGATGTAATACAGTGAATGTCTCTCTCACCCATATGTTTTGGCAATGCCCAATGGCTGCCTCTTTTTGGGAGGAGGTAATAATATGGATAAACCTTGTAATGGAAAGTTCATTAATATTTACTGATGTGCATGTTCTTCTCAGTTATCTGCATGCTTCTTGGAACTTAATGCAAGGTCAACACAAATTGATTCTACGCTCCCTTTTGACAGCAAAAAAACTAATATTACAACATTGGAAGGACAAACAGTCACCGTCAATAATACAGTGGGTTGAGGATTAATGATGCTTTCAATTTTTGAATGGGTGGTCTTTAGGGATAATCTACAAATGGAGAAATACATGGATATTTGGTATTTGGATATTTGGTCTGCCTTTGTTGAAGTCTATGCATAATTATGCACAAGAATAGTAGTATACCTTCTCATATAAAAATAGATTGGGGTACACATTACATGTGTATCTATTGTAATGGATATATTCAAATTCCATGTAAGAAAACTGTAATACTTTATTTTATTTTATTTGGGGTATGTGTGTTTTGTTTTGATATAATAATATTCACAATAAAATAAAATAAAATAAAAAAGATCTCAAATAGGAGAAATCGCAATGTGCCCTTAAGGTTGTCCCTAAAAATAAAAAAAATGGGGTTAATTAAATACATGATAAAAAGGAAAATGAAATTTGAGGTGACACTTGGTCCAGGAGGCCTTTTTCAGGCTGTGTAAAAAAATAGAACACAAGCTATTTTTCCCACAGCCCGAAGAAGGCCCCATGTCCAAAATGTCATCTCTAATCTTATTTTCTATTTCTAGTGTATATTATAGCTGCCCTGTTTGTGCCACTATAGTTAACATTGTGTCAGTGTTTCCATTATAAACCCCTATTTTCAGAGGTTTGTAACTCAGCCATAAAAATTTGCTCTGGGCTGAAACTTGGCAAACAAGTTTTGGAACTGGAAAATATATATTTTCTTCTCTTATTGCTGAAGAACATATTTTAAAATTACATTGCACTTGCCTATAATGTGGGTTCACAACATATATATGGATTTCAAAACCATTCCAAAAGCCATGCTAATAGCCCATCGGATCTTGAAATACTTAGGTGAACTAGACAGTCCAAAACTGTTTGATTTTATAAAATACTTATTAAGGCTTTATAAATATACTTATCCCAAGGCTCAGAATTGGCTCCTGAGGGGCCATAGGATGTTCCAGAAGTGTTAGTCTGCCATCAGGCAGGGTGTTCTGTGGTCAGAGGGAAAACTCTGCATTCAGAAGTCTCCTTCCCTGACCTCATCGCTGCTCTGCCCTCAGTCTGTTTCCCAGTGGAACCTCAATGGCACTCACTCACACCATCTCCCGGTCCTCTGCCAGCCAATGTTTGGTTGCCTTCCTCACCGCCATGATCCATCACAGTGCAACATTCATTGCATTCGTGACCACTGAGAGGAGCTCAGGGGAGTGTGTGAAGGGTTTTTCGGGACAGTGGGGTTCCCAGGAGTCTACCACAGTGGACAGAAGCTACATGCCAATAACTCACGCCAAGGGTTCATCAGCCACAACAGACATTACCAGTATTTGTTGAACCTGCTAGCTGCATCTGACTACCAGAACATGTTCCTGTACAGGGAAATGAAGCTTCCCAGATCTGTCTTTGACTGCCATCCATGTGCTTGCCTCCTCCCAGCTGCAAGTCCTCCTGGAATCATGGCCTGCTGGTAAGGATGTTGGAGAATTTATTTTATTTATTTATTTATTATTTCATTTATACCCCACTCTTCAGCCAGAAAAGGCTCTCAGAGCGGCTTACACAAATTAATAATAAGACAGCCCCTGCCCTCAGGCTCACAATCTAAAAGACATGAACACAAAACATCAAGGAACACTGAATATAATATTCAAAAAAATAATCTACAGAATATAAGAACAGCAATACAAGTTAAAAATATATTTTAAAAAACACTAAATATTCAAAAAATACAACAGAAATAATTACAGATAACAACAAACAAACAAAAGGCAGGAACAGCAGCAGCTTTTGTAGCCGGAGTCAGTCGGGCCCCACCCTCCCTGGCCAGGTGTAATGAGCCAGGGAAGCAGGGACCAGGTCTTGCAGGACTCACAGCTAGATGGTCTCCAGGCACCTTCAGCAGGAGCAGCAGCAGCTTTTGTAGCTGGAGTCGGTCAGGCCCCACCCTTCCTGGCCAGGTGTGATGAGCCAGGGAAGCAGGGACCAGGTCTTGCAGGACTCACAGCTAGATGGTCTCCAGGCACCTTCAGCAGGAGCAGCAGCAGCCTTTGTAGCTGGAGAAATCCTCAATGGAGTCAAATGAGTTCAGATGTCTATGAATTAGACCTGAGGATTCCGCAGCAGACCGGCTTTTTCTGAGTTCTGTGGATGTGCAGGCTACCTTCCCCCCACTTTTTTTCATTTGGTGGGGATTTGCACAAGGATGCACTTGTGCAAATGCATACTTGCACTAGTGCACAAATGCACATTTATTTGTGGTTCTAGTCCCCGCTCGGCCATGAAACTCACTGGGTGACTTTGGGCCAGTCACTGACTCTCAACCTAACCTACCTCACAGGGTTGTTGTGGTGATAAAATGGAGAGGAGGAGGAGGAGGATTATGTAAGCCACCTTGGGCTCCTTGTAGGAAAAAAGGCGGGGTATAAATATAATAAAATAAATAAATAAAATAAATTAGCCCAATTACACAAGTGCACATTACCACAAATGCTCATCTGCAAACAGGAACGAAATTCTCATACAACAATCCAATTCCATCAATGAGCCGAAGACAGAATGAAGACACCTAAAAATCCACAAAACACAGAACAGATTTAACAACATCTGTACCTCCTTATCTGCAGGGCATGGCTGGCTCCTGGGTACATGAAGGCTTCCTGACCATGGCATCTGTATACTTCATGGTAGGAGAAGCTTCACATTGCCATCTCTTTGGCCCCCACGCCAGGGCCCTGGGTTCCTCTCTGGGGTCGTTGGATTCCCTCCCTTCCTGGCTTGCACTGCCCTGCTCTGCAATACTCTCACTTGGATACTCTCACTTGGAAGGTCCCCTTGATAATTTCACCACCCCATGCTATTGGGGAAACTTTGGCACTGGCTCCCCTTTCAATAATGGCTCCCCCTTCCCTGACTGTGCCACACAATGCAGAGGTATTTTGTACTGGCGGTAGTGTGGAGATGATGTGATTGCCTTCCCTTACCTGTATATGTCTCCCGGTGGGCAGAGCTCCTGTACCCCTCTTTTGCAATAGACACTGCCTTTCTCAGACTGCTGAGGCCAGTGTACCGTACTGTTTGCATGTACGGTCCTGCAAGGGAGTGGAGCCGTGGCTAATAATGCTTGAGGATAGGGCATAGCAGGCTGGGAGGGGTGTGTCAGGCCCTGGGGATGTGTGGGTGAGTCTTAATTCTGGGGATCGTTGCTTGCAGATGGTGGGTCTGGGTACGATGCCGCATATCTGCTGGTGTCTTTGCCGAAGAAGAGCTCTTTCCCCATCTGTTTGACAGTGTGCATGTACTTTGTTAATGTGTGCGGGGTTTCCTGGGCACTGATTAGCTTACTGTTTCTGTGGGTGGGGTGCAACCAGCTCGACCACCTGTGCACGTTGTTGCTTAACAAGCTTGTCGCTTCCCAGACTATGAGTAGCAGGGCCCTCTTTTCCCTTCTGTTTGCCACTTTCCCTGGCTCTTGGATCCTCCCTCCCTGGCCTGGGGGCCCTCTGGATGTGTCACCGCTTCCCAGTCCAGAGATGCTCTGGAGCATGTTGATGTCTGGATTATGGGTCTGGGATTGGCCTGTAAATTAAAAGAAATCCCTAACACTAACAACAGAGGCCTGCTGGATCATCAGATCAAGGGTCCATCAAATCCAGCATCCTGTTTCTAACAGTAACCTTCAAGATGTCTCTAGGAAGCCCATTATCTGGTATTCAGAGGTACACTTTCTCTAAACACGTAGACAACTAAAAAGGAAATAATTAAAACTCAGTAACCTAACTCAACATTTGTGGGATGTCTCAGTAATCATACGTTTTACAAGCAAGTCGAATGTCTGTCTGCCGTAAAATATATAACAATGCTGTTTTGCAGCACACCAAGCCAATAATGTGGATCTGGAAAACTTTGAAAATGCAGTTTATAAGCCAGTAATCTGCAAAGTTTTACATGAAAAGGCCCTCTATTTAGCTAAGAAAACCATATTCATGCATAAACATACACTCTGGTTCATCTGTCTGCATTTTTCCATGGAAAAGGAATCTAGAAAGAGAGGAGTTGGTTAGAGACAGGATGCAATAGCTTTTTCTTAATCAGTGTGAGGAGTAAGACTTGAAATGATTTGTTCAGGATGTGCTAGAAGCATATAACTATGAGAGCAAAGGTATGGCAATTAGATGGATGGATGGATGGATGGATGGATGGATGGATTATTCATTTATTTAAAATATTTCTTGGCCACTTTTCAGGGCAGAAGCCCCCCCCCCCCCAATTTATCAATGAATTAGGCACAGGAAAGGATAGGAAAGAGGAATAAGTGAAACCTGTCAGGACCCCAAACCCAGGTCTCTGCCCTGCCCTGAGGAAGACTCAGATGAGGGAGAGATACAGACTGCCCTACCAAGGGGGGGGGAGGGAGCCTTCAGCACCCCCTCCTATGCCCTCCCAGCCTGAGCCCATGGCCCTTCAACCATTATCTCATCCCCAAGACAAGTTTCCAATGGCATCTCCTGAGGGCCAAACTACATGTGCTATACTAATCGCGTTGGTGTAGCTCAGCCTGTTCTTTTTCTTTACTTTCGTGTAAGTGCATGCAGTCCTAATATGGATTGGGTCCATGGCTATGGGTGGGTTACAAAAGGGGGGGGAAAGCCTCCATTGATTCTAATGGAGGCTCTTTTCCCCCTTTTCTTTTTTAACTCCCCCTTCCACTGGTTGGGGGGGTGGAATTTCAGGGGGGGAATGGGGGGGGAGCTTAAACCCTCCTCTCCCAAAGCACTATGGTCTCAATCCAGATCAGGACCAGACACACTTACACGAAAGTAAAGACAAATAACAGGCTGAACTACGCCAATGCGATTAGTAGAACGTGTAGCTTGGCCCTCATCTTCATAGAAGCCGGCACTTACAGAACCAAACAAGGGCCCTTTAAGGAACTGAGCCAGCTCCTCTGTGATTTATTTATTACATTTCTATATCACCCAGTAAATATAAACAAAGCCTTCATAAAGCTTCAGATGACGTCTTCTAACATTCTACCGTTATCTACAATTGGGTGAGAACTCCAGCCACTGGGGCTTCAGTGGGAGCTGTTTGTGGTCCTGGTAATAAGGCTTGCCTGAATCTGGGTGTGCCTTTCAAAATCAAGCTACATGCTCCTGAATCTGATTTTACCCTGCTTACTGTGACTTTACTGTGTACTGTGACTTTTCCTGATGTGACCTTGCTGGTATAAGTCTGCTACCACTTCCCCTGGGAATCCCAAGCCCCAGCAGATGAGGAGGATAAATTCCCCCACTGCTACCACCACCCTCAGGTAGTCTTAAACTCCTTTTGCTTCTGTTGAAATCACTTGCATGTCTTCTATTTGATGGAACTTGGGCATTCACTGCAAAACAACTGTTATCTTTATCTCTTTAGATCAGTGTTCTTTAGATCAGTGTTCTCCAACCTTGAGTCCCCAGATGTTTTGGGAGTTGTAGGCCCAAAACATCTGGGGACCCAAGGTTGGAGAACACTGCTTTAGATCAACAAATTAGTAGCAGTAGTCATGGGTTGGTTGGTTGGTTTTTAAACACCTCTGTTACTGACTGCATTTCCACACTCAGCACAGGTACATTTTGCACATGTTTAAATGTGCTTTCAAAGTCATGTGAATCAGCCCTGAGGCTGGTGATGACTCCTATTTTGGTGGGGCTCCTTTCCATTGCAAGTTTTGCAGGTTTTATGTGGAGCTTCATAGGAGCTACCCAAGATGCTCCATGGTGGTGCATCTTTTGGGGGGATGCACCACGGATAGCGCCTATGAAGCTCCAAATAAAACCTGCAAACCCTGCAATGGAAAAGGAGCCCCAGCGAAATAGGAGTCACCAGCCTCCCCTGTGATAGAAGAGAAAAGAACTAAGATTAGTAGACTGGTCAAAATAGGAAACAAATGACTTGAATCCAGATTTGGTCATACTTAGAGTAGACCCATTGAAATAAATGAACCTTAAGTTAGTCATGAGTAACTTATGTCCCTTTGATTTCAATGTCTACTCTAAGTATGACCAAGTCTGGATCCAACCCATTGATTCAATTATGCAATTACAGAGCTGCCTATATCTTCTAGACCAGTGTTCTGATCTGAAGCAATAAGCTTCATACCATTTATCCATCACTGATTATGTGATATAATAAATGCACAATGGATATAAATGTTATTGTCTAATGTATATTATGGTACAGTATCAAAAGTATCAGAAAAATTGACATGTACCAGTTGAGTGCCTTCAGTAAATAGCCAAATTTCATTCTGATGTCCAAATACCATTAGTAAAAGATCACATTTATCATGGCAAGTCAAAAACATGATGTGTGAAACAATCCGCTCTGACAGTTCACCAGTACATTTCAAGAAAAAACAGGCCAATCGGCCTCCCAACCTTAAGGACATAGTCCATACCTTCTAGTATGAATCACCGGTAGTAACCTAGATTGTGGAGGACGTAGGAAAAGAGAAGTAGAAAGTCACAGTTTAATTGCTGCAGAATTGCAGATATCAAAAGATTTTTTTAAAATCCGAGTAGGAGATGATTTGCTTTTCTCAGAGTATGCTCACGTATTTGTCAGAACATTGGTCACAAATTAAGGTGCTGCAGGAACAAATAAGTGGCTTGCCTTTAGTAAAGTGAAGCTGAATTTTGTCAGGGGAGTTAGCAGCAAATGACTTATCCCTATTCAGAGTCATTCTTCTACACATTCTTTCTAATGAAATGGCACATTATGGAAATCCAAAAAGGAGAGGTTATCAATTAGATATACTTCATACTATTCCCACCATTGACTTTGCAGTTTATAATGAGAACAGTTTTAAGAGGAGACAGGTTTGCCAAGGCGACGACTTCCTAGTCAGAAGGATACAAGCAGAACATCATCATCAGCTAAAGAGAGTTGACCAAGGGGGGAAAGACTGCACAGCAAAATATTAGATTGTGAAGAGGGAATTTGCACAACATTTTTCCCATATGGCAATGGCAATTATGTATATGCAGTGCTTTTTTTCTGGAGAAAAGGGTACCGGAACTCTTGGATTACATTTCCTCAGGAGTAGATGGCGATTAAATTGTAATGCAATTAATAGAAGAAAAGGTGCTGGAACTCAGTTCCGGTGAGTTCCACCAGAAAAAAAGCCCTGTATATATGTAATTTATTTGAAAGATTTTTACCTCACCTTTCCACAATTTGTGTACACAGCAGCTTACAAGATAAAACTTACAGATTAGTCTTTATAAAAAACAAACAAACTACAACAACTATGTACCAATCAGTACAATTAGCTATCCAACAGCATTTAATTACTCCAAAAAGAAGACGCCAAAAGCAAAAGTAGGAAACATTTATAAAATCCAGTGTGGCATAGTGGCGTAGATTGTTGGCGTAGAGAGCCAGTGTGGCAAGGTTAGAGTGTTGACTGGGACTCGGGAGATCTGGGTTCACATCTCCACTCAGCCATGAAGCTCACTGGGTGACTTTGGGCCAGTCACTGACTCTCAGCCTAACCCACCTCACACAGAGTTCTTGTGAGGATAAAATGGAGAGGAGGAGGATTATGTAAGCCACCTTGGGTTCCTTGCAGGAAAAAAAGGTAGAATATGAATATAATAAATAAAAATCATTGAAGCAAAGGCTAGGAAAAATAAAATGGCCATCATCTAGTTAGTAGCTAAACAATAATAACCGAAACATTAAGATGGATTTGCTGGGGAGGGTGTTCCAAAGATGATCTATTTTCCAGTTGCTACCAAACTAACCTCTGTAGGTGGGGTCAAACTACACACCACTGGGTGGGTTCACATGTCATGCCAACTCACCCTGGCAATAAGCCATGGTGGGTTGATTGTTCCAA
Source organism: Shinisaurus crocodilurus (assembly GCA_021292165.1). Lineage (NCBI taxonomy): Eukaryota > Metazoa > Chordata > Lepidosauria > Squamata > Shinisauridae > Shinisaurus > Shinisaurus crocodilurus. Next base: position 44,909,476 of record CM037878.1, on the reverse strand, counting down.
GAACAACCCACAGTGCACCTGACAGATGATTGGCTCACCATGTATTGTTACCCCTCTCCTTCCCCCTCAGTCTGCCAGCCAGCATCCCAGGGGCTTTGTGGTCAAGCCGCTCTCTCCACCACAGTCAGGAGCCATTTTGGCTCCCGCAGCTTTCCTCCCCCCTTTTACCTTTCCCCCCTCCCCCAGATCCCCATCTTGACAGCCACTGACCGCCACTCCAAAGTGCCCAAGTGGCACACTGGAGGGGCTGTCAGTGGTTCACCACTGCTGTTTTAATTTTTGTGTGAGCCCTAAATGTGTGCAAATAGTTTTCTTACTTTCTTTAATAATAATAATTTTTTAAAAAAATTAGCCAGAATTATACAATACTGGAGGTACAGTTGTGCACATTTCCACAGGTGTGAAAATGGGAAGCCTTGCCTGGGTAATGTCCTGGGGGGTACCTGCTGTCAAAATGTAGCAGGTACCAATGATGGACATTGAGCCATGGAGGGTCCCAATAGGGTGTTTTGGTGTTGTTGTTGTTGTTTTGCACTTTGCTTTGTCTTGACAGGTGTCAAAAGGCGAGCTGTCAATTCAAAGCAAAGACGCAAGTGATCTTTGCTCATGAAAAGGGGGTGGACGGATTTATCCACAATTGGCACTGGGATCCTCAGGGATTTTTTTGTTCCCCTGATAGGTCCCAGTGCCCCCAGCCTTTCCACCCTTTCCCAAGACTCTAGGTGCTCAGAAGTTAGAAAGTGCAGCCCAGCCCCTTTTACTTGAGCACAGAAGTTTGACAGCTAGCTGTCAAAACTCCGGCTCCTTTTAAAAGGGTTTTTTTGTTTTTTTTTGCAGGGCTCTCCATGGTTTCTGCACAAGGACATATGCATTCACATTGCTTGCTTACCCCACCCCAATCATGGACACACCATTGTTGCTCTGATTTTTAAAAACTGGGTGCAAGTGCAAACCATGCATTTAATGTATTGTGTTATTTGGCCCATGATGCTTATCTAAGTGAATGGCAGGTTCATGCAGGAGAAGGCTGTGCTTCAGATAGCCTAGTTCCAGCGTGTTTATCATGCGATAGCCCTGGTTTTGTTTGTTTTTCACTCTCTCCACAGCAGCTTGCTTAACACTTCCAAGCACAAGGTGTCAATGGGAGCAAAGCTCAACCGTGTTGGACTGAACAACTGAATAGTGTATTAAGTAGTGATGTAGACTCAGGAAAGTGGATAAAGAAGAGCCATTGTAGTTTCCAGAAGAAAGAGGTCATTGGAAATTGCCTTTTATGTGCCCTCCTCTCTCCTCTCCATGGTGAAAGATTCAGGGCAGACAAAAGGAAGTACTTCTTCACAAAGTGCATAGCTAAATTATGGAATTTGCTACAACAAGATGGTAGTGATGGTCACCAACTTGGATGATTTTAGAAGGGAATTAGACAAATTCATGGAGGGGAAGGCTATCAACAGCTGCTACTCATTATGTATTAGGGGCAGTATGCCTCTGTATGCCAGTTCCTAGTGGAAGAGCGCTATGGCACTCATATCCTGCTTGCAAGCTTCCCATGGGCAGTGCTGGCCCGCTGGGTAAACGCAATGCTGGACTAGATAGGTCTTTGATCCATTCTGGCATGGCTCATGTTCCAGCATGGGCAAGCAGCATGGAACATGTCCTCAAGTTCTAGGCCAGTGTTCTCCAACCTTGGGTCCCCAGATGTTTTTGGCCTACAACTCCCAGCATGCCCCAGCCAGCGTAGCTGGCTGGGGCATGCTGGGAGTTGTAGGCCAAAAACATCTGGGGACCCAAGGTTGGAGAACACTGTTCTAGGCAGTGGTGTAGCAGAGACAAGGCTCGCAGGGACACAGTGCTGGCACTTTGGGATCAGCGTGTTGATATGGACCAATAGAAGTGGCTATGGGGACTGTCATGAGGAGCACCTGCACTTCAAAATGTAACACTACACCACTGGTTCCAGGGAGCCCTTAAATGAACTATCGCTGCCAGAGTCCACCGCATTCAGTGTTACTCTGGGTGACAATGGAGAGAGGGAGCATGGAGAAGAGAGAGAGAGGCAGATGGAGGGGCAAATTGCTCAGGAACATTTCTGGGTTTTCCCTGATTTGGGAGGGGCTACACAGGAAAAAAAACTAAGCCAAATCAAGGAAAGCCTTGGGAGATATACCCATGCCTAGTTCATATGGTCCTATGTTCACTCAAGATGGCTTACTACAGCCATCCCCAACCCGGTGACCTGGGGATTATGGAAATTGCAGTACAACCCATCTGAAGGGCACCAGTCCAGTTTGTGGGAAGGCTGGCTTACCAGATCAGCTCTATTCATATAGTACTAGATAGATGATAGACAGATGATACATAGATGACAGATGGATTTTGTAATTTAATGCATATCCACACATTTAAACAGTAAAGCACAAAGATCAGTTGAAAGGGAAAGCCTAACATGGCTGAAGATGCAATACTAAAGACATTTTCTAAACATGCAGTCCATTTTGCCAGGCCAGTGGATAGGAAATGAGTTTCATTTGCTTGAGGACTTACATTCAGCTGAACTTTAGTGGACTGCATCCAAATGAGAATTAAATCCAAATGTTTCCTGGTTTCTACAGTCATAGTAGAATAATACGTCATTCACTTCATTGAAAGCAGTTTTTGTTTTGGTTCATCCCCTCCTCCCTTTTTCTTTGAAATCTGTCTTGCCTGGAACTGGGGCAGGAGGCGGGGGGAGGGGGGGAGAGGATGGTCACTGCACAAAATCTCTCCACTTCCTGACACATGTTTCAGATGGACATATTGCAGTAATGGGCAGGAGAGTGAGATTTTGCTTTTAGATAATGTGACACAGAAGCTTAAAATCAGGCAGGAAATGAGACTGTTATTATACCAAGCTTGGAGGAAATCCTTCCCTTTCTTCCTACTTCTAAGCACAGTGGAATAAAGTTCAGAATTACAATTCTTTATAGCTACACCATGTTCATCTAATGTATGTTGTTAACAGTTGCAGATTCAATTAAATCTCATAAAGCAAACCAGTAAACTGTGTAAACTTTCAAGGAAAGAAATAAAACAGACCAGATAAAACATCATGGGCAAGCCCCAGCCAAAGTTGAGCACTTTTGATAACTATTTGCGGACGTATAGGTGGGAAATGAAGAATCGAGACAATCAGTTGGTGTTTAACTGGGCCACGTTTATTTACATATTTACATACAATGAACTGCAAAGGGATCGAGTGCGGGTTATTCTATTCTGGCCTGGTAGGCCGCTCTGTTATGCACTTGGGCGGAGCATCCACAACCGGGAGGTGGCGAGGAATTCCGCCGCCTCCCCCTTTTGCACTTTCCAGTGTTGGGAGCCTTTGTTGCGTCGCACCCTCTCGGAGTCTCATGACAACAAGCTTGGCGAGAACAAAGGCCTCACAGGCGTTCCTGACCCCCAGCTGTCTGAGCCTACTGACCCATCCATCTGAGGCATCCTAAAACCGCCTGTCACCTGAATGGTGCCAGGGATGCTCACCTCACCCTATCCATACCCTAACCCGCACTTACCCGCCACAGAGAGGGACCAGCGCCTGCTTAGTCCCCTCTCCCCCACCTGCCTGGGATAAGTTCCAGCAGGGCCCTTTGCAGATCCTTGATAAATACATCATTACCTTTGTAAGACAAATGGATTCCATCAATGCGGTACAGCTCCCTCCGGGCCAATACAATATCAGGATGGGGTACATTATAACCCACGCCCCCCAGTCCTTTCACAATTTCTCTGTTAACCCTTCTGGCTGCTCTGTTCATAATTCGGGGATTTGCATTGTTCCTCCAGCACTGTCGTGGTATGATGTGAGACCAGATGATCTGGACCACCGGCCACCTTTCCTTGATGTTTTGGAAATCTGCGAGCGCCTGTAGCACCAGGGCTTTACTCTTGAGTAAACCCAAATCATTCCCCCCAAGGTGCAGCACCAGCAGGTGCGGGGGTTGCTCTTTGAAGCCGGACCCGAACAGGGTTTTAATCAAGCTCTGCCACCGCAAGCCGCGGTATCCCAACCAATGGATTTCAGCCATTCGGCCCATTCCCAGCTGAGTTCCTTGGCCCAAGGCTGCCGCCCTTCGAGCTGCCCAGAAAACAAAGCTGTGTCTGCACACCAGAACACGCACCGGTTTGGCCCCTGGATGTTCTGCAATGAAGAAACAGAGGCCGCAGTATCGTTCATAGAAATTTGCGTACATAAGACTGATATGCTTGGGATTGCCAACGCCCCACTACTTGTACTCTGTCGGCGGGGAAGCCTACGGCTGCCGCCGTCAACGCCGCGCCAATACGGAATGAGTGTGTTCCAAATCGTTTGTCCCCTAGGCCCATTGCTCCCAGCGCTAATTTTGCTACCGCCCAAAACTGGAACTTGGTGAGTGGTGACCCATCTGCATGTTGGAAAAGCGGACCATCTTTCTTTCCTCTGATGGAGGTGTATGTGCGTAATGCCGTAACTGGGCACAGTTCCGTTTCAGCGGCCTGGTAAAGAAATGTCTGTCCCCTTAGCTAACTGATCGATTTTTGACCTGCACAATTTAATCTTTACCCCAGTTGAAATGAATGTGAGATCAGTGTATTGCAAGGCTCGGCTTGATGAATCAGTTTTGGACCTAACTACCAGTTCAGATATACGGAATGCACCGAAAAAGGCTGTTAATGCCGTGGCGTGGAACAGAACTGCTTCGTAGTTAGACTTACATATGCCTGGCCACTGTGAATGTAAGCCCATAAGTACTTCTGGTGATATGGGGATTCTCGCAATCAGGTGCTGGGGGGTTTTGTTGTGACCATCCAATTAGCATCTTTTTTAACCTAAAGTCCCTCGAGTTGTCGCCCCAGCCTCTAGCTTTGGCTAAAAATGCCAGGCCTGATAGTTTTGCTCTCAGTGTGCGTACGGATGCACCTTGTTTCCTAGCATATACGCAGAATTGTATCAACTGTTCCGCTGGAATGGGCCATGTCTCAGGTATATTGTTCATTACTCTGAATTTTTGAAATTCCCTACCTGCCCTGTCGTAGGCTGCCCGCGTACTGGGCGCCAGGGGACTCATGATGGCATTTTCAGCCGCAGACCTCCAATCTGCCAAAGATAGTCTGGCATCATTATAGGAAGTCCAGAAGCCCATGGGGCTAGTTGCCTAAATCTTTTCATTTGATTTCGTGATAATGCATCGGCGATTCCGTTGTCTAATCCTGGCACGTGTCGAGCTCGGAACAGAATATTAAATTTGAGGCACTGCATCGTGATGGTCCTCACTAGACACATCACGTTGTTATTCCTTGAGGTAAGTGAGTTAATTACTTGAACAGTTGCCTGATTGTCACAGAGGAAATGTACCACAGAATTGGAGAGCTGCTCTGCCCAGATGTGCACGGCTACATACACCGGGAACAATTCTAGAAAAGTGAGGTCACGCACCAGTTCAGAGGATTTCCATTGCTCTGGCCAGCCTTTTGCGCACCACTGCTCCCCCAAGATGGCCCCGAAACCCAGGGTGCCGGATGCATCTGATTGGACCCTAAATTCCGCGTCCAATAACCTGTCTTGTCTCCAAAATGAAACACCATTGAATTGTGTCAAGAATCTGGCCCATATTTGCAGATCGGCCCTGATGGATGCCGATACCCGCAACCTGTGGTGTGGTCGAGTCAATGTTTGCATGGCATTGCACAGACGGCGCAAGAAAGCCCTACCTGGTGCGATTACTCTACAAGCAAAATTGAGATGTCCCACCAGTTCCTGCAACCCTCTTAACGTGATCTTTTTTAAGTGCAGCGTATTGTTGATTTTCTCACGTAGGGCTTTGATCTTCACTTCGGGTAGCCTGGAACACTGTTGCGCTGTGTCCAATTCTATACCTAGGAAGGTTAGCCTATTTGCTGGTCCCTCAGTCTTTTCATGTGCCAATGGTACTCCAATTGTATTGCATAGTATGCGGAATTGATGCATAAGTCTAGCACATTGGTTGGAGTAGAGTGGGCCAGCAAACAGGAAATCGTCTAGGTAGTGAACTACATGCGTTAGATTAGCTCTGTTCTGTACTGCCCAGTCCAAAAATGAGCTGAACCGCTCAAATGCTGAACAAGAGATGGAACACCCCATCGGCATAGCTCTATCGAAGAAGAACTGGCCCTGTATATGGAAGCCTAACAGGTCGAAGTCTTGTGGGTGAACAGGCAATAAACGGAAGGCTGATTTAATATTGCATTTTCCCATCAGGGCACCTGGTCCACAATTTCGGAACATTGCCACAGCTGAATCGAATGATGCATATTTCACCGAACATAGATGCTCGGGGATTGCATCATTCACGGAGGCGCCCTTAGGAAATGACAGGTTATGTATCAAACGATATTCACCGGGTGCCTTCTTAGGGACTATGCCCAGCGGGGACACCCGGAGGGATGGCATAGGGATCGCATCAAAAGGGCCGAGGACCCTCCCCTCTTTTATTTCTTTTTTAATTTTGTCTAGTGCTACATGCTGGAACTCGGCAATTGATTTTTGATTGGGGGCCATAGAATGTAGTCGCGGACCTGTGTATGGAATTCTAAAGCCGTATTTAAAGCCTTGGTATAAATAGCCTGCATCTTCCCTGTGCGGGTAGATGTCTAATAGAGGCAATAGAGCTTGTAATTTAATTGGACTGGGGCCCTTTGGGAACCTGGGGATGTCCTGTTCCGTGTGCGAAATTGTTCTGGTTGCTTGCTCCGGGTTGGCCCTTATGGGGCTTAAGCTTGGGGCATGTGCTGACGGCATGCGCTGCTCCACAAAGCCCACATGCGTGTCTGAAGTTACATCCGGATCGTTTGCAGCCTCCCCTTGAGAAATCCCAACAGACTGGCCGGGGTTGAACCGGCTGACCCGGAGGATTGTACGCCCCGGGGGATCCTTGGTATTTAGCCATGATGTGCCCGGTGGCCGCTCTTTCCCCAAAAATCGGCCGTGCTGGAATTGTGTATTCCATCCATATATCACTGTCCTTAATGTCCCATCTGATGTACCGATCTGCTGCAGCCTTCTCACGGAAGGCCTCGTCATACTGCAACCACGCTGGACCTTCATAGCAGGAGTATGCTCTAAATATTATGTCCAGGTATTTAACAAGTACGACACCTTTTTCTGGGTATTTCTGTAGAATTACCCCCAAGTACGTCAAGTATCCCGCTAGCCAGTTAGACCATGAGCGCGGGGGTTTCTTCTTTTTTGCTTTTTCTTTTTCTGTGTCACTAAGCTTTTCTAATTCATGGGTTTCAGGTTCCCTTTGCAAAAGGGAAAACATGTCAATAAACTCACCCCTCAATATTTTGTCCCTTGTGGATTGCGATAGATGGAAGCCAAGTGGGAATGAGGGCCCCCCGTGATATCTATTTCCGGCAGCTGAGTTCGGGTAGTTATCTACAGCCACTGGTGCAAAACCCATCATCGTACCGTGTGTGTTTGGTCCGCCCCACGCTGGTGTGCATGCCTCAGCCAGAGTTGAGGTGCCACCTGTATGTGGGTTGGGAGGTGTATTGAGGGCCACTTGTTGTGTGTCAATTGAGTTTGTTGGGCTGGCATTGTCCTTATGTGTCTGGCCTGCTTCTGCCGCCGCGATAGATGCTGTATTAGAGGCAGCCTGAGTGTTGGGTGTACCCTGATGGTCTGCTTGCTCTGTATTAGCTGTCGTCGGTCTGTTGTAGCTGCCGGCATTCGTGTTATTGTTCACAGCTACCTGCAACTGGTCCCTGACATTTGACCCGGAATTAAGACCCCCTAGTGCTTGTGCTAGGATGTTGACAAACTCCTGTAGTGAAACCTGGGGTGCACTGGGTGTCCCCGTTCTAGCTGATGCTTGCCTTGTCACAGGTGTTGTGTGATGTAGATTAGCGGAGGTGTGCCTGTGCCTAGCCTGGTATTGGTCAGAGCCTCCGCCAAATGCATCGTGTCTTGTGTACTCACCATCCCGCGTTGACGGTCCAGGGTGTGGTTCCTGTTCTTGTGCATAGGGGGGGCTTCTGTTGCTGTTGGTCGCTGCTTGTTGGCTTCTGTATGTACTTGCCCTGTCGTTGCTGGGAGACCATCTGGGATGATGTTCATCTCTCCTAGCCCTGGGGCTGACACCGGGTGATGCGTATTTTTCTCGGACGGCTGCATTGGTCGTGGCCGCTACCGCATCAATGCGAGCTGCAAGGGAATGCCATAATGCACGTTGGACTTGACCTCTTGTGCGCAACTTTTCGCCACTCACCTGCGTACCAGGGGCCGGTGTCCCCCCAACTGGTTTGCTGCCTCCTCGGCTGCCTCGACTTGATGTGTGAGGGTAGATAAGTCGATCTCTTCTTCGTCAGACGAGGATGAGTATGTCACCAGGTTACGTGAGCGTTTGGGTGGATGCTTTTGGACTGTATTCTTCGATATAGCACCCTTGTTGCTTTTGCTGCTTGATTTCCTCTTTGAAGGCATTTCTTCGAATGAGTGGCTTGCTACCCTGATAAAATAGAGGAAACGATTAGCATATGCCTTAAGGAGGGAAATTATGGGTGGTTGTACCTGAGGTACCGTTTATGTCTGTCCTTGCCCTCGTCGCCCGCCGATGCTTTGGGTGCGAAGGCTATGTCGACTTGCATCCAGCTCTGGAGTCTGGTTGGTCGGGAGATGTATTTTATTTTTATTTTTTCATTACATTTATTTATTTATTTATTTATTTTGAATGTAAGCAATGCCTCTTCTCCGCCCACATATCCCTGCATACATGCGCGCACTCGGTTTTTCTATGCGGAAGAAGAGGAAAGGAAGATGAGAGGGGGAGAAAAGGAAGGGGGGAAGAAAACAACAACAACAACAACAACAACAACAACAAAAGGGGGCATTGGGGGAGAGCGCAGCACATGGGGGGGAGCCTCGGGTGAGAGGGCGGCCTGTGGGGGTGGGGGGGCTGCGCCACCCCCACCCACGCTGCGGCAGAGGCGGCTGGGCCGCGGCTGGACCGCCGGGCGAAGCCCCGGGGGGGAGAAGCGCCGCCCCCACCCTCCCACGACGGAAGCAGCCGAGGCCGGCCGGGCATCCACCCGGGCCCGGCCGGATGAATTGATCGCCGCGCCGCATCGTGGCGGCGCGGCAAGGACCCTTGAGAGAGGGCACGGCCCGTGCGTGGGGGGGGCCCTGCCCCCACCCCTGCCGAGGCTGAGACCGCGGGGCCGCAGCGCTCTCTGTGCACGGGGCCGCCCGGTGAAGCCCCGACCTATGGGTGTAAAAGGGGGCAGCACCCCTATGCTGTGAGGGCAGTACCCCTATCCCACCCCCCGCTGGTGCGCCGATCGCGCCTGCTGGGCTGCGCACAGAGCCCGGCCGGTAGCAGGGGATGGGACTAGCCGCTGGTTAGGGGCGATATGGGGCTTTCTGGGTGGTTGCAGGCTGGCGCTGCTCGCAGCACACATACGGATCCACAAGGAGAGCCATGCTGCCTGTGTTGGCAAGCGTCCCCTGGCCAAAGGTAGACTGGGTCCCATTTCTTGTGACTTGATCCTCCATCCCCTCACCCTCCCCTCCGTTCTCCCATCCCTTAGCTGACCGTGCACGTGTTCCTCTTCTCAGCCGATGAATTCTTGATCAGTGCCTCTGGAGCTGCGAAGAACAAAGAGGGTGTGGGGCAGTGCTGCAGGTCCTAATATTGGCTCCTGTAACCCCGCCCCCCCTACCTGAGGCGTACCTGCGAGAACTGGTAAGTCTCGCTTCTCCTCCCCCCACGTCCGCAAAATTTCTCCCCGCCCACAGCTGCACGTGATGCGGGGGAAGGTCATTATTTCAATGTGATGGTTAAGCATGTACTTAAATTTTACCCACTGACATGGCTCCATTGAATTTGGTTGAATTTGAAATCCATGAAAAGGACAAGAAGGCTTGAATTATTAATTTGTTTGGATGCAGACAAGTGAGTCTAATGTTTTCTTTTGGGTGCAGAGGAGATGGACCAGTGGTGTTGTTGTAAATTTTGAAGTGCAGATGCTAATCATGAGAGTACCCATAACCAGATCCCCAAGAAGAATCCAAAAATGCAGGCAGCAGGGTTGATCCATATCAAATAAACAGTTCTAGCTGTTTTCATCTCCACCAGGAGCAGGTCTTTCGCACAGCTAATGGATCTTCATCGCCCATTGAAGATCAAGCCACCATAAAATACTTCGCATTACAACTGGGAACAATATTTTGTTGTTGGGAAAATTCATTCTACCGGTCCCCAAAAAGCTATAGTGCGGATTGAAGCTAAGTTGAGAGGGAACAGGAAATTCTGAGGGGGGGTGGCAGGTGATGTCAGGGTCCCTGCCAACAAAAAAAAGTGCCAGTGCTGCATCCCTGTGAGCCCTGGATCGACTACATCACTGTTCTTGACACTGTCCAGTCAGCTTCGGTTGACATGTACCCAGCCTAACATTATAATTGAGTTCCCATCTCCATGGAATGGTTTTGTAAACCATTGTTTCACATAAGCTCTAGGCTATTCAGGTTTCCTTAACAACATGTTTATTAAAGTTAGATTAATCCATCCTCAGTCAATCAAACTAGTGAGCTGAAGGTTCAGATTTTACTACAAAACTATTTTGGAGTCAGCTTGTAATGCCTGTAGCAGCTTCCCAGGAGGTCCCTGAGCTTGTAAAGGAAATGAACACATTTTTGAAAGAATTTCCTTAAGTAATACTATACAAGCAAGAACCTGTGAGGAGGGAATAACGATATTCTGGGCATAACTCTTTCATTGTATTACAAAAAACCCACAAAAAAACCCACCCTACTTTATGAGCCTGACTCAACACCAACAGCCATCAAAGTAATTAACTTCGGGGGGGGGGGGAGCAGCAGACTAGGAGTGACACGGGCATTGCCAGATGATTAGATTATTACACTGCCACAGACATGTTGGTGCTCATCTGTGACACAAATGGGATCCATATTAAAAGAACCATCATTTCCAAGTCATTGGAAGTAATAGTTCCACTTTATTCTGTGTTAGTCAGACCTCATCTGGAGTACTGTGCTGCACTTTTAAGAAGGATGTGAACAAATCGCAACAGCTTCAGAGGAAGGTAACAAAGAAGGTCGGTAGTATAGGAAAGCAAGTCCTATAAAAGAACAGTTGAAGGAACTGGGGATTTTAGCCTGGAGAAGAAGAGCGGGGACACGATTGCACTCTTCAAAATACCTGAACGGCTGTCACATAGAAGTGGGCAAAGGCTTGCTCTCTGCTTCCCCAGAGGGCAGGACTACTACATCTAATGGGCTTAAGTTACAGGAGGGTAGATTTTGGTTGAACTTTAGATAGAAGAAAATCCTTAATGGTAAGAGCAGTTCAACAATGGAACTAATTGGCAAGGAGGCTGTTGGACTGGAAAAGATGCAGAAAAGGAAAACTAAATGATAAGAGTGTTGGAGTACCATTCCTGTGAGGGAAGCAAAAGCACTTGAATGTTTTTAGTGTAGAAAAAAGATGACTGTAGGGGGGGGATGATCAAGGTTTATAAAATTATGCATAGTATAGAAAAAGTGAATATCCACACCATGCATAAGAGATATATTGAATTCACTGCTCCACAGAGCTGACCAAAGACATGTTGCTGCCTGAGGTGAGATACAACATGCTGCCACCACTCCACATATAACTGGACTGGTAGTTTAAACTTACTTCGGTACTGACCCGCCTCTGCCCTTGTATTCAGTTTCTTCGGCAAGTTACTTGTCTTTTAGCCTCACCAGTTTACGTTCTATGATGGGTGTTGCCACACCCACCATGGCAACCATTTTGTGAATGGGCATGCCCCCATGGCAACCATTTCGTAATGGTGCCCAGAACACCTTCTCAAAGTTCCAAATGTGCCCCAAAAGTTAGGGACCCCTGGCCCAATGGTAGAGCTGGCCCTGCTGCCACAGCAAGATGCCCAGTAGCTTAGCTGGCTCCGAAAGAGTATTAGACAAATTCATGGAGATGTTTTCCAATAGCTATTAGTCATGACAGTTATATGGAAACTCTAGAGCAGTGTTCTCCAACCTTGGGTCCCCAGATGTTTTTGGCCTACAACTCCCAGCATGCCCCAGCCAGCGTAGCTGGCTGGGGCATGCTGGGAGTTGTAGGCCAAAAACATCTGGGGACCCAAGATTGGAGAACACTGCTCTAGATTCAAAGGCAATATGCAGGTGAGTTCTGGCTGCTGGGGACAATGATGGGACAGGAAAGTCATCAAATCAAAAGTATTTATTGCAGTCTATGACCAGATTGAAAAAGCAAGGTATGCGCAAATATATATATATATAAAGCATATGCATACAAAGACATATAGAACAATGTATTGTCCATGCTGAGCAAATAAAAAAAGAGGTTAACTGAGCTCTCAACTTAATTGCAACAGAAAAAAAAACTTAGCAACTTTTCCAGTAACTACAAGAATGGTGTCAGCTAAACAGTAAGATAAATAAAACAGATTGTCTCTGCCAGGAAACTTAGATAATAAAGGAACAATCAGTTCTCTCCAAATATCCCGATAGAAATTGCAATGTAATAAAGCATGCATTATAGTCTTTAAGTCCCCTGAACAAGGTTGGCAATGAAGAATCCTTATCGAATCTCCTCACTAATATGGCGGATGGTAAAGCATTCACACTGGCCAGTGTACAGTAAATGCAACCTGAGGCTTATAAACATGAACGGTTTTTAGATAGTTAGGGCACAATCCTATGGCTGCTAGACAGTGTCTACATGGCCATAGGAGAAGTCAGAGTCCCAACTCTGACCTTGGAAATGCGCTCTGAGGTCAGAGCTGGGACTCCAAATTCAGAGCACCCTCCCTCCACCATGTGCCGGCTGCGGTTCCGAAGAACCTTGGAGCCAAAGTTCTGTGGGTGTTCTGGGGTCAGGGAGGGGAGGAATCAGGCTTTGCCAGCATATGTAATATCCTGGCAGCACCTCAGCCTCCCCTCCTCGTGCTCCAGCGAAAAAGACGTAGATGGATGAAATAGGCTGTCTAAGTCTTTTGCAGGGCAGGAGGAGCATGGAGTTGACCTTCACCTCCATGCTCCTTCCAGCCTGTAATCCTATGAGTTTGGAGGGTTATGGGCAGCCTCATTGGATTGTGCTGCCCGCTGCTTTGCTCCTGATTGGGAACTGAATGGAAAGTTGCTCTTGCATTTAAACCCAACTTGTGGGCTTCCCTGAACACCTGGCTGGCCACTGTGGAAAGCAGGTTGTGGGGTCACATGGACCTTTAGTCTGTTGCAACAGGGCTCATCTTGTGTTCTTGAGTCAACGCATGCCACAGAACCCCAGTGCTTTGAGCAGATGTGGATGTTATGGCCCACAATGCCTTCTACATGTAGGAACAGCACATGTATCTCACCATGGGACAGGGGGTATGTGAGTTTGTTTCAGGGGTTTCCCAGTGCTAAACATATATGTGACTCATGGAGGCCTCTTCTCTATAATGCACTATTTAAAACAGCAAGAACAGAACTCGAGACAAAATAAATTTGCCAATATTTGCACATTTCATTCCTGACTTCTTTGTATATATCATAAATAGAGAAAATATGAAGGAAAAAATCAGACTAGGAAAAAGAATTAAATAAGGGCAGGTCTAAAAGTTACCACCCTGTTTTATTGTTATGATTATGTAAAGTTTTTTTTAATGTTCTCAACTGTTTTTAATTATTTATTATTTATCTTATTTTTATATTGTTGCATTGTATTTTAATGTAAACTGCTTAGGGATTTTAATATATTAATCAGTATAGAAGCATTGTAATAAATAAATAAATAAATCATAAGAGTCACCTGACTGCCACCAAATCCAGCTGGTCATCACCAGTAACATCTGATCAAACAAAATATGATATGATGCAATTTCACTCCAAGGTTTCCCCTGTCCCTACTCCATTTTAGCCAATGAAATGGAATGGGTGTGTAGAAACTCTGAGCCTAATAATGCCACATTGTGCATCTTGTTTTATCAGCTGTTAGTGTAATGAGAGGATGAGAAGACGACAAGGTTCTTCTGTTTTCAGTGGAAGCCAAGCAAAACTTATAGTAGGGGTGCTGAACTCCTTCAGCCCAGGGGAAATTTCACAAAAGCTCTCAGGGGCCAAATTTATTTATTATATTTATTAATCCACCCATATTCCAGTGGGTGGAGCAAAAGGCAAATAGGGTGGGCCAAAAATACCAGCATATTTTAGCCTACTCTCTTACTGTAGGAAACTAACCCTTAGGAAAAGCATTTCAACCTTTTAGAATGGGAGAAAAAAAACCTGCACAAAAGCATGAAAACCACCAAACAATTGACAGTCAGGAAAAGGGGTGGGGCCAGGGAAAGGGGGCGTGGCCTTCTTAGTTGAATTCTCCTCTTGTGCATAGTTCAGAACCTAGTTTCCACTAGCGCAACGTCATTTGTGCTAATGGAATGACACAGTTGGATACTGCCCCATGTTGTGAAAACCTTCACCCTGCCGATTTTTGTAGCTCAAGCTTCTGTTAAAGGCATACCAACAGATCAAACATTTAAAAAAAAATCTGGTCAGTTGGTAATCTTTTTCATTAAGCATTTGAGGTGGTCAGTTCTCACTAGCACTTTTCCAAAACATTTAAGTTTTCTTCAGAATTCTCTGCTTGCATACTAAACACACAGAAGAGGAAAGAGACCATGTCGCTAGCCCTGGCCCCGTGATGTGCTCAGTGTGGCGTAGTGGTGAGAGTGTTGGACTGGGACTCAGGAGATCCAGGTTCTAGTCCCCGCTCAGCCATGAAACTCACTGGGTGACTTTGGGCCAGTCACTGCCTCTCAGCCTAACCTACCTCACAGGGTTGTTGTGAGGATAAAATGGAGAGGAGGAGGATTATGTAAGCCGTCTTGGGTTTCTTGCAAGAGGAAAATGGGGGGGGGATAGAAATAAATAAAAAAGCTCATGTTTGGGAACAGGAACAAGATGAACTGAGCTTAAAGGCGAAAATGGGAGAATCTCCATGAGTTCAAACCGGACTGGTTCTCCCATCCCTACGCCAGGAGAGAGTTCATGGCATAGGGAACACAAGTTTTCTTCCTGACATTTGCCCAAGAAAGACTGAGCCAAATCCAAAGTGAGCCAGGAAAGGGTGGGTGGGTTGTGGCTTCTTTTATGGAAAAGCCAGACTGAATTAATTAACTGGCACATATTATAAACGAAGCTGCATACAGGTAGATTTTATAGGCCTTGTGTGACTGACCTTTGGTTTGTCCCCATATGGCGACTTTCCAAGATTCTAAAGAGATACCAAGACACAGCTAGCATCTTCACACCATCATCATTAAACTGGGATTGTTAGAAGGGCAGTGGAGTGAGGATGGTTCTCTCTAAAGCTCTACTGTGGTGCCACAAGTTCCACTGAGGCAAGTCCAGCTTTTTGTATCCTTGAAGTTCAAAAAACCTATTTAGAATGTTCTCCAATAATTCACGCCTTGCCAAGGCACTAATAAACACATTATTATGTCATTTCATAGTGCCGGTTTTTTTAGTTCATCATGCAGAATGTAACAGCAGGGTCTCAAACAGGGTGCCAACTGCACGCATTCACATGCTGCCTTCAAGAATATGCACACATGCAGGCCTGAACCACTCATTGTTTATAATAAGTTACTTGGCGCCAAGCATAATGCCAGCTCTTGGCAAGCCAGGAGTCTGGAGTCTGAAGTAGCTTAGTTTATTGAGGCTGATGATACGGATGAGTTAGATTAAAGAAACTGGAATTCTTTTTTATATAATTCAGAGGGAACGCTTCCAAAGCTGTGACTGTTGGGCTAACTGAAAGTTACACTTTACCAAAAGCACCATCTTTTTGAGAACACATCAAAGCATCAAAGAACAACAGTTCCACTGAAGGAAGAATGCAGCCATAGAGGATTTTCAAGCACACATTTGCCTTTTTGGTACCCAGTGGCTCTCTTCCTGTCTATTTCTCCCACTGATTCCTTGTCCGAGTACTGATGTCTGCTACGGAGATGGGCTGCTGATTTATTTGGAAATTCTCCTCCCCCACACACACACTCCCTTGGATGTTTCAATGTATAAATTTTGTTTTGGGAATTCATTTGAAGTGAAAAGTAAATTATAAATCCTTAAATAAACAAACAAATAAATAAGCAAGGAAGGAAGCCTTGTTGGCCGCGGCGGAGACACAAAAACAGCCACGCTGAAAATGTAGTAACATTTATTCCTACTGCATTTGAGATGAACTCTTCTCAAGGGAAGCTCTCTTAATAATTGCAGGTCAAAGTAGATGTTACACACAAGCTCATATAATGGTAGCCCAATGGCTCCTTATTGTGTGTGGAAAAGCTCTTCAGTGAGACGATTAAGAATGGAGAAGTACTGGATTAGGAAATCTCCCCCACTCTACTTCTCTGCTTCCAATTAACTCTTCCCAAAGCATCCTTTGCAGCAGAAAGTTGTGGGGGGAGGAAGGAGGGAAGCCATTGGGCCACATTTGCAAACACTGCTCATGTTAAGAACTGAGAAATAAATATTTTCACTTTCAGCATAATAAATTAGCTAAGCCAAAGAAAGTAAATGCCAGGGAGGCCTGTTTTTGTGAGCTGCGTTGGTGAGGCATCCAGAACGAACAAGAAATAATTGTTCCTTTCCATTTTCTTGGCCGCATTGCACACGAGTTTGTGCTTTCAAAGAGGCCATAAAACGGAAGGTCCCTTGACAGATGACAATATATTACTGGCACAATCCTGCTCTCAATCACCACTTCAGGGAATGGTTCGAGAGAAACAGTAGCTTAATGAAAAGTCAAGGAGCAATCACGATAGCACAGTTCAAAGCTGCTCAGGGGACTTTGAGACAGTGCGTTCAGCAATGTTCATTACTTTGAACAAAGTATACCACCACCCTAGTCATCCAAACTGCCAATTGCACAATTGTGTCATGAAACTGCATTCCTGGGGACCATAGAAACCCATCAAATAAATTAACCACAATTCTTAACCATCAGGACAAGCTCCATCCTCTCCTGTATGAGTGTGGTGCTAGAAATAGATGGGTCATATACTGCCTTTACACTCTGTGGATAGGTTGACAATTCTTCGCAGTCCGGGCCAAAACAAAATTAGAAACTGACACAATACATCTAACAATCATATAAAGAGCATGTTAACATTTATCACATTAGAATGGGGAGAAAATGGTTACTAGCCCTCAAACCCCAATCTAGTGGCCCATACTCGCCTAGTTCTATTAAATAAATCTCATGAGAGCTCAGAATAGGGCAATTCTTGAACCACAGCTTTGTTATATTAGCTGTGTTGAGAATGTGTTCCTGGGTCTACCTCTACTTCATTAATTACTTACTTAAAAAAATAATAATCACATCATCTTCCTCTTCTTCTTCCTCCTTATATAAGGACATCATACCCTCCAACGTTTCACAGATGAAAATAGGGACACACATGTGAATTTGTAAGAGGTATGGTTAAGCAACATGAGGGTGTGTCCAGGCAACATGAGGCCAAAGATATGGCCAGGCAACCAAAGGGCATGGTCAAGTACAAAAGTTATTAGCCACATCTGGCCTGTGGCTCACGCTGGCTCAGCTTGTCTGAGTGTGGAAAGCTAAGCAGGGTCAGGCCTGGTTATTACTTGGATGGGAGACCCCTCCTCTAGTTTCCTGCATTGAGCAGGGGGTTGGACTTGATGGCCTTGTAGGCCCCTTCCAACTCTATATCTATGAACTCTATGAAACACACAAAACTGCAGTATTTTCTCCTCTCACCTAGAACCTGGGGTTATCCACTAAAGCTAAATGGTGGCTTTAGTGGATAACCCCACATTTGGGACCAACAAAATAAAGTATTTCTTTGCATGGTGCATAGTTAAACTGTGGAAATCACTGCCACAAGATGTAGAGATGGCTGCCAACTTGGAGTAGACAAATTCATGGAGGTTAGTATCTAGTTTCCCTTCTCAGGGCACGATATTACTGATATGGCTGGCTGGGGCATGCTGGGAGTTGTAGGCCTTTTCCATGTCTAAATATGCATAGGATTGTGCCCTTAGTCACCTTGTTACCTTCTTCCTGCCCCTCCCCTGCTAATAGGGATGTCTGAGAAATCTACAATGGATTCAAATGGGCTTGGCTTTCTATGAATCTGACCTGCAGATTTGGCAGCAGACCGGCTGTTTTCGTCGAGTTGACTCACATGGATTCCACAGACTGTTCCCCCCCCCCCCAACACACACACTTTTGGAGAGGATTTGCACTGATTTGCAGTAGGTAGTTTTGTTTGTTTTTACTTAAAAGTAAGTGCATGGGAGCTAATATGGATCTTAATATGGATCAGGACCCCAGAGTGGGGGGGAGGGAAGGGGCTTTAATCCTTTGTCCTCCCCCTGCCATTTACATTACAACACAAGAATGGGATCACAGCAAAGGGTTAAAGTCCCTCTACCTTCCCACATGTCAGGGTCCCAATCCATGTAGTAACATGTAGTCTCACCTTGTGAGATGAGATTCACATTCCATAATTTTAGTTTTCACCAAAATGTGAATGGGATATAAGATATGCCATGCCAAAATTGGATTTAAAAGGGTAAATGTGTCAGTTTTCAGCACCTTTTAACTTGCTCTACCTGTGGCAATTTTTACTGGATTGGTTTGAAAGTTTGCATAATTTTAGGCTACCCTCATGAGGTAGATCATGGGTGCCACGTTTCAAGTGACTCGTTCAACAGGTGTCATTTTTATAAGCATATACGATGTTTGAGGCTTGGGGCTTCTCTGCGCGAGGCATTTATGGTGCACTCGTGATTCCGCACTCACGGCAGTTTGTGAGTGCTTTACATGACGCCGTTGTCATCCTCCATGGCCTCTCCTGTGCTTTCCAAAACATTTTCGCCACTTTGGTATTTTCTGAAAATGGCGGAATGAACTGGAATGAGTAGCTCGTGTATTTTCGCGATTCTGCTATACCACAGCACCATCTTGTGGTTGTGTAATGGAACATATAGAAAGACAGAGAACCCCCCCCCCGGGGGTGGGGGGAAGCACATGTAAAGGAGCCGATCTTAATCCTGCAAAGAATCCGGAAGCAGAAGCCTTGGTAAAGTGACAAGTTAAAAGCCTCATGTAGAGAAGCCCTTATAATGGCGGAACCAGGGGGTGGGTGTTTGCAACTTACCTTAACTAAAGAAGCACTCCTGTGCCCCTTTAATTCTAACTTTTCCCATACACTACACACACACGCACACACACTCACACTGTACCACAGCCTGCAGAACCTTTGACACAGCAAGCCAAATGTAGACCACAGCCAGTGTGGTGTAGTGGTGACAGTTTTGGACTGGAAACTCAGGAGATCTGGGTTCTAGTCCCCGCTCAGCCATGAAACTCACTGGGTGACTTTGGGCCAGTCACTGACTCTCAGCCTAACCTACCTCACAGGGTTGTTGTGAGGATAAAATGGAGAAGAGGAGGATTATGTAAGCTGCCTTGGGTTCCTTGCAGGAAAAAAGGTGGGGTATAAATATAATAAATAAATAAAAATAAATGTTAACCTCTAGAGACATATATGCATCCATGTCTTTAAAACATCCAGAGACAGTGAAACAGAATTTCATAGGGCAATGTATATGTGTGCCTATATGTTTAAACTATTTATAGCCTGCCTTTCAGGCCTACGCTCACAAGGTGGTTGACATGGCTAATAATGTTTTAAAAGAACACATAAAGGAACATTCTAACTACTTAATTTAAAAAAAATACAAATGAATCAGAAACCAACAACAAAACCAACACAGAGATTTAATGGTAAGGACACTGAATTTGTGCTGGATGCAGAGGGTGGAAAGCTGGAGCAGATCTGATTGATGAGGTAAGTTTAATTTCAGTATCTAGGTTGATGGGAAATATCACTTTTTAAAACTTTCCTGCTGTCCTCAAAAGTGTAAGTGTGGGGGTCAACATGGACCAGCATACCTGGGATATATGCCAGACAGTACAAGGCAAAGGTCTTTCTCTGTGGGGGATTTCTAAAGACTTCATAAAACATCTTGGGCTCAGCCAGTGCATGCTCTACTGTAAGTAAAGGCAGGGCTTTTTTTCTGGTGGAACTCACCGGAACTGAGTTCCAGCACCTTTTCTTCTATTAATTGCATTACAATTTAATCGCCATCTACTCCCGAGGAAATGTAATCCAAGAGTTCCGGTACCCTTTTCTCCAGAAAAAAAGCACTGAGTAAAGGGGCATATGAGCTAAGATAAAATCACTTCCCCACACCCCCAACCCCACACCGAGACATGAAGTGTCTTAAATCTAAACAGTCTTTCTCTAAGCTGAACATAGCAGCGGTGTATCCTAAAATAAGGAACATAGTGATGACAGTCAAGATAAAAAGTAGTTCTTCATTTATTTAAGGTGCAATTCTATGCATGTTTAGACAGAAAAAAAAGCCTACAACTCCCAGCATGCACCAGCCAGCTATGCTGGCTGGGGCATGCTGGGAGTTGTAGGCCTTTTTTCTGTCTAAATATGCATAGGATTGTGCCTTCATGTATTATTTATTTAAATGATATTATTATTATTATTATTATTATTATTATTTATTTATTTATTTAACTTTTAATATTTAAAAGTTAGAAAGGGCAAATTAGCAGAAAGATTACACATCGCTGGCCATAGTCTAAGTACATGAAAATATAATACACATCCAGGCACTCTTGGATGAGACTGATTATCTGGATCCATTTCAGTCAGAGTTCAGGCCTGGTTTTGGCAAGGAAACAGCTTTGGTCACCCTGTATGATGACCTATGTCGGAGAGAGATGGGGGAGTGTGTGACCCTGTTGATGCTCCTGGATCTTTCGGTGGCTTTCGATACCACCAACCATGGTATCCTTCTGGGGCGGCTGTATGAATTAGGAGTGGGGGGTACTGCATTGCAGTGGTTCTGCTTCTACTTGGATGGCTGGCTCCAGAAGGTGGTGCTTGGGAAATATAGCTTGGCCCCATGGACTCTCCAGTATGGAGTTCCGCAGGGGTTGGTCTTGTCCCCCATGCCATTCAACATATACATGAAACTGCTGAGTGGGGTCGTCCGGCGTTTTGGAGCACGTTGCCATCAATACGCTGATGACACACAACTCTATTTCTCCTTTTAATCTTCAGCAGGTGAGGCTGTGGATGTGCTAAACCAGTGCCTGTGACAATGGACTGGGGCTCAATCCAGACAAGTCTGAGATGCTGTCAGTGGGTGGTTCCTCTGACTGGATGGAGGGTTTTCAACCTGTTCTGGCTGGGGTTGCACTCCCATTGAAGGAGCAGGTTTGTAGCTTGGGGGTTCTCTTTGAGCCATCTTTGTCACTTGAGGCACTCCATGGCCTCAGTGGCATGGAGTACCTTCTACCAGCTCCAGCTGGTGGTGGCCCAGCTATGCCCCTATCTGGACAGGGATAGCCTGGTTTCAGTAATCTACGCTCTGGTAATCTCAAAGCTAGACTTCTGCAATGTACTCTATGTGGGGCTGCCCTTGAAGACTGTTGAGAAGCTGCAGCTTGTGCAAAATGTGGCAGCCAGACTAATAACTGGAACCAGAAGGTCTGAACATATAACACCATTTCTGGCCCACTTGCACTGGTTGCCTGTACGCTTCTGAGACCGATTCAAGGTTAACCTATAAAGCCCTATATTGCTTGAGACCACAATACATGACAGAATACCTCCCAACCACAATCTACCGAGACACTATCCTCAACATCTGGGGCCTTCCTCCGACTGCCACCTCTTAGGGAAGCTCGGAGGGCAGCAACAAGGAGGAGGGCCTTTTCTGTGGTAGCCCCCCTACTGTGGAACACCCTCCCCACTGAGGCCCACCAGGCTCCAACTCTACTATCTTTCCGGCACCAGGTTAAGACTGCCCTCTATGTTGAGGCATTTAGAAGCTGTAAATAGTACATAGTGTGGTGGGGGGGTTTTCAACTTTTTTACAGGTCGCATTGTATTAACTTGTTTTAGTTATTTGAGTCATTTTTAAATTTGGTTTTATATTTTTTATAATGTTTTTATTGTGTATATTTTATATATTATTTTATTGTATTTTTTATTGTTGTAAACTGCCCAGAGAGAGCTTCTGCCATTGGTGAGTATTGAAATAATAATAATAATAATAATAATAATAACAACAACAACAACAACAACAACAACAACAACAACATAAAGAAATGCCTAGCTTATTCAGCAATAATGTCTGACACTGGTATATGGAAAATTGGAAATAATCCATTGTAAATAATTAATAATAACAACAACAACGCATAGACGCATATACTATAATACAAAAGTCACAGGTACCTTGAATTACAGCAGAAAGACATTCCAATGATCGCATCTGGGCTTCAGTTAAATGTCCAAAATGCTTGATAATATTACCCTCAGTAGGGTTTTATTTTTTATTTTTTCACAGGTGACTAATAAGTTGTGCACAGAATAATTATATCCCTCCACATGCTTCACCCATATTGGTGAAACCAATATTTCATGAGATGTAATATTGCATAAGACAACACTTCTATAATTAGCAGTCAAAAAGAGTAAATTCCAAAGCTGTCAACACACAGGCCTCTGGTTCATACCAAGGAATGATGTGATATGACTTGAGGAATGCTATTTACATCTTAGAATTTTGAGTAAGGGATTATACTGTGGGTTAGGAGGAGAGAAAATAGGAGATGTTAGTCCCTTAGAAATAAAATCCTACATCCTGTATTCATTGGGACTATGAATCTGGAATCCTTATTTTTCATGTGGTAAAATTGCCAGCATTACTCTTGCAACTGTTATGTAGAGTTGGTAAAAAGAGACTGGCATATAATGAGTCTTTACAAATGGGTTCACATGTGTCCATGTGCCCTTTCTCCACACATCTACACTCTGCAAGTCTGGATTTTGAACCTCATTGGGTACATGATTATAGCCAGGGCAATGAACCTATGACAAACCCATTCATGGAAACAGTTTACTTGTTTATCTCTATCCTGCCGAAGTCCACCTTATGGTAGTGAATTGGTCCTAGGAATCTGCTAGGCAAAATTAACAGCACAATCCTATCTACGTGCACTCAGATTTAAGTTCCATTGAATTCAATGGTGCTTACTCCCAGGTAAGTGTATATAGCAGGTGTGTGCAACCCGTTTGGTCCCAAGGGGCACGTATGATTCTGGGTCAGGGAGGTCACACTTGTGTGTGTGTGTGTGTGTGTGTGTGTGTGCACGCACACACATGCATCACGCAGACAGACACACATCTTGATGCAGATCTCTCTTTCCCCACTGGTAACAAAAATAGAGCTGGGTATCATTGGCATACTGATGGTACCCAACTCCACCAACCCCCTAATGACCTCACCTAGCAGCTTCATATAGGTGTTAAATAGCATGGGGGACAGAATAGGACCTGGTGACACTCCACAGCTTATTAGCCATGCTGCTGAAAAGAAATCCCCCAGTGCCAATGTTCTCTACTTTATATTTTATTGCTACTGCTGAGATGTTCAAATACTTTTGACACTCTGAATTACTTTTTATTTGAAAAATGATAATAACGTTATAAATTGTTTTCACTTTTGGTACAAAACTGTTTAAATGAATGTTATACTTGAGCATCAGTGCAGGTACATTAGAGAACCACGTTTCTGGCTGGCTGGCTAAAAATATTTTGCTGGCCAAATGGCTATCAAGCTAGACATGTAAAAAGAATTCTGCCATGCTCTCATACCATAATCTGGGCCAAGTCACTGTGTCTGAGCCCAAATTCCCTACCTGGAAGAATGCCACAGGGTTAGTATGAGGTTAACCTGGATCAAGACTGCAAAGCACTAGAAGTCCTATAGAAATTAGTAGTAGTAGTAGTAGTAGTAGTTAGCTTAAACCAGAACTAAAGCCTAATGAAGGGGTTTTCAGCATCTAATCCATATATGGCATGTCAAAATGGTAAGAATATCTCCATATATAATAATAGCACTTATTTTCTCTCATCTTTGCTATATCGTTTGGCTTAACATACACACAATATCTATTCAACCCAAATTGCTCCCAGTTCCCTTTGTATTGTTCTACCTTCTGTGCACCTCAATTCTTTTTTCCCCCTTCAATTTTTATTTATTTATTTTTAAATGAACACACATTAAAAAAAAAAACATAAATCCACAAATCATAAACTCCAAAGTGCACCCGTCACCACGGGGCCAAAAAAATAATGCTATCCACATAATCCATTATTAATCTATATTCCAAAAATACATCATATCTTGACATGGCTTACTCCCTTTTCCCTTTACTAAAACATAATCTAAAAATGGTCCCCATATATCCTTAAAATTATTTTTCTTTAATTGTCCCTTTTTTACAGTTAATACTACATGTTAATTTATCATTTAAAGCAATATCCCACACCTCAATTCTTGCCAAGAGTTGTGCCTGTTGCTTTTTAAAAACAACAACAACAACATGCAGTTCAAGTTTCCTAGGAATTGTTTTACAATCCCCTTGTTTCTTTCCCTCAGCTATATACTCTCATTCCACTTCTCTCTTTCTCTAAACCCAGGGGTGCACAATTCAGCCCTGAGGGCCATGTGTGATGCTGGCCTGGGCATTGGGGGCACACACATTCACACCCCAGTGATCTGTATGAGGCGGGAGCCGGGAGCTAATTTGGTGGTAGGGAGGTCAGGGCACCTTTGGAAGGTAGGGTGCAGTAAAGTGCTCTAAACCCTGGAAGGCCCCCCTTCAGGCAAGGATCCCCCATGCTGGTGGGCACTACCAAATAAGCCACAAGGCTCTCCTGCATATGCTCCAGTTAAACAATGGTTAATCCAGTTCTGCCTCGAAAAGTAACAGGTCAGCTGCTGCAGAGAGCATAAGCAACACTCTGGAGAAACTCTGTATAAACTGTAAGCTGTTTCCAAGCACTGAATATATCATACCGAAGCCTATGTGAAGCCCACATGCTGCGACTTGCGCCATCAGAGGGTCCTGTTACACAGATTGGCTCACAATCCTATTGTCACTTAATCTGTAGACTGAACCGAGCCAAAAAAGTGAGGTCAGAACATCAGCACCCTCAAATTTTTGGAAGAGTTTTGGCTATCAACGCATCTAAACTCATCCTCCACCCCCACTTCAGCTGAGCAAGATTCCTGATCTTCAAAGATATAACAAGAAGCCTGCATAGCTGAACTGTAAATGGGATTTGGCACGCAGTTCCTGGGAGTGGTAAGGAAATCATGGCACCCGAGAGGATCTAAGCAGGTGTAGTTACAATAAAATAAAATTTAAAAAATCAACAGCATCCAAATTAGAGTAATTCTTAAGCCGATAAAGTCCACCCATTTCCTTCAGTGCCTCCTCGTAGCGTTGTTAGAAAGACCATTTGCAGGCATAAAGGGAGGAAAGGAGAATAGCACCTGTCTTTGCAGCTGGTCTCCATGAAGATCTTTAACTTGCTGCCTGCTGGGGAAAGGGACTAGTCTCAGGTTACGCGGAGTCCTTTGCAAACAGCAAGGTTTGCAGAAAGGAATCCTGCAACCAGAAGATGTGAGGCTTGGGTTTCAGCCAGGAAGAGGGAAGAACAGCCCAAAATGAAATGTTCCACGAGCACAAGAGCATTCAATCACCGAGCAACTCTGTGGCTTGAAAGAATGCAAAAACAAACCAACCAACCCCCTCCCCTCCCCAACCAACTCTAAGTCATTTCTGCAAAGCTACCAGTTGTTGCTGTTTTAATTTTGAACAATAATCCATTGGACTTCTAGTTGCCTCCAAGGTGATTACAGTAATACCTTGGATTGCAAGTAACTTGGTTTGAGAGCGTTTTGCAAGACAAGCAATTTTTTAAATATTTATTTAATATTTTTTTACTTGATATACAAGCAAAGTCTTGCAATACAAGTACTGTAGTACGGCTTAAATTAAAAATCTCTGTACACATTTTTTTGGGGGGGATTTCGTTTTGATATAAGAGTGTTTTGGATTACAAGCACATTTCCGGAACGAATTATGCTCTCAATCCAAGGCATGACTGTATTCTAGAATGTATGCTTATTATATACAAGCTATTCCAGCTCCTCTGGATGAAAACATGAGACAGGGGCTACAACTTTGTTTGCTAACAAGGATCTGCAAGGAGCACCGCATTCAACTTAACATACCTAAGCACAGGTGCAGACACCCTAGAACCAGGGGAGGTGGATGGGGAAACCTCCCCAGATGCCTTCCCCATATGGGCGAAACCAACCTGGCTCGTAAAAATAGAAAAAGTGCAGTGCTCGTTCAGACCAAAGGGCATTTGTCCAGCATTCTGCTCCCACAGTGGATAACCACATGCCCATGGGAAGCCCACAACAGGACATGAGTGCAGTAGCACCTTCCTGCTCATGCTCCCCAGCAACTGGCATACAGAGGCTCAAGCTGTTGGATCAGCCAACGCATTGACCCATGCCTTTCAATGTCCACTCACCAAAAAGGTGGACTGAGGGGTTCTTGTTTGCCCCACCCCACCTTCACTGGTCAGTGTTGGATGGACTTACATCCCTCAGGGCCCGAGGGGTGTCCCATTCCCACATCCTCTTGAGTTGGCCAGCAATGAGACATAGGTTAGGACAATGCCCCTTCATCTTCCAATGCCTCAGTCAGGGTGCTCACTAGGGTAGCCTAACTTACCCCTTGTGTGCCTGCACTACCTGCCAGTTCTTCCAAGTTTGACATGACAGCCAACCAGTCAAATTAAGTGCACTACACACACAGCTGGACAGTATGGAGTAGGCGAAATAAGGTGGTTCTTGAAGCCCTTCGTAGAAGTCACCCAAAAAAACAACAACCCCTGCTCAGCTCCCTAGCAGGTGACTGGCTAATCCTATACTGCTACTGAGTTTGATGGGCAGGTTGCCACATCAGATGGAAAAAGTCTAGGTTAGGGGCAGTACCAGTTTAAATATATGTCCTTGGCCATGACCTGCCAATCTTACACATGATGTTAGATATGTGGGGGATGCTGCCCATGCATTTCCATCCACCTGGAGGGGAAAACCTGCTCCTTCCTAATCATCAAGGAAGCAACAGTCTCTTCACTGACTAACAACACTCACAAGCCTGGCGGGAACGGATACATCACACAGAAGCCACGTTGTCACATACAGCACATTTAACACATCCTTCATTCATGTTATGTGCTTCTTTTCCTCCGCTAGTTGTGAGGGAGAAATTCATTCAGTTTGTATTTGAATATGAACTTATCTAATTTCACACTTTCAAACCAACATGTGAACTGAAACTCAGTTATCCTTTGAAATTTGCACTTCTCTGAATTTTGCAATGGAATTCCTCAATCAATAAATGCATACAAAATGCATATAATGAAGGGGGGATGAACAGTGCATATACTAGTGAAAATAATGTTCAAAAATGCATTGCATGAGGAAAATGGGTATATTAGGTAAAATTGCATATAAGAATGCAAGTATAAGGAGAAATGCACACCATGCATAAGAATTTTCATGCAAACTTTAAAAAAAAATCTCAAAGTTCAGGATGAACTGAAATTAAGATTGGGAAAATGAGAAACCGAGAGAAACCAAAATTAACAGTTTTGTCTATCCCCGTGGATCCCCACTGCAAGAGGAATTAGGAAGCTGCCTTATACCAAGTCAGACAATTTGTCCATCTAGCACAGGGGTAGGTAACCTGGTGCCCTCCAGCTGTTTTGGACTAAAATTCCCATAAATCCAGCCAGCATGGACAATGGTCAGAATTTATGGCAGTTGTAGTCCTCAATGTCTGGAGCACACTAGCCTGCCTATCGCTGATCTAGCCCCATATTTACTACTCTGACCAGCATTGGCTCTCTGGGATTTCAGGCAGTAATCTTTCACATCACCTGCTAAGTGATCTTTTCTCCCACCACAATCCTAATGAAAATCACTCCCTTCCCAATGAAAATCACTCCCCCCCCCCGAAGTACAAGTACCAATAGAAGCTTTCCTAATAAGACTAATAGCTTTGGGAGGGGAGAAATTTTGGGGAAGGGAGTGAGGGGATTCACATGCCCCTCCCCATGCTTCACAGTCCCAATCCTAATTCTCCTCCATGGATGTTACTTAGGAAAAAAACTAGACACTTTAAATATAACCTTGCATCTAATATCACACCTACTTTGGCCCTAAGAACTATACACACCCTCACTGTGGGGTACCATCAAAAACAGTCTGGTGGTCTGCATTTGGCTTGGTGGGCCATAAGTCATGCCGTCCTGGCCTAGCTTCACAAATTGCATCCAGGTCCACATATGAAATTGATATTTTTTTTTAATTAAAAACTGACCTTATCAGTATCAAAACACTCAAGAACAAGGGTAATTCCTACAACAAGGACACATAAGACAAGGCTGGAGACATTATTTTAGAAGACAGTGGTACATGGGTGTGGCAGAAGGTAGGGCAATGAAAATAAACAATGATTTAAGGTGTTTTACGTTGCTATCCTAGGAGAAAGTCGTGTGAGTGAACGCTAAGGTATTGTGCAGTTGCCTCTGAAATGGATTGAGGGAAGCCTTATAATAACTGGAACATCTGGATTGTTTTACTCAACAATCCCTTGCCTGCAGGCTCTTCTGGTGTGGTAGACGTCACCATGTTGCCACTTTAGTCAAAGAGAATTCTTACAAACACATGTGGATATTCCCACAATAAATGTAGTTATTGCCACATTTCCCAAATTCCCATAATTATGTATCAAACGTTTTCTTGATTTCCTTCCAAAGGCATCAAAGCATAGGCCTTAAGTTTTTCAATAACGTTCACAGTGCATTTAAGTTCCAAGGGCCTCAAAGTACTGTGTGACAGTCATTTGATGAACAGTCTGACAACCATCCTATACAATAATTACAGGGAACGATAACCTCAGATTAAGACAGACTCATATATCCACTGGAAGCTGAAATCTAAGTATAAAACCAAAAACAAATTGGACATCTGTCATATTTAAAGTGACAGTTATCATCGGCTTCATAAGCTCATAGTTCCTCATTTTTAAATACAATAGTTAATCATATGTACATTGAATAAACTACAAGCACACAAGTCACTTTTTTCAACCACAGGCTGTGACAACTATATTTCTTGTTAGGTTGTTTCCACACAGCAAGACTACATGTCACCATGCAGCCATGTTAGCATTAGTTTATGAAATAAACACTGTCAGGACAGGAACCATGATGGGGTTTCCAAGAAGCTTAGGGGGTCATTCCAGGTGAAAATCAGCTGGTAAGGAGAGTAAACCACTCCTTTCCTCACAAAATGTGTAAAGCATCCCCCTCCAAAGAAGAAGGGACCATCAAATGAACATTACATCTAGCTACTATGTTGTAACTAGGGCTGTGTTGAAATCTGCCCTAAAATTTCCCGAAAGTTTCCTCCCCCCACAAATGAGGCACTTTAGAACTTCTTTTGAATTTCTTTTGGTGCCGTTTTTGAGCTTACCTTAGAGAGAGATCCTCTGGCCCCTATACAGCATCTAGGGGGCCATAGCATACTTCGGTTTCCCAGATCCGAGGTCAGAAACAGAGCTCCAACCTCGGAGCTGGGGATCCATGCTCTGATCCGCCCCCCACAGCCAGCATGGAAAAAACCATGCCAACTGCTTCCCCGAGATCAGAAATTTGTCCTCGGAGAGTAGGTAAAGGGAATGGGGATTGGGTGGGGAGGGGTGGAAACTGGGGCTGCTAGGATACAAGCTATCCTGATGGCATAGAATCATAGAATCATGGAAAAGTAGAGTTGGAAGGGGCCTATAAGACCATTGAGTCCAACCCCATGCTCAATGCAGGAATCCAGGTCAAAGCATCCCTGACAGATGGCTGTCCAGCTGCACCTTGAATGCCTCCAGAGTGGGAGAGCCCACCACCTCCCTAGGTAGTTGGTTCCATTGTTTTATTGCTCTAACAGTCAGGAAATTTTTCCTGATGCTTAGGTGGAATCTGTGTTCCTGTAACTTGAGCCCATTATTCCGTGTCCTGCACACTGGGATGATCGAGAAGAGATCCTGGCCCTCCTCTTTGTGACAACCCTTCAAGTACTGGAAGAGTGCTATCATATCTCCCCTCATTCTCCTCTTCTGAAGGCTAAACATGCCCAGTTCTTTCAGTCTCTTCTCATAGGGCCTTGTTTCCAGTCTCTTTCCCTCCCACTCTGAAGCACCACAGCTAGACCGCTGAAATTGGACATCTAGCTGAATTGCGGAGCGGGAGGAACAGGGAGGTGGAGATCAACTCTGTAGCTCCTCCCACTCTGCACGGGATGCTCATAGAGCTTCCAGGGTGCAATCAATAGGATTGCAGCCTTACTGTTGCAAAGTGGCCGAAAGTGCTGTATGTTATTCTTTCTTTTTATTACACATCTCTCCATCACTCTGCAGCCTTCTCAGCTTGTCTGCATTTCCTTCCTGTTCTAAAAAAGCTCCATGGGAAGAGTTATCTCATGATGTCCTCCCCTGGGCTTTAATCGAAGCGTAGGACATCCAGAGACTCTGTAGTCTCCCAGAGAAATGTTTATATAATGAAAGACAACACACACACACACACACACACCTTGACCACCTCACAACTAAGGTAAGTGCAAGGACCCCACATCCTAATCAGGAGAATTTCACTGAAATTTGTTTCAGCTTCGCATCTCCCGTAAGTCATTTCTTTTCTGACAAATTCAATAAGAACCGTTTAAAAAAAAAACCCAAAAAAAAACTGGAAGAAATTTTCAGCATAGCCCTAGTGACAGCATATAGTTTGTTCCTCTGTGAAGATATTCAGAAGTATGCAGTGGAGGCTGGTGGTTCCAAAATCAGCAGGGCTGTGTATCCGCTCCGGATTTTACTCTGAACTTTTAAGGAGCTATCCATGGTGCTGAACATATCTTGGGGTGTGGGGTCCAGCACCATGGGTAGCTCCTTTAAAGTTCAGAGTAAAATCCGGAGTAGACACAGCCCTGCTGACGTTGGAGCCACCAGCCTCCACTGCCAGTATGTGAAGAATTATTTTGGGTCAGATTTTGACTCCCCTCCTTTAAGTAGAAGACTTCCCCGGCCATGCCATATTACCACTACCAGCTGCATTGGAAGTCTACTCCCTTTCAAAAGCCATTTACCAGGTAGCACTGCATACTGCTGTTTGGAAGCACAAGGCCAAATGTCTCTTGGGGATGCGGAACTAGTTACATGGATCCTGGCCATAATGCAGGGGGTGGGGTTTTTTCACAGAACACCACCTAGTATACTATAGTAGAGTTCATCCAACCTGGGGCCCTCCAGATGTTTTGACTGAAACTCACAGCCTTCCTGACCATTGGTACTGCTGGCTGGGGCTGATGGGAGTTGAAGTTCAAAACATCTGGAAGGTTGTAGTATTGGGTTGGGTGTATACCCTTCTTGGGACTGACAACTATTTGGGAGTCAGAGGCTATTGCTTATTTGCTTTTATTAGTGCAGTGTTCTCCAACCTTGGGTCTCCAGATGTTTTTGGCCTACAACTCCCAGCATGCCCCAGCCAGCATAGCTGGCTGGAGCATGCTGGGAGTTGTAGGCCAAAAACATCTCGGGACCTAAGGTTGGAGAACACTGTATTAGTGTGTATGACAGAAATTAGAAATTACTGATATTCCCCTAATCCTCTTTCCACAACACTATAAAAACATTGGTCTGGATTTAGACTTAGTCATACTTAGAATGAAGTTAGTCCCATTTATTTCAGTGAGTCTACCCTAAGTAAGTCTAAGTCTGGCTCCAACTCACTGTCTACAATCTCGTTTTTGAGATTCATAGTAACATGCAATTCTCTCCCCTCTTTTTACTTACAACGAGGCTGAGAAGTTTTAAAACTTATATAACTGTGGGAGAGTCAAATTCTTGACTTCAGTGAAGTTGGTTAGGCCGTGCCTTAACTCAGGGGTGGCGAACGTGTGAGCCTCCAGATGTTGTTGGACTGCAACTCCCATCAGCCCTTGCTGGCATAGCCAATGGTGAGGGAAGCTGCAATCCAACAACATCCTGGGAGGCCACACACTCCTCCTCCCCCAGCCTTATTTTATTTAAAATATTAATTAATGAATAGAAAATATCCTGGAGTCTTCAGAAAGCACACAGAGCTCTCATATCCACAAGGGTTTTGTCCTTCACTTCAGTGGAGGGACAGTTGATTGCCATTCTTCTTTGGTCCTTGTGGAATGGGCTCTCTGTTGCCTGAATGGAACATGTGATCAAAGGCCACTGCAGTCCAGCATCATCTTTCCCATAGTGACCAAGCAGATGCCTCTAGGAAGCCCACAAGCAGAACATGAACTCTCCTGTTGCTGCCCCTCTGCCTCTCAACTGGCGGAATGAAAAAGCCGCAGTCTGCAGGCTCTGTGCCACTCACTTGACATTTCTCCTCTTGGTGTGTGTTGCTGTGGCTCCACATGCAGGTCAGGCAGTTTTCACCAATCACCATACCATGCAATTGTCCGAAACAGAAAGGCTTGCAGCGATATAGTCGGAAATCTTCCGACACAGATGGTGAACTGCTGCACAAGGACATATGGCAACAATTTTGAGCAAACTCCACATGGCAGCCATAATTTGTAAAGCCTCTGTCTATATGTCCATTTGGCAGCTATAGGCAACCTGTGCTAATGTTCTGGGGCTGGAACTAAGAACATTATGGTCTGAGGCTGGGACTTAGCCCAGTAAACTACCCATGGCTATGTGTGACTTATGTGTGATTCATTCCCATGTCACAAAAGGCATGAGGGGAGTAGGAATTTGCAATATCAGCACCTGTGACTGGCAGACAGTGAGGCTTCTAGATTGCCTGTGCTTAGTCCAAATACTAGGAAGCTGGCCTCAGGACCATCACCAGGTGTGAGGGGACTCTAGGCAATCAATTGAGCAGTCCCCTGGCACCATTCTGACAGGCTTCTGGTAAGCTCCTCCTCCCACAAACTTATCATGGGCAGCAAGAGGTGAGACTGGCAGTAGGGACAAGCCTGGCACTGATAGGAGCACCAGACCAGGTGACTGGAGCTGCTGCCATCTTAACCTCCCCAAACACCTCTGGGCCATGATGTAGCATCACAGAAATGGTGTTCACACAAACCCCTCCCCACGTTCATTCAACACACACAGGTGTTCACAGGACTGCATGGGTGAGACCCACCCACTATGTGCCACTTCCTGGATATTTATGAGGAGTTCTCCATGCATACAGATGTACTCCTGCAGAGCTCCTACACAGGATTCCTCGTCATGTACAGGAGTTCTTTGCGCACATGTCTCTCTGTGTGGAAATCTCCTCCTCCTGAGCATTCAATGGACATATGTCAGGGGAAAGGGAGACGGCATGCAGTTCTGATGGTGTGTTGAGGTAGCCTGCATGGCCCTGCAAACCCCTCCACATCTTAATTTATTTATTTATTACAATTATACCCCGCCTTTTTTCCTACAAGGAACTCAAGGCGGCTTACATAATCCTCCTCCTCCTCTCCATTTTATCCTCACAACAACCCTGTGAGGTAGGTTAGGCTGAGAGGCAGTGACTGGCCCAAAGTCACCCAGTGAGTTTCATGGCTGAGCGGGGGACTAGAACCCGGATCTCCTGAGTCCCAGTCCAACACTCTCACCACTACGCCACACTGGCTCTCCAGTTTATATTTGCATAATTGAGCTATTGGGAGAGGGGCCAAGGGGTATTGTGGAGAAATTAAGATGGCAGCAGTGGCTCTAAACACCCAGTCTAGCAGTCCTCTCAGACCCAGGTCCCTTTTTGTTTTAAAAAAACTAAACATTAAAGGGGTGCTGGTGTCAGCTGCAATGGGCCATTTAGACTGCTTGGGCTCTCAGCATTTGCCCAAAGGTGCCATGTTCTGACACCGAACCTGTCTGGCCTCTGCCCTTGCTTTGTTAACACAGAGCAGTACTTTAAGGTATCCAGGTTGGTAACAGAAATGGAAAATTGACACCTTCCTTGAACAGGGCTTGCAGCGTTTTTTGGTCTGGTGGCTTGTGGTCCACACAAGGAAACCAAAGCTGGACAGTTTCATGTCAAGGAAATGAACTGGGCCTTGACAGTTTCACAGCTCAGTTTATATATGAAGTTGTGAATTGCAATTTATGTTCTACCACTCCAAAGAAAAATAGATGCAGGGTGGGAAATGTAGGGAGTCACCCTTGAATGGGGTGATGGTGGCTGCCTGCCTGTGTCTTGCTATCTTAAAAGGGAAGCCTGGAAAAGGGCACAGAAAGTTCGGCACAAAAGATGGCTCTGGAGTTTGCTGATAACCTGAGCTGAAGGGAAACAGCAAGGCACTCCGAGTCAAACAGACATTCCTTTAAATCTGTGTCTAGCATCCATGTAATTTCATTTCCCCGCCCCCATTTTTACTCTAGAGTAGGCACATGGCCCCTGATCTGGATCAGGGCCCTAGTGTGGGGGTAGGGGGGGCTTTTACGGTGCAGATTGGGGGCCCTGTGATTATTCTATAGTAAAAAAAATTAATGAAAAGATGACCTAGCTGCTAGATGCACATTTAGAGTAATGTCTGTTTTGCCCCTCAAAGTAGCATTGAGCTAAGGCCAGCTTTACAGAGATAAATTCAGACATGATATCTGAACTTGAAAGCTGAATGTCAAGAGGCATGGGAATTCAATCTGCTGCTCTCCGAGCTTCAGTGATCACAACACAGGCATGCCCTGCGCCTGTCATGGGGAGCTGTACATTGCCCATGCTTGATTTGAGTTACTCTCCAGTTCACTTAATTGCTCATTCACAAAACCCACATTATACTAAACAAATAGCTCTTATATTAAATGACGATGATGATGATGATGATGATGATGATGATGATGATGATAATAATAATAATTGTAAAAAGGAATGCCTCCCTGCCCTTCAGTAGATTGGATTGTGTTGTGGATTTTTCCCCCTGTGCTTGCAAAGGTGTCATCATGATACGGCCATGAATCTTAAGCCACTCAGTCATTCAGTCCCCTTCTACACATAAATGCATACACCATTTGCAACTAACCCTGCTTTAGCAATTGGGAGAACTCCACACATATTTCAAGGATGCAACCATAAACTGTCTGGTGTTGAAAGCTGCATGGATAATATGCTTGTTGCATGCCAGTTGCCACGGAAACTAGTAGGATGCATATTTTAGAAGCAACAGACTAGGGAAGAGATGTCATTTAAGGTAAGGTGTCAATGCACAGAAATTCTTTGTGGATACATTTGCTAGCGACAACACTTTTACCACTTGCAAATTTGTTTGCAAATAGATTTTCTGCTATTTACTCTTGCATATGTAACTGTTCAGCAAATAGTTTAGGAGACTGATCCAATGCCCAGCCTTACGTGATGTAAATTGGATTTGATTCCACACAAGGTGAACAAATTCAGCTGGTTAACTCACAAAAGTATTTCCCAAAACTATTTACGATTTCTTATTTTTGGTGCCTAATTGGCCACCTGAGTCACATAGCATCGGTTTGGCTCCCTATCTTGATGGTTGTGAATTTTGGATAACTGGAGCTTACTATATTGCCAGTAATAAACTAACCCCCACCCCACTCACAAGCACAGAGTTCCCAATGAAAAACAGTAATCCACCCACTCAATACACTTCAATGAACATTGCAGTGTATAGACTTTTAAAAATTAGCAAATCAATGGACATAAGCCATTTAGAATTCAAGAAAACTATATGAATGGCAGCGCTTAATTGTTACAAATAGGCATGTTGAGAAGGTAAGTTGGGTAGATCTGTGCAGAGCTTGCTTCACTGAAAACATGGTTATGTGATTTCTTGACAATACACCTAGCTCTCAGTTCAACCTGCAGTTACTGTACCACCATAAAGCTGGTGAAAGCATGTTGAGGTTACATGAGTTCAGATTGTACAGCAGATGTGATGGCTCCAAGCCCAGCAAGGTGCTGACCAGTGGAACAGAGATGACATGCTGCTGCTGCTGCTGCATCATGTACCACTTTGTAGCATGGATCCATCAGCTGTCTGCTGGGTGTTTTACCAGCTTTGAGTTGATATACTGTCACAGAATTAACAGGAGAGTAAAATGAAGATATTGTCTAAAGGTGCAATCCTGAGGTGGAGCAGCAAATGGTGCACACATACCAATCCAATTTGTGTATCCAAGGCAAGGCAATTTATTTTGGCACCCAAGTCAGCAAATTCCATGAGCACCCCTCTTCCCCTCCCTGGTGTTAAAAATGCTAGAGCTCCCAGAGACAGATCATATCAAGGAACCACCCATGTCAGGAAGCCTGGGGGTGCCTAGGCCTCAGGGGAGGTGACTGTGTGTCCATCCTTCAAGAGGAAGGGAGTTCTGCCTTGAAGCAGAGGCTGGGTGACCAAGCCCCCGAAAGCATCATCACCTCAAGAGGCAGGCCAGTAAAGCTCCTTTGAGAAGAAGTGCTTGACTGCAAAGGAAAGGGGAAAGGGCTTCTTGGAAGAGGCCCTTCTCCTTAGTAGGCCCTGTTGTTAGAGGGCCTGTAACAATCTGCAGCTGAGCCCTGGGTGGGGCTCAGGAAGCTCTGGCTATATAAGCCTTCAGTTTCAGCCTTGCCCTTACCCTCTCTGAACTCCTACCTGACTGCTTTTTGGACTGTGTTTCTGGTTGACTACTCTTGCATGTTTTGATCATGGCTTTGTCTCTGACCTCTCTTCTGGAAGCAACCTACTTATCTGGTAATACTGTGCTTTGACCATTACCTGTATCTTGACTACCCTTGTGTTAGTATGATCCCATACTGGACTGAAACCTTTGTGCTTGACCATTTGACTACTTAATTGACTTGCTGATTGGATTTACCCCTGTACTTGCCAAGCTTAGAGTCTGATCCAGCTAGAGCAGGACATAAAGAAAAGGCACTAGTTTCTTTTCTCAGGAATATGAACTCAAGGAAATAGTATATGTAGTAATTGCCTTATTCTGTAAGTTCCTCTCTGAAGTTTCCTTGGGTAGTTCCTGTCTTTGCTTCTCTACCAGCGGTACCTCTCCACTCAAGAATCAGGCATCATAGCACCATATCCTACCTATATATTTAAGAGTGGACTGCTTCTCTAAGCCTGGATCCATATGTAGCCAAAATGGCACCATCCACTCACAAGAGAGAGGCATCAGCAGGCTTGGAGAAACCCCAAGATTTGCAGAAGTACAATAAAATCTTCAGGGAGAAAAAAACCTAAAGGGTAGGGAGGAACTAGAAACAGCTCACTGAGGCTGGAGTATGCTCATTGGGCACAGAATGCTGACTGTTGTGGAGGGACACACAAAACTGGAGGGAGAAGAATTAAGCCTCATCTTGACTACTGCGTCCAGTTCTGGGCACCACATTTTAAGAAAGATGTAGGCAAATTGGAAAGGGTTCAGAGGAGGGCAACAAAGATGATCGGGACTGGAAACAAAGCCCTATGAGGAGAGACTGAAAGAACTGGGCATGTTTAGCCTTCAGAAGAGAAGACTGAGGGGAGATATGATAGCACTCTTCAAGTACTTGAAAGGTTGTCACACAGAGGAGGACCAGGATCTCTTCTTGACCATCGCAGGGCATGGAATAATGAGCTCAAGTTACAGGAAGCCAGGTTCTGCCTGGACATCAGGAAAAATTTCATGACTGTTAGAGCAATACTCCAATGGAACCAACTACCTAGGGAGGTAGTGTGGGCTCTTCCATACTGGAAGTATTCATGGTGCAGCTGGACCACCATCTATCAGGGATGCTTTGACTTGGGTCCCTGCATTGAGCAGGGGGTTGGCAATGGCCTTATAGGCCCCTTCCAACTCTACTATTCTATGATTCTATGAATGGTGCATCCTGGAAATGGGCACCTTAGTAACATAAAAAATAAAAAACAAGGTGCTCCACTAACTCAACATTTTACAGAACAACAACATTCCCCTACAGACCTTACTTTTTGGGCTCTGGACAAAATTAACACTAACAATGAAAAACAATTATTAAGAAGGGAAATACAGTGGATAATTAAATTAAATACTTTAAAACCAAGAGGTCTTAATGAGGATTTGGAACTGTCCCCATTAATGTGACTGCAAAATCACTGTGGTGTTTTAAAACAAGCTGTGTCCTGACTGGGTGTCCTTGACATTTTGCCAACGAGATAACACCGAGAAAAAAAGAAAAAAACTGTACCATAATATAATCATGTTCAAAAAGATCCATTTTTCAGTCGCCAGTGAAACAGTGGAAGACACAGTTGTTCAAGTAATCTGCAGACTCTTTTACAAGTAAGTTATTATTTATATAAAGAAAATGTGTTCCTTTTTTAAAAAAAAAAGCAGTACTTGTTTCTCATTTTTAAGAAAATGTTTTGAAATGATTTCTAATAAGAATGTAAAGAAATTCCATACACAATGAGAAAGTATTTTTATTATGTGTTGTCCCAACCATGTTAAGTTAATTTAATGTATGTATTTTGAATATTCACAGCCCCTTGAGGAAGGCCTTGAAAAATACACAGGCCGAAACGCGTCGGGCTCCTTTAATAAAGATTTTTGCATCCTGAGAACCTAGTTCTCTCCTTTTTTCCGTTGCCTGGAACATTGAACAGGAGCACTCTAGCCTGCAACATTTTGATGCATGTATATTATATTTAACACAGTTGATGACAGCGTATGTACAGTTAGGACAGAAAGGATTACAGGAGACAGTCATTGGTTTAGGAAACATTGAATAATATTTTCATTCTGGAAGGGCTGCATTATAAAACACACACACACACCAGTATCTTCCTAATATATAACCTGGTGAAAGAGGGCTTAGCTTGGATTGTTGTGATGGAAAACAACATAACTACTGTAATTACACACATTAAAAATACTATGTAAATGATTAATATGATGTTGACAGTCAATTTCCATTTTGTATGACTTAATGAAATACATATTTCTTACTGTGTATATAATCCCAAATAGGCGATTGTTAATGAGCCAGAATGTGGTAATGTTGTAATATGCATATCAAGCTGCAAGGCAGCCCAGGAACTGGAATACGCACAACAGGCCTGCATCCTGTGAGAGCTTCAGCTATTGGGCAGTATAGAAATGGAATTAATGAGTGCATGCATCCTGTCAGTGAGGCTGGTACCTTTGAAGACTGCTTGGAAACTGAAGTTGGTTCAAAACACAGCACCTTGACTGCTGGCTGGGACTTGGTATGGGAACATATCTTGCCAATAGCTCCAGTAGGTCCTGGTCCATTTCCAAGCCCAATTCACAGGGCTGGTGCATACCGTTAAACCCCTATATGGCTTGGGACCTTGGCAATTGAAAGTTTGGCTACTCCAGCACCCTCCAGCATAAAACTCTCAATGCATTTTACTTGAAGGACCATCTGTCTCCATATGTACCTAGCCATATACTAAGATGTCTGAGTGCCTTCTGTGGGCACCTCAGTATTCTGAAGTGATTGTTGGTGGTGGCATCTGTTGTGGAATGCTATCCCCAGAGAGGTTCACCTGGTGCCTACTGTTTTGTCCTTTGGGCATCAGGCAAAGACCTTATTTCCTCAAGCTGTTCAGTTACAATTTTAGTACTGCTGACTGCTTTTATCATTTTGTTTCTTACTACAATTACTGGTTTACAGAAAGACAAGAT
The DNA here is from genome assembly GCA_021292165.1 of Shinisaurus crocodilurus. Lineage (NCBI taxonomy): Eukaryota > Metazoa > Chordata > Lepidosauria > Squamata > Shinisauridae > Shinisaurus > Shinisaurus crocodilurus. The sequence continues at coordinate 44,869,745 of CM037878.1, read as the reverse complement.
TGGGGACCAAATTTTGGGGAAAGCTTGGCAAAGAAATTCATACGAACATAAGAAGAGCCATGCTAGATCAGACCAAGGGTCTATCTAGTTCAGCATTCTATTCACACAGTGGCCAACCAACTGCCTATGGGAAACCCACAAGTAGGACATGAGTGTAATTCTAAAAACAGTGTCTTCTCTTTGCATTTGTAGTTGTCGGAGCTATTCCCCTAGTTAGCAGGGAAAGGAAATGTAGTTGTGGACAGAGAGTTGAACCAAAGCCCTATCTATAATCAACACTTAGGCATATACTCAGTAGATGGCCTTGGGTAACCTCCCTTTTAGCCTCAAGTTTCTTATTTCACAAGTCTGTTGTAAGGATGATGATGATGATGATGATGATGATGATGAATGTGCTAGAGAAAGGAGAGATATCCTGGTGGTAGGAGCAGAGCTCCACAATGAGATGTGTTCAGTGCTAGAGTTTCTAGATGCATCTCTTGCCTTGGTTTACACAGTATGGTTACAGCACAATGTCCACTAGGGAGCCAGCTATTCTTCTGAAGGATTGTCACTATTGTCCGCATAGCACTCCTGTGTGTTTCTACAGTTTTATGGCTAATGCATTAGCATAGTGTGTGTTGGTCAATGTTGTAGCATTTGTTTCCTCAGCTCTTGCTGAGTTTCTGACTTTACCACTCCAGCATTAGCATAACACCCACTGGAGCAGGGCGATAGGATTGCTCCTCCTGATACTTAAATGTCAAGGTAACAGATGCATTAGGAGCACTTAATATATCATCTGAAGCCATGAATGTTAATAGCATAAAAGCCCTGTGGTGTAACCAGTAACCATACTTTGCAGCCAATAAGGTTCTTGTGTATACTTGTGCAAGCCTTTAATAATAATCTATTTATTACTAGAACAATGAAAATTGGGGGGTGGGGTCCAAGCTCTTTCATCCAGAGCATGAAATTATACTATAGAGTTCCATTGGGCTGACATTATTTTTTCCTTTCCTGACCCCATCTTGGTAGCTGCTAGCAATGAGTATGAGGGAACTATTAGGATGCATGTCCAATATGACATGTAACAACATTTTTATAAGCTGCCCAGTAAGCTCAAGGAAAGGGGAAATTGGAGAAACAAAAACTCTCTTCTCTTTTTTTAAAGCAGCATAGGTCCTATGAGCTAGGCTAAGAGTGTGATTTTTGGAGTAATTCCATTGTGGTTTTCACTTCACAGTCATTTGTGTGACTTGGAAAGCTAGCAATGTAACTCTGTGTGGGGATGGGTTATTCAAGGTAACTTGCGTGTCACAAGGAAAGGGTATTTTTATAGCTGTGGATCTAAAATGAGGTCACATGCTGTATGGTACCAGGAGTGACTGAAAAGAAAGGGGGACAGAGAATTCTCTGTCTTTAATGTCTTACATTATCTTGTACAGTACAGAGACCCTTATTTTGGCATTCCTAAAATACATAGCCATTAATATGCTAATGTGATGGGCAGTGAAACAGCAGTATCTAATAAAATCAAATGTTCCTGTAGAAGAGACATTACATTTTCATTTTCCTTAAGGCCAGCATTCATGTTTCTTGTCCCAAGAAAAGCAATAAAAAGAAATATAGTTTATTGAAATTTACTGGAGTCTTTAAAACATAAAATAGATGAGAATCATCTGGAGATTAATTTTTGTTTTAGGTGATGTGGCTTCTATCTCCTTGCCTATTTATCACTGGTTAACTTGCATGCCGTGTACATTTTAGCTCAATGCATCTTACTTGTGGCCTGAAACTCTCAGCAACATAAAACCAAAGCACCTGAAGTTAATGCCCTGTGCTCGTTTTCAAAACTTGCAGAGTTCTAGGGGCTTAGTAGGACCTGGGTCTTGTTCTTCAGTGCCATTTTCTCCAGCAGAGCCTATGAACCTAAAAATGAAATTCCCCCGTGTAAAGCCACTTAAAGTGGATCTATTGAAGCTTTAACTTGGATATCCAGCTCTATTGATCAATTTCAGTGCCTAACGGTATAACACCACGTAACTGAATTCCCTGTGATAATCTTGTGTCGTGTCTATCATCTTCTGATCCCTCTGTTACTTCAGTTACTCTGTAAAGTGCCATATATATTAATGAAGAATTATTTATTTATTTTAAATGCATAGATAGATGCCTGTAACCCTCCAAACTTGGAGGATTACAGGCATTAAACTGAGGATAGGAGTGCGGAGGAAAAGTTGCTTGCTTCTGTGCTCCTCCCACCCCACAAAACAATTAGACAGCTGATTTTCCCCTGCTTGCAAGGAAGAAGGGGTGAGGCCCCACCAAGATACGTTGTATCCTGGTATAGCCTCACACCTCCCCTTCCCACACCCTGGAACACCCACCCAGCACCAGCTCTGAAGTCATTGGCTGCGAGGGCAGAGGGAGGGTGCTCCAAAGTCAGAGTTCCAGCTCCGACCTCGGAGCGTGTTTCTGAGGTTAGAGCTGGAACCTTTCCTATGGCCGTCTAGACCAGTGTTCTCCAACCTTGGGTCCCCAGATGTTTTTGGCCTACAACTCCCAGCATAGCTGGCTGGGGCATGCTGGGAGTTGTAGGCCAAAAACATATTGGGACCCAAGGTTGGAGAACACTGGTCTAGACAGTGTCTAGTGGCCATAGGATTGTGACCTTAGAGATGGAATCATAAAGTTGGACCTAGCAGGCCATCCAGCCCAATCACCTGCTCAATGCAGGAAATCCAGAGTTAGATCATCTCCAACAGGTGGCTATACTGCCTCTGCTTGCAGACATCCAGTGAGGAAGAGCCCACCCATTGCTCTAGGTCATTGGTTCCACTGTCAAAACTGCTCTTACCATTAAAAAGATTCTAATAGTCCATCAAAATCTACCCTCCTATAACTCAAGCCCATTAGATCTAGTCCTGTTCTCTGGAGCAGCAGAGAAAACGTCTTTGCCCTCTTCTATGTGATAGCCCTTCAAGTATTTGAAGAGTGCTATCCTCCTGTCAGATAGATAGATGCTGGAGAATAATGGTTAATCCACATTTTTCAGCAAACTGGTCTAATTTACACCTCCTGGACTAGTCTTGTGTAGATTGGAACACAGTATCCTTCAGATTCTACATTTCTTTGAATTTTGCGATGCAGTTCTCAACCCAGAAATTACACACAAAAATGTGCACTTTCGAGAAAGTTGCATACAAAAATAAATGCGTGGGGGGGGCAGGGGTGTTTTTAAATTCACAGAATGATGCAATAATTAGATGGAATGGACTTACGACTGAATACAAACTTACACGGGCCAGACATAGACTGATTTATACATCCCTATTAATAGATCCTCTAATATTACCACCCAAATTCACTCACACCTGTGCTGTGCTGTTCTGTTCTGTATTTATTTCTGAAGTGAGCAGAAAAGACCCAACTAGGAACGAGGGCACTGAATGGAAACCATCTACTGTCACATGCTCATCTTCACAAGTTTCAAAAGTCCTCTTTGTTAAAAGTTTTCTCAACTCTTATATAATTGAAGCTACTCTCTTGCAGTGGGCTAGGTGAGGGAACAAAGTAACAGACACGATATATTTTTACTACTTTCACCCGCACATTCACAGAATTTGCTGGGAGTTTTGATGCTTTTTCATAGCACTGTGTGATTCCTATCATCCTGCTGTTGGCGCTGGGAGGGAACCCTACAATAAAGTCTCTAATTAATCTGCGCCGAAAGGTTTTGCGTAACTATTTAGCATGCCTCTTCAAACTAATAAATCTGCTAAATTGGTTTCTGACACAACTTAAAGTGATGTTACTAAGAATTTCCACAAAATAACAGGGTTATCAAAAGTGGAAGTCATTAGCTGCTACTCCCACAAACTCTAGTGTTGCATATAGACCAGGTTTGCTATGATATGCATTTTCTGTCTTAGTTTAATTAAGTTAATTAATAGGGACAATTGCTCTTTTCATGAATGCAGGGTGTGGACAGAATGTATGTGCTGCTTCAGTGCAGTGTGGGCTCATGCATACCACGTGGCAATTGTGCCAGTGATACACACTTGTTCACTTCAAAGTGAAGTCTGCAGAATTAGCACATCTGGCAGAAGCGCCATGGAGGAAAATATTGCAGAAGTCCCATAGCTACTGCTTCTTACATGTTGGAATGTGTTTTCAAATGCCAACTGGCCACTGAGGGACCCTGCAATCTTGACATGATATTCTGGTGGGCCCCAAATTCCCACTCCATCCAGGCTCCTATCTCTTTTATTCATAGAATCGTAGAATAGTAGAGTTGGAAGGAGCCTATTAGGCCATCGAGTCCAACCCCCTACTCAATGCAGGAGAACAGATGTGGGCAGCCCAGGCAGTCACCCATCCAAGCACTGACCCGGCTCATACCTGCTTAGCTTCAGCATGTGGCCTGCATTATGTGCTCTTGATTCCATCAAGGTATGTTCCCAGGAGTGTGGTTATATCACTAAAGTGATGATATCCTTTATTTTCTAGAAACTTAGCAGTATATAGCTGGACCATAGAGAACTCCTGCCTTCATTCTCTCAAAGACTGGTTCATAGGGTTGCCACTCGAATCCACACCAATTGATTCTGATAGGAAATTCAAAGGTCCACTTGGGCTATGGAATACCAAGGAGAGTTCTTGTTACTTCACACTTCTGATTTGCCCAAGTGGACCACATACTTAACCCCTTTGGGAGTAGAGAGCAGTCGTTGCTCCCTAGTACATCCTCCATATGTGCATGCATCCAAGTTGATGCCACCTGTACATGGAGACCTTCTAGGAGCAATCAGCCCACCTTTCACAGAAACAAAAGCATTGATTTTTGCATATCCAAATCTGTGTGTAAAACATGTCCAGCTGCACATGGGAAGACCCTACACAGATACAGCTGTACATTCTTACAGGCCCCTTTCAGACCTTCAGCCAAATACACCAAAGGGCAGGAGTCAAAATCCCACTCCTCCTTCTGTGTGACTGAAAGTGTAAAAGGGATGTCTGTTTCTAGTCATCCATTTCAGCAATCCCCGCAACTGTGTGTAACGGAATAACTCAGTTTGGCCAAACAGAGATTGTATGCATAGCCTTCCCAGTTCAGGACCCATGGCAGACACGAGTCTTCAGGCACAATAGAAAGAAAAGAGAAAAAGAGGAGTGGCTGGGAGAAATGGTCCTTGTAACCTCATTGCTGGTCTCAAAAGTGCTCAAAAATACTACCATATTGTGATTTGCCTTGGTCCGGGTACATGTGAAGGAATGAAACTTTCAGCCATTTTGCATTTGCGTCTTGAGCTTATAAAATGGCTGCTTCTTGGTTTTAGAGGCTGCTCATGCCAGGAGGGTCAACATTTCAGCAGATTCTAAGGGGAAATGAGACGGGGGGGGTGTGTTCAGCCCGGAAATCTAGCATTTAAGAGAGGAAATGAGCTCATAGAAAGGTCAAATGTTCAGATTAGGAACCTGACAACAAAGGAGAAATAGAAACTTAGCCAGGACTCTACTATCCTTTTTGATTGGCTAAAAGGTTGCAGCAGGAGGGGAGTGCAAATACTGTATATAAGTAAAGTTGGAAAATAGAGTTAGGAGTTACAGGGGTGGGGTGGTGGAGTTAAAGGACAGGTCAAGAAACAGAATTTGAAGAAGAGAGAATTTAAGAAAGGCAGAACTATTAGTTGCAGAAAGAAGCCAGGATAGAGGCCTGTACTGGATCTAAACAGGAGAAGCTGAACTGGGGATGCTGGAAGCTGCCTTAGTGGTAAGTATTGTCTGGGCTAGGAAACAGTCAAGAAAAGGTTTAGTAGGACGTGTGTTTATCTCTGTTAACTTTATTTGTTGTTATGGTTAATGGTTCAAACAATTCTAAAATTAGGGCAGGGTTTTCCCTTAAAAATATTTTCTGAATACCTGTTTAACTTGTCTTTCTAAATCTTTAAGTACAAGTAAAGTCTGTTCTGGAATAACTTTTTCTAAGGCCTTGTTACTCACCCCACACTTAAATGCAATACCACACTACCCAGTAGAGAGAGTTGACTGGGGCAGTAATTATTTAAGCTCTAGAGCGGCCTTCCCCAAACTGGTGCCCTCCAGATGTTTGGACTTCAACCCCAATCAGCCACAACCAGCATGGCTGATGATCAGGAATTCTGGGAGTTGTGTAGTCCAAAATATCTGAAGGGCACCAGGTTGGGGGCAGCCAGGGAATAAAAACATCCTCTTGGTGGCGGAAGTAAGGACCCAAAAGCAGGGTTGGGTTGCTCATCTCCCTTACCTCTGATTGTGCAGGCTACGACCCGTACCATCACAGTACAACAGTACAACTTGCTACAGAGTTGCTGCTGCCTGGGGTTACGTTTGTCACTGTGGTATTAATAAAACTTGCATTTCCGTTTTTGCACTGTGTTTCCAGCTCTGCCAAAGCTGAAATGGGACTCAGAGTATACACACCCAGCAATAAAATGTGCATTTATCTTTCTTTTTTCTTATCAAAATGAAAGGCTCATTTTTTCTGTTCTTCACAATAGTTTCTATCACATTTGTGCCTTACACAGTGTACATCTAATTTTTCCATTAGGATTAATCAGAATTGGGTGCTTGCATCAAGAACACAATATGCCTGATGGTGTTAACTATTCAAATTGAACAAAATATCTAAATGAAAAGATTGAGGAAAGATTTGAGACAATGGAAACCATTTACATGGGGGATTATGAATATACTTATCTTAGGACACCTAAAGATATTTTATTTTAAGGATAGAAAAGCTGAATATACAGTCCTAAAAAATAAAATATTCACACCTTTATGTTAAAATGTAAAAATAAAATGATAAAATTACATTTAAGGTTGCATGGCATTATATTTTTTAAAAACCCTCACCAACCTGTTTAAAAATGCATTTGTGCTTTTTTGAAAATAGTAGCACAGGAACTTTTTTCTGCTACAAGAAGATTTGTAACATTTATGCTATCTGAAGGGGCTTGAGAAGAAAAAGAACTTGTGAATAATATCATACAGGGCCTAAAATTTCATGATGTTTTGAAGTTCATTATTATTAGGTTCAGAATACCAACTTATCTATCTTATAATTAAGGATAGGCAAATCTGTCCGTTTTACTTTCTCCCACATTCACATTTTTTTGAGAAAAAAAATCTCAAGTTATTTCTGTCCCATTTATGAAGAAACATGCAAATTTAGTAAGTTCTTATCAAAAACCGAACCACATAAAATTCTCACCCATATGCACCATTCAGTAGGTAGGTACAACTGTTCCCAAGATGGGGAGAACCACGTTGTTCCTGCCTGCCCGGCAGTGCTTTTTTTCTGGAGAAAAGGGTACCGGAACTCTTGGATTACATTTCCTCGGGAGTAGATGGCGATTAAATTGTAATGCAATTAATAGAAGAAAAGGTGCTGGAACTCAGTTCCAGTGAGTTCCACCAGAAAAAAAAGCCCTGCTGCCCGGTCACTGTTAAAGGTGAGGTGCCTACATGGCTTGAGACCTTGGTACCTGATGGAACACCTCCTCCCACATGTGCCTACCTGTGCCATCTCCAATTCCCCACTCATTCTGAGTCTCAGAGGGTAGCAGCAAGAGGGGGGGTTGGTGGTGGCCCCCTAGCTCTGGAATGCTTTTGTGAGAGAAGCTAATTTCATTTCTTCATGCACAGTAGCAGAAGACAAGGTGGACTGCCAGGGAAGGGAAACTGCTAGCATCCTTCCCTGGACAGCATGCCTCAGTGTACATCAGTCTGCGGCCAACCTACTCAAGGGACTGTTCCCACCTTCACTCTTTAATATTGCCTAGTCAAGTGCCATTGGTGAAATGCTCACAACCAGGACCGGTGCAAGGCAGTTTGGTGCCCTAGGCAAGATCAGATATTTAGCGCCCCCCCTTCCCCACTGAGCCCTCCCTCCCTCCAGCCCTATGCTCCTGGCACCCCCTTTAGCCCGGCGCCCTAGGCAGCCGCCTAGTTGGCCTAATGGTAGCACCGGCCCTGCTCACAACATCTGTACTTCATTTGCATCCCTTTTTCATCTTCTAGGTTACCAATGTGCACTGATATAAATGCACGAGCCCAGCAGATACAACCCCAGTTGCCTTGCACATGTGTGCACAAATGTTCTTTAATGTGTGTGGTGTTTTACCAAAGTTCAGTAGTATATGTAGACTTCAGGAAAATGCTGCACAAAAGAATCATGATGCAAGATCTTAATGTGATTGTAAGAGATTAAACCCCTTGCCCTTGCTGAGGCCCAGTGATTTGCTATGCAGCTAGCTGCATGAACTAAAAAGCTTTTCAGGTGTATGCATATATGTTTGCTGATGTTAACCTCACCCTTTACTGAAATGTTTATTGATTGCTGTGAACTACATGAACAGGCCAGACCAAGCAAGCAGCATTTTGCTTGATGAATAACTTAGGGCACAATCCTATGCATGTTTAGACAGAAAAATTCATACAACGCCCAGCATTCCCCAGCCAGGAATGCTGGGAGTTGTAGGAACCATGCTGGCTGGGGAATGCTGGGAGTTGGGGGGGTTTCTGCCTAAACATGCATAGGATTGCTCCCTTATCAGACTTAATGCTGGATTAGACGGACCTCGTTCTGATTCAGTAAAGCAATTCATATGTCCTTCTGAATCCTGCAAACCCGTGGCATACAGTACAGTGTTAGAGTGTAATTAACATGGTCTAGAGTCCCAATATTTCCACAATTAGCCTAGAGCATGTAAGCCAATTCCAGATTCTCTTATAATTTATCAGGCTTACTACATCTCTTTTGGGAGAGGATCTGACAAGGTATTTACGATAATATGTATTGCAGACCATTGCACACACTAATCCAATATTCAAAGAACGAACTTGACAAAAGAGTGGGTTTTATAACATTGTCACCTCATTTATAAGGCAGCATTGATAAAGCCAGGGGTGGTGAGCTAAAGAGGTTGTCTAATAGCATTACCCACCAGTGAAACAAATGGAAATATTATGTTATGATCAGAAGAAGCTAACATTTATGTTAAATTATTAAGAATGGCAGTGTGATACAAATGCTGAAAGACAAGAGCCACTGAAGTGAATGCATCATCCTAACAACAGTGTCCTCACATGCCATCTATGATTGACAGAGGTTATAAGGGAACCCCAAACAAAAGCAAGTGAGTCTCTCACGAACAGATGATTCATGCAGGATGACCTGTGAGGATGAACTCAGCAGCATCAGTAAACCAGCACTGAGGTGTGTACATGTTTTGTAGCTTAACTCCAGAGGAGTCCTACTGAAGTCAGCAGGTATATTCCTTAAGAGTGTTGGGGGAAAGGTTCATTGAATCTGCATTACCAAATGCATCCTTTCCAAATCAATATGCAAACCAGAATGCAGTTATCCTTCAATATTTGCACTTTTCAGGCTTTTGCAATGCAATTCTCCTGCAATGGGGGGGGGGGGCATAGAAAGAGGCATACAAAAATGCATAAATTAAAAGTGCACCCTGAAATGTGTGTATTTGTGGGAAACATATTGTCCTGCTTTGGCTGCAGAAGACTCTGGGTGAAGGGACTATCCAAAAAGCAAGGTAAAGAACCAGGCAAATGTTCAAGCACAAAGGGGATCCCAGAGGGGATCAGGCTAAGGTAGCAGTGGTCAAGGTAGCAGGCCGAGGTCAAAGCAGTCAGATCCTTTGCACCAGGGGTCCCCAACACAGTGTCCGTGGGAAGCTCCAATGGAGCCTGCAGAGGGGTCCCAACCTAGCACTCGCAAGCACCCATTTCTCCCCCCCTTTAATATACATACATGAATTTGTAAGAAATGCATACAACTTTCTAGCAATTATACACAGGCTTCAACAAAGGAGGCCCACATATCCAAATAAATATCCATCCAAAGGTGGCGTCTATATGCCATCCATTCAAATATTGAAAGCAACATACGGTCATCAATCAATTCCATTGTAGGAAGTGAGTGTTTATCCTTCCAATGATGTAATAGTCTTTTAGCTGTCAAAAGGGCACAGAGAATCCATTTATACTGACCATTTGTTAATTTCCAAGAAACAGGTAAATAATTTAAAAGAGTATGTACAGTAGTGAATATTAAAGACTGTTCCGGTACACAATTTTTCTGTGGAATAACCTCTGCCCAAAAAGAAGCAACTATTGGACATTGCCAAAACATATGTTTAAAAGCAGCATTACCTGTATCGCACCACCAGTAATTAGCTGAATTAGACAATTCCTTATTAAAGAAACTTTGAGATGTCTAATAGACACTAAACAAAAGCTTTTACTGAAAAAGATGCAGCCTAAGGTCCGCAGATGCAACAGGTAGATGCCAAAGCAAGCAGCAACCCAGTGATTGGGGGTGCCCACAGCAGTTTCATTCTCATGAGAGCTCTACTGGCCTTGAGGTGGTGATGCTCCTGGGGACCAGGGGGTTACTCAGCCCCTGTCTCAAAGGCAGAGTCCCCTCCCCCTGACAGGTATGGACCTGCAGCCATCTTCCCTGAGGGCCCAGCTCCTCCTGATCTGGTGGCAGTGGTTGAACTGGGGTGCTCTCGATTTCTGGGAGCTCTAGGTCTTCCTCTGAGGAGGATTCCTCCAGAGGGGGCATGACACATATACTGCGATGTGCTCTACATGGGTCTGCCTTCAAATACTGTTCAGAAACTTCAGCTGGTCCAGAATGCTGTGGCCAGACTATTGACCAGGGCTGGTTACAGGGAACCTGTGACTCCCTTGTTACAACAGCTTCACTGGCTACATACAGCACCAATAAAATCTATATAAAATCAATTAAAAAATAATCCAGTAAAAACAAAACCAGCTAAAAGTAGCTGAGGCTAAAACAGGCTTCACACAGGTCCCTAAAAAGATCACTGAGATAAAACTACAGCATGGGAGAGCACTCAGAGCACAGCCTCTGAGGACAATCCCAGGCTAGGAATACATGGTAAGAGGGGCTCTTTTAGGTTCTGTCGCCCAAACCTCCTTGGGCAAGATATCTGGCTGAATGGTGAGATATAAATAAAATTAAATTTAAAAAGCTGTGAAAGGAATTATAAGAAATGCTGTACTGAAATGCCAATTTTAAAAAAGTGAACACACAACACCATTTTTAGTTAAAGGAAACAGCATATTTTGCAAAACCCTTAGAAAAGCCTTTTTTCCAAGTTGAAGGTCAATCACAGTGAAAGTTTGTCTAACTTTACGATGCAAATCTTCATATGCACTTTCACCTTGATTTATTATTTATTTATTTATTATATTTATACCCCGCCTTTTCTCCTTCAAGGAACCCAAGGCAGCTTACATATAATCCTCCTCCTCTTCCTCTCCATTTTATCCTCACAACAACCCTGTGATGTAGGTTAGGCTGAGAGTCAGTGACTGGCCCAAAGTCAGCCAGTGAGTTTCATGGCTGAGCAGGGACTAGAACCCGGATTTCCTTCCAGCCTAACCTCTGAGGACACCCTGAATATACATCACCCACCATTTTTAATGTCTCAGAATCAAAACCCAATGGACAAAGTTTCATAAAACACAAACATTGTCCCCTTTCTCCTAGTCTTGTGGTTTGTAGAGCTTCATGCAAAGACAAAAGCAATTCTGATTTCACCCTTCAGGGCATACACCAAGCTTTGCCAAAGGTTCAGGAAAGCATTTTGCTTCCATACACAAAGTTGCCCAATTGGCCAAATGCAGAACAGGCTCTGTGTGTTTGTTTTGCTCATTTGCCTGTGCATTAGCTTTATGGGGATAAGGTATTGATCGTTGCCAGAGGCATTATGATACCAGAATAGAATGAAAATTGACACAGTTACAAAAACAAAAGCTCTGAGCCTGCATTGGAGGCATTTGAAACTTAGCAAATACTCAGTTGTGTTCCCTGTCTGACAGGGATTCTCAGAGTCTTCTGAAGTCAGGGATTCTCATACTGAGTCTGAACGAAGTCATACGAAGTCAAGAAAACATCTGAGTGTGATTTAGGACATGTGTAGGCAACAGAAGTGTCTTTTTTTGTTCCCGCAAGTCTGCATCAGCAATTTCACTGCCCCCCTCAGCTGTTTCACAAGACTTAATGTGAGACCAGTCCACCCAAGACATTTTAGTACCCGAGGCAGAAAATTCACATAGTTCCATATCGGTGCTGGCTCCAGGTTTTTGAGGGCCCTTTTGACAAGACTCCCTCTATGGGCTTCCTCTCTCAGTGACTCAACCTTCTCACCGCCATTGTCACCAGCTGTTTTTGCTGCTCAACCTCTTTCTCATCATTGCTACCACTTGCTTCCTTGACAGGTAGAGAGCCAACGAGCAAGTGAGAAGAGGCATCTCCTGTTCCTCCTTCACACCACCACTGTTGCCTGAGCCAAAGCCAGAGGCAGGTGAATTAGCAGGTTGCAATAGTGAAATGTCTCCTCATTTCATATTCACACTGATCTCTATTCTGACCCAAACTGAATAGTCAAAAAATTAGGAACAGGTAGCAATTAGGAGTTACTGCTAGGTGGGGTGAGGGGTGCAAATGAGCACGAGTGAGTGATGTGAAAAATCGGTAGAAGTTTGAAGATGATGAGCAGAAGACACATGCAAGTGTCAGACAGTTTTCCAGTAGATCTTCTGCAACTGTATACAGTTAAGATGGCTGCCACTATACCATGGTTTACACCAGCTTGTCTAATGGAGATCCTATGCACATTCAAAAGCGACAACCACAGCCACTCTCACAGAGTCCTTGGCAACTACATCACTAATGATGTCCCAATATTACTCACGCATAAAAAGCAACAAGCTTGTGGGATATCGCCTTAAATGATAAATTAACATGTAGTATCAAATGTAAAAAGGGACAATTAAAGAAAAATAACTTCAAGGATATTTGGGGACTATTCCTAGACTATGAGAGCCAGTGTGGCGTAGTGGTGAGAGTGTTGGACTGGGACTCGGGAGATCCGGGTTCTAGTCCCCGCTCGGCCATGAAACTCACTGGGTGACTTTGGGCCAGTCAATGACTCTCAGCCTAACCTACCTCACAGGGTTGTTGTGAGGATAAAATGGAGAGGAGGAGGATTATGTAAGCTGCCTTGGGTTCTTTGCAGGAAAAAAGGCAGGGTATAAATATAATAAATAAATAAATAAATAATAAATGTTTTTGTAAAAGGAAAGGAGTACACCACGTCAAGATATGATTTATAGATTTCATAGATCATAGAGTTGGAAGGGGCCTACAAGGCCATCGAGTCCAACCCCCTGCTCAATGCAGGAAACTAGAGGAGGGGGTCTCCCATCCAAGTAATAACCAGGCTTGACCCTGCTTAGCTTTCCACGCTCAGACAAGCTGAGCCAGCATAAGCCACAGGCCTGTATATGTATTTTTGGAATATTGAATAATAATGGATTATTATGATATAAATTATTTCTTGGTCCTGTGGTGATGTATGTTGTATGTACCTTAGTAGTTGTATGTATGTTTTTTTTATTTGTTTTATATCATATTTGAGATACAGTTAAATTATATATATAAAGGCAACAAGCAACATGCTGCAACCCTCTTCCACACAATGCACAAGCAGGCTGCCATGAACAGGCAACACTGACTGGGTTCACATGACATGACAACCCAACATGGGCAGCTAGCGATGGTGGGTTGTCATGTCATCCAAACCCAGAGCAATTTCTGCAGGGCTTATTTTTCAAGGACAAGCTATGCAGAGAACCCATGGCTTGTTCCAGGGTTTTTCTTGCACATGACGGGTTGTCATGTCATCAAAACCCGGGAGACTGATCGTGGGTTGATGCGATTGGCTACAGAGCCACATGGCAAGAGCATCAAAAAAGCCTGTGCCACTCATTTTTCATGATCCCGCCAGTGACTGCCTTTCTACTGATGCCAAAATGACACTTTGGAAGGACCATCACTTGTTCCCAGCTTTTAAAAAAAAAAATTCAGTGCCTCAAAAATGCTGCAGTTGGGGTCCTAACTTTTTAAATTATTATTTTGTCCATCTTTTGCAAGTGCACACTTACAGCTATCTAATATGAGTATTGACAAGACAAGGTTGCCTATCAGCTAATTTGCACACAAGTACAAAGGACCGGGGGGGGGGGAATAAGAGTAAGAGAAAGGAGGGACCCCCTGGTAGCATAAGTCAGAAGCACTGAAAAGGCGGGGGGAGCCAAAGGAGTAAGTGCACCAAATATGTGTGTGGGGGGGGGGAATAATATCTCCCCTTAGCAATGTATTCCTTTTGATTTTAAGTGTTGAACTGGCAGTTCTCAGTACCCTCCACCTTTTCAACAATTCCCCCCCCCCCCAGTCTGCAGCTACTCCAGAAAGGGGAGATATATTTTAACTTCCCCCACATTTTTCACAGCCCATTTGCAGAGTAGTTACTGCAAGTCCTTGATGAATTTTTGAAAACCACAGAAATGTATGCAAATGTCATGGCTGGGAAGTAAATGGAGGTGAAATTTGCACATCTGCATTAACTGCTCCGTTACTGCAGGTGTGCAAAATTTCCCCTCCATTTACTTCCCCAGCCCTTAAATGTGCATATACAGTATTTCTGCAGGCCTTTCCAGAACTGTCAGGGAACTGCTACTGCAGCAACCGCAGCAGTAAGTGCTCCGAAAAGGAGCCACGAGAAGGGAGGGGGAAGTTAATATCTCCCTTTTCTAGAGTAGCTGTAGACTCAGGGAAGGGAACAGAATGGCTGTAAACAAGTGTATTATGTCTTTCTACTTTCTACTTTCCCGTGTTCTTTCTCATGGGAAAGCTAGGCCCTGGGAACATTATGAGCTAGTCACATGGTTTGTATGTTCTGATGACGTGCTAACTTGTTTTTTCTGTCTGAAGCCATTTTAGAGAAGAGCAGGACTGCTTTCTCTATTCCTTCTCTCTTCTGGCTATTGCTTGCTGGACTTTGCAACAATGTAACGTCTTTGCTGAAGTGAAATGAAGCTCAACCTACTCCACTGGAAATAATGCTTGCTATGCATTGTACTCTGCACATGGACTGTAACTAGGAAATGTATACTCTGTAGAATATTACTTGCTAAGTAAATAAACAGGTAGAAATAGACCTGTGGTGTTACAGAGTGTTTCCTTGTCACTTGGATTAGTCTGCAAACCGGGGAGGCTAGAAGCTGGAGTCGGATTACAGGCAAGCTGGCTGGCAGCTTCAAACCGACAAGCTGCACGCTGCGCAGAGGGGGGTGAGATCTGGAAGATCTGTGTGTGGAATAATGGGCCTCTATGCACAGACAGGATTATAAATCTCCCATCCAGCATACGCGGGGCTCTGCTGTCACTCACGCGCCATCACTCTATTGACTCAAATGGGATTGTTTTTACTTACAAGACCTATTACATAGCTGTAATTTTTGTAAATGAAGAAGACATGGATCAGCCCCTGAGCCTGAGGGAGCATAAGTATCTTGTTTAAACTAGCTACTCCTCCAATAATCCTCACCATGCCCTCATTTCTGCACATTCCCCCCCACACACACGCACTTATCCCATTGTAGTTATTATAGCATAGCATTTACATTTATTTAAAGTTACACAGTCACAACTTCACTATTTCAGCTTTAGTTTGAGTTATGCCTACACAATGGATTTAGTAGCAGTCCTAGTTTGAACCAATCAATGCATCGTGAGGATAGGCATCTATTAGGCTGCAATCCTATACCCACTTACTTGGGAGTAAACCTCATTGAACTCAATGGGACTTACTTTTGAGTAGACATTATAGGATTGCACTGTTAGTGTTGCAGATCCTTTCAAGTTGTTATTATTCTTTTTAAAAAATATATTTCTTTATTACATACATTATATAAAACAAATAAATTATTATTATTATTATTATTATTATTATTATTATTATTATTAATTTTATTTATTATATTTTTAAATCGCCCATCTGGCCGGCCACCCATTATTATTATTATTATTATTATTATTATTATTATTATTAAAGAATGACCTCTTTTCCCAAGGCAGTATTAATCCAGAAGATTTACTGGAAACTGATGTTGAGATTCATTGTATTTGGAGAGTGCTGTTCTAATCCTGGGCTAACCAACATGAAATAAACCATTCAGGCCTTGATTCAGTGGGAAATATTCCTGGTTTGTGATCTTGTTGCCTGCGTGCAGCAGGAAATCAAAATATTTGTTGTTGAATAGGTCCCTCACACACTGTTGGGCATAAGTAACTTTTGCATCGCATTTTGTAAATCCATCTACTACAGATGGCAAAGGCTATCATCTCTGCAGGAAACTTCTACTTTTTTCTCTGAAAAGGATGCACACTTTAATGGCTTGGGGGAATGAAAGCAAAAGAAAATGAACAATAACCGGCATCCTGATATATGGCCTAGAAAAAGAGAAAATCAAAGATCATTATAGCTTTCTATAAAAAGTGAAAATAACCACAGGAAAGGTTTTTAACACAGTTCTGATCCTCCAGTACATTAAGGCAATTGCATTTACCATATCTCTTACAAATGGCTCAAAGGAAGCCTAATTCACCATTAGCATTTCAGAGCTTTATAAATGCATTTTTTTTAAACCTCATCCATCCTGGTAAGAGATGGAAGAAAAACTCAAGTCACCTTAGACCAGGCTGCAACCCCAGAGCTTACATTAAAATTGCTGACTATGGTTTGTTCAGTTCCTGCAAGTCCTGCTGGGCGACATGCTCAGTGTTCTGTGTCACTTTGGTTTAGAATGCCATGTGCATCCAGCGCAATCAAAACAGAGCAGGAAAAGTTGACAGTAAATGGTAGAGTTCTGCTGTTACAAAAACCTAGCAAGGGAAAGCTTTTCTTCTTTTTTAATATGATTTAGAAATCTCTTCCATTATTGTTTCCCGCAGATTTATTGTGTATCCTGAGATTACAGATATGTATTAGGCTGTAGTTTGCATTGAAACAATGACTAATAAATTCAGTTCAATTTTGGTATTCAGAACATACGTTGTTGGCTGCATTTGTACAGGCTTCAGCAAGCAAAGGAGCATCTATGTGACTGGTTGCCCATATGAATTGCTTTGCGCCACTCCCTCCTTGCAACTCAATCTCAGGTCCAAAACAGGCATTCCTTTAAAGTTCTTAAACTGTCTTTCATTTTTACTCTAGAATTGGTGCAGGGCCCCTTATCTGGATCAGGACCCTAGCATGGGGGATAGGGGACTTTAACCCCAGCCCCTATCATGGGCCTGATCAGGGCCCCCGCACCTGCAGTTTCCATTACAATATAATGATACATTAGCTTTCTATTTTAAAGTAACATCTGTTTTGGCCCTCAGTCTCCCATATCACTTACAATAGCTTTGCAGTGACATGATAAAAGTGCAGAGGTCCCCAACCTTTTTGGACCAGTGGGCACATTTGGAATTTGGAGAGTGTTGTGGGTACTCTCACAAAATGGCTGCCATGGAAGGGGCTTCTCCATTCACAAAGTGGCTGCCATGATGGGCATGGGCAGTCACAAAACACCCATTTCCCAGAAGGCAAAGTGTTTTCTTTTAGCTTCAACTTGCCCCAGAATCTAAGTACAAGGCAGAGAGGGGGATTTGAGCTCTGTAATATAAAACCACTCTTTCAAACCCACAGTTCTCTGCTCCAAAACCTATTTCACAGAAAGCAAACTGATAGGACTCACAGACATGTAACTTGGCCAAGAAAGGCCAAGAAACTGAGTGCAAGGCAGAGATGGAGCCTGTGCCCAAATGCCAAATCATATATTTGTCCCCAGAAAGCACACCAAAAAAACCCAAACCATTTCACAGAAGGCAAACTGGTGATTCTCCCAGTTAAAATATTTGTAATTTTACAAATCTAACTTTAAAAAAATAAATCAGGAGAGGCAGGGAGCCCGGCAGATGCCAAGGGAGGTGTCTGCAGGCACATTGGTGCCCACAGGCTACACGCTGGGGACTCCAGTAAAAGTGGGTGACGGGTCAGGTTTGTGCTAAGGCAATCACCCAACTGCACCATCCCATACAAAAAACTGCATTCAGCGCACATCTTTGACCCAAATACATCTGCTCGACCCACGCTTTTCAAATACTCCAGGTTTTTGTTCATTTCAATCACACCCAATAAGAAACAAGAGTTCAGGGGTAAAATTAAAATATATGGCTGTGCCTACAATATATAGCTGTGCCTTGGTTTAGCTGAATAATGGATCCTTCCACGTACAGTAATACCTTGGATTGCAAGTAACTTGGTTTGAGAGCGTTTTGCAAGACAAGCAAATTTTTAAATATTTATTTAATTTTTTTTGGACTTGATATACAAGCAACGTCTTGCAATACAAGTACTGTAGTACGTCTTAAATTAAAAATCTCTGTACATATTTTTTTGGGGGGGGATTTCGTTTTGATATAAGAGTGTTTTGGATTACAAGCACATTTCCGGAACGAATTATGCTCTCAGTCCAAGGCATGATTGTAAATTCTTTAGATGGAAGAATTCAGCAAAGGAGCAAGTAATCATGAGGATCTCTCTATGCAAAATTAATTTTATTTAATTCCTTTTATTTTATCCTGTCCTTCTTCCAAGGCTGCCTTTGCATGGTCTTCTTTCCCCCTGTTTTATCCATCACTGACTGGCCCAAGTTCATCTATTGAGGGGGGACCTGACACTCTAGCTTCCCTGATGTCCATTCTCAGGAACATAGGGAGACAAAGCAAGGGCAAGCCCTTCCTCAGACAAGTAGGTCATCCGGCACCAACCCAATCGCTGAGCCCTTGCAGTGACTTCAAGGAAAGGCACTTTACTCAGACTGAGAACACTTTATTACCGTCAATCTATTTTATTTTTTTTATTAAGACTCATTCCACATGGGCTCACCTCTGTCTGTTGGTGACAGAACTGGAGTGAGGAAAGAACTTTCAACTCCATCAAAATCAATGTCTTCAGAGAAAATATGTGTAGTGTGGGAGCATTAAATAAACCATTCTCTTTCAGAAATATAACATGTGGGACAAAGCCCCTATACCAGAAATGAACATTGCCCCTTTTGTGCCTAGTGCCATCATGCCACAGAATGAGTCTGCTGCTCTATTGACATTATAATACCTGGCTCCGTAATAAGGCAGTTTGGGTGCAATCCAATGGGGATGCCCATAGCCCTCCAAACTTGCAGGGGTTACAGGCACCGACCCTATGCAGGTCAGGAGGACCTAGATGGCCAATTTCGGACATCTAACTGTGGTGCTTCAGGGGGGAGGGAAGGAGGCTGAGGCACTGCCAGGATATGTCATACCTTGGCGGCGCCAGTCTCCTCCCCTCCCTGTCCCCTGGAATGCATGCACCCTCAACCCCTTCTCTGAGGTCACTTTTCCAACCTCAAAGAAGCAGCTGGTGTGGTTCTTTCCATGCCAGCTGCAAGGGGGGAGGGGATCCAAGCTTTTTTCTGACCTCAGATCTGGGAATCCACAAAATCCTATGGCCCTCTAGATGCTGTCTAGGGACCATAGGATTGCTCTGTCAAGCTACTATAACAGAGAAAAAAGTGGCTCCTCTCACCTTAAGCTTCTTGTCAGTTTCATTCCTTTGAACTGACTGGGACTTACTTTTGAGTAAATATGCCTAGGACTGGGCTCTCAAGACCACAGTGGAAAGCTGCTTTTCAAGCCCAGAATGCCATGGATATTAGAGCAAATATGATGCATTGCGCAGGAGGGATGGACTCGGTGCGCCTTATAAGCCCCTTCCAGCTCTACTTTTCTATGATTCTATGATTCAAACATAGACTCAATTTCACTTTTGATGCTTTTATTAGATTCATTTTTGTCTCAGAAGAATGTTTGCACTCTTGTTTAAGCATGCTAAGTGTCAAACTACATGTTACGCTAATTGTGTAGTGTATAGCTGAGGATAATCTCTCTCTTTTTTTTTTTTTGGTCTACGATAAGTGTGACCTGCCCCAATTTGGATTGAGACCACTATACGATGGGATGGTAGGATTAAACCTTACCCCACCTTACACCCCCCCCCCGAAATGGTAGTGATGCTGGTAGTGAAGTTGTTCCAATTCCAAGTGTGTACTTCACATATGCAAAGCATTCATCAATACTGAAGCAAACAAGAGAGCCCTTACTCAAGCAGAGCTCTATAAGGCCTTTTGGATCCTGGAATAGTAAACACTAGTTTGGAACAGTAAAACAATCAATGACATAAATTGCTTCCCCAAAGGCTTCACAATTGCCTATCATTCATTCTGTCAAAGCAAATACTTTTCTGATGCTAGCCAAATTGGTTTGGTAGCATGGGACTCAAAGATTTAGCTTCCAAGTTATTCGAAATAGAATTCCCTCTTCTTTCTGTTTCCAACTTCCCATGAGGATGAGGATTATTTATTTCTAGAGTGCCTGCATTAACTCGGTGCTGTACATAAATCAGAATAACACACACACACACACACACACACACACACACTTTCTGTTCCAACCTCAGGATTGCGATGCAAGACAGACAATGCAAGGAAGATGATGAGAAAACAGAGAAGAGGAAGATCCATTGACAATGCCAGAGCAAAACTGTGAGTTGTTAGAAGGCATTTCAACAGTGATAGGGTAATCTGCTAGTTTGTCATGGACCAGGAGCCCAAACCTCATCCTTGGAGGATCCTAGCCCCTTGTTCTTAGAAGAAGAGGCTTCAGAGATAACAGTTCAGGGAGAGGATTTGGTTACAGAAAGGCATCACAAGGCTTACACCTCCCTAGGGACCCAGTTACCCAGGAAGGCCCCATAGACCTGCCCTCCTGTGCCCATAGGAGGTCACATTGCTGTGCTCATACACTGAGGACTTCAGTCACGAAGAGTCGCATGCCACAGCCACCTGCGTATCATCACAGTCTAAGACTGGTAACACGGTCCAGGCCACTTTACCCAAAAAAAGAAAGAAAAAAGGCCTCAATCAGTGTGAAGGTAGGGCCAAAAAGGAAGCCAAATCCCTGCTTAAGGCTCAGTCTCAATCTGCTCCTTGTTGGAACAACATACAGACAAGCTTACCTGGCTTCCAGCCCCAGCATTACTTGGAGCTCTGCAAGGTGTTGTCCCATTTCCAGCACCTCTCAGGTGCTCCCCTGTTGCCTCCCTGAGAAACCTGCCTTGCCCAAAACCTTGGTAAACACCCGACCGATAGAAGAACCTTGTAACCTAGACCTCACCAGCATGAAGCAATGCAAAGCCCTTATAACAGAAGCTGAACAGAACAGAGGTTTACTTTCTCCCACATTCCAGTTTTTTAAAGCTCAAGTTCTTTCTGTTCTTCAACTTAGTGAATTTTAGTGAATTCTTATCATAAACCAACTGAAGGCAGTATCCAACGGAGACCACCTGCGGGTGGCCAGCCCCACTGATTCACTTCTGCAACTGGCACTCACCACTTGCGGAACTGAGATTTAGCACTTCCAGGGGCAGCCTCAAATGAGCAAAAACACTCGTTTCTGGAATGAGGCAAGCAGGTGGAGGCGTGGAGCATGCATAAGGGAGCTCCGCCAACCTGCCCCACTACAGAAACAAGCATTTCTGCTCATTTCAGGGTTTGCCCCTGGAAGTGCTAAATCTCCATTCTGCAAGTGGTGGGTGCTGCTTGCAGAAGGGAATCAGCAGAGCTATCCGCTTGCACAACAGAAGTGGAGTGGGCCCCACTGGTGGTCAGGCTTCATTGGATACTGTCCTAAAATGAAATTGGAACCCTTGAATTGGGCCTGAGAACCCTTGAATGAAACCCTTGAATTGGGCGTGAAAACATGAAAACAGATTGGAAGCCAGTGCAATTGATAAAGGACCAGTGTAATGTGATCTATAAAACCTCAGTACGATAAGGAAGGAGTTAGTTAAGCAATAACCCATTGCAGATAAAAGTTCAATAAAGTTGTTGCTCATTTAAACCCAATGGTAAGAGTCTCTTAATTCCAGGGGAGTGGGTGCAAATGAGCTGTATGTGTTTTATTTTATTTTATACCATTAGAAGAAGCCTCTCTACTGTCTTCAATGTGTATGAATGAAAACTGTAGCCTGATCCTCTTACAGCCTGTTACCATAGTTGTTTGAGTTTTTATTTTCCATTCCAAATGAGCAAGGCTCCTGAGATTCCCATTACTTCATGCTAACTACGGCAGAGCAGAAATCCATTTCAGCAATTTCCCAAGTTTTCTTTATGTATTTGCAGTTCTCGAGGCCAGTCAGATGACATTCCATCTCAGCTACTCCCAAGAGGTTCTCGTGTTCCCAGGCCACCCATGGTATTTAGGGGGTATATTTTCACCCTCTGTATCCAGGCAAGCAACACTTTTTATGGAATGGACTTTATCTACATTCTCACAACAGGCCCAAGATATTTGAAGTTTCCACCCTCCTACCCCTCCTGCTGCTCTTATCTCCTAAGACTTGCTCAGAGGATGGTGTAAGATTGGCATGTCAGGAATCTTCATCAAGTATTTTTCAATCATCTGGACTGATTTGGACATGCCACTTTGTTAGTGGTTATCTGCTGCTGCAAGGTGTTCTCTCTTTAGGGAAAAATGCTCCTCGCAGCAAAACAACTCACAGCTTTCCACTAGAACAATGCCTAATGAAGAATGGCTCTCTATATAGCACTGGACATAGCAATGTGAAGGATGTAGGCTTAGGGAAAGACTGAGGTGTATTTACAACTGGTCCAATATGACACGACATGAGCAACTTTCTGTATCCCAGCAACTCAGGAGAGGTTACAGTTAACCACAATGGATAACATGCCAGAACTTTTTATTTATTTATTACATTTTAATCCCAGCCTTCCTCCAAGGAGTTCAGGCTAGCATACAGGTTCTCCCCCATTTTATCCTCATGACATATATTTGGATATGTTCTACAAAATAAAACTAATTAGTGATGGGTGTAGTGATGGGTGAATCTGTCCATTTTGTTTTCTCCCACATTTGATCTCAAGTTCTTTCTCTCCTGAATATGAAGAACTTCATGAATTTTGGTAAATTCATATAAAAAAAACAAAAATGAAATGAAATTCTCGTCCATGTATACCAACCAAGTTCTCAGCTATTCCCAGGTATTTACCAGTTCAGCTCTTCCCAGGTACCTCTTCCCAGCATGGAGAGGACCATGATGTACCTGCCTGCCATATAGGCTACCATATACACTTGAGTAGCTTGCCTTGGGAAGATCCAATCCAACTCTCAAGATGGAAAAAAGTTGGTCAGGTACATCATCCTAACATATGCAGAGAGGCTTCTCCTTCTGTACTGGGAGAGAGGCACAGTTGGGTTTCAACCTGGCACAGGTAGGGATGATGGCCAATATGGTTACCAGGCTGCCAGTTGGTCACCCCTGTATTGGATGATGTTAGATTTGGATGTATGTCTCAGTGGAAGGGGTTAAGCTAAAAAAGTTCCTACAATTTTCTGAATATTAAGACATATCTGTTCAATGAGGGATTATAATGCATGTCCAGGCTATAAAAGATATCACATGCTGCAGTATTGGGACAACTGGGTTTATTCTGGCTTCGGAGCACCATTGTGGTGCAGTGGAAAGTGTGTTGGATCTGGCCCATGGAGACCAGGTTTCAGATCCCTGCGACAAAGTACATGGGGGTGACCTTGGAGCAGTCACTTTCTCTCAGCCTAGCCTACCTTGCAGGGTGGTTATGAAGGCAAATGGGCAGGGGAACCACACATGCTGCCTTGAACTCCTTGGAGGAGCTCATGTGAAGTTATCAATATTATGGTCCTGATCTCATAACGCTGACCAGCATGCAGAGATAGGCTTCCAGTTGCAAACTAGTTTGCTCCGACTGTGACTCCGACAGCACAAAGGGATGCTGCACAGAATAAAACACCTGCATCCAACATCTGGGCCTACACGGCTTGGGACCACAGTACTTGACAGAACACCTCTCCCAACCGCAATCTACCTTTCACAAAGGTTCTATGGACTTTGAAGAAGCTCGAGTGCAAGGTGAAAGGGAGAAACGTGCTAAGCGAAAAGCACGTCAAATGAATCCTTTACAAGACCATCTTCCATCTGGTAACCTGTGTCCTCACTGTGGGAAGCTGTGTGGATCTAGAATTGGCCTCCACAGTCACTTACGGACCCATCGCTAGAGTCTGCACAATTTTCTTTAGAATTTTCCTCCTTTTAAAATCTCCTTTTTGTAAATTTTCTTTTCTTTTCTTTTTTTTATCCTGGAAGACAATCTTACTCGGTAACGAGTGATCGCCTGACTGACTGACTGACCCATACACTACAATCAACATCTGAGGCCTTCCTCCAAGTGCCACCTCCAAGGGAGGCTCAGAGGGGAGCAACAAGGGATAGGGCCTTCTCAGTGGTGGCCCCACAGCTGTGGAATGATCTCCCCACTGAGGCCCACCTGGTGCCAACTATCATCCTTTCTTCACCAGGTTAAGACAGCCCTCTATGCTGGGACATTTAAAGACATCTAGGGTTATTTAATGGCTTGATGGTGGTACCCATGTCAGGTGTCTTTAACAAGTCTATTCTGTATTAAATACTGTTTTAGCTACTAAATTGTTTTTAAAAATTTAAACTGTTTTTAAATTTTGTATTATGGGGAAAAAAATATGGTTGTTTTTATTGTATCATGGTTTTGCTTAGGAACTGTTGTAAACTGCCCAGAGTGCATCAACTATTGGGCGGTATAGAAGTTAAATAAATAAATGTATAGGCACAATCCATGGTAGATTAGACTCACATTGCATGGTTAGTTCTTGCGCTGCCAAGCCCTTGTTCAAGCAAAGGGTAAATGAGGAGACCTTAATCGAGTCCCTCACTTTCTTACTCTGGCCTGTCAAGGGATCATCACCACCCAAATTGATTGCACCAACCATCTATTCAGTGGATGATGCGCCCAGAAACCTATGGGTGTGCAGCCCACAGCTGCACATCATGTCTGTGGAATGTGGCCATTGGATTTATGTATTTTATTTTTTACTTTAATCTGAATCGTTCTTTCACAAAAGATCTTTGGTGTTCAGCAATATATATTTAAACTACACTTCCATCAAATTTGCTTTTATAAGCTTAAAACCTTGGGCTTGTTTACAGCATTTCATAACAGCTGTAAATTTCTTTGGCTGTGACTACTATGTAATTATTTTTCCCCTGTCGCAGAAACTCTGGTTTAGAAAAGGTGTTCTATGTAAATATGCAATACCACAGAAGATCCCAGACAGGCTTTCCTGCATTTTTAGAGAAGGTTGGTGAGTTTCCATAAGTACTTTCATTCTGATAGTGTTATCTCAGGGTTCGCACATTCTAAAGCGTTGAATGGTCACAAATGGTGCAAGGGGGAGAAATCTCTATCACCAGGCTTTAGCCAGAGAATGAGCCCTTGCAGGGACTTTGCTTCCGCCATCTTAACAACACCAGAAAAATAGGGAGGATGTAGCTCTGTCATAGAGTGCGGTAGGAGTAGGCGATCACTCATGATCGAGTAAGATTGTCTTCCAGGATAAAAATTACAAAAATAAAATTTTAAAAGGAGGAAATTCTAAAGAAAATTGTGTAGACTCTAGCGATGGGTCTGTAAGTGACTGTGGAGGCCAATTCTAGATCCACACAGCTTCCCACAGTGAGGACACAGGTTACCAGATGGAAGATGGTCCTGTAAAGGATTCGTTTGACGTGCTTTTCACTTAGCACGTTTCTCCCTTTCACCTTGCACTCGAGCTTCTTCAAAGTCCATAGAACCTTTGTGAAAGGCCAACCTCCAGTTAGATCGTTCATGGGCCAGAGCTTCCTAGTTTTCGATGTTTATATTGCATTTTTTTTTTTTAGATTAGCCTTAAGGACATCTTTAAACCTCTTATACTGACCACCGATATTCCGCTTTCCATCCTTGAGTTGGGAATAAAGTAACTGCTTTGGGAGACAGCAGTCAGACAGTGCATGCTCCACGTATATCAGCTTTAGGTTCATCTGTACCTGGGCCAGAAAAAAAAAAAAAGCTCTTTGGTAGGGCATGCTTTGCATGCAAAAGTTCCCAGGTTCAATCCTTGGGATCTCCAGATAGGGCTGTGAAACACGCCTGTCAGAAACCACAGAGAGCCACTGCCGGTCAGCAAGGATGGACGAAACAGTCAATTTAGTGTCTTCTTGGTTTCTCATTTTTCCAGTCTTCAGTTCGGTTCATCCTGTGTTCACATCAGTTAAGTTCGGATGAAAATACATACCATATATACTCAAGTATAAGACGAGTTTTTCAGCACATTTTTTGTGCTGAAAAATGCCCCCTCGACTTATACTTGGGTCAGCGCCCCCCCCAGGACCCCCGCCGCCACCGCCAGGCACCGCCAGGCACCGCCAGGCACCCCCCTGCACCCCCAGGACCCCTGCTGCCATCCCCAGACACCCCACCCCCACCCCCGTACCTGCACCCGCCGCCGCCGAAGCCCCTCCCCCGCCGAAGCCCCGCCGCACCGAAGCCCCCCCAGACACCCCCATGCCACCCCCAAACCACCCCCACGCCACCCCAGACACCCCCACGCCACCCCAGACACCCCCCCAACGCCACCGTACCTGCACACCGCCCACCGAAGCCCCGTTGCCTCCAAAAGCCTCCCTGCCGCAGAAGCCTCGCCGCCGCCGAAGCCGCTCCCCCGCCGAAGCTGCGCCACGCTGCAGCCCCCCCCAGACACCCTCATGCCACCCCCAAACACCCCACCGCCACCCCCAGACACCCCCACGCCACCCCAGACACCCCACTCCCACCCCGTACCTGCACCCGCCGCCACCGAAGCCCCTCCCCCGCCGAAGCCCCGCCACGCCGAAGCCCCCCCAGACACCCCCATGCCACCCCCAGACACCCCCACGCCACCCCCAGACATCCCCACGCCACCCCCAGACATCCCCACGCCACCCTACCTGCACCCGCCGCCGAAGCCCCGTTGCCACCGAAAATCCTCCCCGCCGCCGAAGGCCCCGCCCCCGCCGAAGCCCCCCCCAGGGAAATAGGAACTGAGCCAATTTGTTCCCCATCCCCAGTAGTCAGTGCAGACCATACTGAGCTAGATGGACCAATGGACTGACTCAGTGTAAGGCCGCTTTCTATGTTCCTTCCCAACAGCACCTCAACAGTCAGTTGCCTGTGGCTGCAGAGGGGAAGGCTACTGTGGGCCCTGTCAATTGCCAGGAGAACAAGACCACCTTCTCCATGCCAGCAAGAAAAGATCAGCCTGGCCCCAACTGGATTTTATAGGGATGGTTGAGAATTTCATTTCATTTTGGTTTTGATCAGAACTTACCAAAATTGTTATGCTTTTATTGTATTTTAATACAATACGTAGTGGTGAGAGTGTTGGACCAGGACTCAGGAGATCTAGGTTCTAGTCCCCGCTCGGCCATGAAACTCACTGGGTGACTTTGGACCAGTCACTGACTCTCAGCCTAACCTACCTCACAGGGTTGTTGTGAGGATAAAATGGGGAGGAGGAGGAGGAGGAAGAGGAGGATTATGTAAGACGCCTTGGGTTCCTTTCAGGAAAAAAGGCGGGGTATAAATATAATAAATAAATAAAATAAATAAATATTGTTTTATTGTTTTAATCCATTTTAATTGTGCCTGTAAGCTGCCTTGAGTACCATTTAATTTTGGTTCAAAAGCAGGGTACAAATAAAATGAAAAGAAATATAATAAATAATTGACAATGTTCTCCATATTCTGGACAAAAAGAACTTGAGAATTTAAAAAAAAATGAATGTGGGAGAAACCGACAATGACAGATTCATCCATCCAGGGTCAGGGCCAGTTTTCATGATGGCAGCTGTTCAGAAGTTCCCCAGCTGATAAGTGGCCTGAAAACACTGATTTAGATTAGTAGTTTCACCAGGTGTCCTACTTTACAGAGGACAGTCCTCTATTTTGGAGAGCTGGCAGAAGAGAGTCCTCTGTTTGAAGAGGTTCCAGTCCAAGTCTGGTTTAAAGTCAGAGCACCATAAGGATGAAGAGCAGCGGGGGCCTTGAAATTGCCCACCCACAGCTAGCACCTGGATGGCAGGCTGAGCAGGCACATACAGGTCACCTAGTCAGTCTTCTCCACTTTGGTGAAACACACACTATTTTTTATTTAAATTATAGTTATTATTTCTAAATTTGCACCCATACATATAAATTTTTCATAGATAAATGATGCATTTTTGTAAAAGGCCACCCACCATGGTTGTGATGTACTACCATGAAGACCTTACACTTCGAACAATCCCGTGAAGGAAACAAATACCATGTAGTGCAATACTTACTGGACTGTATCTCTTCTGAATGCGTACAGCAGGTTTGATTGCTCTACCTGCAAAAAACGCAAATTTGCAAATACTATAAAAGATGGAATTAAAATTCAAAAGGACATTGATAAAAACAGAACAGTGGTGATGGAATGGGAGTGAATTATTAAAAAATGTGAAGCCTGATATTAGGGGTGGGAAATGTGTGTGGCCCTCCAGATGTTGTTGAACTACCACTCCCATCACCCCAAACCGTTGGCCATGCTGGCTGGGGATGATGGGAATCGGAGTTGAACAACATCTAGAGCACTACACATTCCTCAACTCTGCCTTATACCATTAGAAGAAATTTACAAAAATATATAAATCCAACTATAGCTCTTTCCAAAGGTTTCTGCTGATGGATGATTTTCCAGGTTCCCGATCACATGGAGAGAACCCTCTGTATATCTAGTTGTTGTATGTACAGACATTCAGTGTGGTTCTGCTGTGCATCAGGCTGAAGCAGCACGGGGGGGGGGGGGGTGATTGAGGCAAGAATAGAGCAGCAAGACCTTTTCAAGTGTTGACTCTAGTGAAGAAGGCGTTTTTGGATGTCTTGGCCGGCACTGCAGATATTCTGTGATTTCCCCCTGACACACACACACACACACACACACACTTATTCATTGAGTGTGCAAACAGTGTCTTGATCGGATTTATTTGAGAGTAGATTTAAGGGCAATAGGGTGGTAGATAGCAGGACCGGTGCAAGGCAGTTTGGTGCCCTAGGCAAGATCAGATATTTAGCGCCCCCCCTTCCCACTTGAGCCCTCCCTCCCTCCAGCCCTATGCTCCTGGCGCCCCCTTTAGCCCTGCGCCCTAGGCAGCCGCCTAGTTGGCCTAATGGTAGCACCGGCCCTGGTAGATAGACATACTTTTCAGCATTATACTATAATATTGGCAGCTGTGAAAAATGCAATTGCAAGTCAAGTAAGTAGGGATGTAATTGAATGCTTCAAATACTTATCTGAATATTATCAAACTGCTTTATCTAGCATGTGACTTAAACATTCAACCTGTAATTACCTACTCCAGCATGTGGGGCCATTAACAGTTTAGTGACTAGGGATGCTCAGGGATTTTGTTTGGTCTGCATTTTTAAGCAAACTGACCTAATTTGCAGTTCCTGGACTAATATGTTGATCAGAACACCATTATCCTTCAGACTGCTGACTTCTCTGGATTTTGTGGCACAGTTCTCAGCTCAAAAATGCATTTTTTAGGGGGGAATGCATTGAAAAATGAGTATTTTTAGGGTTGAAATGAATGTGAAAATTTATATTTTATGGGAAGTGCATAGAAAAATGTGTGTTTTGGGGAAAAATACATTCAATTTAAACGCACATCTCTGTGCATTAAAAAAAAAAGAATTTGCAGACTTTTGTGGAAACAGGATAGAATGGACTTACACTTGAACATATAATTTGTCTATCCTACTGATGTGGGATGTGAAGTTCTATAAAACTGGTGCTTCCACACTGTCACTGTGATTTACACTATCACAGAAGCCACACATATTGGGTTGGATCCAGACATGCCCTGAGTGAGTGCAAAGTAGTGATGTATGAGAAATTCATTTCAGTTTGTTTTTTTATCAGGATTTACCCAGTGCGCACCATCCAGACCAAACACGGACTCAGATGCAATCTGCAGTCCATATCCATACATTTTCAACCTTGCAATGTGATTTGCAGACCCCAAAAAAGTGTTAAATAGCATGTGTACATGAAAGTGTGTACATGAAAAAACGCTTAATTTTGAAAAATGCACACAAATCTGCTTTAATCAATGGGAGGAGAATGCATACATTTCAAAGACATGCACAATTGATGCATACATTTGGAAAAATATGCATGAAAATACGCATGGATGTTCATGCTTGCACAAGAGGGATGCAATTTCCACCGACTCCTCCAATGGCAAAGATTGCACAGTATCCCACACTATTTCCAAGCGTCCCCCAAACCCCAGGGCAGGCTTTTGGAAGTACAGTAGAGGCTGCAGCATGGATGAGGGGGTGAGATAGCCCTTTTCCATGAGCAGAACATCACTCATGGTCTTCTGTATCCAACCCAGAAGCTTCATTTAGAGGCACAGTGCATTCTATCAAACTTTTCAGTGGAAATATTATTGCCAGAGGCTTGTTCATACAGACAGCAGACTCGCTATGCAGTCCTATGCACACTTTTGCTCATAGATGTTGCATCAGTATCCTCAGGAAATGCATGTAACTTTATGGGGAAATAGGTATAATGTACATACCAATCAAAACATTTTAAATGCCAAACAACCACAAATCTGCACAGAACTGCTATCAAGGAAGAACTGCTATCAAGTTTTGCAGAGGGCATTCACTAAAAACATAATGGGAAAATGCAATCTGTCTGCAAACAAGTAAGGAATCAGATATAAGGCAAATGTCACAAATTCTCTGTTCGTACTAATTCACCTAGTTCTATAAATGAGATTGATTACAAAATTAGTATGAATATGACAAGAGACTGATGAGTTTATATTATGCTTGCCCTGACATACAATTAATTAAGGAGAGACAACTGCGATAACAAGCAGTAGGGCTGTACAAGGGAATTAGATCTTGTCTTTTTTAATTATAAGATGGTTTATCCTCACCACCAGTCAATCCACCCAACATGCTGTACTTCACTCTGTACAGAGAAAGAGAAAAAAGAATCAGAGAATGATAACTACGTTAATACCCTGATCTAGAGATTGTAGTTCACCCCTTCATCGCATTGATCAATTTACTAGCTGGAGGGAAGAAATGAATGTCTCCCCAGTGGGGAAATGAATGAGTGAGGGGATGTACAGCAATTGCTTTAGTTCTAGATCTTTGGATTTTGGAGAGAACTGACTGCACAAACTTGATTATTGGATGCAAACTATACCCAGTCAGGAGTAGCAGTTTTTAAGTGTGATATTAGCAATGCACATATGCATACCCCTGACCCAAGTCTAGATTTATTCTTGTGTTTTTCTGCACCCAAAATAAAGAGAAGATAATGAAAATTAATTTTATATATAACCTTCTGCTTAAAGCTTGAATATATAAATGATTAATAAATATAATGTGTCAGAATCCTACATTAGCCCTCACTACAGATGAACATAAAAGAAGATAGGACCAATCAGAGTGATTTCTAATATTCATAGCAAACTTCAAATCTTGCAAATTCTCATCTGTCAATTTATTTTAAATGATTCATACCAAAACAGAAGTGGATATCTTTATCAAAGAAGAATACTTTCACTTCTGAATTGAATCTTTATCTAAAGATTAAGACAGGAAAAATAGATTGACCCTCTTTTAGAAACAAATGCAAAGTATTAAGTAAGCACTTTTCCAGTATTGATAGAAGATATAACTGCTATGATACTTCACTTGACAGTTAATTTCTATTTGTAAAGACATAAATCTGACTGTGTACAGTACACTGCATCTTTTAAGCTTCACTTTATATAGTGATTAGTGCAGCTGGATGTCAGATGTCTTTACTCTGTTTCCCAGGAATACTGTGTATGTTTCCTTGACTTCCTTCCAAGAAAGAATGCATACTATCACAGGGGAGGCTGGTGACTCCTATTTTGGTGGGGATCCTTTTCCATTGCAGATTTTATTTGAAGCTTCATAGGCGCTGAACTCCATCCCCAAAATAGGTTCACCACCATGGAGTGCCATGGATTGCTCCTATGAAGCTCCAAATAGAAGCTGAAAAACATGTAATGGAAAAAGGAGCCTCACCGAAATAGGAGTCACCCAGCCTCCCCTGCCACCACAGCCAGAATTCCCAAACACTCTCAATTCTGGATGCTAAATCTTGATGTCAAATCCACCATTCCTATGGATCAAACAGCCTACCAAGAGCGAGGCCAGCAGTTGTGCAAGTGTAAGCACTCATATGGCAATACTAGGATTTTTAAGTTTTGTACTGTTTTTAATTGTGTTTTTACACTCTGGTTTTTTGTATTTTATTGGACTGTACATCACTCAGAGTGGCCGGATGACTGGCCAGATGGGCGATTCAAAAATATAATAAATAAATAAATAAATAAATATGTATAGCTGTAGGCCACAAAGTGAAAAAAATCTATGACAAAAAGGTCAGGGAAACACAAATCACAAGCTACCCCATGCTACCTGCTAGGAAAGTATTCTTTGAAAAATTCTTCATATATATCTTTGCAGTTTATGACTTACATGAAAGGGCAGTTATGGTCACCCAAACACAAGCACAAGATATCCTGTTAGTGGCATTATTCTTATAAAGGTTTCTGGCCTTTATGGTGGTAAACAAGATCAGACGTTATGTAATGTGTGCACCATATCTTCTCTTTGGGGTCGTTGGGTTGAACATCTGTCAACATAAATCAGAAAGTGTCAAGAACCAGCAGAAAATAGCTTTAGTGCAAATGAGTTCTAGAAGGTCTCTTTGCTTCTAGTAACTCCTCCTTAGCAGCTGTTTCTGCTACCAGTAGATCCTCTGGTAAATCAGAGGCAGCAAAAGGTCTGAAATTCCACAAGGCCCGTTGATGTTGGTGCAAGCTCCACAGTCAAAGTTTGACATGTGACTGGTCTGTGTTTGTTAGAAGGCTTTTTAAAAAGTCAGCGTCCACATACACACATGCAGTTGAAGGGGAGATGAGAGCCACTAAAATTTCTTAAAAGGCGCTGAAGAACAGGAGATGAGCTGGTGATGACAGATCAGGCATTCTAGGCAAGTAGCTTAGTAGTAGTAGGCGATCACTCGTGACCGAGTAAGAATGTCTTCCAGGATAAAATTACAAAAAGAAAATTATAAAAGGAGGCAATTCTAAAACATTGTGTAGACTCTAGCGATGGGTCCATAAGTGACTGTGGAGGCCAATTCTAGATCCATACAGCTTCCCACAGTGAGGACACAAGTTACCAGATGGAAGATGGTCCTGTAAAGGATTTGTTTGAATCCTTAGTACCCGCAAAGGATTACAGCACTGCAATGTCAAGTGTAGTACAAGTGCAATATATTCAGCGGTATATACATCTATTAAATAAATATATAAATAAATGTGGGAATGGAGAAGGGCTATTGCTTGTGCTGCATATTAAATATTATTTCCCCAGTCAGTGGGGAGTTCAGGTATAGCATCCCTTGCTTTAAAAACCATAGCTTCTAGGCCAGGAACAAAGAATCAAACCCCTCCCTTCCTGCCACATGTGCCAGCTTTGATCCTGCTGTCTTTAAACCACAGTTCCCCATTACATGCAAAATGACGAGCTGTAGTTTATTGTCAATTTACTTATAAGAATGTTAAACCACAGTTTGATCCTGGCTTAAGATCCTTGTTACCACATGTCCTCATCTACACGTGTGCATGCCACATGTCCAAATGACATGTGCTTGGATTTTTATTCATGGTGAACTATGGCAGGAATTGGGGTACCA
Source organism: Shinisaurus crocodilurus (assembly GCA_021292165.1). Taxonomy (NCBI): domain Eukaryota; kingdom Metazoa; phylum Chordata; class Lepidosauria; order Squamata; family Shinisauridae; genus Shinisaurus; species Shinisaurus crocodilurus. The sequence goes on along the minus strand of CM037878.1, from coordinate 44,836,003 downwards.
AAGTGGGAGGAAAGCAATAGCAACCAATCAGGAATCAGAGTAATCAAATTTGTGGTTTATTACAGAAATATATGTACACGTATTACATTTGAATGGGACCTGCAGCTAGTTGGTTAATTCTATAGAAAGGGTTAGGGAAAGAAGGAGAAGATGAAAAGATGAGTCTCAGTCAACGGGCTGGTGATGTTTTCCAAGAGGGGGGGGGGAAGGCTGATACCTAATAAGGAGATAGGAGTGCAGCAGGATTGAAAGGTATGGAGCCCAATTGGAACGGAGATAGGGACCAGAATGTAAATAACTTCACCCATGGGTAGCTTGCCGAGTTAGTGAGGTGAGAGAGAAAGAAACAAGATTGTAATACAAATATTACCGATAATGAAACAAAGGGGGTGGAGGGGGACTCTTCTGCAGGGGCTTGCGGTGATCCAGGAATTTGCCTCTTGCTTTGACAGGCTAGTTGGATGGTTCTGTACAAAGCACAGATGTGCACAGCGCCCGAGCACTCAAGTCCCACACCCTTGTCATCTTTAAAAACAAACAACAACAAAAAAAACCTCCCCCAAATCAAAGAATTTTTTTGTAGTTAAGAGTTCAGTTTGTGTTTCCCTCTCAACACAAGTTTGTGTTTCCCTCTCAAGTCGGTCACACAACCAGAAGCTAGCTAGCCTGCTATTGGGGTACAAGCATGGAGGGTTCAGGAAGAACCCAAGTTCTGGTCTTGTTTAAGTTGGGCCACATGAGGCCCAACGGAATCTAGAAGTGCCTTAGCCCCATCACAGCCTGGTGTCTGTCCTTTCAACGGGGTGTTGTTTGAGTGCTTTGGTTGTTGTTGTTGTTGTTGTTGCTTTTTAAACTTTTTTGGTAACTTTTTTTGGTAACTTTTTTTTTACTTGAGGCGTAATCCTATGCATGTTTATACAGAAAAATGTCCTACAACTCCTAGCATTCTCCTCCAGCTGGCTGGAGAATGCTAGGCGTTGTAGGGCATTTTTCTGTATAAAGATGCATTGGATTGTGCTCTTAGTCAGGCACTGCCTTCTTGCAAGACTCCAGCTGGGACCACTGTATTTATTTATTTGTTTGTTTATTATATTGATATCCTGCCTTTTTCCCTGCAAGGAACCCAAGACAGCTTACATAATCTTCCTCCTCCTCCCCATTTTCCCTTCACAACAACCCTGTGATGTAGGTTAGGCCCAGAGACACCCAGTGAACTTCATGGCCAAGTGGAGACTAGAACCTGGATCTCTCGAGTCCCAGTCCAACACTCTAATGACTACACCACACTGGCTCTCACACTGGGGTCCAGAGACACCCTGGGGAAATGAAGATGGTGCGTGTAGCTGGATCCTTGGCAGCAAGCACTTCGCTGCATGGCATACCTACCCGACTCAGGGCCGGTTCATACAACCCAGGCAGCGAGCGGGGGAGGCACCACAGGGCCATCTGCGGGGTCCAGCGAGGCGCCGCAGATGACCTGCGCCCCAGCACGCGTGGGCGGACCCCGGTGGAGCCAGCAGTCCCCGCACCGCAGTGCGGGTCTCCTGGCGCTAGGTGGCGGCAGCTCGGGATGCCCAGAGGGGCCGTTTGCCCCTACAGGCCGGAGCAGCCGCAGCTCCGGCCACTCTGGGCTGCCGCCTCTGTGCGACCCCGCGGGATGGCCGCCTGCTGTTCGCACGTCAGGGGGGCCATGCACGGTAGGGGCTTACCCCTCTACCGCCCATGGTCACTTTCCGTGCGTCCCGCGCGCGGCCGTCCCGTGGGGTGCCCCCAGCCAGCGTTCACATGACACGTGAACCACGGGAGGCTTCTGCTCCCCCACGGTTTCCGTGTCATACGAACCGGCTCTCAATGTTTAAATCAGCCCTGGTATGCGGCTGCCCATGCTGGGTGCTGACACTTGCTCCTGTTTCCTGCTGCTGCTGCTCTCCATCATCTGCCACTGCTGCTTCCTCTGGTTGTGTGGAGTGTGCACAGCCCTGGGTTTATGCTTCAAAGTCCAGCACTAATAGAGCCACTGTTCCCAGCCCTACCTGGAGATGCTGGGGACTGAACTTGGGAACCTTCTGTGTGCAAAGCATGTGTTCTGCCCTTGAGCTACAGCTTCCTTCTTGAAAGGCCACAGAATGCCATGCAAGGAAGTGAAAGAGAACCCTAGCCCCTTTCTGCTCAAAAGGGTCAGGTGCACCCTCCTTCCTGGCAGAGAGGCCTTCAAATGTGATCCTGTGCATTCTGAAGACAGTGGATTGAACAAAGATAGGGTGTTAGCTTGATTTTCAAAGAACCCACAACTTCAATTGGTTTTAAGAAGAACCTTCAGGATCATGAATGCAAAATCTTTTTTTTATTATGGATCCTGAATATTAATTAAATAGCAAACATCCAAGTTTACTAATCCTTTTGTTTGTTTGTATTTTCCTTGAGAACTGAGACTTTGCAATGTCAGTTTAAAAAATGAAAGAAAATCCGTAACTGCACAAATCACAAATCCTTTCTCTCAAGCCCCTTTCAGTGTTCAGGGGAAGAGATAAAAATTAGCATTTCTCTGGCCTTCCCAGGTGGGCCTCTGACCTTTCATTTGCAATGGATTTAGATTTATTATCACACAGTATTAGTTTGGGGAGATAGCAGGAATGTATGAGGCAGCAGAAAGAAGCTGCAGCAAGCTGTGAGGTAGTTAGATCCACGGTGCTCACTTATCGCACGCAAGGAGAGCAAGCAAAAGGCAGTTCTTTGAAGAGCCGTGGTGGACTCTTTGGCTCAAACCTCTGGTACCGCTGGGGGAAAGAGGAAACCCTGCTCAGTAATCATAAGAAATAAATAAGGAAGATGCCGACATTCTTTTAATCCTAATTGTTAAAAATACTTTTAAACCACAGGCAACGCAATCCAGTATGGCTCCCCATATCCCTCCAAACTCGGGGGATTACGGGCATCCAATGAGGGGCAGAAGGAGAGCGGAGAGGAAGGTCACCTGTATGCTCCTCCCACCTGCAAAACACTTAGATGGTTGATTTCGGCTGTCTCAGTCTTTTGCCCTGGAGCACGAGGAAGGGAGGCTGAGGTGCCACCAGGATACTACGTGTACTGGCGGAGCCTTCCTCCTCGCCTCCCCACCCCTGGAATGCCCACAGAACTCCATCTCCAAGGTTGTATGACAGAAGGTAGCCATGCTACCATTTTATTTATTTAACATGACTTATCTCCTCCAAACAGTTCAGGGCAGTGCTTATGGGGTTATCTCATTTTGTCTTCACAATAATCCTGGGATAAAGTTTAGGCGAAGATATGGCAACTAACTCAAGGCCACCCAGTGAGCTGCATGGATCAGAAGGTCTTTGAACTTGGATTTCCCATGCACAATCCCAATACAGTAATACCTTGTAACTTGCTTTGAGAGCATTTTGCAAGACAAGCAAATTTTAAAATATTTATTTAATTTGTTTTTTTACTTGATATACAAGCGACGTCTTGCAATACAAGTACTGTAGTACGGCTTAAATTAAAAATCTCTGTACACATTTTTTGGGGGGATTTCGTTTTGATATAAGAGTGTTTTGGATTACAAGCACGTTTCCAGAACGAATTATGCTCTCAATCCAAGGCATGACTGTACTTCAGTTCAGCTACTACATCACCCATCACCGGCTGTCATTTTTTAAAAATGTGCAAAGCAAAGGCTCCTAACATTTTACTGGTGGGGACCAATCTGTGAACTCTACTCTGTGACATGGAAATAATCTGTTCTTTTAACACAGCTTACTACTAACTGTAAGGCAGGACATCAGATCTATTCTCCTATAAGGCTGCAATTTTAGACAGAAAAACATCCTACAACTCCAAGTTGTAGGGAGCTGTAGAATTTTTTTCTGTCTAAACATGCAAAGGATTGTTTTTGAATCTCCAGCCCAAGTTAATTGTAGAAATACTTGCTTTATTGTTCTCCCAATTAGAAAAGATAAATATTTTTAGTTTATTTTAATTTATTTTTATTGTAAAATTTCAACAAAAGAAAAGAAAGAAAGAAATGTGGCTATATAGATTTGAATATATCAATTCCAATGCATGCATATGAAATATATATGAAAATACAGATTTCAAAGAAATATACATAAACCTCAACAAAAGCAGACCAAATATCCAAATAAGCATTCATTCACAGATGGCATCTATACACCACCCGTTCAAATGTTGAAAGTGTTGTAAGGTCTTCAGTCCATTGCATTATAGGAGGTGAATGTTTATCCTTCCAATGTTGTAATATCAGTATTATAGCTGTCAGAAAGGCATGGATAATCCAATTTTGCTGATCATGCGTTAACTTCCAGGAAGCAGGTAGATAATTTAAAAGAGCATGTACATCATTAAATATTAAGAAGTGCTCCGATACAAAATTTATCCATATACTGACCTCCTCCCAACAAGGGGCAACTACTGGGCATTACCAAAACATATGCTTAAAAGAAGAATTAGCTGCGTTACACCTCCATTAGCCAGCTTAGGCAAACCCTTATTAAAGCGACGTTGTGGCAGTCCAGTAGACATGAAACAAAAGTTGTTGCTGAATAAGACACAACCTGAGATCCATAGAGGCATCAGGTACAAATGCCAAGATAGCATTCCATTGATTAGGCAAAATGGGACAATCAAGTTCCCTTTTCCATTCCTACTTAAGACTCTGTATATCATATTTATTCACAAATAATAAGTATTTATAGATAAAGATCGTGGGTTGATTTGCCTTGATTGGCCTCAGTAAGTGCTTGCAATAGTGACGGAGACACTGAAGCTGTAAAAGGGGATGGAGCTAAACGTAGACACTAACAAATGTTGCAATTGCAAGTATTGCCATTCAGCCATAGCTGGCAAATCATATTTAGCACACAAAACTGAGAATGACCACAAGTCATCAGCAGCACCCACCAGTTGATCCAAAGTAAAAATCGCTTTATCTGTCTAAGTGTGCCACAAAAAGATTTTCTTGCCAATTTTTAAATCTGAATTCCCCCATGGTATCAATTTAGCATGAGAAAATGGATCAAAACGTAATTGATGTGACATTATATGCCACACATCTCTAACAGCCATAACTGTGGGAGGAAACCTACATATCTATTCTTGCATGCCTAGAACCTAATGCCCCCATTTAGAGAGAGGGTCCAGACAAGAAGATTCCGAAAAGTGATGAAGGTGGAAAATCTGATCTAAATGGCAAAGACCAAAATTTAGTACAAGTCAACAAATAAGCCTGATGATATAAAGCAAGATCCAGAAAACCAATCCCACCATCTTTAGTTGGAAGTTGCATGCTTTTCAAAGATCATTGTGGTGGAAATGACCCCCCCCCCATGTACTAAACAAAGCAGCTATGCTGGCTGGGGAATACTGGGAGTTGTAGAACTTTTTTCTGCCTAAACATGCATAGGATTGCACCCTAAATGTCTTTGAAGCTCTAGTCCAAGGTAATTGTAGAAACGCTTGCTTTATTCTCCCAATTAGAAATGAGAAATAAATAATACCAATGACATTCCTCAAGAATCATATTTTCTGGCAATAACTCAGGCAAAGGGAAAATGATACTTCAAAAAAAAAAATCTCTTGAAATAGATAATGTATCAAACAGGGAATATGATCTAATTTTCTATGCTAACTGTTCCCACTTAAGGGCTTCCTGGGAAATGGGGGAAAAAAATCAACAAGGAGCTTCAATGCTCTTAAAAGATCCCAAGGAGGTACTAAAACGGGAAAAATAACCCTCACAAATACAGAGCTGAATTTCTATTTAAACCTTTACAGGTGAATATGTATGATAAAGTGAAATAAGAGCTCATCAGTCTTATTTAGTATCATATCCTTAGCATTATCCCAAATGTTTTGTGTATTATAAAAAAAGATGTAAGCTGTCAAGAAGTGGTATCCAAAAGATATATGTGAAAAAGAATTTCATCAAATATTAGATAATGGAATAAGCTCCATTATTAGTTCATATGCTCATTTGGATATGCGATAGTGTATGTTGATTCCCAGCCCGTGTCAAACTGGTCAAATAATTTGTTTGCATTTTTGACACATCATCTTTTTGTGCACATTTCTGATGTCATGCAAGGATCCAAATGAGGCACATGGTAGGAGTTGTACATGGCCTGGTTAGGAAATGTGGGAAGGACCCAGCTCTGACTCCTGCTTCTTGTTCTTTAAAAAGAGATTGATCCATAAGAGGATAAAACTGCACAGCATATGTATACACCTGGTATACATATATTTTTTGCATGTGTACAGGCATGAAATTAATTACACAGACACATATAATTAAACATTTAGGTAATTTTAGTTCCACTGCAGTCTATCCATAACTCCGCTTTAGGCTCCAGCACACAAAATCGCTTCCACCTTATCCTTTCTTCAAGTTCTACGCTGCATGCTGCAAAGGATTCATATTCAATGGCTCATTCTGTCGAGGGGAAACTTCCCACTGGTGTGGGAATTATATATCGAACAGATGGAAAGCTTTTTAATCTCAGCAGGCTGAAAGCAAAAAGTAAGGTAATTACGACCTCCATTGTGGAACTTCAGTATGCTGATGATAATGTGGTCTCCGCACATTCAGAGGATGATCTCCAAACTACCCTAAATGCTTTTGCAGAAGCATACGGAAAACTTGGTCTCTCACTTAACATCAAAAAAACCAAAGTGCTTCATCAGCAAGTGCAAGCTAACCCTTTGGTATTGCCATCTATCCAGCTTGGCGGGACAATACTGGAAAATGTCGATCATTTTCTCTATCTTGGCAGCTATCTTTCTGTTACAGCTAACATCGACAGTGAAATCCAGCATCGTCTGAGTTCCGCAAGTGCCGCGTTTTCTCGAATGAAACATAGAGTGTTCGAGGATCGGGATATTTGTAAGAAGACCAAAACACTGGTTTATGAAGCTATTGTATTACCAACTTTATTGTATGCCTGCGAAACATGGACTATCTATAAACGTCACCTCCAACTCCTTGAAAGATTTCATCAACGTTGCCTCCGGAAAATCCTGCGAATTACTTGGGAAGATAGGCGAACAAATGTCAGTGTACCGGAAGAAGCAAAGACTACTAGCATTGAAAAAATGATCCTTCAACGCCAACTTCAGTGGACCGGTCCTGTTGTTCGAATGCCTGACTGCCGTCTCCCAAAGCAGTTACTTTATTCCCAACTCAGGGATGGAATGTTGAATATCGGTGGTCAATATAAGAGGTTTAAAGATGTTCATAAGGCTAATCTAAAAAAATGCAATATAAACATCGAAAACTGGGAAGCTCTGGCCCATGAACGATCTAAATGGAGGTTGGCCTTTTACAAAGGTTCTATGGACTTTGAAGAAGCCCAAGTGCAAGGTGAAAGGGAGAAACGTGCTAAGCGAAAAGCACGTCAAATGAATCCTTTACAGGACCATCTTCCATCTGGTAACCTGTGTCCTCACTGTGGGAAGCTGTGTGGATCTAGAATTGGCCTCCACAGTCACTTACGGACCCATCGCTAGAGTCTACACAATTTTCTTTAGAATTTTCCTCCTTTTAAAATCTCCTTTTTGTAAAAAAAAAAAAAAAAAAAAAAAGACAATCTTACTCGGTAACGAGTGATCGCCTGACTGACTGACTGTAGACTAGGAGACTTTCTCTACTCCACTACAGACTTCCAGAAAAAGGTTTCTACTGCTGGTAGGGAGACAATGCTCCAAGTTATATGTAAGCCGCTGCAGCCAAAGGACAACCACCTGTCAAGAGCTGTCAGGCTCAAACTGGGAACCTTTGATCTATATGTGGCTGCCAATGTGGTGAGCCACTGAACTGGGCTTTTTGTATATGCCTCAGCAGCTTAGTATTCTCAGGCCCTAGATTAATCCCACCAGCTGGGCTGGTCGCTGGATCCTCCTGTACAGGAAGGACTATAAGAAACCTCGTTCTGGTTAAGCCTTGCTAGTCTTCCAGAAGCTTGGTATCCTTTGGCTGTCCTTCAGTCCTGGCTTGCTTCTCAATCCTGTCTCTTGATTTGTCTCAGTTGCTTATCCAACTCAGGATCCACACCACACATTGCTTCTCTGTGTATATGGCTGGATCAGGGTGAATAACTAGTATAGATTAACTATTGTTTGACAAGCAGCCTTCTTAGGGATGGAAAAATCACCAATGCTCAAGATTCCTCAAACTCCAATTTGAAGCTCAGATCAACTCACTCCCATGTTCAATTGTGATCTGTTTTTCTTTTCGTTCAAATGGGGAAAGTCAAGTGCACATTTTGAATGGAGAAACTGTGCGTTTTTTGAAAGTGTACACCCAAATATGCACTTACCCCCGACATAGACTAAAGCATGAAAATGAATTATTATTATTTTTAAGTGCTCCTTTTCAAAAAACGCATCCTGAAAACATGTGCTCATGTTCATGTTCACATTCAGAGGTGTGAATGGGATAATCAAGTAAACAATGAAACAAAATAACGTTCTCCTACATCTGTACCAGAGATCCACCGTTAACCCCAACCTACAACACAACAAGGCCTAGTTTTAAGTTTGTACTTCATATGTCCTTGTCTCTTTTTCTCATTTTCTCATCTGTCTCTTTGAGGGCACATCTGCAGAGATACTGGGTTAACAGTAATTCTTTTCCCCAGGGAACTTTGGGATGCCTTGAGGGTGAAGGAATGGTTTAGACCAGGGCCCTCCAACCTTGGGTCCCCAGATGTTGCTGGACTACAGCTCCCTGAATCCCTTGCCATTAGCCATGCTGGCTGGGTATGCTGGGAGCTGTAGGCCAGCAACATCTGGAGACCCAAGGTTGGAGAGCCCTGGTTTAGACATTTTAAAAATAAAGAAATAAAATGTTTTTCACCACTTATGCTCCAGTCGTCAGCCCAACTATTTCAATGCCTGCAGCTCTTCAGAATACCAGGGAGCTGACATAATTCTATGGTTGGGTCAAGGACTTTAAGGAGAGAGAGACCAGGACTTCAGCAAGACCACTGACTAAATCTTCAAGAAACTACCCAGAGACATCAGAAAACCAACACAACTGGTCCGCCACTCCTGCAGGGGTTTCAAGTGATCATAAGATCAAACTAAATCAGGTAACGATCTGTCCAAGACAATGGAGTTATCATTGCCTCCCTCTTCACCTGCAGATCATTTCCCCTTATCTCCAAACAGAAAACCCAATAGGTTTTCATGGAGAACACAGACTTAGTGAGGAGAATTCACACATAGGAGATAGCTTTCACATGGGGATTCCCTAATGACCATAAATGTAAATAGATGAGTGTATATGGTTCCTGTAGCTGGATCCCTGCATCCAACCCTAAGGGTTATGTGCACTGTTCTCGATCCTAGATCTATTCTAGGCCACCTTTAAGGGTGAAACTCTCTCATGAGATGAGGCTCAGCACCCAACAAATGATCAGCTCTGTCAACTATGGTACATGGTATATTGGGGGGGGGGGATGGGGGCTCAAATGTGAACCCTTGGATGGGAAAGAAATAATTCATGAAGACTATTCCAGGAGGAATTTAACATAGAAGCTGATGGACTGTATCATAGTCCTGCTGGTGTTTTTTGTTTTGTTTTTTAAACCTTTCATGCTTCTTTATAATATTCCCAGATTGGTGTGGTTTCAATTATTTCTCTGGATGGAATTCAAGTTTCATCTACCTTAGATATCTATAACGGTCAGAAAACTATTGCGCTGGTGACAGCACCTAAGTTCAAGTAAGAGTTGACTCCCTGGAAGCAGAGAAAATATTAAATAAACAGTGCTGACAACTCTTTCAATTTGATATTGTGATATTTGGTGTTTCCACATCTTGATGTTTTCCATATGCAGCTGCATAGCATACAGCAGGATGTGATTTTACACAATTACTATTCTCCCCAGAAGAGTACTTGCAGGGCTATTTAATGTCTCATCTTCCTATGACTTCATGGTACATTGGAAGTGTGGGCCTTGGTGATCTAAAGATTGTCTCATTTAACTTGCCTGCATGCTTAAACATTGTTAGATTATTAGTTCATACAATGTAATCTAGTGTAGCAAGCTATACTTAATGTATTGTGTGACTGCGGTTTCTAATGCATGCAAAATGCTGAATGGTAAAATATACGCTTGTGAAGATTATTATTATTATTATTATTATTATTATTATTATTATTATTATTCATTTCATTTCTATACCGCCCAATAGCCGAAACTAGGGATGTCCCAGAATCTCTATCGGGGTGGAAATGGGGGTGAACTCGTGGCAGTTTTAAGGTGGTTTTCTATTATATTTACCTGAAAAAAGCAACGCCGGGGTCCCGTCACATCAGTTCCTGGCACAGCGTCGGGACACATCGCGTCACTTCCAGGTCCCCGGCGTGTCCGAAGGGAGCTTCAGTGTTGCCGCGAGAAGACGGGAGCAGTGGGGGTACTCACCAAGCACAAGGCGAGCACCCCAACAGGCACGCGTACTTCCCTAGCTGGAGCTCTCTGGGCGGTTTACAACAATCATGAAATTTTACAATAAAATACAATTTTACAATAAAATACAATATAAAATTATAACCAATAAAAACATCAAAAAAATATTCACTAGACATTTTGAAAAAAAATTAAAAATTACTTAAATAGCTAAGACAAGATTATAAAAAGTAGACTGGTTTTTTTTTTTAAAGGTGACATAACCACCACGTGTACTATTTGGAGCTGTTAAATGCCTCAGAGGGCAGTCTTAACCTGGCGCTCAAAGGATAGTAAAGTTGGCGCCAGGCAGGTCTCAGTGGGGAACCTGTTCCACAGTTGTGGGGCTACCACAGAATAGGCTCTCCCCCTTGTTGCCACCTTCCGAATCTCCCTCAGGGGCGGCAGTTGGAGGAAGGCACCAGATGTTGAGCATAGTGTCCTGGTAGATTGTTGTTGGGAGAGGGGTTCCATCAGGTATTGCAGTCCAAAGTCATTTAGGGCTTTATAGGTTAAAACCAGCACCTTGAATTGGGCTTGGTAGCGTATAGGCAGCCAATGCAAGCAGGCCAGAACAGGTGTTAGATGTTCAGACCTCCTGGTCCCAGTTATTAATCTGACTGCCACATTTTGCACCAGCTGCAGCTTCTGAACAGCCTTCAAGGGCAGCCCCACATAGAGTGCATCGCAGTAGTCAAGCTTAGAGATTACCAGAGCATAGAGTGTTGGACTCAGGAGATCCAGGTTCTAGTCCCCACTCGGCCATGAAACTCACTGGGTGAGTTTGGGCCAGTCACTGACTCTCAGCCTAACCTACCTCACAGGGTTGTTGTGAGGATAAAATGGAGAGGAGGAGGCCTATGTAAGCCACCTTGGGTTCCTTGCAGGAAAAAAGGCGGGGTATAAATATAATAAATAAATAAAATAAATAAATAAATTACTGAAACCAGGCTATCCCTGTCAAGATAGGGGCGTAGCTGGGTCACCAGCTGAAGCTGGTAGAACGTAGAAGCCCCCCTGAGCCTCAAGTGACAAAGATGGCTCAAGGAGGACCCCCAAGCTGGGAACCTCACCTGATTCAACTGACATAACATTGGAGTCCAAGTCCTGCCTCCTGGCAGATGCAAGAGATTTTTCCTGGAATTGCCTAGCAAACATATCGCAGTGGGCCTCAGATGGATCCCGGGATGTCCTTGGGGCCAGCATATGATAGGCTCTGGACAACCCTAAAAAGCTCTGCTGGGAGGCAAATGGAGGATTGAATAGAGGCAGTGAGATGTTGTTTCTTTGCTGTCCTCACTGCTCCTAGATATAGTGCCCTGATTGTAGGCACATACCAGGGTTCGAATGCATCTGCTAGGAGTTTTTCTCCATCTGCACTCAAGCCGTCTCCTGTGTTGTTTCATCGCGCTCAGCTCCGGGGTGTACCACGGAGCCATACAAGCTCTACTACAGAGAGGGCACTCTTGAGCGATCGTGTCAACTGCCCGGGTCATCTCACTATTCCAGAGATCAACCAGGGATTCAACAGGACCGCCAGTCATATCAGCCGGAAACTCCTCAAGGGCACTCTGAAAACCATCCGGATTCATTAGCCTTGGAGGTGGACCATCTTAATAGGTCCCTCCCCCACTCTTGCAGAGGAAAAAAGTAGCCATTAGTCTAAATCTCAGCAGGCAGTGATCTGACCATGACAAAGGGACCGACCGATTCAAAGTCCCCCACCTTCAGATTACTATCCCCTGGCTGAAAAAAACAGATCTAGAGTGTGCCCTGCTACATGCGTTAGGCCAATGACGTGTTGGGACAGTCCCATGGTCACCATGAAGTCCATGAAATCCTGAGCTGCCCCAGATAGGGCGCCCTCGGCATGTATGTTAACGTCTCCCAGGACTAACAGCCTGGGGAACCTCAGCATCACAACCGAGACCACCTCTGTCAGCTCAGATAGGGAGTCTGATGAGCAGCATGGTGGGCAGTACACCAACAGAATCCCCAATCTGTCTCGCTGTCCCAACACAAGGTGCAAACACTCCAGACATTGTCAGACGGACACGGACCCGAGAGAGAGAGAGAGAGAGAGAGAGAGAGAGAGAGAGCATTCCTACAGACCACGGCAAGCCCCCCTCCCTGGCCCTCAGGTCTTCCCTGATGCTGTACCAAGTACCCTGGTGGGTATAACTGGGAGAGACTAACTCCCCCCTGTTCTCCCACCCAGGTCAAGGTAATGCATGCCAGATTGGACGCCTCATCCACTATTAGATCATGGATGAGGGAGGTCTTATTCTGCACCAATCTGGCATTTAGAAGCATCCGGAGACCCGAGGGCAGGCTGATAGGGCAACCACCAAACCTGTGGGTGTGAGGAGGGCCAGAACATGGCACAGCCATTAACTGTCTGGGCTGCATTCCTCTTACCTGGCTAGCCCTCCTCCGAACGCCATATCTCCCTCTACTCATCACTGCACCAATGGGAGCCCCCACAAAACTCCCCACTTGGCCCAATATCTGCCCTTCTCAAGCCCTAGTAGGGCTCTGAGAAACCCAAATAGACGAGAGAATGTTAGGGGGGTGGCCCTTGCCCTTGTGTTCCCCCCCAAAGCATCTCCCCCACCAAACGGGTGACCACCCCCTTTGGTGTTGTCCCCTTCGTGTCGCCGCCCCACTGCTTGTGCCGGTGGATAAGGCCTTGGAGAGAGAGCAGAGCTGGCTCTCGTTGTAATCAGGCCTGGAGGCGGGTCCTTGTTCTTGCTGCCATGATGTAGGAGGCAATGTGAACTTCCATCACATCATGATGTATTCCGCTGATGTGTGAAATATGTTTGTCATGTCTATAGCCCCTCTGTGGGCATCCAGCTGTCCTCCCTGTTCCCAGCCTTGCCATATTGAGTAGCAAGGCCTGAAGGGGCCTTCTGCTCACATGCACTTGAATGAGGGTAGAACCCTCTACATGATCGGGACCCTTCTTTTCACATTCAAGCGAATGTGAGCAGAAGCCCCCTTCAGACCTAGCTGCTCAATGCTGCATGGCCAGGAACAAGGTGGGCAGACCCATGCAGAGGCAGTAGTGCCATCAGGGCAGGACTTTGGAGCAGAAGTCCAGGCTCCATTCAGCAGAATGAGCAAGAGGGCCCCCCAAGCACAGCAGGGTTGGCTTACCATCGTAGCAATACACATTGTCAGCTAAAGAGTGGGGCCCCCATAAGACCGTTACGTCCAGAGTCTAAAATTACCTAATGGCTCCCCAGTGCACATAGATGTTGGGAGTGGGCTTGCGGTGCTTGTCCTTACCTCCGCCAACCTTTTTTTTAGCTCTCAGAAGCTTCTTTAGCTTCTGCAGGTGAAACACAGACATAGGGCTTATGTCTCGTAACATTGGTAACATGCAAACACTTCTTTAAACAAATGTGTATGCATTATTTCGCAGAACAGGATGTGTCTGATGATACAGAACATAGTGCACTCAGTGCTCACCAGGGCCGGTGCAAGGCAGTTTGGTGCAGTTTGGTGCCCTAGGCAAGATCAGATATTTAGCGCCCCCCCCTTCCCACTTGAGCCCTCCCTCCCTATTTCTGGCGCCCCACCGCCCCCTTTAGCCCTGCACCCTAGGCAGCTGCCTAGTTGGCCTAATGGTAGCACCGGCCCTGGTGCTCACTTTGTAAAGGAGCGGAACCAAAACTCAACCGTCTCCAAAAGTCATAGATGGTGACTGGCTGTTGTGGCCCAATGATCAGGGAAGGATGCTCTCTGTATGTGCTCATAAACATTCCCCACAGGTGCCTCCTGATGGGTGGCAGGAACACTACTGTACAAAAGGCGTAGAGTAGCTGTTCTGTCTTTTCCTCCTTGGTGGAATTTTTGTGGTAAGAAAAAAGATGGAAGAAGCAGTGAGAAACAGGGGAGGATTACAAATGAAAGGCAATGACATCTGGACCCTCTGTAAAATCCTGTGAATGAGGCAGGGTGATTGCACAATAAAAAGCCGTTAGGACTGTTGTTGGGTCTCCAGCCTTCAGATCTGGGAATCTGAACTATCCTATGCCCCCCCCGCCCCCCCCCCCGGACAATGTTTAGGGGCCATAGGATCGTTCCATTAGTCACTAATTAATGTATATAAACATGAAATATTTCCTTCTAAGAAGAAACATTTTCCAATCTAATTTCAGTGAGGTGTTCATACATGGCCACATTTACAATTCTTGACCTTTCCCATTCTCAAACACTGGGGGGGGGGGGATTGTAGCAAAGCCTGAACTGCCTCCTCATCCCTCCTGATATCACCAGCTGCTGGAGCCCTCGTCTTCCTTTAACATCACTCAAGAGATAATATCTGTTGGGCTGCTTGAAGAAATGTCAATTTATTCCTTTCAGAAGAAAAAGTGTCCACTTGTGTACAGTTGAGCAACCTGAAACACACCTGGCAGATGCTCTGCAAGAAAAATGACTTGCAGCCGTAAAGCAGTGTGATTGCTCCCAGATTCATCATTTCCCACTTCTTTTCACATAATCATGATTTCTTTGACCTTTTTGATCTGTGCCCTCCATCTAGAACTCAAAGAGGCACTAGCAACAGTTATAAACCACACTAAACCATTCTTGCATTACAGTGTTCTGACTACTGGGATGTCCCTAAGATGCCTTTTAACCTTTTCCAAAGTTCCCCTACAGCAGTAATTTTATTCTTTTATTTTCACTGGCTTCTTTTCCATCTCTTTAATAACACTCCATTAGTGCTTCTCTATTGTAATCCTCTCTTTAATGGGCCTAACTCAGCAGTAACATTAGTATCAGTGTTATCATGTTATCATGTAACATAGTGTGCAAAGGATTTACAATCGTTCTGTGGCAGAAGGAGCATAGTCATGACCTTGTGCTACTGATTCTGAAGTGCAGCAGTAAAAGGTTGTGTTTCCATTCCAGTTAGATTTCTGCTCATAAAGCAAAGCCGAATGTTGCCAATTGGTACTGTCACTCTTGATGCCGTCTTCAACTGATTGGCGTGACAACATGGTGGAAAGGATGGATACAAAGATGGGAGATGGTGACCAAACATGAGAGATTCAGGCAGCTCGGGTGGCACAACCAATGCTACTCCATCATATATGCAGTGCCAAAGATACTGATCACCTGTTAGGCACAGGAAGGGAGAAGCAAGCACCAAACTTCTTTCCCTCCATAGCTCAGTGGTGGAGCACACACTTTGCATGCAGAAGGCCCCAAGTTCAATCCCCAGCATCTCCATGTAGGGCTGGGAAAGACTTCTGTCTGAAAACCAGGAGAGCCACTGCCAGAGTGCTAGTCAGTGTAAGAACAAAAGGGCAGAAGAAGAGCCATGCTGGATCAGTCCAAGGGTCTGTCTAGTCCAGCAGTCTGTTCACACAGTGGACAACCAGCTGCCCACAAGTGCAACAGCACCCTCTTGCCCAGGTTCCCAAGCAACTGGTGTACATAGGCATACTGCCTCTGATGCTGGACAATACTGTGTAGACAATACAGGCAGTCCCTGGGTTAAGAATGTCTGACTTATGGACAACTCGTACTTATAAACGGACTTCCAGGTTCCCCGGCTCTACGTCGTTTCTGCAGAGTATAGCGTAGTATATGCAATTTACGCAATTTGCGTAAATGCCGTATACCACGCTATACTGTTCTGATGTACGTACAAATGCGACTTAAAAACATTCCTAAAACTGGAAGTTGTTTGTAACCTGGGGACTGCCTGTACTGAACTCAATAAACCAATAGTCTGACTTGGTATTGCTCAACTTCCTGTGTTCATAGCCTAATAGCTGGCAGGGATGGGGACTCGGACTCCAGGATTCGACTCGTGAGTCGGACTGAGTCCCCCCTCTGACTTGAGTCAGACTCGAGTCCCAATATTTTTAATGGGACTTGAGACTCGACTCGGGACTCGAGACTAAATACTCATGTTCCAAAATCGTGTTCCTCAAATGCAACATGGATAGGTTTTAGGAAGTACAGCAAGTTTATTTTTTAAAATCATTTTCCTAAAATGCAACCTTTCAGCCATTTTGGGTTTGGCTGCCTCTGCCTGCCTGCCTGCCTGCCTGCTTTGGGGTTCCCTGCCTGCTCTGCCTGTCTGGTTATTTTGGGTTTGTCTGCCTGGTTTGTTCTTGCCAAAATCAGTTGCAGAGTTTTGAAATAAAAAGGCACACTTGTGCCTAGAATTTATTTAAGCCACACATCTGAAATAGCCTTATTTTGTTGGGGAAAACCCCCATTGATTTTAATAGGGACTTGTGGAGTCAGCTTTGGGAGTGACTCATGACTCGTGAGTCACCATTTTGGACCAAGGACTCGGACTCGAGACTCGGGTCCAAAGACTCGTGACTCGACTCGTGACTTGAAACCAAAGACTCTTCAATATCCCTGATAGCTGGTGAGCACGGCTAGCCCAAGACATTTTGCTGCCTGAGATGAAGACAGGATGGCATGTATGCCCGCCCCTTCCACATACAGAAGCCAACCAAACTGAGATTTGAAACTTACTTCAGCACTGGTAATGGGGCAGCATCCTCCTGTACACCTGAGGGCAGCAGGCTAGCTTAAGGGGTGAAGGGCAGGCCAAGTGGCCCACATAGCTCTGACCTTCAACGCTTTGCTGCCCCTCAGCAACTGCCACTTGAGGCAGCTGCCTCACTCTGCCTAACGGTAGGGCCGGCCCTGGTGATGTGCACTCTTAGTAGAGGAGAGCTCCATTAGTGCTGTAGCAGTTGAGCAGCCAGATGCAATATTGACGGTTCGTTCTCTGAAATGGAGCCTAAATCTTGCAAACCTCCTAGCCAACCTACTAATTTCACACCACACACTGAGATTCCACCTGGCTTCTACTTTCTTGCTATTTAATTGAGCCTCACTTTATCCCAGTTCTGGTTCTTTGTTAAACTACTGAGCGGTCTTATCTCTCCAAAGGGGCTATTACAGCCTGGCTGTGATGTGTCTCCAAAGCTCAAACCAAACCACACCACCAGCTGTTATTATGCCCAAGTTAGCTCTTACTGTCAGTTAATTGGCATTCCATCAAGAAGGACATTTTCTATTTGGATACGATTAGGCGCCAGCCTCCAAGGCTGTTTTCTTGATGCTTCCCTGCAGTGACATAGAGAACAGGATTCCCAGGTTTCATGAACACTCCCATGAATAAGTCATTTTGGGGTGGGGGATAACCATATACATTGATTTTGACACTTATGTGCTTGTCATCTAAATAAATCCGAAATATCAAGACAAGGGCTGCTAAAAACAAAGTTTGCTATTATTTCATTTTTTTAAAAAAGTTGTGAATATGATTGATGTGGTATGCAATGTAACACATGAAACAGCCATTTTAAAATTGAATCATAGTTCCTAAATATAGCTATTCAATTTAAATGATTTGATGGAAAGGGATTTTCCTAGTCCTTCGATCATGTACAGCTTTGGAGCTGCTATGTGAAACCTTTTTTTTTTTTAATGAATAACAGCAACAGACCATTTCGTATAGCACTTCAGAACTGGCACTCAGCTTTACAATAGCAGTTGATGTCACTTTCATAAAAGCATTTCATAAAACCATGACCCGACTTCTCAGCACAGATGCATATCCTGACAAAATGGGTTGGATCCAGACTTGGCCCTCTATGAATGGAAGGAGGGGTCCTTCTATTCATGGAGGGAACCTGGATCTACCAGACATTTCCCACTGGAGGAAGGGGGTAGGTGGTGGCTTTAACCAATGTCCCCTTCACCCTGCAGCTCCCAGTGTCACCTCCAGTGCTGTTCTGGAGGGTTGGGAAATCCTCCAGAACAGCTTTTCAGAGGGCACTGGGGAGGAAGAATCAGTGAAAATCAGTGCCCCGCATCCTTCCTCCAGCACAAGTGGAACTCTGCTGAGTGCACATCTGGTTCCAACCCAAAACATTTTTTCTGGCCTGTGCAACATGTGACCCATCAAGATGAACACAGCTAACCAGTCATGCATTGTGGTTTGATCTCTACTTTTCTATGAGATGCTTTGACCTGGATTCCTGCATTGAGCAGGGGGTTGGACTCGATGGCCTTGTAGGCCCCTTCCAACTCTACTTTTCTATGATTCTATGACAGTTAGTTGACAGCCCCAATTTTTGCAATCCCAAGCAGGCAGCAAAAGAAGAGGTTACTAGATGTCCAGTAGGCCATCATGCTTGGTGGGCCACAGGTTGTATAGTACTATCTTATATGCTTCTGTAGTATTTATTTTTTATTTATTTACAAGATTTATACCCAACTTTCCAAGTCCCCAAACAACCTCCCTTCTTGAGAATTCCCCCCCTTTTGATTCTAAAGCAATGTGTTGTAAAGATACATAGATTCCTTAAAAGCAGCAATATTCAGTAGTATTAGTAATATTAGCTGGTTGTTAGTGGGTTGTTGCAACTGATATGGTAGACCATGAGTACAAGGGCCATAATAGATCCATGGAGAGGGATCTGCTGATCATGGAATTTGCACACATATAAATACATAAATATAATTCCTATATTTAGCGGCATGAGGCTCAGAAGTGCAGCGTGAAAATAAAACATATTTATTTAGGCTTTTATCTTAACCACACATTTATCTGTAATTTAAGTGCATGTAATCAGTCAAGAACTGCAAAGCAAAATATCCCAATGGGAAATGTAGGCTCTACCCTTCATTTAATCAATATGCCCTTCTAGTGAAATTATTGATTAGAATGTTAGCACAATTCCTTCCAATTTTCTCCTCTTTCCTATCTGGACAGCTAGGGTTGGAGAGGAAGTAATATTCCAGTTCAACTTGAAAATCCACATACTGTATCTGAGTTGCACCTGCTGAAGTAACAAGCAGGTTGCAACCCATTTCCCTTCTTACGTTGGGACTGTATGAACCACTGTACAGATAAATATACAGGGATCTCCGATGTAGTGCCACAACACCAGTCCTTTTATTGGCATTTGTTTGGGGCAGAGGTGTTGAACCTCTTTCAGCCCCAGGGCTAAATTCAGTTCTGGAGAAGCTCTTGGGGGGCACATTCCAGTGGTGGGCAGGACCAAAGGCAAAGGCCAAAATACCAAAAATGCCAGCATAATGTAGCTTCAAGCTCTCACTGCCAGTAACTAAGCCCCAGAAGAGGCATTTTGACCTTTTAGAATGAGGGGGAAAAACTGAACACCAGCTGGGAAACTACCAAATGATTGGTGATCAGAGGAAAGGGATTGGGGGATGGCTGTTTGGGGAACCGCAGAGGACCAGATTGGGAGCCCAGGAGGGCCAGATCTGGCCTGTGGGCCTGAGGTTGTAGGCACCTGGTTTGGGGTTAATGGATATGTACTGAAGGAAGTGGCATGGTGGTGGCAGTTTCCATCCCTGACCTGCACATAGTCATGAGAGGCCCACCTTTTAAGAAGGTCCTACCAGGCCCAGTGCAGGCAGGCTCCTGCACCATCCAGGTGGGTCTCTTTCAGAACTTTACATCCTTGCCACCCACTGCTGACAGGTGCACTTGGCACCTGGACTGATGCCCCTGGTGTAGCATTGCTCTGTTATGGGCATGGAGGAAAATGGCTTACTGACTCATTCAGTGCAGCCATCCAGTGTGCCTCTCAGCACTGGCAGGCCCTTTAAACAAGAAAGAAAGAAAGCCCTTCCTGCTTGGTGCTGAGAGACATACCAGCAGGCAACTGCTGCAGCAAGTAAGGGAGTGAACTTTCTGACTTAATCCCTTCTCAATGCTCCAGACGTAGCAGAACAATGCTATTTCAGGGACATTGGTGTTCCTTCACACATGTCAGCTTCTCAGTGCATTTCTCTGCCACCACACCTGCCCATCACAACCCATCACCTGTTAAGTCAGGGGCAGGGCCCACTTACATGGGGGGGGGGTGGCACTGATGGCTCTGTGCCCAGGGCTCCCTCATACCTGGAGATGTCCCTGGCTGGCAGGAATCAACATCTTCCCTTGGCAGCTGTAGAATCCTTCCCACCATTTTCCCCATTGTTCTTTTCAGGTAAATAAAGTTACATCAGCTTCTTGGACTACTGAGTATAATCATACAGAAGGGCACAGGTGTTTCTACCAGATTTACTAACCATGGAAAATTTCATACATGACCGCTTGTTACAGTATTATATTTTTCTGTTAAATATTACAGATAACCATTTGATGAGAGTTTGGTATTCATCCAAATTTTGGTGAGTGATTAAAAGACTACCTTTTACATCTTTTGGTGACATTTTGGATTCTCCTTCACCTCTATGTGAACAGATGGCAGGTCAATTACTGCTGATTTCTCTAGAGCCAAAGCTGTAACATTATTCGGAAATTATTTAAACCTAGTGGAAATATGTTGTAGATGTCCGCAAACCCTAAGGACCTTACCAAAAATGCAGTGTTTTTTATATCTATTGATTGTATGAACTTGAACTAATTTTACATGAAAATTTTACATGTGCAATTTTATTGCTAGTTAACATGTTCATGGCCATTATTTACATGTTTTACTGTTACAAGAATGGGGGGGGGGATTCTTCACTCTAATTAAATTGTGTATTATATTAGGTCAAAATTCCACAATCCTTAACAGTTTCATCTGGTTATGATTTCAAGTCATTATGAATATCCATTTCCTTTTCTTGAATTACTGATGATGAATAACCAAGATTTAGATAATAGGAACTCTACTGTATCTCTTTCAGAAGATTTTTTTTTTTAAGCTACTGAAAGATGAAATCTGGCCAACTGTTCACCAGTGATTTGCCTTTCCACCCTTATCCACAGATACAATCTAGATATAGCTTTTATTTCAAGTTAAACTGAGTACAAATCTTTATGAGTGGCTTATTACATCTTTATCATCTAGCCATCTATGTCTTTTCTTGGATGACCTTTATTTAATATCTCTTTTGCCTTTGATTTATTTTTTAGTTCACCTATATCATTACACTGCCAATGATGTCTGCCCATGGTGTTTCCCTTAAAAATCTGAAGAACACACAAATATGAGGACAATAGATGAAGAATTTTAAGAGATGCTAAGGGCTTCTTTCAGCACAGCAGAAATCAGAAAAGATTGCATCAGTTGGCATTGCTTATTATTCACATCTCAAGGAACAGCTGCTTTTTCCTCCCAGCTGGCAGTCAGCCATGATGGGGGGGACACAACCAGATGAGACAGAGCTGTCAATAATTTTATAGAAGCTGGTCTTAATAAATTAATTGGGAGGGGAAATAATTGAATTACGTCTTACGAACAGTGTGAAATAATCAGGATGGCTAATGAGCTGTATGCATTCAGGGGGAAAATTATTTTGAATGAATCAATTGAAACAAACCCATTGTGTACAGCTCAGTCTTTTTGAAGAAAGACTAGCATTCCTCATTTTTCATAATCTTTTTTTCATGTTCAACGTGCAAGCCGGGGAACCCTATTCTTCCTAATATCCTCGTCTTCTTAAAGGCTGCAGCCTAGCTTAAATATAGCACTTATCCCAGCTGCCTAGGTAGCACTGGTTTCTCACAGCCTTGATGAAGAGGGGAACAATATAGAGGGATCTAGGAATCAGTCTTACAATCTACAGAATTGCTAACCATCCAAGAAGGTGAAACTTGAGATATGTAGGTGTGTATGTGTCTTTGATAATGTACAGCTTGATTCATATTCGTACCTGCACTGTGGATCACCTTTCCATTGCCATATATACCCCCTACAGTGTATATAAGGCAGGGGTAGGTATCCTGATGCCCTCCAGATGTGTTGGATTATAACTCTCATCAACTCCAGCCAGCAGAATGGCCAATGGTCAGGGATTGTGGGAGTTGTACTCCAACAACTTCTGGAGAACACCAGGTTACCTAGTAGGATATAAAGTAACATCTAATGTGAATGCTCCATGCATAGGGTCACACACATGTATAGTTGAAATCGCACAATCTGTCACCTTTTTAAGTCAAAAAACTGAGCTAACCATTTTGAAGGGTGTAGCACTAGGTGGGCCATAGCTCAGTGGTACAGAGTATATACTTTGCAGAAGGTCCTACCCAAAGGATCAGGTAGCTGGAGAGGCCCCTGACTGAGACTCTGCCAATCACAGTAGAAAATACTGAGAGCCAGCATGGTGTATTGGATAGAGTGTTGGACTAGGACTTGGGAGATCTGGGTTCTAGTCCCCACTCAGCCATGAAGCTCACTGGGTGACTTTGGGCCAGTCACAGACTCTCAGCCTAACCTACCTCACAGGGTTGTTGTGAAAATAAAATGGAGAGGAGGAGGATTACATAAACCGTCTTGGATTCCTTGCAGGAAAAAAGGAATAAATATAATAAATAAAATAAAATAATACTGAGCTAGATGGACCAATGGTCTGACACAGGGTATGTCAGCGTAAGAAGATACTTTATTTATTTTATTTATTTATCATTAACATTTATATACCATTTTATCTGCTAAAAAGCCATCAAGGCAGTGTACAACAATTTTAAAACAATACAACCCTGCAAAAATAGGAACAAGAACATTAAACACACACACACACACACACACATATATATACAATAAAAACTACACATATTAAAAGGCTAAATTGAAAAGATGCACCCTTTCTTTATACCCTTTCTAAAGGCCAAGAGAGTGGGGGCCTATCACAGTTCTTGAGAGTGTGTATTCCATAGTTTGAGGCCAACACAAGAGAAAGCCTTTTCATGCATGTTCCGTGAACGGGCCTCTGCAGGTAATGGTGTCCTCAAAATTGCTTGTCCTGCAGATCATAAGAACATAACAAGCCCTGCTGGATCAGACCAAGGGTCCATCTAGTCCAGCGTTCTGTTCACACAGTGGCCAACCAGTTGCCCCTGGGAAACCCACATGTTAGACATGAATTCATTAGCACCCTCCAGGTTGTGTTCCCCAGCAACTGGTATAAAGAGGCATATTTTATCCAATACTGCCTCTGATAGTGGAGGCAACATATAGCCATCATGACTAGTAACCATATGATCCAGTAGCCATATGACTATTAGCTTCCTAGGGTTGTTATGGATGTGGGCAGTATTTGAAAGACAATGACAAGATGTGTTTGAATTGAAATCATTCTTAATAGCTGGTGGTGCTGGGTGTTTGGCATGTGATAGCGAGGGTAGTATGGTAGTAATTGCTTGTTATTCTGGAATAACAGAGTAATTATCCTAATGAACTCCTGCCTAACTTGCCAGCATATAAATCAAAGCTTTCTGAGTAGCAGCATCTTTTTTTTCATGAAAGACACAGAATAACCATATTGCGTCTCACTAAAACAAAAAACAAAAACACGATTTTCTCCAGTCATTCCATTTTCACATCTTCTCTTTTATGCACAAAACCCATGAGAGAGTTGTCCTTTTTATTGCATAATGAATAAAAAAAATGTTCTCAAAAGACGCCTGTTACATGGGAAATGGATTCTCAACAACATGAAGACAAATCAAATGCCAGAATGCATATACTTTTTTTAAATTATCCAGTAGAATAAAGAGATGTCAGCCAAACAACAGGAAGAAAATTGTATGTGGCAGGTCTTCAGTGTGGAAATCCTTAAAAACCTGATGCATTTGGAGTTATAGGCTCTTTATCAGAGAGGGTAGTGAAGGTGAGGGAGAGATGGTAATTACATGGCTGTAAACTCATGATGAAGACCCCATGCCATCCAGAGTTCTGTGACTAAAACATGTGCAAACAAAGCCAGCCTTCCCACTCAAGGGAATCAGGAAGAGTTTGCACATCCTGAGAGTTCCATCATGTGATCATTGAAGCTCTAGCCATACAGCCAGTCTTTTGATTACAGTCACACTAACTGTTTTGTCAGCAAACATGGAATACCATGTTTGCTGAGCTAACAGGAGTGCATGGAATGAGGGTGGCTTTCAGGACAGAATCAGCAAGTGGGTGGGAGGAAGGGATGCTGCACCTGCTCAATCTCCTCAGCAAACATTCCCCCAACAATGATCCCTGGTGCAACTCATAGGGTCAAGGGGAAACCTCATCAATTCCCCCTGATGCCTTGGCACTTTAAAAACAAAATCAACTAATTACTGTTTGTTCCAGTACTAGCGCTTACATGGTCTTTTGAAAGAAAATAAAATGACATTGGTGAAATTGACAAGGTTTTTCCATGACCGTGTCAGTTTCATTGGAATGGAGGCATGGGGGAGAGATGGTAAAGGAAACGACCATGCTTCAGCTGGCCATGCTTGTGGAAAAGGAAGAGGAACCCAATTGGGGGGGGGGGGGAATTGGTAGTAGGGGAATTTCTGTGGAGTCAGCTTTGTCTCTGAAAGATTTCTGAAAGAGAAATAACAGTATATTTCACAATAATGCTCCCATCCTAAACATATTTTTTCTGAGTTAAGTCATGAAGTAAGCTTATTTATGTTGACAGAGTGAATGTTCAACTAAGCATGCTTAAAAATGTAGCCTTATTCTAATCCCAAGTCCGTGATTCAGTTATAATTCATATGTTGAAAGTGCCTTTCCTTCAAGTAACCTATGGATCCAGCAATGGAAGGAGGGCTGACATACCACTCTGGAGGGGCACCTGTTCCTCCTCTGCTGCCACTTATAAAGGAGCCAAATAAGGGATCCACACTGCACCAGCAAATAGCATCCAGAGAGACCATAGTCAGATACTCCTGGAAGCCACATTTCATTTGCTAGGTAGGAGGTTGAAAGCCAGGACCTACAAAGTAGCATTCTCTGAAACACGCAGGGCCATCCAGACAGGTGAAGCTAAGGAATCTCAATGTGTAGATGAGACAGAGGCGTAGGGAGGAGGAATATACATTTGTTAGGCACTGGGGAATATTTTGGGACAAGCCAGGACTGCACAAAATGAACAGGCTTCACATGATCCAGAATGGAACCAGACTGCTGGCCTAACATAAAAATGATGGCAGAGCAGCTATCAAACTGAACCCTGGGGGGAAGCCAACAGGAGCTGGGAACTGAAGCATCCGGTTTGAGTTAAGTCTAGAGCTGTGGGCATATGGCCTCTTGAAATTCTCCACCCTATTTGTGGGCAGAGAAATTGTGGGGACAATTTCACCAGATTTCTCTATTGGGAGAAGCAATTGTCCAACAATTTCTCACAGGTAGAGCTCACCACTAGCAAGGGCTGTTAACACAGCTTTCTTTTTCTCCTAAGGGTTTATGTCTTGTTTTTGTTTTGTTTTTTGCACTGCCACTGCAAGTGGCAACAGCAGCAACTGTGTTGGCACCCTAGGTCATTTTGCATTCTCCACAATACCCCATACCTAGCATCATTGTGGGGCACTGTGTGTGCAGGGGTAGGGAAAGAGAGGGAAGGCGAAAATGGCCTTTTATTTCTAGAGGGAAAGAAAAGAGAAGTCTCAGGACTTTTCTGAGAAAAATGTCTTCTGAGAATTTTTGGTTCAGCTCTAGTTGTCATTTGTTAGGGTTCAGCACCTTTCCCAGGTTCTTCCAAATGTTAAATTTCTGAGGGCTCATTGTGATCTTGTCTCTAATGCAGGTGTGAAGAGATGACTGTACAATGAAAGACACTCATACACACTCATCAGCCACCTCATCAATAAGGTAACCACAAGACCCCTGAACCCAACCCATGAGCATTTCTCTGACATTTCTTCTCCTTTGAACTTCTTTTTGAAAGCCATTTCTTTCATATCAAATTAGATGAGGCTGGTGGAAAAGAATGTGTGGGGGGGAGTTTCAGCACAGCACTAGTTAAATCATCCCTAGGGGATAAAGATGGAAATGTGTCCAATTGTCCAAATTCAGACATGGTGGAAATAGGCTATGAACATACAATAAAACATGATAGCCAGTCAAAGAGACCTAAGGGCCATAGCAGAAAATGCATATGCCAGAGACATCTGAAGGGACACAGCGTATAGGTGTTTCTATGTGAAATTGCTGATCTTCTAGCAAAAATATGTCTCTAAGATCAGCCTCTGTAGCAGAGGAGTCAATGTAACACCAATCAAGGTACTTACAGACTGGTTAAACATCTGTTCTTCTGAGTAAATTGGTGGAAAGCATTCTTAAACTATCAAGCACATAAAAAGACAAGCCCTGCTGAAATAGATTTAACATGCTTCTACAGAGGTATATCCTGTCTCGAAAACCTTTTAGAGTTCTTTAAAAGTGTCAATAAACATGTAGACAGGGGTGATCTGGAAGACTTGGACTTCCAAAAGACTTTTCACAAATTACCTCCTCAAAGACTCCTGAGCAAATTTAGCAGTCATGGAATAAGATGGATTCTCTTATGGATAGGTAACTGGTCAAAGAACAGAAAGCAGAGAGTAAGAATAAATGGCAAATTCTTACAATGGAGGGATGTAAACAGCAGGGTCACACAAGAATCTGTATTGGGACAAGTGTTTTTTAACTTGTTCATAAATGATCTGGAATTAGGAGTGAGCAGTGAGGTGGTCAAGTCTGCTGATGACATCAAATTATTTAGGGTAGTTAAAACAAAAAGGGCTTGCAGAGAGCTTCAAAAGGATCTCTCCGAACTGGGAAAATGAGCATTAAAGTGGCAAATGCAGTTCAATGTAAGCAAGTGTAAAGTGATGCACACTGGGGCAAAAAAAAAAAAAATCCCAGCTTTACATATATGCTGGTGGGATCTGAGCTGCCAGTGACTAACCAAGAAAGAGATTTGGGGTTGTGTTGTATAGTTCAATGAAAATTTCAACCCAGTGTGCAGCTGCTGTGAAAAAGGAAAATTCCATGTTGGGCATAATTAGGAAAGGAACAGAAAATAAAACTGCCATTAGCATACGGTCCTTACACAAATCTGTGGTGTGACCACATTTGGAATAGTGTGTACAGTTCTAGTTTCTGCACCTAAAAAAAGAATATTGTAGAGTTGGGAAATGTGCAGAAAAGGACAACCAAAATGATCAAGGGGCTGGAGCAACTCCCCTAAGAGGAAAGGTTACAATGTCTGGGACTATTTTGCTTAGAAAAAAGGAGAGTAAGGGAAGACATGGTAGAGGTGTACAAAATTATGCATGGTGTAAAGAAAGTGGACAGGGAGACATTTTTCTCCCTCTCTCATAATACTAGAACCCAGTGGGGTCATCCCATGAAGCTGATTGGTGGGAGATTCAGGACAGACAAAAGGAAGTACTTCTTCACACAGCACATAGTTAAACTATGGAATTTACTGCCACAAGATCTAGTGATGGCCACCAACTTTGATGGCTTTAAAAGGGGATTAGACATAGGAGATAAGACTATCAATGGATACTAGCCATAATGGCTATATATTACCACACTATCAGAGATGGTAGCTTCTGTATACCAGTTGCAGGGGAATACAAGTGGGAGGGTGCTATTGCACTCATGTCCTACTTGCGGGCTTCCCACAGACTTCATTAGCCACAGTGTGAAGAAAATGCTGGACTAGATAGGCTTTTGTTCTGATTCAGCACGATTCCTCTTATGTTCTTAAACATATCATATAATCATTCTTATCTAGATTTTCCAAAGGTTGTGAAGTTTGTTTGTTTGTTTGTTTGTTTGTTTGTTTAAAACAATTAGGTGCATACATATTTATTTATTTATTATATGTATACCCCAATTTATTTATTATATGTATACCTTTTTTTCCTGCAAGGAACCCAAGGCGGCTCACATAATCCTCCTCCTCCTCTCCATCTTATCCCCACAACAACCCTGTGAGGTAGGTTAGGCTGAGAGTCAGTGACTGGCCCAAAGTCACCCAGTAAGTTTCATGGCCGAGCGGGGACTAGAACCTGGATCTCCCAACTCCCAGTCCAACACTCTCACCACTACACCACACTGTATAAGTATACATCTCTGTTCTGGAACAGAGACAGATTTTCTAGGTATGTATAACTGTGAGGGACATAAAGCCAAGCATATTAGTTAAAGTTTTAGAACTCAGAAAGCCAAGTTTGCATATTTCCCAATGGCAAAAAAGATATGCTAATTACACAAATTATGCAAATGTTATTTGATTGTTTGCGCCAATAAATCAGTCAAATTTGACTTATTAGACACAAACATTCAGCATCAGCAGAACTGGTGCTGCTGATAAAGAATAATGTGAAATAAACCACGCCCAAATGGAATATGAAAGTTTTTCTTTGTATTAAATGAAAATCACTCCTGCATTCCAGAAACTTCTCTATTGTGTAGAATAGATAACTGTCACATTCTCTGAGTTATACTGGGTGCTTTCAGTGTCATGCACTAGATACTAAGGCTGCCAACTTCAGTTGATAAATAATTGAAACTTATCATGCAGAGCATTAATTAGAGATTAATATTTTAATATTTTGTTCCAGATAGACTGTGGGAATATATATATTGGCACTGTAGGCACCTTGGTTGACCAAAAACTGTTTGTTCTACATGGCAATAATGCTATAGATATTATGAGGTATACAAAGAAAATAATCACAACAAATGTACTTAAAATGCACTGCTTTTTTGCAGCCTTGAATGTACAAAAGCAGGCCTTTTGACCTTGCTAGATCTTGTGTTCCCCTCATTAATATCTGACATAGTACCACTGCCTAAGCAAGGGAATAAATCCTGTCATTTGAATTCTACAGAATATGGTTCATACATTGCAAAGAAGTGTGGAAAGCAGCAGCAGCAGCAGCAGCAGCAGCAAATGGATTTGTTTTTATTTTATTACATGTCTATCTTACCCTTCTTCATAAACAGAACAGAAAGAACAGGAGATTTTAAAAAAACAACAATTAAATGTAGGAGAAAGCAGAGCTGACAGGGGACTTTAAGTGATTAGCTCTTAAAAGTCTGGGTTTAAAATCCCTGTATATTTAACTCTCTTTGTGGTGCTAATTCAGGGTTGCCACCTCTTTTATCTGACAGGCTCCTCATTGGGAATAGCTGCATGGTATGCAAGTACAACATGGTTCTCTCCATGCTGGGAATAGCTGTACCTATTGAATTTGGCTAATGGAGATGGGAGAGAATTTTGTTGAGAAGATGACAGTCCAACCAGTTAGATGTCTCCAAGTGACAATCAAGTGCCAGGCACCAGGCACAATGACTGGCCCTTTAATCATAGCAGAGGGGCACAGCCTGGGATACGTAGCCAAGCTGGAAAGGATATAAGAGTTTAGTTGGGCTCCAGATCTTGTTGGATCAAGTTGTCAGCTGGAGTTATCTGAGGTCCCGTCTGTTGGTATGGTATGGCCCTACCTACCGTATTTCTTGTTCTCCAGGCTGGATGGGTGGATGAACAAATGCTCACTATCCTTTTGACTGCCTGCAGATGGACCTGTCTCCCCAGAATCTCCTCTTGCTCCAGGGATCCCCATTTGTGGTCACAACAGGACAAAGTAACTACAGCTAGATTGTGGCCACGGTATTTTGTAGAGATTTTATATGGATTCCACTTTGCTGTCCAACTGTATGGAATTTTTGTTATTTGCTGAATAAACCTAGTTTGTAAAAAAATTATCCTCTTTGTGTACAGTGCAAATTATTATTATTATTATTATTATTATTATTATTATTTTGTTCAGTGTGCTATTTGTGCGTGTGTGTGTGTGTGTGTTTTGTTCTGTAGCTAGCCTTTACTCATCCATTTCGGGGTGGGTGGGGGGAGAAAGCTGAAGTAAACCTAATGGGAGGAAATTTCCATGATTTGTAACAGCCCAGTGGGAATACAATCTGTACTCCTTGAATGGCTTTAATCCAATTTAATTTATCTGTCAAAGAGCATGATGGATTTGCCTGTAGAGTTGTAAAGTGGAGGATGGAGAGCACTTTAGTTTTTAATAGGTAGGCACCACCTGGCTAGATACACTCAACAAATCAAGGCAACTTTCACTTTTGGGCCTGTGGTGAAGTTTCTCTGTATCACTACAAACTCCATCAGTTTGAAAATTAATACATCTTTCTATGTGAAAGAATATTTTTAATTCAAGAAAGATGTCCATATCAGGCTTCAGTGAGTTCACTCTAGCATCTCTTAATTTCTGCACTACTGAGGGTAAGCCATCCAGTGTACTAGAGGCAAATGTAATATCTCCAATCTTCCAAACCATGGTTTGGGAAATTGGGAACAATTTCCCAATTTCCCAGTGTGAGTGCTTGCACACTCTTTCCTGACCTCATTCATTGAGCTGAATTAGGAACTTCTTCTTTGATCAAGCTTGCCATTACATCTGAACCAGCAAAATATGGCTTGTGGAAGCCTTCCAAACATAGATTGTAATACCATAGTTTGTTCCCAGGGTTTGAAATCCTAGTTTGAAGGATTTGCACAACCCATAGTTTACTGGTAAAGAATGGCCAACTACCATTTAATCAAACTAAGGAGTTACTAATTAAACTGAGCATATATGGGGAGGCGGGAGAGCATGAGCACAGGTGCCATTCCCAGTCCTCCATATCATGGTTTGGAGGATCAAAAACATTATCATGTCATTCTATCCCAAAGTGAAGTTGCTGTTACAGTGATCTGATAAACCAGAAAGGGCCGTATAGATATTAATTTCCCTCTCTTAAATTTTGAATCATTATTTTTAAGTACACACAATTCAACAAGTCTCCATGGATTGTTGCCTATGATGCTGGCCTGCTCCATCTGAGTGCTTCTAGATTTTGTTTCTATGGATGAAAGGGACAGTATGGTAGTGTCTCTTCCCATGAACCGAGATAGCCCCAACTCCCTCCCTTTGCTTTTCATGGGCTTGGGAAAAGAATAAGCATTGTGACCTAAACAATCTAGTTGGATTTATGCTTAAATAAACTTTCAGAAACCAAACATTTATTTTCTTGAATTGACTTATGACATAATTTTTGAATCCTTACTACAGGGTCCTTCAAATAAGTTCATGGAGAAGCTTAACAAATTATTCACATGAGGAGTAAAAATGGTTTAAAATGATACAAAAGTTTCTAATTTATTAGTCTCTAATTGTAAACATCCTTTGCAGGGTTTCCCAAGGGGTATGGTGACACCATCTGGCACAATCTATCTCCTTGGGTTCATAGCATAAGAAGAATAAGTGATTTGATGATTATGTAAATGTTCAATCCCAGATGCAGTTAGTTCAACTTTCTTAGTTAGGCTAAGTGATTTCTGTATACCATGAAGAGATAAGATACAGTATGTGGCACTAATGCTATATGTAGTCCAACTGGCATTTGGTTTAACTGTATCAGGATCCAGCGCCAAAGTGAGGGCACCAGTTACACTCCTATTAAACTCTTGTTGTATAGGCCTATAGGGCAATCCTATGCGTATTTACTCAGATGTTCAAGGGGGCTGACTTGTAGGTGAATGTACTTAAAGTCAATTTTGTACCAATGCTAAATAAACAATTAAAGACTGACATCATAAGTGTTTGCCAAATTTTACCTTAAACATCTTTAGTAGGTTGAAACCATAGACCCTACCTGAAATTTGGGAAGTGAATAGGGTGGGAAGAACAACAGTAATCATACTCAGAAGTAAGTCCCACTTAGTTAATGAGTCTCTGTCTTGTCAGGATTCAGTCTCAGTTTGTTGGCCCTCATTTGACCCAGTTCAATGGGACTTACTCCCAAGGAAGTCTATATAGAACTGTAGCATAAGGAAGCTCCACCGACCTGCCTGCTTCCAGAAATGAGCACTTCTGCTCATTTGGGGGCTTTCTCTAGGATGCACTAAATCTCCCTTGTGTAAGCAGTGGGTCCCATTTGCACAATGGAACTGGCAGGAGCCACCACTTGCGGAAGGGAATCAGCAGGGTGGAAAGGACTCAATGGGGACATATTCTATACCATGGAATGGACAATACCCACCAACTTCATCTATCAAAAGGACAAACTGTTTTTATACTGTACAGCAAACTTTATTGCATATTATAGGAGAGAGAACTCAGACAGGAGACCACCGCCAACTTGTGACTGCTTCAGGAAAGACTTTGGATCATGCCATGGAATTTGAGAAGGGAAAAACTTAAGACTGGTTTTCTGATACTTTTCTGTATCATCTTGAAATGGTGTAATTTGTAAAAGAGACAACCCAGTGTTTGAAATACAAATGAACAAATGTTACAATTGTTGATTTATTATATTTTGAATAAACGATAAGGTTTAATTATTTAAAAAAACCAAAACAAATAAAATGGTACACCTATATTAATATTCTCCAGCAAAAAGCTGTCATCTTGAGAAAGCTCTGTTGCAACTTACCTAAGGAAGCTTACGATAAATGATAGGTGAACATCAAAGTCAAAAAGCCCTGCTCATAATACTGTGCACATCCTCATTAAAAAGGAAATGAAGATATGCAGCCTGTGGTGGTGAACATTACTAATGATTCTGAAGTATTAAGTAGAACTGTTGCAAACATCACAGTAAAATCAAGCACGGCATCGTGGTAAATGTTTAATCTAAAAAAATTATAACAACAGTGGTCCCGCAGTGCATGTAGAATTGCTGACTTGTTTGGAATACCCATTTACATTTTGAATACCCTATGCATGTTTACTCGGAAGAAAGTGCCATTGAGTTCAATGGAACTTACTTCCAAGTAATGATGCATAAAATTTCAGGTTTGGTATTATAAGCTAAATTCTTTCATGAGAACACGAAACATGGAGATTGTCTAGTATGCATAATAAAACAGCTTTTGAGACCTGCTCCACACATGAATTTTTCATACACAGGTATAGGAAAAATGGTGTACACCTAGGCATAATGGGTGCAAATCATATGAAACTTGGTTGGCTTGTGCATACACGTTTGAAAGCTGCAAGCTCTATATCAGAGCTCGGAAACCCGTTCCCCGTCCCCGAAGTTGTTGGGCTTCAACTCCCATCAGCCCCAGCCATGTCTGGGAGGGTGAGAGCTGTATAGCTGCTCTTTATGATTTCAGTACATCAAGGCAACAAATATTCAAAGTAAATATTAAAAGCCTGCTAGTCTAATTATGCGGAATGTGAATATAGGACAAGCCCATCCAATGTCACGACTATCACAAAATATTTCAGAATGTGTAGAAGGTCAGAGCACGGCCAGCCCAAGCTATACTGCTGCCTGAGGTGGGCAAAGGCTGCCCCCATCCCCAATTGGGCTATCCTTCCCAATTCAGCTGACACCCCTATCTCCCCCACCTGCCCTTCTGTCACAACCACCAATCACTCACTCACTTAGCCCCACCCCACCCCGTTAAGCAGTCGGTCCCAGCAGCAACATTTTAAAGTGATGGTATCATGTTAGGCATTACATTTGAGGGGATTTAAAATGGAGTCTGCCTACTGCTGATACTCTGGGGGCAATCAGGAGCTTGACTCCTAAATAGGATGGATGGTGATGGCGGCTGCAGCAGCAGGGGAAGCTCAGAGAGAAGGCAGTGGAGGGAGTATGTTCATTTCCCCACCCTTCCCAATCTGCCACCTGAGACAAGAGGTTCACTGAGTCTCATGGTAGGACCGGCCCTAGGTCAGGGTGTCATCTTTTCTTCATACAGTCATTTTTTTGAAATCATGGTAAAATATACCCTGTGCGGCAATGAGGGGCCATTGGATTGGTCAATTAGTTTCTAACAATGCCGTATAATGGGCTCAAGCTACAGGAAGCCAGAGTCTACCTGGACATCAGGAAAAAAATCCTGACTGTTAGAGCAATATGCCAATGGAACCAACTACCTAGGGAGGTAGTGGGCTCTACAACACTTGAGGCATTCAAAGTGCGGCTGGACAGCCATCTATCAGGGACTTGGGTTCCTGCATTGAGCAGGGGGTTGGACTCGATGGCCTTGTAGGCCCCTTCCAACTCTACTATTCTATGATTCTATGATATAGCTGAAATGTATTTTGACTAATTGGATATCAGCCACACAATCCCTCCCATATTACATCCCACCGTATTTTTTAGAACTTTGAACCACTTTGAAAGCCTTCATGCAGCATCTAACAAATAAGTAAATGCGCTTTTCTGAGGTAGTACACTCAACTACATGTCCTGTTCAATGCTTCCATCAGATTCAAGGTCATCATCACATACCAAGTGCTAAAATAATTATTTTGTCTTCCATGGAAGAATGTTGGCCTCTAACACATTTAAGCTTTGACTTTCCTACTAGCTTTTGTACTGGCTCTCCTTTGAACATCAGAGCAGACTATTAAGATGGAGCATGTAACACACAGAGAAGATGCATGTCTTAAATTTGTAGGAAAGCAAACTGGCACAGCTTGTATCTTCCAGGGTGCAGTAATCAGTGAAAATCTATGCATTGGCTACAATGTGTTTTAATTCCAATAATAAACACAGGTTTGTTTGATTAATTTTGCACAGCTGTTGTCTCTACAACTGTTTAATTAGAGCATGCTGGCAAAGGCAATTCTTTACCAAATTGCCAGTGCTGAGGGCTTCTGCAGCTTGCAAGGGAGAATGACAATTTTGAGAGAAAGACTTTGGGCTCAATCCACAGCACATTTAAGTTGAGGAATGCTGTAACAACCCACCTACAGCCTTCTCTAAGAACTTGTGACAGTGTGTTGTTAAAATAAACTAAAAACTTTTTTTTAATGGCAGTGGTTCGGTTGAGCTCTTTAAGCAGATGAGTGGATGCAGTTGGTTGCTGCTTTCTGGAAATCTGGTCTACCTGGTGAGGTCTGAGCCTTATTAAAAAAGTAAAGTCATAAGCAGGTGCTGGCAGAATTGGTCATGTGTTCTTATTGCTGTACCATCAGTGGACATGGTGCTTTACAGACTACAAGAGGACAGATTGCTATCCTGATGAGGTCACAATGTACACAGGGTAATAACAAAGGAAGGGACAGGAAATGGAGGTATGGGTGAAAAGGGGAAAGAATAGGCAATTATTTCAGTTACATATTCTTAGCCTTAGTTACAGATTTAGTTACAGTAAGACTTTGTTGTAAGATTTTGGAATAAAAATTCCTAAATATTGTTATTGTGCACTGAAAAGGTAATTACTGTGGGTTTCTAACCTTGGCCCATTTAATAGAGTTTATTTGGGTTTAAAATGATTTACAAAAAAAAGGAGAGAACTAGGTTCTCGGGATGCAAACTTTATTAAATAGAGGAGCCCGATGCGTTTCGGCCTGTATTTTATACTAAGGCATTCCTCAAGGGGTTGTAAAAGAGTCTGCAGATTTCTTAAACAACTGAAGCGTCTTTCACTGTTTTAGTTGCCATGACCTGCAAGAGAATGAAATCAGTAGATTTGTCAATGGTTTTTCAGTTTGTTCTAGCTGCTTAAGCTTTCCAAACATTTGCAACTCACCCAGTAGGGATAAATACTTCTACCTAAAAATAGTCTCTCTTGATCTGCAGAGGTACAAATCCATGGATGTGTTACAAAGTGTGATGTACCACTGATAAGGTGATGTACCACAGATTTACACTAGCCAGGAGCAAGCTAGCTATGCTGTTAGGAGTAGTGTTGGCCTAGCTTTGCCTTGTGCCACACAATTCTTGCTTCTTGCAGAAGGTGAGATTTCAATGGCTGTAGTGTTGTTCAGAATCTATATGAAGCCATTGAGAGCAGGCATCTGGGAATTTAGAATGTCATCTGTATGCAGATGACACCTAGCTCTGTTTCTCTATAACAGGGCTATCCAACCGTGGGTCCCCAGATGTTGCTGGACTACAGCTCCCAGAATCCCTTTCCATTAGCCATGCGGGCTGGGTATACTGGGAGCTGTAGGCCAGCAGCATCTGGGGACCCAAGGTTGGAGAGCCCTGCTCTATAACATCTGGAACAAGTATGATCATGCAGGCTCTGGACTGGTGTTTGGATGCAGCAGTGGGCTGGATGAGGACCGATAAACTGAGTTTGAATTCTGGCAAGAAGGAAGCACTGTGGGTGAGTGGGTCACAGGTCCAGGAAATAGGACAGTTGCCCGTTCTGGAAGGGGTTGCACTCCCCCTGAAGGAACAGGTTCATACTTTGGGGGTATTTCTGGATTCATCTATGTCACTAGAGGCTCAGGTGGCCTTGGCGGCTAGGAGTGTCTTTTAGCAGCTTTGCCTTGTACACCAACTATAACCATGTCTGGACTGTGATAGCATAGCCACAGTGGTTCAGGCATTGGTAACCTCAAGACTGGATTAGAATCATAGAATAGTAGAGTTGGAAGGGGCCTATAAGGCCATCGAGTCCAACCCCCTGCTCAATGCAGGAGAACAGATGTGGGCAGCCCAGGCAGTCACCCATCCAAGCACTGACCTGGCTCATACCTGCTTAGCTTCAGCATGTGCCCTGCATTATGTGCTCTTGACACCACCTGCACTCTATGTGGGGCCGCAACTGGTGCAGAATATAGCAGCGAGGCTGCTAACTGGGGCCTCTTTCCAACAGCAAGTTACACTCTTGCTTAAAAAAAAAAACCCCACTGCACTGACTGCCAAAAGCTACCAGGTCAGGTTTAAGGCTTCTGTTAACATATAAAGCCCAACACAACTTCGGACCAGGTTACCTTGGGAATCGCCTCTCCCCTTATGTCCCTGTGCATTCTCCGCGATCATCAGAGGGAGCACTTCTGAGTGTGCCACATGCTCCTGAGAGTCGCCTCAGGAGCACTTGCTGGAGTAGAGTGTTCAGTGTTGCAGTG
Organism: Shinisaurus crocodilurus; assembly: GCA_021292165.1. Classification (NCBI taxonomy): domain Eukaryota; kingdom Metazoa; phylum Chordata; class Lepidosauria; order Squamata; family Shinisauridae; genus Shinisaurus; species Shinisaurus crocodilurus. Next base: position 44,798,938 of record CM037878.1, on the reverse strand, counting down.
CCCACCCTCTAGAATGCTTTCCCAACTCTCATTGGACAGGCCCCCACAGTTCTGACATTTAGACATCTTCTTAAGACCCATTTCTTCAAACACGCTTTCCCTGAAGAGTGATCCATCCAGCTATGGTCTGTAGCACACAGAAGAGTTTGTGGTTTTACTGCTAATTAAGTTTGTAGTGTGTTGTTTTATTGTTATAGTGTATTGTTGTTCTGATACCACTGCATTTTATGTTCACCATTTTGATACCTCTGTGGAAAGCAGTATATAAATTTGAGTGACAACAACAGCATCGACGACAATAACAATAATAACAATGAATGAATCAGATGCACTCTTGTCAATTCCAGCACGAGCATGTGATGTTTAGAGCCTTGGTATGTGTGACCTTGTGACTTCTTCACAAAGCGCATAGTTTAGCTATGGAATTCACTTCCACAAGATGTAGTGATAGCCACCAATTCAGAGGGCTTTGAAGGGAGATTGGAAAAATTCATGGAGGAGAAGGCTATCACTGGCTACTTGTCCTGATTGGTTATGTGCTTCCTCCAGTATCAGAAGCAGTATGCCTATGTACACTAGTTGCTGGGGAATATGGGCAGGACGGTGCTGTTGCACTCATGACCTGCTTCTGGGTTTCCTGTGGGCAGCTGGTTGGCCACTGTGTGAACAGAATGCTGGACTAGATGGACCCTAGGTTTGATGCAGCAGGGCTCTTCTTATGTTCTTATGGATCAATAGGAGAAAATAAGCGGGATCTGTAATAAAATGTTGCAGGGTTGAGTCTTGTTTACTGTATAAATCAGGCAGCCATGACTGCTCCAGGATACTTCATTCTATGCCCACACACACGCACACACACACACTGGTTTTCTGTTGCTGTGTTTCTCTTTCTCCCAATATTCAGTCAGCATCCCATGCCCACTGAGCACGCTCAGTACTCATCAGGCTGTTTTTGGGTCCCCACGGAAGGTTTTTTCTTTAAAAATTGTACTTCTGATATCAATTTTCTGCTGATATCTCCCTCTTGTTTGTGGTTGGCTACATAAGCAACTGCACTCACCTCTGAGCATTGGGAATAAAGGGAATGATAGGATCTGGGGCAAGTTAAGTGGGTTGCTGCTACGATGATCTCTACCGTCACATATAGTAGGAGTAAAAAAGGAAAGAAAAATCAGGTCTGGAGAATCCTATTCAAGCAACCCTGAAGTGAAGTGCCAAGTTTTTGCAGTTTAAAATTAGCAGCTATATTTGCTGTCTCAATTATAGCAGTTTGCTGCAGTCAGTGGAATGGAAACTCACTTACCATTTATTAAATTGCCTTTGGAGAATGGCTCATAGAGTTCCAAAGCCTTAAAAAGGGCTGAATCCACATAGTCGAGATCCCTGCTGAAATATTTCATCTCTACTTCCTGGAAAGTTGAAAATGGAAGAAAAGACAAAGCTTTCACTTCTAGCAAAAACAATTTTGGTGAAGGTTTCAGAAAAGTTATTTTTCATCCTAAAAATTGCATCATATTCCTTACCAAAGTAGAATGGTAAGGAAGCAGCAGGGCACAATATTTCTGATGCCAGCTGTTCCATACAATGTATAATATTGGCATCTATTGATAGTCTGAAATGTGTTAGTAAGGGAGAAGGAGCTAAGGTTGTTCATTGTGTCCTGAACCCAGATGTTTGGTGCTGGAGATGTGGATTAGACTAGGACTAGGAAGTGACTTAAGCAACGCAAATGGTCATGCTAAGTACTTTGTATACAGAAAAACTTAATCTCACCTATATGATTCCTACCAGAGTCTGTTTCCTTCCTTTATTAGTACAAATGTTCATTTGCAACAACAGCTGAAGTTTTACCATGGGCTAGTGAAGGCCTATAAGTTAACTAAATCCAAATCTCTCCTCTGCAGCGTTGGCCACCACCACTGCAGCAGGAAGGGTTGTTTGGGGGACCTCCTGGACTGCAGGGCCCCCGACCTTAGTCCTGTGATTCAGCCCTAGCAGCACCAGTGCCTGCAATCCTAGGGGAAAGGATTCTCTTCCATTGATGTATAACAGGCTTTCTTTTCACTTGATGGATCTTGGGTAACGAATTCCCAAAAGGTAATAACATGAAGCTTGGGGGAGGGGCGTGTAGGAATTGTACACTGTCTCTTTAAGACTTTTTGTTAAGAAGGAACTGGTTGAGACTAGCGGGAGAACAAGGCATGGCCAGCTCCAGAGAGAGTCGCTGAGAGCTCCATGCAGATAGTAACCAAACTCTTTACCAATATAATAAAGTTTGTTTTCTTTAAAGAACCAGTGGGAACAGCTTTTTCTTATAGAAAACAACACAGAGGGTGTCTAGATGCAAAAGAGAACAGGGATCCTGCAACCTTTTATAGCTGTGGTGTGTCGAACTGGGACTCTCAGCAGGTGTGCAACACAAGGAGCAGGAGTTCTGTCTTCTTCTGCATCTGGACATCCTACTTGGGAATAGCTTCCAGCCCAGCCACCACCACAGCACAGCAGGAGGAGGAGCTGCACCACCTGTTAGTGGGTTCTTTGTGGGCCATCCTGGACTGCAGGGCCCTGGACTTTTGCCCTGGAGTCCAACCCTGCCAGTGCCTGCAGTCCAAGGGGAAGGGAGTAAGGAGTACTTAGTGAGAGAGCAAAACATTCAGGCAACAAACAATACAATTGCTATTGCTCCGCAGCTCATCAGAGGCCTAGCTGCCAGCTGCCATACCTAGTTCCCCTCTCTCTACCTTTAGAGAGTAAAAAGATCTGCTATCTTCAGAGAAGAGAAGAGATCTCAAAGCCATACTATGATGAACCAACCTCCCTCTCGCCCACCACCCACCTTCTAGAAGCGTATCTGTACAAAGAACATGGCCAGGCTGCTATAGACATCAAAATCTACATTGCAACTGTAGAAGCATTCCTAATGTTATCATATGGAAGCCACCTTGAGGGTTTTCTGGATTGAAAGGTGGGACATAAATAAAATAAGAGTGGTACCAATTAGAGTGTGAAAAGAAGCATTTCCTCAATGGTCTTCCAAGTGAGATTTTCGAATTGGAACAAACTAGAACAAAATAATAGTGTTAGTTGCACTCACTTTCACGAAACAGAAGCCATATCAAACTATTCCCATCTCTGACAATTGGATAGGGAGGACAGATTTTGTTTAATCTGTTTGATCCGTGTTTCACGGATTATCAGGCATCATTTGTTCCATCGTCCGCTCATTGACGGAATCAGATTGCTTTTTCCCCTTTGAAAAAATATGAATTTATTTGAAAAAATTGCAATTTATGTAAATGATCAGACATGTATAAAACATGTGTTTGTTTGTTTTAAAAAATGATGTATATATTAGCGTATTTTCCAGTATTTTCATAAATTTCATAAATTTGGATACAATTCCAGAAAGTTTTGTTTTTTTTTAATTAAATGGTCCACCAATGCAGTGTGGAATCCACAGGTCAGATTCATAGAAATCCGAAGTAATTTGAATCCTTTTCAGATTTCTCCAACATCCGTACAACTGGAAGCTAATTTGAAATGAACCTTCTCTAATATTCAGTCCATTGATGTCTACTAGGTTTCCGACTTAGAATGTCCCTTAATTTTAACAATGGAAGTAGCAAGAGCAACTCAGCTTTGGTGTTCCTACAACATGTGACATAAATGTCAATGATCCATTCCTCCCTGTAATGTGCCCAGTTTCCCAACTATAGCTGTCTGCTCCTCATCCACTCTTAAGTGCCCTAAATTACAGACACACAGAGAAAGGATTCAAAAATAAGATGTGCTTAGAGGATTTTCAATACACTTCACAATGAAATCCCTGTGATTCTGGAAGATGTAAATTATATCTTCACTGAACATCCTATAATTTATGTAATACATACAGCTATTTCAAAATGTGCTAGTCATTTTGATGAATACACTTTTTAATCCTACTAGAAATGCGACATCTCTGTCTATTACACTAAAAAAAAAAAAAAAACCTTTCGTCAATCTCCCAAATGCCATCCAATAGCAAATGTCATTCGAGCACCTATATATCTGTTTTCAAAGCCAGCTTTGGATAATTGGTGAGAACATAGCTATGGTTGCAGAGAGATAAATGAGGCATCAAATTAAAGTACAGAACATGTAGATTTGAAAGGAAATGGTATCAATTTGCCCCCAAATCAGATAACGGGGGGGGGGGGAACCTGACTGCAGATAACTCCCATAGCTATCCAGTTTCAGTTGATGGATATGAGACTTCCCTGCCATTGAGTAGCAGCTATTGCTGTATTTACAACAGATTTATGAAAATTCCATCTGCTCAGACATTAAAAAACATGCCAAAAAAAACCTGTTAGTGTAATAGGCTTAAGGTCAATAAGGCTACAATCCTATGGTCCCTGGAAGGATATCCCAGGGCCCATAGGATGGTTTGGATCTCCCCCTCCAAAGGCAGGGAGTGAGGTTCACCCTTCGAAGAGGAGATCTACCATGCCCCCTCCCAGGCCCTGGGGAAGCTTCCAAGGCCCTTGCCCCTCCAATTTCAGAGCTCCAATGTTGGTAGAGGGGAAGGGGGGGCAGATCAGGAGGCATGTCATGAGCAGAACAAGGGAGGCTTTGGATCCACAGTCCCCAGACATTTGGGGAGGGGGGGGATGTACATAATTTCTCTCCCTTGCTTCACACACACAACCACCCAAAAAGGGGGAGGAAGCTACTCCTCCATCCCTTCTGCCTGCTGACGCAAGCCCATTAGATAAAGTAGTTCCTCCGCTTTCAGATCCCCCCCACCCTGCCCCCATACACACATCAGTAGGATTGCTGTGCCCGTGTGCATAGGATTCCAGCCATAGACTATCAGTAGTGCAAGAGAGAAAGATATGTTGGCCGTGGAATTATGTTCATTGCCAAAATTTCTCCATGCAACCTTTCTGGAGCACAGACGTTTGATTTTGTGTACAGAAAATACATTTGAACCAGAAGTACATGGATATACTTTGGAAGCAATGTATTTCTGGTTCACACAGTACAGCCTAAATGCAATCACATTCAAGGGGATAGGCCTAACCTACCTCACTGGCTGGTTGTGAGGATAACATGGAGAGGAGGAGGGCCGTGTACGTTGCCTTGGGTTCCTTGCAAGAGGAAAAAAAGTGGGATATAAATGTAATAATAAATAAATAAGACGATTCAGTTGAAAATGACCTGGGAACCAGCTCAGAAAGATTATGGTATGTTTCCAAAGGTTCACCCTGTCCTTTTCATTAATTTGCAAGTTTGCCATTCTTCCCAAACTTCGGTGTTGGGGCTCTTTCTAATAAAAACAGTGAATTTGTAGTACTTGGATAATGGGTGTTATCACAGCAAAATTCTATGCATGCTACTGAGAAGTAAGTCCCATTAAGTTCATTGGTACTTACTCCCACATCAGTGTGTATAAGATTGTAGTTTCAGTGTTTACCATTATCTGTGCAGACTTAGGACAAAATTACATTTGATGTAAGAGATCTGTGATCAGGTCTTCCAACATATTTTTCTTTGGCTTAAAAGCAGTTGTGGGTGACAGGAATCTGGATCAGGGCCATAGTGCAGAGAGTGTGCATTTTAACCACTGTGATTATTTCCCCAATTAAAATCCCCACCCACCCATGTCCAGCTTCTATGAGCTGTGGACAGAAAAGAAAAAAGAAAAAAAAAGACAAGCTAGCACAATATATCCCTATGTCTCCCCCCCCCCCCCCCGCGCCCATCTGTGAATAGTAGAAGCTCTGGGGATGCTATTCAAATCAGAAAAACAGCACTGTAGGGGAGGCTTAAACCCTCCTCCCCAGTGGTGTAGTGGTAAATTTTGAAGCGCAGCCGCTCATCGCCATGCCCCCAAGAGAGGCCAAAACTATAGGCAGCTCTGTTGATCCATATCAACAAACCAATTCTAGTACCGGTAGTTTCCATCTCTCTAGCAGGAGAAGGTCTTTAATACAGCTATTGGGTCTTAAGTGCCCACTCAAGATGGAGCCACCACAAAATACTTTGGGAGAGTTTCCATCTCTAGCAGGAAGCGGCATCATCATTATTATCATCATCATCATCATCATCATCATCAATCATCATCATCAAGTTTGAAATAATGCAGTTTTTTCAAAATGCATAGAGTATTTTGCCCTCGCCACTAAGTAAACGCATCCAGACCATGCAGAGCTAGAATTAGCACGAAGGGCTTCCCAGGTCAACACAGAGGAGTGCCAGGCAAATGTGTGTGAGGGAGGGGGGGGAGGGATAATGTGTGAGTGAGCAATAGGAAATCTTCTCCCTTGGGTCATCCTTGATTCACTGACCAAAAAGCAATGCACAGCCAAACATCCTGGCTCTCTCTCTCTCTCTCTCTCTCTCTCTCTCTCTCTCTCGTCCTCCTACCTTTCACTGCCCAGGAGTCATGTTGCAGATTGAGAACAACAGGTGTGGGGCAGAGGACCGGATTAAATCAAGTTAACACTTTCCACTACCTCCTGGTTTTCATGTTTCTTAACTCAGCTGAACTTTACAAATTAAGAATTTAAGAGTTGACACAATTTCTTAATACAGGCTGACAAGTTATGTGGCTCCCTCCCCTCAGTGAAGGGTTTTGATTTTCCTTTATGAAATTGAGAATGGCCTGAGATAGATAGATAGATAGATAGATAGATAGATAGATTCAGAATCTATCCTTCCTTTCCTTCTTTTAAAAGAAAGATCATGGTGTTGAGCTCTTGTGATAAGTGCTGGCAGTATTTACTACACCGCATCACTTTTCCCATTCAAAAAGCTTGTATAATAGAATGGAAGGGTTTGGTAGTAATTGCATTGCATGGCACAGATATCACACAGAACATAGTGCTCTTGGCAAATAAGTTCTACAAGTGGGACCTTGAACAAAAATGTTGCAGTGAAGGGAATGGGGGGGAGCACATGAAATGGTGCTCATCAGGGAAGTGGAACAGAAGTACATGAAGCAGCAGCTTACCTCCACCAGCTGCTGCTGCATAGACATAACAAGGAGGAAATTAGGATTGTCTAAAACAGCCTTCCCCAACTTGGTGCCCTCCAAGTGTGTTGGACTACAACTCCCTGAATGCCCCAGCCAGCTGGTCTAAAACAATTTCCCTCCTTACCCAAAGATGTTATCTCTTGCCTTACTATTCACACCCGATTAAGAAAGGGACCATTTGTCCATCAGCATATGCTGATGTTGTGCACCTGAGAAATATTACTTTATTTTAAATGTTTTATATATCACCACATAGTAACTGAATTCAGGGTGGTTATTATTATTCAGAGGAAAGACTAAGGGCTTCTCTACATGAGGCATTTATTGTGCGCTCATGATTCCTCACTCACGGTAGTTTGCGGGTGCTTTACATGACATCGTCATCCTCCAGGGTCTCTCCCTTTCTTTGCAACTATTTCCATGGCCTTTTTTTTTTTTTTTGATCAAGGAAAGTGTGCTATTATTTGGAAATGGCAGAACAAACCAGAATGAGGCCCTCGTGTATTTGCACAATTGCACTATACCACAGTGCCACCTTGTGGTTGTATAATGGAACATATAGAAAGGCATAGAAAGAAAAAACATTGGAGGGGGGGGAACCACGTATAAAGGAGCTGATCTTAATCCCACAAAGAATCTGGAAGCAGAAGCCTCAGTAAAGTGGCAGGTTAAAAGCTTCATGTAGAGAAGCCCTAAGACGTTGCCTGTATCCAACTCTAGGATGGAGGCAGAACATTTATTTTATCCTGGTGGCAACAATGTGATTGTCAGCTTTTTCAACATGAGCAATCTTTCCAAAGCTAGCAAGTCTGGGTCTGGTCCGATGCAAGTCTGCCTCGGAACCCTGTTTTATTTACTTACTTACTTACTTACTTACTTACTTAGAATATTTCTAGGGCAGCTTTCAGGGCAGGAGCCCTTCCAAGGCAGCTCAAGTTCCATGATAGATTAAAGATGAGACAGAAATAATAGAAATGCCTTTAACAGCAGCTAGATAAGCAGGTGGTTTTTTTTCTGTATGTCAAACAGTGGTAAAGGCACAAAAGCAGATCATGCCTTCCCCCCCCCCTCCCATTTGGCAACTTTGTCAGTTTTCATCCCTTTGTTAGCTGCCTTGAATTTTCTGGAGGAAAGGTGGGGAATAATCTTACAAAATAAGCAATACTTTTATTGCTGAAGTCTCTTTCTGGAAAAAGACCTCATTCTGTTTCCATATTGAGCTCTAGAATCTCCCTATAACCCCAAAGCAAGTTCCAGTAGTTCAGTTACCAGGCGGGGAAAACTCCCAGAGGAAACTCCACATGCTCCATTACATTTTCTAAGTATCTGACAACAGCACTTTGCAACAGTGGCCTTTCCTTACTTGTGTTTCTGAGCAGAGGAATATACTGCGAGTCTAAAGACGTGTGAGGTAAAGCTGGAGAAGCTTTGGCATAGCACTATTTTTCTTATGAAGTTGCACATAAGTGTTGCAGTTCCCAACCTCAGTAATCCATGTACTACTAACATGGTATGGATCTGGTGCCGTGGTGTAAGAAAAAACAACAACCCTAAAAGGCTATGATAGTAGAAGCACAAGAAAACAACTAAAAGGTCTTATTGTTCTTCTTTGGATCTGAAAGCCAGTTTGCTGTATGACTTAAGCCCTCAGTCGTTATCCATGCATACAAGGTTCATGTGGATAAAGGGGAGCAGAGCCACACCACTGGCCCTGCTTCCTCCAGTGTATATGCATTGAGTGTGGACTTCCACAAAGGGGCACCTAACCCTTTCCATGACTAGCTGAATGTGTGCTAGTGCTCCATGTGATTGGGATCCCTGATTGTTTGGAACATCCACCCACAGTCAGCTGCGCATACAAAGCCGTTACTCTGCAGATGTCCACCCTCCATGCATGGACATCTGGGTGGAGCAAGTGGTGCACATGATATCTGAGCCAGGCACGAAGTCCCACTCTCCCTTATCCATGCAAATCTCGTACGTGTAGATAATGACTGAATTGGGCTTTCATGGAGTTGGGGTCATTTATAATGATTACATGTGCACAACACATAACCTGAGCTTTTGTTTATATCCTTACATTGGTGCTGCCCTTTTGCCTTTTGTGGGCCACAGCACAAAAGCTAGATGGAATGTGTGGATGTGACCCAACTGTTGCTGTCTGAAGCTGCTCACCAGTATTCAGAATTGGTGTTGGTGTGAGGTCCTCTGGTATCACATTCTCCCTTTCTTTTGGTAGGGTTTAACATACCTTGAGGTCCTCATCTCTCACTTCCTGTCATGTCAAAGCACTACAAGGAGATGCAGACATGCCCTTACTGAGGCAGCCAATCAGCCCCATTTTGCCCTGCCTGATCAAGCAGCCCAAGTTACAAGCCAGGGTTAAATGTCAGCAATGCAAAAGATAATTAATCTTATCTGTCACTGCAGCTGTTTCACATAATTTTCACTTAATAGCAGCAAATATCATATATCATGCTAAGTTAAAAGAACAGCAAAGCAGAGCAGGGCTTTTATAGATAGTTGATAAAATAAGTCTAGCTTTATATATTCACAATGGGAAACGATGCCTCCTTAATTCGGAAGTAGGACTTTTAAGCTTATGTTTCCTCCGTTGAAGGGTTTAATGTCATTTTCTGAAGTTCCATATACTATAGGGACATGGATAAAATAGCAAACCTTTTGCTTAAATGGGGAAAAAACAAAACAGTGCAGAACTAAGTGAGACGAGGAAAGGACTCAGAACAGACAGATCCTTCTCCAGCTTATGTATGAAAAGAGAGAGATGCAACTATCACATCATGTGACAATCTACCCCAGTGCTTTCCATACAATAAATTTTTGAGTTCTTGGGTAGAATCCAATGTTGCACGAGCAGACTTCTGCTTTTCCTCCTCTCCTCCCCACCCCACAATCCTCTGGAGCAGATTTTGATAGCATGTGGGAGGCTGAGGGGGGGGAGGAGAGGAATTGCCCCCCTTCCCTGTTCTACTGACAGAAGCAGTTCTGTCCGTGGAAGGACTTCAGTGGATTCCACCCTTTTTGTTCTTTTTCCAACATAGAAGTGACTTCTATGTAGACACAATGGGAAAATATGTGGTTAAAAGGTTTGAAATTTACATTATGCTCTAGTCTTAAAGAGAATTTTTATAAGATGATGTATCGTTGGCATTTGTCTCCTGAGAAATTGGCTAGAATGTATAATGGTGCATCACATATATGTTGGAAATGTGAACAACAGGAAGGAACCTTTTATCATATGTGGTGGACATGTAAGAAAGCTAAAAGAAATTGGGTTGAAATTCATTTATTAATGCAGAAGATTTTAAAGATTACTTTTCAATTGAAACCAGAGGCTTTTCTATTGGGAATAATGGACACTCAGCTAGAAGGAAGGTATGGAACTTTATTTTTATACATGACAACGGCAGCGAGACTACTATATGCACAGAACTGGAAAGGTCCAGCAGTGCCTACGACAGAAGAATGGTTGGTCAAGATGCTGGAGCTGGCAGAGATGGCCAAACTCACATCATTAATCAGAGAAAGGACAACATCTACGTTTATTATTGAGTGGAAACCTCCAATTGACTTTTTGCAGAGACTGGAAAATAATGATTTGTTTGTTTGTGGATTTATGGAATAATAAGTGAATTTGAGACAACGGGAAGAAAGAGATTTCTCATTCTGATTATCGAGTAAGAAAAATTATTGTTACTTATATTTTCTGTAGAAGAAAATTGGAGGTCTATTTTGTTTTGTTAATTGTTATATGTTTGATATTATGTGTTTGTTTTATATAGAAATAAAAAAATTTAAACCTCGAAAAGGTGAAAAAAAGAAGTGACTTCTATGTAGAAAACATGTACCATTTGGAGAATTCCCTCCCTCCCTCCCCCCCCCACACACACATCTGTTGGCTTGATTGGGTTTCCTGTTTCTGTGAAAAAGTAAATATTTCCTTCAAATAAAAAATTAATAGAAAAAAGAAGCACTCAAATAATAGGGACACTCAAATCTACCTGTTTTTGAAAATAGGACTGATCATGTTACATTAAGCATGCATACATATATGCAAGTGTTTGGCATAAATGGTGAAAGAGCCTGTACACTTACAGCACCTTAAAGTGATCTATGTTCATGTGCAGCAGCTCACTCTGCGGTTTGGGACATCTTCTCTGCACCAACACAAAAGCTACAGATGAAGCTGGTCTGTGGTGAAAGCTGCTACATACGAAAATTATGGAGTGAGCTGCTAAGAAATTATTATGACACTATTCATGACTTCGTGTATGTCACGCTTCTTACTATGGACAGCTGCTGCTCATACCAGTGAGGAACCAGCAATCATTTATTAAACACAGATGAGATAGGACAGTTCTATGCAGACATTTACATAGCTATGCTCATGTAGCACAGCTGAGACTCACAAGCTACACAGTGTCAATGCGCAGGCTAGCCTGATTCCTCCTCACCCTCGGCATAGAGAATATTATCTTATTTATTTATTTATTTATTACATTTCCATACTGTCCAATAGCCGAAGCTCTCTGGGCAGTTTACAACAGTTTCTAAAACGAGACCATAATACAATAAAACACCATAAAAATGTCCAAAATACAAAATTAAACAATTTAACAGCTATGACAATATTTGATACGAAGTAGACCTGATTAAAAACACCTGAGATGCCCCCCCCCCCGCCCATCAAGCCATTAAATATCCTTGAATGTCTTTAAATGGCTGGGAGAGGAGGGCAATCTTAACCTGGCACTGAAAGGATGACCGAGTTGGTGCCAAGTGGACCTCAGTGGGGAGAACATTCTACAGTCAGGGGGCCGCCACTGAGAAGGCCCTCCCCTTTCTGGATCCTACATGGGTATATGACTGACATAGTGCACGTGGAAATTTCAAAGAAAAAAGAGCACAGTATGCCTTCTTCTTAGATTTCTACCACACATTTCTAGTAAGCATTACTGATATATGTACTTCTAGTATGTGTGCTGTTAACTTAGAATTTTAGTTCTGCTAAACCAGAGATATGGGGAAGCTCTCATGTGGCTCTACTCTGCTTCATAGTACCTTTCTTTTAACATCCTAGTTACACGTTACAGGTAGGGAAGGGTGCATTTGTCACTTTTGGTTTCTCCCACATTCACATTTTTTAAAAAAATCTCAAGTACTTTTTGTCTCCGATTTGGAGAACTGTGTGCATTTCCATACATTCTTATTTTTTAAAAAATGAATGGAAATGAAATTCTCACTTATCCCTAGTTATAGGACACCAAACTGATGCAGAATGATAAGAGATGATGCATGACACCATGACTTCATTGCAGTTGCTTCTTCCATGCCAAATGGCCATTTGTAAGAAAAGAGCTGTGTCTTATTTTAAAAGGCTGATTCTTATACCAGGGCACAGTTCCACAGACAAAACTATAGAAAACCATTGAACAGTGTACAGCACTAAAAAAGCACTCCAGAAGAACTCCACTGTCTCTATAGTTTTTAAAATAATTTAGCCCAATTGCCATGAATTTTAAACTGGTATTATGTAAGAGTGGAAGATTAAACAGAAGCCCTGCTGTCCTGTTACAACTTGCAAAAGAATATGACTTGGATTCTGAAGCTAAAATTTCCAAACTCTTTGCCTGAAATATTGGCATATTTCCTCAAGCCTTCGTGTTTATAGTCTACAGAAGCTCTTAAAGACTGAGGGTCTTATTTTAATGGATGTGTTTTTCCCCAGTAATAATAATGTCCAAGGAAGAGATCCGTTCAAAATCCATAATTTTAAATTAGCAGGAGCAGTTTGATAGAGTTCTATTGACATTTTCTGTTAGTGTTATTTCCAAGAATAATACACAAATTAAAATCTGTCCATTACCATATTATTAAACTGTACAATTTAGTTCTGAATAGAAAGGCCTGGTACTCTCTCATTGCAGTTTTAGTAATCCAAAGACTTATAGCAATTGAACATTATATTCCAAAAAAGGGCTTCAACAAAACCAAATTACTTTCTGCTGTGCAATAATTAATAAAACTGTTTGCAATGGCTCAGAAATCTCTTAATCTTTTTGTTTCCATGACCTCGTATAGATCTAAAATATAAGAAACATTAAACAGAAAATACAGAGTACTACACCTATTCCCCTCCCCTCCCTCCATGAAATGGATTTGGGAATCAAACTGGCATTTAGACTTCAAATAAAGATTTTTGCCAGAAGTGTATAATGATATGTGAATGCTGAAGGGAGACATCACATTAGAGTGTGTCTTACATCATACCTGGACTGCTTGAAAATTGGTGAGGGGTTTGAGCTTGAATTTGAGCATGGAATGTAAAATCACACATCAACTTTAATTTTTTAATGTCTCGAAATTGAAGGTAGACATTGCGTACATCTGAATGTGTGCCGCAAACTTAATTCTAATACCTTAATATTAAAGGAAGTTATCATATTACAAAAAAGGAAAACAATGGACTGCCAAATGGACGTGTTAAAAATCAAAAGCCTTCAATTGCTCGGTCAATGATGCAACTATAGATACAGTGTAGCAATCTTTTTGACCTCAATCTGGAACATCCTTGTTAGAAAGAAGCTTCCCCCCCCCTCCATATTGCTACAATGTCAAGAGCCATTGAAGTTGCAACGATTTTGCTCTTCATAATATCCTTATTCCAGGATTCCATAGAATGCATGTGGGCTTAAACTGGGCAAGGGGATATGCATAAGCCTTGCCCCCATCATCCTTATTTGTAAAAAATTTACAAAATATCCCTATGCATGTCAGCTCCACTAATTATTTATTTATTTAAAAGATTGATATGCTGCTTTTTAGGGTAAACCCTCCCAAGGCACTATACAACAAAACTTAAAACCATAAAATAATAGTAACAATTTTTTAAAAAGTCAAACTGAACAGTTAAAATTAGTCAGCACCAGATACACAATGGTTCCAGTATATGGGACCCAGTATATCCTAATTCTAGAGATGGATGCATCTGTCCATTTCTGTTTCTCATTTTTCCAGTCTTAAATTCAGTTCGCCCCAAACTATGAGAATTTTTTCTTTAAAAAGCTTTGCATAAAAATGCATACCTATTTTTGTGCATATTTCTCCTAATGCATGCATTTTTGTACACAATTTTGCCTAATATACAAATTTTTGCAAGCAATTTTCCTAACACCAAAATGTTTCCTAATTTTTTTTTATGTTACTTTTTGAACATTATTTTCACGAATATATGTATATTTTTGTGTGTATTTTTCCCTAACATACACATTTCTGTATGCATTTTCTGATTGGAGAAATCCATTGCAAATATTGGAGAAGCGTGAATTTCGATGGATAATGAAGTTTCGGTGCATGTAGTGGTTCAAAAGTGCGAAATTAGGTACATTCACCTTAAAATGCGAACCAAATTACTTTTTTTCCCCATTCCTACCTAATTCAATTATAGGTCCAGGCAAACAAGTGAGTTTACCTGAAGCAAGTCTGAAGCAGGATTCCAAGCACATTCAGCTGAACACAGCTACAAACATCCCTGTGGCCACAAACACTAACAGGGCAGGGCTCCCAATTGTGGGAAGCTTTCTAAGTGTGTTCAGGTGAATGCGCTTAGAATCTCCTGAGCATGTAGATCTGAAACTTCCCCCTGTGGTGGTAAGGATGTTGGAAGTGGAGCTAAGATGTGTAGCCCTAGAGCCCCCATTTTGAACAGCTGAAGGGGGCTAATGTTAAATAGCTGTCTGTGTTCTAAGAGAAATGTGACTTTAGGGTGCAGTCTAATGGGGATGCCCATAACCCTCCAAACTCAAAGGATTACAGGCATCCTATGCAGAGTGGGAGGAGTGCAAAGGTGACGGTCACCTCCATGCTCCCCCCCACTCTGTAAAGCAGCTAGATGGCCGATTTCAGCCACCTAACTGCAGTGCTTTGGAGGGGGAGAGAAATAGACTGTAGCAGCACCAGGATACATCATATCTGGGTGGCACCAGTCTCCTCCCCTCTCCACCCCCTGGAATGCCATCTAAACCCTTTCTCCAAGGTTGCTCTTCCAACCTTGGAGAAGCAGCCAGCTCAGTTCTTTCCATGCTGGCTGCGAGAGGGGGAGGGGAATCAAAGCATGGATATGCCAGTGGTGAGAGTGTTGGACTGGGACTCAGGAGATCCGGGTTCTAGTGCCTGCTTGGCCATGAAACTCACTGGGTGACTTTGGGCCAGTCACTGACTCTCAGCCTAACCTACCTCACAGGGTTGTTGTGAGGATAAAATGGAGAGGAGGAGGAGGATTATGTAAGCCGCCTTGAGTTCCTTGCAGGAAAAAAGACGGGGTATAAATGTAATAAAATAAATAAATAAATACCGAGATCCGAGGTTGGAGCTCTTTTCTGCTCTGGGAATCTGAAAAATCCAATGGCCTTCTAGATGCTGTCTAGGGGGCATAGGATTGCTCTGTTCCCTTTCTTGTATACTGGGATAATAATAGCTAAGCGCCAGTCATCTGGGATACATGCAGTATGGTCTATCCATGTAAATAGAGATGCCAATGCAGGGGCCCACCAGTCAAGGTTGGCCTTTAGTAAGTCAGCACCTTTTTAATCTCTGACTCTGGCCTTGCTTGACTGTTATAATTTTGATATAAAATTTTGTTGTGAACTTGATATGTATGCTGGTGTAATGGTGTATAGTAGTAATACATGTTTTATTGATTGATTGTTTCCTTGTTTTTAATGTTATTGTTGGTTCTGGTCAATGACCGTAATAAATATTCAAATTCATAGGATTGTTCTGTTATGTTGTTTTGTTGTTGATGTTGTTTTAAAGAATCCTCTACCCACAGTTTGTTGTATTTTGTATGAATGTTGTTTTTATCATGAAATGTCAAAGAGTTATATTATTAATATTGAGAATAAATTTGAGAACTGTCACTTTTGTGTGTTCTTTGTGGAAATCCAGCTGTTATACTTGGCTTCCTTTGTGGGGTGGTTTTGTTTTCATTTGAAATTTAAAAAAAAAATAGCTATCAAAAGTGCAGCCAAAAAAGGAAAGCATGAGATCCTTAAAATGTGCATGCCTTCCTTAAATTTGTCATGGACCATTTGCTGGAGTGAAAGCAATACAGATATAATGTTAAGGGACTATATCATACATCTCTAGCTATAAAAGCACCAGCACCAGAGTCCAACATCAGAAAGCCTTTCAACCGCAGGACATCTCAGAGGTGTGTTTGTTTTAAGAACTGCAGTTAGTTACTTGAAACATTCCAAAGTATTCTTCAGCCTGTCAAAGGCAAGAGTTATGCTGCACAGATATTCTTTTGCAAGCATGATACTGTATGTCAAAATAGTACAAAGGAAATACTATAACACTGACCCAGCTCACTTATTTCCAGTGCTAATATTTTCAGCAGATGTTGGGAGAACCTTTCATCCCCCCCCCCCCCCGTTCTTCTGTTTTCTTTTTTGAAGTGTGATATTGATGATTGTTATGTTTTTACTGTGCAAGAGAGTTTAGCCATTTGGACTTTGAAATAGATATTGGATGCACAAAAGTTTGCATGAAAACCTGAAAACACTCAGTTCAGCAGGAGATACGCTAACAGGCATTGAACTGTGCAATGGATTTCTATCTGTGTCAGACGTTTAATCTACTTAAAATGGATTTGCACAATACTTTTGACAAATTTCTGGGCAGGAGCGAATGTGAACAGTGCAATGTGAGTTAGATGTTCACACATCTTAGGGGTATTTATAATCTGAGCCATGTGAAAGCTGCTTTTCTATGAGGAGACCCCATGCAGTTGGGAGCTGTGGTTGCTGAATGGGGCAACCAACCACACTGGAGGGAGGGAGTGCATGTTGTCGATGTAAAATTATAGGCTCCTGTGTCAGTTATACAGGGACAAAAGTATGACAGCTGTTTTGATATCTTAGAAGGGTGGAGAATAAAGTGGGCCAGGACAACCCTCCCACAAAACTGAGAAAATTTTGTTAGGCAAAAGAAAAATGCATCAAACAAAATTCTACTAAAATACTCTTCCACCGACCCTGCACAGCTTGGGGGGGGGAGGCGAGGCGAGGGGTCAATTGCGTGACTAGCATGCTTCTATGAGGACTTGGGGGGTGGGGCGCCAGGGACGATATTAGTCACAGCAGCCTCGCCCTCAGCCTCTTTCGTTCGCGGCTCCCTCCCTCCCTCCCCCCTTGTTAGCAGTGTGGGCTCTGCTGGTCACCTGTTAGGGAGGCCAAGTAGGAATTTTGGCTCATTGCCCCGACTGGCCGTATGGGGCAATGTGCATATTTTTCCTACTCTACACTGTGATGCAGTGGATGCGATTAATTTTAATTGATGGTTTTGGTTTGGTTTAATTAGACCACATTTGGCAGGTAAGTGTGGGAATATTCAGTGGGGGTAGGGTTGGCGAGCATCCGATGGCACCTTTTAGGTGATTGGTGACCCTCAAGTAGGGATGTGCGTGGAGCTCACCACAGCAAATCACAGCAGTTTTAAGGTAGTTTTAAGGTAGTTTCCCATGGTTTTTACATAAAAAAATGCAGTGCCAGGGACCCAGAAGTTATGTGCCAGGGACCCGGAAGTCCGCCGAGCGCCTCAGCTGGTGCCACGAGACGGATCGCGCAGCAGGGGTCCTCGGCAAGCGCCCGATGAGATGAGCACAGGGGAATTTGTCCATCCCTACCCCCGAGGCTCTCCGCTCAGGGTTTTGCAGCCCAGCTGGGGAGATACGGACTGCCTTTGAGGCTGACTCAACTCACCTGATCGGAGCTTTGAGGTTCCATGAGGAGGTGACATTGGGAAGGCCTCTCAGCACCAGGATTGTGTAAAACTGAGGGGGTGATGATTTACAGCCCCCCCCTTGGGGATGGATGCATTGCCCAAAAGGCCTCTACTGGCCAGTGGCTGGTATAGCCAGGGACCTGCACTTCTTTCCCTTCGCAGATTTGGATTATTTGATAAATGTGGCCCTAATTTGTACCATATTTACCTGTCTCATTATTTCACCTCATAATTTTATTAATGTACAACAGCAAAAAGGTAGCTTTGTGGTTTCACTGCCTTTTTTTATAGAATTTGAACCAGCAAAGATGTCTTATGGATGCACAAAAAAAAGGTAAAAACTGCACTTCGTGATAAAGGATTGTATCCAGATTTAGGTGCACGCAACTGTGTTGGTGGAAGCAGAATTCCCTGCCCCTCCTCCCCAAGGCAGCCCCTCCAGCACCATGAAAATGCTACACAGAGGGTCGGAGGACTCTGCTAAATGGGGCAAGCTATGGTGAAGCAGGGAGAGAGATCTCAGAAAATCAAGCAGAGGCACCTTCCATGAGCAGAGCCCTTCTGTCATGGAAGGCAGATCCTGGATCCAACCCAATATCTTTAAGGTGTTGCATCTCAGCCATTTTCCTTCTGATTTTTCCAGACTTGCTCTTCATATATTTCTCACCGCATAGGATTGGATTCAGATGAAGTTAGTCATGGTGCAGTCCCATTGAACTCAATGGGACAAGTTAGTCATGACTAACTTAAAGTCCCATTGATTTCAATGGGACTAAAGTGTGACTAGCTTTGTCTGGATCCAGCACTCTCTGCAAAATGTCATAATGTTCAAACAAATAACCTTTTTATACATTATTTATTTATTTATTTTATTTTATTTTATTTATACCCCACCGTTTTTCCTGCAAGGAACCCAAGGTGGCTTACATAATCCTCCTCCTCCTCCTCTCCATTTTATCCTCACAACAACCCTGTGAGGTAGGTTAGGCTGAGAGTCAGTGACTGGCCCAAAGTCACCCAGTGAGTTTCATGGCCGAGCGGGGACTAGAACCCGGATCTCCCGAGTCCCAGTCCAACACTCTCACCACTACGCCACGCTGGCTTTCTAATAATATTACTCATGCACAGAGTAGTAATTTCTACAAGCAAATTTGTCCAAAAGCTACATCATTGGCAAGATTTTTGCTCTTTTGGTACCTGCAGAGGGCCACCACTTGCTCTTTAGTTTCTTCTTCTTCTTCTTCTTCTCCTTCTCCTTCTTCTCATATGTTAGGCCAGTAGAAGATCATCCGTTTTGGACCTAGAAGAGTCTCTCTTCTGTTCTAGGCAGACACCTGAGATGGCCCTTGGACCAAAAAAGGTTGTACACCCCTACATTAGAGTTTTCCAAGGATTATAGAGTCAATAGTAAACCTGGGCTTTGCATCACTTAGCCTATGGTGGCATGTTCATATAGCCATTGTGGTGTAGTGGTTAGACTGTTGGACTGGGACTCGGGAGATCCGGGTTCTTGTCCTCACTCAGCCATGAAGCTCACTGTGTGAATTTGGACCAATCATTGATTCTCAGCCTAACCTGCCTCACAGGGTTGTTGTGAGGATAAAATGGAGAGGAGGAGGAGGTTCCTTGCAGGAAATAAGATGGAATAAATATAATTAATAAATAAAGCTCCCTTGAATGGACCCAGAAAATGAGTTCTATGTTTTAACAGCTGACAAGTCCATGGCAAGATAGTGGATGTATGTCCTTCTAAGAGAGAAATCATCCTCATGGCTCATCCATAGTTGCTGACTACACAACCCATCATTCTCTATGTATGTTCTTCAGGGATCATGGTCCAATTCACAAAGAAAATGGTTAGGCAGAGACATATTTATTTACATGGTGGAGGCCTTTGAGGATGAACTTGTAAAGGGCATGCAGCCTAGCCCTATGAATATTTACTCAGAAGCCAGTTCTAGTTTCATACTAGGCTTCAATCTTATACCCACCTTCCTGGGAGTAAGCCCCACTGACCTCAGTGGGACTTATTTCTGAGTAGACGTTATAGGACTGTACAATTAGAAAGGCAAAGAAGTGTTTGTGAAGCACAAAGAAAAAGCAGTTTGTGAGAAGCACCATAAAAACGAAAGAAAGTTCTTTCAAATCAGATCTTTGGCTTTTCATAAAAAGCAAATGAAGAGTTAATGCATATCAGCATTTAGTAAATGAATTCTGAAGTAATCATTCTTCCGCATTTTCTTTCCTGTCACTCACTTCCTCCAGTAGAGTACCTTCAGAACATGATATTTCTCAAGGGTTTTACTTTGTTTACTGACTTGTGATCTGAGGTTTTTTATGCACATGCATGGCAACGATAACATGTCCGGAATGTAAAGAGCATGATAACAGCATGTCAGATAAACAAGGAAAACCAACACCATCATTAAAAGGTCAAAAAGGCCAATGGAAAGCAAAGTAGTTTAATTACTGTCTGCCTGTGTGGTTAAAAACTGTCCAGACATATTGGTAGTCCATTGTAGGCATAAATTCCAAAGGAGTTGCCATGTTAGTCTGTTGTAGGTAGCAAAAGTAACAAAGAGTTCTGTGGAAACTTAAGGATGGACCATTCATGGCTAAAAGCCTACTTTATCAGATGCAAAAAAGCCTACTTTTGTCACATGCATACGCACACGTGTGCACACACAGGTATGGAGTGGGGGTTATTTTATTTATTTAATAGATTTATATACCAGTATTAATATTTAAAAACATATTTAAGCTGTTTACAAGAAAATTAAAAACTTTAAAATACATCATGATATGCATTAAAATATAATTAAAATACATAATAATTGCATACACACACACACAAATAAAACATTAAAACCAATTAAAACCACTACAACACATAATTACAAACAAACAGATTGGGCAGCACGCTCACTCAGGGAAGGTCTTGGTAAAGAAATAGGTCTTTAACTGGCACCTAAAATATGTTATAGATGGCGCCTCCTGGATATCAGGTGGAGAGGTCATTCCACAAGGTGGGTGCCACCACAGAGAAGGCCTGCTTCCTGGTTTCTGCAAGATGGCAGTCTGCAAGTCATGGTACAACCAGCAAGACTTCCTCCAATGACCATAATGAACACACAGGTCTTTATTGGGGAAGGCAATCTGCCAGGTAACTTGGTCCCAGGCTGTTCAGGGATTTTCTGTGCCAACAGCAAGACCTTGTACTTGGCTCGGTATCTAATAGGTAGCCAATGCAGTTGCTTCAACACCAGTGTAATATGTGCATGGCCAGGTACTTTACATCCTGGCTGCCGCATTCTGCACCAGCTGCAACTTCTGGACCAAGTCCAAGGGAGCCCCAAATAAAGTGCATTACAGTAATCTAAACTGAGATTACCAGTGCATGGGCTACAGTGGCCAGGCTATGCCTGTCCAAGAAAGGATGTAGCTGACATACCAACCTGAGTTAGTAAATAGGCACTCCTCACCACAGAAGTCACATGGGCCTCTGATGACAATGATGAATCCAGGAGCATCCCCAAACTATGTACCTGTTCTTTCTGAGGAGTGCAACCCCATCTAGAACAGGCAAACTCCACAATTCCCATACCCATAGAGTCTCCATCTTGTCAGGATTCAGTCTCAGTTTCTTAGTCTTCATCCAACTCATCACTGCATCCAGGCACCAGTCCAGAGCATGCATGGCCTCTCCTGAGTCAGATGTTACAGAGAAATAGAGCTGGGTGTCATCAGTATTCCCCAAAACTCTTGGGCTTGAACCCAGACTGAAATGGGTCAAATCAGTATCCTCCAAGAACATCTACAATTGCCCACCCACCACCCACTCAAGCACTTTGCCCAGAAAAGAGGTATTAGTGACTGGGCGGTAGTTAGTATAAATCTCCGGATCCAGGAAGGGCTTTTTCAGGAGTGGATGCACCACTGCCTCCTTCAAGGCAGCAGGCACCACTCCATCACACAAAGATGTATTCTGTAGCCAGAAGGTCAGATGTGAAATGGTTAGGAGGAAGCCTGTGCCATTTATATGCAGAACCCAGATGTATACAGTACAGGCAGTCCCCAGGTTATGAACAAGTTCCATTCATAAGAATGTGAACTGCCTGTATAAGAAAAGAGTCATCAATTCACAATAACAACCGCTGAGCTATGAAATGTAACACATATACTATCAAAGAAAGTTACAGTTCTGATGCAGTCCAAACAGAATAAAATCAAATTTGCTGATACATTCTAGAGGGGCAGTTTAATGCTGGAGGCTCACTTTGAAGTCTTTTTGTTAAGTATGGTGACTCTCAGATCAGCAGCAAAGTGTCTTGGGAAACTAAAATGTTCTCCCACTGATTTCTGAATGGTGCCAATTCTGATATCAGATTTGTGTCCATTCCTTGCCTTGCATAGAGACTAACCTAAATAAATATTCCTGTGGGATAAAAAGAAAAAAGAAAAGGATAGATTTCCATTAAAAAATAGCTTGTTCTATCAAGTTGTTTTCATTCTATGACTGAGCTAGCTTTGTCTCAATGTAAGGTGGAAAATTGCCTTTCAGGACAGGGCACCGTGTCAAGCAGACATTTTTGAAAGTTACTCCTCTAAAGTGATCTCATTCATTTTTCTGCCCTTCTGTTGCTGCCTACATGTTGACAGATGGAATGGTGTGTTTTGGGTCAGAGGGTTTTCCACCAAGTAGAACAAGTCAATCTACATTCTCATCAAGAAAGACCTTGCAGTTATGTTTTGAGTTCACTTTATTGTATTTGTTAGTATAATCATTTTAAAACAATGCTAACGTGGTCCCACTGGAAGCAAGCACTCCAGTTTTGTTTTGTTTTTTCATCAAAAGCAATGAACCAGCAGTGGCTGCGTGTAGTCTAGACTGATTTGATTAATCAGATACAATGTACCTCCAGCTGAATAGATTACAGAATTCAGGTTCAATTCATTGATTTTAAAAGGGGATATATTGACCTGGTTCGTGGGTGATTGCCCATGGTGGGTTGCCGTGATGTCCGAACTCCACCACAATTTCCATAGGGTGGCTTATTTTTCACAAGCAAGCCACGCTGAGAACCCATGCCTTGTTGGGTTGTTCAGGGTGGCTTGTTGTGATGTCTGAACCCAGCTAGGTGACTTCATCATGGGTTGCTGGGAATAGCTACAGAGCTGCCTCCCAAAAGTGGTGAAAACCCCTTCATGATATTGGCATCCTCCATCATCCCTTCTCAGTGCTTTCTGCTCCATAGTCCTAAAAATCAAAAAGAAAGGACACCAGAAAATGTCCCAAATGCATTTGCAACCTATTATTATTAGTATTTCCAGTCTTGCACAAGTGTGCACATAGTCCGTGGCTATGAAATCTGTAATTTTCCCCTCCACTTTACTGCTCTGCCATGAAATTTGCATATATTTACCAATCTCACTCCCTGGTCTGCCTTGAAATTTGTGTATCTTTACCAGTCCCCGTCACTGCTCTGTAACCCATATGTATATCTGACAGCTAACAATGGAGACCAATGGAGGGAAGCAACAACCATGAAGGGGGGGGCAGCCAAAAGCAGCTGGTGGCAGCAGGAGAAGGAGCTTTTCGGGCAGGTGTAATTGTTAGTATGTAAAGCAGCCTTTTGAATAAAAGGTGTTCACTAGCAAGGGGAGCCCCAAACTGGAGGATGAAATTGACAAGGACATTGACAAGAGGGAGGATATAGGTATGCTGAGCTAAATAGCAAACAGGCAATCTTGCACTATTGTGCACTTGTACAAGACCCTCCTACAAAACAATTTTTTAAAAAGTCCCCCAAAGACTTGAATACAAGGCAGAGGTGGGATCTGATTCCTAACACACTAAACAACTCATTCATAGATTTCATAGATTATAGAGTTGGAAGGAGCCTACAAGGCTATCGAGTCCAACCCCCTGCTCAGTGCAGGAAACTAGAGGGGTCTCCCATCCAAGTAATAACCAGGCCTGACCCTGCTTAGCTTTCCACGCTCAGACAAGCTGAGCCAGCGTAAGCCACAGGCCTGTAAATCCACAATTTATAGCACCAACAGAAACCTTCTTCACAGCAATCCCAGCTGCAGGTAAGAAAATTTGTTAATCAAAAAAGCAGAGGAGGCCACCTTAGTTGGCACCCAATGGTCAGACTCAGTCATTTCCTATGTTCACTTACCACACGTTTGAACTGTGTAGTCCACACAATGCACCAAAGAACCAGGTTGTGAGTTCAGCCCAAGCACATTATTTCACATGCTACTTCCTCCTCTATAGCCAGCTCCCACAGGTTCTGTAGAACTGAGGGTTGATGGTGACTGTAGTATAAACCACCCCGCAGAACATTTCATGCTTCTAATACACCTGTTTTCATACCACAGGCCAGTGCCAGTGGTTTAGCCTTCTACTCCATTACACACTGCTTAAGGTTGTAGTCCATCTGCTGTATGAGATATTCATTTATGGTGCAATCCTATGGCCACTAAATATTGTCTGGATGGCCATAGGAGAAGTCGGAGTCCCAGCTCCGACCTCAGAAATGCACTCCGAGGTCGGAGCTGAGACTCTGACCTTGGAGCACCTTCCTCCGCCCTCGCAACCAGCATGGTCTATTTCCGTGCTGGCTGTATCTCCAAGGTTGGAAGACCAACATCGGAGCTGGCGTTGGGTGGACATTCCAGGGGATGGGGAGGGGAAGAGTGAGACTCCACTGGGATACGATGTATCCTGACAACACCTCAGCCTGTCCTCCTTGCAAACCGGTGGAAAATACTTAGATGGCCAAAATCAGCCATCTAAGTCTTTTGCAGGGTGGAAAGAAGTGCAGAGAAAACCTTTGCCTTCATGTGAGTTGGGAGGGTTACGGGCAGCCACATTAGATCGTGCTGCCCCCCCCCCACAATAGCCTGTCCTTAATTTGTGTTTTTAACACCCCCAAAAAAAGACATAATTGCCCTGTTTTGCTAAATTAGCCTCAGCAGTGCATGAAATGGTGGTCTTTGCACTAGATAGTGCCTTAACATTCATGCGTGTGCATTTACATATATGTGCTGAAAACCTGAAGGGTAGCATACTTGGTAATTCACACTAATGACCTTTTAATAAGGTATCCCCTAAGAGCGGGAAAAATAGGGACAGTAACTAATTGGGTGTGGAGGCCAGAAAATAAAGGGTCTCCCAGATAAACAAGGACAAGTGGAGTGCTTGGATGAGAAGTCAAGAAGGAAGGAAGGCAGATGTCTGAACTTTGCAGAGATTGGGAATACAGATGGAAGCCAGTGCTACACAGAAGGGGATAGCAAGTTCCAGAAGGATGAGGGCAGAAACCAGAAATGGCATTAACTTTATACCAGAACCTGAGGCAGAATGAAAAGCATACACAGGCAAGCATTAGACAAAGGGATCTGCAGTCCTACAGCTCTGTGGTTTTGTGTATACAAAGAGACTGTTGCTGATTTGGACAGCTGGAAACCCTGAAAGTGGAAGCCTAGAAGTAAGTTGGCAAAAGCCCAAAATACCATTGCAGTGATGTCACCATAGCCCAGAGATGCTGGGAGTGCTTTTAAAGCAAAACCTGATGATAGCAAGAACATGAAAGCCCCAAGATGAGAGGAGGTGCTGCAGATTCTAGTTGCCACCTTTCTGTTCTTGTAATTTGTCGACAGTGTTCTTTCTAATGTATTTCTCAGCTGCATGGAGCGATGAACTATGTGAACCCAGTCCATTTGAGTGTGTGCTTTGATATACTTACTGGTGGGGGGGAGGGAACGGAGTTCTGATAAAAAGCAAGCAAAAACAATGCTCCAACAGGCACCCACTCCCTGTATCACCCACTCACCATCATATCACTCTCCCACACATGTTCTTTTTCTGCTTCCTATGCCACTCATTTTTCTTTTGCACACAGTGCTGATTCAGAATTCTGCAAGGGGCCTGGTAGCCACATTTTACTTTCCTATCAAGACTAAATTTGAAATGTTGCAGGCTTTCGGTTGTGGGCTGAGTATCAACTTGAAAAATGATAGCTGTGTGTTCAGGACAAATGCACCCTTGTTTCAACTGATGATATAGAGATAGAGATGACAGCGATAGAGGTATATTATAGATATATAGATATATGCATATGCACAGCCCTTTGGAACTCCTTAGCAAAACGGGTTCATTTTTGTTTATGTGTGCTTGATGCAAGGATTAAAGATGTATCTATAAGACAGCTATCTCTATGGAAATACAGCTAGTGTAGTATTGTGCTTGCTATGGATCAGGGAGCCCTGGGTTTAATACCTACTCAACAATGAAACTCACTAGGAGGCCATGAGCCAGTTACTATCTCAGTTTGACATATCTCAGAGTGTTGGGAAGCACAAAACAAAGGAGGACATGTATGCTACCTTGAATGATTTGGGAAAAGAGCAGAATGCAAATATAATCATTTGTTTCACATGAGAAGCGGTATATAAATATTGCTAATGAATAAATGAATGAATCACTGCAATGCGCTCTATGTGGGGCTGCCCTTAAGGCTGTTCTGGAAGCTGGAGCTAGTGCAGAATGCAGCATCTCGGCTGTTGTTGGGAGCTGCCCCTTTTCAGCATGCAACTCCTTTGCTATTCACTACCAGACCAGGTTTAAGGTTCTGGTACTAGTGTACAAAGCGCGGAACAACTTGGGACCAGGATACCTAAGAGAGCACCCTTACCAACCTGCCTGGTCACTGAGGTCATCAGAGGACATTCTCCTGGTGGTTCCACATAGTCCTATGGCCAGATTCGAGTCCACCAGCAGAAGGGCCTTCAGTGTGGTGGCTCCACTTCTATGGAAATTCCCGCTTTTGGAGATCAGGCAGCCTTGGACACTATGTTGTTTTCAGCACCTGCTGAAGACATCCTTGTTCCAGGAAGCCTTCCTTACTGACCAGCCACAGTTTTAATAACACCTTGTTTTCCATACATTGTCCTTATTCTTTATCTGTTTTTATCATTTAATTTTTCACCATTCCGAAATCTGCTGAGATATGGAGCTGTATTCAAATACTATAAATGAATGAATGAGGGCCAGGGCAAAGCTGTTATATGAGTGACCATTTCTATTCCATATCAATGCACACACACATCCCTGCTCTGAAATTGCTCCATTGTTCAGTACCTTTCACACACTCCTGGGTTGCTATCAAGTACAACATCAGTCAGAGTGAAAGCAGACAGACCACTCTAAGTCTGTCTCTCACAATAATGCCTTTTCCACTTCATTTTTAATCTAGAGTAGACACAGCAGGTTCCAGTTTGGAATAGGATCCCAGCAACGGGGGGTAGGGGGACTTTTAAGATCTGGCTTGTACCCCTTTTGCCTATTCTGCAGTCAAAAGATGTGACTGCTACACACAGATTTAAAGTGAATCTTTAAATCTTGACCCTCAAAGTAGCACTAAGGCTTGGGTCTACACATGCAAGAGAATGAGGTTGGAATGAGATCCGCAAAATAGGGGTGGTGGTTAGAGTATTTAAATACATTCATGGACACTTACATTCATCCAGGGCTTGTCCATATCATCCATTGTCCTGACATCATTATTATTTATTTCATTTCATTTCATTTCTATACCTCCAAATAGCTGAGGCTCTCTCACAGCAATTCACAAAACACAAATACGATAATAAAATACAGCATAAAATTTCAGTATACAAAATTTCAACAGTTTCAACAGTGAAAACAATTTTAATAAAAACTAGACCTGTTAAAACAGCTGACATGTCCCATCATATGCCAGTAAATGCCTGGGAGAAGAAGGCAGTCTTAAGCTGGCTCCGAAAAGATTACAATGTTGACGCCAGGTGGGCCTCAGTGGGGAGATCATTCCAGAATAGGGGGGCCACCGTTGAGAAGGCCCTTGTTGCCACCCTTTGAGCCTCCCTTGGAGGTGGCACTCGGAGGAAGGACTCAGATGTAGTGTCCAGGTAAATCCAGGTCCGGGTAGACTACGACATAAATTGCAACTATCTCTGATATGCTTGTACTACCAAGGGATGGAATCAGAGAGTGAAGCAAGATGAAAACAAAAAAACAAGAGGTCCTAGTTAATTAGGAGGAAAGCAATAAAGAATCCCATGGGACATTAAAGGCTTACAAACTTCTTGTGGCCCTTTTGCCAGCAAGTTCCTGTTTCATCAGATACATGAAGTAGACAATGAAGGTGATGGAGAAAGATATACACATAAGCCCGAATCAGGTATTCAGAAAGTGAGTGCACTAAAGATATAAGGAGGGGGAGTGCACTAGCCCCGCCCCCTCCACTATCATTTCTGTCACTCTCTATGTGTGGAGGGCAGCTTTCTAAATGGGAGAGCCTCCTCTATCCATGGAAGCTCTACATGCAGGAAAGTCACCGTCCACACATAAAGGGTGATGGAAACACCAACAGAGGGGGTGGGGCTAGTGTGTCCTCCTTCCTCATGCATCTATTGTATTCAGTTTGTGAACACCTGAACAGGACTATAGATTTAATGGGGGTGGGAGTGATTGCTCACATCACTCCCTTGTTACATGACTCATGTGCTTTAATCATATCTCCCACAGAGCAGAACTAGATGTTGTATAGCACAACTTTCTGTACATTCAACCCCTTGTTGTGGAGGGAAACTGTGGGACCTGGATTCAAACTGGATGTGGGCAAGAATGCTGGGGTTCAAAATAGTGGCGGTGCTTCTAGCCCACCAGTCCCATGTTCCTTGAAAGAATGGAACAGGAGGAGGAGAAGGAGGAAAAACAGTGGGCAACTTAAAAGAATATAAACAATAACTAGGATTTATTTAACAAAGAGAGGAGAAAGGGGGAAGAACAAAGAAAAAAAAGTCCTACAACTCCCAGCATGAACCAGCCAGTCATGCTACCTGGGGCATGCTGGGAGTTGTAGGACATTTTTTTCTGTCTAAACATGCATGGGTGCAATCCTATTGATTGCATCCTCGCCGCTCACGTGAAGTACTAGTTCACCCCTACTCAGCACTGGTCAGCACTGGTCAGTACCTACATTGTACCTACAGCGCCTACATTGTACTCTTTCCGACGCCAGGTGAACACCTTTCTATTCCCCCAGGCATTTTAATCATTTTAATCTTGTATTTGTTTTAACTCTGCTATTGTAATTTGAACTGCTGCTCCTAGCTTTGTTGTTGTTTTTAATCTGTAGTTTTAAATCCTATATTTATATTTTATTGTATTTTATGGTTTTAACTGTTGTGAACCACCCAGAGAGCTTTGGCTATTGGGTGATATAAAAATGTATTAAATAAATAAATAAATGAACTGGCTGGACATGTTTAACCTTCAGAAGAGAAGACTGAGGGGAGATATGATAGCACTCTTCAAGTACTTGAAAGGTTGTCACACAGAGGAGGGCCAGGATCTCTTCTCGATCATCACATATTGGAGGACATGGAATAATGGGCTCAAGTTACAGGAAGCCAGATGCCACCAGGACATCAGGAAAAATTTCCTGACTGTTAGAACAATATGACAGTGGAACCAACTACCTAGGGAGGTAGTGGTCTCTCCCACGCTGGAGGCATTCAAGGTGCAGCTGGACAGCCATCTGTCAGGGATGCTTTGACTTGGATTCCTGCATTGAGCAGGGGGTTGGACTCAATGGCCCTATATAAGCCCCTTCCAACTCTACTATTCTATGATTCCATGAAGACCCCAAACTTGGAGGCTTCCCAGTTTCCTATGTCCTGCCGGGCTGGCATGGCTGGCTGTGGGATGCTGGGAGTTACAGGACCTTTTTCTGTCTAAACACGCACAGGATTGTGCCTTAAACAAAATAATAGAAGGGGATGGAGTCCAGTAATCAAATTATCCATGGGTGAGCATTTACGGTCTCTCAGATCTGTCTCTGGCTACGCATTCTTGGGCTGATGCAGTCTCTGTCACTCCCTGGAGCTGCCCCTGGAGAGGGGAGAAGGCTGATGTTCTGTTGCCCACTATCTTCTCTGGATGGTTCTTGTCATTCCCTCTCTCTGTATTCACCTCAGTCTCGCTTTGCTTTGCTTTCTCAAATGTTCAATTTGCCCTTTATGAAGCTGATAGCTTTTATCCCTTGCTGTCAATGGGACTGTCTTTGGTTGCTTGCAACTGAACAGAAACTTTCTGAAATGGGAGTCTAATTTACAGAACAGACTTCCACCGGCCCCTCACCTGGGGCTGGGGAGAAGATTTGCGGGTGGGAGAGGAGAGAGGAGTCAGGTAACAGGACAGGTCTGGTGACTGTGGCTGAGCCAATGGCTTAGCCAGGGCGGGGACACAGGGAGGGCTTATTTAAGCACCTGGGTTCCCACCCTCGGTCTCTTTTTGCTGCTTAGGGTTATGGTGATGATCATCCAGTGGCACCTTTCACGGTGACTGACGTTTACCCAAGGCTGCCCTCGCTAATGCCCTGAGGCTTGGCAGGAGGGAGATTGGGACTGTCTTTAGGGTTTTACCTTTCTCGCCTACATTGGGTGCCTGGAGGCATCAAAGTAAGACGACGATCATAAGGCCCTCCAGCTCCACATGGAGAGCAACTGGCCGGTGGCAGGCCATCCCGCCTCCAGTTCAGTTAGGATGTCTTCGCCAAATATTGGGAATTTTTTCCCGGCCAATGGCCGGGCTAGGTTAGTACCACACTTCACCCTTCACAGATCCTCAATTCAATAAATGTGGCTCTGATTTGAAACCATATACTCTGTGTCTGACTCTTTTTTATCTCACCTGTACACGCGCAACAATACCTTGGCTCCTGGGAATTTTTAATTGGGAAACATCCCGTAGGTCCCTAGGGCACATAGCATGTAAATGTGACCTTGAAAGCAAGTCCAACCACTTGCAGTTAATAGAGGTGGGGGTGGTTTGAAGAGAGAGAGGTTGTTTAAAAACTGAAAACTTAACTGTCACTTGTCAAGACAGTTCAGGGAGGAAAAGGCAGGAGTCACAGGCCAGGGCAATAGCCATCACCCATCTGGAGGAGAACATGCTACTGATGACCTACCCATCACTTACAGGTATGCCTTTCCCCACCCACACTCTACAATTCCCAAGCACCATTGCAAGGAAGACACACGTCTTTCAGAAAGGAAGTGTGCACCTGCAAAAGAAAAAAGAAAAAAAGGGGCGAGCCAATTTTATTTCAGAATAAAGCAATTGTTTCGAATGTTCTCTGATAATGCTCATACTTGCCAATCCAACTCCAAAATCAATCCAATACTGAGTTTGCCCATCAGTACAAAATACCGCTCACCCCACAACTAAGAAAATCTGATCAAGAAGGGGGGGAGGGGAGGGGAGGGAAACATTCCACTCTTTGCCACTCCGCACGGCATATTGCTTGCATAACATGCTACGTGGTAGCTTGTTTCTGTATACATCTTCAAGATATTGAGCATGGCTGTTTCTAAACGGAACATTCTTTAGGATATGAAGCTGTTTCTTTTTGGCAGAATTGGATTTGTCAGCGTACTGCACCAATTTATCCTCTCAGCATCTGCCAGCTACTGAGAAATTTAAATAGACCAGCTCTTGGCACTCTGGCACTCATATTCATTCTTCAGAAGCTGAAAGAATATTATTTTGGAATGCCTTTTTGGCAGAGTATCAAAACTGATCTGAGCCAGGATTATTATTATTATTTTAAAGTGTATTATTTAAAAGTTCCTGGTATAAGAGAACCCCTTCTCCATGTGGCACTTTAAGGGGAGCTCGGGCAAGGCTCAGGGACTGGCGAGGAGCAACAGAGTGTTAGCCCATTTCAAATTAAGCCCAGTTCAGAGTGGGAGTGCGATCTGATTTGAAATGGGGCCACCCTGACCAAGTGAGAGGAGTTCATATTTTGAAAACATGCACCATCCCTAGTTAGCACATAAGCAGTGTGCCCATCCCCATGAAGATTCCAGGTGCCCCCACCAAATGAGGTGAAGTGAGTGGCTAGTAGGGGGAGGGCCTTTTCAGTGGTGGCACCTTGGTTGTGGACTGCCCTCCCCAGAGAGGATTGCCTAAGTTGTAGTCTTTTGGGCACCAGGTAAATATCTTTTTTTTCCCCCAGGATTTTTGGTCCTTCGGTTTTGTTTTTGCATTTTTAGATCTTTAAACTGTTGCTGGTTTTCACTTTGGTTTTATTCTGTTTTAAACTTTTAAAGGTTTTAATATCATGTTTTATCCTATTCTATTGTGGGGTTTTAATTTTTGTGAACCTCCCAAAAAGTTCTGATTATTGGGCAGTATAGAAATGTAAGTTAGTTAGTAAGTAAGTAATAAATAAGGAGTCTAGTGCACAAGTGCAAACTGGAGGATTGGGGACTTGGTGAAAGAGCATGCAGCAAAAAAGGAAACTGTTTGTTCAAACAGCCAGGGCTAACAACAAAGATGGAAGGACGACGGATGACACTTCTGTTCTCAGTCAGAGCCCCGTTACAGTTATTCTGCTCTAGTATCCAAGATACACACATGCACCAAAATCCTCAGCTCCACTTCTGGAGTCGTCATCAGTGAGCAACATTGTGATTGGTGGGTGGTGATTGCCTGGGAATCTATGTTAGTGTTGCTCACTTACATCTTTTTCCTTCTCTCATTATTCTGGTTTAGATTTTGGTGCTGGGGAAGCGTAGTATCTTGACCATGTTACACTGTTGTAAGTTCTGGTATAGCTGCAGCAGCCACCATCATCAGGCTAGACCATACTTCCCCAAGTTGGTGCCCGCCAGATGTTTTGGACCACAACTCCCATCATCCCTGTCAGCCAAGGCTGATAGGAGTTGTAGTTCAAACTTCTAGAGGGCACCATGTTGGGGGGAAGGCTGGACTAGACCATAAGTAATGCAGTGTTAGTCATTAAAAGCTTGCTAGAATGAAAAACAATGGTTTCTCACTATTTCTGGAAGATAACCAGGCTTTGGTTTTGTTCAGCCTCTGAAGACTGTTCTAAAATGGAGAAACAGCCGCCAAAAACACCTTTCTGTGTGCCCTTGACTTTTGTACTTGATGCATGGAGAGCACAAAAGAATGCTCTCTTGGCTGACTGAAGAAATCTTCCCCTAGATCAGCATGAACTAGTTTGACAGGCACTGCCCACAGATAACCCCATTTCCACATAAAACTGAAGACCTCTTTCCCTTTGTTCCATTGCAGGGAAGGAGATGGCCTCTTAAGTCCTTAGTTATGGAAGCGAGTTATCTTCCAGCAATGCCTGCCAAACTAGTTCAGAGCTCAACATCCTGATCTCAGGAATGGTGAGCCCAGGAGGAGGAAGGCATGCTGCTGTACTTGTGGAGCACACTACACAAACACACAATCTCCCCCCCCCCCTTCTTCCAATATAGCAGAGCTGCCTTGAGTCCTCTTTGAGGGAAATAGTAGTGGAATGAGTTTTTATTTATTTGAAGGATTTTTACCCTACTCTTCACTCCCCCCCCCCCATAAAAGGCCATTTACAAATATGAATAACAAGACACTCCGTGCCTCTCACAGTCACAATCTAAAAGACATGGCACACAAGGAAAGTGGTTTGGGATGGAAGAGGGAAAATAAGCACACCCAGGCACTAGTTCTTAGTTACAAAGTTCTTGCTGTGACCAGCTGGAATGGAAAGCAGTTCAAGGAGAAGAGGAGTCTGAAGTTGCTGGTCTCTCTCGGCAGAGCCAATGAAGCAGCCCTGCTTCATAAATGTAGTGTGTGTATAGAGAGGGGGGGTGAATGTATTGGGCAGTATTCAATGGGGCACTCATACCCCTTCCGATTCTCTTGCACCTCCACCGATTCCATTGCACAAGTGGGACCCACCGCTAGCCCCAAAATGAGTGGAAACACTAATTTCTGGATCAGAACAGGTTGGCAGAGTCCCTTATGTAAGCTCCGTCAGCCTGCCTCATTCCAGAAATACTGGTAAGCATTTTCACTCATTTCCAGTTGCCCCTGCAAGCACTAAATCTCCATTCCACAAGTAGTGAACACCACTTGCGGATGGGAATTGGCAGGGTGCAGGAGAATTGGTGGGGGTGTAAGTCCCCCATTGGATACTGCCCCATATTTCCTCAAAAAAATAATGAATTCTCCCACGGTAGCTTGGATGAGAGTTCTCCTTTAACACAAACGCTTGTTCCGTGTATACAGGTTTTTTCACATGAGCAAAGCAAGGTGCATCTTGGGCGCTCTAGTTTGGAAGCACGTAGTGCATCATGGCATCATGAGTCACCATATTATCACCTGATTGGTTAACTACCTAAAAAAGAGAAGGGGTGTATATAAACCTACCTGGCTGTTTCTTTGAATGTGATAAGTTGCGGTTAAAGTGACACATTTAATCTTCACATTTTACCTGAAGCAAGGAAAGGGTTAATTCAACCAGTGCAGTGCATGCACAGGAATGACATTGCTTAGGTGCAGACTGCGCATGCTCTGAAGCACTCAATCAATTCCAAACTTAATAGCTAATTCATCACTTGTTACAAAGGTGAGCATTATGAACGGACAATGCAAACAATGAACAAAACAGCCCCTAATAAAACCAAGATAAAGCCAGCAGCAAAGAGTAAAAACACTACATCACATAAAACAAAAGTAAAACCAGCAACAAAATAAAAGCACTATGATCTAACAGCACTAAGAATCGTTTTAAAAATTCCTGGAAGAATTCACAGGTCTTCACCTGGTGACGATAAGACCATGCTATAGGTCTTATCTCTGGGGAGGGCATTCCACAGATGGGGTGCCACCACTGCAAAGGCTACTTTGGAGCCACTCACCTCGTCTCATCTAGCATGGGCACCTGGAGGAGGGCGTCAGACCTTAGGGCCCAGGTAGGTAGATATGGAAGGAGACACTCCTTTAGGTAACCTGACCTAAAGCCATTTAGGGCTTTCGTTAAATCTTTTTAAAAAGGGGGTTAAATCATAATTGTGAAATGGTGCAATATGGCCTGAGTTCTCATTCACCAAGGGCGAAAGAGCTCATCCCTCACCCCCTGCATTTAAATACACACACACACACACACACACACACACACAGGATTTCAATTTCTGGGGAAAACACAGAGGAACATACTAGAGAATCAGCCACAGCTCGGGGTATTGCTGTGTTTAGTTTTGTTTGCAGCCTGGTTACCAGGCAGGAGGTCTTGAAGACTAAATGTGCAATCCTATGCATTATTACTGAGAAATAAGTCCCACTGTGTTCAAAGCATTTACCTCCTGGAAAACATGCATAGGATTGCAGCCTAAGGCTATCATCCTATATCCATTTACCTGGGAGTAAGCCTCACTGGTCTCAGTGGGGCTTTCTTCTGAATAGATCTGTATAGGAATGCACTAAATTGACAAGTGACTGCAATATCTCTGCATTGTGTGCTTTGTTGACAGCCTCATCTGCATACAGCTGCCCTATAAGCACTAGACATTTAAGTTCCTTGTACTCTGATATTTCATACTTCCCCCCCCCTTTTTTTTACCATACTCTGTTAATTCAGTCAATCATTCACTTCAAATGAATTAAAGTGAATGGGGCTTTTTCTATTTGCTTGATGAGGCTGAGGAGAAGTTTGATAGTTCAACATCCACAGTATTTAAAAGTTTAACGTAAGTGATTCCCTTGGTTGCTATGAAGACGAGTTCTTACTTTGCTAGCATTTGATATGGGGGGAAAACCCAGCTCATTCTTCTCCAGAAGTGTTTCAACATACCTAAAACTTTAATTATATCTCTTTCAAGAACTCTGTTAGTTAAATCTTAATTGATTTTTTCACTTAGAATTCCACAACAAGCCTTTCATTATGCATATAGCTTCTTTGTTTTGCTATTATCCTTTGACTAATATATCCCCTTCCCCACCACCCACAACAAAAAAATTGTCAAGTGCTTTCCCATGGTTTTATATTCAACAGATATAAAGTTCAACTTCAGTGAGTGATAGCAAAATATGACATTTTGGGGGTGATTTTATCAATTCTTGCTGGGGATGAAGATGATGATGATGATGATGATGATGATGATGATGATGATGATGATGATGATATTTATTACTACTACTACTACCAGGGGAGGCTGGTGACTCCTATGTCAGTGGGGCCCCTTATCCTGTCTTGTATTTGCTGAATTAAAATGTCTTGAAACCACCCCTATGAATTCCCATGAGATAAAATATGAAGATAAAACAGAGTGGGTTTTGGGCATGGAAGTACACAATAACATCTTCCAGTGATGTAGGGGTCTTGCTACAAAGGCTCATGACACAATAAATTTTTTAGCCTTTACATTTCCATGGGCTGCAAGAGACTAGCACAGAGACTAGAATGGATACCCTTTTGGAATTTGTCGGGTATGTTTTTGAAGCAAAATTACCGTTGAGAAAAAGTTTCTTCAAAATTCTTGTACTGTCCTTACCAGTATCTTTAATCAAAAGGGCTAAGAATCTGTACAGCATCAGCTGCACTGCACAGTTGCAGAATCTGGCCTTTAACACAAATCTGGTCAAGTGATTCTGCAAGCTGTTGTACTGGTGCAAACTCAACTGAAGTGAACAAGCACTATCTGACAAATGGAGAACCTTTTATGTTGCACCTGCCAAACCTTGGGTTGGATCCAGACTTAGTCATACTTAGTTGTACCTACAGCAGGCCTACTGTAAGTCATGAAAGTTTAGTTCTTGACTAAACTCCTATTTATTTCCATGGGTCTGCTACAAGTATGACTAAGTCTGGATCCAACCCAAGGTGTGGCACACAGAATTTTAGACATCAAGAAATTCCAGTAGGTTCAGAAATGGTTATTGAATGAAAATAATGAATCCAAATGGTGAAACGATGATACTTTATACATAGAGGTGTGCACTGACCCCAACAGTCAACTCAGATGCTGATACAGCACTTTGAAAAATGGCCCAATCCTGCTTGGACTGATTTGAAGACTGTCTTTTTCAACTCAGTTACCAAACTCGAATCAAGATTTGGAAATCTGATTGACTATCATAGGAAAATTTTAAAAACAAATGTATTTTTTTCTCTTTGTCAGAAGTGCATGACATTTGCAGGCATAGAAGCCCCTAGGAAGAGAATAGGCCAGCCAAATTTCAGAAGAATCAGTGTAGTGGTGTCTGTGCTACATACCTACTGTATATTTTGATTTTTTTTAAAGGAAACTGCGATAACTTTTCATTTCATGGCAGAAGTGGATGAAATTTGCAAGAATAGTTGCCCTGTCTGAGGGGATCGATCTTGCCATGTTTCAGATGAAAAGGTGCAGGGATGTTTGTGCAAGAGTGGGTGTCCATTTTGAGGGTATCCCAAAAAAAGGACATGCTTATCCCCCTGTGTTCCTTGCAGATCTTCTAGAAATGGCAAGACAGTATAGAGGTGATCCAAAATAAGAAACCTGCAAAGATTCAGGATAGGTGCAGAGGTGTAAGTGGAAATGGAGTCCTCAAATTTGTGGGTGGGGGTGATTTGCTTCCCCTTCCCTCCCCCACATGGTTTTTGGTGGGGTCAATTTGTGTGAAAATAGTACACATCATAGAGGTATGTCTAGGCAAGAAACCTGCAAAGTTTCAGAAGGATAGGTGCAGGGGCTAGGGAGTTAAGATGATTGATAACCAGGTTTTTTTCATAGTGAAGTGGAAGAATGGCCACCTCACAATGCCACCCTTTCCCTCCCCCAAAGCACTGTGATTGGAGAGCCCCTGATAAACCATGCCCTATGGTTACAAGGTGGAACTGTCAGTCACTGGACCACATTCCCTCCCTCTCCCTCTCATGAGTGTTTAGAGAAAGGAAGACACACTGGGCTAGTCTGCACAATCATGGAGGGGAAATAAGCCATGGCTTACCTCACAGGGTTGTTGTGAGGATAAAAATGGAGAGGAGGATTATGGAAATAAAATACAGGGTCTAGCTGAGAGGTCTCCAACACAGTACCCGTGGGCACCCGAAAAATATATTGTTTTCCTTTTTTTAAAATATATCTACATGGTTTTGTATGAAATGCATAAAACTTTCTAGCAATTATACAAAAGCAGACCAAATATCCAAATAAGTATCCATTTGAAGCTGCCATTTATATGGCACCCATTCATATACCAAAAGCATTGTAAGGGTCCTCCTCAATCCATTCGATTATGAGAGGTGAGCATTTATCCTTCCAATTTTGGAATACCAGTCTTCTAGCTGTCAAAAGAGTGCAGAGAACACATTTACACTGACTATTTGTTAATTTCCATGAAGCAGTTAAATAAATTTTTTAAAGCATGTATGTCAGTGAATATTAAAGACTGTTCCAGTACAAAATGTATCTGTGTAACAACCTCCACCCAAAAAGAAGCAACTACTGGACATTGCCAAAACATACATTTAAAAGAAGCATTAGCTGTATTGCACTGCCAGCAGTTAGCTGAATTAGACAATCCCTTATTAAAGAGATCTTGCAGTGTCCAACAGCCATGAAACTAAACTTTTTGCTGAAGATGCAACCTATGATCCATAGAAACAACGGGTAGATGCCAAAGTGGCAATCCACTGATTAGGCATTTTGTGGTGGTGCCCAAAGCAGTTTCTCAAATTCCCAAATGTGGCCATGGGTCGAAAAAGGTTGGGGACCCCTGTTCTAGCTTATTTTCTCTCCCCGCACATGCTAGTCATGAGCTGCCTAATTACCATAATTACCCTCGCCAGGCACGGGTTGTTTTGATGTCCAAACCCAGCAACATCATTTACAAACCATCCTGAAACCCATGCCTTGTTCTAGGGTTGCAGGGTGGTTTGTAAACTACCCAGCGCCCACCTTCGCTGGGTTCGGATGTCCTGACAACCCATGCCCAGTGAGGATAATTATGTTAATTAGGTGGCTCGCAACTGGCACATGTGGGGAGGGAAAATAAGCCACCATGGCTTATTTTCCCTCCGTGATCATGCAAACCTGGTAACTGTTTTGGAGACATACTGTCTGCCTTTCTGAAGCCTGAATCAATGCTGAATCCTTGTACAGGGTCTAGTTTTCATTCTGGTTGCTTCAGAGGGAAGCCCACTTCATCTCGGGAAGCATCAGAAACTGTCTGAAGGGGGCCAGTTTGGCTCAGGCTTTGGCCAAATCCAGGGCACCTCCCGACTTATTAATGTGCTTTTGGGGGAGGGGGAGCTTTTTCACTGGAGAAGATCAACCAGCTCAAATGCCTTAGGACGGAATGATCTTCTTTAGTGCACATACTGGAATTTGCTGTTTTGAGGTGATACTCTGATTTGCTTAGACATGCCAGGGAGAAT
This sequence comes from Shinisaurus crocodilurus, assembly GCA_021292165.1. NCBI lineage: Eukaryota > Metazoa > Chordata > Lepidosauria > Squamata > Shinisauridae > Shinisaurus > Shinisaurus crocodilurus. Next base: position 44,759,848 of record CM037878.1, on the reverse strand, counting down.
TCACTTCTCTTTTCTTTGTTTTGTAAACTTGAGTGTATGTACTGAAATTGCCATCCCTGTCTCTACAATTTTGCCATAAACAAAAGCAAAATATTTTTTCTGCTGTGAACGCATACTGTAGAGGCAAAGAAAGAGAAAAATCAGAGAGTAAATGTGATGCCTGTCTACCTGTTTTTACCAGGCTAAACTTTACCCTCTTGGTTCAGTTCTCAATGATACCAAGGTGAAAAGGTCTAAAACGTGTGCCTGGAAATTCCTCCCAGAATGCCTGTCTTTCTTCAACTTCCTCATTTAATCCTACCTTTTCCATGAAGCCTTCATTTAACTGCTCAGTCCGCATTCACAATCAAAATGAAGTAGATGTAAATGCATTTGTTCACATACATCCATTCATCATCCCCCAGTGCGCTTACCTCTCCCTCCCCTCCGTTGTCTCCTGCACAGTTGAACCTTAGATTGCAAGCTCTCCCCTTGTGCAGAGACCTTGAGTGAGTGATAAGATTTTTAACCCGCCTTTCAGGGCACACTGCCTTCACAAGGCAGCTTACAATATTACAAAAACATGAACATACAAGTTACAATTAATCAGAGAGAGAGAGAGAGCATGCGCAGCAACAAGTAATGATTTTCAAGCACCAAATGCAGACTGAAATAAAGGTGTCTTCAGGGTTTTGTTTTGTTTTGTTTTGAAAAAGTCAGTCATGATGATGCCATATCTATCTCCCTGGGGAAGGAGTTCCAAAGTTGTAGGGCCACTACTGAGAAAGACCTTTATTTTATTACATTTATATCCCACCTTTTTCTCCAAGGAGCCCAAGGTGGTATACATGATCCTCCTCCCCCCCCCTCTATTTTATCCTGACAACAACCCTGTGAAGTAGGCTAGGCTAAGAGTCAGTGGCTGGCCCAAAGTCACCCAGTGAGTTTCATGGCTGAGTGGTGACTTGAACCCAGGTCTCCCCGGTCCTAATCTAACACTCTAACCACTGCAACACAGTGGCTCCGTAACTACTCCTCTCTAACTACTCCCTAGTACTCACCAGCCTAATGGCTCTTGCTGGTGGGCCAGTGGATAGGGCCTCTGATGTTGATCTTAAATGCTTGAGCAGGCTCATACAGGCATAGGCATTTAGACTACTGTAACACACACTTCATGGGGCTGCCTTCGAAAACTGTTTGGAAACTTCAGCCGGTCCAGAATGCTGTGGCCAGACTGTTGACAGGGGCTGCTTACAGGAGCATGTGGCTCCCTTATTACAAGAGCTTCCCTGGCTACCAGCCTGTTTGGGGGCAGAATTCCAAGTGCTGGCTATGAGCTATAAAGGTCATAACCTTTAGGGTCATATAGGGATACGGCTTGGGACCAGGCTACCTGAAAGACCGCCTTCTTCTATACGAGCCTATCCGGTTTTTAAGATATTAAGGAGAGGCCCTTCTTTCTAGACCGCCGCCTTCAGAGGCACATTTGGCAGCAACTCAACAGAGGGCCTTCTCGGTGGCTGCTCCCTGGCTGTGGAACTCCCTGCCAAGGGAGGCTAGGTTCCCTCCCTCTCTGCTGTCCTTCTGCTGGCAGGCAAAGACCGCTTTATTCAACAGGGACTTTGGTATGTAAGTGGGTCTGTTGAGTTGGGTGCTGTTTTTATTTGCTAATTGTTGTGTTTTTTTAATTGTGTTTTAATGTATTTACATATAATTGTTTTTTTTAATCAAATTTTATTAGTGATTGTAAGCCACCTTGAGTGCCATTTTTGGGAGAAAGGTAGGGTAGAAATCAAATCAAATCAATAAATATAATAGGTGGTCCTTCAGATAACATGGTCCCAAACCATTTAGGGATTTAAAGGCCAAAACCAGCACCTTGAATTGTGCCCAGAAACTAACAGGCAGCCAATGTAAATGATACAGAACAGGAGCTTTTGCTACTGTCATTCTGTAAGAGCCAGTTTCTGGCATGAACAGATGTGCACATCTGTGGTCTTAAAAGGCTATGCCTCTGAATACTACTTGCAAGAGTGGAAGAGGTCTGCTGTCTTCCTCATGTCCTGCTTGGGGCTTTCCACAGGCATCGAGATGGCCATTGTGCAAAACAGAATGCTGGACTTATCAAGAAATGTTCTTCTTATGTTCTTATGCCATGTGCATGCATCTTGAGATGGGGGTTTAATCATGCCCATTTATATTTGGAAGTGAACCTAACTATCATTATAGTCATTCAGCTTTTTAAAAGAATGTTTTCAACCACCGAAAATCTTTGACGCATAATGAATCATGTTGATGCTTGTTGTTGCTCACACACACACACACACACACACACCAGTTTCAATAACAGCGACATAATGTCCCTGCATAAGTACCACTTTTTAAATGAATTATAATTAAACTAACAATCGAGGCTTGTTTAAGGAAATACATGTAGATAAAAGTTCGGCTTCTTTTAAGAAGTGCTATGTGCAGTAAAGGGCTTCAAATAGACAGAGGTGTTAAATAAAACTAGAGCATAATACAAAACTGAGAGAGGCTATAAAAGGAACAAAGTGTTAGATTGAATAAACATGCTATTCTTTGGAATCAGCATTAGCAACATTTCTTTTTTGTTATTTTCCATAACCTAAACTGCTAGGTCAGAATTTCATTTTCATCAGTCTCAATGAATATTTGTTTTTATTATTCAACTGAAAATACATATTGCTTCAAAGGGCTGAGTATTCCAATAATTTATGAATGGATTCCAGTTCTCCACAAAAGCATCCATCATAAGGGGTCCAACTCTCATTTTCATAACTGGAGTAAAATTTTTCTATTTCAGCCAGTTTCAAAACCTTTCTTTCCTATTCGAAGATTGATGGAACCTTGGGGGATTTCTCATACCCAGCCAAGACAATCTCTGCATCAAGAATTACATTTTCAATCAGCGATCTATCATTAGGTTGAACAGTGTTTGCAGTAATTCAATAGAACAACCAATAGATTGTATCTTATCCTATAATCCATCATACATCAAACTTTTTTCCTATAATTCTCAACTCACTTACACTTTCACCAAGGATGTATAAAGACTGTGTTCATTCCAATGAATACTAACATTTTAAATTCAGGTGTGAATGTGAACTTTCCTATCTGGGAGATACACACAAAGAAGGGAAGGAGGCAGATTGTAACAGGTTCAGAGGAGGACAATGAAGATGATCAGGAGTATGGAAAACAATTGCTATGAGGAAAGATTGAAGGAACTGGATACGTTGAGTTTGGAGAAGAGAAGACTGAAGGGGGACATAATAGCACTCTTCAAATACCTCAAAGGCTGTCACATAGAAGCAGGGATGTTGAAGAGTCCTTGGTCTCGAGTTGAGTCACGAGTCTTTGGACCCGAGTCTCGAGTCCGAGTCCTTGGTCCAAAATGGTGACTCACAAGTCACAAGTCACTCCCAAGGCTGACTCCACGAGCCCCTATTAAAATCAGCGGGGGGGTTTCCCAAACAAAATAAGGCTACTTCAGATGTGTGGCTTAAATAAATTCTAGGCACAAGTGTGCCTTTTGATTTCAAAACTCTGCAACTGATTTTGGCAAGAACAGACCAGGCAGACAAACCCAAAATAACCAGGCAGGCAGAGGAGACAGGGAACCCCAAAGCAGGCAGGCAGTGCCCTTTGTCTTGGACAATTCAACTGTTGAACTGGTCAAGAAGAGACCAGGCAGGCAGAGGAGGCTGGGAACCCCAAACAGGCAGGCAGAGGCTCCCTGGTAACCCAAAATGTCTGAAAGGTTGCATTTTAGGAAAATGATTTTAAAAAATAAACTTGCTGTACTTCCTAAAACCTATCCATGTTGCATTTGAGGAACACGAGTCCTTGGTCTCGAGTCCCGAGACGAGTCTGGAGTCCCATTAAAAATATTGGGACTCAAGTCTGACTCGAGTCAGAGGGGGGACTCAGTCCGACTCACGAGTCGAGTCCTGGAGTCCGAGTCCCCATCCCTGCATAGAAGAGGGCAAAGACTTGTGGTCTGCTGATCCAGAGAGCAAAAGTAGATGTAATGAACTTAAATAACAGAAGGATAGATTTGGGTTGAAGATTAGGAGAAATTTCTTAATGGCAAGAACAGTTCGGTGCTGGAACCCTAGTGGGTGGTGGATTCCCCTTTGCTGGAGATCCTCATGCAGAGGGTGGATAGTCATCTGTTGGCAATGCTCTTGGTCTGGATTTCCTACAGCAAGCAGGGGCTCATACTAGAAGGACTACTACAAGTATCCGTCAAACGCTTTATGATTCCGTGTTCATGTATGGAAGACAAAACATTAATCCAGGATTGTTTATGGAGGAAGTTCTATCACACAAACATGGCATCCCAATATAGCTTTAATCCTGGGTGTTAAAATTATATATATATCAACTATCAGATTGTTAAACTTATATATTGCAATGACAATTTGGAAGCCATCTTTGTAATGTTAGCAAGTCTCATGTAAATTTCAGGGACTGAACCATCCCATAACAGAAGATACTTCATAAAAAGTAACTGTGACTCTATAGTACAGGAGTGGGCAACTTGTGGCCCTCCAGATGTTTTGGTCTACAACTCCCATCATCCCTCACCATTGACTATAATCGCTAGGGCTGCTGGAAGATGGAGGATGAAACACTGGAGAACCAGTACTCCAGATGTTTTGCCATTACGGCAAATACATTTTGCCATCAATACTCAATGAGGACAGCAAAATGATAACAGATGACAAAGAAAAGGCAGAAGTGTTCAATTCCTACTTTGGCTCAGTCTTCTCCTGAAAGAGGGTCTATGATCCCCCTGGAAAACCTGAAGTACAAGCTGAAGGGGCAGGATCGCAGCTTGAGACTGACAGGCAAATGGTCAAGGAACACAAGATTACTTTGAACGAGTTCAAATCTCCAGGGCCCAATGAACTGCATCCTAGAGTAATAAAGGAACTGGCAGAAGAACTCTCAGAACCACTTTATAATTTTCTTTCAGAAATCATGAAGGACAGGTGATGTGCCAGATGACTGGAGGAGGGCAAATGTTGTTCCTATCTTCAAAAAGGGCAAAAAGGAGGAAAACTGGGAACTACAGACCAGTCAGTCTGACATCAATCCCTGGGAAAGTTCTGGAGCAGATTATAAAGCAGTCAATCTGCAAGCACCTTGAAAACAATGCAGTGATTAGAAGCCAACATGGATTTGTCAAGAACAAGAATGATAAAAGATGGCATATTAGTGGTCCACTGTTGTGGGAATATCTTCAAACAGCTTCAGACCATTAAATGACTTCTTAGTAGGCCTTAAGCTAGGAGATATCTATTGCTGTACGTGAACTGGAAGAACAATATGGAACTGGGAAAGACTCCCAACAGCTATGGTTCCAATAGATAAGCTGCCAACTTTAATTCCTTAACGATTCCAATGACGTCTCTCCACTTCTAGCTACAGAAGGCTATTTGCAACCCCTTCCTCTTCTTGTGACTTCTATAAGTTGGTGTTTATGGTTACGGTAACTACCTGTGGAAGTTCCCTTTAGTTCCTTTAAAAAATCAGGAACATGCAGAAAAAAGAGCCCAAATAAAGTCACACACCCCGGCACTACAGTCCTCCTATTCACTCACACAATCCTATCAGGAACTATCAGTAGGGATTGCAAACACTGTTTTGAAATGGCAATGAGTGTGTTTAACTGTGGGAGGGCTGTGAGTTTATTTATTTCCCTACCCTCCTCTTTCTCACCATCCTACAGTTGACTACACTTCTTCGCTTTTGGAAGCCAAGAAGTGGCATGATTTTACAGTCCCTGGACATCTGTGAAGATAAAAGACCTTGTTAACTAATATTTGGTTCCAAACATTTAAGGAATAATAATTTGTTTCTATCATAACATAGAATGTGACTGGTGTTAGTGTGGTTTTTCAGATATATTTCTGCCAGGGTAACTTCCCTGCCAAATTGTACTACCAATAACTAGACATAAATTTTATTTTTAATAAATAACCACTAAATGCTTGTGTATAAACGGGGTAAACTAACAGCATCTATGGTTTATAATGAATATCTGTTGCTGCATGAGTAACAAATAACTCACACAGACTGATTGAAGGTCCACACCATCACCACTGACTGGTACAGATCAGCAGTTTCTCTTGGCGAGAAAGCCACATCATACCTGTTCCAAAATTTACACCCTTGAAGCATCTCCCATGTTTGTACGTTTGTTTGTACATTCAGACTTCTGGTTTTGGAAATATGACTATTAATACAAGGCAAGGGTAATCAACGTTACTGCTTACTGACCCAGGTAGACCCTGTTACAAAAATTTCCTCTGATATATTATATTGGCATTTACTCCTACAAATCTGGAAAACAGACATTATACTAAATTAAGGCTGCAGTCCTATGCACACTTACAAGGAAATAATCCCTGTTAAACCCAGTGGCACATTTTCAAGTATATATGCATAGGCTTTGGTTGAGTGGATCAAAATGTGGATTGGGGTAGCTCAAAAAGAAGTATCTGAAAAGAATGCAGACAGCAATGGAAAGATGTTCAGAAATCTTTTATGATTACTGGTAACTTTCCCCCAAAATAAATGTAAATAAATAAATAATAAATAATAAAAAAGCTGTCCAGTTCTGGATCCTTCAGCATACAAGTATACTCAATGAGTAGCCTGTGCAGAACAGAAATGCTGTTCTTAATCATATTTTCTAAATTTACTTTTATCCACTTTGGGGCTGTGTTATGAGATACACAGTAACCCAATAATCTGATAATGCTAGACATACAATTACCTTGTAATTTGACTGGGTTGATGAGGTTTCTATTTATTAAATTCCTTTTTGTCTAGACAATGACTTCATGAAAACCAATTAAGAAAGAGATTCCAGAGTTTGCATAATTGCTATACTTGAGAGAGAGAGAGAGAGAGAGAGAGAGAGAGAGAGAGAGAGATTTATTTTATTATTTATTTGATGCAGACATGGGTAAACACACAAAAATGTGATTATGGTCACTAGCTTAGATGACTGTTTGGGGGGGAAATAAATTTGTTTAAAGTAGAATTAATGCTGTAGCTCTTATTTTTCCCCAAAACCTCACTCTCTCCCAAGCACCTAACCTTAAGTGGCATAATAGCTCCCTCCTCCCTTTCTATTCTGCCTCCCTGGTAACCAGCCAGGACCGGCCCTACCATTACACGAGCTGATGTGCACGCATCAGGCGGCAGAGTGGCACATTGTGCCACTCTCCCGCCCCCCCTTCCTCACAGCCGCACCTGCCAGGAGGGTCTGACACTGCCTCACCACTGCCTCCAGAAGGTGTTATGGAGAGTCCTGCCAGCTGCTCTCCTGCTGTGGCATTTGCCACCACTGCTGCTGCTTCTTACTGCAGGCGGCAGGTGGGCCCTACCTGCCTACCTACTTGACCGGCCAGCTGGCCAGCTGCTCTCTCACTTGCTTGGCTGGTGGCCAGCCCAGATGGCCACTCGCTCCTGCCTTGTGCCCCAGCCACAGGGTTCCTGTGAGAGGTTGGCCAACCTCTTGTGATAGTTTGGTCAACCCATCACAAGGAGTGAGTGAGCAGCCAGCCATACCATCTGGCTGAGCAAGTGAGGGAGCCGCTGGCCAAGCGAGCAGGCGGGTGGAAGTGGGCCAGTGGCAGCAGTGGCGGCACTGCCAGCTCTCTTGAAGCAGCAAAATACATTGAGCCAGGCCTGCAACCAGCTACACTCACTCCCATTCCAACTCCTGCTTCCTACAGCATAAGTTTTGAGAATGGCCAGGGACAGACCAAATGAAATGCCACAGGACAAAATAGGCTGAGGATTAGTGGGGTGGATTGCATTCTTAATTTTTAAAAAAACAAACCATGATGTGAGTATGTTACACTACTTCTAGGGCACAGTGTGCGTAGTAGGCCTTCCCAATAACTGGACTCAACGAACTGTTTACTGAAAGATGCTGTACACATGTAGAAATCAGCAATAAAGTTTAACTCCAGCAAAGTCTATGACAGAGAGAGCAGGCAATACCTGTCAAACTGCTGAAGGTCAATCACCAAACTTTAAACTCCTATAAATAAGCTATTTCTTACTGTTTTTTCTTCCAAATTGGCACGGACCATCCCCACACTGACCTCTCCTATACAGCCATGTTTCAGGCCAATTCATTGAGCCATTTTCTGAGAGTAAGCTATAGAACCTACTGGTTACATATAATAGTGGAATGTGATTCATCTGGGCGATGTACATAGGCTAAAAACAAGATAAAATACATTTAAAACATTATAAACTTTTAAATAAATCTTAACACTTGCTGGAGGCAGCGGGGCAGCAGTGGTGGGCCCTCCTCCGGGCACCTTAGTCTGTGTCATGAGAGGGCTGGCCATGCCTCCCTTTCCCTCTGCCTAGCAGTTACGCTTTTGAGACCTTGGTGTCCTTATTATGATTGAATAGGCATCAACCAAAACATGGGGCCGGTTCATATGACCCAGGCGGCGAGAGGGGGAGGCACCACAGGGCCATCCGTGGGGACCGGTGGGGCGCCGCAGACGACTGGCGCTGCAGACAACCTGCGCCCCGCGCACGTGGGCGGACTCCGGTGGAGCCAGCAGTCCCCACACCGCAGTGCGGGCCTCCCGGCGCTAAAGGATGGCAGCTCAGGATACCCAGCGCGGCCGTTTGGCCCTACAGGCCGGAGCGGCCGCAGCTCCAGCCACTCTGGGCTGCCGCCTCTGTGCGGCCACGGGAGGCCCCCACGGGACGGCCGCCCGCTGTTCGCACGGCAGGGTGGCCACGCGCAGTAGGGGCTTACCCCTCTACCGCCCATGGTCACTTTGCATGCGTCCTGCGCGCAGCCGTCCCGCGGGGGCACCCCCAGCCGGCGTTCGCACGACATGGGAACCGCAGGGGGCTTCTGCTCCCCCGTGTTTTCCATGTCGTGTGAACCAGCCCATGGTCAAATCATGGTTTTATTTCTAAATTCTGCAAAATTCTATATCTGTTTCTGATGGTACTTCAATTTATTATTATTATTATTATTATTATTATTTACATTTATTAATCGCCCATCTGGAGCTATCCGTGGTGCTCCATGGTGGTGAACCTAATTTGAAGATGGAGATCAGCACCATGGATAGCTCCTATAAAGCTCCAGATGAAACATGCAATGGATTAGGAGCCCCACCGAAATAGGCGTCACCAGCCTCCCCTGGGGATCCGGCTGAACCCTCATGAGAGTCCTGCAGCGGGGAAGGGGCATGAGGCATGTTCTCACCTCAGGCAGCGAGAGACCTCTGGCTGAGGGAGGTGACAGCAAAATAGTAGTCTGGGTTTATATTAAAGTAATTTCATACACGCTAGAAAAAAAACAGTGTGCAAGCAGTCTACTACACATTTTTTAAGTACTGAGGCAAAGTTTATCACAGGTTACTTGGTGGCCTGGCTGGCTGACATTTCAAAGTCCAACTTGTCTGCATTTGAGTCTGAAACTTGGCAGACAAAACAGGTTTCTTTTGCTCAACAGGAAAATATCTCGTCCTCCACCCCACCCCACCCCAACGCCCCATTAAGTACTATTAACTGATCAGGATTTCAGCACTGTTTACATATAAAACAGTTTGCCAAGATTACTTTCAGGAAAGAGTAATTGTTCTAAATTTAGAAACACAATTTATTTATTACATTTATACCCCGCCTTTTTTCCTGCAAGGAACTCAAGGCGGCTTACATAATCCTCCTCCTCCTCCTCCTCTCCATTTTATCCTCACAACAACCCTGTGAGGTAGGTTAGGCTGAGAGGCAGTGACTGGCCCAAAGTCACCCAGTGAGTTTCATGGCCGAGCAGGGACTAGAACCCGGATCTCCTGAGTCCCAGTCCAACACTCTCACCACTACGCCACACTGGCTCTCCTGTTGATCCTATAGCACCAACTGCTAACACAGTTTTAAAGCACAACCCAAAACTAGTGCTAAATTTGAAACACAATCAGCATTTCCCTCACGAGAAAAAGATTAACCTGACATAATGGAATACAAAATGAATTGGTACATTGATTTGATTTGATTTATTACGGTCATATGACCCAAATAAAATAAAAACCAGCCACAACATTTGCAAAGCATACAGAAAAAAAAGAGAAGGAACAGCTCTCAATTATTATGACCCAAATAAAAATAAAAACCAGCCACAACATTTGCAAGGCATACAGACAAATAGAGACGGAACAGTTCTCAATTATTACCCAATAGAAAGGCCCTCCTTTGCATGGCAGCTAAAAGGAATTTAGCAACTTGGGTGGTAACAATTGGTTTCTGGTCACACAAACAGTAGGAAACCAGCCACCTACATATGATATTACATATGATATTGGTACATATGATATTACATTCTAAAAAATATTCCTCAAGTGCCCCCAGGCTGGCTGAAGCCTTGCAAGTGAATCCTTAACTGTTCTAGACCAACCACTTCTTAGCCCACAAGTTACCTATTTCTTTGTGTATGTTACCATGTGACCTCAATCCCATGTGTATGTAAACACACACCCATATATGGGTACTCAAGTGGCATGGAAAGATTAGGTTCTTTTGCAGAGTCACGGTGCACACACAGCAGATCTGTACACTCTTATTTATCATTTATTTATTATATTTATATCCCGCCTTTTTTCCTGCAAGGAACCCAAGGCGGCTTACATGGTGGTCCTCCTCCACTTTATCTTCACAACAACCCTGTGAGGTAAGTCAAGTTGAGAGTCAGCGACTGGCCCAAAGTTACCCTGTGAGCTTCGTGGCTGAGTGGGGACTAGAACCCAGATCTCCCGAGTCCCAGTCCAACACTCTAACCACTACACTACACACTCTTCTTGATACAGTGGGAAAATTAGCTCAAGAACACAGATAAAGTTTAAGCTCAAAGCATTTAAGTTTTATTTTATGAACAAAATTTGGCAAAATAAAGGAAGAATTGATTAGTATAACCCCTGTAGCACTGGACTGGCAGTCAATGCTGTTATGATTCCTAATAGCAGTGATAGAGCAAGAAAAGACAGAAGCACGGAATTACATCTTGCCAAACAAGGAATGGTGTCTAGGTGGTATTTGGGATCTGAAATGCAAATGCATCCCTGTTCCCTCTCCACTTAGCTGCAAGCCTCACAGTAGCTGGGGGGGGATATATTGTGAGATTTTCCCTGTTGTAATGCGAAGTATTTGGGGATGGCTTGGTCTTGAACAGGTAATTAAGATCCATCCACTTTATAAAAGACCTACAAAAGACATATATAATACACAGAAACTGGGTTTGCACGATCAGCTGGCAGTGAGTACACTGTGTGTGCCAGTCATATGCCCAGGGGGATTTGCATAATTACTCTTGGCAGCATGGCTTGCCGTGTCATGCAAACCTGGCCAGGGTGGCTTGTTGCTGCGGTTAACACAAGCCACACACAACCCTACAACAACCCATGGGTTCTGGGACCGGCACACACAGACTGGGTTCAGACAACATGATAACCCACACTTAAGGGTTGGATATGGGTTGAGTGTGGGTTGTCGTTGAACTGTAGGTTGTTGTTGAAATGTGGGTTACCACGTTGCCTGAATCCAGCCGAGATAACAAACCATAGTGAACAACCCACAGTTCACAACCCAACAACAAACCATGGGTTCTCTTCATGGGTTGTTTGTGGTTAACAAGCCATAGCTTGCTAGTGCAGCTGGTTTAGACAACACGATGACCAACTTTTCAGCAACAACCCATGGTTCAACAGCAACCCACACTTCAACAGCAACCTTTGAGTGTGGATTATCATGTTGTCTGAACAGTGTCTCAATGTAGTTAACAAGCCACTATGGCTTGTTAACTGCCTGCTGATCATGTCAACCATCTCAAAGAGAAGTTCTACATGAGGCTTTTAACCCACCACTTTACCAAGGCTTCTACTTCCAGATTTTTTGCGGGATTAAGATTGGCTCCTTTACATTTGTTTTTTTCCAGGATTTTTCTTTCTCTGCCTTTCTATTTGTTCCATTACACAACCACTAGGTGGCACTGTGGTATAGTAGAATTGCATAAATACACCAGGGTTTCATGCCACCATTCAAGATAATACTAGACTTTCCTCAATCTAAAAAAAGCTGCAGGAATGGTTGCAAAGCATGGGAGAGGCCCTGGAGGATGACAACATCATGTAAAGCATGCACAAACTACCATGAGTGAGGACTCATGAGCACACAATAAAGGCATCTTGTTTCTGTTGTGATATGTATCACTTCACCAGCTGTAGCACACTGTTTACACATGGAAAGAACAGAATGGCTGTAAACAAGTTTGTTATGTCTTTCTGGGTTCTCGTGTTTTTCGCATGGGAAGCCTAGACCGTGGGAGCATTATGAGCTAGTCACATGGTTTGTATGTTCTGATGACGTGCTAACTTGTTTTCTGTCTGAAGCCATCTTAGAGAGAGGCAGGACTGCTTTCTCTCTTTTCCTTTGTTCTTCTTGCTGGACTTTTGTCACTGCAACAATGTAACTTCTTTGCTGAGGTGGAGTGAAGCTCAACTTACTCCACTGGATGTAATGCTTGCTATGCATTTATACTCTGCACATGGACTGTAACTAGGAAATGTATACTCTGTAGAACTTTACTTGCTAAGTAAATAAACAGGTAGAATTAGACCTGTGGTGTTACAGAGTGTTTCCTGACTCCATGGATTAATCTGCAAACGGGGAAGCTGGAAGCAAGTTGGATTACAGGCAGGCTGGGCTGGCATCTTCACAACACGCTGCACGCTGCGTAAAGGGGGGAGCTGAGATCTGGAAGATCTGTGTGTGGAATAACAGGCCTCTGCTAGCACACAGACAGGATTTTAAATCTCCCATGCGCACACGCACTCTGCTGCTCACGCACACGCGCACCAACAGTTTCTTGTAGAAGACTCAGAAGGAGATCAACACAGCTGCCTGCCTTTTTCAACTCTCCTTGGGGATCTGCACTTCAAAATTTACCATTATACCACTGATGGTAGGTGATATAGGGACTACAGACCATATCCAATCCTTTTGCCTTTCTGTTCAAACTTATGCAAGAGAAGCACCACAAGATGACTGACCTGGCCTTTAGAGGCTGGGGACAAAAATTGGTTAATATAGCCCAAAGACTTTGCATTGCCAATACTGCACTGCATTTTTATTGTATGGATTGTTGTCAGTAGCCTAGAGAGCTTCAACTATTGAAATGAAATGAATGAATAAATAAATAATGATGGGATTTAAAAATGGCTGAAAATGAGATGCAAATAATTACAGGGGGAAATGTTAATATCAATGTTTTGATAGTCGTGAGTAATATTTCACATCAGCTCACTTTTTTTTTCAATTTGTGCACACAAAACCTAGCCAGAAAATACAATCACACATGAGCTAGAAAAACAAGGTAAACAGTGGCAAATCAGAGCATTAGTGTAATTTGCTAACTTGATCTCACAATTGTACCAGGTTTTGTCTATCCTTAATTCTTTCAAAACTGAAAAACTGAACTTTGCCATCTTGATTCTTCACTGGACCTAGATGCTTTTCATACTTGTATAGTGTAATGTTTGTGTCAGGCAGACAAATACCTTTTATTTTCATAAATGGAGCCCAGTCTGTTGTTGTTGTTGTTGTTGTTGTTGTTGTTGTTTTTCAATGTGGTGAGACAGATGGCCAGTAAAGACAATATTTTAGTGCCGGTCTGGTGGACACCCTCAATGAAATATGTCTGGCACCAAAAATGGGGTGGGGTGAAGACACATAGCCAAATATACTTTTATCCTTTGGGCATGCAGTGCAATCCTAAGCATGTTTACTCAGAAGTAAGTCTCACTTGGTTGGATCCAGACTATGTCGTATGTGCAATAGACTGATTGAAATTAATGGAACTTAAGTTAGTCATGATTAACTTAAGACTGAGCCACATTGACTCTAAGCATGACTAAGTCTGGATCCATCCTGCTGAGTTCAGTGGGCCTTAGTCCCTCTGCTAATGGTGTTTAGGATTACATAGGCTTACAGCACAATCCTATGCAATTTTACTCAGAATAAGTCCCACCGTGCATAGGAGTCCAGTATAAGAGAACTACTCACCAACACTGGTCTGGCAAGACAAAACATATATGGTAGTATCCAACAGAGTGCTACCAGTAGCTCTACTGATGTTGCGCTAGCGGAAAACAATGCTTGTGCAACATCAATAGCACTTGGTAGTGTGACGGATTTCCCAAGAACCAGTTCATCAGAAATCACCAGCACATGCTAATTCTGTATCTGAAATGAAAGAGCAAACCAAATTCCTGAAATCAAAAAGAGTAGAAGTAATGCTTTATTGTCCCTGACCTACACGCCACAGATGTTAGAATCTGTGATTTATTTTTACTTAGTCATGCACTGGCTTGAGAAAAACAGGGGTGGGATACATAGAACATATGAAATTAATGAAGTATTAAATATGTTAAAACAAATATTTTTGCAGTTACTATGGACAATGTTTTCAGCTTCAAGTTCTACAAACCCACCATACATCTAATAGCAGTATAAAACACAGAGGCACACAAGTGAATACACATTTTGCTTATTTCACATGTGAAGTTAAAATAGCCCCCATTGGAGCTATTTTAGTAACTCAGCACAGGGGTACTTACTATCCAGTCACGTACCCTATCACCATCTACTGCTCCCTGCATATCATCTGGCACACCAAGGACACAATCCTATGCCAGTTTAGACAGAACAGAGGCCTACAAGTCCCAGCATGCTGGGGGTTGTAGGCCTTTGTTCTGTCTAAACTGGCATAGGATTGCATCTCAAATATACCAGGAAGTGAAGGTGAGGTGGCATAATGTTTGTCAACTGGCTGTATTTCACCCCACAGGAATGTCTAGCTGTCCTTATATCGGTCAGTTTGGCAATTTTACAGTTCCTGACAAGTAAAAAGTAGCCAGGTGGAAGGCCAAAGATGTGCCCCCTATGAAACATTAACGATATTCCATGGGCTACTCCATGGGCTACTTCCTTATGGAAACCTTTGGAACTGATAACGGTTTTAACTGGCTATACACAGGAACTACTGAACCAGGATCAAACTAGTAATTTTAGAAGTTTCTTAAATAAAATATGGTGGGTAGTGCTAATAATGAGCATGTAAAGATAGGAACAATAGGAAGCCACCTTATACTGAGTCAGACCATGGGTCCATCTAGCCCAGTATTGTCGACACTGACTGGCAGCAGCTCTCCAGGGTTTCAGGCAGGAGATTTTCCTGCTCTACCTGGAGATGCTGGAGATTGAACCAACCTGCGACCTTCTACATGCAAAGTATGTGCTCTACCACCACATTGAGCTACAGAGCCTCTCATCTGCTACAGTGTAATCCTATGCAAGTTTACAAAGTCCCACTTTGCTCAGTAGGGCCTACTTCCAAGTCAATGGGCCTGACATTCAAATAAATATGCACAGAATTGCACTGTGAGACTATGACCTTAAGCCTCTTTAATTAGTAGCATATCCCAGTGAAATGTATCGTTTCATCTGACACATGACCACCATGTTCTTAATGATTTGACATACTGCTTCCTGGCCAAAGGTGCAGCCAAATACTTGCAATTCATATTCATGACTGCCTGAAGAGTGTCAATTAAAGATCACACACACACACACACACACAAAGTTTATGTGCATAAAAGGAATAACTGCCTCTAATATCAAAGAAGAGGACGACGACGATGAGGAGGAGGACTGCAGCAGGAGGAGGAAGAAGTGGACAATGATAGAGCAGAACAACAGGACAACAAGGTGTTAATCTGGACAGAATCTGATTTCCTACAATGAATGAGAAAAATGATTTTGTGAATCTAATCAAGAAGTCTCACATTGCAACAAGCAATTGCCTATAGGTAACAAAGCTACAGCAGCAGTAATTTACAGTTGTAAATTCAGTGTCCTTTTGAACGTTAAAAAGCACGCTGTTTCCAGAATAGCTCCTCCAAGGCAAAATAACCTGCCTCTTTCTGAGCTTGTTAAATCTCCTGATCTGTTTTCGTCGGCTCATTCACTTGCAGACCGATACTGCAATTCTCAGTAATTTGTTTAGCACACAGTTTTTGTATGGTACAGAGCTATTCCTGTTGTTCTGAACCATCAAAATATATAACACATTCATTCTGGTAAAGAGCTTTTGAATATATATTCCTTTGCTCTTTAAGATCATGAATCTATCTGCACTAACATGCGCCCACCCTCTATAAAACATAGCCCCTGGGAGGAGTTGGATAATATCTACGGGTGGCTTTTATACTGTCATCCACCACACACATGTGACACTTTGGAACTATGCTGGTGAAAAATAAGCAGTTGGCTTGCTAAAAATTATACTGCTAGGTGCCGCTAAGATATTTCTGTTGTAATACATTGAAGGCTGCTGAAAATATAACTATATGTAGTGTATACTACAAGAGCAGGTTCTGACAACCACTTTTGACCATCTAGAGCAGGCACTAGGTAACCTGGTCCCCATGGGCACCAGTGCACCCTTGCACATCTTCCATGGCACCCACCAAGGTGCCCTACCCTTCCTACTTTTTTTTTAAAGTAATAAAATGTCTTACTGCCAGCTGGGATCACTTCAAAGCAAAGTGAGGGCCTCCAGCTGCTCCCATCTCCTTTCCCCATGAATGCCTCTGGGCCATATGTGGGGCTCAGAGACATTCTTAGGAAACAAAGATGCTGGGCTGATTCAGGTCGAAGCTTCCACCCACACTACGCCCATTTTCTGGTGGTGCCCAGGACAGTTTCTCAAATTGCCTAGATGTGTTCACATGCCCCAAAAGGCTGACTACCCCTGATCTGGAGAACCAATTATTGGGAACACTTAAATCTTCTGAAGATCTGTCCTAATGCAAATGTACAACCTTTGGGAACTAGAAGAACCTTCTCAGACCTGTCTTACAGGATGAGGGACAGAGAGGCCAGAAATGTAATATATGCAGAATCTCAGCTCTAAATACTTTACTTAGAAAGGTTCTATTGAAATCAAAGCGATCGACTCCCTCTGTTAGGATTTTAATATATCATAGGGGCTTTAGCACATATGGTAATGGGTGGGACAGGGGCAGAATCATAGCTAGAGTCTGGAGAACAGGTTACTGCTATGTGTCCCTTGCTTAACTTCTTTTTTCTCCCTTTTCTTCTTCTTCTTTTGGCCACACTGCTCCCTTTATTCTGTTTACTGTCAACGTAATCTGAATTCGATTGGTTTGGAAAAGTCATCCATTTTAGCTGGTTGTTTGTCGGACAGACGAATCAGCCTCTCATGCCTTCTCCTCCCCGCACCAAAGAAGCAGGAAAGTCCCAGAAACGTGGTTTGAGGGGGGGAAAGAAGATATTAGAGAAAGAGATATAGGAGATACATCTCGGGGGGGGGGGATGTTATTAACTGGACTGCTCTGTAGTAAAGTAGTTGAGTAAAGCAATCATCTATAATATAATAAGCTTAACATGTATTAAATCACTAATGAGTTGATGCTGTGATAAGGAAATGAATTCTGGACCTACCTACAGAACTAGGGACAGAAGGTTAACTCAGTGGCACTCTAATGGAAATGCATAGCAGCCTAATAAAGACTGGATGCTCGTAAATATATAATATAATATAATGTATAATTCAGGGATCTGTTATATAATACACATTTAATATAAGGATGTTCTGTAACTAACTACAGAAACAATGTCACAGTACTCCCCAAACAGTGACATATTATCTCAAAACCTGTTTCTCCTTGCTCCTCTTTGTCTCCATCTCTACGAGTCTACAGGTGTAAGTATTTCTATTGGCACAGAGGCAGAACACTGCATATGTGTAGATCTCATCATGCAGAACTCCAACACGGGCTCCTTTGGGCTGTGTTGAGACTTAGGGATGCAGAATAACAGTTGCACACCTAGGCTCTGCAACTCCTTCCCAAGGGAGATTCCTCTCACCCCACTCTCATGGTCTATACAGACTACGCCACATGGTGAAGAACCTTCAGACAGAACCTTCATACTCAGCCTGGTTCTCATTTCTGACTGTTAATTGTGTTGGAGTTCTTATGCTGTTTGTGCTGCTGTTTTTATGGGATTTGCTTTTATTGAAGGTTTTTTAATCATGCTGTTTTTTACACAGGTTTAAACTGGATTTGTACTGGTAATTTGAATGTTATTGTTTTTATTATACATTGTGAGCAACTTTGGATTATTTTAGGAAAGGTGGGACATTTATTAAAATAAATAAATAAAAATTAATATGCAACCTACATGCACCCTCCCTAGATACAGCCTTTTTGGGAAGATTGGGCAGCATATCCACTAAAAATTTCTGAATTGGTAATAACCATTTTTCTTCTCACTGGATATAGACCCTGGGTTAACCATGAGTTATTTGGGAGCAGACCACTCACCCGCTTCTGCTGCACTAAACAACCCAAGAATGCCCCATCCCTGGGTTGTTCTCTTTGATGTACATACCTGAACCTCTGGATTGTTGAGGGAGAAACAACATAGAGTTTTAGCAAAGAATAAACCATGGGTTTAAACTTTGGGTTGTTTCTCCATCAACAACCCAGAGTTCCAGGTTCACACGCCATGGAGAACAACCCTGGGACAGGACATCCCTGGGTTGTTTAGCATAGTGGAAGTGGACAAGTGGTCATGAGCCAGTATGCTCGCTCCCACATAACCCACAATTTGTTAACCATGGGTTTTTTGTTGCGTGTGAAGCAGGTCATAGAGTTAGATCCAAAGATCCCATGGGCAGAGTTCTGTTCACAGAATGGGTACTCCTGGCACCCACTAACAGAGGGGGAGATACGATTTTTGCCAATTTCCCCCCGCCTGAAATATATCCTGAAATATTGCTGCAGAAAGTTGGAGCACCAAGATGCAGGAGGCTGCGGGGGGGGGGGGATGGAATAAATGAAAATCTCTCTCTCTCTCTCTCTCTCTCACACACACACACACACACACACACACACACACCTACCTTCCATTAGCAGGAACTTCCACTGGATCAAAGACCCTTCCATTCATGGAAGGATGCCTTCTATGAATGGAAGAATCCAATTCATCTTCTGTATTGCGGTTCAGATCAGACATTTTATGCATGAATTCTGAACACAGAGAGTCTTCCACATTTGTTGAAAATATTCTAATTACAGCAGCAACAAGTATGCACTGATACAACATCAATTTGCTGCCAAGTAAAAGCAACAGCATTCAATCGTATCTTATTTTTGGGAAATCATTCCCGAGATATGTGAAGGTCAAGGTAATAAAAGACACACACACTGTGAATGCTGTGAAAGGTAGGCCGGAACAATAGAGAGCCGAGAGACTGGGAAGCAGAGAGGTTTAGGAAGGTTGAGAACCAATTATCAATTAGGAAGTAAATTCTTGAGTCATGTTACAAATCGGCACATCCTACCAAATCTAAGTAGGAATGTCTGTGCCAATTAGTGATACAATCTTTCCTCTTGCTAGACTCTCTGCGAGACCCACGGCTACTTGTATAAAACATTATATAAAGCAGGCAATGGATCTAGGAGATGACAGTAAATAAAGGATTAATGTTAGGGGCACATGTTTGGAGCCATCCATGCCAGATTTGATTCACATTTCCCCAGTGTCAACTGAGAGGACAGTTGTTATCTGGAAGGGTAATCTTGCCAGCCATTCAGTTTGGCATGTGTAATAAACAGAAGCTGTGTAACCCTGCTGAGGTGGGTAAGGACTTCCACACTCTTCTGCAATAACCCGCAAAAGAGCATATTCCTGTGCATTTCTCAGGACATTTGTAATATACTGGTACTGTATATGCCACAAACTGTTTTGTTTTTATTTATTTTTGCTTATTCCAAAAACTGCACATGAAATAGAAATAAGATGTGGTTGTGGAAGGAACATCTACAAATCCAGTCACTGATTCTGAGAAATAATGAATCAAGCATGCAGGCTCTTTGAGTGGGATCCAGTTTGGTGTAGTGTACGGCAATTTTTTTAAAAGGCACAACACGGAGAATACTGTAAGTACTCCTTCTGATTTTAGAAGCTTTGACTTGCATTAAACTGTTGAAGCATGACTTTCAGTAGTATAAATATTCCTGCTGTAATCTATGTTAGTACTGTATTGAACTGTGTATTATATGATCCCATTTAATTTATAAATCCTCCCAAGATTTACATGTGTTTATATGTTCGGGTGACCACTTACACATTGCCAAAAAAGAGAAGTGTCACCAAAAAAAGAGGACAAACGAGGACACCAAATGGCATAACATTTCAATATGCACATGTATAAATATAGATGCAAATTTAGAAATAGTTGAAATAGAAATACAATACATCTCACCATAATACAGAAGACTGACAAGGTGACCTGCAGCCTTGCTCAGTCTGCTGTCCAGGTGCTAACTGTTGAAGGGCAACTTCAAGGGTGGATCTACATTGGATTGCAAGCATAATTTGTTCCGGAACTGTGCTTGTAATCCAAAACACTCTTATATCAAAGTGAGTCTCTGGCAGGCGTGAGCGGGGCCAATTTCGGCCCGCTACACCCGCTCGAGGCAAGCGGTTACATCCCTACTTCTTGCAAGACCTTGCTTGTTTCTCAAGTCAACAATTTAAAAAAAAAATTGCTTGTCTTGCAAGTTACTTGCAATCCAAGGTATTACTGTATATCATCAAGTTAGCACAGTGTTCTCCAACCTTGGGTCCCTAGATGTTTTTGGCCTACAACTCCCAGCATGCCCCAGCCAGCCAGCAAGATCAGTGCACCACGCCCCTCCCCTCCCCCCAAATGCAATTTCTCCCAAAGCAGTGTTCCCCCCATTCTGAGTTTCCCAAGCATAAGGCTCCTGTTAAATCTATGTGATACACTTGGGAGCAAGGGCATTGGAGAGAATGTGATTTACTTCTGAGCAGACATGCCATTTGGCTAATTTACAGCTCCCCATTCTTTTGGCAAGGGGGTGTACACGGCTGTTAAAACAAGGGGGAAAGCCTCCCACTCCTGTCCCCTCTCAGACTTCATGTCAGTTATACTAGGGGTACTGCCTTTCACATGCAGGGGAAACAGCCATTTCACAGGAGGGTTGTTGTTTTTTTCCTGGTCCACCATTTATGCGGAGGTGCGCACATGTGCAGGAGTGAATTTTTTTTTTTTAAGCACCCAAATGCAATTTCATGAAACAGCCTGCTCAGAGGTGCAGAGGGGCACAGGAACAGTTACAAACAAACAAAAAAATTCAGAAGCTTCCAGGGAAGAAGTTGAACCACTGCACAACAAATGGTGGACACCTGTCTTCCCCACCAGTTTGGGAGACACATGCCACGCCGCATTTCCCCTGCCCCTCGAAGACAATTTGCTAACTCCAGTGATGACACTTTCATGGCCACACCTCAGGCGGGCAATGACAGCACAACTTTAGCACACACTAGTCGCATACTGTGGTAGCGAACCACAAAAACTGGGGGCAAAACGTGATAAACCTAGTCTGGGAAATTCTGGAAGAAACAAGGAATGAATACGCAGGACTAGTGTGACCGGCACTGAAAGCTGCAGGCGTCGTGTGCCACACAAGTCACAGCAGCAATACAGTACTGGATCCAGCGCAAGACCCCTCCTGCTCTTCCTTGTTAGGGCGCTTTGACATGAAACTAGACTTGGACTGGACTGCCCATCAAATAGAGGGCACCTTCAAATAGAGGACTGTCCTCTGCAAGCTCTTCAAAAAATAGAGGATTGTCCTCTATAAAGTAGGACACCTGGCCACACTATACATGTACAGGCTCAGATGGAGAAAAAAAGAGAAGGTACCAAATGCAGAAACAAAAGGGGAGGAGACCTCAAAGGTACACAGAAAACAATCTCTTGTCCAATTGTGTAGTATAACGTCCTCCAAGGTGACTCTAATTCAGTTCTTTCAAAAGCCCGAATTCAGGTGTTTTCTCTCCATGCTACATCACATGGAGAAATAGTGGGGCCGCATACACTAGCCTGCCCCCACTATCACATCTCCTGCTGGCCCTGCCCCCCATGCTGTCCACACATTGGGGAAAGGTCTGAAGGGGGAAGCCCACCAAATAGGTGCAGGCTGTCAGTGCAAGTAGTAACCCTGATTACACAGCTTACATAGTTTACACAGATTACATAGGGACAGCCTATGCACATTTAGCAGGCTTCCCCCTCAGATCTTCACCCATCACATGGACAGCATGAAGGTAGGGCTGGCAGGGGAGACGATGGTGCGGCATTGCTATCACTCTATGCAATACTTTGAGAAAACAATGACTGAAGAGAGCTACACAGAGAGACACCAAAAATACACTGGAGGCTCCAATGTCAGCGGTTCTGCATATCCACTCCAGGTTTTACTCTGAACTCTTAAGGAGCTATCCATGGTGCTGAACCTATTTGGGAGATATGCAGCCCCGCTGACATTGGAGTCACCAGCTTCAACTGCAAAAACGATTTCCACAACATCTCACAATATAAATAGGGAAGCTGCACCAGTCTCACACAGAGCTCAACCTGCAAATCACAGCACATCTGGAGCTGTAGAAGCAAATCACCTATAATTCGTTTTGAGCATAATATGCCACCCACAGATACTGAGAGTTAACAAGCTACATCAATGCTAGAGTTTCCTGAGTAGGACAAGGTAGATGTTGCATTACTCTCACAATAAGTGGCTCAGATTTCATAATTTTAAAATATGTTCTTGTATTTATGGCTGTGGAGCCAAAGGCAACTGCTGCTTCTTGAGATGTATTAATATGTCAGCAATTTTTACATTTGACTGTACCTTTCCAAAATGTTAAGAATTACATGACAATGCTCAATACATTTTATGTCATATATATTCCCATAGATATTCAATGAGATTTATGCACAGAACAAAAGTATATTGGTCATACCCAGCAAAATAAGTATTATTTAATTCTCATCATCTCAGTTGCGTGAAATTTGTCTTGCATTGTTGTTGCTGTTGTTAGATTTCTATACTGCTAAAATATTACAGGAATTGGGAATGCCAATGTGAATATGATGTGAATATGTCTCCTTAATTTTGAAAAATGGGCTACAGTAGTCAAAGGAGTTTCATAGATTCATAGATCATAGAGCTGGAAGGGGTCTACAAGGCCATCGAGTCCAACCCCCTGCTCAATGCAGGAAACTAGAGGAGGGGTCTCCCATCCAAGTAATAACCAGGCCTGACCCTGCTTAGCTTTCCACACTCAGACAAGCTGTGCCAGCGTGAGCCACAGACTTGTTTCTGACCATTTTAATTCTGAAAGCCATCAGACTTAGGGTCAAAATGAATGAGATAAAAATAAGTACATAAATGAAATAAAAATAAAAAGTAAATTGCAGCTGCAGAAGTCCTGATCAAGACTGGGACCTTGGCAGGGAGTAGAGGTGCTTTATCTCTTTGCCCTCCACTGTGGACCAGACCTGGATCAGGCCCCTCAGCACCTCCTATTTTCATTAGAAGAAAATCTTCTATTTGCACTGTTTGTACCTTTTCTTCCAATGCAATGGGGCAACAAGTTAAATCCCCCTGTGCCCCACACAGACCAGGGTCGCAATCTGTATCAGCCACCCCCCGCATTCTGCACCTGCTACTTACTTTTAATAAACTATTCACATGATTGCTAATTCTGTAAATGGTGTCTCCTCTAGTTTGGTCCTTAACTAGCCTTGTGAGTCATGCACGTGGTAGCCACAACAGCAAAGGTAATGGGATTGCTAAACATTCATTCATGAAGGACCTAATCCTATGCATGCTTAGATAGAAAAAAAAGTCCTACAACTCCCAGCAACAACAACAACAAAAAGGTCCTACACTTACAGAAAAAAGTCCTACAACTCCCAGCATGCCCCAGCCAGCCATGCTGGTTGGGGCATGCTGGGAAAAACAGCAGGGGGGGGGGGAATGAAGTGTCTTTCATATTCTGAGAGAAGCCTATGCTTCCCAGATTGGCCAAGTGCTGGTTTTTCAGGAAGCAACAAATGACTTATTGAGCAAAACAATCTGTAGAAACTACAACTCAGAGAAATTAATTCCATTATCCTTTATATCACTGGGGGAGGGAGAATACATTGTAGAGTACAATAAGATGAGCAATCTTAGAATGTATTTGGTTACTACATGCCACATGAGGCAAATAAAAAACACCCCAAAACAACATAGTTTTCACAAGCCAGGGATAGGAAATTCAGCAAATGCGAAGAATTCCACAGTTCTAGAATTTCAGCACTGAGTGTCTATTTTTGGCGAAGATGCTGAAACATTACACACTCTTCCTACACCCAACTGGGTGTAGGAAGAGAAAAGTGAGTTTCCAAGGAACAGATTTTCAACAATTAATTTATTTCTAGGCTGCGATTGTATGAACACTTACTGGGAGAAAGCCCCTTTGGATTCAGTGGGGGTTACTTCTGAGTAAAGATGCTTAGGATTGCACAGCTTTTAAAAACACACACCCAAAAAACCATATTTCTAATCCTATTGACACAGAAAATCCATAAGGGCAAATCATCCCCAATACAATGTGCTTTTTTTTTCCCCTCAGGGAGCCATGTTCATAAGAGTTTGATTGGCATGGGCCACACTAACATGGAAATATACGAAACATACAGTTGCAAAGATTCCATTCCTTTAAATGCCTTCAGAAGTGATGCTCCTGGTAGAGTGCGCTTTCACTCCTTGTTCTTGTTCATTACCAATTACATGTTTGAAGAAAAGTGCAGGTTGGCAGCAACAGCAAGGAGGAGGAGATGGACCACCTCCTGGAAAAAAGGCCTATATGAAGGGGGGGGGGGGAAGGCCTACAACTCCCAGCATTCCCCAGCCAGTCATGCTGGCTGGGGAATGCTGGAGTTGTAGGCCTTTATTCTATCTAAACATGCATAGGATTGTGCCCTTAAGCATCAATAGTTAGAATGAATGGCTGGCTAGAATCCTAAACAACATTATTTTTCAAGTCCCACCTGTATGTATGTAAAAAAAATGCCTTTATTTCAATGGGATCAATGCACAAGTTAGTAGTTATGTGAAGGACCATAAACTATTCCATTTATTTAATTTTTCCACCCAATCCAAAAGGGACAGAGTACATTCCAATGCTTTACAGCTACACACACAAGTCTAAAAACAAGATACAGGAATGAATTTACTTTATATACAAGTTTACAAATAACTGCATATTTGTCTGCTACTTTAATTTTTCACTGTGTCATCAGTCTGCAAATGCTTTTACTGCTTATATTGCAGATGCCACAAACATATGTTTTTTTATTTACCTGAGAGCAGAAAGCATCTCATCTTGAGTCTAAACACATGAATAGTTAATCAAAGCTCCTGACATAGTAAAAGAATATGCAAACATGCAAAGGGACATTTGAAGAACTGGGACAGACAGGTCTGCACAGAAAACACTGCATGAAATAAAAAACGTTATTTTTTATGAATGCATTTTTAAAAATCACTGGAAGTTACTGAAAGCCAAACTAAACATCTCAGAAGAACATCAGTGTTATTGTTGTTAATTAATAGTTCTCATTGGCACCAACCAATGAACTTTGTCATGTGTAGGCCCTTCCTTTGAATCAGGGGTGGGCAACTTGTGGCCCTCCATATGCTTTGGCCTACAACTCCCATCAGCATTAGCAAGCATAGCCAATAGTGAGGGGTGATGGGAATTGTAGGCCAAAAATCTGGAGGGCCACAAGTTGCTCACCACCGCTTAAAACCTTCACACATTTTGCTAAGTGTCTTTAGGAGAAGCTAGATCAATTGGAAGGTGTAATTCATTTACAAGGTGTGGGCAGAATTGCAGTGGTCTATTTACCTAAAAGATGTGTGTTCCTCTGCTCCAGTACCCTCAAAGTAAACTAGTCTGAATTCTGGAATGGCACTATGAAGTGAGTAAACCCAGTCAGTAAATCCTGCTTCCTGCATTGCATTTTTCCTACATGAAGGTAATCTTCAGATACAAAACAAATTGAGTAATGTTCTGAAAACTTATGCCTATATAGTTTCCCTAACTGTAAGTACATTTCAGGTGCATTTCCCCGTGCAAGTGCTATATGCGCATAAGTCTTCTGAGCATGGATCCAGAAGTGTAGGAGGATTGATAGTGGAGATAATTTCCCTGAAGGCGGATGGAAATCTAAGTGACGAGTTCCCCAGTTGGGTTATTTTAATTCTTACTATATGGGGAAAGCCCCCCAATTAATCTGCTGCTGGCTGGGGCATACTGGGAGTTGTAGGCCTTTTTTTCTGTCTAAACATGCATAGGATTGCACCCTTGATTAATTTATCCTTTATAGATGCTTGCTGCTTCAAGATTTTAATATAAAATTTTAACTCAGACCCTACAGGCCTGAACAGAGGAGTATTTCATAGTATCCACTCTAACTATATGTCATGATGAGCTTTATTTGAAGTAAAGTTGATGACATCTCTGAAAACAAATGGGGAAGGACTAGTAAAATGGAAAATCAATATTATTAGTTTACTTTATTCCCAAAAATCATCTGTCCTGGATGGTACTAGTTTGGATATTGGGTTCTCTGGATCCGTGCTGAAGCAGTCATTTGAAGTTTTGTAAATCTGCCACTGAAGAATCCAGTTAAAATGTGATTGGCAAACAACAATATATTTTTTTAGTGAATTGCCCTTGTAATCTGAGATTGAACATTTGGGTTATGATCTGCTTTATCTGACTTCAACACATTGTGTATATCATTGTGAATTTTAAATTTGTTAAATTTTTGTTTACCAATGTACCTATATTTGTATCTTTCCTTGTGAAGTTTTAACTATATTTTATAAGATATTTTAATCGCATAGTACCAGGGCTTTTTTTCTGGTGGAACTCACCGGAACTGAGTTCCAGCACCTTTTCTTCTATTAATTGCATTACAATTTAATCGCCATCTACTCCCGAGGAAATGTAATCCAAGAGTTCTGGTACCTTTTTCTCCAGAAAAAAAGCACTGTATAGTACTGATCTCCTGTGTAAAATTTGCAGTTCTTTCCTGGTTTCTTATTTTTCTTTGGTTTGAATTGGTCAAGAATATTATCTCTTCTGTTTGATCTTGGATGATGATAATGATATTTGAATGCAAAACGTTTTGTCATGAGTAAAGATGGCACAGAATTTCAGAATTGTGTGTGTGTGTGTGTGTGTGTGTGTGTGTGTGTGAAGAATCAAACTTCCCCAGTTCAGAAAAATCAGGCCAATTACATTTCAAACCAAACTCCTTTCTGAAGTTTGGTTTGGCTCATAATTAGTATGGCTTCTGACAGCTGTCCCCAGCCTTTCCTGTTGCCAGTTTTCCACCACCCCTCTTCCCAAACTTACTTTATTGGGAGGTGGAGTGTGTTCTTTCTAATGGTACATTTAGCATCACATCTAGATTGGCCCTACGTAGTAATGGCAGCTTTAGGTCAAGAGAGAAGATTCCTCCATTAGAAGAACTGGGAGCAAACCTATCAGAGTCACAACCACACAAACAGTACACAAGAGTGCTACTGGGAATGCCATTGTGGATTTCAGTTGGGATTGGTTGCAGATTTCAGTGTGTATGAGGAAAAGATATTCAGTACAGTTCAAAGGCCGGGGGCATGTTCTCCAGCCTCAATCCCTCTCTGGCTCAGAGAAGGACTCAGGAGGGGAGCTTTCATCGAGTAGCCCATCATCTACTACTCTGGGACCTTTCAGGCAGGAGAACATGACTTTACCAGATTCCTCAGACTCATAAGGCACCCCTCCGATGCAGACTTCACTGCCTCTGTGCTGTAGAAGCCAGTGGCTGCAGAACTGGACAATGGCCCTTTAAGAAGTAGACATCTTCTCAGAGGAAGTGGAGTTAACAGCCAATCCAGACCTGACAGCCTTCATAAGGCCTCTTCATGTTTCTGAGACAATATTTCTTCCCGAGTGCATTCCAGGAAGCATAGATCTGTCCAGGATCCTGAAAGGTCTGGCCTGCATAACTAAACTTGACTCTGCCTTGCTCTTCTAGTAAGTGCAGTTGCTTCAGATTCACTTCCCTGGGAACTTTGAGCCGAGCTAAATAGGATAGCCAGTTCTTTAATATACTATTGATTTAATGGTCTTGGGGTGTGGTGTTCCTCTTTAGATAGTAATGTGTATTACTTCAAAATGTGGTAAGCCAGCCTTGTTGTGTTGGGGGAACCTCCAGCTGATTCTACTGAATGGGGCCCTGGACTTCTGCCTCAAGTCCTACTAGTGGTGTGAATTGAGCGGGGAGCTTACCTGCTCAGAAGGGTGTTTGGCCACTCTTGCCGCGCTTGCGCCGCCAGGGAACCGGAAGTGATGTGACCGGTTCTCTGTCGCGTCACTCCTGGTTCCCTGGCGCTGAGTTTTTGGCATAAAAACCAGGGCAACCCAGCTTAAAATGGCCGTGAATAGCAAATTGCGGCCGTTTCAAGCTGGGTTGCCCTGGTTTTTACGCCAAAAATGCAGCACCAGGGAACCGGAAAAAGACACTCCAGGGAGCTGAAGGTCCTTTCCCCAGTGTGGCGTGGATCATGGCGGATTGAGCGGCGGCCAAGTAAATCGCAATCGTCTTGGGGGAGCGAGCGGGTGGGCCAATTTCGGCCTGCTTTCAGCCCCCCCCCCGAGACTCGCAGTTACATCCCTATGCCTGCTTGCACCACTGTTCACACATTGCTAAAGTATACTTGAACTGTTAACAACATATTGTAGGACAATTATTTATTTCCAGTATATGTTTTTATAGTATATCTTTACGACAAAACCAAAACAATCACCCTCTTGGCCTTTAAATCTCTGCTAGACATAATATTGTAAAGCAATTGAGTATATAAGGACATCCCTGCTAGATCAGACCAAAGGTCCATCAAATCTAGCATCCAAGGGCCTCTGAACAATGAAATAGATGGGAAAGGGGCTAAAGTGCAGGTGGCATAAGTCTTGATCTGAATGTGAATGAACACAGGTGAGAGCAAACCATCATGTATTTCATGTGGCAGTGATGGTGGAAAAAGGAACTTTCTTCTTTGCCACCATTGTGTCCTCAGCAAATTCCCCACAAAGGTCTTTTGAATGGTGACTGGACTGATGAAATCTAGTCCAGAAATTGGACCAGTTAGGCCCTCAGAAGATCTGTGATGGTTTTGCGAAACATTTTGATTACAAGATCACAAACTGAACTGAACTCCACTATTGTTGCAAGTCATGTGGAAATATTCAGAGCACCATCTAGTCATGGGTTGTGGGATCAACTTTAGTTGTTGCAGCCTGAGAATGTGCATAGGACACTTGATAGGTTTAGGCCAACCATGTGTCCTCTAGATTCCTGCCTCTCTTGGTTTGTGAAATCTAACAGGGATGGCTTGGCTGAGTGGTGTGAAGGAACAGAAGGGAGGAACAGAAGGTTGGGAGGGAGGATTTCCCCAAAACTCTCAACTCTCTACCCTGTGATCAGCAGGCAAACAAATCACCCAGTAGACTGCCACCTCCCCTTCTTATCCACCCACTCCAAGTCAGTGGATACTTGGACCTTTCCAGATATACTGGGGGGGGCAGAAATAAGGGATCACCTAGTCACCCTCTATTTCTAGCCCTCCAGCCTAAAACCCTAAAGAGTAGCCCAACTAAAGCAGAAGGCGCTGAATTTAGTACTGAGGCCAGATCCAGAACAGAATATACACAAGCTTGAAACAGTAAATTTTATTTACAATAAGGAAGGGGGACAAAAGGTTAAAAAAAATGTGCAAAGATAAAAGATAGAAAACCAGAAACTCCACCTTAAATAAATCCTTAGACCCAAACTGCCACATATTAAACAATGGAGAAATCCCTTGAAACCCTGCTGCAGGCTAAAACAATAAACTCTATCTAGTCTCTCCCATATGTTACCCTGAGGTAAGGTCCTTGCAATAGGACAAGGCTCAGTCAAGATTCCAGGCTCATGAATGCAATCTGAAGATCAGGACACCTTCCATGTGAAGGTCGGATGAAGAACCCCTAGCAGCCATAACCCTAGTAGCTTGACCAGTATAAGGTGAGCCTCCATAGTCAATCCCTGTAGGCTGGATAACTTCTTCAGCTTCCAGGAAGGGAGGGGAGGGGAGATTGAAAAAACCCTACTGCTATCCAGCTGAAATCAGCCAGCCTAATTGTTGGCTACCCGGTCAGCTCTGACCTTGAAGGCCTGGAGACTAGCAAAAAAAAAAGAAAAAAACATGATAAGGCACACAGGTGGTTGTAATAAATGCATGCTAGCCACTCCTCATGAAATGCAGACTCTTGTTAACAGCAAAAAATCTCAGAAGAAAAATGTATTTCTTCACAAGTGGGTAAATGGCTTCTTATGGGGTGGGCGTGTTATGCCTGTCTTCTTGAAACAGCCAGTGGTGTGTCCCCTTTTGAAGAGGCTCACCCAGGACCCAGAGGTACTGCCAATCAGAAGCTTCTGGGAAGTCCACAAGAAGGACATGAAGTGATAGCTCTTTGCCATCAGCTGGCATACAGCTTCTAAAAATAGAATGAAGCAGGCAGCTAAGACACTGTTACAACAAAGTGTGCCCTTTGGGATGATGATAATAATAATACCTATTAAATTATTATACTTATTCTTATTATAAATCTATTTAACTGTTATGGTTTCCATCACACTGTGTACAGCTGGAGAGGATGGACCTTTGTACAGTGTTGTGCTTGTTCGACACCTATGCAAGACAAAATCATAATTGTTATCATTTAACAGATTTATATACTACTTATACCATATTTAAAAATTATCTCAGAGTGGTTCACGGGGAGATTAAAATACATTAAATACATTAAAATACATCATGATATACATTAAAATACATAATAATTGCTAAAACATGTATAAAAATATTAAAACCGATACTCACAACACCATAACCAGCAAACAAACTGGGCAGCTCACTGACTCAGGGAAGGCCTGGGTAAAGAGATGGGTCTTGAATTGGCACCTAACGGATGCTACTGTTGTGTTACCAGCATATGAGAGTGTTACCAGCATAGGCTTATTTTCATGTGTGAAATGTTGAATAGGGATGCTACCCCGGGGAGTGAGAAGTGTGGGAGAAGCAGCAGTTTCCTTCTCTCCTTAACTGACCTTACAAGAGGACCAGGAATGGCACCCAAGGAGCAACACACCAACCACACCAATAAAAATGCATCGACTTCCCTCGCGTGGACAGATGGGGAACAAGCACCTTCTTTTATGAGAACAATCTGCCACTGCTGGAAATTATAAATCAGTGGGAAGGCTATTGTGTGTTTGTATACACAATCATAGAGCCATTCCCAGCCCTTGACTGTTGGCCTGGTATGGTTTCCGTCACGCTGTGTACAGCTGGAGGGGAGGGACCTTTGTACAGTGTTGTGCTTGTTCGACACCTATGTGAGACAAGACTGTAAAACAATTTGGTGTTTATTGAGGCAAACAGACTTTAATGTGCACTCACAGCCTCCTGCCAGTATTAGTAGGCTTCTAAACATGATGGCATTACAAAAAAAAATAAAAATAAAATTTGACTGGTTTTGCAAACAGTGAACTGCAGGGGAAGATAGAAAGCTGCTCAAAGCTACTCACATTTCAAAATCAAACATTTTTTAGAAGCACAATGTGCTGCTTTGCAAATGACCCCATGAAAAGCTACTAGCCTGCAAATATTTATTTTAGCCCAATCAGCATGAGTCATTTGTAGGGCATCAACAGTCCAGACCCTTTAAGTCGGGAGTGGGGGGCAACCTGTGGCCCTCCAAACATTTTGGCCTATAACATGTGCAGGGAACATTTTTCAACCTAGGGGATGGATTCCATTTTGGAGAAGCTTTTGGAGACCATATTACAGTGCTGGGAGGGGCCATGGCAAAAGCAGGTGGGGCCACAGGTGAAAGTGAGCAGGCCTGAAAAATCCAAACCCCCCACAATTCCATTGTAATAGTAGGAAGCATATCTACTTAGAAGTAAGCATGAACAGCATGCATAATCATAAATAAGCAGGACAAGCTTCTGCATGCCTACTCAGAAGCAGGCAGGCCTGAATCACTCAACAGCACTTTCAAATAACTTCCCAAATACCTAGCATCTACATGTCTACTGAGAAGTAAACATGAGCAACAGGTCTGCTCACAAGGGGCAAGCCTCTGCATGACTACTCAGAAGTAAGCAGGACAAGGCTCAGAAGGAAGCAGTACTGAATCACTCAGAAGCTTCCTGGACCTGCCTTCTCTGCCTCCCAGAGACAACCTAACTGATATCATTTGGGGGCATGGAAGAAGGACCTCTGAGGTTGACCTTAAAGCACAGGCAGGCAGCTACAGAAGGAAGTCCTTCCAGTAACCGAGTCCCAACCTTTTGGGACTTTGTATGCAGGGCCGGTGCAAGGCAGTTTGGTGCCCTAGGCAAGATCAAATATTTAGCGGGCCCCCTTCCCACTTGAGCCCTCCCTCCCTCCAGCCCTATGCCCATTATGAAATAAAAGTCAATTGGCCAAACCTAAAAAAAATATTATCATAATAATGAGCCGTGCACAGGACAAGCAAAGCCCCCCCCCCATTGCAAAGGATCTCTGCAGTCTGCTCCCAATTTTCCAGACCTGCTATTGCAGACAATCCAGAATCATCACCAGCAGGGGAAGGCGACCTGGCGTCCTCCGGATGTTTTGGACTACAACTCCCACAATACCTGACCATTGGCTATGTTGGGGCTGATGGGATTCATAGTCCAAAACATCTGGAGGGCACCAGGTTGCCAACCCCTGCTCAGGAGTATGCGACCTTTCTCACCTCTCCTGGGCTGCTCTCCTTCCAACCCGAAGACTGGGCAACAGGGGCATCTTTGCACCTTCTCCCTGGGGCTCGGCCGGAGGGCCTTCGGTGGGCCCGGCCTCCTCTCTGCCAGCTTTGCTGGTAAACGGGCCCCCCGGAGGCGCTCACAGTCGGACGTTCCCAGGCGGCTGGGAGGCTTGGGGTCATCCGGCCCTGTCCTGGTCCGCTGCCCAGACCATTGTTGCCTCTTCCCCTCTAAGGAAGGAGGGGTGGATGGGGGTGGGTGGGTTTCGCGGGGTTTCACAGCTTTCGTTTCCAGCGGGGCTCTCAGTCCCTCGGTCGCTGCTCAGGTCAGCGTGGAGCTGCTGAACCTGTTGAGGTACCTGGCTGGAAAGCAGGACTGCCACGGGGGGGCGGGGCCCACAGGATCACAATTCCTCCCCCACGCCCAATTCTGCCGCTCCAGAGAACCTCGCGGGCACCCCGATCTCTCGTAGCTGCGCTCCAAAGCCTATGGTGCCGTGCAAGCCAGGCACGTTTACTCAGAGGTAAGTCCCACTGAGTTGACTGGGACTTAGTCTCTTGTAAGAGTTTGGGCTGGCCCATTCCAGCCACTCCCTCGCTGGAAGCTTCCATCACAATCCCGGCTGGAAGCGCCTCCAACAAACCCCTAACCTCAAGCGCCGCTTCTTCACGGCGCAGCTCCCAGAAGGGAGTCCCGTGGAGATCAAGGGGGCGCGCTTCTCAGTAAACACGCACGGCGCCACCTGGGCGCCCCCTCGACGAGGTGATGCTGCTCGCAGACTGAGAAATGAAATCCGGCCGGGGCAGCAGAAAGGGGCGAAGAGCACGGCTGGAGAAGGGGGCCACATTCTTTTAAATGCTGGGGCGCATGGACGGGGCTATCAAAATACGCATTTTAGCGCTGTATTTTTTTTTCAAGGCATTTCTGGCGCCCCCTTTAGCCCTGTGCCCTAGGCAGCTGCCTAGTTGGCCTAATGGTAGCACCGGCCCTGTTTGTATGTCAATACCAGCACCGTTAAATTGGACCTGGAAATGCACCGGCAACTAGTACAACTCATACGAAATCGGTGACACATGTGCTCACTGCCTCACCATCTACCAATAACTGGGTGGCTGTATTTTGCACTGGTTGAACTTTCCAGATCCTTTTCAAAGCCTGCATCAGCTATACTGTAGAAATTGACCAATAAAAGAGTGCACAGGTGGCACACCTCTCTCTGATCAAAGTTCACCATATAAAGAATAAGGTGATTTAGGGGATGTAAAGAGCAGGGAATTTCACATGTGGAGGAATTGGCAGCTTGTAGAAGATTCTGAGTCTTCGGAGAAATTTCTGATCTGGTGCAGAAAATAATACAACCATCCCTAGTGTTAGTGCTCCTTTCCATATTTAATGACTCACACATATTTTACATAAAGAGGACAGCACATACTGAGATTGCTAAACACTGGAAATCTCAAACAGTGTATACCATCCAATGTTGGCACAGCAGAATTTGGCAAATACTGCTGGCAGAGACATTGACCTATCACAGCAAGCTTGTTAGAGGACTAGCAAAGCAAGATCAGTTTATACAAATATGGTTCCCGTAATCTGTTTTATATAAGTAATAGGACAAATAATCTATAACCTCCAGAGCCTCAAGCATCTTTTTAAAGAGAATGTTATCCTAAGTGTACTCAAAGTGCTGTCTTTCTGTATTCTCGTTTACACAATTAATTTTAAATGATAGTTTCAAAAAAAAAAAAAAAGGCAGCTCTACATAGAGTGCATGTACCCTGTTTGCTCCTACCTAGAAGCAACAATCATTACAGTAAAGTAGGAGAAATAAGAAAGACCTGAGTCACTAGGTAGAGTTTTATACCTGCCCCAATATTGATGTTCAAACTGCGGCAAGGAAATTGGTCCTGATTGTTTCATTTTGAACATCTGACCTTGAAATCCACCTTAAGGCAGATTTTGAATGTTAAATTCATCTGAGCCTTGCTTTGAAGTACTGGAGTATTATTATTCACACACCCCATCTACTAAATTAGAATATGCATCTTGCTAATTGGCTGTCTTGCTTGCTTTATTTGGAAAGTCAAAGTTATCTTTAGCCACCTCATTCTGCCTAAGGAAGTCAGTAAAGCATGGAAGCTTTGCAGTCTCTCTCTCTCATCAGCAAAAAGAGATGCTGCCATGAGAGACATAATTTTAGCTGTTGTTGTTAATATAAGACATAGAAGAACATAAGACAAACCCTGCTGGATCAGACCAAAGGTCCATTTAGGCTCCAATCCTATACACTCTTACTTGGGAATAAGCCCCATTGAACTCAGGATTGCACTGTTAGTCCAGTATTCTATATCCACCCTGTTGTTAGAAAAATCTGCCCCCCCCCACTGGCCTAACTTACCCATCCGCTTTTTGCCTACCCTAACCAGAGGCCTCTGATTGTTTTGTTCTTTGTAATATTGCATGCCGTCTCCCCCCTGCAGATGTGTCCTTCTGCCGCCACAATTAGAACTTCTTTGAAGCCTAGCATGGATTGATAAGGAGTTTCAAAAGTAGCAAACTCTTGAAATGCCCCATATCAAATCCAGCAAGAGGGAGGGGTGATAAAGTGCTTGGCTAAAATGATCAGACAAATGTGCTTTGTATGATGTGTTCTCATAATTCCCTGCTATAAAAGGCAAACCCCATGTTTGTTCCGTTGTTCAACTCTTGTTTGTGGCGTGAGACTCTCGAGTTGGATCTTCTGCGCAGAATAAAACTTTGAAAAACTCACTCTGATGCAGCTGCTTCTCTTTTTCTGAGAAATTGGGTTCTCCGGAAGGGCACTCTGAGCATATTTTTGCAACACTGTGACCAACTAGATTCCATAAGCCCTTGTTCCCCACTAGCTCCCCAACAACTTGCTCTCCAACAATGGTAGTCCATGCACACTGCCTTTATTAGAAAGGGTTATATACCTCTCCTCTAGTTTCCTGCATTATGCAGGGGGTTGGACTCAATAGCCTTGTAGGCTCCTTCCAACTCTATGATCTATGAAATCTATGAAATCTATACATCTCCTTGAGAGGGCTCTCAAAACACAGGCCTTTAGCAGAGTTTATCCTAATCCAGCAGTGGCCAACTTGTGACCCTCCAGATCAGCCCTCACCATTGGCTATGCTAGCTAGGGCTGATGGGAGTTGTAGGCCAAAACAGCTGGAGGGCCACAAATTGCCTACCCCTGTCTTAATCCAAGGGAAGACAGGGGTGATGGGGGTGCTCTGGTGGCTGGACTGAATTTACAGGGATAGGGAGAGCATAGGAAGTTGCCTTATACCAAGTAAGACCTTTGGTCCATCTAGCCCAGTATTGTTGACACTGACTGGCAGTGGCTCTCCAGGGTTTCAGGCAGAATTCTTTCCCAGCCCTACCTGGAGATGCCGGGGATTGAGCCTGGGACCTTCTGCATGCAAACCTTCTCTACCACTGAGCAACAGCCCCTCCTAAAGTACACAGACACGGATAGTGCACAGTTAGTGCAGTGTGCCTGTCTGAAAACACATCCCCAAAGTCCAATACTTAAATCATCATGCACTTAGCTGAAAAGGATCCAGGAGTCAAAACAAAAAAGGATCCAGGGGCAAGTCAAATTTTCAACTACTGTACAAGGCAGATGATTAAATGTTAGAGGAGGGAAACCACAGGAGAATGTGTTATTATTAGTCCAAATCCACACCTTAAGAGAAGAGGTCCCATAGGGAAGTATCTCCAACAGATATCAGTCTAGCCTTCCCTTGAAAATGTCCAAGTCAGGAAATTCCCCAATTTCCCTAGTCATGCTTGTTCCATAGCTGAAGTTATCCACAGGTGCATAACTGGGAAAACTGGGGGATCTCCTGACTTGGCTAGATAATTTTAGATAAATAAAGAAGGCTAGATAAATTTTGGAGATGCTTTTTGCATGAAGTATCTTGTGTTAAGGGCTGATGTAGACTAATAGAACTGCTTAACGTTGGTATAGCACTTTCATGGATTCATAGCATTTCACAGACATCATCTAGTTGTAATCCTTCCGACAAATCCTGTAAGGTAAGTCAGTATTATTATCCCCCATATTGCAGATGGAAAGCCTGAGTCTGGGAGAATGATTTGCCTAAAGCCACCTACTGAATTCATGACAGAGGCAAGATTCCCATAGGCATCTGGTTGGCCACTGTGGGAAACTGGCTGCAGGACTAGATAGCCCTTTGGTCTGATCCAGCAGGGCTCTCCTTATGTTCAAATAAGAACATAAGAAGAGCCATGCTGGATCAGACCAAGGGTCCATCTAGTCCAGCATTCCATTCACACAGTGGCCGACCAGCTGCCCATGGGAAAACCACAAACAAGACATGAGTGCAGCAGCACCCTCCCGCCCATGTTTCCCAGAAACTGGTGTATATAGGCATACTGCCTCTGATACTGGAGGTAGCATATAGCCATCAGGACTAGTAGCCACTGATAGCCTAATCTTCCATGAATTTGTCTAATCCCCTTTTAAAGCCATCCATATTGGTGACCATCACTACATCTTGTGGAAGTGAATTCCATAGTTTAACTACATGCTGTGTGAGGAAGCCCTTCCTTTTTCTTTTTTTTTAATATTTTATTTATTTTTCAAAACAAATTATAACACAGAAAATATATTTAGCAAAATACAAAATTATTCAAGCTGGGTTGCCCTGGTTTTTACGCCAAAATATAAATATATACAAATATAACATAATCAACATACAATAAATCATAAAGTGCTCCCCCCCACCCTCCAAGGGACCAATTAATATACTTCTATCCTCTTGATCAAATAAAGTCTAAATTCCAAAAATATAACATATCCTGACAAGGCATGTTACCCTTCCCCTTTATTAATACATAGTCTAGTAATTGATTCCATATCTCCATAAAATTATTCTTCTTTAGCAATCCTTTTTTGCATTTGATACTACTAGTTAGTTTATCATTTAGGGCTATGTCCCAAACTTCCTTATACCAGTCTGTTATTAGGAAAACATGTTGTACTTTCCAATTTCTCGCTATCATTAGCTTGGCCGCAGTTAACAAGTTTACAATTAACTCCTTCGTATTTTGATCACAAATAAGCTTCTCAGTTATTGATAACAATGCTAATTTTGGACAGACCTCTAAATTAGTACCAATAATTTTCGATATTTCTGTAAAAACCTCTCGCCAAAACACCAATACATTTTTACAACTCCACCACATATGAGCATATGTCCCTTTTTCCTGACATCCTCTCCAACATAATGCAGAACAATTATTATCTATTCTATTTAATCTTACTGGAGTTAAATACCATCTCCAAATTAGTTTATAAAAATTTTCCTTTATCCTAATTGACATCATTTTCACAATCCGTCTATCCCATATATTGTTCCATCCCACCTTCGAGGTCACCTCTTCAAATTCATTATCCCATACAGTCTTAAGCTGATCCTCTTGTTCTTTTGCTTTTTGGATCAATCTATATAAATCCCTTGTTATACCTCTTGTTGATGCATTACCTGGTAGGCCATCTCTAGACATGACCATCTTTTCAAAATTAGTTAAATCTCTCTCGTACTCAGTTTTCCTTTTCCATTTCTTCGACCACTGTTCTAACTGTAGTAAATTTAACCACGATAATCTTCTTCTCCCAACAATTTCCATTATTTGATCTCTAGTCCCCATCTTTTCCACCCAATCGGTCAATCTAATAACCCTTTCTTCTCTTAGTTTACTCTCCAGCTCTAATCTTAAGTTTTCAGGAAAATCCTTAAGAGCTACCACCTGAGTTAATGGAGATATCCCTGGTATAAATATGCTCTTCATAGTACCCCAAATCATTAACAAATGTCTTAGAAAAGGGTTGTCTATATTTTTTATCAATTTATTATTATTTTTTGAAAAAAAATATTCCCCAAAGTACTACGTAGTTCACATGTTTCTAACTCCAACCACATTATTTCTTTAGGGCATGCCCTTCCTTTTATCTGTCCCGAATGAATGTCCCACCAATCAGCTTCATGGAATGACCTTGGGTTCTAGTATTATGAGAGAGGGAGAAAAAGGCTCCCCTATCCACCATCTCCACACCATGCATAATTTTGTACACCTCTATCATGTCTCCCCTTACTCGCCTTTTTTTCTAAGCTAACAGTCCCTTAACTTTACAGGTTTCAAGCAATCTTTTATACACCTCTCAGGATTGTTAAGAGTCATAAAAGGGTCAATTTCCCCTGCCCTTTCAATGCAGGGTTACATATACAGTAGTGATCCCAATTCTTAGCAGTAATTGCATGTACAAAAGCAGCGAATGATTCTCATTCTGGATTAGTGGGGGATGATGGTGGTGGTGGTGGTGGTGGTGGTGATGATCAAGTGTGATTCTGAGTGTAAACCCTAATAAAATCCTAATTAAACATGCTGCAAAGACAGGGTTTCATGCCGAATACAAACTAAACAAACAAACTGCATGCAAGACCCAAGAGACTGAATTCTAACTCCAGATGTATGATCGCAGCTCAAATCTGTGAACACTTCCCCCATATCAACTGCCACATGTACATGTGTGAAGTCAAGAGAAGGCACAGCCAGATAGAGCAAGCAGGGCAATGAGATCCAGACACAGCACATGCATACGAAGGACATGTGCCACTTAACATTTTGCTGAAATGCGTTCCTTTCACACTTCTATTACTGCTGAAATTTGGCTTGTATGTAACTGCAGGTTGAGTGTGTGTGTGTGTGTGTCTAAACTCAACAGAGTAATAATGGCTTTTCATAAGTAAACCTTCTCTCACAAAGTCAGAGTAGACACTCTCTTATTTTAGACACTGCGGTATAAGCCAAGATTTCACACTGTGCTAAAAGCATTACATCATCTACCAAAAGCGCAAAATGTATTTTAAAAATGGTCAGGCCATACACAGAATAGTTGTGGTTTCTGAACTCTGGCCAAGACAAGTTGGAGGCTTCTCTCCTTCCCCAATGAAACTAAAGCACAAGCTGGAAAAGATACATTTAAAATGACCTGTAGTCTACTATATCAAAGCTAACAGATTGCCTCTACTCACAGAAGCACACTAAAATCAGGATATGCCCTTTATATTTCATTGACGGTTAATCTGCCATTCTCATATTTCAGACTGAAATACCTTATACTGCCGTTGCCTTTTGATGGTTCAACAACATTGGATTAAGGGCAACTTTAGGGGGTGGGAGGAACAAAGCCTATTGGGATCAGTGCTGGAACAGAAGGAAATGTTTTGCTTTTGTTTTGTTTTTTTAAATATACAAAAGTTAAGTTGCTTTCAAAATGACTACAGGGGCAAAAAAAAAAAAAACCCCAACCCCCCAAAAAACCAGGAAATGTCAAATGCAGGCCTAGTGTAAGCAAATATAAAGGCACTGTGATGATAAACCAGTCATTGACCTGGTTCATGTGACATAACAATCTGTGAAGGAAGGGGGATCCACCACAGATAACCAGCCATGGTGGGTTGCCATGTCGTCCAAACCCATGGCTTGTTCTAGGGGTCGTTTGACCCAGGATGAGTTGCTGTGTCGTCTGAACCCATCAGGGTGATTTTATTGTGGGTTACTGGAAAGGCTACAGAGCCGCTCAAGATCTCATCAGTGATTGCCCTTCCACTGATGCTGAAATGGCATTTCAGAAGGACCATCACTCGTTCCTCAGCTTTTTTTTATTTTTGGAACCTCAAAAAAGAGCGATTGGGGTTGTTTTTGGCCCCTGAAAATTGTGTATTAAAATTATTATTATTATTATTATTATTATTATTATTATTATTGTCAGTACTTCGCAGGTGCACAAGTGTGCACTTATGGCTATCCAATACAAGGTGAGACTGCATAATTTGCACACAGTTGCCAGGGACCAAGTGCCTAGCTGTCAATGAAAAAGCACCAGTAAAGGGCAAAAAAGTGGAGAAAGGTCGGTGCACCAGAAGGGAGTAGGGACATTATCACCCCCTTCGCAATGTAATTCTCTAGATTGTAAGTGTTGAACTAACAGTTCTCGGTGCCCTCAGCTGGAGTAGCTGCACTTGCCTGAGTCTGCAGCTACTCCAGAAAGGGGAGATATTAACTCCGCCATTTTTGGGAGCAGTTACTGCAGGTGCACAAATTTCCCCTCTATCAGGGGCGGTGCTAGGTAATGAAGAGTTCCAAGGCTCAGGCCCACAGGACGAAAAATGCACAAATTTGCATCTGCGAATTCACATATGCTTCAAAGTCTGTGCATGTGTGTCTTTAAAGTACCTGTCTCCTAAGGACACCCCTATTTGTAAAAAATGATGTATGAACAGGGGAGAGGAGGAGAGCATTTGATTTCAGGAAGAAAAAAAAAACCCCAGGCAGAAAGATTCAAATCAAGGGGAGGCAGCAGGACCTGAAGCACATGTGGGCAAAAAGCCAGCTAATTGAGGGGGATCAGATGCAACAGATATCATCAGGGTCCCTGTACCTTTATTTCAGCAAGGGCCCATGGACAGCAGGGTGGTGGGACAGATGGCCTCCCAGAGATTCAGAGCTCCCAATGAAAGATTCGGCGGGGCTCCAGCCCTAGTAGGCCGTCCCCTAAAACTGCTTCTGGTGCCCAGAAACTAACAGGAGGCAGCTAATGTAAATGATACAGAACAGGAGGTTTTTTGCTACTATCATTCTGTAAGAGCCAGTTTCTGGCATGAACAGATGTGCACAACTGCAGTCTTAAATGTCTATGCCTCTGAATACTACTTGCAACAGTGGAAGAGGTCTATTGCCCTCGTGTCCTGCTTGGGGCTTCGCATAGGCCTCAAGCTGGCCACTGTGCAAAACAGGATGCTGGTCTGGATCAAGAAACATTCTTCTTATGAAAGATTTGGGGATCCAGCCCTAGTGGACCACCCCCTAACACTGCCTCTGCCTTCCATTTACTTCCCAGCCCTTAAATTGGTGCAGATTTCCCCTTCATTTACTTCCCAGCCATTAAATTTGCATATATTTCTGCACGTTTTTTAAAACTGTCAGAGAACCGCAGTGACCGCAGCAGTAAGTGCTCCAAAACGGAACTCTGTAAAGCAGGGGGAGGTATCTCCCCTTTCTGGAGTAACTGGAGAATCAGGAGAGTGTTGAAAAGATGGAGGGCACTGAGAGCTGTCAGTTCAACAATTAAAATCAAGAGGATTACTTTACTAAGGGGTGATATTGCCGCCACACCCTTTTGGTGCAGCTGCTTTTCGTGCTTCTTCCTTTTTTACTGGTACTTTCCAATTGACAGCTAGGCAAATGACAGCTGGCAACTGTGTGCAAATTAGCTTATATGCACTCTTGCATGTCCTCCCTTTGACAGCTGAAACAGATAAGAGAATTGTCCAGGCAAGACTGCACATATCGGATAGCTGTAACTGCACACTTGCACACCTGTGAAAGACCGACACACAAAAACACTTTTTTTTTTAAAGGTGCAATTTTCAGAGACCAAAAACAATTAATTACCCAAATTGCATTTTTTTGAGGCTTCGGGGGGGGGAATTAAAAAGTGGCACCGGACGAAAAAGGGTAGCAATCAGAGTGGGACGGGGGAGACAAGATGGGTTCTGCCGTGAAAGACACTGGGATACATGCCAGACCCAGCTGGAAGACTGAGGTGGAAGAAGCGAGAGAACAATCCATGGTGACCCTGATTGTCTGTTGGGTGCACAGTGGGTTGTTCAAACACCATAGCTTATTCACAGGGTGACTTAGCGTGACGTGCGAACCCACCCAGTGTTTCATATTCACCTTTGGATGCTCCAGCAAAGGGTTCCTTTATGTGTTGTGTGTGTTCCCATTTCACAACCAATCCCTTTCCCCCCCCCCCAAATAAAAAATCCCATCACGTTGTATCCGATGTATCGCTAGCAGAAAAAATACAAGAAATGTTATTGCTCTGCTAGTGCTTGTATGTTCCACTAGCAGCTGCACAAGTGCTAATGGAACAACTAGAGCAACCAACACAAGCAATACCCTAGTTTAATGAAGTCATCATGACCTTATTTATTTATTTATTTATTCCTATTTCTATCCCACCCATTAAAAAAATCCCAGGGCAGCTAATGGCGATGTTAAAGCAACAATGAAACAACAATTTTAAACATGGGCAGCCCCATCCTAAGTGGGTGCCCAGCCGTAACCCTCCAAACTTGGAGGATTATAGGCATCCTACTGAGTGAGGGAGGAGCAAAGCAGACAGGATTGTCACTGCTCTCCCCTCACCCTCAAAAACATGTAAACAGCTGAAATCGGCTGTCTAAATGTTTTTCTTCTCTTCGTGAGGAGGAGAGGCTAAGGCACCACCGGGATTCTTTGTACGATGGCAGTGCCCTGCTCCTCCCCTCCCCGCCCCCGGGAACACGCCCCCGTGCCAGAACCGAAGATGGTCTTCCGTCTTTGGTTCCCAGCTGAAATGGAAAGAACCGTGCTGGCTGTGAGGGGCATTCTGCAGGCAGACTCTCGTCTGCAACCTTGGTTGGAAGGGATTTCCGAGGTCACAGCAGGGATTCCAGCCTATCCCATCCCCCCCCCGACAAGGTTGGAGGACCATAGGATTGTGCTCTAAATTAAACTTTGGTTGATGCACCAACTGTGCCTGTTCCTGAATATGGACAGCCAAGCCACGGTGATCCATGCACTGGTGACCTCACGATTAGACTACTGTAATGTGGTCAGTGTGGGGCTGCCCTTGCACCTGGTTCAGAAGCTGCAGTTAGTGCAGAATGCAGCAGCTAGGGTGCTCACTGGGACACCCAGCTATGCTCACATAACATCTGTGTTGAAAGAACTGCACTGGCTGCCTGTTAGTTATCAAGCCATGTTCAAGGTTATGTTATTGTTGTCATACAAAGCCCTAAACAACTTGGGGCCAGGATATCAAGCAGCTAAGATTCTGAGAGAGCTTTGCTGGTCATTCCATGACAGAGAGAATTTCACCATGTGACATCTAGAAAGCAGGCCTTCTCAATGGTGGCACCCACCCTCTGGAAAACCCTACCTTGTGCAGTTCAGGAGGCAGAAAACGTGGCATGTTTCAAATGCCTCCTGAAAATGCACTTGTTCACCAGGCTTTCTCTGACTTGTGATTAATTGATGCAGCAGTTGCGCCGCTACCTTCCTAATCATCTGCTCCCATCAGTGGTTCATGCCTTGGTCTCCTCTCGCCTAGACTACTGTAATGCGCTCTACGTGGGGTTACCCTGGAAGACGGTTTGGAAGTTGCAGCTGGTACAGAATGCAGCAGCTCGCCTGGTTAAAGGCTGCTGCCGGCGTGATCACATCACTCCAGTGCTCAAAGAGTTGCACTGGCTACCAGTTGTTTGCCGAGCCGAATTCAAGGTGTTGGTGTTGACCTTTAAAACCCTGTACGGCTCCGGTCCAGTTTATCTCAAGGAGCGCCTCCAGCAACATCAAGTAGGCCGCTCAACAAGATCCGCCACGGATGGCCTTCTCCCTGTCCCATCAGCCAGAGAAACCATGCTGGTGGGGACTAGGAGGAGGGCCTTTTCTGTGGCAGCCCCCAATTTATGGAACTCTCTCCCCAGTGACCTCCGCCATGCCCCTTCCTTGATTAGCTTCCGCCATGCATTAAAAATGTGGGTTTTCAGGCAGGAATATGGGGTGGGTTAGGATTTTTAAGTTTTGTACTGTTTTTAATTGTGTTTTATAGTGTGTGTGTGTATGTCCCCTTGTATTTTATTGGATTGTACATCGCTCAGATGTCTGGCCAGATATAAATAAATATATAATAATACAGTAATACCTTGGATTGCAAGTAACTTGGTTTGAGAGCGTTTTGCAAGACAAGCAAATTTTTAAATATTTATTTAATTTTT
Source organism: Shinisaurus crocodilurus (assembly GCA_021292165.1). NCBI lineage: Eukaryota > Metazoa > Chordata > Lepidosauria > Squamata > Shinisauridae > Shinisaurus > Shinisaurus crocodilurus. The sequence goes on along the minus strand of CM037878.1, from coordinate 44,715,070 downwards.
TTTTACTTTATATACAAGCGACGTCTTGCAATACAAGTACTGTAGTATGGCTTAAATTTAAAATCTCTGTATAAATTTTGGGGGGGGATTTTGTTTTGATATAAGAGTGTTTTGGATTACAAGCACGTTTCCAGAACGAATTATGCTCTCAATCCAAGGCATGACTGTAAATAAATTGTAATTAATCATGCTGTTCCATCTTTCCGCTCCTTGTATTGCTCTGTGCTATTTTTGTAAGTGAAATTGTTTTTAATAATGTATTTTAAATGTGATTTTAATATTTATATGTGAACTGCTTAGGGCTTTTATTACATTAAGTGGTATAGAAGTATCACAAATAAATCAATGAATGGTAAAATCAATAAAACAAATAGCAGCGAGATTGATTGCAGCACCAACTTAAAACTCAGAATTGCCCAGATAAACAGATGAGTCTTAGTCCAGTGCCGAAACATCAGTAAAGTTGGTGCTAGGCATGCCTCTTGGGGGAGGGCATTCCAAAGTCAGGGTGCCTCCATGGATAAAGCCCTATCTCATACCACTAGTCAGTATACTTTTCCTAATGTTGGGACAACAATAATGGCCTCCCCAGCCTCCCAGTTCTAAGGGCACAGGTAGGCTGGTTCAAAGAGAGGCATTCCTTCAGATACCTGGGTCCCAAGTTCTTTAGGGCTTTGTAGTTCAGCACCAGCACCAGCTTGCACAAGCAGAATCAAACAAAGTACCTTGATTTGAACCTGTGCAAGGATGAAAACAGGGTTTCTGTAAGGTCAATGACACCACTGGATACAGCCCATTTATCTTGAGTTAACTTGATTTTTCTCCACTGGACTTTAGCCCATGTATGTAACTTACAGCAACTATCCAAAATACGATGAATGTTGCATGGGGTGCACATCTGAATTGTGGGAATCCCAGACAATGTCTGAACACTCAGAGATACATCACTGAATGTTGGCAATGGCCATTATATGATTGTCAGCATTTACTGCTGAATATTTGAAAAGCAAGAGGAAACACACATATTTTCAAACATTCATAAAATTCATTGGGATCATCAACATTCAGATGTAAATGACTACATTCACTAAATTGTGCGGTAATATAATCCCATTGCCTTCTCAGCCTGTTTCATGCATCATGCATTCTGATGAACTAGGCTCATACCTCCAAAACGAATGCCACAGCATCCCAATCCAGCAAGGGCAATTTGCATACAGAAACAACTTTCGTGCACATATTTCCTAGCTAGACCAGGAAGAATGCATACAGGTGAAGTTGCAGAGCCAGTGTGGTGTAGTGGTTAGCGTGTTGGACTGTGACCCAGTGAGCTTCATGGCCGAGCAAGGACTAAAACCTGATCTCCTATCAGGTTCTAGTCCTTGCTCGGCCATGAAGCTCACTGGGTGACTTTGGGCCAGTCACTGACTCTCAGCCTAACCTACCTTACAGGGTTGTTGTGAGGATAACATGGAGAGGAGGAGAACTATGTAAGCCGCCTTGGGTTCATTGCAAGAAAAAAGGTGGGATATAAACATAATTAATAATAATCTAAATGTACATCCACGTTACTTAGGATATGCATCCAAACATCTCATATAGCTCCTGTTCTCACTAGATGGCATGAATGAGATTGAACATGTCCATCTGCATTGCATTCACCTTGGGTTACATATGTGTGTGTTGTGGCACGTGACTTCATCTGCATCAGGGCCTTTGTCTTCTTTCTGCTACAACCTAACAGTGACTTTTCTGGAACTTGTCTTGTTCACATATATTTTTAATCAATTCATATTTGACTGTCGAGGATGCTTTAAACTGATCTGGATATCATAAGAAATCACCTAGAATTCATATGTAAGTCTTCTCAAACAGACTGGGAGGTGGCATAGCTCAGTGGTTGAGCACTTGCTTTGCATGGGAGGCCCCCAGGTTCAATCCCTGGCATTTCCAGGTAAAAGAATCAGGCAGCAAGCGATGGGAAATACCTCTTCAAGAGACCCTGGAGTGCCGCTGTCAGTCAGGGTAGACAATACTGGGCAAGATATTTTGAAATTTATTTTTATTATAAGTTTCCAAAAAAAATATGAAACCATAAAAAGGGGGGAAGGGCTTCACAAGAGTCATTACAATTTTGGAAGGCTGAATAGTTATGTAGTTTAGTTGGTCCCGGTGGGGGGTTGTTGTTGTTGTTATTTTGTTTTTTATGTGTTTGTTGTATAATTTTTAGGTTTATGTATTTTGTAGCTTATATGTTAAAACGTAAATATTTTTTTTTAAAGGGGGGAAGGGAAAGTATAACTACATAAATTAGAATATATCAATTATACAAAAGCTTCAACAAAGGCAGACCAAATATTCATATAAGTGCCCATTCGCAAGTGGTGTCTATATACCACCCATTCAAATGGTGAAAGCGTTGTTAGGTCCTCAATCCATTGCATTATAGGAGGTGAGTGTTTATCCTTCCAATATTGTAATATCAGTCTTTTAGCTGTCAAAGGGGTGCAGAGAATCCATTTATGTTGACCATGAATTAACTTCCAGGAAACAGGTAGATAATTTAAAAGAATGTGTGCATCAATAAATATTAAAGAGTGTTCCAATATGAAGTTTATCCATATTATAACCTGCTTCCCAAAAGAGGCAACTATTGGGCATTGCCAAAACATATGATTAAAGGAAGCATTAGCAGTATTACACCTCCAGTAGCTGACTTAGACAAACCCTTATTAAAGAGCTGTTGTGGTGTCCAGTAGACATGAAACATGGGTTTTTGCTGAATAAGACGTAATCTGAGATCCAGAATAGGACAGTCCAATTCCCTATTCTATTCCTGCTTAAGACCCTGCGTATACTTATTCACTGACAATAACTCATGGCCTGTGGCTTACGCTGGCTCAGCTTGTCTGAGTGTGGAAAGCTAAGCAGGGTCAGGCCTGGTTATTACTTGGATGGGAGACCCATCCTCTAGTTTCCTGCATTGAGCAGGGGGTTGGACTCGACAGCCTTGTAGGCTCCTTCCAACTCTATGATCTATGAAATCTATGAAACTATTTCTAAGCAGTACTCGGCAAGACGGTCAAATAGCCTGAACCTGGTATAAGGCAGCTTCCTATGCAAATCCAAAAATTCCCCACTACTTTTTCAGTTTCAAGCTCTACTGATGAAGACAACAGTGGGGGAAAGTGAAGCCAGCACAGCAGCAGGAAACCTTTATGGGAAAGACTGGAACAGGATCAGGGGCTCCCTAAAGACAGGGGGGAAAGCTGCATCCAACCAGAGGCAGAAAAAGATCCAGACAAAAGATACTGGCAGCTTAAAACACACACACACACACACACACGCAGAGAGAGATGCCAGGAGTGATGCTGTTGGAACCTCTGTTTTATTAAATAAGTCAAAGAAAGAGGGTGTGAGCCATCTCTCTTTCCTGTATATATACTTGCCTTGCAAAAAAAAAAAAAAATCCCCAAAGGAAACTGTTGTCAGCAAAAGCAAACTGTGTTTCAGAAGGGATCCGGAGACCAGCCAATAGCCATTCTGCTCTGAATGCAAATGATCTTACCTCAGTCAGCCATAAATCTCATCAGGCGAATCACTGTCTCTCAGCTTAACATACCTCACATGGTTGTTGTTGAAAGGATAACATGGGCGGGGAGGCCAGGAGAGAGAGAAACAATATACAGTATGTTGCCCTGAACTCCTTGGAGAAATGGAGGGATAAAAATGTTTTTAAAATGAGATGAAGTAAAATAAAATAAAATATGTATATCCTCATGACAATCAAGGACAACTTTCAGGAACAGTAGGGACATCCCCCCCCCCCAGTGTTTTACACTACGTTATTTTTCCTCCGGAGCAGCTATAAAAAGTCAGCACAAGAAATGCACTGAAAACATACTGCTTTTGGCAGGTGGGGGGTGGTGGTAAATTGATCTTGAATACTGTACAGTAATACCTTGGATTGAGAGCATAATTCGTTCCAGAACCGTGCTTGTAATCCAAACACTCTTATATCAAAGCGAGTCTCTGGCGGGTGTGAGCGGGGCTGATTTCGGCCCACTACACCCGCTCGAGGCGAAGTGGTTACATCCCTACGACTACTTGTCTACTTGTCTTGCAAGACCTTGCTCGTTTAGCAAGTCAAAAAAATTTTAAAAAATTCTTGTCTTGCAAAACGCTCTCAGACCAAGTTACTTGCAATCCAAGGTATTACTGTATATCCAAAAACAGGCCCTTGAATTTTGATGTGAAATTTCCCCTCCCATAGAACAGTATCCAGACCTGGATGTGGATCGCCCTGATCAGCAATATTTTGAAAGCAATCATTTTGGTTCAGATCCATTTTGCAATCTGGCTATTTTTGTCCATTTGTGGCTCTGGCCTGGGACACTGGTAGGAATGATGGACACATGCATGCCCATCACTAGTCCTATTCAAGCATTACACCCAAACAAGGCATATCAACATGTACAAGGAACCCAGGGCCATGCACACAACCCCACCTCCAGTGTCGCCTCCCTGCTTCCTCGGTGTCTGACCTGCCCAATCATAAGACAAATTTGAGATATGTTACCAGTCCAAAACAACAGAACAACAATAATTTGAAAGAAAAAGAGGGGGGGGGACTAATTCCTGAGCCAATTCTTTACACTGCAATCCTGCGTGTCTATTCAGAAGCAAAACCCATTGTGTTCAATGGGACTGAGTCCCAAGTAAGCGAGTATAGGATAGCTTTGCCACAGTGATACAGGTGCTAGTAACCTCAAGACTGGATTACTACAATGCACTATGTGGGGCTGCCCTTAAGGCTGGTCCAGAAGCTGGAGCTAGCACAAAGTCAGCAGCTTGGCTGTTGTCGGGAGCTGCCTCTTTTCAGCATGCAAGATGCAACTCCTTTGCTGAAGGAACTGCACTGCACTGGCTGCCTATTCGCTACTGGGCCAGGTTTAAGGTTCTGGTACTAGTGTACAAAGCCTTAAGCAACTTGGGACCAGGATACCTGCTGAGAGAGCACCTTCTCCCTTATCAACCTGCCTGGTCCCTGAGGTCATCAGAGGACATTTTCCTGGTGGTTCCACATGGACCTTTGTTCCGACTGGAGTCCACCAGGAGAAGAGCCTTCAGTGTGGCAGCTGCACTGCTGTAGAACTCCCTGCCCCTGGAGGTCAGGGAGCCTCTGACACAGTGTTGTTTTCAGCACCTGCTGAAGGCATTTTTGTTCTGGGAAGCCTTCCTTGCTGACCAGCCACACTTTTAATGTTATCCTATTTTTAAAGCATTGTTTTAATTCTTTTATCTGTTTAATCTTTTTATTGTTCACTGCTCCGGAATCTGTCTAGATATGGAGCAGTGTACAAATGCTGTAAATAAACAAATAAAAATAAATTGTACCCTGAGCCTGAGTAGACATGTATACAATTGCACTGCAAGGCTCCAATCTCATACCCAGTTTCCTGGGAGTAAGTCCCATTAAACTCAATGGGGCATCCATTTGAGTAGACATGTAGAGGAAAGCACTGTTGTTTGATTTTTAGGGTTCTTTGGTGTGTGGGCACATTTATTATTATTTATTTATTATTATTTATTTATTTATGTATTATATTTATACCCCGCCCTTTTCCCCGCAAGGAACCCAAGGAGGCTTACATAATCCTCCTCTCCATCTTATCCTCACAACAACCCTGTGAGGTAGGTTAGGCTGAGAGTCAGTGACTGGCCCAAAGTCACCCAGTGAGTTTCATGGCCGAGCGGGGACTAGAACCCGGATCTCCCGAGTCCCAGTCCAACACTCTAACCACTACGCACACTGGCTCTCACACCAACAATACCATCTGTATAAGTGCTAGCTTGTTTAGCACATTTCCTATTTTGATCCATTAATTTTTTCCGTGTAGTTGTTGCTGCTATTTCAGGTTAAAAAACAAAGATGATAGAGGCCAAACCTGTGCAACTTCTCTTTTAAGAGTAAGCAATATGACTGTTTTAAAAAGATGAACAAGGTTTGTTAGAAAAGTCTCTGCCAGGAATTCATATGATATCTGAGTGCCAAGAAATTGAAAACTAATTACAATAATTTTATCATAAGGGACTTGTGTCCCTTGTTTCCTCAAAAAAACACCTCAGTATGGAAATTGTATGCATTTTTCATCATGTATGCATTAATGTACGCATCTTTAAATGTATGCATTGACTAAAATAGGTATCCATGGTCTAAAATATATTTGTGTACATTTTGGAAATGTATGCATTTTTCTTTGTACATTTTTGTATGTGTGCATGTTGTCGAAGTCGAACACACTTTTTTTGTTTTGTGGAACACATCGCAAGCTCAGTAATGTATGGAATTCAGACCAGTAAATTGCATTCAGATCCACATTTGGGTCTCAGGTGCAAATTGGGTAAATCCATTTAAAAAACTCAACTGAGTGCATTTCTCACACATCCCTATAACAGAACAAGTCCTTGAGATAAGGCTTTAGCTGCCATCATGGAACAAATATATATTGGTACTACAGAACTTTAAAGTAGTTTTATTGGATCAAAATATAAATATACAAAATAACACACACACCCATACATATTTCCAGTAAAGCTCACAGTGCTGAGTGAGATACCCAGTTCTGCTCTGCACCCATTCAAATCTACCATATATTAAAGCCTGTAGTGTATAAGCTATATGCTGTTTTATTGTAATTGTTCACTTCTGTTTACATTTTCCTGGGCTTTTTTTTTAACTCTCCAGAGAGTTTATTTTGTGCATCTGTAATGGCACAGTTCTGATATTTTGCTATCCTGAAACTAAAATACAGAAAGCAGATCACTTCTTGCATTATTCTAGTCCCATCAATTGTTCCCAAGGGCATTGAAACAGCCCAGGAAAAATAAAGGCAGCAGAACATGAATACATTTAAAAAGAAGAGAGCACAGCCATACAGATGCTCTGACCACAATAATTCTGTGCTACAAGATGTGTTCTTGGAACATTTCTCCTTTCCATCTAATTCCAAGGAAGCTGTTGCAGTGTTAAACCGGTGTCTGTCGGCGGTAATGGACTGGATGAGGGCAAACAAATTGAAGCGTAATCCAGACAAGACAGAGGTGCTCCTGTTCAGTTGGAAGGCAGATCAGGGAATAGGGAGTCAGCTTGTGCTGGATGGGGTTACACTCCCCCTGAAGACACAGGTTCGCAGGTTGGGTATACTTCTGGATTCAGCCCTGAGCCTGGATGCCCAGGTTTTGGTGATGGCCAGGAATGCATTTGCACAGTTAAACCTAGTGTGCTAGCTGTGCCCGTTCCTGGCGATGTCTGATTTGGCCACAGTGACACATGCCTTAGTTACATCCCATTTGGGTTACTGTAACGTGCTCTATGTGGGGCTGCCTCTGAAGAGTGTTTGGAACCTTCAGTTGGTTCAAAGAGCTGCTGCCAGACTGCTGACTGGGGCTGGTTACAGGGAGCATACAACTCCTCTGTTACAACAGCTCCACTGGCTCCCAGTCTGTTTCCAGGCACAATTCAAAGTGCTGGTTATGACCTATAAAGCTCTATAGGGCTCAGGTCCAGGTTATCTGAAAGACTGTATTCTCCTCTACGAGCCTGCCCGCACTATGAGATCCTCAGGGGAGGCCCTTCTCTCGGTTCCACCACCATCACAGGCATGCCTGGTGGGAACATGGGAGAGGCCCTTCTTGGTGGCTGCCCCAGTGCTTTGGAATTCCCTCCCCAGGGAGACTAGAGTGGGGCCCTCCCTGGTAAGCTTCCGGAGACAGGCATTTGGGACATGCCTGTTCCAGTAGGCATTTGGGACTAGCTTGTGATGCAATGGAATGCTATGCTTTTAATTTTACTATATATATATATATATATACACACACACACACACACACACACACACACATACACATATATATACATATACATATAATTGTTATGTATATTGTATTGTTTTTAATTCTACACACACACACACACACACACACACACATATATATATATATATTGATATAATTCTATTTTTAACTTTTGTATTTTTCTATCTCTATTTTAATTCTGTGAGTTTTAAAGGTTGTGAGCTGCCTTGGGTCCCAGTGTTGGGGAAAAGGCAGGATACAAATAAAGATAATAATGATGATAATAAGGATAATGATAACAACAACAACAACAACAACAACAACAACAACATAGGAGACTGCCTTACACATGGTCAGACCATTGGTCTATCTAGCCCAGTACTGTCAACACTGACTGGCAGTGGTTCTCTGGGGTTTCAGGCAAGAGTTTTTCAGTCCTATCTGGAGATCGAACCTGGGACCTTCTGCATGCCAAGCATGTGCTCTACAACTGAGCCATAGTCCCTCCCTTTTTATATGCATCACATGTGCAAACCAAATCATCATTTTGCTTCAATAGCATCGTGTGTGTGTGTGTGTGTGTGTGTGTGAGAGAGAGAGAGAGAGAGAGAGAGAGAGAGAGAGAGTCCCCACCACTATTTGAGAGATTTGGCACATTTACTTAGTCATAGCACAAGCTAACCATGTGACCATTAGCTAGGTGTTAAAATTATGACCCACAATGGAAAAAAAATAGATTTCTTATTAAAAAGAAGAAAGCAAGCAATCAAATTTTAGGGGGGGGGGGATTGAAAACAGATGGGAAAGCATATTTCCAAATTTCTACAGGAGAGAAAAAGAAAGATAAAAGGAATGGGGGGGAAAACAACATTCAGAAGAAATAAGTGTGCAAATCATTGAATGAAAAATACATTTCCAAATATGATTTAAGGGACAAGCATTATGGACACCCAATTAATAACATCTACCTTTTATACATTCTACTATTGTAATAGCTTTGACTGGTTATGACTTGGCCAGGAAAGCTACTCAGGTATTTCTAATGAATATTTTAAATCTAAAAAGGGTCCTTTTTCACATTAATGTCTCTGCCAGAATGGAAAGAGCCCTTGCTGCTCCCTCCCCAAATGCCTTATAAGAATAAAGTCTGGACTGGATGAAGTAGGTGGGGGGAAATGGAAGAAACCCAATTGCAAATGTTTTCATTTATTCTGGGTTCTTCATATGTTTTTATTATTTTGGCCATTTTCATAAAAAGACACTAGCTTAAAAGGGCTTTGTTTTTAGTAATGGAATATCTCATTTTGAGATTACAGCCATTCATGGATGTCTTATTTACTTTATTATGATCTTCAGCCACTGATGTTTTGGAAATATAAATCCATTTTCCTCACTAACTCAGATTATTATTATTCTTCAGGCCATTGCCCTAGGCGAGTAAAGCACACTCAGAAGCAAAGATACAATATGATTCTACATTGTCCTTCTGCCATAGGTTTATACCAGGAGGCCTGTTCTGGGGAGCCTGTGGGAGTTCCTGAGCAGAGTTAATTTTAAACTGAGTACATAAACCCTGTTCACTTGTTGCCCCTCCCAAGAATAACAATCATGTGCATGGGAGGGCAGGGCCCTACTCATTGGCTCCATCCCTTGCTAACCATGAGTTGAGGGAACTTCTGCAGTGGGGACCCTGCTGTGGGTGTGCATGCTCCCTGCACGGTTTAGAACCCTACTTGATCAGGTTGTGCGTCAGCTTAACTAAAAGTTGATTTAGAAAGCAGAGTTTGATGTTGCTGTAGGTGTTGACAACCCTGAAGGCGCGCAAGACCCTCTGCCACCGAGGGCGCGCTTCGCATGTGTGAGATGGAAGATTTAACATCCTATTCCCGTGTGCAAACGCCCATAAATCTACACACAGAAGTTCAGACCTGTCTCTCCCACTCCACGCAACATTCCAGCGTAGCGGATGTCAGCCAGTTCAGCCTCCTCCTTGCAGATCCCAGTAATAAGGAAATAACTCTGTAAACTCCACAGGTTGTTGTTCTACCTGTTTATTTACTATAGCAAGTATATCCTACAGAGAATACATTTCCTAATTACAGTCCATGTGCAGAGTACAATGCATAGCAAGCATTAATCCAGTGGAGCAAGTTGAACATCACTCCACTGAACTTAGACGTTACATGATTGCATTAGTCCAGCAAGCACTAGTCAGAAGACCAGAGAGAAGAAGAAGAAAGCAATTCCACCTCACTCCAAAATGGCTACAGACAGAAACCTAACAAGTCAGTACGTCACCAGAACATACAAACCATGTGACCAGCTCGTATTTCTTTCACACCTACTTTTCCCATGAGAAACAGGCAGGAAGTAGAAGACTAAACATGACTTGTTTACCAGCCACTCTGTACCTTACATATGTAAACAATGTGCCACAGCTGGTGTTTGTGCTACATGTCACAACAGTTGCAAGCAATCCCCACAATCATGCAATACGTCTTAAAGGACTCCTTGGTGAATTGTTGGACTCGTGTGATTTTAAGGGGGAAGTGGAATCCTTACACCCAGGAACTAAGGATCTGCCCTCAAAAGATTGTTAAAGGGCAGTGTAGAAATTTGGTAAGTAAGGAAGCAATTAAAAAAAGAAAGAAAGAGGAAGATGGACAGGAGAGGGGTGAATTGCTGTTGCAGACTGAGATTGTAGCCATCTTCTCCCATTACAGAAGTGGAGGGGTGGTTTAAATTAGGCATGTTCGTTTATACTCCCTGTATCTTGCCATGCATTGAAGCTTCCACAATGAGTCATGCATGTTAGGGCCTAGGGGTTGGATCCTCATGTAGTCATATCTAGAGTAGACCCACCAAACTCAATTTGACTTGAAATAGTAGTGACCCATTCCTTATGACCCTTATGACCCTTCTCAGTCTTCTCTTCTGGCTTGGCACTCAGTCATCTCTGACACAGACAGCAACATCCAGTTTTACCATTGTGATTCCAGGAGCCCTCTCTCCTGTCTGTCCCTCCTCCTGCTCCTGCTGCCTTGGTAAGTTTGGGAAAGGGGAAGATAATTGGGAGAGCTCCTTAGAACCACTGTAGGCCAGCAACAGATCCATTTTGGATTGAGCTCAAACTCTGGATAGGTCTAGATCCAATCTGAAGTGGAACTTGGGAGATGGACTCCAAAATTCCGGAGTCCCATTTTTCAGAGTTCATTCCATTGCTACTTAAACCTCATAAACATGTAGTCTTGATGCAATACTTCGTTGTGTCTGCTTAAATATATTCTTTTGATGGAAAATCCTTCTGCTTTATAGGTACTTAAAATTAAGAAAATACTCTCAGTCAGCACACATTTGCAAGTAGTTTTTGAAGTTTATTTCCAACCATGTGGGAATTGTGGGATCAGTTTCCCACTTGCACCTTGTTTGCAGAAATGCTTATGTAACTTTGAGCTGTACACCTTGAATCTTTGCTGGGCTCCGCTGAACACTCATCTCAGTAGCATCACGAGTCTGACAGCTTTTGCGCTGCAGGCTTCAGAAGCAGATCTGTAGGAAGATGATTCAGAAAATGAATCATTTTATTCGGCACTTCTATGTTGGCTCCCACTTGACCTACTCCCCCAGCACAGTCAATGTGTTGCTGCCCACTCCCTAATAACAACTCTCTCCTTCAATATGCTATTAATGTGCCTCACTGTCTATTCCCATGACAAGACAGTAGGCTGACATCATGAATTCGAAGTATAAATTTGTCTCACAGTTGTTAAAGCTAATTCTGTTGTAGCACCTTCCCCACCCCCCATGGAACCTGGCTTTGTTTTCATTTTTTAAATGTGGGGGGAAATGCATTAAAAATGCCTAGCATACGTTGCTGTCATGTGGCAGCTAGAACTGTGAGACATAAACTGGGTAGATCATTTTACTACCATAAACTGGGTAGATCATTTTACTACCATAAACTGGGTAGATCATTTTACTACCATAAACTGGGTAGATCAGCTTCAAACCCCCACAACCCCCCAAAACTTACTAGATGGCCTTGGGACAGTCACTGGGCAGGTTCGCACATCATCCCGACCCACCCTGGCAATAAGCCACGGTGGGTTGGTTGTTCCAAGAACAACCCACGGTGCGCCCAATTAGACGATCGGGCTCACTGTGGGTTGTCACCCCCTCCTTCCCCCTTGGTCCAGCAGCTGACACCCCACGGGACTTTGCGGCTCAAGCCACTCTCCCCACCGCGATCAGGAGCTGTTTTGGCTCCCGCAGCTTTTTTTTCCCTTGCTCCCCCCCCCCGAGATGGCTTATTGCGACTTCTGTTTTGACAGCCACTGACAGCAGCACATTGGAGGGGCTCTCAGTGGTTCACCACCAGTTTTATTTTTTAAAAAATAATTGCACCCCAAATGTGCGCAAATAGTTTCGTTTATTTTTAAAATAAATAATAAGAAGGAATTGTGCAATTCTTGAGGTGCAGTTGTACATATTTCCACGGGTGCAAAACTGGGAAGCCTCACCTGGGTAATGTCCGGGGGGGGGATACCCACTATCAAAATGCAGCAGGTACCGACCATGGACATTAACCCAGAGAGGGTCCCAATAGGGTTTTTTTTCTTTCTTGCACTTCGCTTTGTCTTAACAGTTGTTAAGGGAAGCTGTCACTTCAAAGCAAAGCATTATCTTTGCTCATGAAAAGGGGATAGAGGGATTTATCCCTCCTTGGCACTGGGAGCCTCGGGGGGGGGGTTGTGTTCCACTGATAGGTCCCAGTGCCCCCAGCATTTCCACCCATTTGCAGGACTCTAGGTGCTCAGGAAGGTGGGAAAGTGCAGCCCACACCCTTTTACTGGAGCACAGAGGTTTGACAGCTAGCTGTCAAAACTCAGGTTCCTTTTAAAAGGTTTTCTTTGACAGGGCTCCCCATGTTTTTTCCCCCCACGGGGACATATGCATCTCTCTCAGCCTAACCTACCTCACTCAGTTCTTTTGAGAATAAAACCATGTACCGTATGTTGAGCTCCTTGGGGAAAAGGCCGTAATGGAGTGAACTCGTACACAACTCCGCTGGCACTCCGAGGAGAGGCTCCTCAAGGTGCTGCCGTGCTGGCTGAATCCCCTTCACCTGCTGTTTGCCTTCCCAATTGGGACAGTGAGTGGCAGCCAAAGCCAGCACCGTCAGGAGCAGTTCAGTCCTTGCCTTCCCAATTTGGTAAGGGGAGGGGAAGCAAAGCTGCTGTGCAATACATCCAGCACCACAAGGAATGTCAGTCCACTTCACCCACTGCTCACCATCCAGATTGAGAAGGCGAGCAGTGCTCCTCAAGGAGCCAGCTGCGTGTTGCGGGGGGGGTACATGTCTGTGAGTGTGTGTGTGTGTGTGGAGACAACAAGGCCCATCTCAGCAGTGGAGTGGCCCAACCCACTTTGGGCTTTAGCCCTGCCCACTGCTGGCATGTAGTCCTGAAACACTTGTCTGGAGCCAGTTCAGCCCCTGTTTTATGGTGATTTTTGGCTTTATGGTTATGTATCCCTGCCTGAGAGTTTTTCAATGGAAAGGTGGCTTATAATACAATACACAGATAATAGGCACAATAAAACACCATTTCCCACTTTTTACCTGCTTCTGCAAATCCTGCTCAGGGTTTTCTTCATCATGGAACACAATAATCACAGTAGGATCCACATACATCAAAGATAATGGTGGCATTGACAATTACCGTATATGAAAATCATGCCTCTCACAGCCTGCCGTATCTCCTACAGAGCAATAGACTGTCCCTTTAGGTTAGTGTGGGAATATGCTGTGATGTGGTATAAATCACTGGAGCCGGATGGTGAGTAGGTTCCCACAAATGCTTTGCCTCAAAGAATACAGTCCTCGCATGGTTGCTTGTCAAGTAGCCACTGCATTAGCATTTGTTTTTGTCTACATTGGGTCTAATACTAATGTGGAATTTGAACCCGTGTCTTTCTGATCCTCCTGTGCATATTTTTAGTCAATATGTGTGATAAAACAGCATTAAAAAAAACTGGCACATTTCAGTAGCTATAAAATAAATGGGGGAATTGCTGACAGGATGCTGAATTGAGTGATATAACATAAGTGAAAACATGAAACTATCTCTAAAGAAAATGGGATGAAGTGGGCAGAAGTATTCCATAGCATGCCTTTCCTCCCTTTTTAAGTTTTCCCATTCAAGTTGCCACCTCTAAGAACAGTTGTCCTTGGCACAGACTTTTTAAAAAGCATTTAAAAGCCTTTCTTGGTCCTTTACCTCCAGCTATATCATACATATTACTTGCGGTACATTTGAATAATGCTGCCACAATTATTCTTCTCAGCCAATTAGGAGGCACTGGTATAATAATAATAATTAAAAAATAGAGGGTTTTCCTCCACAAGAATGATAACAGTGCAATCTCATACATGTTTACTCAGAAGTAATTCCCATTGAATTCAATGGGATGTACTCCCAGGTAAATATGGATAGGATTGCCTAAATCATATTCTATATTGGGTCTTTTGAATGTAGCATCTATCTCTTAGGGGAAGAGAAGCATCCAAATTTTTCCTGACAGTAGAAATTGAGTGGAATCCTACCCCCACCAAAGAACAGTTGAGGGGAGGAGGGTAATGCTACTCATTGGGTAGGAGAGCTGCTCTGCTCTGAATAAGAGATTGGAATAATATCTTATTTTCCTTGAACATGCATTAAGTGTGCCAATTCAGTTCATAGATTCATAGATCATAGAGTTGGAAGGGGCCTACAAGGCCATCAAGCCCAACCCCCTGCTCAGTGCAGGAAACTAGAGGAGGGGTCTCCCATCCAAGTAATAACCAGGCCTGACCCTGATTAGCTTTCCACGCTCAGACAAGCTGAGCCAGCGTGAGCCACAGGCCCTACGTGAATCCTTCAAGGAAGGAAAAGCCTCACTAGCCAGTGCCACTGGAAAATCTGGACCTCTATGCAAATTTAACCGTTATAACAATCCTTCTTTGGCAAAAACACATTCTGAATGCAATTCCAAAGAACAAATATTTATTTAGCTAGCAAAGGTGTTACAGATAATCACTATAATTTTCCGTTAAAGCTTCCATTTCAATTTGCATTTAAAGCACTTTATAATTTTGCCCATTTCAGATACTTGATGGTGTAACACTAACAGTCAAGAGACGCATTTATATCTAAACACCATAATTCATGATGGTGTAATTTATATACAGATAATTCATTTTGTGGAAAGTTGGTGCTTCAGGATTTGGAGAGGAAGGCATATTTAAGCTGAAACAAAATATGTTTCACCTTATAAATTGAAAATCATCAAGCATTCCTGCCAAAAGGTCAATCAAACAGAGATATGTTTGAGTATAGAATGAGATTTCTAATATATATTTTTTAGAAATTCTGCGGTGGATTTTTTTATTTTTGAAGTGCTCCTACTGATGAAAGGCAACAATCTTGCTGAATAAATCAAATTAGTAGAGGAACATAATTTATTGGATTAATAATTAGAAAAAATAATACAGAGAACTAGAATGTATACATAGCAGGACAATTAATTAAATTTTTAGACTGGTATGCTAGTCCTATAGATGGGCTTAAGGAAGCATCCATGGCAGAAGTAGTATCTCAGCCCCGGAAGTCTCAGTCTTGATGGCTTTTTAGGGGGAAAGGAGTACATAGATGTAAAAAAATATCCACTTTAATTTGCAGAAAGTTGGGATATAAATTTAACAAAGGAATAATAATGATAATGCTAATAGATAAATTAAAAAATCAAATATGTGCAATCTTATGCCTTTTTGCAGCTTACTGTTCCTGCACTGCTTTGTAGGAAACCCAGATCTATTTCTTATGACCTCTGTGCCATTGATGAAGGCCTAAGAAGATATTCTCAGTCTTATCTGTGTGTTTTCCACTTGTATTCTGGAAGTACACGATTATTTTTGCAACAATTTCTATGGCTTCATTTCAACAAGATTTCCCCCACTTACTCTTTTCCACATTTAGTAACCTACCATTTCTTTCCCAACATTTAAAGCAGTGCATCCTGCTTCTTTGAGGATGCTCACCATAGCCACCCAGCAATGCCAGCTCCGGGTTTTTGTGGTGCCTTGGGCAAGACACATGCAATGCCCCCCCCTCCCTCAGTGAAACCTCTCACTGCCATTGTCACCAGCTGCTCTTGCTCCTCACCCTCTTTCTCATCATCGCTGCCACTTGCTTACTTGACAGGAGAGAGCCAGTGAGCAAGCAGGCAGTGGCATCTCCTGCTCCTCCTTCACCACCACCATTGTCTGGGCCAGAGCAAGAGGCAGGTGAACAGGAGTATCAACTCCAAGAGCTTTTGTCAGTGGGGCCCTGCTGGGGTGTGGGCTCTCAGCAGGTGGCCAACCATACCTACTCTTGATACCAGCCCTGTTTCACAGGGTTCCTGTGAAGCACATGAGACACTTCTGTTTTGGTGTTCAAAGCACTAGGGAGGAAAGGAGAAACGGAAGCCCTGTTGCTGCCATCATGTACAGTCATGCCTTGGATTGAGAGCATAATTCGTTCCGGAAACGTGCTTGTAATCCAAAACACTCTTATATCAAAATGAAATCCCCCCAAAAAAAATTTGTGCAGAGATTTTTAATTTAAGCCGTACTACAGTACTTGTATTGCAAGACGTCGCTTGTATATCAAGTAAAAAAAAATTAAATAAATATTCAAAAATTTGCTTGTCTTGCAAAACGCTCTCAAACCAAGTTACTTGCAATCCAAGGTATTACTGTACATGGGAAGAAAAGGGCAACTATTAAGAACTCAAGAAGACCTGTGTTGGATCAGATCAAGGGCCTATCTAGTCCAATGTTCTGTTCCCATAGTGGCAACCAAAATCTTATGGGAAGCCTACAAGCAGGGCATGAGCACAATAGCATCTTCCTACTCGTGTTCCCCAGCAACTGGCATTCAAAGGCATGCTTCCTCTGATACTGTAGGTAATATATATAGCCATCGTGACTAGTAGCCACTGATAGCCTTATCTTCCATGAGGGATATGATGGCACCAGTGAATTCATTACGAGTGAGGCCCAAGTCTTGTTGGTGTTTGGGCTTGGCTCATAAAGGAAAATTTAAGCTTGCAAGAACTTTTCATTCTCCGGAGCTGTCTGTGACAATCTTTATTTCTGGGAAGTATCTCCTCTTAATTGACAAACACGGTGCTTGAGCAAAACTAGCAACAAGGTAAGGGACTCCCTCACTCTTTGCCCAGATCCTGGAAGAAAGCCCCATGGCTTTACAAATGAAAATTCAACAGCAGAACTGGACTAAGAGATGCACAACTATAAGATATATTGGAACAGAAACAGAACTTTCTCAGACTGAAGGCTAAACTAAACATACTTTTAGCCACACAGAGCTGAGCTGAGCTATGTGTGATTGTCTCCCTTACTCCCCTGCAAGCACATGGGCCTGATTAGGATGGGACTGTAGCACTTGGGGAGAAGAGGCCTTAAGTTCCTCCCGTCACCCTCCATTTTCATCCCAAAATTACATACACACACACCCATGGGGGGTGTAAAAAAAAAAAAGAGTGAAGGGAAGCCTTCATTGGAATCAATGCAGAGTTTATTTCTTTTCTTATCACCCCCCTGGCATCCATCCCAATGCAGTGGGCAATCACACCTGCTCCATCTGGCTAGCCAATCTCCTGACCCCGGTGCATTTGTGACTCATCTGCTCAGGAGAGAAATTATAACTATATGGACAGACTGTCATACACCCCCCCCCCCTCAATACGGCCTCACGCTTGCCCTCCTTCTTTGGATCTCTGGGTGCGCTTACGTAAGGTTGGGGGTTTCTTTTCCACTAACCCTTACACCTCTCACACTGCCTTTGGGATGTCTAATCCCTACCTTATACTTCTTTGACCAGTACAATAAGCACAGCTTCCCACACAGGCTGTCTCAAATAACTAAGAAAAGTTTATTTGAATATACAACAAGTTCTGGTAATAAGTTTTATGTGTACGTTTCAGTCAATCCTATGTATTATCTTATCCTAGTACAAATATTCCCTCAACAACTGTTCCCAATATCAATCCCTGCACTCACTAGCTAAACTCTTAACAATCCTAATATAATCGGACGCTCAGTTCTCTCCAGTCAGCTTCACAGACTCCCAAACAGCACTTCACGTTCCACACACTCCTCTCTCTTCCCCACACACTCTGCACAATTTAAACCCCACAAAAACCTCCTGCCTGAACAGCACCGCCCACTGTTTATACAACACAGCTCTAACCCACCCCCCTTCTCACTCTCTCAGCCAATCAGGTCACATATGTAAATACACCATTCTTCTTGCCCATCCTTTCTCACTCACCCAGATACTGCAGGAATACATACTTATACTTAATACACAAACACATTATATACTTACCACCCATACACTTTAAATTTAAACCCAAATAGCATAACATCACACAGACCCAAACCAGATTTACACATCTCAACTGGTTAATCAGGGCATGCAGATTTACACATCTCAACTGGTTAATCAGGGCATCAAGAATTGAAATAATATGGATTGTGGTCCCTGAAGCACCTCTCAAGTCAGACAACACAAAATGGTACCAGTAATAAATATAAATTATATTCCTTGTTGCCCAAACAATCTTAGAGAATAACATAATTTTGCCATAATGAAGCAAGTTACAAACATCACTAAATTCATGAAAGCTATAATGACCAAAAGTATAACAGATAGAGCGGCTAGCATATTCTTAATAGAATTACAGTTAAAGTTCCTTTCAACAAAGCAATTATTACATTTAAAAGATCATATTTACCTAAATGTCAGGGATGTTTGGCAGAGCTTAAATAAGCATGTTTGGCAGGCTTTTTGTTCTCCCAGGATCTCTCGCTCAGCCATGCTAAAATCTTCCTTTATATAGTATTCTACCTAACATTAGTTCAGGACCATTATCTTAAACAAACATCTATGCAACTAGGCTCAAGCAGTAGCTATAGTCTTAGACAAAGAGCCTTCAGCTAACTTCAGGAGAACTTCTCCCTGGCATAGCCAGGCTTTCAGCTAACTTCAGGAGTGCATTTGTGAAGGTCCCTCTCTTCCTGAGCCAAGGAGCTCTTTGCTTCTTCCAAGAACTCACTGACCTACCTCTAGCAAGGTCCCTTGCTCTAGTTCCAAGAACACGATTTGCACATACGGTTAGCACACACATTATACAATGCATTTAACACTCCTATAAAATACAATAAATTATTGTCAACAAATGCTTGTCCTCTCCTGCTGTTGTTCCCCAGCAACTGATATTCCTGGAGATAACATACAGCCATCATGACTTAGCCCCTGATAGCCTTATGCTCTAGGAATTTGTCTAATCCTCCATTCAAGCCATTTCAGTTGGTGGCCATCACCACATCCTGTAGAAGCAAATTCTGTAACTAGCCACTGTGTGAAGAAGTACATTCTTTTGTCTGTCCACAATCTTCTACCATGCAGCTTCACTGGATGATCTCAATTTCTAGGATGGGGGGGGGGGACAATCTATCTACTTTTGCAACACCATGCATAATTTTATACACTTTTATCATATCACACACACCCTTACTTGCCTTTTTTCTAAGCTGAAAAGCCCCAAACATTATAATCTTCCCTTGTATGGGAGTTGCTCCTGCCCACTGACCCTGGTTCATTTTGGTTGCCCTTTTCTGCACCTTTCCCAGCTCTACAATATTGTTTTTGAGGTGACGTGATCAGAACTGAATGCAGTATTCCAACTGTGGTCACACCTTGGATTTGTATAAAGGCATTACAATATTGGCAATTTTAATTTCAAGCCCTTTCCTTAAAGAAGGGGGGAAAGCCAGCACTGACTGAATCAGTTCAGTTCTTGGATTCACACCTTACTGTTCACACCAATCATACATGGTTAGTCACTTTGTGGATCATAAGTGTGAACAGCTGAACCAGATGGCTCTGGCAAAAAAAAAGTGGGGGGAAGAAGTCTACTTTTGAGCTGACTGAAGCTTAATGCTACCTGTTGAATAGATGGGGATGGAGCATATGCTCTGACTGGCTGAGGGAATCTTATTTCTATGCCAATTGCTTGAAAAGGCACCACCACTTTAATTATGACCTTGCTGATTTCCTGTTGGAGAACAAAAGGCCTTGTGGTCCCCCTAATTATTGGCATAGGCCCACTCCTGAAGCTTAAAGAGTTAAGCTTAAAGAGCTAAGAGTTCCTTAGCTTAAAGAGTTCGTATTAGAACTGAGCTGAAAGTTTTCTTGCAAGAACTTTCAGCTCAAATTTCAGATGGGCAAAAGGAAGGGCCAAAACCCTCTTGCAAATTTCAGGGGGTGTAATTCTAGATATATCTCTCAGGGATGGAGATTTACTGGGTGGCATCAGTAGATTTTTCTTTTTAAAAAAGAAAGAAAAGAAAAAGTGTTTTGCCACTGTGACAAGTGGTGGCAACAGCAGAGGTCCTATTGGCAGCAGCCATTTTCTTCTCCACAATGCCATAGGGACATAGGATGCTGCCTTATACTGAGTTGGCTCAACCTGCACTTAGGTAAGTGCCTCAACAGGCACTTCCACAGATTCCACTTCCACAGATTTCAGGAGGACCCCCAAGCAACACACTCGATGTTTCAGAGGGAGTGCTGTGCAACCCCGTCAAAAACTGGGTGAACACCTCTGTCTGGAACAGCTGCCTTTCCCAGTACGTCCATCTTGTCTGGATTAATTGTTTTATTTATTATTTATTTATTTATTATATTTATACCCCGCCTTTTTTCCTGCAAGGAACCCAAGGCGGTTTACATAATCCTAATCCTCCTCCTCTCCATGTTATCCTCACAACAACCCTTTGAGGTAGGTTAGACTGAGAGTCAGTGACTGGCCCAAAGTCACCCAGTGAGTTTCATGGCCGAGCGGGGACTAGAACCCGGATCTCCCGAGTCCCAGTCCAATACTCTCACCACTACGCCACACTGGCTTACATCCAACCCAAAACTGCCTCCAGGGATTCAAGAGTTCCATAGCTTCCCTGGGATTAGTAGATAGAAACTAGAGGCAGTGTTGTGTGTCATCAACATATTGATCATGATACTGTAACCCAAACCTCCAGATGACTTCCCTTGGTGGTTTCATGTAGATATTAAAAAGCATGTACACACTACTGTTTAGCATTTAAAATTATTCTTTATGTGGATGATCTCTTATTATTTATTTCTAGGCATCCATTCTAGCTTTGATGCAGTTGTGTAATACTTTTCGTGATTTGTCTGGCTATTCAGTTATTGTTCAAAGTGTGAACTGATGGCAGCTGAATGCATAAACTACCCTTTACATATGCTTATTATGGAATCTCTAGATTCCACACACATCCCCCTTTAGATCCCCATTGTAAAACCTAGGTCAGCATTTAGGATAGATTCTGACTATAAGCAAAAATTCAGCTGTACCACCTGAATGGTTTTAAATCAGCCTGCCTGAAATTTTTGTCTCCCTGTCTTTATTTTATTTTTTTCCACTCCCAGCACACATGCACACATCACTCAACCTCAGAGCTGCTGACCAGTAGGCAATTTAAAATTTGCATATCATTAAATTAATTAGTATATGCATGTGAAAAATGGCCTTTGTTCCCTTCTGAGAGAGGTGGCAAGTAACACTGCACATAGGAGAGGCTGCAAAAGGAACAAAGAAAAAAGCCGCAAGCAAAATAACTCACCTTTCCTACAATTGCAGTATACATTTCAAGGTTTGTTTCTATTAGTTTAAGATTTCAGTTTTATTATCATATTCAAAGCATTGTTTCATTGATCACTTACTCCCCTTCAGGCAACAAATGCAGCATTCCAAACAGTAGCAAGCATAGGGTAATTTTAAATAACAGCCACCAAAAATTGCTTCCAAACCATCGAGATAGCCAGGGATGCTGATAACAGATTGCCCAATGGAAGAGATCCTACTGTTTATATGCTTTCCACAGGGAACCAGGGCCCCCTAACATTCAAGTCAAAGTGATTTACGGTACTCTCACCATCACCACAAAATTTTATACTCTGTGTTCCCTAATATAAATGATATTATTGGGCAGCACAAGCAAGGGAAGAAACAAATAATTACTACTATTTCATATAATTTTAAAAACAACAGTGATTTGTACAAAGTTGGAAGAAGGAGAATTAGAAGATATGAAGACAGTTAGTTAGGAAGTGGAAAATAGCTCAAGCTTGCATCAGTTGGGACAGCAATGAAATAATCTAAGTCATCATAAGCATGAACAGATTCTTCTGCTTCTCTCTCTCTCTCTGTCTGTCTCTCTTGGCATAATTACTCCGATTGCTCACAATTTCCAGACATGCACTTGGTAGCAGGATCTGTAATCTCTTCAGAGCTCTCATTAGGAAAGACAAATGGATCCTTCTTGGGACACATACGTGTGTGTGTGTGTGTGTGTGTGTGTGTGTGTCAGAAATCTGAAACCAACCCGACTCACTCCTGATTGAAAAAAGCTGACATGGCTGGGTTAAATCTGTTGTCAATATGCTGCATTTAAACAGTGAAATAGTTTCTTCCTTCATAGAAGAGAAAGGATTTACTATAGGCAAGATAAAGGGATCAGAGACAGGAGGAAGGATCTTGGAAGAAACTGAAATAATTTGTGTTTCTTGCAGAACCAACACTAAGAATCTCACCAGTATGAAGAAAATAGTTTTAGTGATGTGCACCAAACACAACAGGCTCACCTTGAAAACTATTTGGGTTTCTCAAGTGTGTTCCTCAGAAAAAAAGAACAGAAACAATCAAAAAAACAAAATGGCTGAAGCGTCTCACCCTGCCCAAGCCTAAATACCCTTAACTTTGTGCACAGGAGGGGACAATAGGCAGGGCACAGTAGAGAAACTATAGGCCTTGCTCAAGAAAGGAGCATTATTTTCTGCATAGATTGTAATGTTCTCTGCCTCTCAATTCAGTTCTGGAGGCCAAAAAAAAAAAAAAAAAAAAACCCTGCAGATCTAGCAGGAAAGACAAAGACAAAGGGCAGTATCCAATGCAACACAATAAAATAAATCATTTTTTTAAAAAGACCTAAAAAATAAATTATGTAGCGCTAGTGCAAGGGACCTCTAGCGCAATGCCAATAGTGTTAGTTTGTGCAAATGGCTTTTCCGAGGAATCCTGTCACGCCAGCTCTACCTAGCTGTGAGCCTAGCAGCATGGAGATTCAAATAGCATAGGGTGCTGTTTATCCATAGAATCTCGCCCAGTGGTGAACTAAGCCATGCAGTAGCAAGCAAGAGCAGTAAGAGCTGCCCCCTGCAGATGTTTGACAGCTTTAAAACAAATTCATGGAAGATAAGACTATTGATGGCTACTAGCCATGATGGCTATATGGAATCTATGTCCTTGAGTGCATGGCTGGTTTCATGAGTAGGCATGGTTGGGCACCTGCCGAGGGCCCATAGCCCAGCAGGGGTCCACTGACAAGAGCCCCCTGGAGTTGTTCCTCCTCTTCACCATTGGAATTTGCTTGTTCACCTGCCTCCTGCTCCAGCCGAGATGGTGGTGGTGGTGGTGGTGGTGGTGGTGGTGGTGAGAATGAGCAGTAGATCCCACTGCCTACTTGCTCGGTGGCTCTCTGTCTTTCAAGCAAGCAAGTAGTAGCAATGATGATACTATAGCATGATAACATCCTATAGGTCTTGAAGAAGAAAGGTGCTGAAGAAGAAAGGTGTGAATAGAACTATGTGTAAGTAGACGACACACAACTATTTGAAGCTGAAAGGAATTATCCTAAATAAAAACAAACATTCTATTCAGTGTTACATGTACTTCATACCATTGTAACTGAGCACCTTGTTCCAATGATAAATGTTAAATGCAAACTGAACTTAGAATAAAAGTATTTAATTTTTAACTTTAATGGAGAATTATCTCATTTCCCAGTTTTAATAGCATATAAGAGATATGGAAAAGATTTTCTCCTTCCTGCTGAATTTTTTGCTGAAGTCTTGAAGCCTTCAGGTGAGAGCAGAAAATCTAAATCCTAAATAGTTATTTTTGCCAAAAAGAATCACTAATAAATGTGGGCATCTAAAAATCCAAACTAAAAATCCAATATCTACAAGTAAGACCAAAAAACACTTAGATATGCATTTCTAAAGTACAAATGTAACTGCATGCTTCAATAATCCAAAGTGTTTGAAGGATTAGCTGAGGATCATAATATTGTGATTAGGATTATATGGCTGAAAAAACAATTGCAGGAGTACGTTTAAAACTATAAAGAGCAAGCCAACAAATCTTAAGAAGCAGCCTAGAAACACCAATTCTGACTGTACCCATTTCTAAGGAAGATCAACAGAATTTGAACACGTTATTTTACAGCTAATGAAACAGCATTCTTCACTGATAATACCGTAATAGGAATCATCATCACCACAATCCAGCAAAAGCTAAGCACTTTAAGCACCATTGATATAAATGGGGGGGGGGGAAATTAAGCATTAGTTTAACATTCCTATTGAAGGCAGTTGGACTTAAATGCGCTTTACATAGTCTGGATCATGCCTAACACTTCTGGAGAAACCTTAAGGATCACTGCAGAGTAAAATAAAGTATACCTAAGGAGAAAATGGTTGGATCTTCAAGATTATGACGGTAAACCTCATTGAATTCAATGGGGTTTACTCCAAAATCAGTGTGCATAGATTTGCAGCCATACAATCCAGTTCTATGCACGTTTATTCAAAAGTAATGTTTACTTTGTGCACTGGAACTTACGGTAGTTTTCCCTCAAAGTAACTATTTCATATGGAAAAGACAATCGTCCCCTTCAGAAACTTCTCTTCCACACATTCAACGTATGCATGGAGGCGGTACGCATTACGCTCTGCCTAAGTACGCATTAGCTCTGCCAAAATTCCCCCATCCCCATCAGCTCCACCTCTGACCTTCACACACTGATCTGAGGGTCTGAAGGGGACATCTTTGTGCATTTTGCTGAATGTGCCTTGAAGCCTCCATGCAATTGGGAACCCCAGCTGTGGAGATTTCCCAATCACATGGAGAATTCCAAGTGCATTCAGTTGAACACAAGTACATTCCTTCTTCAGCAACTTTGGATCAACATACCAAGGCCAGAGAACATAACGGGGGTGGGGGGGATGGAGACATCAGAGGTTGGGCTAGCACAGGTGTCCCCAACCTTTTTGGGTCACTGGGCACATTTGGAATTTTGAGAGAACGTCATAGTTGCTCTCACAAAATGACTGCCATGGGGGGGGGGTGCCCATTCATAAAATGGCTGCCATGGTGGACATGGCTAGTCACAAAACACTCATTTCCCAGCAGGCAATAACTTGCCCAAGAACCTAAGTACAAGCCAGAGCTAGGATCTGAGCTCCGAAATATGAAGCCACTCTTTTGAACCCAAATAACGATGGCACTGGAGGACAGAACTTCACTTTGCAGCATGCCAGCCTCCCAATTAAAAATAAAATTAAAAAGCTTAAGAAATAAAATAAAAATCAGGAGGGGCAGGGAGCCTGGTGGGTGCCAAGAGCAGTGCCCGTGGGCACATTGGTGTCCATGGGCACCACAATGGAGACCCCAGGGCTAGCACTTGCATTCTCCATGCATTATTTAAACTTTGAACTCATGGAGGAGCGACTTGTGAAGGGGCATGACATATGAACAGCTGGTTCATGGACTAGGCAAGGAGGGAGATGCTTACAATTGTCCTGACTCACAGAATGCAATAGTCATGCTGAAATGGGCTTCTGCCTGTGAATGAGCCTTTCTGAGTGTTTTGAAGAGGGAAAGAGTGAGTATCTCTACCACAGCTTCCTTGGCCTAATGCACATTCCTTAGCACATCAGGACTATGGAAGGCTTCAAGGTGAAAGCATGTAGCACATGATTCAGCACATGATTGCTTAGGCCAGAACTAGGGTAGCCACTTACACATCACCAAAACAGAGGGAGTGCATGACCAGAAAAGAAGACAAAAAAGTGCATAGATTTGCATCATATTTGAACATGTTAATTTATATGTGTGCATGCAAATTCAGAAATAGGTACTATAATTTAAATAGAAATACAATACATCACAGGGAAATACATCAGGTAGACTGTGACCAGGTGACCTGCATGCCTGCGCAATCTGCCATCTAAGGGTTAACTGTTGATGGGCAACTTCAAGGCACTTGCTCTCCCTTCTTAGGGTTCTTTATCTGTAAACTGGACTTGGACTGGACAGCCCTTTGAATAGAGAACTGTCCTCTGTAAAGTAGGACACTTGGCCGCCCTAGCCTGAACTTACTAGGTGCAAGAGAGGACAATTTAGGCGATTCTATATTTTAGCTCAAGAATATAATTATACTGGGCTATCTTGTAAAGTTTATTGATAGAATATGAACAAGTAGGGAAAGCACAACAGAAATCTGAAGCATTATTTTTCTCTAATCTGCATAAACCCACTTTTTAAAGCACTTGTTTTGTATCATTCCCATTCTGTATCTGTATGGAAGCCAATTCTAAGGTAGTGCTCATTGCTCATGGGATTAAAGTAATCCCATGAACACATGAACATTGAAACATTGTGCAAAAACTAATTATACATATAACTTGTGCCCAGTGAAATGAAGAATGTGAAAGGATCATCAGAATACCAGCTGTTCTGCTGAAACAGGGGGCTCATTCGGATACAATGCTAAACCATAGTTTAGTGTTACAACAATGAACCTAGGGGAGCTTGGGCTTACACATTCTCCCCTAGGTTTGTCCTTGTAGCACCAAATCAAGGGGATTATGGGTAGGGTGAAGTGTGGCACTGAGGGACTGATGTGCCCAATGAGAACTCCTATTAGACATTTTGCACCTATTTCCTCTTCTGGTTTCTCCCTCATCCCAAAAAACTGTGGTGGCCTTACTAGCTTGTCTTCTGGTCCACTGGTCCTATTGTTAGATGCCAGGTCAGTTAGTAATACAATTTCCCTCATCCATGATTTAATTGTGGATGAGGAGGCCGTCCTGGTGTATATAATTGAGATCTGAGCTGGGGAGCTGGGTGGGGGGAGAGTTAGCCTCTCCCAAATATGTCCCCCCTGAACCAGAATAGATGAAAGCATAGAGGAGAGGGGAGTTGCTGTAGTCTATAGCAATCCCATCTCTCTCTCTCTCTCTCTCTCTCTCTCTCTCTCTAAGCCTCCTGTTTATTTGAGTGTCAATCTGGAGTGCTTGTATCTTGTACTGGGCACTCAGGACAGATTAGGGATTCTACTGGTGTACCACCACTCATCCCACTGCCCAGTAGTCTCCCTGCTTGAGCTGACAGAAGTGGTTTTGGATTTGGTGCTGAGGACACCCAGAATGGTGGTTCTCAGGGACCTCAATATCCATGTCAGGGATACCATGGCTAGATCAGCTCAGTACTTCATGGCAGCCATGAGAACCATGGGACTATCCCAATATGTCATCAAGCTGAACACATGTAACTGGTCACACTCTAGATTGGGTTCTCTCTACCAGACATGAGGATGGTGTTCTGAATGTGGAGGATTATACATCTATTCCCTTGTCATCATCAGTGAAGCAAGATGGGAGATGACTGGAACACAGGTGGAGAAAAAATGCATCTTGAATTCAATCATATACAAGCATCTTTAGTAGCCTGCATAGGGCACAATCTCTCAGATTTGGGCCCAGCCTACACATTATATTAAGTATGTCTTTTTAAAAGCATGCTTTGACCTGGCTGCAGGGCCCCCAATCCAAATCAGGAGCATACAGCAAGTGGAGAGGTGCTTAATCCTTCCCCTCAACCATTTTCCCACCAAAAATCATGCCCCCAAAGGATTTGTCCCTGAAAGTGCTGTTTGCCTTGCTTGGGCAGGGCAGGGGTAGCTTGGCGCTGATTTTAATTGGGAAAACAGCACAGGGGAAAGGGTTAACCCACCTCCTCATGCCATAGTCCTGGATGGGACACTCTCCCCCCCCCCCCCAGCTACTCTCAGTGTGCCCTTGGTGCGATGTATATTTTTGCCCTTGGTCTTGGTGTTAAATATGAATCAAGCTAAAGCTATGGTAACCGCAGAATGCTCCAAATGCATAGGATGGTTCCACCTATCCCTTCACAGCCTCAGTTGGAGAATGGTTAGTTTTTCTACTGCAGAAGAGGAAACGGGAACATGCTCCCAAAGTCTCACAGAAGAATATCCCAGGATTTATAAAGAAGAGCGTATAGAGGAGATTTTACATTTAGTCTGGCATCTATTGATTGAAGAACGCTCTTCACAGGTAGCCTTAAAGTACCTAGGCAGAGTTTGTTCAAACCCAAGTAAGCTTGTCCTGCCATTTTCTTGTACAAACATTTATTTCTGCAAAGCTGAAGAAATTCTACTGGGCTTTGATAGATAGGAGAAGGAGTTTTTGAAAAAGCTAATTTGTGGAAGCTATCCTGAGCACAACTATCTGGGGTTCAGTGTTTTTCAAAACCGCCACAGCTGCTGCTGAGAGGGCATATTTGCAAATGAAAGGGAATTCACAGTTCATTCAGATGACTCATTCCAAGTTTACTGGGTGGTTCACACGCCTGCCGGAACAGGAAGGCCCTTATTGTGCTCAACTGTTTTCCTGAATGCCTTTATGAACAACAGCAAAAGGAAATATTACAGTTTGGCAGGAGGCCACCAGCCTGTTTGGTACTGTGGCGCTAAGCATGCAGAGCAGAATGCAGCCAAGGCAAACATATCCTTAGTGCTCCAGTTATTTTTGTCTGCATTTCAAATTAACTGCTGCCTTTCACAGAAAACCAAATCATTCGGGAAGTGATTTAACGAAACAGTAACTTTTGGGGAAGGGATGGTTTAGTCCTTTGTTTTTAAAAACTGTCTTTAATAGCCACACCAGAGATTTCCTGACACAATCACTAACACAGTGGCAGGACACTCGGAAGAGGTGTTCACAGCAAGCTCTATTTACATTCTCTAAGGAGCTAAGGGGTACAGAGGTTAGAGTTGATCTAGGACTAGGGATAGAAAAATCAGTTAGTTTTGCTTTCATAGAATCATAGAATCATAGAAAAGTAGAGTTGGAAGGGGCCTAGGTAGTTGGTTCCATTGTCTTATTGCTCTGACAGTCAGGAATTTTTTTCTGATATTTAGGTGGAATCTGGGTTCCCGTAACTTGAGCCCATTATTCCATGTCCTGCAAACTGGGATGATCGAAAAGAGATCCTGGCCCTCCTCTGTGTGACAACCCTTTAAGTACTGGAAGAGGAGTGCTATCATATCTCCCCTCAGTCTCCTCTTCTGAAGGCTAAACATGCCCAGTTCTTTCAGTCTCTCCTCATAGAGCCTTGTTTCCAGTCCCTTTATCATCCTTGTTGCCCTCCTCTGGACCCTCTCCAGCTTGTCTACGTCCTTCTTAAGTGTGGTGCCCAGAACTGGACACAGTACTCAAGATGGCCTAACCAGTGCTGAGTAAAGGGGAATTATCACTTCACGTGATTTGGAAGCTATACTTCTATTCAGTGCTTTTTTTATGGAGAAAAGGGTACCGGAACTCTTGGATTACATTTCCTCGGGAGTAGATGGCGATTAAATTGTAATGCAATTAATAGAAGAAAAGGTGCTGGAACTCAGTTCCGGTGAGTTCCACCAGACAAAAAGCCCTGCTTCTATTAATGCAGCCCAAAATAGCATTTGCCTTCTTTGCAGTCACATCGCATTGCTGGCTCATATTCAGTTTGTGATCTACCACAATTCCAAGATCCTTCTCACTTGTAGTATTGTTGAGCCAAGTGTCCCCCATTCTGTCTCCCACATTTGATTTTTTTGAAACCTCGAGGTTTTTTTTGTCCCACTTATGAAGACATTTGCAAAGTTTGGTATGTTCTTATTTTTAAAAATAAAAAACAAAAACAAAATTCTCACCCATCTCTAAGATTGGGGAGACCCACGTTCAGATCCCTACTCAGCCATGAAGCTCATTGGTTGACCTTGAGCCAATCACTACCGTATTTTTCCATCTATAAGACGCCCCCATGTATAAGACGCCCCCCACTGGGCAGTTTCGCAACCGTGCGGTTCTCTCCTCGGCTTACTTCCATGTATAAGACTGACCCTCAATTTTTAGTCTAACAATTTTAGGAAAAAGTATAGTCTTATACATGGAAAAATACTGTATTTGTGAAGAATACAGTTAGAATACACCTTCAAAAGGGTATTGTAGAATTGGAAAAAGTGCAAAAAAAAGAAAAACTAAAATGATCAAGGAGCTGGAGGAACTCCCCTATGAGGAAAGGTTACACCATCTGGGATTGTTTTAGCTTAGAAAAGAGGCTTAGAAAAGACTACTGGGCAGTGGGATGAGTGGTGGTACACCAGTAGAATCCCTAATCTGTCCTGAGTGCCCAGTACAAGATACAAGCACTCCAGATTGACACTCAAATAAACAGGAGGCTTGGAGAGAGAGAGAGAGAGAGAGAGAGAGAGAGAGGTGTACAACATTATGCATGGGTGGAGAAAGTGGATAGGGAGACATTTTTCTCCCTCTCTCATAATACTAGAACCCGGGGTCATCCCATGAAGCTGATTGGTGGGAGATTCAGAACAGATAACAGGGAGTACTTCTTCACACAGCACATAAACTACGGAATGTAAGCCCCACGCCACCATGGTCAGCTTTGCAGGGCCACCCAGAGGGTTTATGGGGCCTGGGGCAGGTGTGCTACTGGGGGCCCTGCTGCTGCACCCTACAAGGGCCCTTGCATAGGTGAACAAAGCTGGGGGCCACATGTGAGAATCATTGCATGCACAGACTACACCCAAGAATTCTCGCCTGAAACTCCTCCTTGCCTTGCGGTCAAGCAAAATGATAGATGTGCTTCATTATTATTATTATTTTATGGGGTAATAGAATGGGGATCAGGCTGTGCTTCTCCTGAGTACCTCCTCCAAATTTCAAATCCC
Organism: Shinisaurus crocodilurus; assembly: GCA_021292165.1. Taxonomy (NCBI): domain Eukaryota; kingdom Metazoa; phylum Chordata; class Lepidosauria; order Squamata; family Shinisauridae; genus Shinisaurus; species Shinisaurus crocodilurus. The sequence goes on along the minus strand of CM037878.1, from coordinate 44,684,214 downwards.
TTCTGGCAAAGCTTATTTCTGCTTCCTGCGGTTCAGTCTCACAAGTCTTCTGGTTGTGTCTTGCTGCTTGCCTTCTCCACTCAGGAAGGCCTGGCCTCACACCACTCCTACACCTTTCCCTGTGGCGGATGAGAGGCTCACATCACTTGCTTTCCTATCCATCGAGAACGACGTTGCTGAAAACCTGGATCTCTCAGCCACTGCGCTACAGTGTGCAGAAGCCAAAGTTCGAAAAGCCACATTCTGAGCAGCGGCAGCGCACTATGCAAAACAGCAGAACCATCACATGTTTTACTTTTAATATTTTTTGTTTTGTAGCAGTTCCTGCCTTTTCCTAAGCATTCTTTATTTAAGAATATGAAAAATTTTAACTTTAAAAATAATAAATAAAAGTTATAAATAAAAAAGGTATCAGCTGACCTCTTACAGCTTTATTTTATTATTATTTACATAGGGCTACTCTTTATTCCTTCAGGCGCCAGGTGAAGACCTTTTTTATTTACCCAATATTTTAATGGTTAGATTTTTATTCCCATTTTATTATCACTGCTGTACCTCTGGTCTGATTCATCTGGCTGCTTTGTGTTATTGTTTTGTATTATATTGTATTTGTATTTCTATTTTAATGATATTTTTGGTTTTAAGATTGTTTTTATCCTGTTTTTCTTGTAAACCGCCCAGGGAGCCTTTGGGCTGGTGGGCAGTAAATAAATATATTAAATAAATAAATAATACAGTCATGCCTTGGATTGAGAGCATAATTCGTTCCGGAAACGTGCTTGTAATCCAAAACACTCTTATATCAAAACGAAATCCCCCAAAAAAAATTTGTACAGAGATTTTTAATTTAAGCCGTACTACAGTACTTGTATTGCAAGACGTCGCTTGTATATCAAGTAAAAAATAAATAAATAAATATTTAAAATTTTGCTTGTCTTGCAAAACGCTCTCAAACCAAGTTACTTGCAATCCAAGGTATTACTGTACAGTATTTAAAGTGCTGAGTGCTCAGTCACGTTGCCGCAAATTCAGTGGAGGCTGCTGACTCCTATTTCGGTGGGGCTCCTATTCCAAAGCAGGTTTTATTTGGAGCTTTATAGGAGCTATTCATCTTAATGAACCTATTTTGTGGGTGGGGTTCAGCAACACGGACAGTTCCTATAAAGTTCCAAATAAAATCTGCCATGGAATAGGAGCCTAACCGAAATAGGAGTCACCAGCCTAAGTAAAGCTGTGTTCCACTGATGATTACTTAGGGCAAATGACATCAAAGTGGAAACAGAAAAAGTAACATACTTTAAAGCTAATTGAAAGAAGATCATTTTTGTAGTTATTACTCAAACAACCTGTAGAACCTTGAAATAAGGCTACAGACGCTTCCTTCTTGCCACCCTTGCTCACTGCAGACAGTACATTTAAAATAACACAGCCACTGAACTCAGCTTGGTGCCCCCTTCAGCTCAGCTTGGCAACCCCCCAGCTCAGCTTGGCACTCCAGGCAACCGCCCAGCTCACACATCCCTAAGGCTAGCCCTGATCGTGAACTCCTTGGAAGAAAGGTGGAGTTAAATGGAATGAATAACTAAACAAAAAGAACTTCCTCCAAATTACCCTGTCCTCTATACATGGGTAACATCCTGAGAGCCTTTTTGACCTCACAAAACAAGAGCATGTTGGCATAAGCTTATTATTATTTATTAATTTAATTAATTATTATAAACTATTTGTAGACCACCTCACCTGCTAAAAAACCATCAAGGTGGTGCACAGTAATTTAAAACAATAAAATCTTTAAACAATTTTTTTTAAAAAGAACATTAAAATCAGTAAAACATTACAACATTAAAACTGCTACATAATTTAAAAGGCTAGATTAAAAAGATGTTTCTTCACACCCTGTCTAAAAAGCCAAGAGAGTGGGAGCCAATCATAGTTCTTGAAGGAGCTCATTCCACAGTTTGGAAGTGACACAGCAGAAAGCCCTTTCACACGCATGCCTTACAAACAGGCCTCTATAGGTAATGGAGCCCTCAGAAGGGCCGCTCCTGCTGATCTTAATACCCAGGAAAGTTCACAATGAGACAGACAGCCCCATACATAGCCAGATCCTAAACCTTTTAGAGCTTCAAAGGTTAAAACAACACCTTGAATTGAGCCTGGAAAGCAATTGGCAACCAGTACAGATCTTTCAAGACAGGTGTAATGTTAAATACAGTCACTTACACAACATTGTTCATACATCTGGAAATAATGCAATTAAAATATTATATCTATTATTAATCGGTCCAAATTCTATGCCAGATTAGAATCTACTATGCCAGAAATCCAGTTGATTAACTGGAGATCCATCTTCATCATTCAGTTCTGGGTAAAACATTAAGAATGGGTACAAAATTATCTTTTTTTTTATTTCTCCTCTAGCCACATGAAAGCGGCTGGTTAGTTTCTCCACCAGCACAACCAAACATATTCTATCAAAGTATCTCTGAAATGAGTTTTAACTTCCAGGCACTCTTCAAATGTAGCCCCATGTGGAGCAAATTTCAATAGTCTGAATGTGATGTAACTGTAACCAAACAGGATTGTGTAAATGTACTCCTTGCCACCGCCACCACATGAAGATCCAACGGAAGTGTAGGATCAAGGAGCAGTCCCAAGCTATGAACCTGATACTTTACTCCCTTCTAAAACAGGCTGGATCCCGATCCCTGAGTCAGGCTTGCTACTGATCAACAACCTCCATCTTGTCTGGGTTTAACCTCAGCTTGCTTCACCCTTATCCAGACTATTATTGAACCCAGGCAATGTTCAAGGGTTTTGACTATTTCCTTGGTGTTAGGTGACAAAGAGCAATAGAGCTGGGTGTCATCAGCATATTGATGGGACCCTGCTCCTAAGCTCTGAATCACTTCTCCCTGTGGTTTCATGTACATGTTAAATAACATGTAGGACAAGATAGAACCCTGTGGGACACCATAGGCCAATGGCCGTGGAGTTGAACAGTAACCCCCCAGTACCACCTTCTAGACAGAACTGTACAGAAAGAGCAAAAACTACTAGGCAGTCCAAAGGGATACCATAGTCAATCACATGGAAAGCTGCTGAGAGGTCTAGGAGAACTAATAGGGTCATGCTCACCCCATCCATTTCCCAGTGTAGGTCATCCACCAAGGTGACCAAAACAGTCTCAGTCCCATATCCTGGAGAAAAGCCTGATTGAAATGGATCCAGATAATCAGTATCATCCAGATGCATCTGGAGTTGCAATGCCACCACCTTTTCAGTCACCTTAGCCAAGAGTTGTACATTTGAGACTGGCCTATAATTAGACAGATCTCCTGGGTCAAAAGGAGGGTTTCTTTAGTAAAGGTCCTATTACTGCCTCTTTTCAGCAAGAGGGAACAACCCCTTCCTATAAAATGGCATTAATTACTTCCCTTACCCATGGCATCTGTCACATATTGGCCAATTTAAGTAGCCAAGAAAGGCAAGGGTTAAGTACACAGGTGGTGGCCCTCACCACTCCCACTACCCTTTCCACATCCTCTGGATTTATAACCTGAAAAGAATCCAACACAACTGGACAAGCGGTTGCCAAGTTTCCATCAATCTAACCTGCTCTAATACTGGAGTCGCAATCAATCAAATCTAGTGACTTTATCTGCAAAAAACCCCAAAGCAAATTGTTCTCACTTGTGGAATTAGCAAGAAGAAGACTGGTTGTCCCTTACTCATCAGGCATCGGACTCCTCTAAAGCTTCAAGGCACACTTTTCTTCAGCTGCAGCTATGCCAATGTACAGGATGGGGGGTTTAGAAAACTGAAATCAGGATGTGGCTATTCTAAGCTTGGGAAATTTGAAACTGGGTGTAGTTTGATTTATATCTCTGCCCATTTTCATATGCTGCGTCCTTCCATCTGGAACACATCCCACAATGCCTATCAAATGCCTCCCCTCCTCAAAAGCCTCCTTCCTCCAATCCCTCCTCAAAAGCCTCCTTTTCTTTTTCCAAACAAATGTGTTTTTTTAAATATAGGAATGAGAATCCAGACAAAATCATATTCACTGTATGCTCAGCTTTGATGTGCAACACAAATATGATTTCAGACATAGATGATATTATTTTTGAAAGGCTATTACAGCCTTTCTGGAAGACACTGAGGCCATTGTTTGTGAAATTCTTTTCTTCAGAAGATTTTGCAGCTAAGGCATTAGTGCTCAAATCATGGGGGGCGGGGGCACAAAGGGCCTGTTCCCCTTAGTTACTGGTTTTAGGATGGTACCAGGGGGTGATTTGAGTAAAATTGGAGGAGTTGGGGCAGGTCTAGCAACATACCAGGAAGCACTGCCTGCTCATTGCTGCCCCCATCTGCCCAAGTATTATGTCATGCCCATTTCCTCAATCAACCCCAGTGGCTTTGCTGCGGCCTCCTCCTCCTTACCTGCCGTCTGCAGGGAGGTCCCACCCACCCGCCTGTCCATAGCAGATGTTTCCAGAATGAATGATGGGAAGGAGAACCAAAGAAGAGCCAGAGCTGCCTGTTGCAATAGGTGGGAGGGGGGCACGCTGAGGGCCCACACAAATCTGGAGCCAGCCCAGTTCAGGGGTTGGGTGTTTTATTTATTTATTTTATTTATTGTATTTTTAAATCACCCATCTAGCCGGTACCCGGCCACTCTGGGCAATGTACAACATACAACAAAGAAAACAGATTAAAATACACTTAAAACCGTATAAAATGTTAAAATCCTAACCCACCCCATATTCCCGCCTGAAAAGCCACTTTTTTTAATGAACAGCGGAAGCTCATCAAAGAGGGGGCATGGTGGAGGTCACTAGGGAGAGAGTTCCACAGCTTGGGGGCCGCCACAGAAAAGCCCCTCTTCCTAGTCCCCTCCAGCCTGGCTGCTCTGGCTGATGGGATAAGGAGAAGGCCGTCCATGGCGGATCTTGTTGAGCGGCCTACTTGATGTTGCTGGAGGCGCTCCTTGAGATAAACTGGACCGGAGCCATATAGCGTTTTAAAGGTCAAAACCAGCACCTTGAATTCGGTTTGGCAAACAACTGGTAGCCAGTGCAGCTCCTTGAGCACCGGACTGATGTGATCACACCGGCGGCTGCCTTTTGTTGTTGTTTTGTTTCATAACCACCACACACACATCTTTCCCCCAATAATTCCAACACTAGTAGTCAAGCAATGATTAGCAACTAGAGGGCAAAATAAGGCTGGGCACGCCACACAACCCGTTCCCTCCCCCCAGCCCCCTGCCCGCCTCGTTTTTTCGAGGCGCAGATTGGTCCCGTCGCGTCACTTCCGGGACCGGAAATGACAGCGACGGGACCGATTGAGCAGAGCGGGCGGTTCTCCGCCAGATCGGGCGGCTGGGGCGGCTCTCCGCGGAGCGCGCGAGCCACCCCGAAGAGGAGGTAAGGCCTCACCGGGGCGCGAGCGGGGCCATGCTCGGCCTCGTTCTGCCCCGGCGGAGGCTCGATTTACAACTCTATCAACTCTAACAACTCTCTAAAATTTCCTTTCTGGGCGAGTGTTTCAGTCTGGTGGACAGAAAATGTAAGGCATGAAGATTTTCTTGGAATAAGCTACAAATTTCTCTCTTGAGTTCACTACTCATTAAAGCTTAGAAGAATGTAGGTATAATTTTATGTTTATGCTGCACAATATTAGTCAATGGCAATGCACAATCAGATACACCAAACTAAGCTAGTGAACGCATAACATTGCACAGGAGGTCCTCAGCATGGCAAGATGGGTTGCACAACTCACAGCCAGTGGCAGCTAACGGTGCAAATCCACACAACGTACATATTTATAGTGCCCCAATCCAGCCACAAGCAGAGAGAGTTGACCAAGTACCTTGCAGCAGGATGCAATATGCAGCTAGGCACAGGGGAGGCTGGGGTGGGACTCCTATGTCAGAGGGGCTCCTTCTCTACTGCAGCTTTGCATTTGAGCTTTATCAGAGCCATCCATGGTGCTGAACTCTGTCCCCAGAATAGATTCACCACCATGGAGCACCATGGTTAGTTCCTATAAAGCTCAAAATAAAAGATGCAATGGATAAGGAGCTCCACTGACACAGGAGTCGCCACCAGCCTCCCCTGCAGCCAGCATATTCCATAAGATCCAGGAGCAAGGAATTTGACAGGCCCGATTATACATAGTTAGACTTTGACCTGAGAAACCAATGTTCAAATTCCAGCTCAGCCACGAAGCCAGAAGTAGCCATGGGCATATCATACCCTTTCTGAGCCCTCTCTCCACCTGAGGAAGGAACATTTAAGGATCTACTTCATAGGGTAGTTGAAAATATGAAGAAGTGAAGATACAATGTTTTTACATTGAGAAGCACCTTCTGATAGACATTTGGCCTAATAGGGAACAGTTAAGAGGTTGGATCCATATTTAGGTGCATACACAACTGGGCTGGTGGAAGCAGACTTCCCTGCCACCGCCGCCCCACAGCAACCCCTCCACCCCCTGCAACTACTATATATAGGATTGGGGGACCCTGCTGAGTGGGGTGAGCTGCGGTGCTGTGGGAGAGGGGTCCCCCCCCCAAAACTGGGCAGAGGCACCTTCTTTGAGTGCAGCCCTTATGACTATGGAAGGCAGATCCTGGATCCAACCCATTCTTAAGCAATGCAATTTACGGTATTTGCATTGCCATGACATTATTGACAAAGTGTAATGTTTTATATTAGAAAAAGTATAAATATAAAGAAATTCTTGACATCACTTGTCCTTTTCTAACCACCTGTACCGACTCACAGACACAAAATATTACATTTAAGATAATTTTTATAAGCTAATTTGGAGATGGTATTTGACTCCGGTGAGATTAAATAGAATAGATAATAAATGTTCTCCAATGTGTTGGCGAGGATGTCAGGAGTTGGGTACATATGCTCACATGTGGTGGAGTTGTAAAAATGTAATGGATTTTTGGAAAATGATTTTTGAGGAAATATCAGAAATTGTTGGAGCTGATTTAGAGGTTTGTCCTAAACTAGCTTTGCTATCAATAACGGAAAAGGTGATCGGTCCTCAAAATGTTAAAGAATTAATTATAAATTTGTTAACGGCAGGTAGACTAATGATAGCAAGGAAATGGAAAATTCAGCAAGTTTTCACTATTACTGATTGGTATAAAGAAGTATGGGATATGGCATTGAATGATATGTTGACTTGTAATATCAAATGCAAAAGGGGTCAATTAAAGAAAAATATTTCCGAGGATATTTGGGGTTTATTTCTGGAATATGTGTTAAAAAAGGGGAAAGGGAGTTTACCCTGTCAAGATATGTTGTATTTTTGGAATAATGAACAATTATAGAGTCATTGTATTATTTGGTCCCATGGTGATGGGAGCACTATATTAGTTATATGTGTGTGTTATTTTCTTTGTATTGTTTTAAAAAAATTAAATAAAAAATATTTTTTTTAAAAAAAAATATTACATTTCAGATACTTCTCATAATAATAATAATAATAATAATAATAATAATAATAATAATAATAATAATAATATCTTTACAAGTGCACATACAGGTCATAAAATATGGTTTGCTATTAATGGCAGTGTGGAATCGGAGACAGGGAATGAGGATATGGCAGGTTTGTTGAACAGTTGTTTTGCTTCTGTCGTTACAGGAAGAGGAGAACTGCCTGTCAGAGATATTTCCCAGACTGGAATGAGGAGTGATAATACATTTACCATCCATCTAATTATCCCAGATGACTCCCGACCTCAGCTGACATCCACAGAAGTTTAAGAGGATGGCGGATGATCCCAAATTTTTACACGTGTACCTGCATAGACTGGATTCACACAACACGATAAGCCATGGTGTGAGCCATGTTGGTTTCAGAGTGGCTTGTCATGTTGTCTGAACCCAGCAACATGGTTTGTTAACCATGCACAAGCCACTCTGGCCACGTTCAGACAACACAACAAGCCACTCTGAAACAAACATGTCTCACAAACCACAATGGTTCCAGGCAAGGGGGTAAAAGTTCAGACAGGATATCAGGCACCAAACTGGGATCTTTGGAAGGAAAGAGAGGATTGCAGGCACATATGAAGGTTGACAAACCCCAAAGAATACACACACTCTAGATTTGCAAATGCACCCTATCCTGGACAGCCAATTCTTGCCAGCTATTACAAACAAAATGGAGGTGTGGGGACAAAATGGAGGCAAGCTCCGTGTGAATCTTGCCATGTTGTGATGATAAAAGCTCCATTTGAGATATGAGAAAAACATTCATCCATTGGGTATTCGTCGTTGCAAACAGTATGTACAGATATCAAACAAGCACTCACACACAAACCACACTTAAAATTAGCACTTTTCAGAGTAGAAAGATGGCAAAAAGAAACAAAATGATGTCCATTGAGTGTGACAGCCAAGTGAAGTGCTATGGGGGTGGCCACAAAGAGTGAGAACTTTCAAAGCTCACTTAGGAATTTATCCATATCTTCTAACTGAAATTCCTGGAAGTTATGCTGTTAAATAAATCCCTCTAGCCAGAATCTGAACTATATGTCTTCCCAAGGTCACTTAATGAGATGCCATTGAAGATTAACATCAGAATTCCCACCTACAAAGAGACTGTAATTTCAGAAGAGAAGCAAAGTACAGCAACGTAGCTTTGATAATCAAAACCATAATTTTTAGCCCAAGCGGTACAGAATACTTAGCATTTTCCTCTCTCCAATCACTATGATTCAAAGGTATTTACAAGCAGATGCATGGCTGGGTTTTCCTGAACTCCTTTAGCATAGTTGGAATGCTTGTAAATTCTGCATCAACTGATAGTAGACTGAGAGGAAATTTTAAAAATAAATAGTTCTTCAGTCATGCAAGGTTTTTGGGGGCGGGTGTGTGCATGTGTGTGTGCTTTACTTTGCTTTGCTTTGCTGTCTGAATACCCATTAGGAGATTATCATCAGCTTTTACAAGAATTTCAGAATGGTTCCATTGGGAAATCCAACTGCTGTTCCTATTGCACCCTCAATTAAACTCCCTTACTGTGACTCAGACTTCACAAAAATAGATGTCTACTGATAGGTGAATGTTAGGAGATATTAACTGAGTGGAACTAAGCTGGGCTTTTATTTTAAGGAGCTACTTGAACATGTCAATCTAGTTTTTTTAATGCTTTGTTACCTATAAAGTGGAATGGTTAAGAGACAGTTTAGTTTCAATGAGTAAATTATTTGTCAAATATGTAGACAGGCTGGCTAGTCCTTGTCTACCTTACCTATGCATTTGTCTCTACTTCTGTTAACTATATAATGCCAAATGAAATATATTTCAGGAGAGTCAAAGTGGAAACAACATTTGTAGATATATAACTGGAGACAAGTTTTAATAGATGGTACACTGTATAAAGGTTCAGATGAAAATGGTTATGACAGAAAGTATCAGGGCAAAAAATGTTTAAAGATAACTCAGTTACATTCTACCATCTGTTCGTGTAATGAACCTGTTTTTACTCTGCTGTTGTTGGATTTTACTCTGCTGTTGTTGAGTTTTAATTGCTTTTAAATGTGTTTTAATGTATTTGCACATAATTGTTTTTATCAAGTTTTATTAGAGATTGTAAGTGCCATTTCTGGTAGAAAGGCACGGTACAAATTAATTAAATAAATAAATAACACATTTTGCAGCTGGAGATGGTCACTTGAAATTATTATGAATCACATACAGTACATGAACTCACAGACACACACACAAACGGGCGGTGCTAGGTACTGAAAAGATCCGGGACTCAGGCCCACAGGACAAAAAAATCACAAATTTGCATATGATAATTTACATATGCTCTAAAGTCTCTCTCTGTGTGTGTCTTTAGAGGACCCTGTCTCCTAAGGAAACAGCTATTTGTAAAAAGGGGTGTATGGACAGGGGAGAGGACGGCATTTGATTTCAGAAAAAAACCTCAGGCAGAAAGATTCAAGGGGGGCAACAGGATGTGAAGCACATGTGGGCAACAAGCTAACTAATCCAGGGGGATCGGATGCAATAGAGATCATCAGAGCCCATGTACCTTTATTTCAGCAAGCGCCCATGAAGAGCAGGGTGGTGGGGCAGATGGCAATCCAGAGATCCAGGGCTCCAAATGAAAGATTTGAGGCTCCAGCCCTAACACTGCCTCTGCGCACAAATTAGGATTAGCTATTGCCTACTAAATTCGTACAGCATACAGCAGCCAGATCTGTGGCTTCAGAAATGTACAGTGCTGCTGGGAACCCTCAGATTGCATTCCTTATGGCAAGAATATAGGCATTACAAGTACATAAGACAAACGTCCCTAATTTTATCTGCAAAATGTTGGAGGCTATGATGTTATTCAACATTAATGTATACAACACTTTGCAGAGTAACGTAAGCCCCCACTCTGCCAAAAAAGGAAGTGATCCACCAGTGCTCATGCTGAGAGGTAGACGCAGCAGGGCAGCTATCTAAAATGGATTTTAGCTGACAACAGTGATTGGGAAAACAATTACTAGAGTTTTCCTGTCAACTCATGACAGGGAAATCCTCAAGAAAGCCATCTTCACCCAACATCAGTAGCACTTCTAGCTAAATAATATCTAGAAGGCTTTCCCTGTGTTCTGAAATAAAACTCTGATAAGTACCAAATAAATTCTTCAGACAAATAAAGAAATACAGCCAGGAAAAAAAGCAAAAATTTCCATTCTTGCAAAGTAGGTCTTGAAACGTGTATGTTGAGTTTATTGTAATGGGGGAAACAATAACCTCCTATGTGCTGGTTATGCAGGCTAATCACGTAATTTGTCTTTTGGCCAAAAGTCAAATGAACATTTTAGGATTTTGATTATTTTTAAATATGTATCCCACGTTTCTCTGTTTGAACCAAGATGACTAGCAAGATACAATCCAGAAATACGGCTGTAAGAATACCATGGCACAGCAGCATAAAAATAATGATAACCTTGTCAATGTGAATCACTTTAATTAGAAAACAAAGAAAACCACAAAACAATACAGTTCTTTAGACTGTGATTTGGGCTTGATCCATGCCCGTGGCTATGGCAGGTTAGAAGACAGTCTTAAGTTGATTTCCAAATGGTAGCTCTGGGCCATTTCCTATGTTACATATTTCCTACACAGGAGCTTATTCATATGTTACCAGGGATGTTGAAGAGTCCTTGGTTTCAAGTCACGAGTCGAGTCACGAGTCTTTGGACCCGAGTCTCGAGTCCGAGTCCTTGGTCCAAAATGGTGACTCACGAGTCACGAGTCACGAGTCACTCCCAAAGCTGACTCCACGAGCCCCTATTAAAATCAGCGGGGGGGGGGGGTTCCCGAACAAAATAAGGCTACTTCAGATGTGTGGCTTAAATAAATTCTAGGCACAAGTGTGCCTTTTTATTTCAAAACTCTGCAACTGATTTTGGAAAGAACAGACCAGGCAGAAAAACCCAAAATAACCAGGCAGGCAGAGGAGGCAGGGAACCCCAAAGCAGGCAGGCAGTGCCCTTTGTCTTGGACAATTCAACTGTTGAACTGGTCAAGAAGAGACCAGGCAGGCAGAGGAGGCTGGGAACCCCAGACAGGCAGGCAGAGGCAGCCAAACCCAAAATGTCTGAAAGGTTGCATTTTAGGAAAATGATTTTAAAAAATAAACTTGCTGTACTTCCTAAAACCTATCCATGTTGCATTTGAGGAACACGATTTTGGAACACGAGTCCTTGGTCTCGAGTTCTGAGTTAAGTCTCGAGTCCCATTAAAAATATTGGGACTCGAGTCCGAGTCGAGTCAGAGGGGGGACTCAGTCCGACTCACTGAGTCGAGTCCTGGAGTCCGAGTCCCCATCCCTGTATGTTACTTGTGTGTAGGGCACTCAGGTGAGGAATCAGGAGACGGACTGCGCTTCTGGCTCTGCCCCTAACATCATATGTATAAAAGAGCCCCCCTATGTACATGGATGCTATGTCAGGGGCATGAGTAATGCATGAATAAGGCCAAGGAGAGGCAATATTTTGATACCTGTGGGCACATTTGGCAATTTGAGAAACTGTCCTGGATGCCACCACAAAATGGCTTCCATGGGAGGTGTGTGGCTAGTCACAAAGGACAAATAATCTGCCAAAAAGACTGAGTACAAGGCAGAGGTGGGGACTGAGCCCCAACACACTAAACAACTCCTTTGAACCTACAGTTTTCAGCACCAACAGAAATTTATTTCACAGAAGGCCAACTGTTTTCCTCTGCCACCCTCTGCCAGCCAACTCATTGCCCCCATCTCTTTTTCTCTCTCACTCTGGATTACCACCCATGCGCACTCATGTACACCAACCCACTCATACCCATACACACACGCATGCACACCATGGCTCACCCCTCATAGACATATGCTCGCTCACTCTCTCTCTCGCACACACACACAGGGCCGGTTCATATGACCCAGGCAGCGAGTGGGGGAGGCACCACGGGGCCATCTGCGGGGTCTGGCGGGGCACCACGGACGACCTGTGCCCCGCACACATGGGTGGACCCCGGTGGAGCCGGCAGTCCCCGCACCGCAGTGTGGGCCTCCTGGCACTAGTGGGCGGCGGCTCAGGATGCCCAGAGGAGCCGTTTGACCCTACAGGCCGGAGTGGCCACAGCTCCGGCCGCTCTGGGTTGCCACCTCTGTGCAGCCCTGGGAGGCTCCCGCGGGACGGACGCCCGCTGTTCGCATGGCAGGGTGGCCACGCGTGGTAGGGGCTTACCCCTCTACTGCCCATGGTCACTTTGCGTGCTTCCCATGCGCGGCCGTCCTGCGGGGGTGCCCCCAGCTGGCATTCACACGACACGGGAACCGCGGGGGGCTTCTGCTCCCCCGCTGTTCCTGTGTCGTGTGAACCGGCCCACACACACACTAACACACAAACCCTACATGCCCCATCCATTAATCCTCCCTCCATTCACACACTCCCATGTATCCATCATGCATACATGTACACACATCCCTTCAAAATCCCCCCTTAAACCCTCTCTCCGTAGCCCCTACCAATTCAGACATACATACCCCCAGGTTGCTTCAGCTGGCTCCCCCAGTCCCTGCTGAATTCCTGCTGCCCCCTCTGCCCCCCACTCTCTCCTAGCTTCCTTGGCCTCCCAGCTGACTTATAGCTGCCCTTCCTAGCCCTCCCCCATTGCTCTTCCTAGCCCCCTGGTGCTCTCTTTAGCCCCCTTCCCCTTTACCAGATAGATGTGACAGGAGGCCCTCTTCTTTTTCTTGTTGGCTAGGTGCACTGCAGAGGAAAGCCTCAGCCTGCAGTTGCCTGCCATCTTAATTTCCTAAGAATGTCTCTGAGTCCACATGTGGCCCAGAGTCATTCATGGGAAATGAAGATGGCAGCAGCTGGAGGCCCTCACTTGGCTTGGAAGCGAGCCCAGCTGAGAAAATTAGTTATTTTTTAAAAATATATATAGTAAAATTGGAGGGGCAGCGTGCCTCAGTGGGCACCAAGAAAGGTGTCCGGGGGTGCACTGGTGCCAACTTGCACTATATTGCCTACCGCTGGGCAGGACTGATGCAAGGCAGTTTGGTGCCCTAGGCAAGATCAGATATTTAGCGCCCCCCTTCCCACTTGAGAGCACTGTATTTTTTTTCAAGGCGTTTCTGGCGCCCCCTTTAGCCCTGCGCCCTAGGCGGCTGCCTAGTTGGCCTAATGGTAGCACCGGCCCTGCCGCTGGGATAGTGTTAAAAACCTCTTTGTAGGAAAAAGCTTATATAACACCTTGTATGAGGCTCAGCACAAGCTGTTCATTTTTGCTTTGAGCACCCACTTTGTTTCTCCTGTAGAAAATGGGTCAGTGAACGGTGGAACCTGAAAAAGAGGGTTTCTCGATGGAGCATCTATCCGCTACATTGCCGTTTAGACCTACAACTTCACTGCATTCCTGGCAGTGGCCACAGCAAAGCTCCTACAGTCAGAGATTTTCATTTAACTAGTTCTTGCAGAACTCTGTTCTGTGGCCTGCTCTGCCCTTATATGGTCTTACACACTTACAAAGGGAAGAGATGATATTATCTACCCTGTAGGTGGGTCCCTGCATTTGACATTGTATATAGCCTTTAAAAGCCTTCTCGCAAACACTGCACTAGAACCCTCTAACAAACTACAAAAGGAATTTGACGGTTAACAGCTAAGAACGTTTAGACTGCTGGAGCAGCTCTTCTGTGCAATGCAGTTCTTCTCATTATTTCATGTGGCTTTTTTTTTTCCAGTGGGGAAGGAGGAGTTTGCAACCATAAAAAGTCTAACCTTCCCCCCTCCTTTTGTTAAATTTCATATATGCCAATAAAACACAGTTGTGTTCCAAAATAACTTTGCATTTTGAAGTTGCTTAAACAGAAATATTTCGCCTAAGGTCAAGTGAGGGGTCAAAGCAGCTATGGAATATTTCTAACAGTGAGTCATGTGCTGTACTCAGTTGGCTGCTGTTGCACGCCCTTACAGGGGAATCCTTTCTGAGTCATGACGACAGTTTTCAGACACCACGTTGACCTTAGAGCAAACTGGAGGTAAATCACCCTGCGATATTCCAGGGATGCCATCCATGTTTTGGTGGTCACTATTCAGATGTCTTTTCAGTCTGGTAGTAAGTATTGGACTAAAAATGGGGAATCTGGTTTGGACCTATATGCCAGCAGTGGTGTAATGCACCACAGGAGGAAATGCAGACAAGGAACACCGGGTACGAATCAGTCAGCTTTTCTCAAGCTCTATGGCCCTGCCTATTAGAAACATACTATATTGGGATTGTATCAGTTACACTGACATGGCTTCTTCTGGGACTCCTGGGAATTATAATTTGGTAAAGCGGTGATAATTCTTTCTTACAGATTCTCTAGTCACCCTCCACATAAAACTAAAATCCCCAGTATCCCCTGGGAAATTGGAATGATCATTCAACTAGTTCAGGTCCATAACGCAGTCATGCTGTCTTGTTTATCTTGGAAGGGGCCTATAAGGCCATCAAGTCCAACCCCCTGCTCAATGCAGGAATCCAAGTTAAAGCATCCCTGACAGATGGCTGTCCAGCTGCATCTTGAATGCCTCCAGTGTGAGAGAGACCTCCCACCTCCCTAGGTAACTGGCTCCATTGTTGTATTGCTGTAACAGTCAGGAAGCTTTTCCTGATGTTTAGCCAGGATCTGGCTTCCTGTAACTTGAGCCCATTATTCTGTGCCCTGCACTCTGGGATGATCAAGAAGAGATCCTGGCCCTCCTCTGTGAGACAATTTTTCAAGTACTTGAAGAGTGCTATCATATCTCCCCTCAGTCTTCTCTTCTGAAAGCTAAACATGCCCAGTTCCTTCAGTCACTCTTCATGGGGCTTTGTTTCCAGTCCCCTAATCATCTTTGTTGCCCTCCTCTGAACCCTTTCCAGTTTCTCTGCATCCTTCTTAAAGTGTGGTGCCCAGAACTGGACGCAGTATTCAAGATGAGGCCTAACCAATGCTGAGTAGAGGGGAACTAGTGCTTCCCGCAATTTGGAAGCTATACTTCTATTAATGCAGCCCAAAATAGCATTTGCCTTTTTTGCAGCCATATCACAGTGCATGCTCATATTCAGCTTGTGATCTACAACAATTCCAAGATCCTTGTCACTTGTAGTATTGTTGAGCCAAGTATCCCCCATCCTGTAACTGTGCATTTGGTTCCTTTTTCCTAGGTGCAGAACTTGGCATTTATCCCTATTAAATTTCATTCTTTTGTTTTCAGCCAAGCACTCCAACCTATCGAGATCACTTGAATTTTGTTTCTGTCTTCCAGGGTATTAGCTATTCCACCCAATTTTGTGTCATCTGCAAATTTGATAAGCATTCCCTGCACCTCCTCATCCAAGTCATTAATAAAAATGTTGAAGAGCACTGGGCCGAGGACTGAGTCCTGTGGTACCCTGCTTGTTGCCTCTCCCCAGTTTGAGAAGGTACCATTGATAAGCACTCTTTGAGTTCGATTCCATAGCCAACTGTGGATCCATCTTTAGTTGTTCCATCTAGCCCACTTTTAGCAGGTTTGCTAATCAGGATATCATGGGGCACTTTGTCGAAAGCTTCGCTGAAGTCAAGATATATTCTGTCCACAGCATTCCCACAGTCCACAAGGGAGGTTACCCGATCAAAAAATGAGATCAGATTAGTCTGGCAGGATTTGTTCTTGACAAATACATGTTGGCTTCTAGTAATCACTGCATTGTTTTCAAGTTGCTTGCAGATTGATTGCTTCATAATCTGCTCCAGAATTTTCCCAGGGATTGATGTCAGACTGACTGGTCTGTAGTTCTCAGGTTCCTCCTTCTTGCCCTTTTTGAAGATAGAAACATTAGCCTTCTTCCAGTCATCTGGCACATCACCCGTCCTCCATGATTTCTTAAAGATAATAGACAGTGGTTCTGAGAGTTCTTCTGCCAGTTCCTTTATTACTCTAGGATGCAGCTCATCAGGGCCCTGGAAATTTGAACTCGTTCAAAGTAATCTTGTGTTCCTTGATCATTTGCCTCTCAATCTCAAGCTGCGATCCTGCCCCTTCAGGATGTACTTCAGTTTTTCCAGGGGGGTCATAGATCCTTTTTCAGGAGAAGACTGAGCCAAAGTAGGAATTGAATACTTCGCCTTTTTTTTGTCAACTGTTATCAAGCTATCGCATTATGACAGGGGTGCACATCCTGCACCCACAATGTCTTTACTGCAGCCCCCCAAGGGTCCCCAGACCCCCTGCCACCAAATACCCTTCCACCTGTACTCTCCACTCCCTCTTCCACAGATCCTTATAGAGATCAATCTTTTCTCAATGCAGCTAGAAGTGAGGAAAGAAAAGTATTTACCAAGATCTCTGCAGAAGGGGGTCTCCACTACTTCCCCAGAGATCCTCATACAGATTGCTGGTGGGTGGATGAGTGGGTGTGCACACGCATGTGTCTATGCATGTGTATTTGTGTGTGCGCGCACACGCATGTTGTCCCCGAGCCAGCATCACGTGTCACCCCTAGGGATGAAAAGCTTGTGCACCCCAGCATCATGATGATACATGTTGGAATAGGCAAGCAGTAAATCAAATTAAGATCGGCACTTTCATCCAAGGCAGAATTCACAAACAAGATTTAGAAACCCTTTTTAAAAATAGTTGTATGAAGTGTCTTAACATTTTTTGCATGTGAATGTGACTTAGGTTCTACTGATTTACATTAATGCAGCCCAAAATAGCATTTGCCTTTTTTGCAGCCATATCACAGTGCATGCTCATATTCAGCTTGTGATCTACAACAATTCCAAGATCCTTGTCGCTTGTAGTATTGTTGAGCCAAGTATCCCCCATCCTGTAACTGTGCATTTGGTTCCTTTTTCCTAGGTGCAGAACTTGGCATTTATCCCTATTTAATTTCATTCTTTTGTTTTCAGCCAAACACTCCAACCTATCGAGATCACTTGAATTTCAGTATGACAAAAAGGGAAAATGAGTGTGATTGGGTTTAAAGCTTCCAGATCCCAGGAGAAATATGCTCACAGCAATCTATGAAATTATCTTCTGCAGTCTTATCCAGGAGTGCTAACTGACTGTCCCAGGAACTACCTGAGAGAACCAAAACCTGCTGAAATTCATAAACTTGTACCTTGGAAGAGCACCTCTTGAATTCTTGGTCAAAATGCTAAAGTTGATCATCTATGAAAGCAACCATAATCCACTTCTCTTGGATCATTGACAAGGGTGGAGATATGACATAGGGACCCAGGAAAATGCAGAGAACTTGTCTAAGCAGAGGATGGTTTTATTACAGCTTCAGTATTTTTAAAAAGTACTTAATCTGAAGCTTACCAGAATCTTTTATGGATGCCAAATCTCTGGGATCTACCTTCTGACTGGCCCACTGTGATCCTGCAAACACCAGCCAGGCCTTCCAGCCACCACATCATTAACACTCAATGTAATCAAAAGCCCATAAGTTATATAAGGGATCAATAGGATATAAATAGTCATTGTCAGTGTCTTGGTATGGATCAATACTTGAGTCAACAAGCATAAATAAAAACAACAACAGCTATATTTCAGGGTCTTAAAAATGGTTTTAGAGATATGTAGTAAATATAAGTAATGATCATATATGATTAACACACATATATGATTAACACATTTATGTAAGAAAACCATTTAAACAGAGAAAGATAATAGTTTAATACTCTATTAAAAGGAGAAATGCCTGTTTCAGGATGACATTTAGGAGATGGCCAGCCATGTGTTAAGAACATTGACACTGGGACAGATTCTACTTGTACAGAGTATCAAACCTCCCATTAATTCTGCTGGAATCCAGATCCAGCCTGTTATTTTCTTTGTTTGTGTAATTCTGTCACTAAGTCATCAAAACCTCACCATATAACTTTGAACTGGGAAGAAAGAAAGTAACCTGACAAACCAACTGTTTCCTTTAATGAGTCTGTGTGTCTCTCTCTCACACACCCTACAGGAAGCACTGCCCTATATATGTCACTCAGAAAGCTATCATCAAAGGCCTTTTTATCATTTAGTTTAGGGTAATGGAGTACACTTGAACTCTGCTCAGTAAAGTGAAACTTCTTGCACTGAGAGCTGAGGCTTGGCTTGTTATTCCTGGCAAATTGCCCCAAAGGAAATGATTCAAGGGCAGGCATTTGTTAGATAGTAAGGAGATGGGGGCACCTTAAAGAAGAAGAGGAGGAGGAGGAGGAGGAGGAGGAGGAGGATAGACTACAAAAAAGAAAAGGGGGTCCAAGTCTCTGAAATATTGATTGTCCAAGCATCCTCTTACACCAGAACAAGAATTCTTAGTGCCACCTTTCATAATGCTTACTGATTGAAAGATAAATAGAATAGGCAGCACAAGAGCAGAGGACAAGGGTGTCACCAACACTACCAAATAAAAAACATAGCAAGCCATATATACATATTTGGAGATGCAATGTTGCTTGAGAACCTGTCTTTTGTTAAACACAGTATCTAGCTTGTCCAATTGCTCCAAGTCTTTGTGTGGCCATTTAGTCTCCAGCCAGCCAATATACGTAGCTAAGGGCCAAGCAAAATGAGATGTTCAAACTTGCTTGGCAGCTACTCCCGTCCCTCTAAAGTTTAGAGTCTAAAGTAGAAGTGGGCACGAGCTGTGATAATTCCATGGTGAAGGAAACATGAACAGATCTATTCTCCTCTTCAGCCAACCTGCATTTGTTGTTGTCTACTTAGGGCGTAATCCTATGTATGACTGGCTGGGGAATGCTGGGAGTTGCAGGACTTTTTTCTGTCTAAACATGCATAGGATTGCGCCCTTAGTTGGATTGTATATGCCTAGTCACAGTAGTCACTCGCCTAACAGTTAGGACATCTATTCTGACTTCTGCCAATGAATTGTGAAATACCATTCCATTCTGCGCCTTGCTCCCACAATAGTTCAGAATTTCAATAGAGGTATTCTGTTGTCTGAAGGAATGGTAAGATACCAAATGTTTCTGCTTATGAGGATTGAGAAACAAACACAACCAACACAGCCAGTGGTGTGACAATGATGGAAATAATAAGCTTCAAGACATTCCACTGGTGACACTGGGCACAATCCACTGGGAAATTCTCTTGCACTGGCCCCACTGAAGTAAAAGGTAGATAAGCCAGAGTACTTTTGTGATGCTATGCATTCCCATCCATTTCTATTGGACGTGCATGGTAGAATTCAAGGTAGACTGTGCCCATGGTCATTAGTAGACTTTCTCACATAAGCAAATCTATATTAATATGATTATATGACCTAAAGAGGAAAAAAGTCAAGAGGTTATGTGTCCATCAAGTCGAGAAATTAACAGGGTCTTTAAAAAAAATCTTGCGATGACCATTATTTGCTCTCTTTCTCAGTATAACAGGAAACATTTTATTGAGCTGATGAGCTCAATGAAATGTGACTTAGCTGAATGCTGTAACTATTTTGGACTAAAACTTTATGCCTTAGGGCATACTTGTGTGGAGCTTTATTCAAGGAAAGGATGTGACACATGAGAAGTCATGCAGTGCTGATGCTAGTTGCCCAGCCACCTGTGCAGGAAGGTGGTACAGTGAGGAAGGTGGATAACAGCCAGAATGAACCATTACCTCTGCATGTCCTGAGGTACAGTGTCATTATAGGATTGCATATCACCTTTGCTCTTTACTTCTGTGCCTAGCTGGATAAGAACATAAGAAGAGCCCTGCTGGAATGTTGGACCTATCTAGTCCAACATTTTGTTCCCACAGTGGCTGACCAGATGCCTATGGCAAGCCCACAAGCATGGCACGAGCACAACAGCACCCACCCACTCGTGTTTCCCAGCAACTGGTATCAAGGGGTATACTCCCTCTGACACTGGAGCTCATATATAGCCTTCCTGACTAGTAGCCAATGGCCCCATTTGCACATAGCAGCAGCAAATTCACCGTTTTGAATTTTGAACTAATTGTAGGTTAACTTTGAATTGTTTAACCCACAATTAACCCAAAGTGCCCAGGTTCACACGTCATGGAGCAAACTCCAATCAGGCCGATTGGAGGTTGCATATTCAAAATGGCAGCAGCATACAACCCTGGCAAATTGTGAGTGAATTAATTCATGATTTGCAGCCATTACATGCAAACTGGGTCATTGGTAACCTTAGACTCCATGGAATTCCAACTTCTCTCCAGAATGCAGAAACAGTAATTACCAGCAATTGCTGGAGACAGTGCTGGCTCCAGGTTTTTGAGTGCCTTTGCGTAAGGCACCCTCAAGGGCCCCCACTCTCAGTGAGTCTTCCTTCTCACCACCATTATCACCAGCTGCCTTTGCTCCTCTTCCTCTTTCTCATCATTGCTGCCACTTGCTTGCTTGACAGGCAGAGATCCAGTGAGCAAGTAAGCAGTAGGATCTACTCCTCCTCCTTCTCTCCACCACCGTTGTCTGGGCCAGAGCAAGAAGCAGGTGAAGAAGCAGATTGCAATGGTGAAGACAACCCAGGGGTCTCTTGTCAGAGCCCCTGCTGAGGCGTGGACCCTCAGCAGATGCCCAATCATGCCTACCCTTAACACTGGTCCTGGCTGGAGATTGAGGCTTTCAACCCCAACTGCAGTGCCTTAATGTCTTCCATTTTCTCTGGTCATTCCAGCAAGTCACACAGAGGCTGCATTTTAATAAACTACACGGAGTAACTCAATGGAGAAAATCCCTGAAGATAAATTCTGTGTGTGTGTATGTGTGTGTGCGCGCGTGCGCACGTGTATGTGTGTGTGTGTGTGGCCTTGTATAAAGTTAAACCCAAAGTCAAACAATATGGATTGAAAACAGTCTGTCATAGTAAATATTCTCCAACTACTGCTTGGCTTGATCTTGATTGAATTTTTTCCCCTCAGCAAAGAGGAAGACAGTTAATTAGAAAGTGTTGTCAACTGAAAAATAAGGTAAATTGCCAGAAAAATAGATTAAACAAAATTAGACACTGTGTCCCAAAGTGAATGTTTTATTAATTAAAAACATATTTAAAAGAACCCTAAAGAGGAGCGAGGAAAGCCTGATTTGTTTGTTTTTTTGCTCGATGCAGAGGAAATACAAAATAAATTACATGTTGCGAATGCACGCGGTGCCTTGAGATTTTTGCCCACTTGCCATTACAAGCACAGCTACCACAGATCAATATAAAGATGGAGGAAGGAACTGGGAAGGAACTGTGTGTTAATCTTTCTCCAGCCAAGACGTACCAGTAAATAGGCAGTGTTAGCTTAGGCCCAAAAGCAAGCAGTTATCTCTGTAGTTTCAAATCAGTCTAGTGCTTGCTTTACAAATCCAGGGGGGAACCCACAGAATCAACACATCCAGGATCACTCACATATGTGTTCAAGCCTGTGGCACTGCCCTTTTCTTGTCAGCCTGTGCCGGTGGCTCCTGCCCTGCCAGACACTGGCTTGGTTTGCATGTAACAAGAAGACAATGTGGATGAATTCCACCGTGGGGCTTCTTGGCAGGGCGGCAGCCACTATTTTGAATATTCAAGCTGTGGTGGTGGGTGCTCCGTAGCTTGCCATTATGTGTGAACCTAGCAAGGGTGGGTTGTTGGGGTGGTTGACAAGTCACCCGCAACCCCAAAATAGCCCATGGGTTCTGGGCGGCTTGTCAACCACCCCAACAACCCATCCTTGCCAGGTTTGCATGTAATGACAACCTACGGCATGCCCCCCGCTGCAACTCAAATATTCAAAATGGTGGCTGCCACCACAACAAGAAGCCCCGCAGAGTAATTCCCCCGCAGTGGCTTTTCATTACATGTGAACCAGGTCAACAAGCTGAACTCAAGACAGGCTGCGTGCTTTCCATCACAACAATTTGAAATGACACCATTGCAATTGCATCCCAAAAACCAGTCCAGGCTTCACTCAGTACATCGCAGGCATCAGTCACATGACAAGGTCAGCCTCTGGCAGGTGAGCACCAGCTGAATTTAAAACAACAGAGCTGCCACAAGCACAGAAGGTCATATTGGCCAGCTCTCGGGTGAAAGCTGCTTTAGACAACATGCATATCCCCCATGGAAAGCACTTGTTGGTGAGTAATAGCAAAACAATTAGTCCATCAATTGTGATACACCAAATTGTTTTGTTGGATCAGGCCAATGATCCATTATAGGGTTGCCACTTGTGCATTGCCAAAAAAGAAGACAAAAGAGGACACAGATTTACATGAGATTTGTATGTCCTCATTTATATGTATAGATGCCCTTTTAGAACATTTTAGGTATAATTTAAATAGAAATACAAAACGTCTCACCATAGTGGGGAAGACTGTGACCAGGTGGCCTGTGTGCCTGCTCAGTCTGCTTTCCAGGTACTACTAACTGTAGATGGACAACTTCAGGGCCCTCTGCTTTCTTTTCTTGTGGATCTTTATCTTTAAATTGGACTTGCTGGACAGCCCCTGAAAAAAAAAGGATGCCTTCAACTAGAGGACTGTCCTCTGTAAAATAAGACACATCAGCCACCCTAGGTCCATCTAGTCCAGCATTCTGTCCCCAATAGCACCAGCCACATACCTTTGGAACAGGAGTGCTGAACCTCTTTCAGTCCAAGGGCCGAATTCCATCTCAAAGAAGCTCGTGGGGTCTGCATTCCAGAGGTGGGTGGGGCAGAAGTTGTGGGGCCAAAGGCAACAGGGGCAGAGACAAAACACCAACATATTTCAGCTTAAAGCTCTTACTGTCAGTAACTAAGTCTTAAGTGAGCCATTTCAACTTTTTAGAATAGGTGAAGGCTGCAAAAAAACTGGGAAACTAACAAACAAATGGAAGTCAGGGGGGAAAGGTGTGGCCATCTGGGAAAGCAAAGGGCTACATTGGGACTCCAGGAGGGCCATATTTGGCCCCTGGGCCTGAGGTTCTTCACCCCTGCTCTGCAAGTTCACAAGCAGGACATGAAGGTGCTCTCCATCCAGTTGTTTGTCCCTGGTTTATAATACACACACACACACACACACACACACACACACACTGCATATAGAGGTTCTGGTTCCATTTAACTATTACGGCCAATAGCCATTGAGAGATCTATCCCCTGTGAATTTGACTCATCCTTTTTCAGGACCATCTAAGCTATGGCCATCACCACACTGTGGTAGCAACTTCCATAAGTTAATTCTGCATTGTGTGAAGTACTTCTTCCTGTCCTGACCAAGCCACTGCTAATCCATTTCATTGGATGGCCTCAGGTTCTAGTATTTAGATTGTGCACATGGAGCTTATTCCTTTTCTTCTACTAATACAATAATTCTTCTGTGGACCAACTTAGTCGTGAATACCGATAATAATGACTAGGTTTAAGAAAAACACAACACTCAGTTCCCAAACACGTTTACTTGGAAGTAAGATCCTATACCAATAACCATTCTGGCTTGGATTTTAACACACACTTGCACCTGAAGTATGGCAAGAACATAAGAAGAGTCATGCTGGACAGACCATCTAGTCTAGCATTCTATTTTTCACAGTGGACAATGAGAAGCTCCCAAGTGAGGCAAGTCAGCAACAGCCTTCCATTCTAGGTCATCTCCTAACATCTGGTATTCAGATCTCAACCTGGAGGCTAATTTAACCCTCATCATTATTTATTTAATTATTTGATCGATTTATACATCATTTATTTTATTTATTTATTACATTTCTGAATCGCCCATCTGGCTTGTCACCCGGCCACCCTGGGCGATGTACAATTCAAACAATACAATAATAACACAAACATAACAATTAAAACAGTATAGACATTTTTTTTTAAAAAAAAATCCTAACCCACCCCATATTCCCGCCTGAAATACCACATTTTTAATGCGCGGCGGAAGCTCATCATGGAGGGGGCGTGGCGAAGGTCACTAGGGAGGGAGTTCCATAACTTGGGGGCCGCCACAGAGAAGGCCCTCTTCCTAGTCCCCACCAGCCTGGCTGTTCTGGCTGATGGGACAAGGAGAAGGCCATCTGTGGCAGATCTTGTTGAGCAGCCTACTTGATGTTGCTGGAGGTGCTCCTTGAGCAGTTTACAAAGTGAATACATGGCTAATAGGCATTGATAGACCTATCCTGCATGAATTTCTCTAATCCGCTTTTAAAGCAATGTAAGCTAGTGGGCGTCCTCATATCTCATGGCAGACAATTCCATAAATGGATGAAACTCTTTCTCACCACTTGGCACGATGAGACAGATGGCAAAGCTACCCCAGGATGAGGGAGCTCACAGCACAGTAATTTGGTCATCTGGATGGGAACAAAGATTCATCAGTTTCAATAGGAACTCACTGCAAAGTGACTCTACTTAATTCTTCAGCCTACAACGGACTTGGAATTAAATTCTATGTGAGTTAATGTGACTGGATTTTAAGGGTTTTGTACAAAGCTGGAACTCTCACAAGACACGGCGATGCTCACCCACACTCTTTGGCACGGACATGCGAGTTTACATTTCACAGGCCTCATCTAAATTCTGCTGGGGATTGGCCATAATATTTACACTTTGAAAGAACAATTATAGAGTTGAGAACAGCTAAATGAAACAAAACAAAAGCAGAATGAGAAGACTCGTGTTATTTCACAGAACATTTTTTTTCAACAACCCATCAGACCACACAAGAGTTTTCATTTTGCGTAAATTCATGCAGTGACTGCACTAATTCTACTGCTTTGCTAGTGTTCTGATGGCTGACTGAGCCTGCATAGAGTTGGGCCATGGGAATCTTTTCCTGTGCCAAATCTGAATATATAAACTCATATGAAAAGATCGTATCTGCATAGAGTTGTATTTGCTTACACTGCCTACCTTAAAAGGACTTTCCCCCCTCCTCATGGATTCTGTTCAAAGTCTCCATCAGTGATTCCCTTAGCTTACCCAGGCTGTCTTTATTATATATTTCGTTTTCCATCACTTAAGTCGATCAATCATCTGTGTGTACAAAAGTTCTTTTCCAGCATAGGCTCTCCTTGCACTTCCATGCACGTGTCAAATTAAAAATGGAAACAAAGAACACAGCAGGTCAATATTCTTCTTGAAAATATTGCCTTTATTTAGAGTTAGGAATAATAAAAGAGGCTCTGGATAAAAATAGCTACTAAATATTTAACAAGTTTTTGGACTAGCTCATCCTAATGGACTCTTTCTGCCTTTAGTGGCTATGAAATGATAAAATATTCAAAAGCACTGTTTCCTAAAACAATGTCCTAATATTTGAGGATTCCAAGAAGTCTAGACAAACTTATGGAGATGGAGAATATTATATTGTTGCTAATGTAATCCTATTAGGGCCAAACTAGCCGTGACATTAAATGCCTCTTTGAATTTAACCAGCACATTTAAAAAATGCAAATAGCAGTCTCTGGGGGGGCGGTGCTTATAATTATCAGGATTGCCACAGGCAGGGATGGGGAACTTAGGTTTTTCCTCCTCCCTGCTGCAGTTACGAAGAAAATCACCCCTTTGAAATTGGTATTGCATTGAGAGGAAAAATCCTACTGGAGTCCTTCCATCTGCTGCATTACTAATAATTATCCCTCCTCCTCCCCAGCAGCCTCTATTTGCATCTTTTAAATGTACACATTAAATGGAAGGACACATTCAATATCATGTTCATTTGGGCCCTAATTGTACTTCCCAGACGGTTGCATACAGGGAAATATATTTGTGCCTGGTGCAGCCACCAGCCCTAGTATTCTCTTCTATCAGTTGTTCTATTTTTATTATTATTAGGGGTTGGGGGGGAAGTAATGCTTAATTTAAAAAAAAAAAAATTAAACAAATGATTACAAAGCAGCCTGCATAATAAGGTTCTGTGTAGATGGCATGATATTATTGTTGTTCATTCCTCCTTTTTTTTAGTAGGGGAGGGGCCATAGCTCAGTGGCAGAGCACCTGCTTTGCATGCAGAAGGTCCCAGGTTCAATTCCCGGCATCTCCAGATAGGGCAAGAAAAAATCTTGCCTGAAACCCTGGAGAGCCATTGCTGCCAGTCGGTACCAGCAATACCAGGCTGGATGGACCCATGGTCTGACTCAGTATAAGGCAGCTTCCTATGTTCCTAAATACTGTACTGCGTGTTGTACATCATAGGCCTGATCCCGCTCTACACACCACACCTGCGGCAGTAGGCTGCTTCATACACAATTCCTGCCACTCAAAGTCCCATGCAGCAACTAGGGCTATGGGTGTTGTCAGGCTCTTTCTCTGACCTCAGACCTGGGGATCCGAAGAATTCTATGCCCCCCTAGAAGTTGTCTAGGGGGCCATAGGATCACTCTCTTAATCAGATATCTTTATGTGTTCTATACCTTTAAAAATAATTTTTAGCAAATATGATGCAACCTTGAGATCCTATTCTCATAACTAATTCTTCGGGAACAACTTATTTATTTATTTATTTATTATATTTATGAATCGCCCATCTGGTCAGACATCTGGCCACTCTGAGCGATGTACAATGCAATAAAATACAGGGGACACACACACACAGTATAAAACACAATTAAAAACAGTACAAAACTTAAAAATCCTAACCCACCCCATATTCCCGCCTGAAAAGCCACGTTTTTAATGCCCGGCGGAAGCTAATCAAGGAAGGGGCATGGCGGAGGTCACTGGGGAGAGAGTTCCATAAATTGGGGGCTGCCACAGAAAAGGCCCTCCTCCTAGTCCCCACCAGCATGGTTTCTCTGGCTGATGGGACAGGGAGAAGGCCATCCGTGGCGGATCTTGTTGAGCGGCCTACTTGATGTTGCTGGAGGCGCTCCTTGAGATATACTGAACTGGAGCCGTTATATGTGCAACAGTATAAGAAAAAATATTTCCAATACTTATCTGTATGATGTTGCTATTTATTTTTAGGAGATCTCTCTCTCTCACACACACACACACACACACACACACACACACACACAGAGGGCTTGTTCGCACGACACGGGAACCGCAAGTCCCCCGCGGTTCCCGTGTCGTGTGCACGCCGACCAGGGGTGCCCCCGCGGGACAGCCGCGGGCAGGACGCACGCAAAGTGACCATGGTCGGTAGAGGGGTAAGCCCCTACCACGTGTGGTCACCGTGCCGTCCGAACAGCAGGCGGCTGTCCCTCGGGGTCCCCACAGAGACGGCAGCCCAGAGCAGCCGGAGCGGCCGCCGCTCCAGCCTGTAGGGGCAAATGGCCCCTTTGGGTATCCCGGGGCCCCACCCCCTAGCGCCGGGAGGCCCACACTGCGGTGCGGGGACTACGGGGTCTGCCCACGCGTGCGGGGCGCTGGTCGTGTGCGGCGCCCCTCCGGATCCCGTGGACGGCCCCGTGGTTCCTCCCCCACCGGCAGCCTGGGTCATGTGAACCAGCCCAGAGAGAGAGAGACAGAGAGAAAAAGAGAAAGAGAAAGAGAGAATCCCCATACTGGAGAAATTCCAAAGAGAACCAAATGTTTATTTATTTGAAAATTTTACCCAATCATAAACAGTAGCAATATTGCTTCCGTAAATAACTGCAGCTGTCTAGCTAGAAAGTTTGGTTAAACCATGCAGGCTATTCTGTATAAAAAGAGGGTGGAAAAGAAGCTACATTTTTGCTTTATTAGCATTGTTAGGAATGCCGCAATAACTATAATATACCAGCATTAGCATTAAGCCCAAAGGGAAGGAAGAAACCAATTGTAACATAATTTGCAGTTCTGTACTAACGCACCTGTTCACTTGCCCACTCAGTTCCTGGGGATTTTGACCTTGCACTCATCAAGAGAACCATATTAAGATAATTCAACATGTATTACTTTAAGAAGGACATAGACAAACTGGAGAGGGTTCAGAGGAGGGCAACAAGGATGATAAAGGGACTGGAAACAAGGCCCTATGAGGAGAGACTGAAAGAACTGGGCATGTTTAGCCTTCAGAAGAGGAGACTGAGGGGAGATATGATCGCACTCTTCCAGTATTTGAAGGGATGTCACACAGAGGAGGGCAAAGATCTCTTCTCGGTCATCCCAGTTTGCAGGACACGGAATAATGGGCTCAAGTTACAGGAACCTAGATTCCACCTAAACATCAGGAAAAATTTCCTGACTGTCAGAGCAATAAGACAATGGAATCAACTACCTAGGGAGGTGGTGGGCTCTCCCACTCTGGAGGCATTCAAGGTGCAGCTGGACAGACATCTGTCAGAGATGCTTTGACCTAGATTCCTGCATTGAGCAGGGGGTTGGACTCGATGGCCTTGTGGGCCCCTTCCAACTCTACTTTTCTATGATTCTATGATTCTATGATTTTCTAGCAAGCATTAAGCTTAGCAGTGGAATAATAGTGTGTGTGTGTGTGTGTGTGTGTGTGTGTGTGTGATATACTAGAGACTATTTATTCTTTGGCACATGTTAGGAAACCAAGCTTCCAAATAGCTATACTTGCAAACACAATTAAGACCATGGAGAATCATGTTGACTTCAGTGGCACACTATACATGAGTATTCTCATCATCACCATAGCGTAAGTTTTAAAACCACAAGTGCTAACATTAAAAAGAATCAATTTCTATGAATTCCTGCCAGCCAAATTTTAAAAGATGGGCCTTCATTTCATTATCAGACATAAATGTAAATATGATGAGGAAGCTACTGTTTTGCTGTACAAAACGCAGAGAGAAAGGAAAAGGAAAGAGAAGCTTAAAGCTTGGACAACCATGCACCATTCCATCTGGATTGGAGGAAAATGCCCTCTGTGTGCCCAAACTGACACAGTTAGAAAGCTAGTAGTATGAGAGAACTTCCATACCCTACACTGGTCCATAGACATGCCCATCAGCTGCAGAAACAGGCAGAGGCCAGACCAGCTCTCGGGCCATGGGCCATGCGCTACGTGACAGCATCAATCTTCCAAATAAGTGGTACACAGACACAACCCTAAATAGTTAGCTCTCTGTGTCATTCTGCAGAGCCATAGCACATGAAGTTAAATAGAATTAGCAGCAGTAGTAAACAGCTTCTCTCCAGTGCTTATACGTTAACAAGTCTGCTTCCATTTCTGTTGGCCATATTCTAACATTCCAGCAGCCCACAAATGCTCCCAAGCAGCTGCCATTCATTAAATATGAACTGCCAAAGGCCAGGGTCCTCCCAGAGAAGCTCACTGTTGGCTTTGCAGAGAAAATAAATAATCCCCAGGTCTTGCACATTCACTAGCTATGATGCAAAGTGCTTCTACCATGCCAGACTATGTTGTTGTTGTGTACGTGTGTGTGTGTGTGTGTGTGTGTGCGTGCGTGCATGCGTATGTGCACTTTTTCAGAGTGGACCAAAGCTAGACCAATCACCTACATCTAGACAAGTGCAATCTTTTCGTTTCCCTTCGACAGTGTGCACATACTTGAAAATGAAACACATCCTACTTTTTAGGTATAAAGGATAGCCATTTATCAGGAATCAGGAAGAAAAATCTCTCCCTTCAAAAAATAAAAATCATTGGGCTGCACCATATCAACTTTTGGCTCCACAAGAGCTAATGTGTGAGACCTTCTCACAATGCCACACTTATTGCTGTCAGTAGTGCAGCTAGGCAATTTTAGACTTAGGACACAATCCAGTGGGGATGCCTTTAACCCTCCAAACTCGGAGGATTACAGGCATCTTAGGCAGGGCAGGAGGAGCGCGGAGGCAAAGGTTGGCTCCACACTCCTCCCACCCTGCAAAACAGCTGGACTGCTGATTTCGGCTATCTAACTGCCGTGCTTCAGAACGGGAGGGAATGAGGCTGAGGCACTGCCAGGATACCTCGTATCTTGGTTCCGCCAGTCTTCTCCCCTCCCTGCCCCCCCCAGAATGCCCCCTAAACCACTTCTCCAAGGTCGCTTTTGTGACCTCGGAGAAGCAGCCAGTGTGGTTCTTTCCACGCCAGCTGGAAGGGAAGAGAAGGCGCTCCGACTGCGGAGTTCCAGCTCTGACATCGGAGCTGTCTTCCAGTGTTGGGAGCTGGGACTCCCCAAAAATCCTATGGCCCTCTAGAGATTATGCTGTTGATGGTCTTATGGATGATGGGGGGGCACTTCAGATGGTCTTGCATATTACTTCCATTGTGAAGCACACAAATAACATTTCTCTTCCTCCACCACCAACATTCCATGCTTTACAACTGCTTCTACATTCCGTATATGTTAGAATGTTGGCCAGCCCTAGGGCAGGGGAAGTGACAGGAATACTCTGAGGACCAATCTAAACATTCCTTCCTTTATTCTCCTGCAATGGCTGGCTGGGGCATGCTGGGAACTGTAGGACTTTTTTCTGTCAAAACATGCATAGGATTGTGTCCTAATTGTTCTTTCCCATAGGGAATAAATAATGGCTACAGCTTTGTTTCAATTATATTCAAATTTATCCAACCTTTATTGATCAAAATTACCTGAATATGATTATTTTAAAAACCTCTGCAAAATTTTAGCAGGGGGTTACCCTGTTTTATCCTAGCATTCCCTGGATTATTTTTAAATTAATGAAATACGCCAAGGGTTGGAACCACTTGGGACAAATTAGTCATGTCTATGGTGGTGGCTGCTTACATATCAAAAAAGACAAAAGAGGAATATAGATTTGCATGAAATTGGTATATGTTCATTTATATGTATAGATTAGATGCACGTTTAGAAAGAAATTACTATGATTATACCACTGCTGTTTTTGTATGTGGTTGTTTTAATGGATGTTATTTTTAGCTCATATGAATTGTAGGCTGCTTCAAGGACTTTCTTTTTTCTTTTCTTTTTTAATAGAGAACCAGCTATGGTGGCCATTTACTCATTACCCCAAAAAAGGGACAAAGGAGGATACAGATTTGCATAACATTTGCGTATGCTAATTTATATAAAGATGCACATTTAGAAATAATTACTATAATTTAAATAGAAATACAATACATCTCACCATAGTAATGAAGACTGTCACCAGCTGACCTGTGTGCCTGCTCAGTCTTCTGTCCAGGCTCTGTTGATAGGCAGCTTCAAAGCTCTCCTTTCGTAGGGTTCTTTATCTTTAAACCAGATTTGGATGGTCAGCCTTCAAAGAGAGGACACCTTCAAATTGAGAGCCAGTGTGGTACAGAGTGCCAGTGTGCTATAGTGGTTAGAATGTTGGACTGGGACTCAGGAGACCCAGGTTCCAATTCCTACTCAACCAGGAAGCTCACTGGATGACTTTGGTCCAGTCACTGACTCTCGGCTGAACCTACTTCACAGGGGTGTTGTGAGGATAAGATGGAGAAGAGGAGGATCATACTCTGCCTTGGAGGAAAGGTGGGGTATTAATGTAACTATCAAATAAATAAATAAAGAACTGTCCTCTGACAGCCTTTGAAATAGAGGACTGTCCTCCATAAAGTAGAACACGGGGCCACCCAACCCAAACATTATATACAAAAATCAAAGTGTATTTGGCACTTATTAGAAGCGTGGGATGGCTATTAAATAAATAAATAAATAAATAAAATTGTGGTGAAGTCCCTTGTTTCAGTGGGTTTATATTCAGAAGAGACTGCCAGGAGAATTGCCTAACGTACAAATCTCACGGGACGAGAGGTGCACGTTGGTGAGGAACATGCTGAATCTGTTTGTGCTCTGATATGATACCCTGAGAAAATCCCCCTTCTACTCATGTTACCATGCTTTCATGGAACTTGATGTCTTTCCCCCACCCCATCGTTAATGAACTGGCTGGAGTTCAGGTCATAATATTATATTAGGAGAAAAGCTAGCTTGAGTTTATGTATAGAGAAGGACATGACGGAGAAGAATGAAGGCAATCTAAATATAGAATTAGGTATCCCATATGCCCAGATAAAACAGAACCTTAATCAATGTCATCAAGAGGGAAAGGCAAAGAAAGTAGCTTCTCTCTTGTTCAGAACACAAGACAGTACTCATATTATCCTTACTAATCTCCTAGTCACAAAATAGGCCCTCCATATTTCTTTCATAATCCCTATGGAGTCAGTTCCTGTTGCCTTTCCATATGGTTCCTGCTGCTGGGCTGGCCACTTCTGAAGGTCTCTGCTAATCCCCTCACCAAAAGAATGCTTGACGAGTTTAAAAAAAATACATTCAGTTGTCCCTCTCCCAACCCGCTTGTCCCTGATTCAAGGGAATATTCCTCCATCCATCCTTTGAAAAACAGGCTTTGGCCTTCAGGCCCTGGGATCTGAGAAACATTGTAGAGTCAGAGTCAGTGATAGGTCCAATGATTTCCTCACTCTTTATACAATGGCTGAGCCATGTGTGGCCATCCAGATCAGAGGGTTCCACTCTTAAAAGTGGCTTAGAAATAATTTTAGATATAGATAGATAGATAGATAGATAGATAGAAGGAGAGGGGGGGATGTTTTGGACTATAACTCCCATCAGTCCTAGCCAGCATAGCCAATGGTGAAGGATGATGGGAGTTGTAGGCCAAAACATCTGGAGGGCCACAAATTGCCCACCCCTGCTTTATACCATATCTTCAAAATGGATCCACTTTTCCCCAGTCTGACATTGCCACTATCAAATATTAACACATTACCATAGGTATGTAAAATGATGATATTGCCTTAAAATTATGAGAGTTACAAAGCAACATTGTTTTTCGTTTTGTCTTCTGGGACCTCATCTTTTAGTTTAGTCATGTACCTCACTACTATGTTTCCAAAGCTTTGTTCCCCACAGCCATGGGAGTGCCACCCACATGCTGGAGTGAAAAGGGTGAACAAAAACTGTGCCACAATCCACACATTTTGCTTCTTTGAACTCAACATGCCGATAACTCAGAAAATGAGGGGGTGCCCACAATTTATGGCTACCTTTCAAACCTCCTGCCAAATTACTACCACATGATTTTTATCAGTGCTACGAAAGTTCTATGTTGTCTGGGCTTTGTAAGCATAGCAACAGGAATTATTTTCCTATTTTCAAAATGAAGAAGGAAAGTAAATCTATCTGAGTGGGGGTTTCTCAATATGGTATGCTTCCCTAAGAACAAAAATTGCCTACATCTCCACATACAAAATAGTCTGATTCTCACTCCCACTCTTGGTTAACTTTTAACAAAGGATACCACTCACGGGAATGATTCAAAAGGTTTCAGCACATTTTTAATCAACCTAATCTTAAAAGCTTTGCACCAGGACACAGAAAGATTTGAGAAAGAACCTGAGGAGTTGTGTGCTGAAGACAAGGTAGGTTCATGTTACAACATCAAAAATAGGCCAATATGGTCATATGAACTGAATGTATGCAAAAACCAAGAGATGGCTTAACCACAACTTAGGTGTTGGAAAATACATGGCAACTGACTAGGAGTTGGGACCCCATAGGTCTGGAATGATAAGGTAGCTGTAGGGAAGTTAAATATGCATAAAAAGCAGATTGTTGTATTGGCTCTCACAACTGTCAATCAATACAAGTGTTGTGAGGCCACAGAGCTGCCATATACTCCCATTGGGACATACAATGAGAAACCATCTGGCAAAGGAGAAAGAGGCCCTTTCCCACCAGCCAAATCTCATGATTATGCCCCAACCTGCATTTTATGATAAACATGCTTTTTAAGAAGAATCCTTAAGCTTCCCCCTTTTATTTTTGAAGAAAAAGCTGTGAGGTCCCAGTCCAGAATGTGCTTTTGATCCAGACTAGGGCCCACCACCAGTTTCCTGCCAAATCTCCCCCTGCCCCATAGCTGCTATTTGCCCCCATAGCTGCTATTTGCCCCCCACAAATGCTGTTTATTGCAAAGATCATTGGGGTGGGGGAGAATAGCAGCTGGGGGCGGGGTTGAAGTTTGGTTAAAAAAAAAAACTGGTACAGGCGTCAGCATCTGGAGCATGTTCTGGATTGGGGGCCCATGGCTGCTGTAGGAAACAATTTGTCCCTATTGTCTGGAACTGCCTTCAGAAAGAGAGATGACATTGCTCCCTCCCCTACTGTTCTACTTAGTGGTGGTTTCTACCTCCTCACAATTTAGTCCTCATGTTCACCGCTTATGTTTACCTCATAGAAATGAAACAACGTTGACTTATGTGGAAGAAAGCAAAGGGTTGCACTTGTGACTGCCACAAACGTGGCCCTTAAAGCTCCCCTCTGGTCATTCCTCCTGCATCTAGAGTGATTAGTATGTCTCACTTCCTCACAACTATGTGCCTGCTTGTAGCCTGTCCCATAGACTTCAGTGAGAACTATTGAGAACCAAGCCAATCACCAGTGCAAAAACATGCGCTGGGCTCTGGTTTTTGGTTATACTAGAGCAGGGGTGGCCTGCCTGTGGCCTTCAGCCTAATTTCAAAAGCCCACTGCAAGTGATCAATTCAGACCTCTAGCGAGAGGGATCTGTCTTTACCCTGGCAGCCTGCTAGGCCGAGAAGAAGAGCTGGAGAGAAAAGGAGGTAGCAAAGAGAGAGAGAAAAGGGTGCAGCCCTGCCCACTTTTGGATCTGGTCATGCCCACTGCATACTTTTGCTCCACCCACCACCACCAGCATGCAGCCCTGACAGATTACCCTCAAGGGAATGGGTCCCTGGGGAGAAAAATGGTTCCGCACCCCAATACTAGAGAGTGATGTAATGGCCTTTATAGACTTCTCCCAAAAAACTGGGGATTATCACAGATAACATAATATTTGAACATAAAATAGAGATGTTCCTCTATATGATCCATGGTAAACACCAGTCAGAGAAAGACCGCAAGCAGATATATGGGTGAAGTGCAGAATATTTCCTGTGACTTTTCTTTACCATGTGTCTATTGTATTGCTTAGGAAATAAATGCATAACCTCAGGGAGAAAATTGGAGTTCCTAAATAGTTCCTGACCTAGGTGAAACCAGTTAATTTCCTTAAACTAAGAATGACTCTTGACTTCTGAAACAAACTTTATATTTGTGTAAAAACCATGAAAATTCTAGCTGTTATCATTGACCAGGTTTTTAGAGTGCATTCACATCTCTTTACAAGAGGCTCCAAGAAACTGTATTGAAAAACTTTGTTTCTCCATTAGCAAAGCTGTGAAAATGCCTGTGAGACCAACATATATGAATACGAATATATATGTTGTGTGAGGCTGATAACTGGAGCAAGCAAGCAAACAGAGGAGAAGCACAGTTGGGGTGAGGGAAGCTTACCTAAGAGAACCCTCTTTCTGAAGAGATGGAATAGCTGCATGTATGTACAATAAGAAATCCACTGTGCTTACCTGCAAGGGCTGCTCTGCTTTTGTAAGTTTTGTTCTACTTGTAGACCATCAGAATTTCTCCTACATATAATTATAAATTAGTCCCCTGTGTGTTGATGTGTATGAATGTGTATGGGAATAGATATGTAGGAACGTGTGTTTGTGTGTTTATGTGTGGATGAGAGAGAGTGTGGGGGTGCCCCCCCATTTTGCTTATGTCCCACCCATTTTTTGCTTTGGCCCTGCCCACTGCTGGCATGCAGCCCCCAGAAGGTTAGGCATGAGGAAATGTGGCCCCAGGCTGAAAAAGGTTCCCCACCTATGACATAAAGAAATATCATGGAAGGGGGAGAATACACCCCACATTGTTTGAAAGGAAATCGTGTTCCTTATCATGTGCCCAGGCTTACCCTACCCTGATGTCTACATATTGAGCGTGGACATGATCAGCTGTTCTTCAGATGTCTGTGTTCAACATGTGGACGTTTGGGACAAGGGTAGCCTGGGAATGAGACATCAGGCATGGGGCCAGAAGAGTGGCTCTGCTCCTTTTGAGCTCCTTCTTCAATGCCTTATACATGTGTAGCATATTTATTTATTTATTTATTTACAACATTTTTACCCTGCTCTTCAGCCAGAAAAGGCTCCCAGAGTGGCTTACAAACATTAATATTAGACAGTCCCTGCCCTAGGCTTACAATCTAAAAGACATGACACAAAAGGAAAAGGGATTGGGAGGGAGGAGGAAGAAAGCAAAACTCAGACACCAGTTCTTAGTTACAAGGTTCTTAGAGATGTTCTTTTCTTTTTTTCTGGCAGGGAAGGGCAAAACCAGCTCCCTGCAGCTGTTCCTTCTTTGGCTGATGTATGGGGTCAGGCTGGTCTCCCCTTAGGCGTGATGTTAATCCCGGGAGGCATAGGGGCGCGGCCTCCCAGTGGCCCTTGGTTCTCTGGCCAATGGATGAGGCCAGAGTCTGCTGCCCCGGGGAACTGTCAGTGGGAGCTGTGTGTTCCTTCTGGCAGGGAGGGGTGAAGCGAGCTCCCTGCAGCTGCTCCCTCTCTGACTGATGTATGGGGTCAGGCTGGTCTCCCCCTTGCCTTGATGTTACTCCTGGGAGGCATGGGAAGCAACCTCCCAGTGGCCCTTGGTAACATATGGATAGAGCTTACTGGATAGCGCTTTCTGCTCAACATCCACAGGAAACCTCTACCTCCTTCAAAATGGGATAGGTTGCAACACGGCATTTATTAATCAGTAAGCAAATGTAAGCAGTCTCTTCTAATGAAAATAATAAGACTGTTCTTCTTAACCACTTTTTTTTAAAAGGAAAAAATGAATATCATTGTAAATATCAGAAAAGCAAGATTGCAAAGAAGAAAAACTCTCCCAGAATATATGTGGCCTCTTCACTGTTTGGCTTCAGTATCCTATAAACAGGACATGTGAGGTGTTTTTCCTTCTATCTCATTACTATAAACTTACTGCTGGTTGGCTTTGGGGACCCTGAAGAAAATTCTCCAGGGAATTGTGTAACCATATTCAAGAGAAGCTTGAAAGTGGATTAATTTCAAATCACACACACACACACATAAATAATACACACACACAAGCCCATTTGTAACAGATTCATCTCTTAGTGCCTTTAGAAATCAGGAGCCTGACTAGCTCCGCTTCTGCAATTATTTCAGTCATAGTTTGGCTGGCATATTTTTAGCAGCAAATTGTTTCCTCAAGATGAATTTGTCTGTTCATTAACATAGGAGAAATCCTCTCGCAGGGCATATTGTAAGGCTCTCTTTTAGCTCCTACCTAGACCCAGCCACTAAAAACAAACACACAAACTTTATCTTCTTTTTTGGAGGAAAACAATGGGAAATATTATGCTAAGCCATCTTTTTTTATTTCCCAGAAGCAGGGTGTGATATCAGTGCACCAAAAGTAAGTTTTCCAGTCCATTACAAGTGTCCCCCAAAAAAGAAGTGTTGAAACATCTCCCACATTCACATTGCTCTGGAGTGTAGACATGAAGCAGTCTAAATACAGGCAGAATTAAGTGGTTGGTGGAGAAGAAGGAACCATTAGAAAGTCACGAAGGAATAATGAGGGAATCTTGTCATTCTTCAGTCGTCCTTCTGTTTCTCGCCATGTCAATGAACAAGGAGTAGAGACAGCACAGAACATTTTGGTTACTTGAAGAAAGAATCTCAAATGGTACCCACCAAATACCATAATAAAGTAAATAATTGACTATTTGCTGTCCTTTAATGGTACCGCCAAATACTCTATCTGAACTGGGCCACTTCACTCTGTCTAATAATAGGGCCAGCTCAGAGCAAGGTACCAGGGCTGATTCAAATGTATTTTGTTGATAATGCTATTGGGACAATGGCTGCAGTTTCTGAAGAAAAAAGAAAGGAGAAGGGTGGCAGTGTGGTTGCCTTTAACAGCTTCCTTGTATGCATTTCTGTTCAAACCATCCTAGACTCCCTTTTATTTTCTGTTGGAACAAAAATCTTCCGTTTACTCCCTAATTGCCAGATAACTGAGCCTCCTCTCCACCACCCCATCTGTGATTAGAACTGTAATCTGAGGATGTGCTGTAATTATTCATGGCTTGACATTTTGTGCTCCAGTCTGCCATTTTACTGGGCATTTGAAACTTACACATTGGCCTTCTGCATGCAAGGTTTTAAATAGATAAAGGTCAAGGGGGCTAGCTTAGAGAAATGTAAAGCAAATTACTTCGTTCACCTGGCAGCCCAAGCAGTTACAATTCCATTTTGCAGTCCTGAGGTTTGTTGGGTTAAAAATACAGATAGATCTAACCCCCCAAAATAATGGTTTCTATCTCCGCCCTGCCTAACAATCTGAATGTTAGTTTGAAAAGGTTGGGCACTGGAATACTTTGCTAATCATGGCAGCAGTTGGTCTGTTTCAATTGCAGATAGGGCAAAACGGTGAAGGAGGAGGGAGCTCAAAACTCCCCACCCCACGCTTCAACAGGCTGGCCCTAGCCACATTTCTCCTTTCACAGCAAACACATATGATATCTGTTGCTATCAGTTGCTTTCCCCCAGGGATTCCCACCTGGGGGAAGCAACTTGTGGATCAGTGTTTAGGGGGAAAGTGGTGGCCAAGGGAAGGCTAAGCACTTCTCCCCACTCACTGCTTTGCCCCTCCAAATTGGGTCCTCCCCTTCAAGTTCCTGAACTTGGGTTTGCTGTTGAACGTCTAGTTTGATCACAGGTCCAATGCATATGGATGTATGTATTGGACACTTCTTGGCCTTTTGACTAAGATGAAGTCCTGGTATCTTACTGTGTTTTTAGCTGCTTTAAATTGTGTATGTTAAAGATTTTATATTATGTGTTTATTTATCTTGTATTTGTCAGTTGTAATTTTTGTGAACTGCCCAGAGAGCTTTGGCTATTGGGCAGTATAGAAATGAAATGAATGAAAGTGCAATCCTCTATCCACTACACCAGGGGTGATTGGGACCCCTGGAGGCCAAATCCAGCCCACTGGGGGTCAGCCAAAAAACCATGCACCCTTCCCCTGGCCCTGCTCTCTGTTCCTGAACCATCAACCTTTTGGTGCCTCTTGTGCAGTTCCCCCCTCATTCTAAAAGGTTGAAATGCCTCTACTAAGACTTAGTTACTGGCAGCAAGAACTTTAAGCTAAAAGAATATATGGTATTTTCAGTATTTCTAGCCCTGCTCCTTTTGCCTTCAGCTATCCACCACTAGAATGTGCCCCCTGAGAGCTTCTCTGAAATGGAACTTGGCTCCCGGGCTGAAAGAGGTTCTGCACCCCTGGTCCACACCACACTTTTTCAGAATGCCTCATTAGATGTAAAGGTTTACGATTTGTGACCTAAACTTTGAAAGTAGGGCACTCCATGCCTATATCTGTTTATTCTTCTGCCTAGATTTCACTTCAGTTAAACTGCATATGATAGAAACTGCTATCTCAGAGAAAAGAAAACATCTTATTATCCCTAGTCTTTCCTTCCAAAAGCAAACCCTTGATTACAGGGCTGAGGGTATAGGCAAATACTGCCTGCCAGCATACCCACTGGCATGAATAAGTTAAGGGATTTTGTTACATTCCTGGCAATAAGAAGTACTTGTGTAACAAGCCATTAACACAGAGGCCTAAGCAAAGACAGAATCACAAGAGGGAGGGGGGAAACCCCAATTTACTATCCACCAGAAGCTATAACTCTGGAATGCCTTATAAAAGCCTGTCATTTTGTTGTTTCTGTCTTGCTCCCCTTTTTACAGTCAAAACAATTCTGAAGATTTCAAAGGAAAGTTACAGTTTTGAACCCATGAGGAAAGTCACAGCTTACCTCAAGAGTGCGAGAAGCTGTACACTTGAGAGTGTGCCAAAGTTGACAATTAGATGCCACTTTTTACTGCAGACTCTCCTCTTTCACAGGCTTTTTCTTACACCATTTTTTCCTCCCAGACTTCAGCTTGGAAGTCAGTGAATGAATTCCACATGTACTACAGTTTGTACTTTCACAGACTGCTTAAAAGCAAAAGTATCAGATTTCACAGTACTGTGAAGAAGCTGGAAGGACTTCAAAGCACTTTGGAAACATCTATTACTTTATTAGAGGGGGACAATAGTTTCTCCATAAAAGGTCGAAATGATCCTGCTATTCTCAGCTGGATTTGGACACCCATCTATGCATATTCACACACCCTCAACAGCACAACAATATCAACCCATCTGACATGTCACAGGCAAAACAATGGTCAAAACAGAGCATTTAATCTAATTTTGCCTCAAATATTCCAAAGGTTTTGTATGTGCATGGTTTGGGGAGGTGAGAAAAAAATATTGGGAGCATAGAATTGTTGTTATGCCAGTCTAACAACTGCCCAAAATTATATATATATATATATATATATATGCATGCTAATTTAGGATTCGCTCATTGATCTAAGGTAAGTAATTGGATAGTTGTTCTTGTTTTTCTACTAGTTTGGCAAAGTAGTGATCAGGTGTATTTGCTGTTACAGAATTGAATTCATGTTGTTTTAAATTCATATTTTGAAAGTAAATGCCTTCTTCCCTACCCATCCCCTTTTCTTTGTGTGTCATGTCGTTTTAGATGTTTTAAAATGTCTTGTTTAATGGATTGTTTGTAAGTGCTCCGGGAGCATTTTTGGCAGAGGAGCAGGATAAAAAATAAGTTAAATAAATAAATAAAATGTTTGTACAAACTTTTATGAATATGAATCCACAGAGTATAAGCAAGTTATTAAAGTTTAGCTCTGCAACTTAAGATTTAAATACTGTATTACTGGGATATGAGCCATTCCATCATCTGGCAACCTCATTTACCTACAGCACGTATTCCCCATACCAGGGCTGGCCCTACCATTAGACAGAGTGAAGCAGTTGCCCCAGGCAGCAGATACTAGGAGGCAGCAGCAAGGTGTTGGAGCAGAGGCCTGCGTGCCATATGGCATGCTCTGCACCTCCTAAGTTATCCTGCTGCCTTCAGGTGGAGTGGAGGGTGCTATCCCATCATCAGTGTTGAAAACAGATTCATCTGCTTTCAGATGAATCCAGTCAGCTTTTTTACATGGAACGGGAGGGGGGACCATCTTGTTCTTTGCCTCAAGCAGCAAAATGTCTTGGGCCAGCCCTGCCCCATACATTCTGACCACTGTCTATTTTTACAGCAGAGTATGCATCTTTGTTAACATTTAGAAGAAGGCTTCTACTTAAGTAATACCATCATACATAAGCATGGCATAAATGTTTCGTCTAAATCAAGTGCTAGACTTGATTTATTCTCAAAGAACACAGGGTTTATCTATGTTACCAACTCAAACAGTAGGGTAGACTTTATAGTTGTTCTCTCTTCCCAGGGAAGCTTTAAAATATAGTTCTAGAGTGGGTGCTAGGGACCCCCAAACTATAATCCCTGGCATTCTTTGGGAAAGCCATGAGAATGAAATGTAGTGTAAACATGCACATGGTTGGCTGGATCCAGATTTAGTCATACTTAGAGTAGACCCATTGAAATCAACAGGACAAGTAAGTAATGACTAATGACTTAATTTCAATGGGTCTGCTCTAAGTATGACTAAATCTGGATCCAATCCAGTGTAGTTTATGGAGCTGTTGTCTTTTGAAAAAAGAATGGTCCCTCAATTTTTGAAACAGTGCCAGTTAATGGTTAGAGTGCTGGAATATGACTGGGGAGACCTGGGTTCTAGTCCCCACTCAGCCATGAAGCTCTGGGACAGTCACTCACTCTTAGCCAACCTACCTCAGAGGGTTGTAGTGAAGATAAAATGGGGAGGATTATGTATTTTATTTTTTTATTCCCATGGGCCTGAGTCCCAGATCTTTTTGGCACCTAGCACTGCCTCTGATACTTCCCCTTGGCTAAACATTGTCTACCCCAGGGTTAGGCAACCTTTGGGGGCATGGGCACATTTGGTAACTGAGAAACTATTTTGGGCACCACCAAAAGATGGCTGCCATGGGAGGTATGGCGGACAAGGAAGTAACCTGCCCAAAAGACTGAGTAAGAGGCAGAGATGGGGCCTGAGCCCCAACTCCCTAAACAACTTCTTTGAACTCACGGTTTTCAGAAATCTATTTCACAGCAAGCCCACCTGCCAGTAAGAAAATGTGTTAACTAAAAAAAAAAAAAAGGTAGGCAGGGTAGAGCACCTTGGCAGATGCCAAGAAAGGTGATGGGGTGCATTGATGTTTGTGGGCACCCCATTGCCTATCCCTGGTCTGTGCCTACTTACGCTAGTTTTGATTAAATGGACTCTAATCCACAAAGGGTTAGGCCATAAGAAATTCCTAACACAGCTCTCTGGAAGTTTTTATTGCTCCAATCATAGTTCAGAATGAGTTTGCTGTGTTGACCAATAATCATATATACTAATAGCAATCTAAGTTCTCTGAGTGCTGGCCCATATGCCATCAAACCAGCACCACCCATGCACAGGAGGGAGGTATCAGCAGAAATCTTTAGGGGGAAAACCCTCAGGGCGGGGAGACCTCTCCCAAAACAGCCCAATGATTGAGCATGCTCAGTGGGCATGCAAAGCTGACTGACTTGGGGGGGAAAACAGAAAAATATGTGGGGAGGGGGGTAAAGATGGGAGTGGCTAGAACCCTGAATAGAAATGCCCCATGCTGTAACATTTTGTTACAGGTCTCACTTGTAATAAGCTTATTTGTACAGCCATGCCTTGGATTGAGAGTAGGGGAAGGCACTGAGATATATTGCACTAGTTTAAAGATGCTAGCAGCCAGTTGCAATTCTGGAGATATCAAAGAGCATAATTCGTTCCGGAAATGTGCTTGTAATCCAAAACACTCTTATATCAAAATGAAATCCCCCCAAAAAAATTTGTACAGAGATTTTTAATTTAAGCCGTACTACAGTACTTGTATTACAAGTATATCAAGTAAAAAATAAATAAATAAATATTTAAAAAATTGCTTGTCTTGCAAAACGCTCTCAAACCAAGTTACTTGCAATCCAAGGTATTACTGTATAGTACTTTTCAGTGTACAAAATGTGTTTTGATTAAGTGATTGAAGGCCTTTCCACTGCAATGTTTGTTCCTTGGCAGCTTTGGCTAAAGCAACCAAACAATATGATGCCCAGTGATGTTCCCATTGTGCATGCATTGCTGTTTACCAGTACTTGGCACTGCTAATCCAATTTGCCATCAAACACCAATTCTTGGCCTCGTTGAAAAAACAACAACCCATATCACTTACTGTGTGGAAAGTAGTTGTGTTAGTGTTGCAGGTGCCTATTGGTACATACCCGTGATACTTCTGACTGCTGAACATTTGTAGAGTGCACATTGATTCTCTATACCAGGCTAGTCACATGCGCTTCCCATATACAGGGACAGGTCTGCAAATTGCTAGCTCCAGTACACTACTTCTAACTTTGGGGGAAAGGACTTTGATCGTGAAAGACTTTACTCAGGCCTAGGTATAGGTATTGCACATATCTGCACTTTCAGTAGCACTTGTTCTGGTTTTCTAAAGTTGGGCGTGTTCACATGTCACATTAACCCACCCTGGCAATATGCCACCATGGGTTGTTGGCACCCGCCCTCCCCCTCTTTCCCCCGGCTCCTGCCACAGGTATCTGAGGAGACACCGCAGGCGGGCTGAGTTGTTGTCTCCCTGATCCCTGCCGCAATTGCCAGCCGTTTCAGGCACGCGGTGGCTTTTTTCCCATTTAAACTTTTTTTTTCTTTTTCAAGTGGGATTTAGAAATGGTTAAAAATATTTTTTTTTGGCAGGAAAGTATACAGATCAATACAGTCTATATACCTGTATATTTTCCTGCCAATTTTTTTTTAACCCTTTCTAAATCCCAATTGAAAAATGAAGCTTTATGTTTGACAGCTATCAAAGGTAACTACTCCAGTAAATGGGGTGGTTCACACTTTTGCATGTTCCCGAGGTGATTGAATCTCAGGAACAAGTGCAAAAGTGAAGGAACCCTTGGCACACGAGTCTCCCCCACAAAAAACCCAAGGATCTTGCCACGAAGGGGGCGAATGACACACCACCCCCATTTCACGAGCTAAGATCACTCACGCCTTTGGTTACATTTGACAACTCGCCTTTTTGTCGGATGTAGCCAAAGGGAAAAATCAACTTGCCTGAAGCCTTTGTGGGGCAATGCCCCCTGCACATTGTCCGCCTGAGGCTCCCCGTTCCCACACCCGTGCAACTGTGAATGTCAGCCGTTGTGCAAGTTTGGGTGAAAACAATTTAAAAAAAATATTTTTTGCAAATATTTGTGAAAATTAAGAGGAACAATTTAAAAACATGCTTGGCAACCGTGGGCAGCCCCTCCAAGGTGCCGCTGGGGCACTTTGAAGGGACTG
The DNA here is from genome assembly GCA_021292165.1 of Shinisaurus crocodilurus. NCBI lineage: Eukaryota > Metazoa > Chordata > Lepidosauria > Squamata > Shinisauridae > Shinisaurus > Shinisaurus crocodilurus. The sequence goes on along the minus strand of CM037878.1, from coordinate 44,639,578 downwards.
TACTACATAGCCATCAAAATGGGCATCAGAAAAGCCAGCTTGAGAGCCGGTTTTCGTGATCTGAAGGGGGAAAAAAGTTTAAATGGGGAAAAAAGCTGCAACAAGCCCAAAATAGCTCGTGATCACAGGAAGGAGTGGAGGAAGCCAATGCCAGCAGCCCCAAGTGCCACTTAGGCACTTTTGGGATGGCTGGCACCGGCAGTCACCCAGGAGCCGCTTGGCAAGAGACGCTGATTCCCTGTACCCACAATGGGGTCGGTTACTCTGGTTTGGATGACAGGACAACCCGACGTGGATACACCAACTTCTACAACAATCCGTGGGTTGTTGGGGTGGCTTGTTGCCCACAAACCAGCCACTCTGGGGAAATCAGTCCAGATTTGCACATCATGACAACCCATCATGGGAAGCAATCCACGATGGATTGTCGTGTCGTGCAAACCCAGTCAGTCGGGTTGCTGTCCTGTATCCACTTCCTTTGGCATAAGCCCCATTGGATTCAATGGGATTTACTTCTGAGTAGACATTTGTATAACATTGCACACTTCAATTCTTTGTTTAGAACCTGCTTACACAGTGATAGGTTTGTTACTAAGTAGTAGGACCGGTACAGATGTTAAAATAATGCCTTTGTAAAAAGTCTTTGAACTGTTGCCAGTGGCCATTCCTGTGGGTGGTATCTGCCAGTGAAAGTTTTATATGAAGTCATCAGCACAAGGGAAGTATCAAGGAAGCAAGAAAAAGGACTCATTGTAAACATTTGATAGTACAGTATCTTGGCTTCTTATTGCTCTAGTAACTTTCAAATAACTTTTGGGAGCTGTGTGGTGTATAGCTTTACTGCTATAATCCATCTAGTAATAAATCATGAATGGACTGTGTCCAAAGTTGAACAGTATCAATGAAAAGTGAGCTGCCATTTGACTTTGATCAGTTGCCTGTTCCTAAAATTATGGAGAAAATGTCTAGAAGGGAAGCTGTACCTTCAGACTCTATCCACATAGCACAACATTTCTAGAAGAATGGGTTTATATCTGGAGAAAAAGGAACATGTGCAATAAACATGACCTCTCCAAAAGAGTAGATTAAGCTGGTTTTAGTGGTGCTTTTATTAGTTGTGGCTCTCAGTGTATCGTATTTACGATCTAGGATAGACAGATGTGTATTTATTTGTTACATTTATATCCTGCCTTTCCAAGGCAGCATGGAGAAGAGGAGGAGGATTATGTAAGCCACCTTGAGTTCCTTGCAGGAAAAAAGGCGGGGTATAAATATAATAAATAAATAAATAAATTACATATCTTCTAAAGTCTTTAAAGGACCCTGTCTCCCAAAGACATCTCTATTTGTAAAAAGGGATATATGGACAGGGGCGAGGAGGCCATTTGATTTCAGAAAAAAACTTTAGGCTGAGACAGCAGGACAAGAAGTACATGTGGGCAAAAAGCCAGCTAATCCAGGGGGGTCAGATGCAAGAGATATCATCAAGGCCCTTGCACCTTTATTTCAACAAGTGCCCATAGACAGCAGGGTGGTGGGGCAGATGGCCTCCCAGAGATTTGGGACTCCAAATGAAAGATTCAGGGCCCCAGCCCTAGTGGGCCAGCCCCTAACACCACCTCTGGGAAGTATGATCTCATTTATAACCATATTCAGTAGCAGCACATGATTATCAAAGGATTCATCACATAACTTCAACATGGTTCATTCATGTTTTTGAATTTCTGCCAAACTGATCTAATAAAAGGCTGTGTACATAAGGCAGAATATTGTCATCAGCTAGTGTTTTAATTAAACATTAAACATGGCTGTTGATGAAGCAGGTGTGGTATAACATGGGGAATCGACATTCCAATCAACTCTGAATAAGTTACAATATTAAGAGGAATTTCAACCAGCAGCACTGATCATGGAGATGCCGCATGTGTTTTGAGTACATTTCCAAGTATCAAGGCCAACCTTATGCACAAGAAGAATAAAGATAAGCTTACTGTATTATTCTGCACGCAAAGATATATTCTTTTCTATCCTTGGAAATCCCCCCATCCTAATCTGATGGTAGTTACAGTGTGAAGAGGGAAATCCCACATACCTGAATGAGACGTGGCTTGGCTTGCCAATTTCCTGGCTCCTGGAGTGCTGCCTGCTAAGTAAGAGGAAGACTTGATATTGCACATTTTTGGGTGAAAGGCATAAATGTGTGCTGTACTCAAATGTCTTTTTGTATTCAAGCTGTCATAGACTGTGTATATACTAAATTTCTGTATGTTATATAACAATCTAAGGAAAGATCTGCTGGATCTGACCAAAAGATCTATCTAGTCTAGCTTTGTGCTTTCCGCAGTAGCCAACCAGATACCTCTAGGAAGCCTGGAAGCAGGGCATGAAGGAAATAAAGCCACATACAACTGGTATCCAATGATATGCTGCTTCTGAACTTAAGAATATAAGAAAAGCCATGCTGGATCAGACCAAGGGTCCATCTAGTCCAGCATTCTGTTCACATGGTGGCCAACCAACTGCCCACGGGATCCCACAAACAGGACATGAGTGCAACAGCACCCTCCCACCCAAGTTTCCCTGCAACTGGTGTACATAGACATATTGCCTCCGATACTGGAGAAAGCATATAGCCATCAGGACTAGTAGCCATTGATAGCCTTCTCCTCCATGAATTTGTCCAATCTCCTTTTAAAGCTCTCCAAATTGGTGGCCATCACTACAACTTGTGGAAGTGAATTCCATAGTTTTAGCTATGTGCTGTGTGAAGAGGTACTTCCTCTTATCTGTCCTGAATCTCCCAGCAATCAGCTTCATGGGATGACCCCGGGTTATAGTATTATGAGGGAGAAAAATGTATCCCTGTCCACTTTCTCCACACCATGCATAATTCTGTACACCTCTATCATGTACACCCTTACCCGCCTTACCTTCTGAACATGGGCATTCTAAGAACCATTGATAGACCTATCCTACAAGAAATTATTTAAACCCTTTCTAAAGCCACCTAAGCTAGTAGTCATCATTACACCCTGTTGGTAGCAAATTCCATACTGTGATTGTAGGCTCAATAGCTCCCAATAGCCTGTAAATGAATCAGTTGTAATCAATAGAAATATTTCACTGATTACATGCAATTAAGCAAGTCTGTTTTCCTGCAGCTTTCAGAGATTGGGCTATATCCAACGGGGTGCTTCTGCCAGCAAAATGGACGTCGCTAGTGGATCAAGTTTCCATTTCCCCCTGCTCCAGAGTGTTGGGGGACCGACTGCTGCATGTGTAGAACAGGTCTAAATCCCATTAAATTCAATGGGACTTACTGCCAGGTAAAGTCTTACAGTAGCCACAATGAAAAATATTGTGCTTTGCTAATAAGGAGATAAGCATAGGGAGATTTCTGTAAGTGCAATCTATAACTCCTCAAAAATTTGGAGCACCCTTCTGCATTTTGGATATTTAGAGTGCTAGATCCTTTAACATAAATGTCAAGGGTATTTCCAGTTACAGTGCCCCATACTGGGAGTAGGTTGGTGTTTGGGAATTAACAGTCTATCCATTTCTTGTAGCAGTCAATATAGTGATTTAATGGTGGACTCAATCCAACAAAAGGTATTCATTCAGGGCTCTCCAACCTTGGGTCCCCAGATGTTGCTGGACTACAGCTCCCAGAATCCCTTGCCATTAGCCATGCTGGCTGGGTATGCTGGGAGCTGTAGGCCAGCAACATCTGGGGACCCAAGGTTGAAGAGCCCTGGATTGCATCTGCCTCCAGCTGGAACAAATGTGGTTATATAATAGTGCTTGGCTGTTGATACTTGACAATGCAAATGTACTGGCTGGTAGATGAGGTTTGGGGGCAACTGTAGTTGTCTGAGATTTTCTGCTTTAAAATAGATTTTGTCGATTACATTATTGTGCTGAGGTCTCCAGTAACCTTCTTCTCCTGAAATACAGTATCTGTCCAGTCACATGGGAATGCTAGTTTGTCCAAATATGTATCTCTTTACTTTTCAGATACGCTAGTGAATATAGACAATCACATTTAGGTGACTGCGAGCATCCACTGATATTTTTTGTATATTCACAAAAAATATACATTATATAAAATGTTTATATGTGTGTGTGTGTGTGTGTTATATATCACACATGCCATTTTTCAGCCCACGTCATGCATGCCCATGAAAGCTTTCCATGCTTCAAATTCAACATTTTAGGGATAACTAAAATGGTATGAGATAGTACCTGGAGGAAAAAAAACAGGTACCAGGATATGCAGTTAGGAGATCCACATTTCTCTACCTGAACTTTACTACCCACACACTAACTTCATCGATTCCCCTGATCTGCTGCATGGTGCTAGTGGAGAATCCCAGCAGAAACTGGTACACTTAATGTGAATCATCACATTCATGTCTCAAAAAACAAACCAATGATGACATGTGTGTGCAACCCTATGCACGTCTACTCAGAAGTCCCACTGTGTTCAATGAGGCTTACTCCCATGTGTTTCAGATTTAAACCTCAAAATTGAACAAAAACAACTGTCAAATTATGCTTAAAGTAAGCATGTTTTGCTACCTTGCTGCAGCTAAGCCTAGATCTGAATTTATAATCCAAAATGTAAGGAGGTGGATATGGTTCACGGGCTTAGTGTCCCTTTTTATTAATGTGAATGGTAACGTTACAAAAATGGTTTTAATGCATCTACATTCTGTATTTGTGTCTTATGTGTTTTTGCAATTGTTTTATGATTTTATGAGCTTCTATTGGTTTAAACCAGGGTTGGGCTAACGTTTCAAAGTTGGGGGCTGTATTGGTCCATGCGGAAACCTTAGGGGGCCGCATGAACAGGTAGAGCTGCTGGTGTGTGGGGCCAGGGCACATGCAAACCCATTTACACACACATTCATTCTCTCTCTCTCTCTCTCTCTCTCTCACACACACACACACACCCTCCTCCTCCCCAACAGAGCAATCCAAATCAAGATTGCTGTTTCCCTGTTGGGAAAGAGCAAGCCTCATTAGGAGTGCTCAGAGGGTGAGGTTAAAGCCTCTTCCACCACCGGCGATCCCGATCTGTATCGCTTGGAGGAGGCTTTAACCTTGATCCCTAGTGATTCTGACCAAGATTGCAGTTTCCCTGTGGCTAATTCCAGTGGGGAAACAGTGATCTGTTTCCTGACACCCAGCTGATGGCTGCCCACGTGTGGAGTTCTGTCTATCTATGGTAGCTCTACCCACCTACCATATTGTCCCCATGCCTCATCTTGTGATTCCCACTGAAGCTCCAACAGTACTTACCGACCTGCTGACACCATTTGTTAGCAACAGGACACACCAAGATGTGTCCAGTTCATATTTTGGTATGAAAGGCCACCTAGACAGAAGGGGATAATGCTGTAGAACACAAGATGGCTGATCCAAATGTATGTTTAAATGGAACAGACAGGATGTAAAAGAGAATGCATCAGCAGAACTATCTTGTCTCACAGAGTACATACACTGGTGCAATTCTACCACTTTAAAAGTTGTGGGAAGATTCTCCTAATACTGAAGTCATTGTGAAATTCTCAATGGAATGGAATGGAAAAGCGGATTTAATATGATCAGACTGTGAAATAACATGGATTCAAGATATCAGTGAGATCTGACAAGGATGTATTCTTTCCAGTGCTTTTTTTCTGGAGAAAAGGGTACCGGAACTCTTGGATTACATTTCCTCGGGAGTAGATGGCAATTAAATTATAATGCAATTAATAGAAGAAAAGGTGCTGGAACTCAGTTCCGGTGAGTTCCATCAGAAAAAAAGCCCTGATTCTTTCTACCAAAATATGTCATTACTCAGTTACATTTGAAATATTAATTCTAATGTAATAATGTCAAAGTTGACCTGCCCCCATCACTGAGAATGCAAAGATATCTCCAAAAACAATATGTGTAAAGGGATAAGAGAGAGAGAGAAAAATAACTGAGGTAGGGGAAATAAAGATAAAACAGTATCTAGTTTATTATGTATAGAAAGAGATTTCCAGAATTTACAAACACCCACATATTTCATTCCAGGGATATTTTGATTTGAAGAGTCTGCCAATATTTTGACTGTTTTCTTTTTCTTCTTCAATATATATATACAATGGAAGACTTAGATTTATTTTTCTGATGTTTTCTAAGTTCCTGTGCAACCAACAATTTCAAATGCACACTTGTAAATACCATGCACAGTTAAGTTTGCCTTTTCATTAATACAGCCTAATGTTTTACAGGAAGAGTACAAAATATTATTTTCTTTTTGAAAGAACTCAGCTCAATTGCAGGGTTATCTTACAAATTATGTTATCAGTAAATATGACTGTACAATCCAGATCCATGGGCCACTGATCCATATTATATTCTGAATTACAATCTTAAAAAGAATAGTACCCTACTCTATTCTTAAATCGCCTTGTTTTAAGCAGTTTCCCCCACCCCCACTCTGTTTACAACAGAATATAGTATACCTCAGTTCCACATCGAAAAAAGATGTGCTGTAGGAAATGTTACAATTAAAAAAGTACATGTATAAATCAAAAACCTATGTTAAATATTTAATACTCTTCAACCAACATTAACAGTTTGTATGTAATAATTTACACTGATGATTTGTCATACAGGTTTTTCAGCAGCAAATTAAAATTTCATGTCCTATGTAAATGAGCTAGTCGTATACCCACTCACCATATTACAGTGGTGGGCACGTGAGTTCACTGTAACCAGCTAAGTCTTTATGGTAGAGGAGGAAGTAATCATAGACTCGTTGTCCAGGTGTCACAGTGCTTTTGCTTGGCACAAAGAAAAAGAAAAAGAAAGAATGTGCAGTTCAGTCAACTAACTCCTGAGGTTTGTGTAAAGTAAACAAATTGAACTGGATGCGTCGTACCCATCTACTGGGGAAGAAGATGTGAGGTTCTAGTTGTGATACACAAAACAGAGTCTGGATACCCATGAGTTCAAAGAAGGATTTTTCTGAGGTTGTGTAGGTCATCGTCCTAAAAATAGAAGAAAGAAAAATTACTTATAGGTATATATGTGTGTGTATTTAAGTTTGCAATTCCTGTTAAAATGGCAGACACTGAGTGAGGAGTATTTTCTGTGTGGGGGGAAGAAACGTAAACAGATAAAATATAAGCTTCATTGAAAAACATTCAGCACCATAAGCAAATGCTATAAGTAAATGTTGCCTCAATACTCACACAAAATCTTCTGCAGCCTATGTGGATGGACATCTGCAATAATGATTGTACTGAATAAGGAGGAATCTGCAAGTTCCATGTAGTTCCATTATTCTTCCTCCCCACCCTTCCCCGAGGGCTCTGTTTGATCAGGTAAAGCAGCCCTTGGTGGCTTCAGAGTGAGAGGAAGACTGACAGTGGAAGACATATCAACAGCTGGGGAGAGGCAAGCACACAAATGGCTGGAGTTAAGGGGTCAACAGCTCCTTTGTCTTCTCCCCATGACTTATCCAGTTCTCTTAGCCTGAAGTTGCCAGTAGCTGCTTTACCTGATTGTTTTCAAAGCCCTCAGGGAAAATAATAACAGAACTATACATGACTCCTCTATGTTGTGAGTATCCACTACAACTGGTTGGACATTTTATCATCTCTCATTTCTCTTGTTCCTTAATACACAGTACATAAATTCAAGCAATGATGGACTGGGAATGGGATAATATTTTGCTTGGTAAGAATTGAAGACAAGCACTATGGATGAATGTTGTAAAGTTCTTAGCCCCTTCATGGCCGTTGCTTTGTGGGGGCAAACAAGGCGGCCAGGAGGGTGGCCAGGCCCAAATACTGTGTTTCAAGGGGTTCTTCCTTAAAGCAAGGCATTCTGGGTTCAGGTGGCTATAAAGATTGCCTGTGCTGCCACAGTGCAGGTGATCTTCAGGGCCACCTCACCCAGAATGCCTTGCTTTAAGGAAAGACTCCTCGAAGCATGACATAAGAGGTGAGGCAGGCAGCATGCAGAGTAAAGAGGAGGGCAGCAGCTGGAGAAGAGATCAGAGCAAGGGGGTGGCCGGGCAAATGGGGCGGAGAAGAGGTGGTGGATGTGAAGAAGTGGTGGATTGCTTACAGATGTGAAGGCCCGGGGGGGGGGGGACAGAAAAATTTGGTGGAAGACACAACAGTTTTGTGTGTATGTGTCTTTCCACAGAATTTTTTTTCCTGAAAAATTGAACATTTTTAGATTATGAAATATTTTTTTAGAATTATGATGAAGATGTTTAAGACAAGGTGTTCATATATTGCTACCTGGACTTTACTTCCCCAAAATGATTTCCAAAAACTGTGTTATAGGAAGACCTTTAAAGGAAGACTATAGTTTCTGGAAATTTTGAAATCCAGGGGTGGGGGTGGGGGTATGTATTTTTAATCCTCTTTGTAAGAGTTTGAGCATATTTATTTCTTCTTCTCCTTATTAAAATTATTGATCTAATGTATCTTTTACTGATAAAACATTTAGGGATGCTCCAAGTCATACTCAGTTTCCTACCATGTGACTGGTTACTGTATAATCATGTACAAAGGCAATGTGCATTCTCAACAGTTTGGGTTTTGTTCTGTGGAGTCCTATGCTTCTGGGTTTTTTCTGGTTAGATGCTGCAGCAGCCGATTAATGTAGCTCTAAAACCTAAATGTAAGAGAAACACTGTGCATTATTCCACCACTACCACCGCATGTGACAGAACAATGTGTGGGTTATCCCTCCTGCTTCTTTTCTTCTTTTTTAAAAAACAAAAACTTTAAGGCGTGGATCTATGGAACCTACTGCTATAGTTTCTAATAAAGTTACCAATTAGACCTCACTGTTAGGGAACGCTACCTCACCTATAAAATCTTTAACCAGGCAGTGCCACCAAAATAAACCCTTTCAACCTGAACAAAATTCAGTAGCCTGGTTCCTATGGCATAGGCATGGGATTTGACACCAAAACTAGAGACAACCTTTCAAATTAACAAAAATTACAATGGTTATTACGGGGATTCATAAAAGGAAATTAAATATCACTCTTCAAATAATAGGTTAAGATTGCTTAAAGGCCCAGTCCTATGCATGTTTAGACAGAAAAAAAAACTCCTACAATTTCCTAGGCATGCTGGAAGTTGTAGGACTTTTTTCTTTCTAAATGTGCATAAGATTGAACCCTAAAGGTTCTTAAGGGTGCAATCCTATGCATGCTTTGACAGAAATAAGTCCTACAACTCTCAGCATTCCCCAGCCAACATGGCTGGCTGTGGGATGCTTGGAGTTGTAGGACTTATTTCTGTCAAAGCATGCATAGGATTGTACCCTAAATTAAATACGTATGCTTAGGGCGCAATCCTACCGAACTTGGAGCTTATGAGCATCCAGTGCAGAGGTAATGGTGGAGGTGATCTTCACCTCCCCGCTCCTCCCACTCTGCAATTCAGCTAGATGGCTGTTTTTGGCCATCTGGCTGTGTCACTTCCAAGGGGGAGGGAAGAAGGCTGGAGCACCATCAGGATACGTTGTATCCTAGTGGCCCCAGTCCCTTCCCCTGCCCATTTACCCATCTCCAAGGTCAATTTTCCAGCCTTGGAGAAGCAGCCAGCATGGTTCTTTCTCTGCCAGCTACAGGGCGGGTGGGAGTCGGAGCATGGAGCTGACTTTTAAATATTTTTAATTGTAATGATAATTCTATAAGCAAAGTTATACATAATGCATTTTATGTTCCTAAAGTGCCAAAGTGACTTTAGATCTGTAAAAAGTGTTAAAAAATATAAGTACTGCATATTTTTCCATTTTCCCCAAAATTTCTTTCTTTTTTTCCCAACAAAAAAATATGTTTTCCTCCCCCTAGCTTCAAAATTTCTGGAAATTTTTCATCTCTACTTCTACTAACCCTGGGGTTCCCCCAAGCCTGCATATACCTCCATCTTGTGTGTGGATGGTACAGTTTTGGCTATATAAGAATCCACACTTGGTGAAAGAGTTCACTATATATAAGATTCCTTCTAAGTCAGGGGGCAAAAAATCACTGGCAGAAAGAAACTTACTGGCATTCTGTTATTATTCTGCATCATGTTAGACTAAATTATGGTGTCCTTTTTGAGGCCTACAAGCACAACCACATTCCCAAAATGTGTGTGACAAAAATGTGAATAATCCAATACTGAAATCAGCATAACTATGTTACCCTTTTTTGTGCCAACCGCATTTATTTATTTATTTATTTATAGCATTTTTACCCCTCTCTTCAGCCAGAAAAGGCTCCCAGAGTAGCTTACACAGATTAATATTAGACAGTCCATGCCCTCAGGCTTACAATCTAAAAGACATGGCACAAAAGGGAAAGGAATTGGGAGGGAGGAGGAAGAAAGCAAAACTCAGGCACCAGTTCTTAGTTACAAGGTTCTTATTTTCTTTTACTGATTTGCCTTTAACAGTTTTGTAATTCTCAACTAAATTAATTCCTTAAACCAAGACTTAGATGTATAAAAGAGCTTGTATTTTTCACACTACAGATTGTTTGCTCCTGAAGATGGCTAAGTAGTATATTATCCCCCTTTAATAAAATGCTAAGACTTTCCTCAGAGACACCTAAAGGCTAAAAAGATTGCCTGCGCTACATACATTAATTGCCTAAGAAAATGAATTTATTTTGTGAGGTCCGTCACGTGAACAGGAAGGCTATCTTTGCAAACGTGTACTGTGTACTGTGAAAACTCCCTGGAGAATTCACTCACGGGTCCAATCGCCAATCTACAAGAACGTTCCAAGTGGAATAGCTATATGAAACATACAGTCACAGCATTAAACTATGTTGGGCCTAAAATTAGACAGTACTGCCATACTTCATTAAAAGGGCTAGTGACAAAGAAAGAAATTTACTCATTTAAACTGTGAAGGGGTGAGGTGCACATGGGTTGCTTTTCATTTCATATTTGGCTCTCTTCCAGCATGGCTGAATGAACTGCTTAGTTCAGGAACAAACTGTACCCAGCAAAATGGTCACATGCTCTAACCTGCGATGGATATACAATCAAAGAAATGGAGAGGGAAATATACAGTTCTGCTACATATGTCAATGCTTGTTCCTCTGACATACTCGGAACAGATGAAAGGAGAAATGTCCCACTTTAGCTAATGTTTCTCTCCTCTACTTCCACTACCCAAACATGACAGACGGATGGATGGGAGGAAAGGCAACTCCCCCCTAAGGTGGATAAAAATCCATTATTTTCCTTATTTAATTTATTTTCTTTCTTTTTAAAAAAACTCACAGTTATATTACATTTTCCTTATCAATAACCTGGTTTAAACAGATATCTGAAAGGGAGCTTTGGAGGGGGAGGGAAGCAGGCTAGAGGCGGCTCCAGATAAACCATATCTTGGCCTCTCCAGTCTCCTCCCCTCCCTGTCCACCAGAATGCCCCCTTTCCCCCCTCTCCGAGGTCAAATTTCCAACCTTGGAGAGGCAGCCAGCGCAGTTCTTTCTGCATCAGCTGTGAGGGGGAGGGGGTCTGGGTTGTATGACAAAATAACAATGCAGCAGCCAGAATGGTGTCTGGGCCTCACTTTCAGAGGTTATTATCTGGAATTGCTTCCAGTGTGCTTGTGTACTCACTTCAGGGTGTTGGTTATTCTGTACTAGCTAAAGGACCCGTTCTTTGAACAGATTAAAAAACTGATTACTTTCTACCCTGGACTCTGAGGACTTCAAACCCCTCTTTTCACCCCTTAAGGGTTGTTTAACCTTCATCTTGTGGAAACATACAACTTCATGTATGTTGAATCTGGGGTGCCAAAGTCACCCCAGAGAAAAGTGCCTCAAGCAAGGCAAATTGTGCATATCAAATGTTTTTGTCTGGCTTAATGTTTCCCCCAGGCTGTTAGGATCAGAATAAGAATGAATTTCAAGTTTCAGCTACTAAAGGTAAATTCAGACTTTCCTTCAGAAATGCAAATGCAGGAAATCTACATAACAAGGGTGAGGCCTAGTCAGAGCTATTAAGAGTCAATTAACAGTTGAAAAGCCCGATGCCTATAAAACTTTAAATCATAACAATGCTTTCCCTCAATGGATTTCTTTTCTTTTTGAAGGTGTCTGTTCTTCCAGGCAATAAAAAGGTATTAAAATGACCTGTGGATGGCTCCTATTGTTTCCCACTGCCTGGGGACACTGAAGCACCCCAGATACAGCACTGTTATGCAGATTTTTGTGGGACATTTTATGACCCAGGCATGTTTGGTTGTAGCAAGAAAACTGTAAAAGGCAGGTGGCTAAAATTTGATAATATTGTTTACTACCCTGTTTTAGGCAAAGTCCTACCAGGACAGGATTGTAGGTCTTGTAAATTACACAACAGATTGAAAATTACACCACAGAATGTGAACCTGGGGCAAGAAAATCACCCCAAAATGCAGGATCAAGGTTTAAGAAAGTTTTCAAAACAGAGTTTTTATTAGTGATCCATAAGCAACAACCATGCCAAATTTCAGCTTTCCAGCTTAACAGGAAATAGGAGCTAAATTGATGAGTCAGTGCTCTCACTTTTATACAGACAGACAGACAGACAGACAGAGCCCTAAATGGTTTGGAGATTTGAACAGCTGCCTCTTCTCCCATGAGCTTGGCCATGAGTGGCCAGTGCAGAGAGCCCAGCCCAAATGCCTTGCTATAAGGGCCTTTCCTCAGAGCAAGACATTAGCAGGGAGACGGCCCTAAAGATCACCTGTGCTGCCGTGGCACAGGCAACCTCCCCGCCATGCCTTGCTATGAGGAAGGACCCCTCACAGTGAGGCATTGAAGGAGAGGCCTGCAGTGAATTGCTGCTGCCTCCTCCAGCGGTGGAAGAGGGGTGATGGTGGTTGCCGCTGCCGCCACAGCCATCTGGGAAAGGAGAAGGAGGAGAGGGCTGGCAGCAGGCATTGCTGTCATCATCATTGGGGGCAAGGGAGGAAGGGGCGGGTGTCAGTGACCGCCATCACCACTGTCATTGGGGGAGGTGGGGGCAGCTGCCACCAGCACCATCGTTGTCAGGTGGGGAAGGGGGGGAGGAGGAGGAGGAGCGAGTGGTTGGCAGCAGCCGCCCCCCCCCCATCATCATCATGGCCGGGGGTGAGAAGAGAGGGCAGCGGCACAACCTCCCGCCTCAAGCGGTGGGAGGTCTTGCACCAGTCCTGGTCTCAAGAATGTATCATGCAACATTGTGGTAGGATTTTACTCTCACAGAAGATTTTGTCATTGGCTCAAACATGATGTGATCTACTCATGGATACCACTCATAAACAGCAAGGCATTTTTCTACTGGCAATATAATCACAAGATTTCTGCATGGGAAGCCAGAATTTATCATGAACAAGATCACCATTATCAACAGCTTGTATACTTCTGTAGGATCTAATATCGGCTAAAGAGAATACTAATTGTGAAAGGATATTATTCTAAGCACACAGAGTAGGCTCTGAAAATACAGTGACTTAAAAGTATTATGAGATGAAACCCTATTGTGTTTTATGCACATCGTCCTACGGTACCTCCAAAATACTTTTCCAGTGACAAAACCTGAAAAAGGAAATATGTGGAAGCATACATTTCACAAGTATAGTTTTAAGATGACACAGACAACCATACTCTCACATATCCTGTCATATAATATTCATATATGGTTGGCATTTTCAGTAACATAACTAATATACCACTGCTCACTTCTTTTTTGAGTTAAAAATCACAGAGTTTATGCAATCAGAAAATAAAGATCAGATAGTTTCTTTTCTGAATGCTAAATTCCTCTTTTAGCAGGATTTTAATTTAAGATTGTCAACAGTGCTAGACAGCAATATCCTATCATTTAAGTGGCACATCTGATTCAGGCACAATAAAGCAGTGAAACATCAGAACAATTTTGTCTTATGAACATTTGATATTATATTAACATGTAGTGTATGTTAAGAAACTACAGTAATACCTTGGATTGCAAGTAACTTGGTTTGAGAGCGTTTTGCAAGACAAGCAAATTTTTAAATATTTATTTAATTTTTTTTTACTTGATATACAAGCGACATCTTGCAATACAAGTACTGTAGTGCGGCTTAAATTAAAAATCTCCATACAAATTTTTTTGGGGGGGATTTCGTTTTGATATAAGAGTGTTTTGGATTACAAGCACATTTCCGGAACTAATTATGCTCTCAATCCAAGGCATGACTGTAATCTAAAACATTGAGATGACTGAAAGTGTTCAATCTTTTTAAAAAAAATCTAATTTCTTTCTTCATTAGCAGTATATGTCAGTATAAAAACGAATCATATCGTAAGATGTGAAGTACATTTGGAGAGTAGCTTTCACAGTTTTAAAGTCAGCATTTGGATACCCCTATTGTTTCTTATCAACAAAGATCAGTGTTTCCTTAACAACGCATAAAACTGTGCAGAGGACAAGAGTTTTAAGAGTAGGTTCTCTGACTTCAGTGTGTTGTTGTAAGGGTCGTTAACATTAATGACATCATTGCTGGCAGCTTGAAAACAGGGAAAACCTGTGCTGAATCCATTTCCTACTCACCACAGGCTTCAAGCTGGATTCCCCCAAAATATGGCTTTGTGGCTGACTTTATGGAAGTCATTGGTAATGCAAGAAAAATGTACTTGAACAACAACAAAAAAACCCACCCCAGCATACATCTTATACTACAAGGTACCTTTGACAAGTGGTCTCTGCTCAACATCTGGCGCAAAATACATGCAGATAACACTAATGCTTGATCCAGCTGGTAACCCATCCCCTTTTTAAGGCTGTTCAACAAGAGGATATAAGGCATTTATACCATGGTTCACACTACTATTAAAGCATACTAATATTTCAAATAATCACATACGGTAGTTAACTGAAAAAGCTTGTTCGTATTCATCTATACAGCTAAAAGGGCTTAAGCTTTAGGGAATGAAACAACAATTTATTTGAAATCAATGGAATCCTCTTTTTCATATGGACTAAAAATGTGCTGACATTTTATTAATCCATCTCATATTTCCTAGGAATGCGTTTATTAACAACCATTAAACTTAACAATTTTAAAAACTATAAAAATATAAAAAGGGTCTTTCAGATTAAAAGATAAGCAGCAGCTACTTTATTTTTCTTCTTTACCTGCTGGTGTGCATTGCCATGGGCAGTGCAATAACTATCCAGGCTCAGTAAGCAGTGCTTAAGTGCTGACTCAGGAAGCCCTTGTGCTGCCAGTTATTCCAGTCTAGATCTTAGTTTCCTTTAAGCCTCAGGTCAAGTCTACAACACCTGCCCAGTCACAAGAAGCCTGCTCTTTACCATGGGATCCCCCTGCCTGCTATGATCCTCCCCACAGCAAGGTCCCTGCCATTGCTCTCTTGAGTAGCTCCTATATGCCCTGGAGAGCCTTAGCTGCAGGATATCCTGTGTGGGAAGTGTAGAGCACCTCTCTATTGGTACAAGGGGTCACCTGCACAGGTACCTCCATGAAAAGACAGGGGCACTGTACACCTAAGCTTCCAGGCAATGGATTTGTTTGCCAGCAGCCCTGCATATCCAGCCTCCGCAGTCGTTAAGGCATTTGAAGGCTTTTGCAATCTGCCCCTTGTGCTCCCTGGCCATGAGCTTGATCATAGCAAACAGATGCACCAAGAAAATAGCTGCAACTACTTCAAGCAGTGCATTGTATCGGTATCTTTTGGACACGTCAGGAAGATTTCTCCTAAAAAATATAGATTTCATAGATCATAGAGTTGGAAGGAGCCTACAAGGCTATTGAGTCCAACCCCCTGCTCAATGCAGGAAACTACAGTAATACCTTGGATTGCAAGTAACTTGGTTTGAGAGCGTTTTGCAAGACAAGCAAATTTTTAAATAAATATTTATTTATTTATTTATTTGATATACAAGCGACGTCTTGCAATACAAGTACTGTAGTACAGCTTAAATTAAAAATCTCTGTACAATTTTTTTGGGGGGGATTTCATTTTGATATAAGATTGTTTTGGATTACAGGCATGTTTCCAGAACGAATTATGCTCTCAGTCCAAGGCATGACTGTATACCATAGGCAGGTCTCCATAAATCCACTCATCAGTGATGAATGCCCATAGTCGTCTGGTGAGGACCCTCCTCAACTTAAGAGACCCCATTCCCCCTCTGAAGTTGGGGGAGGGGAGAATAAATTTTACATGTTGTGCAGAACTTTGGAGTAAGCAGAAGCAGTGAGAGAAATTCACACTATTTCTTCCTACGCTGAAGTTCAGAGAGACCCCATGGGGGACAGCCACCAGTCTTTTACATAAGGTGGAGAGAGAGAGGGAGGGAGAGATGGAGAGAGGTTGCCCAGAGAGGCAAGTAGCAAAGCCCAATTGTTGGTGGGATGGAGGGAATGTTAAAATGAACCCACACCAAAAAAAAAACCTTAACTGACTGCAGTTAAAGTTTAATTATCTTTCAAAAATTTTATGCTCAAGATTACTAATAAAAATTTATGGAAGTATTTGCAAAGCAGCTATTTAAATTCCCCATTTACATCTTGCAGAATAGTCTCCTAATGAGAAAGTTGTACTTCTTTTACAGAAGTAAGAAATGAGAAAAATAGACATTTAATTTTCAAAGCATTCACCTTTGCCATCTTCCTCCCATCTTCCTGGCAGTTAATTCATTCTTCATGTAGTGAAAAGGAAATATTTCTTGTTTTCTTCAGTAAAACAAGAAATAACACCACTATCTAAATATAGAGGATATCCATATAAAACCAGCCAGTGAACATGAAGCACATTCTTGCTGTAAAGAGGATAGGAAAGACTGGAGCAATGCTATCGATACAACTGGGAGGCCAGGGACAGTGACACCATGAAAGAAGCATAAGAACATAAGAAAAGCCATGCTGGAGCAGACTAAAGGCCAATCTAGTTTTCATAGATTTCATAGCATTCTGTTCACACAGTGGCCAACCTGATGCCCGCAATAGGACATCTTGTAATTTTTTAAATTGTGAATTTTAATAAATCAAAACAAAACCAAAAGAAAATTTTAGAAACCCAGAAAATAAAATAAAATATTACTGTTTTCTTACATATGATTTGAATATATCCATTACAATAGATATATATGCAGTGTGTACCCCTATATATCTTATATATGACAAGATATACTACTGTTGAGTTCAACAAAGGCAGGTCAAATGTCCATATATTTGTCCACTCATAAATTACACCTAAAGACCAACCATTCAAAAACTGAAAGCATAATTAAGTCCTCAATCCACTGTATTATCGATGGTGGCCGTTTGTCCTTCCAATGTTGTAATATTAGTCTTTCAGCTGTCAAAAGGGCACATAGAATCCATTTACGTTGACCTTTTGTTGACCAGGAAGCAGGTAGATACAATGCCTTGCAGAAATACTCACCCCCCTTTGACGTTTCCACATTTTGTTGTGCTACACTGGAATTGAAATTGATTTAATTGGCATTGTTACCACTTGATGTACACAAGATACTCAACACTGTGAAAGTGCAAATATTTTTATTGTGGCACAAAAGTTAAGTAAAAAAAAAACCTGGCACTCGTTGGTTGCATAAGTTTTCACCACCAACCCTGAGTCAATACTTGGTAGAAGCACCTTTGGCAGCAATTACAGCTGCGAGTCCTCTTGGGTAAGTCTCTGTCAGCTTTGCACATCTGGATCCTGCAATGGTTGCCCATTCTTCCTGGCAAGATTGCTCCTGCTCTGTCAGGTTGGATGGGGACCGTTGGTGAACAGCAACTTTCAAGTCTTGCCACAAATTCTCAAATGGATTGAGGTCTGTGACTCGGCCATTGTAAGACTTGCAGGTTCTTGTTTTTCAACCACTCCACTGTTACTTTGGCTGTGTGTTTAGGGTCATTGTCCTGCTGCAAGGTGAACCTCTGCTCCAGTCCCAGGTCCCTTGCAGACTGAAACAGGTTTTCCTCTAGAATTGCCCTGTACAGTAATACCTTGGATTACAAGTAACTTGGTTTGAGAGCGTTTTGCAAGACAAGCAAATTTTTAAATATTTATTTAATTTTTTTTTACTTGATATACAAGCGATATTTTGCAATATAAGTACTGTCGTACGGCTTAAATTAAAAATCTCTATACAAATTTTTTTTGGGGGATTTGGTTTTGATATAAGAGTGTTTTGGATTACAAGCACGTTTCCGGAACAAATTATGCTCTCAATCCAAGGCATGACTGTATGTGGCTCCATCCATCTTGCCCTGAATCATGACCAGTTTCCCAGTCCCTGCTGAGGAAAAGCATCCCCACAACATGATGTTGCTACCACCATGCTTCACTGTGGGGATGGTGTCCTCAGGGCAATGAGCACTAGTGGCTTTGTGCCACACATAGCATTTTTTACAGCAAAGCCAAAAAGTTCCATTTTGGTCTCATCAGACCAGAGAACCTTTTCCCATATGTTTGCTGTGTCTTCCACATGCCTTTTTGCAAACTCCAAACAGGCTTTGATATGTGTTTGTTTCAGCAATGGCTTTCTTCTTGCCACTCTTTCATAAAGCCCAGCTTTGCGGAGCATCCAGGTGATAGTTGTCCCATGGATAGTTTCTCCCATCTCAGCTGTGGATCTCTCCAGCTCCTTCAGAGTTACCATTGGCCTCTTGGTCGCTTCTCTGACTAATGCCCTCCTTACCCAGTCACTGAGTTTTGGTGGATGGCCTTCTCTAGTCAGAGTTGTGGTTGAGCCATATTCATTCCATTTTGTAATAATGGATTTAACGGTGCTCTGGAGGATGTTCATAGTTTGGGATATTTTTTTTATAACCCAACCTTGATTGGTGCTTCTGCACAACTTTATCCCAGAGCTGTTCTGATAGCTCCTTGGTCTCATGATGCTGTTTGTTTGTTGCTCTCCAACAAACTCCGGGGCCTTCCAGAAACAGGTCTGAGATCATTAGGCACTGAAATTGCAAACAGGTGGACTCCATTCAACTACTTGCAGTACGTATGTCACTTCTGAAGGCAGTGGGTTGCACCAGAGCTTATTTAGGCATGTCACAGCAAAGGGGGTGAATTCTTATGCAACCAAAAAGTGCTAGTTTGTTTTTGTTTACTTAACTTTTGTGCCACAATAAAATTATTTTGCACCTTCACAGTGTTGAGTTTCTTGTGTACATCAAGTGGTAACAATGCCAATTAAATCCATTTCAATTTCAGGTTGTAACACAACGAAATGTAGAAGTCAAAAGGGGTGAATACTTCTGCAAGGCACTGTAGTTGAGAAGATGCACATCAGTATATATTAAAAGAGCTTTCCATCACAAAATTTATCCGTATTATTACCTCCTCCCAAAAAGAGGCAGCCACCGGGCATTGCCAAAACATATAGGTGAGAAAAGCATTAACTGTGTTACACCTCCAGTCAGTCAGTCAGGCGATCACTCGTGACCGAGTAAGATTGTCTTCCAGGATAATTTTTTTTTTTTTTTACAAAAAGGAGATTTTAAAAGGAGGAAAATTCTAAAGAAAATTGTGTAGACTCTAGCGATGGGTCCGTAAGTGACTGTGGAGGCCAATTCTAGATCCACACAGCTTCCCACAGTGAGGACACAGGTTACCAGGTGGAAGATGGTCCTGTAAAGGATTCATTTGACGAGCTTTTCGCTTAGCACGTTTCTCCCTTTCACCTTGCACTCGGGCTTCTTCAAAGTCCATAGAACCTTTTTGAAAGGCCAACCTCCAGTTAGATTGTTCATGGGCCAGAGCTTCCCAGTTTTTGATGTTTATATTGCATTTTTTAAGATTAGCCTTAAGAACATCTTTAAACCTCTTATATTGACCACCGATATTCCGCTTTCCATCCTTGAGTTGGGAATAAAGTAACTGCTTTGGGAGACGGCAGTCAGGCATTCGAACAACATGACCGGTCCACTGAAGTTGGCGTTGAAGGATCATTTTTTCAATGCTAGTAGTCTTTGCTTCTTCCAGTACACTGACATTTGTTCGCCTATCTTCCCAAGTAATTCGCAGGATTTTCCGGAAGCAACGTTGATGAAATCTTTCAAGGAGTTGGAGGTGACGTTTATAGATAGTCCATGTTTCGCAGGCATACAATAAAGTTGGTAATACAATGGCTTCATAAACCAGTGTTTTGGTCTTCTTACAAATATCCGGATCCTCGAACACTCTATGTTTCATTCGAGAAAACGCGGCACATGCGGAGCTCAGATGATGCTGGATTTCACTGTCGATGTTAGCTGTAACAGAAAGATAGCTGCCAAGATAGAGAAAATGATCAACATTTTCCAGTATTGTCCCGCCAAGCTGGATAGATGGCATCACCAAAGGGTTAGCTTTCACTTGCTGATGAAGCACTTTGGTTTTTTTGATGTTAAGTGAGAGGCCAAGTTTTTCGTATGCTTCTGCAAAATTAATAAATATTAATAAATTAATATTAATAAATATAAGAAATAAAATAAATCATCCTCTGAATGTGCGGAGACCACATTATCATCAGCATACTGAAGTTCCACAACGGAGGTTGTAATTACCTTACTTTTTGCTTTCAGCCTGCTGAGATTAAAAAGCTTTCCATCTGTTCGATATATAATTCCCACACCATTGGGAAGTTTCCCCTCGACAAGATGTAAAATCATGGCGATGAAAATAGCAAATAATGTTGGGGCAATAACACATCCCTGTTTAACACCTGATCCCACTTTAAATGGAGCACCATGAGAGCTGTTGTTGTCCAAGACCGTTGCCGTCATGTTGTCATGGAGAAGTCGCAAGATATTCACAAATTTATTGGGGCATCCAATTTTCATAAGGATAGTCCAGAGAGCTGTTCGGTCTACAGTATCAAAGGCCTTAGCAAGATCAATAAATGCCATATAAAGGGGTTGATTTTGCTCCCGGCATTTTTCTTGGAGCTGACGTGCAGTAAAAATCATGTCTACTGTCCCTCTAGAGGGGCGGAAACCATATTGAGTTTCAGGGAGGATCTCTTCTGAAATAGACAGAAGACGGTTTGCGAGAATCCTGGCAAATATTTTACCTGCGGTAGCTAAGAGAGAAATGCCCCGATAGTTTCCACAGTCTGTTCTATCACCTTTCTTAAAGAGGATGATAATTATGGCATCCCTGAAGTCTTCTGGGATCTCTTCTCTTATCCAGATTTTTTCGATGAGTTTATGAAGATGTTGTACAAGTTCGGGGGCCCCTTCTTTAAAGATTTCAGCAGGAATCCCATCTGGTCCACTAGCTTTGTTATTCTTCATTTGATTAATGGCTTTTTTTACTTCATCCAAAGTGGGGAGTATTGCAAGTTCCTCTCTAATTTGTTTTTGCGGGATTTGCGAAAAAATCTCATTATCCACCTTAGATTTACGATTTAAAAGGTCATAATAATGCTCTTTCCAATGCAGTGCAATAGACTCTTTGTCTTTTAAGAGTTTGGTGCCATCTTTTGATTGTAAAGGGTTTGTACCATAGGTTTTTGGTCCATAAATGGCTCTTGTGGCCTTAAAAAAGCCCCGTGCATCATGAGATTCTGCAAGTTGTTAAATTTCTTCAGCTTTCTTTTTCCACCAGGCGTTCTTAAGTTCTCTTGTTCTTCTTTGGACCTCAGCCTTTGCACTAGCGTAGATTTTTTTCTTGGCAGCGCAGTTAATATCATTTTGCCATATTTGGAAGGCTTTCCTTTTTTGGTCAATTATATATTTAATCTCATTATCATTTTCATCAAACCAGTCCTGATGTTTCTTAGTTTCATATCCAATAGTTTGTTCACAAGCTGCAGTAATGGAGGTTTTCAGCTTAGACCAATGGTCCTCAATGTTGTCAGGAGGTTCCGTAGGTAGATGTTCTTTAAGAAGTGATTGAAGACGAGTTTGCTTAATAGGATCTTGAAGGGCGTGGATGTTCATTTTACGCCTTGGTTTCCTTCCTTGAAGCCTACGTTGGGGAGCAATGTTGATAACCATAGTGGACCGGATTAGTCGGTGGTCTGTCCAGCAGTCATCGGCACTCACCATAGCCCTAGTAAGAAGTACATCGCGGCGATCTCTAACACGGACAATTACATAATCCAGAAGATGCCAGTGCTTTGACCGTGGGTGCTGCCATGATGTTTTAAACTTATTCTTTTGTCGAAAGAGCGTGTTTGTAATAGTGAGATTATGCTCTGCACATATAGACAAAAGTAAGATTCCGTTCGGGTTGCTATTACCAACTCTGTCTTTTCCAATAGTTTCTGGCCATAAATCAAATTCACGCCCGACTCTTGCGTTAAAATCGCCCAGGAGGATCATTTTATCCTCCTTAGGTATCTCTGACAGGAGAGTGTCCAACTGGGTATAAAAATTTTCCTTGATGTCTTCATCAGCATCTAATGTTGGCGCATAAGCGCTCAAGACAGTTACCTGCTGGTTATTGGTGAGCTTTAATCCAAGAGTTATCAGGTGTTCGTTAATGCCAGTAGGAACTTCTGACAAAGAGTTCACTAGCTCATTTTTGATGGCAAAGCCTACTCCATGTATTCGTCGGTCCTGCTCAGGTAGTCCTTTCCAGAAGAAGGTATAGCCTCCTTTTTCTTCCTTCAACTGTCCCTCTCCTGCCCTTCGAGTTTCTTGAAGTGCTGCTATGTCAATTTTAAACCGTCTCAGCTCCCTTGCAATAATAGCAGTCCTACACTCAGGGCGTTCACTATCTATGTTATCCAGCAGTGTCCGTATATTCCATGTTCCAAAATTCAAATCCAACAATTAGCCGATTTTGACAAACCTTTACTAAAAAGATGTTGTGGTGTCCAATATACTCGAGACATACGTTTTTGCTGAATTAGACATAACCTAAAATCCATTAACCCTTCTGAGATAGATGTTAATGCAGCAATCCATTGATAGGGCAAGATAGGACAATCCAATTCATTATTCCATTCCTGCTTAAGACCCTGTGTGTCATATTTATTAACTCATAATAAATATTTATAAGCCTGGATCGTGGGACACATGAAAGCAATAGCACCCTCCCACTCATATTCCCCAGCAACTGGTATTGAGGGGCATACTGCCCCTGATACTGGACTTACAGCCAAGGCCCAGTTCGAATGATCACTGTGGCTTAAGCAAGCCAAGTTTGTTTCAGCCACAGCGCATGCTGGGCGCCATTTGCCCAATCACCCGCCCAACTACAGCTTGTCGTGTCATCTGAATCTGGGCAGCGTGGCTTGTTGGAAGGGGGAAACAACCCTCAAATAACCAATTGCCTGTTTTGGGGTTATTTGAGGGTTGTTTCCCCCTCCAACAAGCCACGCTGCCCAGGTTCGGACGACATGACAAGTCACACCTAGGCGGGTAGTCAAATGGTGCCCGACGTACTGCAGCTTAAACAAGCCAACATGGCTTGTTTAAGCCATGGAGATCATGCAAACAGGGTCAATATGACTAGTAGCCACTGATAGCCTTATCCTCCATGAAGCAGGATGAGACAAGAATTGCAATACAGGCACATACTCTTCCCAAGAAGTGGGATGGTCCACAAACATGGACTGACATCAGCAGCAAAAGCATCAGCGCACAGGGTATGTTACTTATGAGCAGAGCTTGGGAGAGGGAAGCAAAAAGGAAAAGATAAAGGGAGTGAAGGCAGCCAAACACTTTAAGGCTGAAGGCTTTGCGGCTCTCTATTACACAAGACAGGGAAGCTCTACTAATCCATTACATTACGAGCAACTTAATATCAACTTAAAAAAAAAAAGAAAAAAAGTACGCATGTACACACATGCAACCAACATGACAATGGAGGGCAGCACACATTAGAGCCATTTTGACAGTAGAGGCCACAAGCTGAGAAATGAAAAGCTTTCCATCTAATGTGGTGTACTTATTAGAGAGATGGAACAGGACCCAGGAGAACCAAGTTCAAATCCAGATTCAATCACCCCAGCTCACTGGGTGACTTTAGGCCAGTTACTCTCTCTCTCTCTCTCTCTCTCTCTCTCTCTCTCTCTCTCAGTCTAACCTATCTCACTCACAGGGTTGTTCTGAGACCTAGGGAGGGCATGTACACTGCCCTGAGCTGGCTCACGCTGGCTCAGCTTGTCTGAGAATGGAAAGCTAAGCAGGGACAGGCCTGGTTGTTACTTGGATGGGAGACCCCTCCTCTAGTTTCCTGCACTGAGCAGGGGGTTGGACTCGATAGCCTTGTAGGCTCCTTCCAATTCTATGATCTATGAATCTATGAATACAGGTGGGACTGAAATGTAATAATTAATAATAACAATAATAATGATGCACCCATGATTCATCCACATCAGAAAATCAGAAACAGTAATTATAAGTAACCAAATCAAATTGACCCCTTCATTCTTCCCCTTCTCTTTCATCCCAAGTGCAACTGTCACTTGCCCTCTGCTATTCCCCACCCTTTAAAAGCAATCCAGTGTCTTTGTTCTTCTGTAGTCATAAGCTCAAAGATCTTGTGACCCTGAAGCTTTTCCTCAGACTCACTGAGAGATGAGTCCATATTATGGTGTGCTGATATAGGTGATATGCTCAATTATGTCTTAATATAGTAAACTTTCTCAGCGGAATTCAGAAAGAGGTGGCCTATTTCTATTTCTTCAAAGACTGGATCTGTATAAGGGCAAAGAGAACAAAATAAAACCTTTAAGAAGTATATTGAGTGAGGCTATGAGGGGAAAACAGGTTAGCAGGTGACTACTGGCAGGTGTATTAGGAGATAGTGGGAAGTTTCTGAATGCACACAGAAGTAGGAGTACAAACAGGGGACTGATGTGGCAAGGAAGAACTCTGGAATGATCATCCATCTGCTGTTGGGATGCAAAGGACAAAGGGAGTCAACATTTAAGATGCTTTTAAACAACCCACTGCTAGTAACATAAACAAAAAGTATGCAAAGACCCGTTTACAGACAGGATGAGTAGTTTCTTTCTTGCTCAAGCAAGAAGCTCTTATGTGCAAGCATACAGTCCTCTTGATTTAGCTATCAAGATATTTTGAACTTCAGTGTGATTAACCTCAAAAGCAGCACGGAATTACTTAATCAGCTCACACAGCATGAGTTGCACTAACTGCTGCATGTGTACCTCTGTAATTGTACACGTCAGTATCTGCCTCTGGATTAGCCTTTCAAAACCAGTGGTGACATCAGTTTTACATTTTGAAGTAAACTTAACAGAAAGATGAAAACACTTTAATTAATGAAGGACTGCAGACTGAGTCCCATTTTTCTCAAAAACAAAAAGAGGAAGAGTTAAGAGAGTTTGAATCAGATACAGTAGACAAAGAAAGAAACATATTGCAGGGCCTGAGGTAATGATTTGGATGCAGCCCTGGATAAAATTAAAACCATTTGATTTTTGATTCTTTATACTTCTATTCATGGAAATTCGGTATGTTAAAATGATATGCCTGTTAAATCATTTAGCAGCACTAGCAACAAAACATGAAATGATATTAATGGAATTCCTCACTTTTGACAGATATGAACACTAAAGTTTTTGCTGGAAAATTGGTGAGCTGCTGGATTAACAATCTGAAGTCATTTTAAAAACACACGTTTAATACAGTGTCATTTTTGTTTGCCTTGTATTATTTCACTAGAAACAAATTATCCTGACATGGTGTCTCAAATTACACATATGTGGGTAATATGTATAAAGTTAGCAGTTCCCTGAGATTTTTAAATTATGGTTTAATACAATTCAGTATCAAAAAAGGAATAAAGGATATGCCCTTAATTGTAACTAAAGCTACACTGCCACAGCAGGTACATTCACATTTTAAAATCACACTTCAAATATATAAAAATTCTGTATTTAAATTTACAGATTTAACTTATAAATTAGATAAATTATAAAAGCAGCCATCAGACATCTCAAAGAACTACAGAGCTGATACACACTACCCATCAATTACAAATCTGCAGTGCTCCCCTGCATTCCCATGTGCTTTGAATTCCTGGACACCTAGTCAGTAGCAGATGCCACCCATTGCATTTCAGTCTTATAGCAAAGAAAAAGAGAAATGCACCCCACTTGAAGTTGCTATGACTTTGAGTTGGCAAATTTCCCATCAATGCACGTATCAAAATGCTGGGATGTCACAAGGCCTGCACAAGGCCTCTTGTAGAAACGCAAGGATGACCAACACTGCACTGTTGAAATGCTTGTGATGTTAAAGATTTTGGCTGAATCTAACGATCCTGTTTTAATCTTTCCTGATTCATAGTGCCAATGGCTAAGGGACAGTTTTAAATTTGTTGTATCTGTATTTTATAACTTGGCTTTTAGTATATGTGTGTAATATTCATAAACAATGTTTATTTAATGTTGTTTATTACATTTATGATGTAATGTTTATTTGCTGGTCATTGACCGTAATAAAGTTACTTACTTGCACTGTCGATATGGCAGCTCAGGATGTCTGACACTATCTAGAAGTTGAGACTTATTTGTATCAAGCACTGCCCAAACCACCAACATTATACTGATTCCATATGATCGAGAAGCAAAGTGAAAATCCACAAATACAGCCATTGTCACTCCCCCCCCCCCGCTCACCCCCACCACACTTGTTTGACTTATGAGGGGAAAGCCTATCACCTGTATGTGTTTAGCTTAGTAGGAGATCACTCGTGACTGAGTAAGATTGTCTTCCAGGATAAAAAAAATTACAAAAAGAAAATACTTCTTGTGGAGAAAGCCAACCTAAGCCCCGTGCCTGACACACACACACTCACCAAGGAGGGGGGAAGGAGACCCGGGGGGGGGGGGGAGACAACCAGTCTCCACAGATGCCAAAGGGGACAAACAACATCTACATAGAATCACCCCAGGGGGGAAGGCAGGAAGCATCACCAGGTTTGTCAATGCTCTTGCATATCAGCCCCATCTACGTAAGACTTGAATACCTCTCCAGGGCAGACGCTTCGGCACCCCTAAGAAATGGCCACTCAACACCATAGGATGGGACCATTAAGCAAGTGGCTTCAAAGGGACCCCATCCCATGGGGGGAAGGCGTCAACCCACCTGATCACGGAGGGAGGGGCTACCTGAAACACCAAGGTATAAAACACCCTGCACAAGGGAACTTTTCTCTGGACCTGATCAGCAATCTTGCCCTTGCCTGGGGTAAGGGAACGAAGGATCAGCAACCCCGGGAAACCAAGCTGAAATCACTGGCTGCTTGGGTTGACCGGACCCCCGGGAAACCAAGCTGGAATCACTGGCCGCTTGGGTTGACCGGACCCCCGGGAAACCAAGCTGAAATCACTCACTAGCCGCTTGGATAGACCGGGCCTCCGCCGGGAACCCAGCTAGCCGCTTGGGTAGACCAGGGCCCCGCCGGGAACCCAGCTAGCCGCTTGGTTAGACCGGGCCCCGCCGGGAACCCAGCTAGCCGCTTGGGTAGACCAGGGCCCCCGCCGGGAACCCAGCTAGCCGCTTGGGTAGACCGGGCCTCCGCCGGGAACCCAGCTAGCCGCTTGGGCAGACCGGGCCTCCGCCGGGAACCCAGCTAGCTGCTTGGGTAGACCGGGCCCCGCCGGGAACCCAGCTAGCCGCTTGGGTAGACCGGGCCTCTGCCGGGAACACAGCTAGCAGTGTGCGGTTGACTGGGCCTCTGCCGGGACCCGAGCTAAACTAACTAGCTGAGAGCCCTGAAATCACGTTGTCCTTGAGGCTTTTGCTTGCTACTTTGTACCGTACTGATAAGCTGTATTGCTGGCAGTGGGTCTGAGTTTGTGAAGGTAATTTTGTAAATAAACTTGTTTTCTAAAAGATACTTTTGTGGCTATAAGTTATCCCTTTGTTCTGGGCTAAGGCGAGGCGCTGGGGACCTCGGAGAAGGCCCGCCCCAGCACCCGCTACCCCCTTAGCATTGAACCCGCGCAGAAGACCAAGTTGTCGGTCTTCCACTCTTCTGTACACCTATATGTATACAGAAGTATTAAAGAAAAACAATTGATTTATAATAGAAACATATGCAGTTTGTAATGATAAAAGCAACTTAGAATAAAGGCTAATGCAAAATGGTGAAAGGAGGTTGGTTAAACAATTGCAGATTGTTTTGTGAAGAAGTACCGTATTTTTCGCTCCATAAGACGCACTTTTCCCACCCCAAAAAAGAGGGGGAAATGTCTGTGCGTCTTACAGAGCGAATGCTAAAAAAAACCCCAATAATTTATTTTTTCCTACCTTCTTCTGCGCGCCTCCAACTGGTCCGGCGTAAGAGCGGAGGGCTCCTGGGCGGAGCGGGGCAAGGCCGCCCGCCACAAACTTTGCCGTGGCGGTGGCGGGGCCCCCTGCAGCAGGGACGTGAGCGAGCGGGCGCAGGGCCATCTCTGCTCCGCACGGCTCCTGCGCAGAGCGGGACAAGGCCACCCGCTCCCCCAAAAACTTTGCCGCGGTGGCGGCAGCAGCGGCGCCCCCCCCATGGCAGCAGGGATGCAAGCTGCGCGGAGTGGGACAAGGCCACCCGCTCCCCCAAAAACTTTGCCGCGGTGGCGGCAGCAGCGGCGCCCTCCCATGGCAGCAGGGATGCAAGCTGCGCGGAGTGGGACAAGGCCGCCCGCTCCCCCAAAAAATTTGCTGCGGTGGCAGCAGCAGCGGCGCCCCCCCATGGCAGCAGGGACACGAGCTGCGCAGAGCGGGACAAGGCCACCCGCTCCCCCAAAAATGTTGCTGTGGCGCAGCGGTGGTGCCCCCCCCAGCCCGGCAGCAGGGACGCGAGCGGGCGGGCGCAGGGCCAGCTTTGCTGCGGCGACTTCCGGAGCCCACCGCCCCTGCCCCGCCCATCGGCGAAAGAGCGGAGGCCTCCTGGGTAGAGCAGCACAAGCCCCCGCCTCCCAGCTGATTCCCCCGCTTACCAGCTGATTCCCGGCTGCTTGATTCCCGCCAGCAGCAACGCCACGCCCGGCCAGCCGCGCTCTCATTGGAGGCGCCGCGGCCGAGGGACGGAGGGGGGCCAGCCAGTGGACAATACTGCCGCCGCTGCCGCCATCACTGAAATCTTGTGGCAGCAGGCAGCAGGCTATGCGTGGGGGAGTCGGATTTCTTCATAAAACCTACGTAGGTATTATTACCCTACTGCTTTAAAATGATCCTGGAATTAAGAATATCCTATCCATTACTGGGAGGGGAATTGTGAGTTGTACCATTTTGTATACCCCGTCTTTTTTCCTGCAAGGAACTCAAGGTGGCTGGTACTGGTAATCCTAATCCTCCTCTCCATTGTATCCTCACAACAACCCTGTGAGGTAGTAACATTATAAACATTTTATAAACAAATACGGTACTAAATTAAAGAAATTGCTTAGCCACTACACCAGTGCTCAGTGGTAAAGCTTGCAAATGCATTCAGGCACCTTTATTCTTTTATATCTCTTCCATAATTTGAGGTGGTAACAATAGCAATCTCATAACAATGAAGGACACATTACTGATAGGTTCCTTCATTAACTGTAGTATTTTCTTGCAGAAAGATACCACCAAATATTTTTTTTTCTTGTTTTCTTCCTCCAAAACCTACGTAAGTGCATCTTATATTTTTTTCCTTGTTTTCTTCCTCCAAAAACTAAGTGCGTCTTATGGTCTGGGGCGTCTTATGGAGCGAAAAATACGGTATCTGCTTACAACTTGAATGCACGAACTTGGATTGTGCCCAATATAGAGGTCAGTTTCTGTCTGTCCTAAAGCTCTCTGGGAGCCAGCACAGGAACCACACTGTAAAATCAGCAGCAATAAAGATTGCTGTATAGAAAAATAGCCTTCACAATGATCATCATCATAAGTATGCCTCCACCAGTTGTTAAAAAGGCAGGTTGTA
This sequence comes from Shinisaurus crocodilurus, assembly GCA_021292165.1. Classification (NCBI taxonomy): domain Eukaryota; kingdom Metazoa; phylum Chordata; class Lepidosauria; order Squamata; family Shinisauridae; genus Shinisaurus; species Shinisaurus crocodilurus. Next base: position 44,609,733 of record CM037878.1, on the reverse strand, counting down.
CTTTCACGCAAAGAGCTCTGACCTTCTATCTGGGTATTTATTCCAGACTCACTGCTCTGGTATCTGACTGTGACAGGACAAAGGATTCCTTAACCCCTCTTGTAATTATCACAGCTTCATTCTGTTTGAGTCATTCACTCTTGAGTCACACACTTTCCACATGAAGACTGCCCTACCCCACAGATAATTCAAGAAACTACATGTGAACTCTTCAACAGCAGAATTAATAATAGTATTCCCTGAAAATCTACAACCTTGGGCATGTTGGACTTATTTCTACTTATGATCAAAGCCCATCCCATCTTGTGTATCAATGGAATATGTATTTGACACAAAGGTTATCCACCCATGTCTTGAGTGTATTTTCCTGTATAACTTTTCTTTTTCTGTTTTTAAAAAAACAAAAGGATAACTTCTCTTCCTCTTTGGAGATGATTATATTCCATTTCTCTCACAGCTGTATCACAAAGGATACAGTGAAAGAGAGTATCTGGCAGTGAAAGACTGTTCCTTTCATCAAGTGACTTAAACTAAGAGAGCTGAAGTAGCTTTTTAAATTAGTCTTCTTCAAACAAAAGCAGCCAATCCTCGACACAGCATTCTGGATGAAAATTGACTCACACTTTATCCAATGAAATGGATCCTTCCTCAGTTCTATTGGCAATGCCTCACCAAAATCCACGCAAATGCTGCTGCTTATTTATCCCTGTCCCTCAATGTGATGTCTGATGATCCCATGACAGTGCATCATAAAAGCAGTACTGCTGCTGCTGCTGCTGCAACTTCCATGATTGGGAATGACATTTGCCATCTTTTGGGTTGTATCATGTTGACATCAGCAGCATTTTATAATTTTGAGACTAACCAAGATTTCAACATCTCTTGCATTTTCCTCTGGTGTTTCCAGTTGATGGATTCTCAGCAAGAGTATTACTCCCCAAAGATAGACCATTAGACTTTGTACTAGTAAACGTCATCCCATTTCTATTACTCCAGATCACAAATTTGTTCATCCTGAATAAATTTTTTAATGTGAAGTTTCTCAGTAGGCTTTATCAAGGTTGATCACAAAAAAATGTCAAATAAATCTCCAAACTAGCCATCCCCAACCTGATTCCCTACAGATGTGTTGGGCTATAACTCCCACAATTCCTAGCCACTCCCATAATTTCCAGCCGGCATGGCCATGTGGGCTGGGAATTATGGGAGTTGCAGTCCAACACATCTGGAGAGCACCAGGTTGGGGAAGGCTGCTCCAAACCAATCCTTTAAGAATGTTACACATCACTGCTTTTCCCCTTGAACTTTTCAGCATAACCCTTTTTGTTCAGATTATAAAATTTGTATTTTCTGGTTCTAGAATATAAATTATTAGTGAAAAATCTATCCTTTCCCCATCCAGATTTGGAATAAAACCTCCCACATCCTCAAATTGAGTTCTGTGCATCGCTGCCACTGCACTCAGCTCTCTTATTATGTTTATATTCCACCTTTTTCTCCAAGGAACTCAAGGCTCATACACGGATCAAGGCAACATACATGGATCTCTGCCCTCTCCGTCTTATCCTCACCTCACAACACCTCTGCAAGGTAGGTAACCTGAGACAGACAGACAGACAGACTGGCCCAAGATCACTGAGTAATATCATGGCTAAATGGGGATTCAGACCCAGGATGTCCTTGTCCTAGAATTACTACACCACAGCAGCCTTGTGCAAGCGAATCTACCTTAATCCTTGGTCTGCCAGACTACGTATCTACACCCTGTCTGCTAGCTGTAATCCCAGCCTGATTCTGGTTGAGAACCATCTATAGGCCCCTGAGATTTTGCCACCAAGCAAGCCAGGGTATAATCCTAACCTGAAAATCCTTTCAACCCTATACTGAAAAGCAGTGTTCAAAATGCATAAAGACTCCTCCCCTCCCTCCGAGGCACAGAAATACTATGGTAACCAATGTTCACAAGTCCTCCTTTATTTCCTCATTTAAACATGTACTTATATTAGCACAATTCTCTGGACTTCTATTTTTTTATATTTGTGCTTCTGCCCATTTAAATTATAAACGTCCTTCGTTCAGGCACAGTATCTTCATTTATACCCAGAACAAAGCACACTGCTGGCGTCTGAACAAGTCATAAATACTCCTTAGGTCTGTACCAGTTTGAGATGTGCAGATGGAGGGTGGGGCATAATGTGGTCATACATCTAACCCCCAACCTGATTCCCTCCAGATGTGTTGGACTACAACTCCCATGGCTAATGGCCAAGCTGGCTGGGAATTATGGGAGCTATAGTCCAATATGTCTGGAGGGCACCAGGTTGGGAAAAGCTGATCTAACCAACTCTACTTCTGCTATCTCCAAAAGCTTTCTTTAGCCAAATGTATTTTAAAAAATGTTAAACATGAAACACAAGACAACAACCATAGTCATACCAGTGGAAGGCTTCTATGAACCCAAAATTTCACACTAGTGTTCGTCCTCAATTCTTGATCGCTAATATCCCTTCAAGACAGTTATTTTTGGTGCACACAACCTTTTGAATATATATTGCTCTTGCTTAGAAGATATATTGCTCTTACCCAACTGGCAGCAGAAAGAACATTAATCAGTAGGCAAAGGGCTGTTGTTGGCACCAAAATAAAGATGCAAGAAGCTAGTAAAACTATTAAAACAAACAAGAAGAAAAGGAAAAATCTTTGCAAAAATCAAAGGGGTATTAAAGAGAATGAAATAGAAAAGGATACACTGGGGAATCATTCAATCTGAATGGTTCTTGTTTTTGATTTGTTCTTAATATAAAAGACTTTGGTAGTAATCAATACCATTGGCACTAGTGCTGCCTTATAAAGCAGACATATTACATGTTGTTTTTTTTAAGCTGCAGGGTAAATGTTTTGTAGATGGTTAAGCAACAGCAAAAATTGGCTTTAAATACAATTACAATTCCACATACCATTTCCAAAGATAGCAAAAAATCTGAAGAACAAATATGTTAGTATTTCAATAGTTTTAAAGGGATTTTTTAGCTGTGATAGATGCATGTGTGTCACTTTGAAAGTTATTGGTGGCAACTACCATTAATAAAAAGAGAGTTTATACAGCTTAACAATGCATCATCCACCCACCTTGGCAAGTTGGCATACACTGGGAATCCTATTTAGTATTAAGCTGGTTAGAAGGCATAGACTCAATTTTACAGCAAATCAAATCTTACAGTGATAGACAGGCTCCTAATTTAAATCTTACAGTAATGGACAGGCCCCTGCACTAGACCACAATTCTTTATTTATTACCCTGAAATTGTTATTTTACTATGTTTTTATGCCTTGAGAGAGGACTTATGAGAGGAGGGCACATTTCACCATCAACGGAGTGGAAAATCTCAAGGCACCACCAAATACATTGGCCTTTTCCCTAAAATAGGACACCTATGATAGAGCTCATATGCACAATGAGGAATTATTACACCAGTAGAATATTACCTGCATTATTACTCCCATTGCCAAGTAGGGTGGCCATATGTCCTATTTTACATAGAACAGCCCTCTATTTGAATGGCTGTAGAGGATAGTCCTCTATATGAAGGCATCTTCCACTTGAAGAGATGTCCAAAAAGCGGAAATTTGGGGGAAAATTGAATATGCAATAAAAAAAATTTAGCACTTGTTACAGTTCTAGTCAGTTTGTTGCTTTAGAACAACCTTCTCCAACCTGGTGCCCTCCAGATATTTTGGACTTCATCTCCCATCAGTCTCAGACAGCAGGGCCAATAGTCAGCAATGCTGGGCATGATAGTCTGAAATATCTGGAGCGCACCAGGTTTGGGAGGGTCGCTTTAGAAACATAAAGCAGCCTTTATGTCCCTAAAGTTATATTATGTATAACTTGATTTGCTCATAACCTACCTCACAGGGTTGTCTAACCTACCTCACAGGGTTGTTGTGAGGATAAAATGGAGAGGAGGAGGAGGAGGATTGTGTAAGTCGCCTTGAGTTTCTTGCAGGAAAAAAGGCGGGGTATAAATGTAATAAATAAATAATAAAATTATCATTTTAAAACATTTAAAAGTAAACTCAGTAAATTTGTAATTATTGTCTAAATAAACTATGCTTTTACATTTAATATACCAAATATAATTTTATGAGCAAACCAAGATATACATAACATAGTCTAAGTTCCTTTTAAATGTCTGACCAAAGGGAACATCAGCAAGTAGTCCCTGAAATATCTGAATCACACTAGCCAGACGAATCAGGAAGAGCAGGAGGCAGAGGAAGACTGGTGTACAGTATCTGTTCCTATCTGTAAGGAAGTTTAGGGAAATTCTTAAACTTGTTCCTGTTTGTGGGGTGGAGCTTAGGGAAATCTGATCTGAAGGAAAAGCTATTGAGATTTTATTTAGCTGGGAAAGAATCAGGTTAGGCATTTTAAGCAACCATATTTAATTTAAGAACCTTTAAGCAATCTCAACCTATTATTAGAAGACTGAGATTTTATTTACTTTTTAAAATAATTTTCATGAATGAACTTATTTTTTGTTAATTTTGAAAGGTTGTCTCTAGTGGTAGTATCGATCCCATGCCTACGCTATAAGAACCAGGTTACTGAGTATCTTTTAGGTAGAGAGTTTATTCTAGTGGCAGCAGTTAAAAGATTGTATAGCTAAGGCAGCATTCCCTAGTGGTGAGGTGTAATTGAGAACTTTATTAAAAACTGTGGCAGTGAGTTCTTTAGACCCAAGCATCAAAGTTATTTTTTAAAAAGAAAAGAAACGTAGGTGGGATAACCCTCATGCTGTTCTGTTCCATCTGGTGACAGTGGCGGGGTAACCTATAGTGTTTCTTTCACATGTGGGTTTTAGATTAGAACTACATTAATTGACTGCTACAGCATCTAACCAGAACAAGTCTAGAAACACCAGACTCTATAGAACAAAACCCAAACTGTCAAGAATTCACATTTTCTTATGACTCCTACTCACACGCTGGGAAACTGAGCATGACTTAGGAGCATCCCTTAATGCCCATCAGTAAAAGATACAGTAGATCAATAATTTTAATAAGGAGAAGAAGAAATAAATATGCTGGGAATCTTACAGAGAGGATTTTAAAAAATTCCCCAAGGCTTCATTATTTCTAGACATTGTACAACTCTATTTCTATAAAAGTATCATTACAGTTTTTAGAAATCATTTTTGGGGGGAGTAAAGGCTGGGTAACAATATATAAGCACCTTGTCATAATTCTAAAAGAAAATATTTCATAATCCAAAATTGTTTAATTTTTCCATGGGGGGGGGGGGGAAACGGTCCTTGGGAAAAAAACGTTTTCTTCTCGAATTTTTCCATTCTTTTCCCCCAGGGCCTTCACATCTCTAGCTAGGACCATGCACTTTAGCCATGGCCAAACTGGGAAAGGGATTTCTGTGCTTCACCCTCCTCCGAGCTTTCTCCTCCCCAGATCTGACCAAAGATGTATATTCCCCTTTGCAAACCCCCTATCTTCCCAATGCAATCTATTTGGACAAGACTGGGGAGGTTGGATTGCAAAGGGGAACAAGCTCTCTGCTCTTCCCCATTTGGGAAAAAAATCAGATTGAGGAAGAATACCAAGAAGCAATGTTTTGGGGAGGGCCTCCTGAAGCTTTTCAACATCTCTCTCTCTCTCATTTAGCTAACATAATCAAAGGATGAGAGAAGGAAGTAAAGAGATTTATTTATTTATTTATTTATTTATTTATAGATAGTATTTTGGCATTCCTTTCTCTCATAGGATACCCATGGGGGCTAACAAGATCAAAAGATAAAAGCAAAACAACAATCATTACATAAATCCTAAAATTAACAAAAATGAAAATGATTCAAAATGAAAACACAGATACAGCAGCAAAATAATAAATAGCAGCAGCCAAATTAAATATACAGACCAGAACAGACAGTGGCAGCTAAAATTGCCATACTTTGAAGTGCCTTCTGAAATAGGAAGATTTTACCATCCACCGGAATCTCAAAAGGGAGGATGATCTTCTAGGGAAGGGAATTGCATAATCTAAGTGCAGTCACTGTAAATGTCCTTTCATACATAGCCACGTTCCCCCCATTTTGTGGGTGGGGGGATACGGGGAAGGCCTCTTGATGATCTGAGCGCTCAGGTAGGCTTGTACTGAAGGAGGTACTCCTTTGAACTGAACTCAGAAATATACTGCAAGCCAATGAAAATAGTAGAACACTAATCTACTGGAACCCATGGCATGGTGTAGATCTGAAATTTAGACCAAGAAAAACCAGGAGGGAGGAGTTTCATAGATTTCATAGATCATAGAGTTGGAAGGAGCCTAGAAGGCTATCGAGTCCAACCCCCTGCTCAATGCAGGAAACTAGAGGAGGGGTCTCCCATCCAAGTAATAACCAGGCTTGACCCTGCTTAGCTTTCCACGCTCAGACAAGCTGAGCCAGCATAAGCCACAGGCCTGTTCAGTCTCTGTCCTTCTATCCAGACTCTCACCTGGTTTGCATGATCAAAACAAACCATGTTGGGCAGACGTATATTAAGAAATATGTCAGTAAGGATAAAAGAGATTTTTTAAAAACTATTTGGAGATGGTACTTGACTCCAGTAAGATTAAATAAAATAGACAGTAATTAGTAATTGTGCTCCATTGTGTTGGAGAGGTTGTCAGGAACTTGGTACTTATGCTCATATGTGGTGGAGTTGTAAAAGTGTATTGGATTTTTGGAATAAATTTTTTGTAGAAATTTCAGAAATTACTGGCATTAATTTGGAGGTCTGCCCAAAATTAGCATTGCTATCAATAACGGAGAAACTTCTGGGCTCACAAGAGAAAAAGGAATTAATTGTAAGCTTGTTAACGGCAGGGAGATTACTGATAGCAAGGAATTGGAAAGTTCAACATCAGTATTTAATTATAGATTGGTATAAAGAGGTGTGGGATATCGTTTTAAATGATAAACTAACATGTAGTATTAAATGTAAAAAGGGACAATTAAAGAAAAATAATTTTAAGGATATATGGGGACCATTCTTAGATTATGTTTTAGTAAAGGGAAAAGGGAGTAAGCCATGTCATGATATGATGTATTTTTGGAATATAGATTAATAATGGATTATGTGGATAGAATTGGTTTTGGGCCCGAGGTGACGGGTGCACTTGGAGTTTATGATTTGTAGGTTTATGTTCTTTTTGTATGTGTGTTCATTTAAAAATATAAATAAAAATTGAAAAAACAACAACAACCCATGTTTGCGAACATGTTTGATCATGCGAACTGGCCCGTTGTCAGAGAAGATGGTGAAGTGCAGTGAGTTATTGCCCAACTTCTTCTGAGCCCTGAAAACAGAGAATACTAGGATTTTGGGGGGAAGACGATGCAGCTCCCCACCCACCCTTTGGAAAGAGGAGACATAGGGACGATAGGCATAGGAAAGTCACTGTGCTGACTATAAAACCTAGCTGAGGTTCTCTGTTTAACCCAGAGACCTATATTCTGCACTGTAGCTACCACAAAATCATGTATCTATGAACAATGAGGAAATTCACTGATGGTATACCACTGATATAGTTAACTCTGTTCATTTATTATTACTTATTATTGTCAGTATAGCAGGGAAAATAGCTATGATCAGGATGTATATTTGGTCATCTACAAGAGGCTTTAACAAATATTGTAAAGGAATTCATCACTCACAAGCTCTGAACCATATCAAGTGTCCTGTTTTGAAGATCATATTGTAAGATACTTGATATAAATGATGTCATAGACTACTTGTGCCATCCCAGTGGAAAAAGAAACTCCTACACCTGCTGTATCATCATCACCAAAGACATGGTCAATGAGAAGCTATTTCACAATAGAGCTGTAATGCAATATTACACACAACTTTCACCTTTCAATCCCTGCTAAGAACTGAACAAGTGCTTGACTGAGGTGGCTTGCATTAAAATCAAGAACCACCCTTTGTTCTTTTTTCCCAAACTACCAAAAACATCATTAGAGGCATCAGCACTCTAGATCAAGACACAAAACCAGAGCCAATATTCAGGCAAGAGCAGAGAGAGCAGGATATGACTGGTCCAAAGTGGATCTATGCCCAACCCCTATTCTGGTTTGGTGTTCCGTCCAAGGTCTCTGTTGACCCAATATTGTCTTGTCGGTCTAAGCTGAAAAAGGAAGGAAATAAATCACCATGATATTATCATGAAAAGGGCAACCAAAATGATCAAGGGGCTGCAGCAATTGCCCTATGAGGAAAGGTTACAATGTTTGGGGCTTTTTAGCTTAAAAATAGGGTGAGTAAGGGAGATATCATAGAGATGTGTAGCATTATGCATGGTGTGAATAAACAATAGGATTAGTTTTTCTCCCTCTCATATAATACTACAACCCAGGGCCAGCCAATGAAGCTGAAAGGTGGGAGATTCAGGACAGACAAAAGGAATAACTTCTTCATACTGCACATAGTCAAACTATGGAATTTGCTACATTTTATGAAGGTTGCCAAATTAGCTTTAAAAGGGGATTAAACAAATTCATAGAGGATAAGGCTATCAATGGTTACTAGTTACGATGGCCATATATTACCTCCAGTATTAAAGACAGTATGCTTCCAGATAGTTATCTTCCCTAGACTCTAGACCTGCCAGCCCAGCTAGGAAAGGGCTAGAAGCAGGTGGTATCTGAGTATTCTGCCAAAGGGTGCTGGCATGTCAACACTTAGGAAAAAGTCCTATTTGCCCTATGGCTGATACAACTTCAGGGACAAAGCAGAAGGGCCCCTGCCCAAGTATACTCTGCTGAGTCACGTGCAAAGTCTTCGCTATTCTCGTTTGAGCAAAAGCATGGGTAACATTGTGTATTGCACTACCTTTGTGATCCTTTAGGGTACGTTCTCTCCAATGGTGTAGTGGTAAATTTTGAAGGTGCAAGAGCTCCTCATGGCAACCCCCATAGCCACACTCCAAGAAGAGTTCAAAAACTCAGGCAGCTGTGTTGATCCATAGGCCACTCTGTATGTGTGTGTGTGTGTGTGTGTGTGTGTGTGTGTATATATTTGGGGAGACCCAGGCTGACATCTCTGATCAGTCATGAAGTTCAGTGGGTGAGCTTGGACTAGTCATTGTCTAAGCCTACCTAAAAAAGAGATCATGTTCCAGGCCAGACATGCTCTCCAACACTGCAAGCTTATAATACCTTCAAATACCGCTCCAGCAGATGTTGCCATCATTTCTGCTCTACAAAAGTACTGGAGCTGCATCACACCCTACCCTGTGTTCCTACTCCATTACACCACTGGTTCTCTCCTTTCTCTCATTGCAGTTCTGGGATTACAATGCTGGTACTGGCTCCATTGCCACTTGAGGGGCAAACCTCTGTGTTACAAATTGCCTGGACAGCTTAAAATTAATATTCCTAACTTTTAATAAAAGCCAGAGTGATAGCAATTGTTCGTAATGAGAGTAATGAATATGCATTTCTAGTTTGAAAGCAACAACAAAATTCAATCCAGTGAACAATCAAAAATATTAAGATTTACTCAAAAACCTTTACTTAAACAATCTAAATGTATAAGAATTTATTATGAACATATTTTGCCAAAAACAGATATAAAAAACAAACCTTGATGAATTAATGAAGCCACTCAGGGCCTAACTTTACGTTGTGTTCATTGTGTGGCTTGCAGCCATGTGAGAGGATTAAAAAATAATAATAATCCTAGGCACTGGCAAGGGGGAGCAAGGTGGCAGCGATTTCCATCAGGACCACAGTGTGCGGGGAGGGGAGATTTAACCCTTCCCTCTCCAACCACAATCCCAGTTAAAATCCCCCCCCCCCGCTGCAATTAGTGATAGAAAAAAGTTCCCACTGGCTTCATTGAAAGTTTTTTTCTATTGCTAATTGCAGCATGTGTTAGGGGGAGGGCGATTTTCATCAGAGAAGTAGCTCCCGGTATTCTGCACTGGCCAGGCCATATGGTTTTAATTTCTGTTTTTAAATTTTGTATTGAATTTTATGCTGTTTTTATTGTATTTGTACTGTATTTTATAATTTTTATATAGTATTGTTTTATTTATTTTTTATTGTTTTATGTTGTTAACTGCCCAGAGAGCTGCAGCTATTGGGCAGTATATAAATGAAATAAATAAATAAATATCAGTATTTGTATCCAGCTTGTATCCAGCTCTAGGCACTATCATTAGAAGGATGTTGTCAAACTAGAACAGGGGTCCCCAAGCTAGTTGGGTCAGTGGGAACATTTGGCAATTGAGGAATGATTGAAAGTGTTGGGTATGTTTAGCCTGGAGAAGAGAAGATTAAGGGGAGACATAAGAGCAGTCTTCAGATATTTGAAAGGCTACGTATCACACAGAGGGCTTGTTCGCACGACACGGGAACCGCAAGTCCCCCGCGGTTCCCGTGTCGTGTGCACGCCGACCGGGGGTGCCCCCGCGGGACAGACGCGGGCAGGACGCACGCAAAGTGACCATGGTCGGTAGAGGGGTAAGCCCCTACCGCGTGTGGTCACCGTGCCATCCGAACAGCAGCCAGCTGTCCCGCGGGGTCCCCACAGAGACGGCAGCCCAGAGCGGCTGCCGCTCCAGTCTGTTGGGGCAAATGACCCTTCTGGGCATCCCGGGGCCCCGCCCCCTAGCGCTGGGAGGCCCGTACTGCGGTGCGGGGACTGCGGGGTCTGCCCACATGCGTGGGGCGCCGGTCGTGTGCGGCGCCCCGCCGGACCCCGTGGATGGCCCCGTGGTTCCTCCCCCGCCGGCAGCCTGGATCGTGTGAACCGGCCCAGATAGTGGAACAGACTTACTAGGGCACAGGTAGGCAACATGGTACCTTCCAGATGTTTTGGACTACAAGTACCATAATCCCTGACCATTGGCTGTGCTGGCTGGAATTTATAGGAGATGCAGACTGAAACATCTGGGGGGGGCAGAAGGTTAGCTACACCTGCACTAGGGCTACTGCAGAGAATTACTGAAAAGCTATTGTCTGAACACAGAGGTCCCTCCCTAATCCAACATGTCTCTTAACACAATTGCTTAGAAATAGCTGCCCTTTCCAGGTCAACCAGCCTTGCAGTTTCAATCCCAATGTCTGAAGATTTATGCATTTTATTGGATTTTTCTTCTTTTAAAATGGCAAAACGTAACCAGGACATTTGTAATATTATAAGCGGTCTCTCATATGCAGCCAAAATGTCCCATAACATTAGAGGACATAGAAGTGCTCAAGATTAAAAACTAATAGAAAACAGCTGCCCTTTCCTTTCCCTATTGTTTATGTCTCTTCTGAGGCCTCCACTTTGTAAAATATTCCCTATACAGATCAAAACATGCTGTGTCCGGATAAGAGCTAAACAATGACGCTGCTTTTAAAGCACTGCCAGTTTAGCAAGACAACTGAAGCTACATTTAGGAGTATGACCTCAATTGACATTAATGCAATTTAGTGATAAATAAATTATGATTGCTTGCAGAAAACTCTGAAAGCATACACAAACCAGGACCTGCAATTCACATATTTTTCTGTTTCGGTGGTCTGAGAAATAAAAATATATACTCTGCAATATTTCTTTTTGGTGAATACAGAGTGTGGCTATAAGTTTAATCATTTCATCAAAGCTGCACTAGAACAAGACTTAATATCTATGAAAGTTAATGCTGAGTGCTTGGGGTGCATTGCACCAGTCACACGATACTGCTGCTCACCATTCATTCATTATTTCACTGGAGAACACTGGGCACCAAAATGAATGCAAGGGAATAAGGAATGCCTTCTGGATTGCACTCTGGAAAAGAGCATACAGTATTTCCAATTTGGTAGAAAATGCATTTAAGCAAATAAACAGCAAAAAGAACCCCAATTTGGTTTTAATTTTTTAAATAACTAAATATTCCATATTGTCTCAATTTACTAATCTTATTGCTACTAATAATAATTACTATGCATGGCTAGTAGGCCACTGGGAAACAGGAAAAGAAATATACTACCTTAGGGATGCTTCATCACTTGATGGCGGGAATATCAAGTGATGACTTGCATGTGTGAATGAGCCATCACAGATTTAGGCACCACCAATAGAATTTTCAAATCACCCCAGACAACACATTTTTCAATGGATGGAGTTCACACATTCAGTAACAAGTCATCAAGTAACCAAGTGATAAGAAACCAAGGAATGTACATGCACATGTGAAGAGGCCCTCACTAAGCATGTTCCAGTTTGGATGGGCTCAAATACAACTTGAAATGAAATTTGCTGGAAGAAGGGCTCCTGCCCTGAAAGGCAACCCAGAAATATTTTAAATAAAGAAAAGAAGCAAGGGTTCTTTCCCTCATGAGGGACAGAACAGAAAGAGCAACACACAAGATGAGTGATGGGTCAGATGACCAAGCAGGTTCATTCCATACCTAGGGTAAAGTAAATCTGCACTAAATAGGGTGGGGAAATTATATGGGCAACATCTGCTCTTTTGGGATATGGGAGAAGGCGGATCCTTCCAGCCTACAACTGGTTTAGAAGGATGAAGGACTTCAACTGCCGTGGTTGAACCCAGTGAATAACACTCTGTACACCACTGTGCTATTTTCCATTCTGCCAGAAGGATTTACTCCCTGAGTCAAAGTCAAAGGGAGAGGACAGACCAGGCCAGACATGCTCTCCAACACTGCAAGCTTATAATACCTTCAAATATCCGCTCCAGCAGATGTTGCCATCATTTCTGCTCTACAAAAGTACTGGAGCTGCATCACACCCTACCCTGTGTTCCTACTCCATTACACCACTGGTTCTCTCCTTTCTCTCATTGCAGTTCTGGGATTACAATGCTGGTACTGGCTCCATTGCCACTTGAGGGGCAAACCTCTGTGTTACAAATTGCCTGGACAGCTTAAAATTAATATTCCTAACTTTTAATAAAAGCCAGAGCGATAGCAATTGTTCGTAATGAGAGTAATGAATATGCATTTCTAGTTTGAAAGCAACAACAAAATTCAATCCAGTGAACAATCAAAAATATTAAGATTTACTCAAAAACCTTTACTTAAACAATCTAAATGTATAAGAATTTATTATGAACATATTTTGCCAAAAACAGATATAAATCTGGTCATGACTTAGATCCCAGCAGAAAGGAAGCCCTTACGTAAATCAATCTGCCATTTATAAGGTGGTGTAACATTTGTATATTGGGAAAGAACTGATTCCTAGCTTTGACTTTGAAAAGAATTTATCTGTTCTTTGTATTAAGTTACACTGAAAGGGCCCCAGTCTGTCCCTCATCAAGTTCTTCATGCTTTGCGAGTTTCAGAAAGTGACTCACTTATACTTTCCACAACACGTAGCTCTATGTGTGATAGCAAAATTTATTTTTGAACTGCTAGTGTTAAACAGCCAAAGTAATATATATATGTGGAAATGGGTCACCGCACAAATAATTTATCTATCAAAGATTTAGTATTCAAAGCTAATCATCTTTATAAAGTTGATACAGCAACATCAACTGAGATTTCTTTAGTACTGAATTGAAAGTTTTCACAAAATAAGTAAAATATTTTATTGCTTCAATCATTTAGATCAAACAACAGTAAACTAAAACATTCAGGAAGATTTTGACCACACCCACAACACATGTTGCATACAAAATGATTTGAGTTTTTAAAAAGAAAATAAAACCACATGCCTCGACTTACTTTATTTTATCTAATGATCATATGAACATCCATAATCTTACCCAAAACAGAAATGCTGTTAGCATAAAAGTACACAGTGTTTTGCTTGGGATAATAGAAACTGCTGTAAACATTTGTGAATCATTCAAAATATGCATAGAATTCTGTACATCTAAATAGCTTCACCAGCATCATGAAAAGCTGTGTTGACCTGATTTTAGAACACCTTTCCTTTAGAGTCTGGCATGGACATTGGCATTGCAATCCTTCTGGTGCCAAGTTAAAACTGTTCTCTTTGCCTGGGCATTTTAAGTTGGATTGTCTTGATGTTTTGGCTGCCTCTTAATTGTTTTGATGATTGTATTTTATTGTATTTTGTATTTATATTACTATTTATGATCATACTTATTCCACAACACCCTGGTATCTGTGAAGATGAAGGGAGGTTTATAAATTATTTTAAGAAATAGATAATGCAATATTAATAATTTTAGTATACAAATAAGATTCTATTAAAAGGTAATATTAATATAATGTTGCGACATCCCATCCACTATATCCAGTATCAAACATCAACCATACCTTTACAACAGTCGTAGGGAATGAATTTTTGGCCTGGGGGCCAGATTTATGCAGGAAGGGATGTCAGGGCCGCATGCCAGCAGTGGGAAGAGGCACAGCCCAAAATGGCCGGGGTCACAAGCCATCCTCACTCTCCCTCCCATGTTCACACATTCCGTTTACACACCACTCAGATTACACACACAGCCCATTTATACACACATTCACCCTTAAGCCCATTCATACACATGCACACATTGCCTTGATGTGGCAGCTCCTTCAGAAACAGGCTCCATGAGCCCCTTTACCTTTCTATGAAGCACTTCCGTGTTGCATCAGCAATTTCTGGTATGGCAATCAAGTCTCCCAAAGGTCTCAGAATCTATTGCCACTCCAGAGATTGCTGGTGCAACATGAAATGCTTTGGAGAAGAGAAGATTAAAAATAAATAAATAAATTTTTATTATAAAATTTCAACAAAACAAAACCATAAAGAAGGGGGAAAGTGTAACTACATAGATGTTAATATATCAGTTTCAATACATACATGTGAAATGTGCGTGTGTATAATACAAACACACACACACACACACATATATATAAATACAGCTTTCTAAAAATTATACATACACTTCTACAAAGGCACACCAAATATCCATATATGTATCCATTTGCAAGTGGTGTCTCTATACAGCCCATGTTGAAAGTGGTTAGGTCCTCAATCCATTGCATCATAGGAGGTGAGCATTTATCCTTCCGGTGTTGTAATATCAGTCTTTATGCTGTCAAAGGGGCACAGAGAATCCATTTGCGCTAACCATGCATTAACTTCCAGGAAGCAGGTAGATAATTTAAGAGGTCATGTACAACAGTAAATATTAAAGAGTGTTCCAATACAAAGTTTATCATATAATAACCTCCTCCCAAAAAGAGGCAACTATTGGGCATTGCCAAAACATATTAAAAGAAGCATTAGTTGTGTTACACCTCCAGCAATTAGCTGACTTAGACAAATCCTTATTAAAGAGACGTTTTTATATCCAATAGACACTGAACAAGAGTTTTTGCTGAATAAAACGTAACCTGAGATTCAAAGACACTTCAGATACAGATGCTAAAGAGCTGATACATTGATTAGACAAAATGGGACAGACCAGTCCCTATTCCATTCCTGCTTAAGACCCTGTGTATCATATTTATTCACTGATAATAAGTATTGATAAACATGGATCATGGGTCGATATAACTGATCAGCCTCAATGAGTGCTTCCACAGTAGTGAAGGAGACTCTGAAGCTGTAAAAGTGGCAGGGCCACACCTAGATTCTAACAAATGTTGTAATTGCAAGTCCTGCCATTCAGCCACAGCAAGCAAAGAAAATGGGGAGCATGGCTTGGCCCAACTGGGGAGCATCACATGCCAGATGAGGTCTATGGATTAGAGGTTCCCCATGCAGCTCTACAAGTATATATAGAAATTAGTCAAAGAAGAAAAAAGTAGAAGACCATAACCTATTGCTCATAATGTGAGATCATGTATTATTATTATTATTATTATTATTATTATTATTATTATTATTATTTCTTTAGTAGTGACATACAGAATACAGTGAGGTAATTCCTATCTGGAGGACTTATACACTACACTAGACAGGCCACACCAAAATGGAGATCAGGGACAGGTCAGAAAAAATCTGGGCCCAGGGAATGACCAGATTCTCTGCTTACCTGCTATAAAATTTGTGGTGAGCCTTTCTGAATGACAGCTCAAAATTAAAGTAGCCTGCTTCTACAGAATATATAATACTAAGGAATGGGTGAGAAATCTGCATTGATCAAAAACTAAATATATATTTACCTGATTCATTCACTTCAACTACTGTTCTCATTAAAATAAGATCAGCCATGCACAGCCAGTGCAGTTGGCATTGTTAAGAATTAGGACTGTTACCTGGTCAAGCAAATTGATGTAAATAAACAGCTAACTCCTGGAGAGAATCCAATCTCCAGACGTGCAACAAGGTCAATGTGACTCAGGGCAATGTAATGTATTTGCCAGCTAAGAATGACCCAGGAGTGCAATGAGATTCTTAGCCAATCAAGTACAATACATACTGAAAGAGATCACCTGAGTTTCTGAACAGCTCCAAATGCCAAAGGAGCCAGAATACTATGGAAGTATGAAAGGAAGGGAAATTGGGACCTATTATTAATGAAATAGGAGACTGCTGTACTATGCACAATATCATTACATTAAAAGGGGGAAAGTTTACTCAGGACGCAGATATAAACACGATTCATACATTCGCTCAGGGGTGCCACTGCCACAGCATGGTGGGAAAGCAATACCAGCCTGTACCCTAGCTGCAGATCTCCCCTCTATGTGGGTGCCCATGAGTTGTGGGAGGGAGAGACTCACACTGCCCCTCTCTACTGCAGTGCTGCCTCCAGCTGAATTTGCAAGTTAGGGCAAAGTAGTCAAGAGTGGTACTAACCAGAAAAGTCCAATCAGTCATCATTGCAGGGACTGCATCCATACTGACAATCAGTATTAGTGCATAGAGCCTCAGTGAAAATCTAATAGAGACAGAGAAGCTGCACACCACTATTAAACAACACTGTGCTTCCCAGCAAGCTGGGTGACTGACCCTCAAAATGTTGGAAGAATGCACCATGGTTTCCCAGACATCAAATCTGTTACTGCACAAATGCATACTTTTATCCCATCCCACTGCCTCTGGGGAAGAGAAAAACATAAAATTCCCACAATCAAATCAAAACTCTGTCCCACAGGGCTCACTTAGACAGCTCCTCTCTCCAGGTCCTTAACGGAGCAGCTTAAGCTTTTTTATGCTTAATAAAGCATTTGTTACAAGGACTAATCAAAGTCTTTATTTGCATGTAAGACACCATAAACACACACAAATACATATATGAAATTATTCCATATATTTACATCTACCAAGGCAATGGGATGAATAAAGTTGCTTTGCATGATAATACACACTAGCTTTAACATCTGCAGGCACAGAGTTATTCACAAAAAAGATGAAGGAAATTTGCCAACCTAAATGATATCAATTGGCTATTTTTTAGAATCTAGACTATGGGGCAGCTGGTAAGTGTCTTATAGCAATAACCACAGAAGAGCAGCTGTAGCAAATCAAGTTCAGAAACTTTGCTGCACCTCCTATATTACAATATATTCTGGTATGTACACTGCACAGAACAGAGGTATCAAGCCAGTCATATACTTCAATGAGATTGGTTAATAGATGGGGGGGGGGTTGTTTTTTTTAAAAGAACACCTATTATTTCACTTCCCAATGAAACTGCATGCACCCAACCAGAACTCTTTTTCCACAGCATCATTTTCTGCACTTCGCTTCTTCTCACATTAAGTTTCCGGTATACGAGCCACCAGAGTGTGGTTCCTTCCTGCACTGCTCTAGTAACATGAGAAACCATGTGCCATGCAGAAAGAGCCTACATCAGCACTGCCCCTCTAGGCAACTCTGGCAGTGCTGAAACTGGAAGGAGCTGTAGTAAGGCTCTTCCCATGTGGCCCAGGGCTTCTCACATTACCTGCCTGGCATAGGAAGGACCCACACCGCAGCACTTCCCATGCTGTGAACATAAAAGAGGAAGCAGTTCTGGTAAAGCAAACCATTTATCAAAAAAGCAAGAGCAGCAAGAGTCACTAAAATATGGCACAATATGTCACCCTTCTTTCCACTGTTGTAAAAAATATGATACCATCTGCGTCAATTAGCATTGGCGATTTAGCAGTCATGCAAAGAATAAACTAAATGATTGTATGTGACTAAGTAGTAATACATCAAATTAACACTACTCAAGCCTGATGAAAACTTGATACCTGCATCCCATAACATTTCAGATAACCTTAAAGAAGACCACAATACAAAGCATGAGGCCAGTAAAAAGCAGGCACCAAAGTAGATCAATTACTGATTGAGGCTCCTTTGTTCAACGTCCTGCAAAATTACACATGTGAAAAAGAAGCTTCTTCTCTATATAACAGATCACAACTAAACTTGGCAATACCTTGCATAAATATAAGAAAGGTGTGTACCACCAGTAGAGCTGCACCCTTTTAAAGTGTTTTTGCATAGGCTTCATACATAAAATCTGAAACATACCATATTATCAGCATGCATGTACACATGGAAAGTGTATGTACACATAGGCAAACTAAAGCACATTTTTGCAGTGTACGTGGTAGAGCTGGTCCAAATTTTATCAATATATGTATGTACAAAATGAAGAATTAATCCAAAGGTAAATAACCTGATAGAATCCACAGGGTGCAAGTAAAATGACCATTGTTTTCTTTCTGTGATAGTCATTCTTGGTTTTAAAGCCTGTTCCTATCATATTGGGAAGTATTACTATCCTATGAAGCAAGTTGTCTCTCCAAAAAAATAGCAGACACACATTATCAGTATGGTTAAGATATACCTCTACGCCAGTTTGGCGTAGTGGTTAGAGTGTTGGACTGGGACTCGGGAGATCTGGGTTCTAGTCCCCGCTCAGCCATGAAACTCACTGGGTGACTTTGGGCCAGTCACTGACTCTCAGCCTAACCTACCTCACAGGGTTGTTGTGAGGATAAAATGGAGAGGAGGAGGACGATTATGTAAGCCGCCTTGGGTTCCTTGCAGGAAAAAAGGTGGGGTATAAATATAATAAATAAATAAAGAAAATAAATATTAAAACACATTGGGACTTAAAAGCAACTTAATATGGATATGTGTTTTTGGGGGTGGAGGGAGGTGCTTTTGGAAAGAAAAGTGCAATATAACACTGTAATAGCAGACTTCTTGCTATAGTTATACTTGCCCGTTTCTGCCAAGCTGCATAAGCTGCTGAGGTTTCCCTCACTGGGCTGAGGAAAACCAATAGTGCTAAGTTTCATTGCTGGCTGTTTATGTGAACCTACACTTAGAAAACAAACAGAATATAATTATCAAGAAAACAGCAAGTATGTACAAGTATGAATACATATAAGGAGCAGCTGGTGATGTGGCAAGACATATTCACTTAAGTAAATGGCCATTTCCTCCCCTTCTCACACACTTCTGTATTTTGCTTCAGACTTCAAAAAGATTTGGTTCAGACCGGTCTAGTATAAATGAATAAATGGGAAACAGTATTTATTATTGATTTATTTGATATATTTCTTAGCCATATTTCAAGACCGTGGTCTTCCCAAGGCGACACAGTACTGCATTAGCTCCTGGTCAAGGCCACATTTTAAAATGTATCATGGAGCCAGAGAACCAGTGCTTATTTGTATATTTTACTAATTGAGCTAGGAAGTTTGACAATTAACAATGTTCTTTTGGAAAGGCAGTTGTTGCCTGCCTCAAGACATTGGGATGGGAGTGACAAACCCGCCCCACAAATTAATAGTATACAGATAGACTTTATTATTTGTTTAAAACATAGGTCGTAACAGAACAGTATCTATGGAATTAGGACTTTTCTTATCAGCTTATTTTATAACCAATTTGATATTACCGACACATTCTATACACACAATACTACAAAACTCAACTGGGTAAAAGAAGATGTCTGGAAAGGAGGTTAGGAACATTCTTTCCAATTCCAGCTTGGTAGCATAAGTTTCACTGGTTGGAGTAAAACTTCAGAAATTGAGGTGATGTGTATTCCTCTTTATGTATTTCACATATTAGGAATTATGCTTCATTTCAATGAAAGGACACATGGCTCTAGTAGCAGAAAGTCTTCCAAGGGCTGAAAAGATCAATATCTATTACTGTTCAGTATGACAAAAATAAAGTGTTTGTACAACCAGATTTCTCATATCAAAATGTGCATCTATCCCATAATTGCTTTTGTACCATGGAGCAGTCCTTAAAGATGAGTAGAAAGACATCATGGGACTCCTTCCATTCTTATTCTGTGTATACCTGTCTGCTTTTACTATGTCCTAGAGCAGTGATGGTGAACCTATGGCACGGGTGCCACAGCTGGCACGCAGGGACCTCTCTGTGGGCACTCGAGCCATTGGTCACCAGATCACGAAAAGACCGTCCCCTTCTGCAAAACACTAATGATTTTGTTCTTTCTCACAGTGTGGAACAGAATGATTTTATTCTAGAATTCCTGTTACAGAATTCTTTTCTACATTGTTATCACATTTAAAGGATTTTGAAGAATGATGCACAGAGCATGGCTTGGATGTAAAGCCCTAACAGTTGACCTGAGTGCTGCATGTGTTGCTCTCAAACTAACGGAGTATGAGCCAAGGTTTAACAAATTATCAGCATGCATGCAATAGCAAAAATCACATTAATCGTGCAAAAGCATGCCCAATGCAAACTTTTACCTAATACAGTGTTTGCAGTCCAAGACATAAAGTGTTTAAAATGTGTTAAGCATGTTTAGTTTTCTTGTTTATCTTGCTCATCCTAGTACAGGTTGACTGTTACTTTTACTAATCCGACACCTGTAGAAGCAGGGAAAGGACCCGGGGTAAAGCTTGCCCCATACAATTTCAGTCTGGCATATAATCATATTACAAGTTGAGAATCCCTTATCCAAAAATACATGTACCTAATTATTTAAAAAGTTTGTATAAATTCCCTTCAGTTCAGGCTCTGTGTACAATGTAGTACTATAATAATTTTTTGAGTTGATTTTTTTCCCAACAAAAAACTGTTTGTATCATTGAATGCTCTGTTATTGTGTTTTTCTTTTAAGACAAAAGATGTTAATTAGTTCGGACAACTGTATGAGTTGTTTTTCTAAAACTAAAACCTCGGTATTCAGGTTTAATTGCAGTGTTGGCACTTTGAAATAAGTAAGTTGGTTTTGTGTTGCAGTTTGGGCACTCGGGCTCAAAAAGGTTCACCATCACTGTCCTAGAGAAACCTGAATCCAACATCTAACCTGAGACACATTTGCAACACAAAGTGCAAAAGTCTCTGCCACACTAGTTGGAAACCAAGGGTGTTTTGTTTCTTCCTGTCTCCTGGAAACAGTAAGACATTTTATTTATAAATAAAATGTCTTCTCACACGTGACTTATAATTTTGTCATTAAAACCAAACAAAACAAAATATTTTTAGCAATGAAACATATAAAATGACTGAGCATTTCCAAAATGTTATCTGTCTAACCATGGGGACTGTTTCCTGCCTCGTCCTAATCCAGATGTTCTGCCTACTTCAATCATAACAAACAGACAATGCCTTGAAGAAAACATCAGAATTCCATTGCTGGGTGTTAAATATCTATTTCTACTTACAGATGCTGAATGAAAATGTAAATAATCTTTTAAATGTGCTAATATTAGGCCTATTTCAGTACTTGTAATTTTTAAACAGTGCAACCTAAGTGTTTTAAGTTATTACAATTGTCTTAGGCTGCAATCCTGTACGGTAGGGTTGTGTGCAGAGCTCGAAAGGGGGGTGGAAGCTCGGTGAACTTGCCAGGCTCAAACTCCCCCTAAGCTCCGCTCAACTTACCTTTCCCTGGCTCAGCTCGCGTTCTCACAAGCTGAGACAGGGAAAGCTACTTCCGGGTTCTGGGCGCTACATTTTCTACGTAGAAAATGGTGTAATATTCATTAAAAATTGCTGCAACTTATGCAAATTGCAGCCCCTTTTAATGTATACTATGCCTTTTTCTACGTAAATGGCATAAAGCCTAGGGCCCGGAAGTCCGGTGAGCACCCCGCGAGTCGAGTGCCGGGCTTGGCACCCATCCCTACCTGTACCCACTTACCAGGAAGTAAGTTCCACTGAACTCAATAGGATTTACTTTTGGGTAACTATGTGTAGCATTGCACTGTTAATTATTGAAGCAATGTCTCAAAATATCTTGGACTCGCAGAATTAAAAGGGTCAGTTCCCACATGCATAGTCATCATTTGTTGACCAAAGCATCAGTAATAACTTTCATGTGCAACTCACTCATCACAAATTAATCTCTAAAAACAATGTATTGTGGCATCTTCAAGATTCATGAATTTATTATGTTGTTTCCAAGAAAGTTTCTCACCAAAATGCAGACCCAGATATTTAAATGAATGGACCTGTTCGAGGGCATGGCCATCAAGTGTCCTTTTGAACCTGGGGATCTTTTCCCAAACACCATAATCTTCGTTTTTGCATAGTTAACTGTCAGCTGCTCTTCATTACAAAGCGGCCCAAATTTGGCCAGCATTATTTAAGACCGATTTTATTTAGGGAAAGCAAGACCAAATCATCAGCATAGAGCAAGATTGATACCTTGCGGTTACCGACTGCAGGAGGGGAAAAGGAAGGGGAGGCCAATCCAGGAATCAAATTATTAATATAAAAATTGAACAAAAAGGGTGCCAAGATACAGCCTTCTTTTACTCCTCGGTTGATACAAATTTGTTGTGATAGGGCACCTTATGAGCCAATTCTTAGTTGCAGTGAATTGTTTCGGTGTAGTAGCTGTATAAGCCATAATAGCCTTTTGTCAATACTAGTCTTGCCCAGTTGTGCCATAATTGCTCTCGGTCTATCAGGTCAAAAGCTGATGAGAAGTCTACAAAGGCTGTAAAAATGGACTTATTTGGGCTTTTGATGGATTTTCTAATTAAGTGATATAATACAAAAGCCTGGTCCATTGTACTTCTACCCTTCCTAAAACTGGCTTGTTCCTCATGAATGATACACTCATGGTTATCCCATGCTTGGAGTTTGTTTAATAAGTATCGCGCATAGAGTTTGGAAGCCACGTCTAGCAAGCTAATGGGTCTGTAATTGCAGGGATCTGATGAGTCGCCTTTCTTAAAGATTGGCACAACAATGCTGCATAGCCATCCTGGAGGAAAATTGCCTATAGCATTGATATAGGTAAATAAATTAGCTAGGATTGGGGACCACCAGTTAACATCCATAGCAAACAACTCGGGAGGAATCATTATGGCATAAGCACTCATGGTACAGTGCTTATGGTACATCTGATGAAGCAGCCTCTAGTCCACAAAAGCTTATGCTATAATTTTGTAAGTCTTTAAGGACGTAATCCTATGGCGATGGCCATAAGCCCCCAAACTTGGAGGCTTATGGTCCTCCAATGTAGAACAGGAGTGGCGGTGGCGATCTTCACCTCCCCGTCCTCCTGCCCTGCATTTTCCGCTAGACAGGCTTTTTTGCCCATCTAGCTAGAGCGTCTTAGAGTGGGAGGGAAGGAGGCTGGAGAGGTGTCAGGATAGCTCATATCCTGGCTTCTCCAGTCTCCTCCCCTCCCCCCAAAATGCCCTTCTCCCCCTCTCTGAGGTTGCTTTCCTGACCTCAGAGAGTGGCCAGCACGATTCTTTCCATGCCAGCTGCAAGGGAGCAGAGAAGGAAGTCGGAACTGTCTCCGACCTCGGATATGCAAACTGAACAATCCTATGGCCCCTAACATGCTGTCTAGAGGCCATAGGATTGCTCCCTAAGGTACTATCTGTAATGGGAGTCGCGGAAGATGGCAAGGAGTGTAGTGTGTTGCACAGCAGTGCTGCCTCGATGCTCTGTATGATGCTGTGTATACTTTGTATCTTGCTCTGCAGTAGCCTGTGAGTTGGCTGCTGGCCAACAGAATGACACTGCAAAAAAGAAGCACAGCTGTAATCATTCAAGTGCACGATCTGCTGCTGCTCATGTAGCTGCCTGCTCTCATGATATATAATGTGGTGGGTTGTGTGAGTGGTGGTGGTGGTGTGAGTAGTGGTGGATGGGTGTTGTGCAGTTCCTGGTGGTGTGCTGAAGTTGGAAGGAGCGAAAAGGAGCAGAAGAAGCTGTTTGAAGAGCCCTGCTGAAGCCCAGCGCTGGAAGCTGACACCCAGGTGGAGAACTGCTGGATCTTGCATTTCAGTTGGTTAGAAAGAGTACAGTGACTGTGTTGCTAAGGGGTGGGACTTCCACCAGGGAACTTGGGGGAAGGCTGATAGCATTGCTGTATCTCATGCTCAGCTTTACAATAAAAATGTTTGGCCTTGACCTCCCAGAGGAGTATTTGTGGCATGAAAATTCCTTAAAGAACCTTTGCCAATCCCTCTTGGGGAACCTGTGGCAAAACAATTGGCATAGTCGGCAGGATTTTCTAGCCATAATGCTCCTAGCACTGATGATTGCTGTCATTGTGATCCTATGCTTGTGGAGGAAAAAGCCTGTGGAACATTATGAGAAGCTAAGCCAAACTAGGATCCCTGGATGGCCCTGTACTGGTGCCTGGGCTCCCGTAGCTAAAGTCCTGAATCAGCTGGTGCCACCACTTTCTTGGGAAGATGAGATGGCAGAGTTTGGAGGCCCCTCCCCTGACGTGGTGCTAAAATGTATGCACATATTAGGTGTAGGGGAGAAAGGGGGAAAAACAGCTGTGGCTGGGCTTGGATGGGTCTTCCTCACTGCACTCCGTGCCCTGTGGGAACAGCTGGAAGCTGCCAGGAAGGAGGTGCAGCAGCAGAAGGAAGAAATCATTGCTCTTCAGGAGCGGCGAACTCTCCTGAGAGAGGCACTGGAAAGTGCACGGGGGAGGGGGAATGTGGCAGAGGAGCGAGCCACTACAATGGCTGTTCACTTTGCTCAGCTGAAGCACCAAAAGCAGGCTAAGCGCATTCCAAACCCTCGTAAAATCAGGGCTCTCACAAAGTCTCATGACTGGAACGAGAAACCTGGGACGGAGATATGTGGAGTACTGAAGAGTCAGACTGGACAGAGGGGGAGGAAGAAGATGAGGATCAGGTAGTGGAAGTGAGACCCCTAGTTACTAACAAAACGAAGGGACCACCTGGCAATATTGGTGCTGCACAGACCACCAGAACAGTGAGAGATTATGCCCAGCAAGAGCTGGCAGAAATCACAAAGAACCTTTGCCAATCCCTTTTGGGGAACCTGTGGCAAAACACTATCTTTGTTGTTCTTGTTTCAACAGACTAATGTCTGTTAATTAATGTCCCTTGATTCTGGAGATTAATCTTTCCTATCACCTGGGGTCAGCTCTAGCACAATATTGTCAATGGAAATAGTTCACATTCAGGTCAGATTAATCAAGTATTAATTATGTGTGGCTCTAGGGGAAAACGGGTGGCTCTAGTAAAATGTGGCAATGGATTGTTGCAGAAATTATGGTAATATCTGGTACCCTTTAAGAAGGTTATATAGAGAGTAAAAGACATTGAGCATTTTATCAGAGAATACCAACAAATTCCAAATGTTCTTTTTAAAGTAAGATTACATGTGTGGGGATGACGTGTTGGGACAATTCTCTGTGTAAGAATCTGCAGTAGCTTAGCACGTTTCCATATTTGCACACTAGCCTTTTCCAGGATTCTATATAGATAAGCTGATTGTTTGCTATGACAACAGAAGTTTGAGAAACTGGCAAATGCCATGTCTCTACTTTAAAGGGCTACTAAGGGCTGAAATGTCCAAAGGATCCTCAAGATAAGACCAGTGTAAGATCTCCATACAAGATGCTACTTTGAAGGAACTAAGCAGAAGTGACTGGCAGTCAGCTCACAGTTTCTCTGTCCCCATATTCAGGGAATTCCTGGTTAATTCTGCAATTCTGGGCATGGGTTCTGGCATACAATCAGTGGTAGCAATAAGAGAATAACTGGATAGGAGCCTCACATGATGTGCTAATGAATTTACGACTGCAGTTTTCACGTGATCATTATCTACATGTTTTAGCTTTACACATTAACAAGGTAGGCCTAGCCCACAGTTATGTGAATTATTCCACTGATTTTAATTGGATGCAGGCATGACTAACATTTACTGGATTACACCCAAGTATTCTGATTAAAGAGTTTGAGCCGCCAACAAAAAAAATTGCCTAAACCAGTCATTGTGGCTCTACCCTCCCCTCTGTATTTGGAATCCAGTTCAAACGGGTAGAGAACATCTTCTCTAGATATGAATTTGCAGTGGCACATATATAAAATATTTTTGTTCAATTCCTGCCTGAAAGTTAATAAAGTAACAAAAAGAGCCAAGAGGGAGAGTGGGGGAGAGAACCGTCAAGATCCCTTCTAACTCTTACGATTCTATGAGAAAATCAACTGAGTTAGCTAAGAATGTTCCTTCACGGTTGGTATTTAATGAGTTGCCCTAAGTTGGAATGTAGCTCTTTCCTATGTGGCCTTGTTTTGCATAAGGTATTCTTTGTCTTTGAGATTCACTGGGCCAATTCATACAGCCTCTGGCATCTTGATGAGTATATCTGATTTCTGAAATAACTGTAAACTTCCAATCTGCAATGAAGCAGTTGCACAATTGTTTCAATGACCAGCAATTTCTGATCATACTCTTGCCTAGGATCTAAGGCAGGGGTGCAGAACCTCCAGCCAGCGGGCCTAATCCGGCCTGCAGGGCAGCCCAATCCAGCCTGCACTGCCTCTTGGGGTTCTTCCAGAGGGCAGGGCTGAGGCTCCAAGCCCCACCCCCTGAAAGAAACCCCTCGCAGGGCATCCCCGCTGCTATCTCCCATCTCAAGGGTAGCACCAGGGATGAGAGGTGGTGAGGGCTGGGGTCACCTGCATGGGGGGAAGAGCAGCCAACAAAGAAAAAAGGGGATGGCATCAAGGGTGGGGCCACACCCCTAATGTCATTCGGTCTACGGGTCACGGGGTGGGGCACAATCCAGCCCTCCACCCCAAAACAGTTGAGCACCCCTGATCTAAGGGCATGTATAAATCAGTCCTCAAACAGCCACGCGTATAGAGCTGCTACATTAAATGTAACTCCATGTTCACTAGCATATTTTCACAACAATGACATTCCTGCATAGTGTCAGTCCCACAGTCAACCCAACCCCAAGAGAGACTGCTTCGGAAGAGGACTGGGATTCTACAGCAAATTCTACTCCCACAGGTGACATGGGGCAACGTGAAGAGCCCTGTCACAGGGATGCCTCGCCTGGCCCCCAAAGGAACCCCTCTGACCCCTGCCGTTGTCCCTTACATTCCTCCCTCATCCCACAGTTCTTCTTAGCACTGGGAGTGGTGGACCAGGTGGGCAACTCAGAGTTGTTGGAGTGCCCACCGGGCCGCCAGAAAACCTTTTTGTCTACTCAGGAAGAGGGGTCTAATCAAGAGGAAGAGTCTAGTCAAGAGGAGGGAAAGTCCCAGCTGCAGAGAGTGACAAAACAGACTCGGCTGCAACTAATGAACTAGGAAGAGAGGTAGCTAATGGCATGTATACCCTCAGTCTCCTCCCTGAGCTTTGCTGGGTTAACAGCTCCCTCCGAGTCTCTGCTCCAGCTGATGGACATATACATCTGACATTTACCTTATTTTATCCAGTCTATACATACATTTACCTTATTTACCTGCTATACATAGACATTTACCTTATTTTAACCAGTCAGACCCCCGCAAAACCAAGAGCAGGTGCCTTTGGTTCTCTGTTGAGTACCTGCTTTGGCAAAGGCATGCTCCCAGTCCTCTAATCATGCCAGAGAACTTGGGTGATGGGTCATAAAGGAGGTGCTGTACAACTCAACGCACACGTCCC
The DNA here is from genome assembly GCA_021292165.1 of Shinisaurus crocodilurus. Classification (NCBI taxonomy): domain Eukaryota; kingdom Metazoa; phylum Chordata; class Lepidosauria; order Squamata; family Shinisauridae; genus Shinisaurus; species Shinisaurus crocodilurus. Next base: position 44,581,947 of record CM037878.1, on the reverse strand, counting down.
AAAGTGCTCAGCTGGAGGGCATGGGCTTCTCAGACTTGCAGCCTCCACCTCCTCCCACCTCTTGCTCCCACCTCCCTTTAGTAAAAGCATCAAACCTGCAAGCCCCTTCTTCCTCATTCTTTCCAGACACCTGGGGAAGATGCCCCTATCTCACTTTGACAACAGAACTACCTCTCTAAGGCACGCTTCCATGGGCTGAGACTACTGTTGCCACTGCAACATAACTCCTGATTGCCAGTTCATCTGACCCCATGATCATCAGAGGAATCTCCATCCCTCTAATAACTGGGTTTTTTCTTGTCCAACTAGGACATACCTTTCTCCCAGCTTCCACGGTGACTGTGCTCCCCGCTCTTCAACATGCAGAGCAGACTGCTGGTCGCCCAACCTGCTTGGAGCAGATATAGTTACGCTGCTGTTTTTGCCTGTCCCAAATGACATGAGAAACTGTGTTCCCCACCCTGACTCAGGGTGGAGCAGGAGGGCCTCATGTAACACAGAGTAGGGGTCCTCACCTATATAGTGTGAGAGCTGGACTGACCCGGGTTCAAAAGCTCCCCTAGCCAATGACCCTCAGTCCCAGTCACGCAGGCGGAAGGAGATAACAGCAGTTAATAAAGATTAAAGAGTTTATTTGTAAGACCCAATTACATGGGATTAAGGCAAGCAATGCATCTACTCACTACATCATTGCAGATACAAATCCAATACCCCAGTGGTAAGGCTAGATGAAGTGAAGTCCAAGAGACATGTCGAGTCGAGATGAGCGACAGCAAGGAGTGAAGGAGAGCAAGTGAAGCTATCAGCAAGTGTGCTAGCTTTATACCACCTATAAATAGGATATTACTCACCCCAGTTGTATAACCTATTCATCAACATGTTGATCCCAAAACCTGTCCAAGGTTGCTGAGTCATATCACCTCGAGACTATGTCTCGTGACTAGAGACCTTGTATACTTGAACTCAAGAGACACCCACCAGGTCAGGTGATAATCTCGATGTCAGGTGGTAATCTCGTTCTGCCTATGCAAAACCCAACATATAGTATCTCTTCTACAGAGAAAATTGTGTCCTTTTTCTGAAGTTATCAAGTACAGGGAATTCGTTTTAGGCTTGTTAGTCCCAGTAGACAATTCTGTCACAAATCCAATTAATTATTTTTGTGTTAAGAAACATATTTGTTCTTTTTGACAGTACAATATAGACATAAGGAAATGACATATGTAGGTATGTGGATTATTTTCACAGAAAGATATGGGTGTTGATTGATTTTGGGTGCTTTTAGATTTTTAAAACATGTTTTGCCCTTGAGAAAGACTTGAGAAAGATGTTTGAAACATGTTACACATTCAAGTGCTGTGTTGTCCTTTTTGATCTACACAGTTTTTACTGTTGCTGCCCCCACATCACCCCAGATTCAGAACTGCCCTCCATTCTTGGTTTACTCTTCCAAAGGATTGATCTTAAGATTCCACCCTGGCAGGTAGATATGACCTGCATTCCTAGCTCACTTTGACCATTAATTAGTATTAATTGTTAGCGGGCAAGCCAAATGCTAAGGAGAGCATGGCCAATAGTAATTATGTAGTAAAGAAGAGACTGACAGGAGATGCTGTTTGAGACTAGTGATGGACCAAAGTATTCAGACTTTTTAAAAGCATTTCGGGGGAATTAATTTTTGTGGTGGCAAAATTTATGCCCTTTTAGAGTAGGGGTGGACTTACCTTTAAAGCCAAAGTGGTTAAAGTCTCTCCCCGCCCCCTTTTTAAGAACAGAAAAAATATTTGCATTGTAATTTGGGACAGGTAGCATCATTCTCATGCAGCACTGGGTCCCAAATTACAAAGGGAATGATGCCATTGAACAACTGAGGGGACGCAAGCTGCCACTTGAAGCACTTTAGCACTTTTTCTGCTAAAAAAAAAAGAGGAGGGGGAAAGCTTATCCTCCCCGAAGTTCTTAGTATTCAGCCGCCTCCTGAAAATCACTGAATGTAACCCCGCACACACCGTCGCAGGGGACAAATGGACTCACAAAAGTGGTGGGGATGGTGGGGATATTCAGCTCAACCTTATTTGAGACTATATTTGATCCAGTTCTCACTGACCAGCGGCCTGCACAAAGGTGTCATGAAAGTGTGTGACAGCCTAGCTGAAGGCCTAATGGTATATGTATGCATTTTATGAGCAGGCACCTCCAGGTGGAAGACACATGGTTGCCATAATCAGCATGACTCTGACAGCTCAAAAACTCTTCATACAAGTAGAGCCTCCTTGTGAGCACTTCACAGCTATGAGTTCAGTAGCAGCCATGCACACTCACAATGCACTTGTGTACTGTGGCCCCCCCATCCAATTAGTATAAATTCTTATAATCTTAAGTCTTCATGGAATTTACCTTCCATTCCTTTTGTACCTCACTTTTTGTTGTACAGGTAGATAAACCTAGGTATGTGACCTTGAGATCCTTGAAGGAAGGGCAAGTTACAATGTGTGTGATGAATAAATAAAAGTGCCTTACAAAAGGACTCTTCAAAACATTCCCTGATTCAACAACACCTCTGAGATCTGGATAAGGGTAAGGTGTACTAAGCTCCATATGTTTTCACTAAACAGGGAAATTTCACACACAGACACAAAACAAAGTGTATTTAATAATAAACAAGCAGAAATGTTCCAAATATCTTGATAACAAGTAGTCTTTGTAGGTTTACTTTTCATCAAAAGATCTATTTTAAAAAAATAATTAAAGATTAGCATTAACTCTTGATTGTTTCTTGATGCTCTTAAGTTCCAATTAACAAGTCAAGACAGCAGGACAGATGACAGGTTAATGTGATAAGGAAAGAAATAATATGCATGTGCCAAAGATAAATATTTGGATGGGGATGTATTGGAATATCAGATTTTTTGATATCATCTTTAAGAACTAGATTTCTGACTATGATAGTCAGGGTTCAGACATGGGCTCTTTTCTTAAACTGTCTGGTTACAATAACTATAGTCACTTGTGGATATTTTCCCCTCCCTTGGTCAACTCCAGTTTACAATATGGGAGTGTTCCTATGAATAAAACTAGAGCTCTGTTTTTCAGTAGCAGAACTCAGCCCTGGAATCTCTTGAGCATATCCAGAGGGCACTTCTTCACCACAGGCCCACATAACTGGCCCACATATATCTGGGATTAGCGCTGACAGTCTACTGGGTAGAGGGTATGACTGCTGTGGTTTGAGGCTCGGCACTCTAAGTTTGGGAAATGGATAGAAGACTTGGATTTGCCCCCTACTTTTTGTGGTGTATTTAAACAAATCAGGAAGGAGTGAAAATGTTCCGGAAGACATGGTTGGCCTGTGATTTTTCCACTTTGAAAACTACCTTCTGGAGACCCAAACTCCTGGAAAATCACCTGTTCCTGTAAACATACAAAAACTCTGCAAGGAAGTGGTTAGTGGCAGATAACAAACACACTGGAAGAACACATCCAAAGTTATTTTCCTAGTGTGGTGGAAACCCCTCCATGATAAATAAATGATGGGGGGACGACGACGGGGGGGACACACAGACGACTGGAAGCAGACATCCCTTGTGATAATACTCAGTATTTCTTTTCCTACCTTCCACTCTTCCCCACTTCTAAATATGCAATTTCATGAGTTTCTCAGGCTAAAATCTTCTGTAAAACCACTTCTTGGTTCTTTATTTACATTTCATAGTACATATAACATGTATTTTGAATATGTAATAGATGCACTACATGCTTTCATTAAAAGACTGAGCTACAATCATCTCTCTCCCTCTCCCTCTGAAGCTTTACAAAAGCAACTTCTATAAAGAAACACATTGCTGATCAATACAAAACTGCACAGGAATAGAGATCAGCTCATTTATTTCAGTGAAATTTTTTATATGGAACCAACTCTTTGTTCGTTCATTACAAATCACACACACAAACACGCCTTGTATAATGGGAGCCACATGGGTTAGAACATTGGTCTTTCAACAGTTTCCTTTCCAGCCAAGTCAGATTTACAGTAAACAAAATGAACATAATGCAGAAACTGAGGGCCTGGACAGAATGCCTCACATTTGTATATAATTATTTTTCATGTATCGGTGTGTCTCTGTTTGTCTGTCCACTTTCTCCTACTGAAATGCTTTGCTGGGGTAGGTGGAAGAGGCACAGTGGAATGCTGAGAGGAAGATAATAGCCAGGGTGAACCTCTCAAATGTCCCATCTCCCTAGAAGCTGCAATGGAGGAATGCAAAAACAGCTTTCAAATTATCAGCCAATGTCATCCCTCTTCTCACAGCTATTTGCATAATTCCATCCAACAGCACTGCCAAGCTGGGGCTGTGACTGAATAGGACTAAAGGGAAGAGGGAAAGGGGTTAGGGGCCTGAGGTAAGGCAGCAGAAGGGGCCACAGACAGAGACAAGGGAGCTGACAGAAGGAGGTGTGGAGGAAGCAAAAGGTCTAGGACATGGGACACGCAGGAAAGCAAACTCCATGGGAGACTGGTGCAAGACCAGTTTAGAGCCAATAAGCAGGAGGCAAAGAAAAGGAAGGCAAGCCAAATCCAGCTGGAATCGGAAATGAAAGTTGAGTCAGGCACACATCTGAACATGCAGCAATCTTTGTGGCCATGTTTTCATATACATTCACATCTTTTACTGGTGTGAATGTATAAAACTGCTCCAGCTGCAAAATGAACTCGTTTCCTCAACAGTAATATTCATCAGGTTTTCCTGACAAAAGTAAAAGTCTATGGTTGTCATAGTTCTGGGCAAATAAATGACAAAAATGCTATTAATGGTGCCCAATGGGTTTGTTACAAAGTGAAACTCAGGCTGCAATCCTATGCAAACATATCCAGAAGTGAGCCCTATTGAACTCAGGAACTTATTTCTGAATAGACATGCATACAATTGAACTGTTAATCATATAAACCAGTAATTCTATATACATCAGCAGTTTTCACAAGTTCTGCTAGGAATAAAGGAAATGAAGGTAGAAACTCATCATAAGGACTGGGTCCTGTCTATTATTATCTATAGTGATGAGGAAATATTGTAAAAGCTTTAAAAAATCCATTTTCCTGATGTTGCAAGATCTATTAATACAGGGTTTGTGCTGATTTGGGGTATATAACAGAAATTCCTATATTCCAAGATGAGCTTAGCATATCTACTCTCGTTATTATAAATTTGTGAACTTCTAGTCATGCCACCTGTGGCAGAGTAATGCACCTCCTAAAATGTGGGATTTGCATCTTCCTTTTCTTGGCCAAGATGCCATCTGAGGAGAAGTGGCTTCATTTGGTAGAGCAAAATGGCTGAACTTGCAAAGACTGTTTTGGTCCTGTGTTTCTAATTTCTGTTTTCCACAGTACTGCTAATAATAAACTGCCAGATGGCAAATGAAAGGAAGAGTGTGTTATGTGACCTTCACTTGCTAAGGCAGAATGAACTTAAGGGAATCCTGTCATAGAGTAACACAGAGATTAGAAGGTGCCAAAATAGTTGACACAGCCAGAGTCACATAAGGTGGAGGAAAATTACTGCTCAATCTGAATCAATTACTTTAATCCTACCAATAAGAAAAATGTATACTCCCCCCAAAAGCCATGTAAAAAAGAAAGCCACAAAAATATCTTCCACTCCTGGTGTTTATTTCAGCCCCCTTTTCAAGCCCTCTTTTCAATAAATGCATGAAAACATCTAAGCAGTTCTACAATTAGAGGTATCTAGTCTCCCAGCATATAGGTTTCCTGTAGCAATTAAAGCCCAACTCTGAATTGCCCTTAAAATGAATGATACCAAATTCTGCCAGCCAATTTTAATGATAACCTCTAGTGCAGCCTCCCCAACCTGGTGTCCTCCAGATGTGTTGGGCTGCAACTCCCATCATTCCTAGCCAGCATGGATGGCCTAATATATTATATAGCAATTCTCTAGCCACTTACTCTGCTTCAGTATTTTTGAAGGAATGGCATCAAGTAATTTGACGCTTACACAAGTAATTTGAGGACTACAATCAGATTCTCAGAAAGTGCCAATCCTCCTGAAGTGAGAAACTGTACTCCACTGCCTTCCCACTGCCATTCTGCTCCTCTTGCAGCTGAGGCAGGTACCTCTTGCTGTCCTACCTGAAAGTGGAAAGAAGCAGGAGCAAAAGGCAGCCAGGAGACTCAAAGCCAGAGGAGGCTGAGCCACTGCCTTCCAAATAATTATTTGCCAGGCGGAATGAAATGGTATGCTTTCTAGTTTAGCTGATATTCCATTTCACTTTACATTTTAGAATATGATGTTAGGTCTATTCACACTATTGATTGCCCTGGGTTAATAACTAATGAAATCCATATCATATGTGCTTACATTAAATGAGAGAGGCAACAATCCCTAGCAAGAGCTCTTGAGCATCTTTTCTTCCATCCTAGGATAAGTGGTCATGCAAACAGTCTGCTTAGTTTTAACCTGTAGTCAGTGGGGTTTGTATTCCATATAGAACAGGGCTCTCCAACCTTGGGTCCCCAGATGTTGCTGGCCTACAGCTCCCAGCATACCCAGCCAGCATGGCTAATGGCAAAGGATTCTGGGAGCTGTAGTCCAGCAACATCTGGGGACCCAAGGTTGAAGAGCCCTGATATAGAAGCACAGTGACCGGTGGATAACCAAAGAAAGTCAACAAGGGGGTAGCAGACATGGCTGAAACACCATGGGATTCCCTCTGTCATACAGAAAAGGGCATCAACCTCAGAAGCCTGACTGTCCAAACATGCCCCAAGTTGCATATATACCGAACTGAGCAACATGATTCCAAAAAAGTACTTCAAAGGGGAACTCCTTTTTAGTGCGACATGCCCATGACAGACTAAGACATCCTAGCAAAATCAGCAGGACTTCTGAATATCTTAGCCCTCCTTTATAAAAAGACCATACAACATTTCCAGTCACACACGTTTAGGGCAAATGATAAAGGGCATTTGAAAGAGTGTATCTCAAGATTAATCCACTACCACAACCTAGAGTCCTGGAAACATTATTAAAACATGTACACACTGCAATCCTGCACACAGTTAGGCTACTGAAATTCCATTGACCTCACTGCAGCCAGGTTGTGGCTGTGTAAAACCTTACAAAAAGGCTGTTGTACCATTCAAAGATAATAAACAGCCATAAGTGTCATCTTACAAGATACATAGGCAAGTCTAAAGGGGGGCGGGGGATACACGTTCTACAACAGAAAACTAACTTTTCATTTGATCCACTATTTATAAAATGTACACCACCACCATTCATTCTTCTGTTCTCAAACTAAACGAAACTGCTATGACCTAAATCAGTAAGAGGCAATTAATGTCACAAGAGCTCTTTAGAAACAGAATAAAACTGGCTGAGCTAACTTAGCAAGTGAAAGAGTAAACAACTCACATCAAAACAAAACTGAGACCCTGTTAATCTTCGAGAGCATGATTTTTTGGAAAATATGGAACATCTTAGGGTATTAGTATAATTGGATAGTTGGTTCCAGAACATTTTTTGATATCATATTATTGAGATATCTAATTAAAATTTAACCATGGCTTGATATGACTATCAACAGTTTTAAGAACAGATGTCAGGAATCATTCCTCAGACATTGTTCAGTCCTCTCATGGACTCATACTGCAGTATTTCCATTTCTGAACAACATGGAATGCCATTCCCACTACCTTTCTTGGCTAATGGAGGATGTTAAACTGAGAAGTAGGGTTGAATTGTTGTGAACCGCCCAGAGAGCTTAGGCTGTGGGGCGGCATAGAACTGAAATAAATAAATAAATAATGGATAAAATATGGGATCATTCAAAAGCACAGTCACCAATGGTAGAACTGCTATCCTCTCATACACAGTAAAGATAGGTTATCTGGTAGCTATCATGGGAAATGCTCGCAGTAGACTGATTTGTGTGATTTTGATTATGCAGCCTTAACTCTGAATGATTTTTCCATATAAACAAAGAAGACAGACTGAAATCAGTTTATAGTGTCATATCACAATTTGCACATGCCTCACATTCTTTTCTATATCACTATTCAACGAAAGCACTTCCGGGAGCTCTTTTTTGTTGTTGCTGCAGAGTGCCTGATAATAACAAAGCCTCTATCCAAGATCTTGTTCAACAAAGACTTGTGTGAAACAGGCTTTGAATACATGATAACATTCCTCTTGTGAGTTTCAAGCCCTGAGGCAGAAAGCACCATTCAACCATTCATTTTTCCATCTTGAGAAACATTCCTTCCCTAGTTCAAAGGCCTGAGAAACCACACATCCCAGCTACATGCCTGCACACCTTTCCCCTTGTAGAAACTTGCAAGATACAAAAGTGGGATGAAGAAAATATTTATTAGAGTGTTTAAAGATGGTTAATTAGGTAAAATTGTCACCAGAACTTTTGATTTAGATAAACAACCATATTAATTCAGTTCACAAGACTGCAACAATTCATCTTTCATGCATTTATAAACCATAGCACATTACAGCATGGAGTGATCCCAGTCTAAAGCTATACAGGTACTCGTTACATATACATGGAACTCCTAGGAAGAACAAGCCTGTCCGGTCCACATGCAGAGCCATCCCAAAATATACAATGAATGTAGAAGTGTTTATGTGCATGCACACTGAAGCCTCTCAATTAGGCTGATTGGCTATAATGGTGTGTGCAATTGCAACAGTAGAGGCATAATATCTCATTTTAATCTCTCCCACCCCCATTTCTGTTATTCTGGGTGCGTTTAACACCCATTCCATGCAGAGGTAGCTACACCAGGTATTCAAAATGATATGATGTCATTTTCATCTCTGTTTCCCAAGAGGTGTAATGGGATGGAAGGGACTGTAATGTAAAATGTAGTGTAGCCATTTTTCACTATTGCAAAAAAAAGAAATGCAGGATCTAGTTCTGCCTCAGATGGTCTCCAGCAGCATTCTACAACAGCACAATTTGCTGCTGTTCTGCTGAAACCCGTTTCCTTGTCTGAATAAACTACGTCACATATTTTAATTGTTCTGGCTGCCAATCCAACAAAATATGCATGGAGCATCTTGGGCTCTGCATGCAGAGTCCTTTTTAAAAAGCTAAATTCCCACCAATCAGAGGTTTCATGGAGATAGCTGATTGGTAGGGTTTGAGCCTTTTAAAAGGAGTCTGCACATATGGCCCTAGCTGCTAGATCCAGAGAGGATCTGCACACACAGGACCTGTTTATGTTTATTCCTTATCAGGCAAGGGATACATATGCAGAACCCTTCAGCTTGGCAAGGACCATGCCAATTCTATGTTCTATGTAATACTTGCACACTTAAGAAAAATAAATGTTAAATAATATCAGAAATAGGGAAGTTGCAAGACTGAAGAGGAAGGGGACGTAAGAACTTGTTCATGTTTTATAATAGTCAAAAAGAAGAGGGAACAATAGGTCACCCTGCATATTGGGTGGGGAGAGGGAATGGGCTTAATGTAGGTTTAGGTTAAACATTAACAAGAACTTCCACACTTCCACAGGCAGGCCTATCCCCCTCTCTCCAAGAGCAGGGTCTCTCCCTTCCAAAATGTAGAACAATAAGTGGATAGGTGGTCATTCCCTGCACTGGCAATTTAGTAGAGCCACCCAGAAATATTGCAGGGGGAAAGTCGACATTCTTGTCATGTTCTTTCCAGTGATCCAACATATGCATCACAGGTAGCACCAAAACTGTAGTTCATGGTCAACTGTTATAGCAAACACAAATGATGTTCCTTCCATACACCTCAATTTTTATTTCAAGCCAAAGTGCTAACCATTTAGCAATGCATGTATTGGTAAGAAACGGGTTTGCAAACATATTGGCTTCAATCCAAAAATCCAGCTGCATGAGTGAAACTCATGCAGGGGTGAGGATGTTGCCAATACTTCTCCTGCCTGCAGACAGAACCGTCCCCCCCCACACACACACAAGTTGCTGTGGTGGGTCCCCTAACCCCCTGGAGCTAGTTTTGGGCTAGTGGGGGGCAGGAGACTACAAATGTGGAGGCAGCTCAGCCCACACACCCAGTGTAAGTGGAAATGCCTTCCACTCAAGCAGTGGGATCTTTAAATCCAATGTCTTTTCTTTAAGTCTTTGCCACTGTCAACATGTTGTTTACCAAACATTTCTGACAAGTGTTTTCTATATTATGTCTACTTGCTCTAATCAGTCTTCCCATGAAACCCAAATATTATTGAACATGTCAGAAGAAGTGCTAAATTAAACATATTTATGGTGCTTAAAATGCAAGATATCCAAGATAAATATTTTGTTACAAAATTAACTTTTCCTGCAAGAAAGCCAAAAGTTAGTGCTATTATACGTAAAGTTGTTAAGGGGGTAACATTAGAAGGGGGCAGAAACAGACCTCCCAAAAAATCTGTTAGTAAAATGTACAGTTCTTAAGCAAAATAAGTATAGAAGCATATGTTATATAAAAATACAATCAAGTTCAATGTCATCATAAGGTTCTTTTTCAAAGCTTGTATTTAACTTTAACATTAAAGTAAAACAAGAAAAATTATATGTTTGTGTTTACAGTGACCAATCTTGTACAGAAAGACTAAGTGAAACAAATAATTGCAGATTCACAAAATGTTTCTAGCAATTACGTAGTGGATTCAAGAGTCTTAACAAACTGGGGTTCCAACCTTTGCCGAGCTGAACATCTTTGGTCCTATTCCCACCACTTCCCCAAACCCCGGTTCCCTGCCACTGAATAAAATAACCCTGGCTGCAGATTATCCTATTTACTTTACTCTTCTGGAATTTTTTTATTTATATTACATATTCCAGAAGCTATTTGATTGCACTCAATTCACAGACCTAGAAATCTATGCAGCAACTTTCATCTGAACAACTGTTCAAAAAGCATTCTGAACTTGTCTGTTGTGAAGTTCTTAAAAATGATTCTCTTTTCTACTTCTTGTTACAGTCATGCCTTGGATTGAGAGCATAATTCGTTCCGGAAACGTGCTTGTAATCCAAAACACTCTTATATCAAAACAAAATCCCCCCAAAAAAATTTGTACAGAGATTTTTAATTTTAGCCGTACTACAGTACTTGTATTGCAAGACGGCGCTTGTATATCAAGTTAAAAAAAATTAAATAAATATTTTAAAATTTGCTTGTCTTGCAAAACGCTCTCAAACCAAGTTACTTGTAATCCAAGGTATTACTGTATTCTACAGAACATAGAGGGGAAGACACATCTGGGACCTCCACCCAAGAAGAACCAGAGTACTGAAGTTTTATCTGGTTAGCAAAAGACTGAAATGTGGTCTCATCGTAATTGCTCTTCAATCTCTCTTTTCCCCTATCAGAAACTTCCTACTATGACTAAAAGATATCTCTCATAGAGTCTCCAACAGCTACACAAATATCAAGGAATGAAATCAATGATCACCAGGTGTGTGTGTGTGTGTGTGTGAGAGAGAGAGAGAGACAAACAGACAGACAGACAGACTATGGATAAAGTCAGAGTCCTGCAGGAGTGAAACAGGCAAATTCAGCATTAGGAAAGACTGAAAATAAAGCGTATCATAATGCCACTATATAAAAATTGACAGTGGCACCACATTTAGAAACACAGGGAGCTGCCTTATATCAGGTAAGAATATTTGCCCACCCAGTCCAGTACTGTCTACTCTGACTGGTAACAGCTCTCCAGAGTCTTAGGCAGAGGTCTTTCACATCACCTACCATTCAGTTAATTCTCTATTGCTACGGTTTCCATGGCGATCACAACTTTACATTTTACCCTTCAAATGTTATAATAATTTGAAAAAATAATTTGTTAAATACCTCAGGTAACAGGTAACTATTTTTTACCAATGCTAAAATTGCCTCCTCTCAACATTTTACGCACAACTGAACTCCCCAGCTCAACTTGAAGTGAGGGCGAATATCTACAGCTAACCTCCAAACATTCTGACAGCACTTGCCAAATATTTTCTGTCCATAGATTCTGAATGGGAAAAAAGAAAGCCTTATCATGTATCAGCAAGAAAAGTGCAGAATTAAATTTACTATTTACTCTTACTCTTACTTTAAAGTAAGAGTTTAAGTAGAATCTAATCTGTAATAAGAAATCCCCACACATTTTTCACTACTTTCCAATTGCACTGTGAAATTTTATGTAGAAATCAGCAAACCTTTCAATTATACAAGCTTGAATATGACCTAGCTATGTCAAGTATGATCACAGAGATACACTTCAAGCCATCTTTCAGTTGGTTTTTAAAAGTGCCAGGCTTATTTAAATCCCCTTTAACTATTTACACTCTGTGCTGGTTAAAATCTGTCACATTGATACATGAATCATTAATAGTGTTTACTCTGGCATCATCAACAGGACTTGATTAGCGACTTCTTTGCCACTGCAAAATGTAGCAAAAGTGTTTATAATCCATATTTTATTCTAAAATGATTGAACCCATACTGAGTAAAGGTGTACATGTAAACTGGTGTATAATCAAGAGACCAAGATTGCAATTATAGCATTCTGGCAAACTGGGAATAAAGCCACATTTGTGAACTACTGTATTTCAACATGTTCCATAAAGTGCAGTACAAAAATGATTGAAACTGGCAATTGTTTCTTAAGACTTTCCTTATCAAGATTTTCCATTTAAACAAACTATTCTGTACTCTTTTTAGTTCTTTGGCTAACAGATGAGAGTTCTTTTTCTCTCTCTTAAAACATATTTTAGAATTTACTTCCACACTGCACAATAGCTGTGCAAGGTAGTCCAATAACTCATTAGCTTTCACATTTTTAAATAAAATGTCTATTTAATATGAACAAGGGTACGGGGGGGGGGGAGAGAGAGAGAGAGAGAGAGAGATGATTTTGAATGCTGATTTTCCAGTGTTCTGGCTCACATGGCGAGCCTCCATGGTTAGAGGAGGCTCTCCTTTTCAGAACGCCATCCTCCATGTGTACAGGGCGACAGAAATGAACAAGGAGGGGCTGGGGTTACCATGCTCCCCATCCTCACACGTTTACCCTGCACAGTTAAGGAATGCCAAAATAGGGCTTCTGTCACAAGGAAATTGCTATAGCAAAGAATTTAGCCATTTCCAAAAAAGGGAATAGATATCAATAGAAAATGATATCAGTAATTGCCAACTGATTATGCCAAGCTCTGTATCCATCTTCCACCATTTTGTGATTGGCTCGACCCCTCCACTGCCATTTTGTGCCCACATCAGTAATTTCCAGGTCTCTCAAGTGGGCCTTGAGGATAGAAAGTTTGAAAAACCCTGCCCTAACTAAAAACCTGTAAGAGTATGGAGGATGTTTCTAGCCCAGTTATCTCTTTGTTGTTCTGGTTTTGACTTGAAGGGAGTTTTTTATTTCACAAAGGAGAAATCTTGTCCCAGATTGGCAGCCTGAATTGGTACAGTGCATTTCACCATTCCAAGACTCTGGGCGTGTTCACACGACACGGGAACCATCGTGCGAACGCCGACCGGGGTGCCCCCGCAGGACGGCCGCGCGCGGGATGCACGCAAAATGACCATAGTCGGTAGAGGGGTAAGCCCCTACCACATGTGGCCACCCTGCTGTGCAAATAGCGGGCGGGCGGCCCGCGGGGGCTGCACAGAGGCGGCAGCTCAGAGCGGCCGGAGCTGCAGCCACTCCAGCCTGTAAGGGCAAACGGCCCCTCTGGGCATCCCGAGCCCCCGCCCCCTAGTGCCAGGAGGCCCGCACTGCGGTGCGGGAACTGCCAGCTCCACCGGGGTCCGCCCACGTACGCGGGGCGCAGGTCGTCTATGGCGCCCCGCCGGACCCTGCGGACTGGCCCCTGCGGACGGCCCCGTGGTGCCTCTCCCGCTCGCAGCCTGGGTCGTGCGAACCGGTCCTCTACCACTTCAGTTTACTGCATATGGATACCAGGCTTAATTCAAGTGGATAGCTGGCATCCAACTCACATGCACATTCTGTTCCACACTGTGTTTACACTTACAATAAATATGCCTGCTTATGTGCAAAGATCTCCTTAGCTAAACCAAGGTGATAGTAATGGGAGGAATCCTCCATTAACAATTCTGTGTTTATTTTAAACAGTACAAAGCATGATCTTAATATAGCTTTAAAAAGAAAACGTCAAATACTTAACTTGCTGCTGGAAGTGTGTAGAATTACGTAAAGCCCAGATATTGGCTATAAACAGTTTGGGAAGCATGTTCTGCCCATTCTGTCCTGAGATTCCATGTCAAAAATGCATACCTGCCAGCCAACCCAGCCTTTGCTGATGCAATGATGTCACAGGGAAGTGTAGGCAGGGCTACGGCTTGGCATTATAGCTGAACTCCCCTATGGGAGTAGGCTGGGCTTGTATAAATAAAGAAGGTAAACACAAGGGGTATAAAAAGAATATATTAGCTTTCTATGATTTTAATGCTGCATATCGTTTTGGCTGCCTAAGAAAATGTATCTCACAAATACAACAAGAAATAATGGTCACTAAGAAAACATAACAGCCAAGTAGTGATTCTTAAATAGAGAGCTGGAACCTCAACAGTGCAGTCATGGTTCACCAGGTTCCCAGGAGTTGTTGTTGGGATTGTTATTTCCAGGTCAGTATTTGGCAAATTGTGAATGAAGTCAAAATTCTACAGGCAGGGTAGTCAAAAGTTTGAATGGGGTTTATTTTATTTATTTTTGGATATCAATACAATACATTTAACTGGTAACTAAAAAAGCAAGTACCACAAAAGCAAGGATTAAGTTACTACTGCCTTGTCTCAAAAAGCAATATATTAGGGCACAATCCTATGCATGTTTAGACAGAAAAAAGTCCTACAACTCCCAGCATGCCCCAGCCAGCTTGCATAGGATTGCGCCTGTAGTTTCATACGCACGAAAGCTTACATATATAGCATAAGATAACAGCCGCATTCAGATGTCATGTTCTCTGATCTTCCGAAGCACAATTTGGAGGATTAGGATTGAGTCATGTGTGCTGTGACATCTGAACTGGTTTGCAATCCTGGCTTAGAGAGACAGTACTGTCAGTTTAAACACTGTTTCTTGTCTATGTCTGAATGAGAAGTGAACATATGGATGTCCTCAACTATGAATTGAGGACTAAAAACCACCAGGTCTAAAAAAGACCAGGAGGAGCCAAGAATTACAGGTTGCAACAGCATGACATGCCCCGATCAGTACCTGCATAATATTCACTGCCAATATCTAGTGGATTTCATCATGCACATGCACAAAATGGCAGCAAAATAACCCCTCTCATAAAGCAGCAAGAGCGCAACGTAAGAAGATTAAGAAACAAAAATACTCTTAATTTTAAGATGTCTTAAGAATTGTACTTTTTAGCCTATGCCGGCTGAGGAGAACTGCGAACCAGTAAGTACTATGAAGAGCCACTGATTCCTGCACTGGCAAAAGAGAACGAACAAAGCTGCCCCCAGTTCATTCCCTATAATGATAATTTACAAGGCGGTTTGAATCAATGATTTAAATCACCAAGAGAGAAAACCATGATTTAAATCAACAATTTAAATAAAGTTTGCCATTGATACATATTTCTTAAACAATGGAGCAAATCCGATCCCTAAAACATGTTAATGTACAACTCTATTGTATTTTACATCAAGGAAGAGGGTATACTTTGTGTAATTTTTTATATACCGGTAACTTGATTTTCATTGGTTTAGGAAATAGTACATTTCCTAAATACTATTAATACATAGTTAATACTATTAACTATGTCAAGCTGCAGATGCAGAGGCAGTACATTAGGAATGGTAAGAACTAGATAACACACACAAAATATAATAGTGCTTTTTCTTTCCAGCCCACTCCACTGTTTCTTTCTACTCTGCCTCCAGCCATCCTTTCCTATATTATCTCTCTGACTCAACTATTTCCTCTGCCTTGCTTGGCCCAGCTCCTCCAGCACATAAGCACAAAACAACAACAATCCTATCCAGCCTTTGCACATATGACAGAAACTGAAAGCCCAGAACTTTCAAGAAGTTAAGAGTTGGTAGGCTGGACAGAGCCATTTTCATTGGATGAAAAACTGAAATTAATGCCCATGTCTGATTGGTAGGTAACTTCATTTTTATGAGACTGTAAGTGAAGGTTTAGCATGTTTGTGATGAGATTTAATTGTAACTATGTTATTTCTTAAACAAGAGACAAATGTAGTATTTCACTGATCATTTAAAAAAAATAAATCTATTTTTTATTTTTTTTAAATCCAGTTTATTTTTATCCAGCCTGTTTACCATGTTGATACTGGACACACGCTGGCTCAGCTTGTCTGAGTGTGGGAAGCTAAGCAGGGTCAGGCCTGGTTATTACTTGGATGGGAGACCCCTCCTCTAGTTTCCTGCATTGAGCAGGGGGTTGGACTCGATAGCCTTGTAGGCTCCTTCCAACTCTATGATCTATGAAATCTATGAAATCTATGAAACACTGGATGAGATGACTTGTTCTTGGAAGGGCTATCAATAATTTACAAATAATGGGATTAGTGCAATTTTTTTAATTAATATTTTTTAGTGTTTTACATTTGTGGGACAGTCATAGACTGGGTTCGCATGACACAACAACCATGCTTTTTGCAATCTCCAAAGTGACAGCCAATGACAGGCCCTTGAAAGTGCCCAAGCAGCACATTGGAGCAGCTGTCACTGGTTTGCCACCTTTCTTTTTTGTGCCTGAGATTTACACAAAAGTTTTCGTTATTTTATTTTTTAAATTGTTGGATATTTGGAGGTGCACAGGTGTACAACTCTGACTATCCCAACACTCTCGGCGCTCAAGAAAGTAGAAAAGTACGAGCCACCCCATTTACAGGAACATGAAGTTTTAACAGCTGTCAAAACTCAGGCTTCCTTTTAAAACTGGGGTTTTGACAGAAATACTTGGGGCTTTTTGACAGGGACATATGCACCCTTTCAAAAAACCATGCCACCCCCTTTCGCCAGCAAAGATTGTGGCTTCGCTTCGCACATGACAGCTCCCTGTTTGACAGCTGGAAAATGAGAAGCAATGCAACAGATTATCCTATTTGTAGCCTTGCTTTGTCAATGTCCATGGATGGTGCCTCCTGTACTTTGAGTACCTGCACCTGCACACCTCCAAAAATCTGACCAAAAACAAGCCCCCAAAAAACAAACGTTTGCGCAAATCTCTGGCACAAAAGAAAGGTGGTGAACCAGTGACAGTCGCTCCAATGTGCCACTTGTGTACTTTGAAGGGTCTGTCACTGGCTGCCACTTCAGAGATCACAAAAAGTGATCAACAGAAAAAAGGGGGAGAAAGCCATGGCAACTGCAGAAGGGGTCACAGTCAGAGAAGAGACAAGATGGGTCTGACTCCAGCCATGGAGTCTCCTGGGATACCCGCGGGAGGATCGAGGGGGAAAGAGGGAGGACAACCCATGGTGTGCCCAAATGTCTGTCGGGTTCACCATGGGTTATTTGAAAAACAACCCACCCTGCAGGGTGGGTTGCTGTGTCATGCGAAATCACCCAATGTGTGTTGCTCAGTATTAGTCCATTCTGTTTTGTGGAAATATATTCTTTAGGGTTAGACATATTGGGTGGGATCCAGATTTAATCACAGGCCCACTGAAATCAGTTGGATTTATATAACGTAAGTCCCATAGGTTTCAATGGGTCTTCTCGAAGTATAACTAAATTTGTATCCAACTCATTGACTGAAGCTTGTCTCAACTCATTAACTGACTTCATTTGGTCAATATCACCCCCCTTTCAGCAAAGTGGGTGTCCTGTTTGCAGGGGTTCTGGGTGCTAAGAGTAAGGACAGGAGTGGATCGCTCCTGAGTTATGCAGAAACCTTGGTTGTTTTATTTTGGTTCCCTAAACACACCACCACCACAGTGAAGTCTGAACATGTATGCTGCCCTCATGCCGTCTCTGAACACTGGCACCAGTGAGCAGCATGAAGGACTGGCTCTCAGCAAGCTGAGCTGGGAGTTAGGCTTGAGGAAAGCAAGTGGTGTACTTTCATCAGCTGACGGGGGGAGAATTTGGGCCCTCCAAGATTTAGATTCACTTCTTCAAAGAATGTAAAAACATGTCACCAAAAATGATGCTTTGGCTGGCTAAATATTAGAAAGTAGCAGCACATATATGTCCTTTGAGGGGAAAGCTAAGCAATAAACTTTCACAATATGATTTTATTGGTCTTTTACTTGATCTTCTTACAGTGATTTCTACTACTATGCGAGAACCACATTCACTAGTTCACCACCTTAGAAAAGCATGACGATTCATTAAAACAAACACACACACACACACACACACACACACATCACTTAAAGTCCAATGCAATAACGGTTTTATTGAGCTCATCAAGGAAGTGACCAATATTAATATATCTGGCTACTGTTAGCAGCCAAGTATCCCTAACTATCACTAAATTTGCATTAACAGTTATTTAACTCCATAACTGTTCTCAAGATCTGAGGTGGCATGATGAATGAAGAACTAAAG
Source organism: Shinisaurus crocodilurus (assembly GCA_021292165.1). Taxonomy (NCBI): domain Eukaryota; kingdom Metazoa; phylum Chordata; class Lepidosauria; order Squamata; family Shinisauridae; genus Shinisaurus; species Shinisaurus crocodilurus. Next base: position 44,563,404 of record CM037878.1, on the reverse strand, counting down.
AACCAAGGAAATGGAGGATTGTAAAACAATTAACTGCTTATAAATTCTGCAGTAACAACATTACAATGTTCTTAACACTGCAGTGGCAAGGGAAAGTATATCTGATCAAGAGCAGAAACAAAATGGGAGAAGTAGTCCTGTTCAAGGTGAACTGGAATCAAGAGAATGGTACCCTGAAGGTTGTTTAGACTATTTTGAATGGAGAGCAAGCTGCCCGTAACAATGTCCTAGAAATATCATGACTGCAGCCAACGTGGCTGTCAACACTGTCCATGAAAAACATCATTTTCATTATAATAACCACCTAACACAGGATGCACAGCCATCCATTCTCTACTATTTGCAGCTGCACTTCTCACATTGAAATGTTAAAACTGGCCTACCAGACATAAAGGAGAAGCAACAGGACTACCTTAATATTTCACATGGCAATTTGTAGTTAACTACATAGCTAAAAGCAGCAATAAGGTGCTTGATTTTTTTTTGACAGTGAAAATTGTTTTGTTGTTGTTTATTCAGGGTATTCATGGTTTTCATTCTCAATTCTCACAAGTTCAAACACAGGAAAGCTACTCATGTATTTTTATAAGGGCATTTACCACTCCCCTCTCTCACACTGTTAGTACTTGCACCCAGCAAACAAGCAATTAAAACACATCCCAGAAGAAATGTTTGTTATGACATTTTAAAACCAAAAAAGCGTACTGCTGAATTTGCCACCATCTGTCCCAGTATAAACATTTTCTACATCTCACCAGTGATTACTATGGATCAAAGATAGGGTGTGAGGGGAGAGAGAGGTCAGATCAGATCAGGAGGACTGTGATAATACAAAGCTTGGAACAGAGTCATAGCTGTGCAGAACATCAACATTTTGACAAGCATAATTGGTGGAAGAAACACTTCATAAGAGTAGCAGCCATATTCACATCAGTAGTACACACACTTTGGGAAAACTGCGGTGGTGAGAAAGCATCTCGCTATTCTTGAGTTTTGTGTAGACTCAGACTATAAAAGAGCCTAAAACATTATCTGGGTGTAATGCATGTTTAGACAGAAAAAAATAGTCCTACAATTCCCAGCATTCCCCAGCCAGCATGGATATTGGAAGGATGGATGGATGGGGAATACTGGGAGTTGTAGGACTTTTTTCTGTCTAAACATGCATAGGATTGCACCCTTTGCTACAGCACTGACACCGTAAGCGTTATGTGACGAGTTTACGGAAATTCTACCTACCGTAATTTACAATTTAAGAATGACTAATTCTTTATTTTCTCTCTCCCTAAATGCAACACAACAGCAGAGAAACTTTCTTAACAGCACTAAGCAAACTCACATACATACTACTAAGTTAGTATTGTGCCATTTGTTTCATGTATACAATGCTTTGTAAATATTATCTAATTAATCCCCATATAACAACCCTTTGAGGTATTACTGCATGTATTTTGCACATAGGAAAACTTGCCCAGGGCCACAAAACTTGTAACTGGCTCATTCAGGATTAGACTGCAGAGGTTTCCAATTCCAGCTCCCATGCCCTAAGTACGGTATAAGACCACACCTCTTTCTCACACACAGCATATGTGACTGTGCAGGCACACAGACACACACACAGAGGATTCCTTTCTTTTAAGCTGCAATTTTCTGAAGGTTATACAAGTAGGGTAGTAGAGCACTCACAAAGACATTTCCCAGAATCTTATCCAAAGTAGATTAGGGGATTTCATAGAGAAAACACCCACACTATAACTAGTAAAAATAATAACAACAACACTGTCTAGCCTGGGCTTGCTTACAGACTCACATTTAAGAAGAGACTATGCTTCAGGGGTGCTGCATTATATACTGTTTCTAAAGGAGCAGTTACATTACAAAATCAACCTAGAAACAAAGAAATCTATTTACTGCCCCATTATCAGGACTTTAAACAGCTGCAACATTTTGCAATTTCCCCCCTTTGTGCAACTGCAACCATTTCCAAGATCAAATGCTATTAAAAGGGATATTACATAACAGAACATGAAGCAAGACTCAAAAGATATTTGGGGTTATTATATATGTACATTTTCTCTGCAATTAACTGGCTTCAAAACAATCGCAGCATGAGATTTCATTTCATATTTGTTATCTATTAATGATGATTTCTCTCTCCGCCCATTAACAACCCATTCCTAGGACTTAGTATTCTTGTCTTATATTTATATTATATCCATAAAAAGAATGTACGGTAATACCACTAATCCTAACCCTCCTTAACTAGAACACCCCCATCCCAAACCTTTACAAAATACACGAAACAGGTTTATATTAGATCTAACCCCTCAATAAGCTGAGAATCTACAAAAAGGAAGGGTAGAGGTGAGAGCGGAAAAGGGACCCATTATGCAGTCTATACGAACTAGCAAAACGTGACCTATCTGTGCTCAAACGGAGAGCATGTTCATTGAAGTGCTGACAGGCAAACAATTCAAGTCACCCTCTGTAACTGACCCAAAACATAGTCGTCGTCCCCCAACACCTCTTCCACCAGCCCCACATGTCATCTGAACACTATGAAGCAATTTTTAGCTTACAGCATGCTCACCTTGTCTCTGGCTCCTGCCCAGCTACTGGATGTCCTCCTGCTTGTGGAAGCTAATGCTGGCATATGCACTTAATTCATCACTCAAGTGGCTACTCCCACAAGGCTGATTTGGAGATTTAGGTGGCTGCTGCTGCGTCGGCTGCTTGACCCCAAGCAGAGAAGTACTCTCTTGAGGGTGGGGGTGGTGATGGTGCTGTTGGCGGTGATTAAAATCCTTCACTAAGTCCAGGTCAATATAATTGAGCCCATTCTCAGTGCCTCCCCCAGTCCCGCCAGCTGCCTGCTCCCTCCTGATGGTGGTTCCAAGGCCAGGGGAGACCCCCAGCTCCCCAGACACAGGTTTGAGCCAGACATTTTCGAAGGAGGCCGAGCTGTGGCGTTTTGCGTCCTCAGGACCTCCTCCTGGTCCATGGGGTAGGGCCGAGGCCCCGAGGCCACCGTTACGGGCGGTGGAGGAAGCAAACGTCTCGGAACTGTGACGGCGCCGGCCTCCCTGTGGGTCAGCACGGATCACTTTGGCACTCTGGGTGCTGCGGCTAGGGCTGAGGCTGACGTGTGTAAAGGCGCTGCCCATCCCTGGGCCCCCAATCATGGATGAGGAGCAGGAGTGGGGCAAGACTGTAGCCAGCTCGCCTGGCTGAGTCTGAGGAAGCGGGGACGGCAGCCTCAGGGGCAGTGGGCTTTTCTCTGGCCTAGCACGGCCCATCCGCATGTCAGCATAGCTGAGCAGAAGGGCTGGAGGGGAAGGCGATGGGGTGTGGGCACAGACTACATACTGTCCCCCGCTGCCCAGCTGCATGCTCATATAGTCTCGAGCACTGGTGGGGCCTGCCCCACCTCGGCTTGGCTGCATAGATGCCAAGCTAGCTGGGCAGGCAGCCCCCCAATCCATATTCATATACTCCTCCGAACTGGAGCCAGTATCTCCATGGGGCAATGGGAAGGCTGGCTGCTTAAATTCAATGTTCACATATTCACCAGGGCTTTTGGGCTCTGGGAGCTGTTCCCGAGCACGAGGCAGGGTGCTGGCCTTTGGGCCGTCCAAGGACAGACGGGTAGGTCTGGCCAGACGGCTCTTGGTCCGCACAGCCGTGTCCACAGTACAAGGAGGAGCAGGCTGTAATGGCTGTGTCTGGGTGGGAAGGGGATACCCACTACCCTCCTGTCCCCCAAGGCCACCAAGGCTATCGCTACTAGTGGAGGAGGAAGAGTCCTCAGCAGCAGCATAGAGCAAGCGGCCAGAGCTGAAGGACATGCGCATCTGGACGTTTCCCTCTTCGCCTGTCCTGCGTTGCATGTGTTTGAAGGAACGTGGCAGGGAGAAGTAGGAGTAGATGGGTTTGTGGTGGGCCTGGCTGGGCCCCTGCACTGATGGCTCTTCTGGGCCTGGAGGTCCTGAGCTGGTGAAGTAGCAGTCCGGAGGGGTGCTGGTAGTAGAGCCACTGGCTGGAGACATGTTGATGTAATCACTGCCACCACTTGGCAGCTTCCCCTCATTACACTCCACTGAGTGTTTCGGATGATGATTAGCCCCATTCATCCATAGCTTGCTGTAGCCAGTAGGACCACTGTCTGGAGAGCAGCTGCCACTGGGAGACATCATCATGTAGCCATTTGAGTCCACCATGGTCTGTGCATGACGACCTCCTCTGCCAGGGTTGATGATTTGCTGCGGGGCAGACACACTCTTGGGGCTCATGGGCATATAATCACCACCTTTGGGAGTACTACCACCATTGGGAACAGGAGCTACTCCTGGCAGCATTGGCATGTAGCCATCATCAGTGTGTGGGGTAGAGTTGGTCCGGTGGTGGTTGGCCTCCACCTGGTGCATCTCTAGACACTCCTCAGGGTAAGAATGGGTTGGCACAAAGGCAGAATGTCGAAAAGAGGAGAGCCTGCTACCACCAGAGGAATATGAGGGGAGCATCTCAGTATACTCTTCAATGGAGGCCACCGAGGACTGTGAGGGAGTCTTCTGGTGGGAGATGGTAGGGGAGGTGCCAGCTGAATGTGTCCGTTTCCTGAAGCCTTTCTCCAAATCACCTGCATCCTCACTGCCAAGACGGGGGCAGCACGGGGCACCAGGGTAGCGGGTTTGCTGCTGAAGATGGCAAGTGCGGGGGGCAAAATGACCATTGGGAGCAGTGATGCTACAGCAGGATGAGGCAGCCTTCCCCCCCATACATATGTAGTTGCTAAGCTCCTCGTCTCCCCGGGCAGGTGGGGTGTGTCCCAGGGAATCAGGGGTAACACTGCGAAAGGAGCTGCGGAAGTCACAGGGGCTAGATCCATACTCATCAGAGGAGATGAAGCCCCCATCGCTGGGGGAGCCAGAGACTGAAGCACTGGACCGACGTGGGAAGAGGCAGTCTGAGGTGGAGCCATGGCCACTGGTACTGCTGGATGACAGGCTGACCGGGCTTGTGGCTGATGGGGAGCAGCGTGAGGAAGGCATTGGGATGGAGCGGCTATGGTTGAGGGGGGGGTGAAGTCTTGAGCTGCCACGGTGCCTGTGCGAGTGGGTTCGGTTGGCACTTGGACTCACTGGACTTCCATCCACCGAAGCTGGCCGGGACATGGTGCCTTCTCCGTCACTAGAGGCTCTGACGCGGAAAGAGTTAGGTTTGCCCCCTGTCCCTCCTCCACCTCCCACACCACTACCAGCAGGAGAAGTGGCAGTCACACTCTCAGTCCTGGACCTACGGCTGAGCCCCACCTGGCTGGGTGGTGGGTTGTTGATGTGATGCCTGCTGCGGAGAGGCACAGATATGGGATTGGAGCAATTGGAAGAAGACTGGCTTTTGCTGCGAGGCCGGAACTCTTCACTCATGGCCCGCATAGCCTCCAAGATAGTCTCATGCATATTCTGTGCTACTACTGAGTCGTCTACCTGCATCCAGAACTCACCTGGTCCAGTAACTGCAGAGCGCCCCACTTCAATGAAAAAAAAGTTCTCCGAGTGGCCACACCGCCGGATGTTCAGCAGCTGCAGCACCACAGCTGCTGCGTCGGAGTTCAGCTTGACAAAACTGATGGTCTTGTTGGTTAGGCACAGGCGGTAGATGCCAATCAGGTTCTTAGTCTGGCCCAGACCCTTGGGCTTCAGGATCACTTGCCAAACTTCTTTGAATGCCGGGCCAGGAGCCATATCACCGTAGCTGTCCTCCCCTGCCTCTCCCATCCCAACACTCCCACCTCCCACCATGACATCGCCGTGGTGCTGGTGGTGCTGGCTCTTGGCCCGGTTGTGCAGCTGTAGCAGCGCCTGGTACCAGCTCTCTTGCTCGGGCTCACTGTCAGCAGCAATGGCAAAGTGCTCATCCTTGGTGTAGAGAGCTATCAGATGCTTATTTTTGGAGTCTGCCCTCTTGTTGATGTTGAAGCAGCTTTCCAGAGGAATAGAGCGCTTGGGGGCCCCCGACTTGTGCCTCCATTTCTTTTCATTCTCATAGTACTCCAGCCGGGCGGGTCCCAACTCGCTGGCTGCCCTCAGCACGAAGAAGCGCTTATGCATGCTCTTGGGTTTGCGCAAGTAACCCACCTTCCTGACGTCTGAGAAGAAGCCCTCACTGTTATCGGTGGGGCTCGCCATGCTGGAAGGAGAGAGGTGGCAGTGCAGCTCCTATTGCAAGGGGCAGTTTCCCAAACAGCAGAGTGAGGGAGTGGAGGGAGAAAATAAGAACGAACAAATGCAGCGGTCCAAAACACAAGTCATGCAGCAGCAACCCAGCAAAATAAACAAAACAACCCAGCAAAATAGCTCTGGCTCCCCTTTCCAAAATGGGATGGGAGGAGAGAAGAGTGGCAGGCAGAGAACAGCTGTTCAGCGACCAGAGCCTTCTTCCAGCTCCAGAAGCAGAGTTTGGGTCGCGGTTTTATTCCCAAATCACCCTCAGCCGGAGAAACGTGGCTTTCAAAAGCCTCGTCGGAGCAGCAGCCGCTGGGAAAGGGGAGAAGTGCATCATTTTGTCAGTACTGGGTGGAAATTCCTCTGGCGACGGGAGCAGGATGGGGTTCCCCCGTCGCTTCTCTCCCAAACAAACAGCCCCCTCCCCTTCTCAAGTTACCCCTCAGCAAGGAGCAAATTTCAGACGCCGATTAAATATCCTCTCGGGAAGGAGGCGGGGGAGAGAATTTGTTTTGCAAAAAAAGAGAGAGAGAGAGAGAGAGAGAGAACGTCTCAGTTGAACACAGGCAACCCTTTTGGAAAATAAGAAAAATAAAAATAACGGCGGTGGGGGGAAAACAGCCAGCTAACACCACACAAGCCCCCTGGTTTTCTCCCCCGCAAAAAAAAAAAAAAAAATGTCAATAAAATATCCTTCGCGGGAAAAGAGGTCGGGGGGAGGAACCCAAACAAACCAACACGCAAATATCCCAAATCGGCGCTAGGGAAATTGCAGCAGCAGCGGCTTCTTCATCAGCTTGTGCAGGAGCAGGCGGCTGGCGACCCCATTCAGTCCCGCCTGGTTAGGTAGAGAAAGTGCCATTTCCACACCGAATGGAAGCAGGCGGCTGCAGGGGCGAGCGCGGGGAAGGCGAAGAAGAAAAGCTGCCCGAGTGGAGAAGCAGGAGGAGGAGGCACATCCTCGCGGCGGCGGCTGCTTCCACCTCCTCCTCCTCTTCTTCATTCCAGTCGCGAAAGTCTCGGAGGACAGCGGCAGGGTCCCTTCCTCCCGCAGCAGCGCCGCCGCCGCCTGGTCTTCTTCCTCCTCCTCCTCCTCCTCGTGCGCCCCAGAACTAAGGAGGCGAGGCGCGCTGCTTGCCACCGAGGGAGACGAACAGGCAACGCGGCAGACGCCGCCGCGCCGCCGGACTTGTGGCTCTCGCAGCTGCTGCTGCTGCAGTAGCTGCAGCTTCGCAGACTTTTCTGAAAAGCCCCAAACCAAAACAAGCGGCTGCGTCTGTGTTTATGAGTCCAGCCCCCTCCAGCCGCCGCCGACACTCCGTCTCACTCCAAGGAGAAAAACACGTGACGGCGCCAGTGCGTGGACCATCCCCATCTCCAGCCGCAGCAGCAGCAGCGAGAGCGAGGAGAAGCTCTCCGGCAGCCTAGCTTAGTGGCGCGGCATTCCAATCCGCCCGTCCCTGCCCCGCCCGCCGCGGCTTTCATTCAGCACCGCAGCGAGCGCGCTTACCTTTGGGCGCTGATCCATCCCGAGCCTCGGGGGGGTCGCTACCCTATTGGAGCACCTGCCTGTCCTTCAAACTATCTAAGGGCTGTGGAAAGCCAGACGGGGAGGCACCCAAGCTTGGTTGAGAAGCACGGCGTAGTATTCCCCCCCCCCCTCCTCCTTCAAATAAGAGTGAGCGAGGGAAAGAGTAGACGCCATTCAGTGGCATGTTATTTATAAACGAGGGGTTGTGAATCGCTCGCTCTCTCTCTGCCGGGCGGCCTCTAAGACTTAAGCAGAGGCTGGCGCTGTGCTCTTCTCCCTCTTCTCGCCCTGCAGTCCCCTCAGGCTTTTTATTATTTATTTGTGGGAAAATGCCGTGCAGTCCTCTCAGACTTAAAAAAGCATTTATGAAAAATTGGTTTTTAACCCGTTTTCAATCCTTATGGGTAACAAGGGCATGACCAAACCAATCATACCAAACAAAATTAAATACGTACAATAATATAGCCTTCCCCAACCTGGTGCCCTCCAAATGTGTTGGATTACAGATCACATCAACCCCACTGGCCATTCTGGCTTTGGATGATGGGAGATGGATGGCACTACATCTGGAGGGCACTAGGCTGAGGAAGGCTGCATATAAGCAAAACAAGCAAGAAAATTCAGTGACAAGACCATTCAGACAATACAGCTAACAGACCAAAATGCAGTCATTAAAAAAAAAAAAAAAGTACCTGTAGCAATCTGCAAAATATTTAATATTTCCCTCAGCTCTTCCCATTCTCCCTCATCCCTTCTCCACACATGAAGGCTACAACAAGCCTAACACACGTACCTGGAAGTCCCATTGAATTCACTGACGCTTACCACTGAATAAACATGCTTAATAGGGCTGCAGATGGGGGGGGGGGGGAGATTGCCCTTAGAGCAGTGGTTCTCAACCTTTTTTGCCCCATGCACCCTTTTCACCATACTCTATGTCAGAATGTCATTCCCCCCTTTCCAAGACTGTCTGACTTAATCTGTGCCATACAATAAAGTGTGATGTCCTGTAGATTATGTACAATCTGTGGAAATGTAATTTGTAGAAAGATCAGTATTCCAACAGTTTGAGTCTGTGGTTCCAATTCTCCCCCTGAAACCCTAAAAATTCCCCCCCTGGGGGGAATTCCCCCCCTGGTTGAGAACCCTGCCTTAGAGCCTTTTTCGTGTATCAGGCATAGTCCTACTGGTGCCGCCTAGACCCCATTCTTTCTCTGGGAACAATATGAAATTCCCAGAACTTGCCCCTTCAACTCAATTTTTTATTTAAAAAGCAGTCCAGCCCCTAAGAAGCCACTAAGAGGGATATCCTTCTCATGCTGTCCCCACAATAATTTATTTATTATTTTACACATTTATATACCCCACATTTTTATATTTTTCACAAGGTCCCTAACAAAACGACAGCAAGAAAAACAATACAAGTGTTTAAAACCCACAATAAAGCTTCTTCTCTAATGGGATAGAGGAAGAAGCAGGAAGCATGGAAATACCGGACTCATGCTAACTTCTTTCAGGATCCCAGGTGACCATTCCAGAGCTCACTGCATTCTTGTGGCTGCTTATTATTTATTTTATTTATTTATTTATTTATTATATTTACGGTATACCCCGCCTTTTTTCCTGCAAGGAACCCAAGGCGGCTTACATAGTCCTCCTCCTCCTCTCCGTTTTATCCTCACAACAACCCTGTGAGGTAGGTTAGGCTGAGAGTCTGTGACTGGCCCAAAGTCACCCAGTGAGTTTCATGGCCAAGCGGGGACTAGAACCCGGATTTCCTGAGTCCCAGTCCAACACTCTAACCACTATGCCACACTGGCTTATGTATAACATAATCTTGTTATGTATAACATTATCTTATGTATAACACAGAATGGGTGAAAAGGATATATTTTCTTGAAAGCTTTCAGACTTCAGAAGGTTCTTCTTCAGCTAGGGGTGATTAGAAGTTTAAAAAAATATTTTTAAAAAAAATAGAATATATTTGTACCATTATTTGTATTAGGCTGTTGGTCACCAGGGATGCTCTGAGACCAAACAAACATCTTTGCATTTAATTTGTGTTGCTAAGATTCATTTGTAGATTTATTCATCCTGCTAGAGTAGGTACATCGTATCTCCAATCTCACAGTATTTAGGGCTGGAATGTCAAAAGAAAAGCTGATTCCTCTCTTACATTGCGATGCAGAAACATTCACAGAACATGGGTTTTATATCACATGTGCGGCTTTACCAATGTATTTTTTCACCCCGATACACATGTCAGAAACTGGATACAGGGATCTACTTTCCTCTTCATATAACCAGATGAGGAAAAGATACATTGATATATCTATTCCCATCTTGCAAAGCACATACATCCTCATTTATGAGCGTTCACATGATATGTACCCCTCAGCATAAGCACAGGGGTCTGAGGACAAATTAGCATGGGATGATATATCTGTGGCAGCCTTTCTCAACCTGTTGTCCTCCAGATGTTTTGTTCTGCAACTCCCAACATTCCTAATGCTAATTATTGGTCATGCTGGTTAGTGCTGATGGGAGTCGAAATCCGAAACATCTGGAGGGCACCAGGTTGGGGAAGGCTGATCTATGGGTATACACACATAGATTTCATAGATCATAGAGTTGGAAGGGGCCTACAAGGCCATCGAGTCCAACCCCCTGCTCAATGCAGGAAACTAGAGGAGGGGGTCTCCCATCCGAGTAATAACCAGGCCTGACCCTGCTTAGCTTTCCACACTCAGACAAGCTGAGCCAGCGTGAGCCACAGGCCTGTATGACATGATCAACCTTTCTTCGCATTAGTCTTCTGGAATTATTAGCCTATTAATACCAATTTAACCATTATTTTTCACACACCACCAAGATGAATAAAAACCCGAATTGTTTCCACACTATCATTGTGTGGTTTGGTGATTCTAATCAAATTAGCTAGTCGGGATGGTTGATACTTGGAATTAATTCATTTAGAATAAAAAGGGTTGGTCATATGCAGGGCTTTTTTTCTCAGAGAAAAGGTGGTGGAACTCACCCCCCCCTCCCCTGGCCACGCCCCTACCCACCCCTAGGACCTCCCTCTAAAACCGCCCCTTTAGAGAACAGGGATGCTAGTAAAATTTGGGGGGGGGGGGCTATAAAAGTAAATGTATGGAATTAAATAAAAAGCAATGCAGTAAAATGTGCAAATAATTGGAATACTTACCAAAAGTAAGCTCAGAGACATTTCCTTTTTGAAAGGTGTTTATTTATAAGTTTTGCAGTTACACATATTAATCACAGTTTAGACACAACCTGTGGTGCCGAACCTATTTTGAGGCCAGGATTCAGAACCATGGATAGCTCCTTAAAAGTTCAGGCTGAAACTCGGAGTGGATACCCCCCCACACACTGACATTGGAGCCACCGGCATCCACTTCCCCTGAATGGTGAGAGGCCTCGTTGCTTTGGGAATCTTTTTTTCCTGCCTTCCAGAGAGTGGTGATGGAGAAGATGATGCACTTAGGTTATTTTAGATTCTGGACATAACGGTTTTATGGTGGTTCTGGTGGAGGTGGAGGCCCTCTTTAGAGGTATATTACTTCACACTTCGCTCAAAATGGGGTGAGGCAGCCCTGCTGCTGTGCTTCGAGCCTCCCTCCTGCTCATTCCGCTGAGCGGGGGGGGGCGGCGGCTAGCCACCTGCCCTAAAGTCCTGCCCTAGGGGCACCTCTGATTACCACCGTGTTACCCCATGATGAGGCTGACGCCATTAACGTGCAGCAGCGTTTTAGAGAGCAGGGCAAGGTCCCTGCCCCAAGGACAGTCCAAAGCAGCAAACAAGCAAACAACACCACGGACCTGGGGTGGAGTGGAGTGGGGTGGGAGAGAAAGGAGGGTGGCAAACGCTTCTCTTAAGACTTTCCCGATGCGCCCGGGCTCCCCAGATGCGTTTGCCCACAACTCCTATCACCCCATGCCGCGGGGATTATGGGAGTTGTAGTCCGTGGGGGGGAAAGGCAGTCCTAAAACAAACAAAACAAGAAACAAACTCACCCCCTGCTAAGTCGGCGGCCACGATCTGTTCCGCCACGGTGGCCGGCGCCATCTCCGTTTTGCCCGTCGGCGGGGCGGAGGAGCCTTTCCGGGTGGGGGGTCCCGAGCCGCCGTCGGGGGGCTGGCAGCCCGGCCGGGCGCCTCCCAAGGGCCTCTCGGTGGCCTCGCCATCCAGCACGGGCGCGGGAGGAGCAGGGGGCGCCTTGGGGAGAGGCTCTTGGGGGGGCGGCTGGAGCGGCCGGCGCACCCCCTCCTGGGTCTCGGCGGTGGCGGCGTCCATGGTTGGAAGGGGCCTACTAGGCCATCGAGTCCATCCGAGTGTGTGGTGTGTGTGTGTGAGGGGGGGATGCCCCCACCCACTACCAGCTCTGACCTCACCCACTTTATTTTGGCCCTGCTCACATTGGGCTCTGTCCCCACCCACTGCTGGCATGCGGCCCCCAACAAGTTTCTACAGAGGCAATGAGGCCCTTGGGCCAGAAAAGGTTCCCTGCTTCTGTATTAAAGAATGAACCTGAAACCAATAACACCTTTTGCCAGCCAGATGGGCGATAAATAAATGTAAATAATAATAATAAATAATAATAATAATTTTCTTGTACAGTTTTAATGTTCCTATACTCTCAGTCACATGAACTCAGTCTGCATTACCTATTAAATGGCATTAACATATTAATGCCATGATATCAAACCTGAAGCCTCATTATTAAGAAATATAGAAACAGTACCAAATCTAAGGCTTTGATCCTAAACATGCTCACTTAGCCATAACTTCTTAAAAATCTATGGGACTTGTGTCCAAATAAAGGAGGTTTAGGTTTGGGGTAACAATGGCTGCTTCCAGAGGGCTCCTAGAGCTACTAATTAGAGTAGTATTTAAAATTTAACATAAATAAATAAATACTAATTAGAGGGCATTCTGCAGCAATTCCTTCTTTTTCTCATTAATGGATTTTCCATAGTACAAAAAAGGTGGAAGAAGTAGTGGAAAAATATGGGAGGGTTATGAGTAGAAGATAATATCTGGACACACACACTCCCAATAAAATTATGTGAATGAGGCCAGACAATTGCACGTTAAAAGCCTCATCTGGAAGCACCCAATGTCATACTCTAACCAAATATATACAGTTTTGTAATTAATTACTCCAACTACAACCTCAACTGAATAGGCATTATGGCTATTCTACTAGCTTTATATTTGTCTGTCTCTATATATGCAGCTTTCCCATATATTAACATAATAATTCCAGCTTAACCTATGAAGATTCCAACCTTTCCCAATCAAAATAAGCAAGAAAAAAAGAAAGTACACATAGAACAATGTTCCCATAAACTAATACTTCTGTTGAAGGGGGGAGATTGTAAAGGTATTAACTTGTATTGTATTTTTTTTATGGTAATAAACGGAATAGAGGAGTTCTCAGTTAGGAACATCATATCCTTCTTATTTCTATATATTTGCATTCTATGATTTTGCTATCCACTCTTGAGGGATCTTTGGATCTGAAAGGCACAATGTAAATTGAAGGTAAAGAAATAACACATAATGAACAAATCTTTAGACAAGACAATACTTAACACATATGCTGCATGATCTTAAGCATGCTTTCTCAGAAGCAAATCCTGCTGAATTCAGTTGGCCTACCATGATGCTTAGCATTGTAGCTTTATAACCTGAAACTAAACATGTTGCAGCCCAATCTTAAGCAGATATACATGCAGTCTGATCCTCCTACGCAGGCTTACTTGAAAGCACACTAATTTCAGTGGGACATTTCCAGGTAAGTGTGCTTTTTTCCATGTTAGTCACAAGCAGGACCGGTGCAAGGCAGTTTGGTGCGGAATCCTATTGATTGCTATCCTATGAAAACTTACTTAGGATTGACTGCAATCCTATGAACACTTACTTAGGAGTAAGTCCCATTTAGCTCAGTGGGACTAAACATTCGCAGGTTGTGCCACACATCCCTTTGAAAGCAATGGGAGTCACAACTAATGTCCATTATTTTCAATGGGATTTAGTCACAAGTAAATTTTGCTGGATTGGAGCTCTTGATGTCTGTGGGAATGATCTACCAGCCACTTATTCTAGTTAGGCTCATTTGCTTCACTAGTGCAAGTAGTCTGAGAATTGTCCTTTGAGTATTTCTGTGATCTGTATATTTGTATTTCACATTTAGTTCTGATGTTCATGCTTTGTTTCATAGGACTAGAAACTTTAGACAGAGAAATCTTCTCTGATGCTTGAGTTTGGAGTTTCAGTGATGAGTTGAGATCTATCATTCCTTCAGATGCTGGGTTTCCATCATAGCTCCATAACAGAATGGAGGCTCCCTCCCTCTATTGCTTGTAGTGGTGTGCCAAGTATTTGTTCATAACCATTTTCAAAATGAATATTCTGCTTTTGAGGGGGGGAGGGGTAAAGTTATTTCACCCAAACTCTTGTTTTTACTTTTTTTTCCTTTTCTTTTAAACCACTCTTCACAGCCATTGTCTCCCGGTCCTATTTCCTCCCCCAACCCCCTCACCCCACATATCTCCTTTCTGGGGTGATCCCAGCCCGGCAGGGACCAGGTAATAAATGTGCTGACATTATTGATGGCAAATGTAGCTGAGGTGGAAGGAGGGCAGTGCTTCCTGGACTGGCCACATGGGCAATCCTAACTAATCAGAAAGGCATGACCTCTCCTATAAACAGGCCAAGCACCTGCAAATGGACAGTTTAAAGGAAATGATCTGGCAATGCAATGCACAGTGTATTCATCCCTGCTTCTCTTTTGTCATTTGCAAGAGATCTGCCAAGAGAGGGAAAGGTTCACACTGTGAATCACCTCCTTCACGAGTGTAAAGGAGGGGCAATCTGTAGTAGGATCCACAGTGCAATTCCCACCCCCTCTTGGCAATGTGCTTGCAAAATGCCTTAAGAGGAGGGATCACTGCTTAGATCGCCTCATTGAAACTGGCAAAGTACAGTACTGTACAGTACTTGCAAATTGACTTGAGAGAAGAAAGAGTCATGCTGCAAATATTTTTTTCTCCCTCTTTTACAATGACCCCTGAAAAATCACCGAAAAGGAGTTTATTTTTCATATCTTATTAAAACATTTGTGAAACTCTCCCCTTCCCTTTGGTTCTAATTATTTCCCTAACGTCATGTCAACTGTATTTTCCAAAATCATTAGATGCCAGATTAAACTAAACATGCAAGAGGATTCACACTTTACAGTACCAAACCAGATTGAATACATAACTTTTATTGCAGTCTCAGTATTTAAAAAAAGAGAAGTATTTCAACAATAATTTAATAATGCAAAAAAAATACGTTGCTCAATGCTGCCATCTGTAGGCCAATCGTATTTCTTTAAAACCTAGTTTTAACACATTCCGTCCAAATATATTTATTCACAATAATATTCATAATGTCTGTTCATATTTATTGGCACCGTATGATAAACAAAGGAAAAGATGCCATTCCATGTACAGAATTTGACTGGACTGGCAGCTGAACACTGTAACCTGAACACTGGCAATGAGGTAGCATCCTCCACTGCACCTGAGGGCAGCAGGCTAGCCTAGGGGGGCCAGGGGGAATGGTCGGGAAGCTGCTACCCCTCAGCATCTACCACCTGATCAGGAAGCTGCTACCCCACAGCACAGCCCGGTGCAAGCTCTTTTGCTACCTAAGGTGGAAGAGAACATGTGGTGCCACCTCATCGTGCCCCTTCCCATGGCCGCCACATTGTGTCCCCCTTACCTTTGCTACTGCTGCCGCTGCCACCTACCCTCTCTTTGCTTCATCATGTGGAGAGCCACATGACCAGAAGAAGAGGCTATCGGGGTCTTGTGAGAGCTCACCCAGATGTGTCATGAGACCCCAGATGAGCTCTGGCAAGATTCCCACAGCCACTTCTTCCAGCTGTGTGGCTCTCTGCATGATGAGGCAAACAGAGGGCAGGCAGATGCTCTAGCCCCACGGCCACTCTCTCGCTATAGCAAATGCCACAACAAGAGATTGGTGGGGCAGTGGCAGTGGCGAGCCCTCCTTGGGGGAGTGGGGGGAGAGTAATGCAGTTTGTCACTCCTCCTGCTCTGCCACCTGATGCGGGCGCCTCACCCTGCTTCATGGGAGGGCCGGCTTTACCCAAGCATCTACCATGTTAGGGCTGGCCCTGCTGCTACCTCACACTAAACAAGGCTCCATACTTCCCAGTTCAGTCTAAATAAGCTTTGCCGTTCAGCCCAGGCTTCAGCTCCTCTCAACCTCCCCCGAGTAATTAAGAACTGTGCTCTGCAATTGCCTAGCAAAGGTTTGATTTACTCCTTTCTCTACAGGCAATAAATGGTTGGCCAGATCTTCCACAACTGCAGTGGGTATACAGGGAATGTGAAGCAGTTCCGCCCCCCTCAAATGGCTGGCACTAGATCCAGATGATTGGTGCTGTTGGGTCCCTGGATGCATTCAGTCCATTTAAGTTGAAGAGACTAGAATCCCAGCACTCACTTTTCAAGAAACAGTCAACTTTCCACTTCCATTTTACTGCACTGTAGTGGATGGTACTGGGACACCGGATGGAAATGGGATTTTAGAAGTCAATGGTTG
Source organism: Shinisaurus crocodilurus (assembly GCA_021292165.1). Classification (NCBI taxonomy): domain Eukaryota; kingdom Metazoa; phylum Chordata; class Lepidosauria; order Squamata; family Shinisauridae; genus Shinisaurus; species Shinisaurus crocodilurus. Next base: position 44,547,011 of record CM037878.1, on the reverse strand, counting down.
TGTGGACACAGAAGATGTGAAAGAGTTGCCCTGTGCATTGTACTGATAAATTCTACTTTGTCATTCACACAAAGGTTCACCTCTCGTTCATGCTCATGTTTGTTTCTTTGCCACAGTAACATGGCAGAAGGCAAGGAATATCAAGTCCTTGCTTGTTTGCCTCTCTAAGCACCGTCTCCAGGGTCCTGAGCATGACAAACTATGAAAGTAGGGCAGATAAGGGCAGTTCCCTCAGTTTCTCAGCAGATGTCACATTGACAAACTCGTAACACAGCAAACCAGACAGGAAAATAACAGCTTCAAGGGAGATATAGTCTTGTTTTATGCGACAAGGAATACTCTGGCAAGATAAAGCTAATGTTTTACCTGGATACCATTGCACATAATGATTTTCATGGTATGGATATAGTATCCATGCTGCTTTCAGAGGGAAGAAAACCCCTCTAAGAAACTCCAAAAAGTATCACTATTCAAGAAATGCTTCTTACTCCAGGATAAAATACATAGATATTCTGGGGTAAGACAAGGACAATAAAAATAAAGGAGTCAGTTATTGCACTTTTGTACCATCAGTCTCACATTGGCACCTCACCAGTGGACAACTGGGTCATACAATCAGCAACAATCCATGGCTCACCCATAGATCAATTGTGCATCAATGTACAACTAAGTAATGGGATCCTCAAAAACCCATTCACCAATATGATCACTGTTCCAGGCTCTGAACAACTTCTGTAGCTGTGTAATCTTCAATTGGTTCACCAGCTATGGCCTTTCCTAGACAGGGATAGCTTGGCCACAGTGATTCAGGTGCTAGTTACCTCAAGACTGGATTACTGCAGAATGCAGCAGCCCAGCTTTTGTCAGGAGCTGCCCCTTTTCAGCATGGTACTAGTGTACAAAGTCCTGAACAACTTGGGACCAGGATACCTGAGAGAGTGCCTTTCCTCTTATGAACCTACCTGGTCACCGAGGTCATCAGAGGACATTCTCCTGGCAGTTCCACATGGACCTGTGGCCCGATTGGAGCCCACCAGAAGAATAGCCTTCAGTGTGGCAGCTCCATTTCTATGGAACTCCCTGTCCCTGGAGGTCAGACAGACACTGTGCTGTTTTCGATGCCTGCTGAAGACATCTTTGTTCTGGGAAGCCTTTCTTGCTAACCAGCCACGGTTTTAATGTTATCCTATTTTTAATGCATCATTTTTATCCTTTTATCTGTTGTATCTTTTATTGTTCACTACTTCGGAATCTACCTAGATATGGAGCGGTATATAAATACTGTAAATAAATAAATAATCTGATAATGCATTGTCTTTGGTTTTGAGTTCAGAGTAGTACCCTCTTCCTTTCAGGTTACACATATTCCTTTCTTTAGCACAGAATTCTAGACTCCCAGTCAAGATGATGTTGATGATGATGATGACGACGACGACGACGACGACGATGATGGATTGATTCAGCATCATCAGTCATACTTGGCTCTTTACCACATGAGCAAAGTTGGTGAGGAGAAAAAGAAAAAAGCCAGGTCCAGATCCCATGGAATGTACAATTTAAATAATTGACACTATTTAGAGAACAGAAGGAGGGGGATATAGATAAGTGGTTGAAAGATCAGGACTGAGTAACTTTATATCCTCCTTCCATAAAGCAGCTCAGCCAGGACCATAGCTTTACATGCAGAAGGTCCCAGGTTCAATTGCTGGCATCTTGAGTTAATAGGTCAGGTGGAAAGAGAGGCTGTGGCTCAGTGACAGAGCACCTGCTTTGCATGCAGAAGGTCCCAGGTTTGATCCCTGGCATCTCCAGGTAGGGCTGGAAAAATTCCTGCCTGAAACCCTGGAGAGCTGCTGCCAGTCAGTGTGTAGACAATACTGGGCTAGATGGACCAATGGTCTGACTCAGTATAAGGCAGCTTCCTATGTTCCTAAGTGATGAAAAAGACCTCTGTCTGAGACCACTGCCAGCCAGAGTAGACAATACTACACTAGATGGACAAATAGTCTGATCTGGTATGAGGCAGCTAGCTTCCTTTGTTCCTAAAAAAAATGCCCACCCTAACAAGACCCATGAATACAATGGGATTAGAAGGAAGTAGCTGGCAGTATCTCTCTCAAGTGTAATTCATTGGGTGGAGTATCCCATGTTATTTTTGAAAGCTGTGGTCTCTCCTAAGCTTGGCTTTCCAGGGAGATTATAGCACAAGAAGGGCAAACAAACTTCATATTGCAGACAGCCATACTAATCCCAGTATGAAAAAAATCATAGGTTCAATTTACGCACCAAATTTTCATGTCATGCATAGCCAATTTGTATGGTGTGCTCACCACTTATACAGTATAATGGTTCATTGCAGGGTCCCGTCCCCCCCCCCGCCACCCAATTATTATTACTATTTAAATATATTTGTTGTTGTTATTCTCAGATTAGTACAGTGATTTCATCTACAGATATTATACCAGTGAAAAGCATCCCCGTCAGCAGGAAAAATAATACTAGAAGTATTATTATTGATGTAGCATCCTAAGACATATCACTAGAAATAAATTCTATCATTTCACTTGCATATGCAGCAGGAGCACAACACACACACACACACACACACACACAGGACTTTGGCACTTCAAGTGAACAGACAAATCTACCCTAATTCTCAAATAAATTTAAGAGTTAGGAGAATGCTAGAATTAATTCAACAGTTGGACTGAACCTGGGTTGTATATCACTGTGATTACTAATGCACTCTCAGAGAAAAGACACAAGGGGAATGGAGTCTGGTGTCTGGCTTTTTTAGCAGCCAGAAGCAAGTCAGAGACATGGTTCTTAGGAAAACATTCCACATCATAAGCCAGCCCCACGACAGTGCATTTAAAAGATTGCCACTCTAGTTTACTTAACTAGAACATGCTTAACTGGGTCAATCACTTTTTGAAGCATCTCCCAAGAAACTGATTTGGCCTAATGAAAACAAATGTCTCTTAGCTGCATAGAGTTTATACCTCTGGCTCCTGGTTACATATGGGCTTTCTATTGTTACTTTTATTGTTTCAAATTGCTGTTTTGACTGATTACTATATCAAACCTCCATGGGCAATGCAATTGGAAAGGTAGAATACACATTTTAAAATAACTAAGTAAATAAGAATTTGACCTAGCAAAGTTATCCTTCAGTAATGCCAAGTAATATAAGGCTAATATTCTCATGTATACCTCATAATACTGTAAACATCAAAACCTGGACTTCTATTGGAAAATTCTTGTGCATCTCCCTGTAAACAGAAGTAAGTGGGCAGTGGACAAGTACTTCATTAGCATAGTATATTATTATTATTATTATTATTATTATTATTATTATTATTATTGACATGGCTTTAATATGAAAAATACATTGTACAAGTCAATCAAATATGAACAATAAAACAAGCAATCCAAATACAAGAAAAATACAGCAAAACAAAAGAAAAAATAGATAACCAACCCCAGAGAAATCTATCAAGCAGCTAAGTTTTAATTATGCAGTGAAAATAGTATAAAGATGTTACAAGTCAGGCTTTCCTGAGCAAGGAGTTACAAAATGTTGGTGCAACTATCAAAAAGGCCCTTCTCCAAGTCACCACTAATCTTACTTCTAAAAGGTAGGGGATCTGGAAGAGGCCTTCCACTGTTGACCTCAGAAGATGGGGAGGAATATATGAGACAAAGCCCATACTCTTTAAGGCTTTAAAGACAATAACCAGGCTCTAACGCTAAGCAGCAAGTGCAGGTAAATGAGAATAGATGCAACATGCTCCCTGTGTTCCACACTAGCTGCAGGCGGACCACATAATTCTGTACCAGCTGCAGCTTCCAAACTGTCTTCAAGGTCAGCCCCAAATAGAGCACAGTGCAGTAATCTAACTGGGAGGTCACTGAAGCATGGATGACTATGGCAAGGTACAAGTGTGAAAGGAGCATTGCAGAAGATGATAAAATGCAGACCTGGCCAGTGGCCACTGCCACCACCTGTGAATCGACTGGCAAGGCAGGGTCCAGGACTAGATCAATATATACCCTCCAACATTTCACAGATGAAAATAGGGACACACATGCGAATTAGTAAGAGGTATGGTTAAGCAACATGAAGGTGTGATCAAGAGGGCGTGGCCAGGCAACATGAGGGCGTGGCCAAGGGTATGGCCAGGCAACCAAAAGGCATGGTACAAAAGTTATTAGAGGAAACACACAAAATCTTATATATTATAATTATTACATTATTATATTATACATTATTTTATACTATTTTACTAGTGGCTTTTGTAAAAAAAAGTTTACCTTACTTAAATCCTTAATTGTTGATATCTGGTGTTTTTCATGGGGGTGGGGGTGGTCAGTGCTTGCAGGGCAATCTCTTCCTTTTTGTTTTAAAATTGTCAGGATTGGTCCTGGCATTTTCAGGGCAGTTGGAGAAGTAGAAGAAAAGGAGATGTGGAGGAAGGGGAGCTTTTGGGTGGAGGAAAATACAAAAAGATACATTGGGATTTTGAGCCCCTTCAGCGTTTTGCTCCAACACCTCTACAGTTCTGGTTTTTAAGCCCAAGGAGTAACTTTGAGGGGCTGAACAGCTTTGTTGTTGTTTGTTATTGTGGAAAGGCCCCCGTTTAAAGCACTTTTGGTGTTCTATTCACACAATTTAGATTTTAAAAAACACTTAAACTGGAATAATCTTACAGAATTTAACTAACTTGAATTAATTAAGTTAAAACAAACAGTGCAATCCTATGCACAGTTACTCGGAAGTAAGTACAAATGTCTTCAATGGGCCTTGCTTACCCCGGGGGCCTGGTCAGAGGCAGCAGGTAGAGCGAGTGAGCTAGTATGTGCTCACACACACACACACACACACATCCTCGAGTCTGTTCCCTTCCTGCTTAAAGGTGCCATGAGCAAAATCGCAGATAAGCTAAACAGCTTGCGGGAGGAGGCAGGGGAATTCGTGGCTCTGCATAAGAAATCAGGAATCTGCATAACAAAGTACGAAGCCATGATGGCTTAAGTGTTTGCGGGACTGTCCCGGCAAATTCGGGGCAATTGGAGGGTATGTCAATATTGCAAACCATATTTTGGGTACGGCAGGGAGTCTGACCCATCTAGCACAGGCAAACTTAGTTACCCATTCTAGGCAAACTTAGTTGCCTGCACCCAAGTACTATGGCTCCCCAACCATTAGCCCTTAACCAAGTCCAAGCAACAAGGAACTGACTGCTGCAGCTAGATCAGATTTTTAAAAGGACAGTAGAGTTGGCTGTCAACAGCATACTGATGATACTGCACTCCAAATTGTTAGTATCTCCCTGTGGCTACATAGATTATATATGTAAGATTAACCTATATAACTGCTTACATGTGTGTATATTTAGAACAGGAATAATAAGGTGGAAATTAAATGCTTCCTCCCTTTACCTTTGTTACTGGCTGCTCGGTGTTACTTGCATTGATAAAAGACAGATTCATCCAGTTCAAGCATTCTAAATAATTAAATGTATTCCAAATAATTAAGTGTTAACTGGCCCTTCCTTTTCTGAGATAGCAGTAATGCTATTTCAGTCCAGCTCTTCCCGGGTTATACTTCGATCTACCTTCTTGTCTAGCACCTGCACAGGTTTTCGGTGACATCTATGTCCCTATTCCATTTTGACTAAAATACCTTTAGAGTAACAGTGTGGATGGCGCTCCAGAGGATAAAATCTCCATCTGGATGTGTGTGTGTTTTTCCAAATTAACAAAAATTTGGAGGAACCATGCTTTTGATATAATCTTAAAATTAAACATGAGAGTCCAATTCTAAAACTACGTTGTTTAAATGTGCGACACACTTCTGAAATCAGAAGTGCAACACTCTTAACTTGCATGTTAAGTGAAGTAGCTGTTCATTCAGCACCTCCTGCCTCATCCAACACATACTAGGATCATGTGTGCACTGAACTTGACATCAGTTCTGTTTAAACAACTCTAATTTTCTTGGTATGTATTTGTACCTGAGCATCTTCTCATTACACTGCTCTGATAATTGTAAGTAGAGGTTGTGATGACATGTTGGTTTATTTTTGGGGAACTGAGCTGTAAAGATGCTTGGGTTAGTTTGGTTTCTGTTATCTTCAAGTCCTTGATTCTCTGAAGACCCTATGCCGTGGTATCACCAATCAAGTTGGAAGGATGAAGAGGGAAAGCAAGGAAATCCTGGACCTGGTGATTCTGGGATGGTCCTCCTCAGTGGTTATGTCACTCTCTGGGACTCCTAGCTTTAATCTTTGCAGTCTTTGACAAATGCCTTCCTCCCCTACTGCCATTTTTCTTTAGCTTCACTGAAATGGCATATCACAGCCATGCCTCCACCTCATAGTCAGGAAGCCACTCAGCAACCCCTAGGCCCTGGACCTGCAATGATGAGAAACATATAGTTTTAGACACCCTAGATATTGAGATTTGAGGTACTAATTCTTGGTATGCTTTGCCTATCTTTCACTAGCCTTGACAGCTAGTGTCAAGTCTTGACTGGGGTTCAATTATTGCACAGGCCATCCTGCTGATTTCTGGGTACTGTAGTTAACTGCTTCCTACAAGCCGCCAGTGTAGGCATAGGCATTCCTGGATGAGGCAGATTATCTAGATCCATTTCAATCTGGCTTCACACCTGGTTATGGGACAGCAACAGCTTTGTTTGCCTAGGTGGATGACCTGCTCCAGGAACTAGACAGGGGTAAGTGTATCCCTGTTGGTTCTGCTGGATCTCTCAGCAGCTTTCAATACCATCGACCATGGTATTCTTCTGGGCCGCCTTGCCGGAATGGAACTTGGAGGCACTGTTTTACAGTGGCTCCATTCCTTCCTGGAGGGGCGGACCCAGAAGATGGTGCTGGGGGACTGCTGTTCAACTCCCTGGCCATTGGCCTGTGGAGTTCCTCAGGGTTCCATTTTGTTCCCCATTCTATTTAACATATACATGAAGCCATTGGAAGAGGTTGTCTGGAGTTTGGGGATTTGGTGTCACCAGTATGCTGATGACACCCAACTCTATTTCTCCTTTCCTTCTAATTCCAAGGAAGCTGTTGCTTTGCTAAACTGGTGTCTGTTGGCAGTAATGGACTAGATGAGGGCAAACAAATTGAAGCTTAATCCAGACAAGACAGAGGTGCTCCTGGTCAGTCAGAAGGCAGATCAGGGAATAGGGATTTAGCTTGTGTTGGATGGGGTTACACTCCCATTGAAGACATAGGTTCACAGCTTGGGTGTACTTCTGGTTCTGGATTCAGCCCTGAGCCTGGATGCCCAGGTTTCAGTGGTGGCCAGGTGTGCATTTGCACAATTAAAGCTAGTGCACCAGCTGCATCCATTCCTGGCGATGTCTGATTTGGCCATAGTGACACATGCCTTAGTTACATCCCATTTGGATTACTGTAATGCGCTCTACGTGAGGCTGCCTCTGAAGAGTGTTCCTTCAGTTGGTTCAAAGAGCTGCTGCCAGACTGCTGACTGGGGCTGGCTACAGGGAGCATACAACTCCTTTGTTACAACAGCTCCACTGGCTCCCAGCCTGTTTCCAGGCACAATTCAAAGTGCTGGTTATGACCTATAAAGCTCTATAGGGCTCAGGTCCAGGTTATCTGAAAGACCATAATCTCCCTTATGAGCCTACCCATACCCTGAGATCTTCAGGGGAGGCCTTTCTCTTGGTTCTGCCACCATCAAAGGCATGCCTGATGAGAATGCAGCAGAGGGCCTTCTCAGTGGCTGCCCCAGGGTCTGGAATTCCATTCCCAAGGAGGCTAGATTGGTGCTCTCCTTGTTATGTTTTCAGAGGCAGGCAAAAACGTATTTGTTCTGGCAGCCTTTGGGAATAGTCTGGACCTGTGAGAATGTGATGGATTAGTATTGCCTTCAGAAGGCAGACACAGAAGCTGATCTTCTAATCAGTAGCTTTATTAAGTTAATGCAGCAATCAATAACAAAAGAACAGACTTCCACTGGCCCCTCATCTGGGGCTGGGGAGAAGATTTGCGAGTGGGGGAGGAAAGGGGAGTCAGGTAACAGGTCAGGTTGGTCACAGATACTGAGCCAATGGCTCAACTAGGGCGGGGACACAGGAAAGGGCTTATCTAGGCACCTGGGTTCCCGCCCACGGCCTCTTTGGCTGCTGTTTTCCGGCTCCCTCCCATCCCGCCCTGTTAGCAGTGTAGGCTCCTCTGGTCGCCCATTAACGGGGGCCGAGTAGGAATTTTGGCTCATTGTCTCAATTGGCCGGGGCAATGGGCGGGTTTCGCCTACTCTACACTGTGAATCAGGGTAGGGAAATTTTTGAATTTGATCTTGATCCCACCAGGGGGATCATAGCTAAATTGGTCGCATTTGCGGGAAGTGCGGGATTAGGCAGTATGGCTTAAGCTTATGGTGATCATCCAGTGGCACCTTTCAAGGTGACTGACGTTTACCCAAGGCTGCCCTCACTAATGCCCTGAGGCTTGCCAGGAGGGAGATTGGGACGTCTTTGGGGTTTTGCCTTTCTCGCCTACATTGGGTGCCTGGAGGCGTCAAGGTAAGGCGACGATGGTAAAGCCCTCCAGCTCCACATGGAGGGCAACTGGCCGGGGGCGGACCAACCTGCCTCCGGTGCAGTGCGGATGTATTCGCCCAAATATTGGTTTTTTCCCGGCCAATGGCCGGGCTAGGTTAGTACCGCACTTCGCCCTTCACAGATCTTCAATTCAATAAATGTGGCCCTGATTTGAAACCATATACTCTGTGTCTGACTCTTCTTTATCTCACCCATACACTCGCAAACAAGCTATGTTAGAATTCTGTAGAATCAGTTCATTAAGAAAATGTGACCTCATTGCAAGAAAGTTGATTTCAGACTGAGTGTCAATCACAGCCATCACCCTCCACCTCATACTCAAAACAACAAAAGCCAGCCCCTAAAGTGGTTCATGTTGCTTCAGAGCCAACCACTTGAGCCATCTTACGCTTCTTAGTTGATCTTCCTTCCTCAGTTGAAATTTCACTCTCTGATCTCTCACGCCCATTCGCCACTCCTGCTTCTGGTCAGAGTTGCCCTGGTTTCCCACAGTATCTGGGGGCTGACTCCCTCCCGCCTCTTTGCACGGATGTTGAAGAGTCCTTGATCTCGAGTCACGAGTCTTTGGACCCGAGTCTCAAGTCCGAGTCCTTGGTCCAAAATGGTGACTCACGAGTCACAAGTCACGAGTCACTCCCAAGGCTGACTCCACGAGTCCCTATTAAAATCAATGGGTTTTTTCCCCAACAAAATAAGGCTACTTCAGATGTGTGGTTTAAATAAATTCTAGGCACAAGTGTGCCTTTTTATTTCAAAACTCTGCAACTGATTTTGGCAAGAACAGACCAGGCAGAAAAACCCAAAATAACCAGGCAGGCAGAGGAGGCAGGAAACCCCAAAGCAGGCAGGCGGAGGCGTTTGTCTTGGACAATTCAACTGTTGAACTGGTCAAGAAGAGACCAGGCAGGCAGAGGAGGCTGGGAACCCCAAACAGGCAGGCAGAGGCAGCCAAACCCAAAATGTCTGAAAGGTTGCATTTTAGAAAAATGATTTTAAAAAATAAACTTGCTGTACTTCTTAAAACTTATCCATGTTGCATTTGAGGAACATGATTTTTTCTAAATGTTTGGCCCCCATTCTGGAATGGTGAGATCTCATCACAATTCCACCCTCACTGAACCCTCACTGGTGATGAACTTGCTGGAACCAGAAACACACTCAGAGCAGCCACACAGAGTAATCCCAGGTCCTTCTTCTGCCTCTCCCAAGTACGCAACACATCAATCAAAATAAATCTTGACACACTGTTGGGGCTGCACTCCTGGTAGCCGTTCATAGTGGCCGAGCAGCGGCACACCTCGCTTCCATGCGCTCTCCTTCTGGCACAGCGCTAGGGATGTTGAAGAGTCCTTGGTCTCGAGTCCCGAGTCGAGTCTCGAGTCCCATTAAAAATATTGGGACTCGAGTCCGAGTCTAGTCAGAAGGGGGACTCAGTCCGACTCACGAGTCGAGTCCTCGAGTCCAAGTCCCCATCCCTGCCTCTTTGCTTATCTGTAGTTTGACTGACCTTGGCACCGCAGTATCGAATTCCCCCTCCTCCTCATCTCCTAAATCAGGATCTATTCCCACAGCCTGAGGAGGCTCTTTTTTTTTTTTTTTTTTGTTAAATATTTAGAATTTAAACAATACAAGAAATACATACACCTAACTATATGTGCTCCATCACCATGGACCAACACTCCAAATCAAATGTTCATATTCAAATCATATATCTTGACAGGGGAAATTCCTTTCCCTTTTAACACATATCAAAATAAACCCCAAAGCCTTAAAATTATTTTTCTTTAATTGACCCCTTTTGCATTTAATATTACAAGTCAACATATCATTCAAAGCCATATCCCATACTTCCTTATACCATTCAGTAATAGTGAAAACTTGCTGGATTTTCCATTTCCTTGCTATCATTAGTCTACCTGCCGTTAACAAATTTATGATTAATTCTTTAACATTTTGTGAACCGATCACCTTTTCCGTTATTGTTAGCAAAGCTAGTTTAGGGCATACCTCTAAATCAACTCCAACAATTTCTGATATTTCCTCAAAAATCATTTTCCAAAAATCCATTACATTTTTACAACTCCACCACATATGAGCATATGTACCCAATTCCTGACATCCTCGCCAACACATTGGAGAACATTTATTATCTATTCTATTTAATCTCACTGGGGTCAAATACCATCTCCAAATTAGCTTATAAAAATTCTCTTTAAATCTTATAGACATATTTTTCAATATTCGCCTATCCCAAATCTTATTCCACTCATCCTTTGATATTTCCTCTTCAAACTCTGCATCCCAAACTATTTTAAGATTTTCTGCTTGCTCTTCTGATTTCTGCAACATTTTATATAACATCTTTGTAAGACCCCTAGCTGATGCATTTCCTTCTACAAGTTCTCTAGACATAACCACCTGCTCAAATGCAGTGAAATCCCTTTCATGCTCATGTCTCCTCTTCCATTTCTTACCCCATTGTACTAATTGAATTAAATTTAACCAAGAAATTCTTCCTGCCCCAACCCTATCAATTATTTGCTGTCTTGTCTCCATTTTTTCCAGCCAATCCATTAAAGTTATCACCTTTTTCTCTCTAAAAATTCGTTCTAAATGTCTAACATTCTCGGGAAAATCTTCCATAACCACCACTGGAGTAAGCGGGGATATACCTGGTAAAAATATTTCCTTATTTCTACCCCAAATTTCTAACATATTTTTTAAAAAGGGATTTTCTAATCTTTTTGTCATAATATGTCCTTGTTTTGTAAATAAGAATTTATCCACCCTATTACCCAATTCAAATGCTTCTATTTCCCACCACATAAAATCTTTTCTAACAATAATATCCATGATATATCTAAGTTGATTAGCTATATAATACCATTTTAAATTAGGGAGACCAAGTCCCCCTATTTTTTGAGCTTTATACCATCTATTCTTAGTAATCCTTGATTTTTCCCCCCATTACAATAGCTATTTAACATTACTTGCCACTCTTTAATTTCTTTCTCTGATATCTTATATGGTATCATTCTAAATAAAAAATTAAACTTCGGTAAAATCTTCATTTTAATCAAAGCTATCCTACCAAACCACGATAATCCCAATTTTTTATAATCCTCTATTTGATTTTTAACTTCATCTTTTAGTTTTTTAAAATTACATTCCCCTATTTTATCCAAATCTTTTAATATATCAATACCTAAATATTTAATTATATTTTTTATCTTTATATCCACTCCCCTTTGTTTAAATCCCCTTTCCTCCAGTTTACTATAATTAAATGTCATTATCTCCGATTTATCCCAATTAACTTTTAACCCTGTTACTTCTCTAAATTCATCTAAATGTTTCTCTATCCAATCCCAATTTTCTATAGGCCGTTCTAATGTTAACAAGATATCATCTGCAAAAAGGTTTATCTTACATTTGGTCTCTATTCCTATCCCCAATAATTTCTTCTCCTGTCTTATCGAATTCGCTAACAATTCCATAACTAACACAAATAATACTGGGGAAAGGGGACAACCCTGTCTAGTTCCCCGGCCTAGGCTAATAGTTTCTGTTATTCCATCATTTACAATTACCGACGTGACATTATGAGTATATAATTGGTTAGTAATACCTATAATTTTTTCTCCAAGGAGGCTCTTTTGTAGCACCAATGGGCCCAATTCCTACAGTTGGATTCCTTGCAGGAAAAAAGTGGGATATAAATATAATAAATAAACAAATAAATAAATACAGTGAACCTCTCCATCCCAGGCACCAGTTGCCCAACATGGCTATAGTGACAAATGTCCTTGATCAGTATATTGTCCTCTCCCTGGCTCCTATTTGCCCCTGAAGGTGTTGTTTGCAGTAAACAGCACCTTCAAGTGTAAATAGCAGCATGGGGTGTGTTAAGGAACAGTACCATCCACCCTTTTTGTATTTAGTTTGGTTTAAGGATATTGTGAGGTTAAATCTTATTGCATGTGCTAGTCAGTTTCAGGAAAAAAGTTAATAGTTTAGAGATTTAGTTAGTTTAGTGAGAGATCAGGAAGTTGTGTTCTGATAAGCAGGAGAAGGTCAGAAGAAGGGAGTTCTACAGAAGGTCAGAGGAAGGGAGAAAAAAGTTTTATCTTGGGGAAGTAGTAACCTAGTTGGCAGAAATGAGCAAGAAACTAGCCTCCTGATTGGTTGGAGTTTGGGAGAGAAAAAACTCATTTTAAGAGATAAAAAACTAAGGCGTAGAAGCAGGCAGGAGGAGGAGGGAGGGAGGGAGAGACAGACAGACACAGGAAAGGAAGGGGAAGAGAGAAGGAAAAACGGAAGGAATGTAGACAGGCAGGGAGCCCAGAATCCTAGAGGAAAGAAAGAGTCAGCACTGCTGGAATTGGAGAACTGTTTGAAAGAGCTGGACCTATGACAGTAAGATGTTGCTTGGAAGGGACCTGTATAAAACAGGGACACAGACTAGTTAGGTCAGGGATGTGTTTATCCCTGGTTTTATTGCCCTGTTGATCATATGGGTTGTTTTGTGTGTGTGTTGTATGTGTATCCATTCAGATTTTAAGACTTTTTCCTATTGACATTTTTCTTCTGTAAAATTTTAAACTTTGTTATTTAAAACTTTGTGGTCTCTCTTTTTAAGAAGTTACCCATCCGACATCTAATAACCAACCTCCACATTACCTAAACTAGATACCTGAGACCCAGAAAGTTTTAAGAATTGTTTGGTTGAGGCAGCCAGAAAGATTTCCACCTGGTGGCAGTGGAAAAGGCCACAAGAGGAGGAGAGCAAAAAGTAATAAGGGATACTATTGTGCCTGTTTTCCCTTCCACTCATGGGACATCACATTGCTGGTCCATGACAGGGTGTGTGTGACAGATTCAGTAGGAAACTGGTTTGGGAGCACAGTTTAGATTAGTACGCCATGTCTGTTTTCTCTTCAAAATTAAAGTGGCAAGTTTAAGTACACTTTTTTAAAAGTGTGAATAACATAACATGTAGCTTGGTGCTTCAAGGTAATTTAAGAGGTAAAGGGATAATGCTCCCCTCACTTTACTGATGGACTCCAGAGGCAGACACAGTGATTTGTCAGGAAACAAACCTCCATCTTCTATCTCCCTGGTCAGCGTCACTTCCATTCCTTTCCCTCATCAGTATATTTTCTCATTGCTGGAGATTAAAGGAGAGGAGTAGGACAGAAGGGAAGGATTTGAAAGATGGGAAAGTGTGTGACATCCAAGAAGAAAACAGTCTGCATACGAAACTCTTCCATTCTCATCAAAACACACTTCTGGATGATTTAATAGAGGCAAGGGCTCTATTCCAAAGATGACTATGTCATTAATAAAGATGGAAGTAATTAATGTAAGAAAATTGATGGAAGGCTGTTAATTTTAGGGAATGTTATTGATTGCAAAGGCAAGAGCTTGAACGTCAGGAAAGGCTAAAACAAGAGTTACCTTGAGTGTCATTTTTTTAAATAAAAAGATGGGGTACAACTCAAATCAGTCCATCCATCCATCCATCAATACTTTCATAACATGATTCCCATCACCAAGGGTAATGGATGCAAGTGTCCAATGTTGTCTTCATAATTGGTTGAAGATAACAGTGATGATCCAATGGCTCCAGTGTGCATTTAAAACTCTGCATATTCAGGAACCTTTCCTTTCTCTTCCATAGGCAGAGGGATGCAATTGAGAATTCTGATGTGCAGAACATTTGACTTCCCTTCACAGAAAATGTTAGTAAGTCTCCATATATGTGGGGCTTTAGATCATGCCTATTACTTCATCCCTAAAGGAAGACTGAGTGGATTTTCAAAAGCAGTTTATGATATGGCCCTGGAGTTCAGCTGTTCAAAGATGAAGTATAAAACCCCAGTGGCATGGACCCTTGAATGAGCATTAGGGATGCTCAAGGATTTCATTTGGTCCACATTTCAAAGTGACTTGACTTGATTTGCATTAGTCTAGAGCAGCTTTCCCCAAACTGGTGCCCTCTAGATGTTTTGGACTACAAATCCCAGCATTCCTGATGATTGGCCATGCTACCTGGGGCTGATGGGAGTTGAAGTCCAAAACATCTGGAGTGCTCCAGGTTAGGGAAGACTGTCCCAGACTAATGTGTAGATTGGCTCACAGTTATCCTTTGGATTTTGCACATCTTGAATTTTACAATGCAGTTCGTAGCTCAAAAATAATCATACCAAAATGCATGTAATATGTGTATTTTAGGATAAAGTACGTTTAGAAATATGAACTTTGAGAGGATATGCATTTAGAAATATGTATTCTGTGAGAAAATTTAAATGTGAATTTTTGTGTGGATTAAAAAAGAACCGTAGACCAACATAGAAACAGGATGACTGGACTTATGAATGAACACATGCAAAACTGACACAGACCAGAAACATATTCATCCCGTGTGCATTTTGAATCCTGGACTTGAACATGGACTAATATAGCTTCATTCATTACAAGCAGATGAGAAAAAAATAGTAACAGAAAGAGTGACCAGATTTCTTTTTTCAGCTGCAAAGGCACCTAAAAGAATCCTCTCTGCTTAAATTTAATTTCTGTTGTCTCTTCCCTGGCTTATATATGTACTATATATTTTAATTTTTATATCCTAATTTACTATTCTATATATTTTAGTTCACACACGTTAATGTGTTGCATCATATATCATAGTCTGTATATTTTAATTTAGCATACTACATTTTTATCTTGGTGATTTTAATGTACTTTTGTTATTTATTTCAGCCCACATACTGTAATTTATGTTATGTTCAGCTTGACTGTTTTTGTGTGTCTTTGCTCCTTGAATAGGTCTGTGACTGTATAATGAACTTTGATTGATTGATACAGCTTTGTTCAAATAAAGTAGGATTTGTGGGATACAAATATGATAAATAAATCTAAGATACATCATACCTTCTTAATGCATAGTAAGAATACAGGGCCTTATCTTTGTTGATCAAAAATGGTTCTGTGAAAAACACAGAGTACTCAATATGCTAGCCCTCATGTGTCCTGATGAACATTGGAGTGCTAATACATGTCAGTGGAGCTATCCATATCACTTCCTCTAATAAACTCAAAATGACAATATTTGTGTAGAAGATAGTTTTTAAAGTTCTCAATAGTGCTATTGTATCTGTAAAAACATCTGTCAGCACAGCTTGTTTCTTGTTTTTTGACACTTTCTTTTTATTGGAAAAGGCTGTATGGCACTTTCATAGATTCATAGATCATAGAGTTGGAAGGAGCCTACAAGGCTATCGAGTCCAACCCCCTGCTCAATGCAGGAAACTAGAGGAGGGGTCTCCCATCCAAGTAATAACCAGGCCTGACCCTGCTTAGCTTTCCACACTCAGACAAGCTGAGCCAGCATGAGCCACAGGCCTCATGGTCCAACTGATTTCCTCCGCAAATGATAAACTACTTATTTTTGGTCAACACTCCTGTAATGCCTAGCCAGTTTGAGGTCCACATCAGCAGGTTACAATATTTCACCTCTAGCACCGTTTTTTTGTTTTTGATTGTTTTTTCTTCATTATTGTGTATTGATTTCTATGGTGCTGTGTGCATGCAACATGCTCTTAACATTCCCACACACACACACACACACACACAATTTCTTTCATTTTCCAATTAGCCCGGAGAATTATTCCCCAATTTTAAGAGAAGAATTGAGGCTGAAAATAGCAAGTTGCCCAAATATCAGTTTCTAAGCCCACAGCAGATAATAAACTGATGACCTAAGGAATGGCAGGCAAGGAGCTAGCCTGGGTACCACCATCCATCTCTAGTTAAAGGAGGGGGGGAGCGGAACGAAGCCCCCTTGCACCAATAGGGCAGACAGAGCCAAGTGATATTTCAGGTGATTACCAACACTGCAATTAATTGTCACAGTCAGGGCTGGCCCAAGACATTCTGATGCTGCCTGCCACCCACCCAAGCCAAGGTACATTGTACCCCAAACCAGCTAAGTCACTTTGGCACATGAGGCAGAAAATCCCACAAGTGCCTTTCTCCATCCCTGGCAGTAAAAAATAATAAAAGAATTAAATTTTATTTATTTATTTAAATAAAAATTTGCTACCCTTTCATGGCATCCATCTGCTGCCGGAGGTGGCCGCCTCACTCTGCCTAATTGTAGGGCTGGCCCTGGCTACAGTAACTATTTTCTTTTTATGTAATTATCACTATCTGTTCTTTTTTGCATTTTGTTTCCCTCTGGCCTCACTCCTCTCCATTCTCTCCACCCCAGAGCCATGTGTGTATATATGCCTGCCAATTTAGGATTACACTTCATGCATCTGGAGAAGTGGATTCTGATCCACAAAAGCTTATGTCATAGTAAGTGTGTTAGGGCACAATCCTATGGAGATGCCCGTAACCCTCCGAACTTGGAGGATTGTGGGCATCCTATGCAAAGCTCCTCCCGCTCTTCAAAACAGCTGGACGGCCAATTTCGACTATCTAACTGCAGCACTTCGGAGGGGGAGGGAAGGAGGCTGAGGCACCACCAGGATACGTCGTATCTTGGCGGAGCTGGTCTCCTTTCTCCACTCCCTGGAACACCCACTGAACCCCTTCTCCAAGGTCACTTTTGTGACCTCAGAGAAGCAGCCGGCACAGTTTTTTCCACGCTGGCTGCGAGGGAAGAAGGGGAATCTGAGTGCAGATTCCCAGCTCCAAGGTTGGAGCAATTTTTCCAACCTCGGAGCTGAGAATCTGAAGCATCCTATGGCCCTCTAGATGCTGTCTAGGGGTCATAGGATTGCTCTGTTAGTCTTTTAAGGTCCCACAAGACTCTCTATCTCTTTTTTGCTACAACTAACTCAGCTACCCCTCTGGAAAGTGACTCTTATATCTGGGTTAGGATTATACTTGCTGGATTAAGTAACAGGAGACCAGAGGGGTAGCTTGTCTGTCTTGCTTGTTATTGATCTTATGTAAGCTGCTCTGATAGCCTTTTTTGCTGAAATGGGGTAAAATTGCTTTAAATAAATAAATTCTGGCCACAGGCTATCTTTACCACCTGCCCTCAAATACACAGAAGCAGATGCTGACAGTGGTCACCTGCCATATACAGGATGCCAAATATTATACTGGCATGGGTTTCCTTGAAAAGGACCAGTAACTATGGGTGTGGACTTATGACTCCCCTGACCCCAAACAAGTCATACTTGATAGATAAGGGGGAAGGAGGCAGTTTGATCTACTACCCTTGAGCCAACAGGCTCATACATGTGAACACTACCTGAATAAGAATGAGCTGCGTGAATGTCACTTTTGCTACTTTGTGAAACATTCAAACTGTCAAGAGCTTTACACAAAAACAAAAAAACTCTGAATTGCAAATGTAGAGTCACTGGTCTAGCATCAAAGTGTGCGAAATTAAACAGATAAGTCAGCTATTACCTTGCACGTGGAGCAGTATATGTCAATGAGGCTTCTCTTAATCTAAAGGTGAATTCAATAACGTTATGCTGAATTGCAGTTCTATTAAAGGTCAGAACCTCCAGGCCATGATGTGATGTCAGCTGCTGACCTTCCATTGACACGGTCCGCTACAAACTTTTCAACAGAGCACAGCTATGGATGATGCGCCATACCATACTGCTGACTTTCTACCTGGTGACACATTTAATGTAGCTTCACCTCTGCAAGACAGGTGCTGTGACAATGTTTGTCTAAACTGTGCACAAAAAGCAGACTCGCTAAGGTTGTATAAAACCTAAGCGTAATTAAAGTTTTGGTGTTTTTTTTTAATTCTTGCCATTCTTAAAATATCTTGGCTATTATACATTGTATTCCGAAGAATCCAAAGAAAATAGCCATCACATGTTCCTGTGGCGTTTCATAACAAAATAGCTTACACATATTTATTGGTCCCCTATGCAAATATGCAAATAAAGACAGGGACCAATACTGACACAGATGAGGAAATCAGTTTTGCACTGGTTGAAGTTTCCTGTTTATACTATTTCCCCCCCTTCGCTTATTCATTTCTCTGTGTCATGAACGGCAGTGCCCTATTTTTGTTGTTCATAGTCTGAGAACCTTCTATATATATATCCTTGTGTAAAGCAGTTCAAATCTGCCAGGGGGGAAAATGAGGACAAAGTATTGAGAAGCTGTATTTTTCCATGTAAAAAGAAAAGTGGGATAGCTGGGTGCAGGGAAAAGCTCAGCAAGTAGCTGGCTGGGAGAGAGTGTAGTGAAGTGGTTAGAGCATTCAGTTTGGATATGGAAGATATTCAACAGCCTGTTCCCAGCACAAGATTATTCCCAAATTACACCTGCTGGGTGGGCACTATTGTCACTGAAGGATAGCACATGCAGGCAGCTGACTTGAAATGGATTATACATTATAGATCTGTTGGTCACAGCAAAATTTATTACTATATTACTACAGAGGAAACAGAACACTAATAAAATAGCCTGCTTAGACACCATAACCAAGAACAACGGATGTGCATATTTAGAGTTGGTCACCTGAATAGAACCAAAGTCAGTCCAAACTGTACACACATAGGTTTTATTCACATGGTTGGGAACCCACACAAAACAGTTTGTGTGTGCATAGGGTCCGTCAGGCAACCAACTGAAGGCATGTAGGTCAGAGGCTGTTGCCACAATCCTGCTTCCAGGTCTACACATGTTCCCGTACCCAGTTACATCATCTGCTTATACTTCTACAGAATATGGAACTTTGCTGTAATGACGAAACTAATGTATTATGCATGGCTACTAGAAGGATGCTCAATCCAAGATCAATTTGTAGAGTACTGCTCTCTCGTTGTACTGTACTGGAATAAAAAGTTTCACAATAATGTGGGTTCATAATCTCATTTATTTATTATTACATTTATATCCTGCCTTCCCCCCCCCCTTTTGCAAGGAATTCAGGCCAGCCAGTGTGGCATAATGGTTAGAGTGTTGGACTGGGACTCGGGAGATCCGGGTTCTAGTCCCCACTTGGCCATGAAGCTCACTGAGTGACTTTGGGCCAGTCACTGACTCTCAGCCTAACCTACCTCACAGGGTTTTGTTGTGAGGATAAAATGGAGAGGAGGAGGAGCATTATGTAAGCCGCCTTGGGTTCCTTGCAAGAGGAAAAAGGTGGGATATAAATATAATGAATAAAGAATAAAAGCTTACATGGTCCTCCTCCATTTTATCATCACAACAAACCTGTGATGTAGGTTAGGCTGAGTCAGTGACCAGGAACGGTGCAGGGCTGTTTGGCGCCCTAGGCCAAATATATTTAGCGCCCCCCCTCGTGCCGTGGGGGGGGCTCCGGAGCAAAGCAGCCCTGCTCTGCAACCCCCCCCGCGCCGCCGCCGCCGCCACCACCACCACCACCTACCTTCCCCCCGCCCCTGCTGCTGGCTGCTGGCTGCTGCTGCCACCGCCGCCTCCTCCTCCGACGCGATGGGACCCCCGCGCTTTACGACGGGAAGGTAGGTAGGTGGTTGGCGGGCAGGCACGCGGGCGGGCGGGTGCGCGGGGGGGAGGTGCGGCGGCGGCAGCAGCCGGCAAGCGGGCGGGGAGGCGCGGCGGAGGCGGCAGGCAGGGCAGGAGCACGCCGGAGGAGAGGAAGGGGCGCAGAAACTCTGCGCCCTCTTCCGCCCCGCGCCCTAGGCAGCCGCCTGGGTCTGCCTAGCGGTAGCGCCGGCCCTGTCAGTGACTGGCCCAAAGTCACCCAATGAGCTTCATAGCCAATGAGATTCATAGCCAAGTGGGGACTAGAACCCAGATCTCCCAACCACCTTGGAGCAGGAAACAGTGCTAGGAAAGTGCTGAGGAATTATATTAAAATCAAGTGGACCCTGGGCTATTCTCAGAGCTGAAATACACCAATGACAGAAAAAATGAGCAAGTGCTGCCCAAACTCCAAGGCAGCTATAGGGTTCAAAAAAAGGGTACAAAGAGCTTGATGGCTCAGGGAAAGCACCCAAACAAAACAGAGGGAACAATAGTTTGGTTCTGGTAAATGAATATAAAGCTCACTGAGCTTTCTTGCCCCTTGATTAATTTATAGCTTTACCGCTATACAGGGCAACAGCAGTACAGTACTCAAAACAAAATGTGTCATCAAGGGTACTCAAGTAGTGCTTGAGCTTGCTGACCAGTCTGGGAGGTGGGGATGCTTCAGGAATCAGGATGGATCTTTTTTTTTTCCTGACAAGGCTTTGGATTGGCCAATTCAAAGATACCCTTGCAGGTTACTTGGTTGGGTGATGGCATGGCAATTAGGCAGGCATTTGCATGTTTCTGTGATTACAGTTAAAGTGGAAATGAATGGCTCCTGTATATCAGCAGCCATCCAAAACCTTACTGGCTATGTGTTGCTGGCAACTTTCCATGCTGTTACTTCTGGAACCAAAATGGATTCTTGAGCCAAGGTCATGCCAATGGAACAGAAAGCACACAAAACACATGTCAGAGAGCCAATACGTCTGAAGCTCCTCTGTAATAGCCCTCACCCAGCAGCCCCCTCAATACTCCACCCCAAATTGTTTAGGGAAAGTATCCAGCCTTGGAGAGGCTTTGGAGGAGGCATAGGATTGTTCGAAGTCCCCCCTCCAAGGTTGGAGACAAAGTTCCAACCTCAGAAATGGGAGTCAGAGATCCAACCCCGACCCCTTGCAGCCAGCGTGGAAAGAACGTACCAGCTGGCCTCTGAACATCTGGACAGGCCAATCTCATCTGATCATAGAAGCTAAGCAGGGTCGGGCCTGGTTAGTACTTGGATGGGTGACTGCCTTGGAATACCAGGTGCTGTAAGGAGGGACCATAGCTCAGTGTGATAGAGCACATGCATTTCATGCAGGAAGTCCCAGGTTCGATTCCAGGCCTCCAGATAGGGCTTGGAAAGAATCCTGCCTGAAACCCTGGAGAGCCGCTGCCAGTCAGTGTCAACAATACTGCGCTAGATGGACCCATGGTATGACTCAGTATATGGCAGCTTCCTATGTTCCTAAGTTTAGGAACTCAGCCTCGGAAAAGGGGGAATGGGAGCATTTTGGTGGGCGGAGAAGGGAGGGGATTGGAGAGGCTAGGATATGAGCTGTCCTAAGCATCTGCAAGGCTCCTTCCCTCCCACTCTGAAACACCTTCACTAGATGGGCAAAAAAGCCCGCCTAGCGAGAAATGCAGAGCAGGAAGACGGGGAGGCGAAGATCCCCTCCACCGCTCCTTCTGCCCTGCATAGGATGATCATAAGCCTCCGGGTTCAGGGGCTTAGGATCATTGAAGGTGCAGTCGATAGGATTGTGCCCTTAAGTTATCATAGGATCCAAGTCCATGTCTTCATCAGGCTACAATGTATATTAAACAGAAAATACAAATAGTGAAAGAGGTCAGGGATTCTCAAATTAGTGAGCATTGTTGCTGCTGAGTTCTGCTTTTAATGCTGACATTATAGTGTCATTGTTTATTTTACTACAATTAACTGTTGTTAGGAATTGCGTGTCATTGTATGGATGATGGAAATGATTTATTCTGTAATTATATCACACAGGCCTGTGGCTTACGCTGGCTCAGCTTGTCTGAGCGTGGAAAGCTAAGCAGGGTCAAGCCTGGTTATTACTTGGATGGGAGACCCCTCCTCTAGTTTCCTGCATTGAGCAGGGGGTTGGACTCGATAGCCTTGTAGGCTCCTTCCAACTCTATGATCTATGAAATCTAGTTTTGATTATGTATTCATTTCTGCCACAAACTTATGATATGGTTGTTAACCTACTTTGAGTGTGGTCATGGAGGAAAAGGAGTAAATAAATAAACTTGATTGATGACTTGACTGTGAGGGGAATGTCAGGTGGCAAGGAAATGCAGAAAAGGTGAGGCTAGGATGGTTCAGAAAAGGCACTTAGGAAGAAGTTGCTGTTGGCATTTAAACTCCACCTTCGAATGGATGCTTATCTGTATATCTGGTTCACCTTTGTCGAAATTTATATATAATTGCTAGAAAGTTGTATTTCCCTATACACACACACACACACACACACACCCCACACACAACAGTCATTTAAAAACTTTCCCTCCCTTTTCACCCCCTCAGAGAACATTCTAAATGGCCTAGGGGAGATTTGCATACCCACCCCTATTGGCCCCTGCAGGAATTCATACAAACATTCTAAGTGTCGTATGGGCTATTTGCATAACTGCTCCTATTGGCTCCTGCAGCAATTATGAGGTGAGGCTGATTTGCATAACTGCTCCCCTGTTGTTTTGCCCATAGGATATGAGAGTGGGGCGATTCCCCCCCCCTTTTTTCACCCCCTTAGGCATGAAATTTCCAAAAATCCTTCCTTAGTGGGTGTATATGTCATAAAAGCAATGTCCCTTCAAAATTTCATATTCCTAGATTAGTCAGTCAGGACACTTTCATGTGTGTGTGTGTGTGTGTGTGTGTGTATACATATATATATATATATATATATATGCATTTCATATGTATTCATTGCTACAGATATATACAAATCCATGTATCTATACTAAAAAAAAAACTAGGGGGAAAAATCTATAACACAATATATGAACATTAAAAAAAAAAGTTATATTGTTGTAGGGTAGGCCTCATTTATTGTGTTATAAGTGCATTCATTTACTGTCCGGTGCTTACACTCCTACCCCACCCTGCACATAAGAGCAAATGGTTGGGAGCTCGCAGAGTTTGGGTAAGTGATTTTCACAATGAACTTTATTGTCTCTAAGGACACAATCCTACGTGTTATATAGACAGAAAAAGGTGGCTGGCTGGGGAATGCTGGGAGTTGTAGGACTTTTTCCTGTCCCACAGGAAATGCATAGGATTGCACCACCCTTCATATTTTATTTTCATCCAACCTATAGTAATCTTTGTCTATGTATCCAGACTCTGCCTTCTAAGTTCATCTTTTCTAGCTATTTGGGTCTTGCTACAGGGAGTAATGATATTAAACATGAATATACTGAGCATAAGAAGCAGCTAAATTCTCTTTAACATCCCAGAACCTCTTTAAAATATGTGTTTTAAACACACACACACAAACACAAACAAACATAAGAAGTGTCCTGCTGGATCAGACCAAAGTCCTATCTAGTCCAGCATCCTTTCTCACAGTGGCCAAACAGATGCCTATCAAGCAGGTTACATGAGGTGATAGTCCTCTCCCGGCGTTGCTCCTCAGAACCTCGTATTCAGAGGAAGCGTACAGCCATCATGAATAGCAGCCATTGACAGTCTTAACCTCCATGAATTAGCCTAATATCCTTTTAAAGCCATCCATGTTGCTTCTTGGGAGCTGGGTGGATTCTTCTGGGATCTCCACTCTGGGCAGCTCAGGAGGGTTCAGTACTTTGGGAAATCAGAAGCAGGAACAATCTCATTGAAAGTCCCAGGCGCCGCTTTCTCTAACTTCTCCGCAGCCTCTCCTCTCTGCATGGGCGGGCTGAAGAGGGATTGGTACTTCCTTTCCAGCCTCCGTGGTACAATCTTCCATCTCTGGTTGTGGTTCCTCGGGGAGGGAGAGTTTGGCAGGCACCTCACCTGGTGAGAGAGGCTGTGACTCTTCCACAGCTCTGGGGAGCTGAAGGGGTGCTTCAGAGCCCTCTTCTTTCTCTCCCTCTGCCTATTGGATAGAAAACATCCCTGCATCTCTCAGGACATCTGCTTCTTCATGCTGCCCTGCTTACTATAGGAAAGAGCCACTGCAATTCAATTTGAAACAGATGCTCTTTTTCTTCAACTATTGCCCTCCTCATCTTCAAAGTGTAGGGTATTTGTTTCTATCTGTCTGTCTGTCTCCTCTCTCTTCATAATAGCTTTTCTCTCTTAATGTTAGCATCTTTGGCTCTGGCTTACCTAAATGTGACTAACAAAAAGAGAAGGCAGTTGCCTCCGAAAATAAAATCACTGGCAACTTTTATTTCTCACTCTCTGCTACCTTAAGTATTTTGGAAGTGTTGATTGTTTGCACAAAGCCTGCCTGCCGTCTGTCTGTCATCCATATGTGACAAGCCAGTATATCTGCACTTCCAATGCTGCAAGGTAGGACAGGCTTCAAGACACTTCTGTCTATATTCTTCAGAGTTAGCGGCGCCACGAGTATTCACATGTATTTTTAAGATCCCTTAGTCTGTCCAAATGATAATATAGGCTTGCTTACTGCTTTTATATGTGGAGAAGGACAGGACCTTTATCCAGAGTTTCCTTACACTCCTTAAAACCCAGGTTAGCATGTTTACCAAGCAGTCCGGCGCATGAGTAAAGCCAATTCCAAGCCAGGCAAAGAATGGTCAAATCCACATTGAGTATATTTATTAAAGAACCAAGCAAATAGTTCAGAAATAGTCAGTTGGTTTAAAAATAGAATGAAATATAGAAATTAGCTAACTAAAACTTATCTGGATCCCAAGACAAACTCACCAGCTGTTTGCAGGTGGAGGGAGAGATTATGCCCACCTGAGACTCCAGAGCACTGGAAAAGTTTTGCCCTGACTCTTTGCCAGCCAGCTGAAGACAAAGAAAAGATTTCACAATCCAGGTATATTTCTATGGGGGCTGGGCAACTCCCAGGGAGGAAAATTTAAACTGACAAGTCAATAGCCACAGGACTATGATGCATCAAGTCAGGTGATTTCTACAGTACCTGCTTAGCACAGATGTATAAAGGCATTATGATATCAGATATTTTCTTTTCAATCCCTTTCCTAATGATCCCCAACATGGAATTGGCCAAACAACCCAGTCTGTAAATACCAATAGTATATGCTGGATATAGAATTTAATGGGATCTTAAGGAACATACAGTTCTATTCTCTACAGTGAAAGATTACCCAAACTTGAACCACTTCTGTTCTGTCAAAGTTATTCTATTCCCCTCTTTAAAAAAACCTTCAAGAAAGAGGCAATTTTCTTTGGGAAGCAACAAAGCAATCATTTTTACATTCAGAAAGGACTGCCTAATATCTCATTGCTTGATAATTATATCTGTTCTCCCTCTTCCTTATTGCAGCCGTTTAAATATTGAAAACAGCTACCATGTGCTTCTGTAATTCTTATTTTATCTAGGCCAGTGCCTTTCCATTTTCCATATTTTGTTTTTCAACAAAAAACGTCACTGCTATTCTCAGGGTCAGTTCTACAGTTAGGCAGGGTGAGACAGATTAAAGAGCAATGAACGATAAAATCTTATTATATTTTTTTACCACCAATGAGCTCAGAGTGCTTATCCTATGTTGTCCTCACAACAACCCTGTGAGGTAGCTGTTAAGTAGATAGTGACAAGCTCACAAGTTTCATGCTGAAGTCATAATTAAATCTGGATTGTCCACAGCCAATCAGGTTCAATCTACAATCTTATCCACCACACACATTTTCTGATGTGTTCTTATGTTCTTCTTATATGCTTAAGGGGTACCTTTATTTCCCTCCAGGGATCATTTCCAGAGGTGACTTGCCTTACATGTGGTACCAAATAGCATTCATAGAGAAGTTAGAGCAACAATTTGCAATATCCCTTTTCCATATTTGGATTTGCACTAGCTGGTTTGCTAAAAGACTGGCTGCTAGGTATTAGGCTTTTCCAGTCAAGGTGTGTGTGTGTGTGTATGTATTTACTCACTGCATTTCTATACTGCTCAATAGCCAGAGCTCTGTGGGCGGTTCACCAAACAAAAGATAAAACCATAAAATACATAAATATAATAAAATAATGTAAAATCTAAAACAAATTAAGAGAGCAGTCCTATGGCCCCCTGGACTGTGTCTAGGGGGCCATAGGATGCTTTGGATTCCCAGATCCAAGGCTGGAGACAGAGCTCCTTGCCACTGGCATGGAAAGAACTGTACCAGCTGCTTCTCTGAGGTCAGAAAATCGACCTCAGAGAAGGGGTAAAGGGGGCATTCCAGGTGGGCTGGGAAGGGAGGAGACTAGGGCTGTCAGGATACGAGGTATCCTGATGGCGCTCCAGCCTCCTTCCCTCCCCGTCCAAAATCAGCCATTTAGCTGACTTGCAGAGTGGGAGGAGCAGGGAGGCAAAGATCGCCTCAGCCGCTTCCCCCACTCTGCATAGGATGGTCGTAAGCCTCTAAGTTCGGAGGCTTATGAGCATCGAGGGCACAACCCATTGGATTGCACCCTAAAATAGCCACAAAATAAAACAAACAGCAGAAGACAACAGCAGTGAACGATCTAAACAGCACCAACACAATTTTAAAACTGGAAGACTAATTTGTTGCTTATTAGATTAGGTCCCACGCTAGCATAGTACGCAAACTTTAGTGTACTATGGTTCAACACTGTGATTTTTGTATCATCAGTAAAACTAAACAGCATTAACTAATTAAATTTAATCTTTTTTAAAAAAAAACCAAAAAAACTTCATCTAATGCTGCAATAATAAGAATTTGCCAAGCAAATCCTCTTGAACTACAGTAAGTGAGTCCCTGCTGCCCTCATGCCTACTTGTGGATTTTTGAGAAGCATCTTGCTGGCACTGCTCTCTGCAAGATTCTCATCAAAGTGTACACTGCGGCTTGTCATTACTTTACCCCTCTTTAGGAGAATTCTGTAGGATTTGCTTTGATTGCTGTAACCCAGCAGAGTGCCTTCTACTGCTGTGTCCCCCAGTTTTGACTTCTTCTCATCTGGAACATCTGCATAAGTTTTGCACCCGAAGACATGCAGGTCCGCCACGCTAGGTTTCACACCATGCCACATTTTGTAAGGAGTTGTCTCCACTGCTTTCGATGGTAGTCTGTTTTGCAAAGAAGTGGCTGTCATGACTTCTTCTCCCCAGTACCTGTTTGGAAGGTTGGCATCTGTAAGCATACACCTTGTCATATCCATGAGGGTGCGATTCTTCCGCTCTGCAACTCCATTGTGCTCTGGGTTTTATGGCACTGTGGTCTGATGCTCAATTCCCTGCCACCAGATAAGCTTTTATATTGCTTTTATATTCTCCCCTATTGTCTGTCTGAATGGTTGCAGGTCTGTACTGGAATTTGTTGCTGACTACTGCTACAAATTCTTTCAGTTTCTGCAGTGTTTCACCTTTGTGCTTCATGAGATATGTAGTTTCTTTTATATCTCAAAAAATCATCTATGAAAGTCACAAAATATTTATATCCACTTGGGGTGGGTGTCTTCATTGGTCCACACACGTCACTGTGGGACCAGCTCAAGTAGATGCTTGGCTCTTGTTTGGCTCACCTTTGGAAATGGTATACGTGTTGCCTTGGCCTCGATGCAACAGACACACCTGCATCATCATCGTGCCACATGATGACACTGCTTGGTCTTTTGTCAAGCTCTTATTCACCAACTCTTTAATTGCATCTTGGTGTCTGTGACCTAGATGTTGGTGGTGCCACAGATGTATACACTTCACATGTGCACCTTGTGTAGCTTGCCTCACCAGATTTGCTTTGTCATCTTCACAATTTAGTTGGTATAGGTATAGTTGGTATACCCATAGCTATGATCTCTTCTCCTTTCTGGATTGTGCACTCTTGTCCACAGAAGTGTACACTCAGTCCTTTCTTGGCTAAATGTTTCACAGATATTAACCAGGATTTTAGGTCTGGAACAAACAAAACATTTTCCACCAATACCCTGGTTTCACCACCAGTTGGCGTCAAACAGTTCAAAAAACCTTTCCCTCTGCCCTTTACATTCAGCCCATTACCATCAGCAAGGTAAACTTTATTGTGGTAACTGCAATCCAGCTCACTGAAGAAATCTTCATAATTGCACACATGATTAGTTGTGCCACTATCAATGTACCACCCTGAGGTTCTGTCCCTCTGTCCAACTTTAAAGTTGCATACCAGTACTCCTCTCGAGACCTGTTGATGACTGTGCTTGCTTTTTCTTTCTCACATCTTAGCTGATGTTTTCTTTGTTCTGCAGTCTTCCAGATTCTGCAGTCTTTCTTTAGATGTTCTTGCTTCTTACATCTAAAACAAATTCTCATCTCTGCCTTTTGATGAAAACTTTCATCTGTTGCAGGACTCTTTCTGAATTCTGGATCACTTTAACTGCTTTGTTTTCCTTCCAGCAATTACTTTCATCCATCAATCTCCCCTTTATATATTCCAAAGTCAACTCATTATCTTGTCTGGTTTCTAGGGCATTAATCAACGCACTGTAGGAATCAGGAAGACTGCATAGCAATATGGCTACAATGTGATTGTTTTAGTTCCTCACCAGTTCCTCTCAAACGCTCCACAATCTCTAACATGGCATTTATATGTGACAGGATTTCTCCCTGCTTTTTCAGCCTCATGCCATATGACTTCCTCAAAAAATACAGTTTACTGTTGCGAATGGAAAGCTCATGTATTCTTTTCAATGATTCCCACATTCCCTTTGCAGTTTGCTGTCCTCTGATGTGGATCAGTTGACTATCTTCAACTGTTAGCCCTATTGTTGACGGCACGTTGATCCTGCTTATCCCAGGATTCGGCATTTTCTGCTGGTCTATCTGTACTTGGGGGTAAACCTGCTTCTTCCCTCATTAACAGCATCTCTACTTTAAACTTCCAAATTTGATAATTGGAGTCATTAAGTCTCTCTATGCCTGACAGCTCTCCTGCCATAGCAACTTTGAAATACTCATCCTTCTTTCTGTGAGGCCTGTTTGTTCTTCTTCTTCTCAGCACAACCTGAGGTCTTTAAAAACTGATCTGTCTTGTAGCTGCTGGAACCAGGGATGGGGACTCGGACTTCAGGACTCGACTTGTGAGTTGGACTGAGTCCCCCCTCTGACTCGAGTCCCACTCAAGCCCCAATATTTTTAATGGGACTTGAGACTCGACTCGGGACTCAAGACCAAGGACTCATCAACATCCCTGGGCTGTGCCAGAAGGAGTGGAGAGAAGTGAGATTGCCAGCGAAGATTTTATTTTTTAAATCATTTCCCTAAAATTCAACCTTTCAGACATTTTGGGTTTGGCTGCCTCTGCCTGCCTGTTTGGGGTTCCCTGCCTCCTCTGCCTGCCTGGTCTCTTCTTAACCAGTTCCACAGTTTGAATTGCCCAAGACAAATGCCTCTGCCTGCCTGCTTTGGGGTTCCCTGCCTCCTCTGCCTGTCTGGTTATTTTGGGTTTGTCTGCCTGGTCTGTTCTTGTCAAAATCAGTGGCAGAGTTTTGAAATAAAAAGGCACACTTGTGCCTAGAATTTATTTAAGCCACACATCTGAAGTAGCCTTATTTTGTTGGGGGGAAAACCCATTGATTTTAATAGGGACTCGTGGAGTCAGCTTTGGGAGTGACTCAGGACTCGTGAGTCACTATTTTGGACCAAGGACTCGGACTCGAGTCCAAAGACTCGTGACTCGACTCGTGACTCAAGACCAAGGACTCTTCAACATCCCTGGCTGGAACTCAGACTGATTCTGTGCCTGTGCCTGGGTCTGGGCCCATAACCTTATGGCAGAGTGCAGCAGCAGCAGAGTTCTCTCAGACAAACACAGGCACACACAGGACTTTTAAAAAGCATCTGCTTTAAAACAAGCCCTGTGTGTGCATGTGTCTGTATGAGAGAACTCTGCTGCTGCTTTTGCACTCTGCCATCAGACGCAATGGGACTTACTTCTGAACAGACATGCATAGGATTGCATTCTACATAGGCCCTTTATCTCATTCAGCTGGGCTCCTTTTTATATTCTTAAATTCAGGATTGGACTGCAAATCACTGATGAAAATACTGAACACTGGGGAACCCAGGACTGATTCCTGAAATTAGCTACTACTGTGGTAAGCACTATTTAGTTATAGCTCTAGGCTTGTCCAACCGGACGTGGACCCCAATGAGAATTAGCAAGACAACCAGGTGGGTCTTCAAAACTTTATTGCAGCGCTGGTCTGCCTCTCCATGCAAGAAGAGACAGCCCCGCCTAAGAGTAGAGCAATCACTTTTATACTGTGATACAAACAAGTTTTCAATACAGGATGCTGCGCGCGCATACTTATAGAATGTGTATGTGCACTTATCTTGATTGGCTTATCTGCCTGTTGTGAGGCAAGCTGACTAATTTTGGTCTGCTAGGGACTTTCCAGGAGACTTCCTCTGGGCGCCATCTTGCGATTTCTGCCCAGGGTGTAGCCTTTTAGACAGATAAGGACCTTATTTATAACACTCCTTCCTTTGGACCTAAACCTGATCCAGCAGCATCAGGTTGCTGGTCCACCCACACAAACAGGTGTTTCCTGCTGGGGTCATTTTGGGGAAGTTGTAGGTACATTTGATGTTGTACTTCGCGTTTTTCTGCAGCTTGTATGATTTGCAGAGCAGCAGGCTTGAAAGCAGGGGGGATGCAGCAAGGTAGAAACAGCAGAATTAGCAGAGCTATTCTTAGTACTAGAAACCCTTTGTCTCGACTACGGTCAGTTTGGAAACCACAAGGTGAGCCAGCTGTAGGCGTCGCAACCTGTCTAGGTTTGCACTGGCACATAGGTGACTTTCTGGATTTCTTTAGCCAGTTTGCAGAGCACTTGGCCATTGTCAGCTATCTTTAGACAGCAGTCGGACTAATCAATGCCCACTCTGTTTTGAATAATAGCTTGGCGCATGTCATCTAACTGTTCTGCCGCTGCTTTAAACCCAGCTGCTGTTTGGTTTGCAAAAATTTCTACTACTGCTTGCAAGTGGACTAGGCAATTTGTAAGGTAAGTGGGTTCTCTTTACTATTCTTTGGGCTGGCTATTTATATCTCTGCCAGTTTTGGCCACTTTTGTTTAGTCACAGGCAATTCAGGTGTCATCTAGGCAGCTTTTTTTGCTTGCTTAGCTTGCCACCTTTTTCTTGCCTCACTGTAGCACTGCTTTGCGGTCTGGGAAATACATAATCGATATGGGGCTGCTGTAGTTAGCTGGACTACAAACAGGAAACAGCTGCCCCAACTTGGCTAGGGTTTTCTCACCTAATGTTACTTGGACATTGGTTGTGGCTGGCAGACCCACAACACTTAACTGTCACGCTTACTCTTTATAACAGTGATGAATTTAGGCAGACTTCAGGGTTTTTTGTTCTTTCTTTTAAACTTAATATAGACGTGACTTTGGTTTTTGGGGCATGAGTTTTTGGTGAGAAAGGCTTGTTCCCTCCCCCCCCCCTTGAAGCGCATGGCTTCTTTAATTAATTTTCGTGACTTACAGTTAAGTGATGAAGATTTGGGGGCATCTCCATAGTTGTAACTGTACCAACCTGCTGTGGCCTTCGTATAATTGGCAGGCCCACACAAGGGGGGCTGTTGAGGAACAACAATTGTCAGCTACTGAGGCTAACAGTTCGCACAGACAACTCACGGGGAGCCACATTTTGTCAGTTTGAGTTTTTACGGGAGGGACTTTCGACGGCGTAGGTTATATCTGGGATGTGGTTCAGGCGATGATGAGGCCAGAGTTTCGGATTTGTCTCCTTCTGGTCCCTTTTCACCCTGGAACTCTGGAGAGGGACACACGTAGCTCATTTGGCGGGCGCTGCTTTCGCTTTTTGCTCCTTCTGGAGCACTGGAGCTTGGTTCCTCTTCTTTTGGGATGCTGGGGAGGGAGTTTGTCTGGTGTTGAGCTCCCCATCTTCTCTCTCTAGGACGAGGTCCGGTTTCTGCCACCGGGAAAGGCTTATCTGGATCGGCTGAAGCTGCGGCTGCTGCTGGCTTTGGTGCCTCTCTGCTGCAGTGACTGTAGTGGATCCACGGGGGACTTCTTTCACTCGAACTGTAGTGTGGCTGGTGAGGCGAAGTTTTTTTACTCAGACTTGGTCGCCTGGGACAATGGAGTGGGCTGGCACGTCGGGTGGGAGCGGTTGGTAGTCACACACGTACCTGCGGAGAAGTTCGATTCGAACTGACTCTCTGTAACTTAATGATAAAAGAGGTTAACTCATCCCCCCCTAGCAGGGAGACGTGCGGCGAGCCCGACACCCTGCTAACTGGAGGAGGACGCCCAAAGAGGACTTCATAAGGCGAAAGTCCAGTTTGTCCTTGGGGAGATGTGCGGATGGAAAACAAGGCGAGTGGCAAGGCTTGGGGCCACTTTAGCCGAGTTTCTTGGCACAATTTTACAAGTTTTGTTTTGATGGTGGCGTTCATACATTCCACTTGGCCTGAAGACTGTGGGTGGTATGGGGTGTGGAGTCTCTAGTCAGTCCCGAGGCATAGGGAAATATGCTTGATGACTTGGTTGGCAAAGTGAGAGCTGCGGTCAGAGTCAATGTCTTTTAGCAAGTGCTTCCACCTTTGGCTGCTGTGGCGCTCTTGCAGAGGAAGCATTCAGACCAGCCTGAGAGCTGGTCGACAACTACTAGGAGCTACCGTACTTGTATTTTTGACAGGTGTTGCCCAGGCGGACTGGGACTGGAAGGCTTTTTGGAACTGTGTTTATTAGGCTTTTGACTTTCATTACTGGAACTCCGCGTCCGGAATTCGGGAGTGTAATATTGTTTACTAAACTTTTTCTGCTGGCGCCAGTTTCAATGAGACATTGTAATTTGGATCCATTTATGTCTAGAGTCAAGAATGGTTTTTCGAGGGCTAATTTTTAATTTGGGTTTGGTGTGAGGATGGGACTGGGGCCCTGGCTTTCTTTTTTTCTGGTACACCGTCATTTACTGTCTAGAGCGGCTCCTTGCAGCCACTGTTCCTGGTTTTTACCAGTGTCCTCAGCACAGGGGCACAGTGCCCTGGGGGGTTTTTTTTGGTTTTTTTTTTTTTTTTTTTGCTGGAGGCCATGGTGAGTGCCTGTGCTCTCTGGGTTGGCCTTGTACTGGAGGGGCAGGGCAGGAACTGTCCTGTCCTGCTCCTCCCCACGGCCCGGGGGCGGCGTTCGCGCCGCCTCCCTTTTGGCCGTGGCTGCCTCTCTTCTTCTTCTCCACCCACCATTTCCTCTGCCGCGCCCTCTTGGGCCGCCTCCCCAGCCCGTTCTTTTTTCTCCCTATTGTGTTTGAGAGAGTGCTGCCACGAGCATGGTCGCTTCAGCCTCTTTTTCTTTCTTCCTCTCTTTTTTCTGTCGCCTTTTCTTCTCTACCCTGGTAAACGTGTCTAACCACAGTTAGAATGTGGGCAATTGTATTGCCCTGCCAACCGGGCTGGTGTTTTGTGAAGTACTCTTTCATGTTTGGTGCAGCCTGATCTACAAAAATGCTAACTACCAAAGACTTGTTTTCTTTCAGCCTCAGGGTCAATTCTTCTTCACATCTGAAGCACTTTTTGCAACTGAGACATGTTTGGAACACATTCTTGACTTTAGACCAGTTTACTATTTGTTGGCCCATTTCACCTAGGACTTTGAGGGCCTTTTTTCTGAAGTTTGTTATGGAGGTTATGTGATCGGCTTGACAGAGGTCGAAACGATGGGATTTGAACCTTTTCTAGGCGGCGTGACCTCTTCTCTGCCACTTCGGCCCAGAGGAACCAATAGTCCATTTGACCCGGCCTCTTGTCCTGTAGGACGAATCGGAGGTCCCTTAGGACGTCCGGATCAAAGGAACCTGCCTCTGGCCAAGTTGAGGAGAGAACTGGCCATTTACATGTGCAAGTTTTATGAGTTGACTTTTAAACAGGCCTCCTGTTCCAGTTAAATGTCCTGCATCCCACTCTTTACACATGACATCCAATGGGGATCCCCGGGGGATACTAGAACTTCCCCCCATTTATTTCTCCGGCTTGTTCCCCTTTGGAACGCCCTTGTGGAGAATTTTGGTCAAGACTCCTTTGTCAAGACACCTTTATTGTTGTTGCAACAACTCTACAGACGGAAGACTCTTTTGTCAACCTATTGTACCCGGGATTTTCTAAATAGGGACGACCTAGGTCTCCCGAGGGGCCCCAAATGGATGTCTATGTGACTTACCTTGTCTTGCTGGGCGAGGAGCCTGTCCTTTGATGATCAGTGTCCGGACCCAAGGGGATCAGGGGAGCGGTTTCCGTGGCTGTTAAGCCTCTTTGCCGGCGTTGAGGAACACGGTCCGTTCCCCCCGAGGGGCCGGCCCGATCGGTGTTGGACGAACTCCTGGCTGGCTCGCCAAATGTGGTAAGCACTATTTAGTTATAGCTCTAGGCTTGTCCAACCAGACGTGGACCCCAATGAGAATTAGCAAGACAACCAGGTGGGTCTTCAAAACTTTATTGCAGCGCTGGTCTGCCTCTCCATGCAAGAAGAGACAGCCCCGCCTAAGAGTAGAGCAATCACTTTTATACTGTGATACAAACAAGTTTTCAATACAGGATGCTGCGCGCGCATACTTATAGAATGTGTACGTGCACTTATCTTGATTGGCTTATCTGCCTGTTGCGAGGCAAGCTGACTAATTTTGGTCTGCTAGGGACTTTCCAGGAGACTTCCTCTGGGCGCCATCTTGCGATTTCTGCCCAGGGTGTAGCCTTTTAGACAGATAAGGACCTTATTTATAACACTACCATGATGGCTATATATTACCTACAGTAGCCAAGACAATGTGCCTCTGAATACTAGTTGCTGGAGAACACGAGCAGGAGAGTGCTCAATCTTGCTCATGTCCTGCTTGTGGGCTTCCCATAGGCATCTGGTTAGCTAATGTATGAACAGAACTGCTGGACTAGATTTGCCTTTGGCCTGATCCAGCATAGCTCTTCTAACGTTCTTATCTTCTTCTGTTCTTAATGACAGCTTTGGTCCAATGTACAGAGGAGTGTGCCTCATATCTACTGTTCAAGTGAAGTGAACAATACATAGGTAGATAGCCAGACAGGCTTCCCTGAACAGATTGCTAGTAATAACAATAACACATGTGGACCGTTATACAAGTAGCATACTGTATCATTCTGGCTAGACATTACTGCAAGCAGGATTGCTGTTCTAGATTTATCCAAGCCAGAAGAATATGGGTAAAAGCTTCCATGCCAATGATTGTTCTTCCTTAGGGCAAAGAAGGCAGGCTACAACACATATCTATGTGCTTGCTGTGAGGCAAGCACCACACCCCTTCTTCATCTTCTGGGGCTCTCAGAGTGTGCATGCTGTTCTTGTTTAAAGGATACATTAATTAATGCAGATTGCCTAAAGCAGTTGCCCTGACGTCAGGGTGTATCTTCTCAACACTTTCATAAAGTAACTCTGACAGTTGCTACCCTGATCAAAGTATATAGAACACACAGACTGTACTCGAGTCTGAGTCATGTCTGTTTACAGCAGCAAGGCGATTAGAACTAGTACAGTAATGGTATACTAGATTCCTAAACTAGCAGAGGATTGGCATACAAATGGCAAAACCTCCTTTCAATTCTTCACTATTTTGAATTCCTTTCTGCTCACACATAATCATCAATCCATATACTTTTTTTTAAGCTCTTCTAAAGTTCTGGGTCCTCACTGATAAAAAAAATGTATGTTATGTTCTGAAGCTGTTGATGGGATTTGGAAGCCCTTTGAAGATAGTGACCCAATTTAAGGGTTGGGAGGGTCTGTCGCTCAGTGGTAGAGCAGATGCTTTGCTTGCAGAAGTTCCCAAGCTCAATCCCAGGTCTCAACAGGTAGGGCTGGAAAATTCCTGCCTGAAACCCTGGAGAGTTGGCGTCAAAGCCTGTGTCAACAATCGACCAATGATCTGACTCAGCATAAGGCAGCTTCCTATGTTCCTATATGTAACGTACAATGAGCCTTTGGGATAATTCTATGAAAATAATGAAGCTAAGTCATTATGTTCTATAGATTTTGATATTGTTACGTGATAGGTTCCAGTTCTACCATCCTAAGGACAAGCTAGTCCAAGTGCCTTAGTAGGAAAAGGATTCATAGTATAAGCCTAGTACTAGCCTACAGAATTGCAAGGCTTTGATCCTAAATGAACTTGCTCTAAAATAACCTTTAAAGAGTTGTCTACTTTTAAGAACGGTTTTTTGATGCCAGCAACTTGATGGCTGGCTGCATCCCAAGTGCTCTTAAATACCACAGGACTGGTTCAAAATATTGCGATCGTTCACTTTAAATATAAAGATCTCACAGTATTTCTGAAAGATGATTCGCTGGAAGTATAGTGTGTCTAGAAGAAAAGAGGTGGGGCACTAATTAAGAAAGAGTGGGATGCGTTAGCTTTTTGCCTCCTGGCACAATGAAAAATACACACTGAGAAGGGATAGGAAGGAATGTATGTCTCTCCCTGGCAACTAGTTACCGGTATGTTTCCCTTAGGGGACCTCACAGTTTGAAAAGCACTGGAACAGCAAGGGGAAAGTTACTTGTGTTCAGCAAAAAAAGAAAAGAAAAAGATAGCAGTATGTAGAATTCTCTGTAATTTTACATATCACGGTAAACTGAAGAGATCGTTGATTTATTGTCCACCCAACTCCTTTAAGCTACGGAAGTATTATTCCTGCCTTGAACAAAAGTAAACTGAGACACAAGAGATTAAATCATTTGGCCAAAATGTTTTTGATGGATCCAAAACAAGAACCCAGATTTCTGAGTCAGTGCCTTAACCTCAAGAGTTTTCATTTTCCCTCGAGTGCAATGTGAACATCAAACAGCAAGGTTATGATGCGGGTATGTCAGACCTCAGTTAGAAATGTATAGTCTGGGTAATTGGATTGCGGTGGAGAAATCTTCTCATTTGCTGTTGAATGGCTAGAAGATGAATGATGTAATTAAATGAAAGAGTTGCAAAAGTAATAATCATAATGCTCCCAGTCTAGCCATGTGTACTTTCCTTTTATTTCTGGAACTAATATGATTTCCATTAATTGATGTAATGGATAGGAAAAGTTTGAATGAACTAAACATTAATTGAACAGAACTTACGTTAAAAGTTAAAGTGCTTACCTGAGAGTATATATTAGTTGTGCTGTTTTCCTGGCACTTAGTTTTCAAAAAACAAGAATATACCAAAGTTGCTTGCTTTGGCAAATTCACTGCTTTTCATTCTATCTCCACCCCATTTCTAGGAACAAAGTCTCTTGTATTTCGAGCTTATGATGTTTTTGGAAAGGTAAAATACTTCCCCCCCCCCTTCATACAAATTCCATTACATACTTTAGTAAATTGCTAACTTTTTCTGCAAACAGCTAAACTGTGTCACATTAAATAGGCTTCCTCACATACAACTCTGGCTGTGCCCTGTATGATTCATTATCATACCATGGTCTTGAAGGACATGTCATCATCCCCTTGAACTAAATTTTTGCAGACAGTACTACTATTCAGTTTTTTTTTTTAAGGAAGGTCTGTTACTGCTCATATCATTACTTATCATGTACATAACACAATTGTTATGCAAAATCATTGAGCCGGTTCGTACGACATGGAAACCGCGGGGGAGAAGAAGCCTCCCGCGGTTCCAGTGTCGTGCAAACGCTGGCCATGGGTGCCCCCGCAGGACGGCCGCGTGCTGGACGCACGGAAAGTGACCATGGGCGGTAGAGGGGTAAGCCCCTACCAGGCGTGGCCACCCTGCTGTGTGAACAGCAGGCGGCTGTCCCACGGGGGCTGCACAGAGGCGGCAGCCCAGAGCAGCCGGAGCTGCAGCCGCTCCGGCCTGTAGGGGCAAACAGCCCCTTTGGGCATCCCGAGCCGCCGCCGCCCCCCTAGCGCCGGGAGGCCTGCGCTGTGGTGTGGGGACTGCTGGCTCCACTGGGGTCCACACCCTCATACACGAGGTGCAGGTCATCTGCGGCACCCTGCTGGACCCTGCGGACGGCCTCGTGGTGCCTCCCCCGCTCGCCGCCTGGGTCGTACGAACCGGCCCTTACTGTTGTTCCCATGTTACAGTTTTAGATTAGACACTGAGAAGTGGAACCTGCAACAAAATATTGCAGTGTAGAGTGCTTCCATTCAAGGATCCAGCCAGCCAACCCCCTCCAGCTTCCATTCTATTTCCCCTCTTCCCCAGTTTTCCATTCCCCACCCCCCAACAGACATTCAGCATTCCTAGGCCACTGGAACATACTCAATCCTCGCTGGGCTGTGGGGGGGGGGGAGGCTTTGCCCAGTTTGGTTTCTTTTTCTAAATATTTTTGTATGTGATTTTTTCCCTTTAAATATGTAGTTATACATACTAAAACTTTTTTGGGGGAGATAGAAATATTAGCTTGTGCTAAGATCACCTATGTAAGTAGCATGTGCTATGGTACTCTGCTATGTTCAGATTGTGCGGAAATCACTTCCTCACGAAATAGGTACGAAGCTTATTGCAATGTTCTCCTTGCACCAGTTTAGATAAACATATTCCAACTCCTTTCATCCTGTTCATTGTCCTGTCCCTCCTCCTCCTTTTTACAGGGCTTTTAATAGTTCTCTTTTAAATACAGGCAGTCCCCAAGTTAAGAACGTCCGACTTACAGACAACCCATACTTAAGAATGGACTTCTGGGTTCCCCGGTGCTATGTGGTTTACGTAGAGTACATAGGCTCATGTTGGCTCAGCTTGTCTGAGTGGAGAAAGCTAAGCAGGGTCAGGCCTGGTTATTACTTGGATGGGAGACCCCTCCTCTAGTTTCCTGCATTGAGCAGGGGGTTGGACTCGATAGCCTTGTAGGCTCCTTCCAACTCTATGAAATCTATGAAAATCATAGTATACTATGCAATTTGCGTAATTTACACAATTTGCATAAATGCCGATTTTAACGTATAGAACGCTATGCTGTTCCGACTTACATACAAATTCGACTTAAGAATGTCTTTAAGAATGGAACTCATTCGTAACCTGGGGACTGCCTGTATCTAATTGGTTGCACATTCACCTATTTACCACTCTTCACAAAAAGATACCCATTTTCAACATGATCTAAATTTGCCACGCCTACCTATTTTGTGATTCTACACAGCAGTATTTCCAAAGTTTCCTTATTTGCCCCCCCCTTTGAAAGTTTTACAAACTCAGCAAATATAATTGTGCCTAAGGTGTAGCTGTGCAAAAGTTTGCCATGATTAAGAAAAAATCCTTCCTAAATCTGCCCCAAAACGCAACAAACAGTTCAATAACAGAAGGAAGAGCTATTGTAATGTGAGCAGCATACTGCACAGACAGGTAGGAAAAATGCACTGGGAAACAAAACATTAAAGATTGCAAAAGAGGCACATCAATAGGGATACAGCCCTAGGATGGGGTTTATTGCTTAGCTGACCAGAAGAGCCTGAGGTGTCCTACCGCTTCTCTTTAAAAGCAGCAAGAAAACATTGCAGAACTACCAGCCTGAATTTAGGTACATTTCCTATGAACTACCATAGCCAAGATTTTAATTAAAAGCAGGAAGGCAAGAACAATCTCTTGCCAGGTGGTCTGGCAGTACCCCACTAGCAGTTTTAATGGAGT
The DNA here is from genome assembly GCA_021292165.1 of Shinisaurus crocodilurus. NCBI lineage: Eukaryota > Metazoa > Chordata > Lepidosauria > Squamata > Shinisauridae > Shinisaurus > Shinisaurus crocodilurus. Next base: position 44,507,113 of record CM037878.1, on the reverse strand, counting down.
AAAATGTAAAACACAATTGTTAGATAAACTGTATCACACATTTTCCTAATAACAGAATGGAGAAATTACTCTTGTACTGAAAAAAAAATCGAATATAGAATTATATATCATAACAAAGGAAATGCAACTTATCATAGAAATATACCATTAAATAATAATAATAATAATAATAATAATAATAATAATAATAATAATAATAATAATACAATAGACCAATAGAATTTGCAGCAGCCAACCTCTTTTTCTGCAGCTGCCAATGCAAAGATTTTTGCAAATAGCAATTAAAATGCCTGGCATGAAGTCTATCACTTAGATGAATGTGCTATTGCAGTCTGCAATGATTTCTATCGTTATATAGGTAGGTAGTCACAAACACAGCTGCATACACTCAAAATTAGTAATTTTGCCTTTCTTTTGAAGGTATTATTTCTATTTTTGCATTTCTTTTGCTTCTGTGCCTTTTGGTTGTGCCACAATCATACCATCAAGGTTCTTGCTCTAATTGCAAGGATTAAGTACTCCTATTTAGAATCACAGCATCAAAGTTGGTAAGGATGTAGTAAATCATCTAGGCCAGAGGTAGGAAACTTGTGGCCCACAAGATGTTTTAAACAACTCCCATAATCACTGACCACTGGCTATGCTGACTGGGGCTGATGGACATTGCAGTCCAAAACATCTGAAGGGTCCCAGATCTGGGCAATTTCCATTCCCAAGTCAAAACAAGTTCAAGTGAATACCTATTAAGGAATTTCTGTAACCTCTTAGGCCAGTCTTAGGTTATCGCTGAACTGCTGTTACATTTAGGATGTTTTTCTTAATATATGTGGAGGAAGGGGGGGCTGGCTGACCCGCCACAACCCCACCCTTTCCTACCCCAAAGGACCCAAGACCCCCAGAGATCTCAAGGTACCAGACTGCCAAGCAATCCTACTTGAATCTCTGTTCAGGGACTTGCCTTTATGACTGTAACCTGGATTTAGTTGCTGGAACCACAGAGCAATCCACAAACACCATGTGGGGTAAAAAACCAAGGTTTATTTCAGGTAGCATTTTACAACAAAAATAGGGAAATAAGGGAAGCACACGAAAATGGAGAGAGACGCTTTGGTACAAAGTAATAGAGCTACAAAAATAACAAAACCTACTGATTCTTTATATCTCCCAGGCACACAACTGGTTACCTGGGGGTCAGTTCTCTTCCAGGGTTGGATCCAGCACAGCCTTGCTGCCCGGGAAGACTACACACCTACCCGAAGGTCCGAGATGGGTAGCCCTCCACAAGGCTTGCCTTGCCAAAGCCCTCATTCAGCTAATTTCACCAGGAGCTACCTGGGGTTGGATCCTGAGGCCACCCTCTGCTTGGCTTGCCGCCATTGCTCCAACAGCTGGCAGCAACCACACGATGACCAAAGACAAAGACACAAAGGCTACACTTTGGGAATATACCTTTTCCCCCTCCCCCCCTCCTTCCTGTAGCTCTGCTGCCTCCAGCCAATCAGGATGAACTTCACCTGGCCAGGCAGGGAGGGGAACTCATGACTCATGACTTTTGCATTTGAAAGCCGGGTCTCCAGCTTTTCAGGACTTCCAGGGGCCACCCAGAGGAACTATGCACACTTCGCCCGCCCCCCAGCCTTTAGCCGGTTCACACATGAGGTGTGTGTGTGCAGGCGTGTGACTATGTGTGTAGGAACCCTCAGAGGCTCTTTTTCTCCACAATATATTTAACCTAAATCTGCCTCCTAGCTGGTCTTATTCTCACCTCAGCTGATGGCTTGAACCAGGAACGTTGCAGGGCTGTTTGGCGCCCTAGGCCAAATTATATTTAGCGCCCCCCCTCGTGCCGTGGGGGGGGCTCCGGAGCAAAGCAGCCCTGCTCTGCAACCACCACCCCCGTGCCGCCGCTGCCGCCGCCACCACCTACCTTCCCCCCAGGACCGGTGCAAGGCAGTTTGGTGCCCTAGGCAAGATCAGATATTTAGCACCCCCCCCTTCCTACTTGAGAGCGCTGTATTTTTTTTCAAGGCGTTTCTGGCGCCCCCTTAAGGCCTGCGCCCTAGGCGGCTGCCTAGTTGGCCTAATGGTAGCACCGGCCCTGCTTCCCCCCGCCCCTGCTGCTGGCTGCTGTTGCCGGCTGCTGCCGCCGCCGCCGCCTCCTCCAACGCGATGGGACCACCGCGCTTTACGACGGGAAGGTAGGTAGGTGGTTGGCGGGCGGGCGCGCGGGCGCAGGGGGGAGGTGTGGCGGCGGCGGCAGCGGCCGGCAAGCGGGCGGGGAGGCGTGGCGGAGGCGGCAGGCAGGGCAGGAGCGCGCCGGAGGCAAGGAAGGGGCGCAGAAACTCTGCGTCCTCTTCCGCCACGCGCCCTAGGCAGCTGCCTGGGTCTGCCTAGCGGTAGCGCCGGCCCTGGCTTGAACAATAGGTTTCCTTCTTTCTGCCATATTTTGAAAACTGTCAAGTCATTTTCCATTTTTGGACTGCATACAAACTTTCCCCCACATCAAACCCAGTAATTTTAAAGTTGTATAGATATAATTGAAGGGCAAGGGAGAATATAGAATGGAGAGCCTTGGTGCAGGGCACAGATGTCTGCTCCCCCCATTTTCCCTTTAAGCTCATTTGATAGGTACACAAGTGCACTTTCACAAAAGGAAATTGAATGCAAACCATAAGAAAATGTTCTTTTGCGGTGGGAAAATGCTCCTAGATGGGAGGCCACTCCAAGCGTCTAAAACTTTAACAACAGTCTGAAGCTTTTCCTGGAATGGAGATGGGTATTTGTACCTTTCTCAGAGGTATTCAGCTAGTTACGGTTGCGAACGGACACATAGACCTATCCTGATCCAGCAGGTTTAATGGAGAAGTGCTGGGGAAAACTTAACCTGCTAAAATCCGTCAGCCTACTCTTAAAGGCACAGCAGCAGAGCCAATTTTTAAAGAAAACAAAAAATCCTAACAATTCTTAGGCATATGTGACAACAGCAGGGGCGGGTGGGGGGGGGAAGAGGGCTCCCCTCTGACAATTCGCTCCCCCCATTTTTTCTTCCAGAAATCTAACATGCGAGACAACGTTCACCTTCTCATAAGGTACTGCGTCCTTTCTGTCCCGCCCCCCTCCGTATTTTTTTGGGTGCCACTTTTCTTAGGTTTCTATCTGAAGATAACTGAAGCATAATAACAATGTTCTCTTAGTTCTAACTCAATGATCCCGAGTTAAATTCGTCTCCGAGCACCAGCTGCTCTCAAATTATGTTGTGTTCTCAAGAGGCGGACCTGTTTCTTTCAGTCTTCCATCTGATTTGCATTTTATTTGGATGTAAGTCCTATTGAATTCAGCATGACTTAGGGCTAAACCTACACGGTAAGTGAAGTGTAGTGGGTAGTAGCTTGCCCTCGTTCCTTTCCAGCCTCTGCTTCAGGGCAGGGAAAGGAGCGGTAGCCATTTACGGCTTGATCGCTTTTCCTCACGAACAAGAGCTACAGATTGGCTGCTTTTCCTCACAAATAAAAGTGGCAGAGGTTCTTTTTTGTTGTTTTTGTTTTGAAGCGCACTTAACATAACGTGTGGTTTGGCCTTCAAGAACGCGCACCAGGAAATCAGTCTTCCCCCTCCGAAGCGGCTTCAGTTATTTGACATGGGAGAAGGCGAAAAGGGGAGGAGGAATATATATGAGCATGCACGCAAGTCTCTGTGACTCACAAGGCGCATGCTCATTTGTGAAATTGAAGCCTTGGGCGTCGCTACGGAGAGCAAGCGATACCGCGGCGCTTTCCCTTCCTTGCTCGCCCCTGATTGGGCCGTCTGTGGATCACGTGGCGGCGTTGTGCGATCCGTCCCACCGTAGCGCACGCACTGCCGAGCGTAAGTTGGAGGAGGAGGAGGAGGAGGAGGAGGAGGGGGAGATTCTTTGTCAGCGGCGGTTCCGTTCAAGAGCACCACCTTTAGCGTGGCGTCGATTGAGGGGGGTCGCTTTCCCTTCGTCTCTCCGACTCCCGTAGTAGGGAAAATGGACGAGTCGAACGGGAAGTCAGGAGACGCTCCTTTTCTCCATACTCCACCCCCCTGTATCTATTATGATGTCTCTGGGGAGCTGGTCCGGAAAGTGACTCTGACGGGACGGAGTTAGCCCAGGTCCTGCCTGGACGTTTCTAAACACAGCGAGGCTGGGAAGGAGCGACAGTGTTATGCTTTTCCATATACTTTCGCTCGCCTGCTTCACTCTTCAGGGTGACGCATTCTTCAAAACAAAATCTTTTATTTTAGGCTGCAGTCCTGTGCCCACTTACCTGGGAGTTACCCCACTGTACTGAGTGGGAGTTACTTCTGAATAGACATGCTACATGGGATTGTGCTATTAATTGTTGTCGTAGCAGGGGTGGGCAACTTGTCCTCCAGATGTTTTGGCCTGCAGGTCCTATCAGCCTTAGCCAGCATAGCCAATGGTGAGGGATCATGGGAGATGTAGGCCAAAACAACTGAAGGGTCGCAAGTTGTCCACCCCTGACTTAAGGTGTCAGGGAAAATAACTATATTCCTTCAAAATCAGAGCTAAATACATTTCAGAATAAAAGCTAAATTCTGTGCTTTACTGTTTTGAATCTCCTTTCCTCAAAAGCTAGCCCAAATAGAAAAGTCTAGTAGTGCTTCTGAAATAAATTCAAGTTTGGGCTTTGGTGATTTTGGAAGGTGGGTGAATTCAACAGTACTTTTGCTTGCTTGCCCTGTACCACCATTGCGTAGGTGTCTGGACTTGCCCTAGGATAGCTTTGCTTCCAAATAGAGCCTAGCACTAACAATTAGAAGACATCATGCAGCTGTTATGTTTTTTCTCAGCGGATTTTCTGTGTTAAAAGAGAAAAGGCAGTGGGAAAACAGGAGGGTTATGAGTGGAAGATAACGTCATCTGTACCTTCCCATAAAATTTTTAGAATGAGGTAGGATGATGGTACAATAAGAGCCTTTTCTGGAGCCACCCTTTGCTTCTGTTATCACTGTTCCACTCAGTGTAATCCCATGGTTGCACAGGTACCAGTATGTTTATTCTCTTGGGCAAAATGATGTATTTAGGGGTGATTTTAAATTGGGAAAGTAGTGTGAGGAAAAGAGTTAACTACCCTCAGCCCCCTATCTGAATCATTCTTTTCTCACCCCACCCCCGCAGCTGCTTTTTTCTTTCAGCTGTGGTGATCCTGTCCACAGATCTCCAGCATCAGGTCTATTTTGGTCCTGCCATATACAGTCATGCCTTGGATTGAGAGTATAATTCGTTCCGGAAATGTGCTTGTAATCCAAAACACTCTTATATCAAAATGAAATTCCTTAAAAAAATTTGTACAGATATTTTTAATTTAAGCTGTACTATATCAAGTCAAATTTTTTAAAATAAATATTTAAAAATTTGCTTGTCTTGCAAAATGCTCTCAAACCAAGTTACTTGCAATCCAAGGTATTACTGTAACTCTTAAGTAGTATTTGTTATATTCTGAAGGGTTCTGTGATTCATTCCCACCCCCACCCCAAACAATATGTTAAGTCATTAATGGACCCAAACTGTAATCATATTTATGCAAAGACTTCTACCCCAATTGCGTCCCTAGTTCATGTTAGAGGACTATGTTGGAACAAATATTAATGTTCTCTGATCTTCCATCCAACCTTTTCTCCCCCACCCCATTCCAGTTGAAAGGAACTCATCGCTCCTGTCAGTTTGAGTTTGACTTTATATCTTAACCAAGCTGCTGCCAAAATATTGCATTTCGTTTTATTGCCCTAGAGCAGTGGTGATAAGTACAAACTATTTTTCTATTAATAGAGAGGAATCTTCTGTTTCTAATATAATAAACTGTATCTTCCTGCTTACCTTCTCCAAATCTAGACAGTTTCATCATATGCCAGATTTGGTTGAGAATAGAAGAAATTTCTACTGTACAGTAATACCTTGGATTGCAAGTAACTTGGTTTGAGAGCATTTTGCAAGACAAGCAAATTTTTAAATATTCAATTTTTTTTACTTGATATACAAGCGACGTCTTGCAATACAAGTACTGTAGTACGGCTTAAATTAAAAATCTCTACAAATTTTTTGGGGGGGATTTCGTTTTGATATAAGAGTGTTTTGGATTACAAGCACGTTTTCGGAACAAATTATGCTCTCAATCCAAGGCATGACTGTATTAATTTGCTTGTTTAAGGTCGCAATCCTCTGCATGTTTTGAGAGAAAAATGTCCTATAACACCCAGCATTCCCCAGCTGGCCATGCTGAAGACATTGTCTGAGGGGCCATAGGATAAAGATGATCCCCCCTTCCAAGGCTGGAGGCAGCATTCTGGCCTTGGAAGGGGGAGTTGGAAATCCACCCCCTTGCAGCTGGCATGGACAAATCTACGCTGGCTGTCTCTCCAAGGTTGGAAACTTGACCTCGGAGGGGGGGGAGGGGCATCTTGGTGGGATGAAAAGGAAGGAGACTGGAAAGGCCAGAATAGGAGTTACCCTGAGCCTCTTCCAGCCTTCTTCCCTCCCCCCCTGAAGTGCGTTGCTACATGGCCTAAAAAGCTCATCTAGCAAAATATGCAGGACGGGGAGGCGAAGATTGCCTCTACCACTGCTCCCACCAAGCTTTGGATGATCTGAAGCCTCTGAATTCGAGGACTTCTGATAATTGAAGCCCCCCTAAAGTTAGGAGAACATGGTAACTCTTTAGTATAACTCTTAAATTTCGTACTATCCAGAGCTGTTGTTGCAGCAGCATTTTCAATAGTGATGTTAACTGAGCTTAATGAGTTCAGTTGTTTAGGGAGTAGCATATATTTATTTTTTTTATTTATTTATTATATTTATACCCCGCCTTTTTTCCTGCAAGGAACCCAAGGTGGCTTACATAATCCTCCTCCTCCTCCTCTCCATTTTACCCTCACAACAACCCTGTGAGGTAGGTTAGGCTGAGAGTCAGTGACTGGCCCAAAGTCACCCAGTGAGTTTCATGGCTGAGCGAGGGACTAGAACCCGGATCTCCCGAGTCCCAGTCTAACACTGTGAGGTAATATGTCACAAATCTGACTTTTGAGTACCTTTCACATGTCATGTCTAATGCCTATCATAATTTCTGCTTAAATACTTTGCATTTAATTCCCCTGTTGCATGGTAAGAAGTGGTAGGATAAAATTATGCAAGGAGTTTACTGCCAGTTGTCACCAGTATATGGTCCAATAGACATTTGATTTTTATGGGCCTAGGCCAGTGATGGCGAACCTTTTTGAGCCCAAGTGCCCAAACTGCAACACAAAACCAACTTATTTATTTCAAAGTGCCAACACTGCAATTAAACCTGAATATCGAGGTTTTAGTTTTAGAAAAACAACTCATACAGTTGTCCAAACTAATTAACATGTTTTGTCTTAAAAGAAAAACACAATAACAGAGCTTTCAATGATACAAACAGTTTTTTGTTGAAAAAAAAATCAACTCAAAAAATTATTATAGTACTACATTGTACACATAGCCTGAAGGGAATTTATATAAACTTTTTAAATAATTAGGCACATGTATTTTTGGATAAGGGATTCTCAACTTGTAATATGATTATATGCCAGACTGAAATTGTATGGGGCAAGCTTTACCCCGGGTCCTTTCCCTGCTTCTACAGGTGTCGGATTAGTAAAAGTAAAAGTCAACCTGTACTAGGATGAGCAAGATAAACAAGAAAACTAAATGTGCTCAACACATTTTAAACACTTTATGTCTTGGACTGCAAACACTGCATTAGGGAAAAGTTTGCATTGGGCATGCTTTTGCACAATTAATGTGATTTTTGCTATTGCATACATGCTGATAGTTTGTCAAACCTTGGCTCATACTCCGTTAGTTTGAGAGCAACACATGCAGCACTCAGGTCAACAGTTAGGGCTTTACATCCAAGCCATGCTCTGTGCATCATTCTTCAAAATCTTTTACGGTAAATGTGATAACAATGTAGAAAAGAATTCTGTAACAGGAATTCTAGAATAAAATCATTCTGTTCCACACTGTGAGAAAGAACAAAATCATTAGTGTTTTGCAGAAGGGGACAGTCTTTTCGCGATCTGGTGACCAATGGCTCGAGTGCCCACAGAGAGGGCCCTGCGTGCCAGCTGTGGCACCCGTGCCATAGGTTCGCCATCACTGGCCTAGGCACAGATGATTAAAGTAAGTCTCTTAATGACTGGGTCCCAAAACCGGCATATTGGTCTTCCATATGTGAGCCCTCAAATGCTCAGTAAATTGCAAGAACCTGCTTTAGAAAATGTCCTTCGTTTCATATTTAATATTCAGTAGTCTGCTGAAGTGAATTTCACCCTGCATGATTCAACTCCTGGAAGCAAAAATACGCTTACAAATTATTTACATAATTTACCTTGGAAGATTTCTTTTGAACTACCTCATTTATTTTCCACTGCAAGTGAATCTTAATAAGCTATCAAATAGCATTATTAATGGAAAATCTAAGATAAAAGGAAATTAAGTTGGGGGCAAGTAACAAATTAAAGCACAGATCTGTGTAATGGCTTATACTGGCTCAGCTTGCCTGAGTTTGGAAAGCTAAGCAGGGTCAGGCCTGGTTATGTCTTGGATGGGAGACCCCTCCTCTAGTTTCCTGCATTTAGCAGAGGGTTGGACTCGATAGCCTTGTAGGCTCCTTCCAACTCTAATCTATGAAATCTAATACTCATGTTTCCATATCCACAGCACTGTCTGTCAGATGTTCTGGCTCTTTCAAAGAATTAGTGTGTGGAGGCATTTTATATTTCTCTCATTTTTTGAAGTTCCTAGAATTTGAATCAAGATTACTTTACCTCAGAAACGATGGCTGTGCATTCAGATGTCTCAATAAATAATGGTTTATTGTGATGGGAACAAGCCATTGGGATTGTGCACTTCCCTCCCCACCCTTCTGGCATGGCTGCAGGGAAATTGGAAGCTTTCACTTTTGGTTAACTGCAGCGTGCGGTTTCTTCCAAACCTGTCTACCTGAGGTTAATCTTAAACATGGTGTGTTTGAAATAAGCCAATATCAAATCATGGGTTAAAAGCTGGTTTGTTTCAGGATTTGGATATAACGCTAAACTTGTGGTTGATCAAAAACAAGGAAAAGCTTCTGATCTTGGAGCTTGCCTAAGGAAAGAGGAGAGGGAAGAGTGCAAGCCCAAAGCTAATTTCTGTCACAATAAACCACGGGTTATCATGACATCCAAATGTAGCAAATCAACACATAATATTAATGTAATCTAATGTAATCCCTTTCTTCCATCTATTATGGGTTTTATCAACAATGAAGCACTCTTAGATTGTCCAGCAGAGTTTTTTAGTGTTGTGCTCTCAATAACCAACCCCAACTCAGTTCTCTCTCTAATTTCAAGTGGGTTTCTATTAAAGTACTTTTAGGATTATGATTTGAGGCCTCTATTTTATGCAGATCTGGAAATTAAATGTACTGCGACTTACAAGCAAGCATGCAAGTGATTGGGTTGCACATCTAATCAGTTTTTATTTTTTTGCTGTGCAGATAGGAGCTGCTGAAGGGTCAGAATGATCAGGTTACATGGTATCTAACACTAATGAACATAATTTTTAGACTTCAGATAAGGTGTTTCCGATCTGTGTGGAATTTTGGTTTCAAGCATAGTGTGTGAGAACTAAAGAGGATCCACAAAGATTATCTGGAGCTAATACGTTTTGCTGTTAATATTTGATTCCTTCAATTCTTACATGTATTGGGATAGGGAGAAGGGGAATCAATGCTGCATGTGATCTTCCTGCACAGAGGAGTGTAGAGTACTGGGTGCATCCAACGTGGTCACTTTGTTTTTCAAGGCATACTTGGCTTTTCTCCTGGCACACTAGTGTGCCCTTGCACACAGTTTGGGAATTACTTGGGAATGATTGTTCTTCAAGACTACTGGCCTAGAAGGTTGTGATCCTAAGCACTTTCTAGTAAAGGCTTTTTAAAATCAATGGGCCTTACAAATTGTGCTAGGATGGGAATATTGTAACTGACAGTTAATATTTTACCTTTGGATTGTATGCAAAATTAACCTTGCTTTTGAATAGGAATAGAGTTGGCTGTAGTTCATCTTACCGTATATGGTTGTTTTCTGCACTGGAGTTGTTTTCTTCTATTATTAAAAAAAATGTCTTCATACATAATCCTTCTACAGTCATGCCTTGGATTGAGAGCATAATTCGTTCCGGAAACATGCTTGTAATCCAAAACACTCTTATATCAAAACGAAATCCCCCCAAAAATATTTGTACAGAGATTTTTAATTTAAGCTGTACTACAGTACTTGTCTTGCAAGACGTCGCTTGTATATCAAGTCAAAAATAAATAAATATTTAAAAATTTGCTTGTCTTGCAAAACGCTCTCAAACCAAGTTACTTGCAATCCAAGGTATTACTGTACTTCTAAACAGGGTTTGTTTGTTTGTTAACCAAAGAAAAAAGCATACTGCTGCTCAATTTAAACATCTTTAAATACTTTTCACTAGTTTATATAGAACAATAAAATTCCTAGAATATGTAGTTGCAGACATTTATCTTGTGTAGGTGAAAAAAAATGTAGGCACGTGGCAGTTTTAAGTTAAGGACAAACATCCACTTCAAGATTATTCTGTAAATATGGACATTTTGAAAGCTGTTGCATGTTTTGGAAATCATTGGAGGAAACAGAATAAATCCTGCATTGTCTAAAACTCTGTTCGCCTTTTAATAAACACAGTAGAGGTTGGAGGAAGAATGTTTTAAGCAGCTGAAAACGTTTTGTTGACAATACATTGCATTCCAGAACTACCAAAGAGGTGTTCCAGAATAACTACTTTGCTTTCTTTGTAGTATATATTTCATTACAGAGACCAAGGGCTAATTACACCTTATGTGCAAAAGTGTGGAAAAGCAGCCTGGTGCATACCTCTTTTCCTCCACTACAAATCACAAATACGATTGTCACTCCCCCCCCCCCCCCCGTGCCCTACTCCAGATCCACCCCCAGCTGCTTTTCTTTTAAAAAACAAAACATTGGCACCCGGGCTCTTAAAGTGTGCTTTTGCTTGCTGTGTGTAGCATCATATGTACTAATAGCCATCCTGACTTTCACCTTCAGTTTGCTATGCAGCCAAAATAGAGTTACTGAAAAACAAAGAATGATATTAACGTGCTCTGGTAGGACTCCCAAGGTTTGCAGCAACAGAAAAAATCTTTTTTACTTCCCAACCAAAAAACACCTCGATGAGGAGTGAACATGCTTAGTGGCCACAGAATGCCAAGTGTCATGGGGATGGGAGGTGAGAATAGGGTAGGGGAGTAGAATTGAGTACAGTCATGCCTTGGATTGAGAGCATAATTCGTTCCGGAAACGTGCTTGTAATCCAAAACACTCTTATATCAAAACGAAATCCCCCCAAAAAAATTTGTACAGAGATTTTTAATTTAAGCCGTACTACAGTACTTGTATTGCAAGACGTCGCTTGTATATCAAGTTAAAAAAAAATAAATATTTAAAAATTTGCTTGTCTTGCAAAACGCTCTCAAACCAAGTTACTTGCAATCCGAGGTATTACTGTATCTTGGAAGAGGGTGTGGTAGGCTGGCTATAACACTGAGCAGACACACTCCATATTGCAATCCTACATATGTTTACTTGGACACAAGCCCCACTATATTCAAAGTAAGTAGTGTGCATAGGAATTCAACCTTAGGAAGAGAGTCTGGTGGTTTAACATTATGATTAAATTGGTTGCCTCATATGCTATTCAAAATAAGAAAATATTAGAGCTGCAGTGTTTAATCAGTTACATTAATTGATTAAAATATTTTAATTAACTGAGATCACAATCCGTAGGCTGGCTGGGGAATGCTGGGAGTTGTAGGACTTTTTTCTGTCTAAACATACATAGGATTGCACCCTAAATGGCTAAAATTTCCTTGAGTGTGTTACAGCTCTAGAAAATACATAAATCTTAAAAACTCAAGAGGAATTGCTCGTTTGTTTGTCCTGGGGTAAAAGACACTGGAACTGTAATTACTGTTGCTGTGCTCTGTATTCTTCTGACTTTTAGAAGACAGTTGGATGATGTATAGGAAGCAGAACTTTTTTCCTTGATAAAATTGGCCACTGCCGATTTCCCACAGCCACCCTTATATTTTATGTAGTAATTGACAAAATCCTGTCTGTTTAGCTGTGAGTTGCGTAAAAGAAAACATGTAAGTCTTACTGATATGGTAATTTAAAGCATTACTATTTTTCAGAGTCTGTATCTGGGTTCAACAGTGTTCAAGTTGCAGTTTCTTTGAACAAAAGAAGCAACTATGCAGCGAAGACACAAAGGTTTAAATGCTGGACTACTACTATTACTTTCTCAGATATATCAAGTTGGACTTAACAACATTCCACCTGTCACACTTGCAACTTTGGCAGTGAACATTTTTCTCTTTTTGCAACCCCTGAAACCACTGAACAAAGCATGCATCAGCGTTAATGAGGGTCTTTACAGGAGAGATTGGCATCGTTTGTATCTTTCAGCAGTTCACCACGTAGATGACTGGCATCTATATTTTAATATGGTATCTCTGCTTTGGAAGGGAATTAAGTTGGAGAGGAGGCTTGGAAGTGTGTGGTTTGGATATATAATTATGTCATTTTCACTGCTAATTGGAGTTGTATACATGTTTCTGGAACTTATACTTGCAGAACTTATGGATGATTCTTCATATAAACAGAGCTGTGCCATTGGTTTTTCAGGTAAAATATCCCTTATTTTTTACATCATTTATTGAAAATGCTAACTTTTTTGTAAAGAGATGATAATCTAGGGCAAGGAAGGGCAACGTGTCCTCCTCCGTCGTTCTTTGTGGTGGACAGCAAATTATTTCATCATTGCAGCAGCACCAAGAAAAAAGCCACATTTACCCTTTAAAACAAAGTGTGTGGGGAGCATGCACCTTGTTTTAATGCCAAATTGGGCTCCCCTATAGTTTCCGGGAGATAAATTTTGCATTAAAACAAGGCACGCACTCCCTGCATGCCTTGTTTGAAAATGCTACCTTTTTCTTGCCATGGAATTGCTGAAATTCAACGGTGATTGCAGTGACAGGTGTTTGGCTTCTGTGGGGTTCCTGCGGATGGAAATTGGCCTCCGGACCCTCCAAAATTGCCCATCCCTGGTTTAGGGAGTGTTGGAATTAAGATCATGTTATTGAAGGGCATATTATTGAGCACACGGTAGTAATGAACAGCTTAACTTCAATTACATAATTTTATGTAATTATTTTGTTAGATCAGTTCTGCTCTGTGACCATGCTTATGATGGAAGTTTGTCACTGTTGCACATTTTCAGAAGTCTCCCATAATGGAGACTTCACCAGAAAGGTGAAAATGTATAATAGTACAGTACTTATAATGGTACAATATTTAACTATTCCCCTGTGCGTTGCTCTCCCTCCCAATTGGGGGCAGGGGGGGACTCGGAGAGGAACTCCATGCTGCTCTCAGCATGGAGAAAGGTTGGGGTGACTGACAAAAATAGGGTCCCTTCCTCTTATCGGCAGAAGTGCTTTGTTACAAACCATTCGATACAAACCTCTGTCTTTCTGAAGACCACAACCCCTGAAGTTGTGTAGGAGGATATCACCAATAGTCCAAGCACAAAAAAAGAGAGAGGAAAATCTGAAATGGTGCATTTATTAGAATATCCAGTAAAATATTGTAGAAGTGATTAATTGCACAGTGTGTGTGCTTTAGTAAGTTTAAATTATCTTGAATAGGATGGCCTGATTCTTGTGCTATATACTTGCTCATTTAAAAAAAGTTTCAGAATTCCAAATGGTACTGAAATATTTTTTAAAAACGTGTACACACACCTGGATTTCCATAATCTTTTATCACTGCACCCTAGACCAAAATAAATAGTCTTGCAGAAACTATTTACGGAAACTTGTAGGATTTGTGTTGTGCTCCTATTTGGAGCATGAACAGTGATAGGCAATAAGGCACAGAAGCATACCAAGCAACTAAGCGTGTATGTTCTTTGTTTTTCATATTACTTAACAATTTCTCTTGATTTTTTTCTGCTTTATTTTGATTTAGGAGTGTTATTTGCTTTGAAAGTTCTTAACAACTATTATCACCCAGGCGGGTCCAGCAACATCATGGGATTGAATGTGTCCAATAAATATGCTTGTTGGCTTGAACTTATACTCATTCATTTATTGAACCCAGGGTAAGTTTGCTGTTAATAATTGTTAAATTATTCTGTATATATGTATCTGGATGTAAGCATTATGAATAGGGTCTGTCAACCACAGGCCTGCATCCTCCTGGCTTGTACTTTTTGACATGAACATTGGCATATGTGTTCAAATGGCAAAGAGAGAGGCTTGTTGGAGACCAAAGGCCTCTCTAGTCCAGCATCTTGTTTCCCAAAGTAGCCAATGAGTTTATTATTTTATTTATTAATCTGTACGATTTATAAAGTGCCCTTCATAAATAAATAAGGGACCCAAGGACAGTGTATGTAATGTTATAAAAGGACAAATACCTTATAATAATAAAATTAGAAAATTTGTGGTGTATAGAAAATAAAGAGTCATAAAAACTGTGGAAAGTGCCCACACGCACTGCAACAAATTGTGGGTTAATTAACAAGATCTGCTGCCATTACGTGTGAGCAGCTCCATTGAGTCAACACTTTCACTGAGCTATAAACCACAACCCTGAGATCCTTCTCCTGGTCAGTCACCACCGGCTCAGATCCCATCAATGTATATGTCAGGACAAATATGTAGAAATACTATATGGGGTGTGTTGTTGGGAGTGACATCAGTGTTCAGAGTATGCTCTTGCAGGTTAGTTTTAGTATATAAAACTAAACAGCTTGGACCTCGCATAGCTGAGAGGCTACCATAATCTGTTACCATCTCTAAGGACTGATCACAAAAGCCCTTCTGTCAGGTGCATCTGTGTCCAGACAACAATAGAAAGGTATTCTTGGTGGCTACCTCCAAGCTTCATAGAATAGTAGAGCTGGAAGGGGCCTATAAGGCCATCGAGTCCAACCCCCTGCTCAGTACAGGAATCCAAGTTAAAGCAGTGCATCTTGAATGCCTCCAGTGTAGGAGAGCCCGCTGCCTCCCTCAGTAATTAGTTCCATAGTATCAGTCAGGAAATTTTTCCTGATGTCTAGGTGGAATCTGGGTTCCTGTAACTTGAGCCCATTATTCCGTGTCCTGCAAACTGGGATGATCGAGAAGAGATCCTGGCCCTCCTCTGTGTGACATCCCTTCAAATACTGGAAGAGTGCGATCATATCTCCCCTCAGTCTCCTCTTCTGAAGGCTAAACATGCCCAGTTCTTTCAGTCTCTCCTCATAGGGCTTTGTTTCCAGTCCCCTAATCATCTTTGTTGCCCTCCTCTGAACCCTTTCCAGTTTCTCTGCATCCTTCTTAAAGTATGATGCCCAGAACTGGACGCATTACTCAAGATGAGGCCTAAACAGTGCTGAGTAGAGGGGAATTAGTACTTCACCCGATTTGGGAGCTATACTTCTATTAATGCAGCCCAAAATAGCATTTTCCTTTTTTGCAGCCACATCACATTGCTGGCTCATATTCAGTTTGTGATCTACCACAATTCCAAGATCCTTCTCACTTGTGGTATTGTTGAGCCAAGTCCCCCCCCCCCCATCCTGTAATTGTGCACTTGTTTTCTTTTTTCTAGGTGCAACACTTGGCATTTATCCCTATTAAATTTTATTCTGTTATTTTCAGCCCAGAACTCCAGCCTATCGAGATCACTTTGATTTCCCCCCCTGTCTTCTAGGGTATTAGCTATTCCACCCAATTTTGTGTAATCTGCAAATTTGATAAACATTGCCTGTACCTTCTCATCCAAGTCTTTAATAAAAATGTCGAAGAGTACTGGGCCCAGGACTGAGCCCTACGGTACCCCGCTCATTACCTCTCCTCAGTTTGAGAAGGTACCATTGATAAGCCCTCTTTGAGTCCAATTCTGTAGCCAACTGTGGATCCACCTTTAGTTGTTCCATATAGCCCACTTTTAGCTAGTTTGCTAATCAGGATATCATGGGGCACTTTGTCGAAAGCTTTGCTGAAGTCAAGATATATTCTGTCCACAGCATTCCTGCAGTCCACAAGGCAGGTTATCTGATCAAAAAATGAGATCAGATTAGTCTGTCAGGATTTGTTCTTAACAAATCCATGCTAGCTTCTAGTAATCACTGCATTGTTTTCAAGGTACTTGCAGATTGACTGCTTCATAATCTGCTCCAGAATTTTCCCAGGGATTGATGTCAGACTGACTGGTCTACAGTTCCCAGGTTCCTCCTTTTCCCCCTTTTTGAAGATAGGAACAACATTAGCCCTCCTCCAGTCATCTGGCACTTTACCTGTCCTCCATGATTTCTCAAAGATAAGAGACAGTGGTTCTGAGAGTTCTTCTGCCAGTTCCTTTATTATTCTAGGATGCAGTTCATCGGGCCCTGGAGATCTGAACTCGTACAAAGTATTTAGGTGTTCCTTGACCATTTGCCTGTCAGCCTCAAGCTGCAATCCTGCCCCTTCAGCTTGTACTTCAGGTTTTCCGGGGGGATCATAGACCCTCTTTCAGGAGAAGACTGAGCCAAAGTAGGAATTGAACACTTCTGCCTTTTCTTTGTCATCTTTTATCATTTTGCCATCCTCATTGCGTAGCTGAACCACCATTCCTTTCCTCTGTCTTTTACTATGCACGCATCTGAAGAAAGTTTCCATCCCCTCTTGAAGATTTTTCTTAATTTTTCTACCTGAGCATCTTCTAGGCCTGGCTGTCATAGCCAGGGTTAAGCCAGAGTTAAAGTATTTCTGGATTTTTAATTTTATCTGGAGTTTTACTGATTAGAATCAACTTAATTTGTTTGGAAATTGTTGTGACCTGCTCCAGGATAGAAATTGTACAAAGAACAATGTCTGTCATTGTTAGGTAATAGCCTGATAGGATAAGATGCAATAATCCACAATGGCTGATTTCATGACAACTGCTGATAAAAGTCTCACATATTCAAAATATCAGGTGGTAAAAGTAGTTGCCACTTGAATAAAGTAAGGAATGCAGTTACGGTAGTATCATTTTTATATGGCATAACAATGTGGTGTGTGTTTTGTTTTGTTTTTTTAAGCAAGGATTCTAGAAATAGTTTCATCACTTGAACGTTGAAGTACTGGAATGTCTTAATTAATTTTCAGAGATACACCATATTGTGCATGAAATGGGTATTTTCTTGGTAGCTTTTAGGGTTCTTCCTTTCCAAACTCTTAGTTATGAGTGAAGAAAAGTTCATACACATGATGCTAAACAGAGAGCCAGTTTCTTTAGCTCTACTTTTAGTCAAACTTGGCTGATAAATTCTTACACAATGTTTCAGATTTATTACAAAATAACTAGAAATGGGAACACTTGCTAATAGAAAGAAACAGTAGAGATTTTTTGTACAGAACAGCTTTAAATCAACAGGGTTTTTTAATTTGGGCTCATTTGCATTCAAATGCTGTCTCATCTCTATTACTACTTTCTAAAGTTTTAGTTTAGCAGTAAAGAACATTAAAGTGGCAATTAGTCATATCTATCATCGGTTTATTTCCAAATAAACCTTAACATGCAAGTTAACTTCACTTTTTTCTTGGCTTGATGATTGGTAGATTTTCTCTCTAAATTTGCTAATCCTATCCTTCTATTTCTTTATTTAGAACACTTTACTAAATCTGGCCTCTCAGTAGAAAGGAGGTAAAATAATGACATGGTGGGCTGGTTCACATGTAAAAACAGCCCATGGGTTAAACAACCGTGGGCTGTGGTGCACAAGCAGGAGAAAGTTGAGCATGCTGCCTCCCTTCTGCTTTTAATCAGCAATCTATGATCAGTCCATTCATAGGTTGTTGAGCATGATGTGCAAACCTGGAGCGCTGGGTTGTTTAGGGGCTAAACAACCCAGTGGTTAACCCTGCAAAAAACCATGGGTTAACCGCTGGGTTGTTTCATCCCTAAACTCGGCACTGCAGGTTCACACATCATGCTGAACGGGCCAATCGTAGGTTGTTGAGTAAAAGTGGAAGTGGTGGGTGTGCTGGAGGCAGCGTGCTTGCTCTTTCCTGCTCATCCCCAACATTATGTGCGAATCAGGTCATACACTCTTGCAAGGCCTCAATTCCTTCCTGAGTGGCATCTGAAAAGCTGAAACAGCCATGTCTCAGGGACCAAGGAACCTAAGTTCCGTAATTTTCCACTTTCCAGGGCACTTCTGTACTTAATTTAGACCTCAGATGCCATGGAAACTACATGATACTACTCCCTGGGATGCTGTCACCTCAGTACGTACATCTTTTTCTAGCAACTTGTTACTTTAAGTTAGACAATAGTCAGCTCGCAATCTCATAGGATTTTTTCAGTTGACATTCTTACTAAGGTTTTTAACTTTTAATTGATTAGAGTTAAATTAATCTTATGTCTAGTTAGCATTTGTTTGTGCTTAAAAATATATTTGACTACATATGTATCAAGTTTCAGTTTTCTCTGTTGTTGAAATTTTGAGACATCAGTCAGTAAGTGAGTAAGTGGATCTGGAAGTCTTATAGATCGATAAAGGGTTGCATTCACCCTTTTCCCTGTCTTTTTTTCCCCTTATGATTTTTCTATATCAGCATCTGGAGAATGAATTGAGTCTCTGGATTTGACTGTGCAAGTTGATAAATCAGAGGAGCCCTATTGGATCATGAATAATCCATAAATACTACAGTGTTTTTTTTAGATCATTGTTATTTCCCAAATTTTTTGGACATTGAAATACACATTGTTCCTTTGGTTATATTAAACTCTTTACAATTTAAAATGCATCAAGTGGAACAAAGGCTGCAAACTGTGACTAATTGGTCTATATTGGGATAATGAGGGTACAAAATGTATCTAATCAGGAGCAATACAACATCTCACAAAGGATTGCTTTCTTTTTAGGACTTCTTTTGCAGGGCATCTGGCAGGTATTCTTGTTGGGCTAATGTACACCGTGGGACCCCTGAAGATGATCATGAAAGCATGTGCAGGTACAGAATGATGGGCCTGTACTTACCAAGAACTTGCAGTTCAGTGCAATTTTGAATTGAAAGGGAAGTTTTTTACAGTGAATTCCTGTTCTTATTTTCTAGAGAGCATTTCGCATGTTTGGGTTAGCCCCTCCCTTTGGACGGCAGGCAGGGTCCAATAGCATTTGATCCTTTCTAGGGAGAGGGGCCACCCTGCCTTCCCAGGCTGGAACTGGCAAATCTAGAGCAGCCCCTTGACCCCTACACTCCATCAAATCTTGAAAATAACAAATTCTCCAAGTCATAACTACTGGAGAAACTCAGAACTAGAAACAAGTAATCTGAAAGGAAACAAACAACTGCATGGGAAGGAACTAGCCCAGGAAAACCTGTCTACCTCCCCATATGTACAGCGAAGGCAGAAGCCCTAAGAGAGGATCACAAACATACACACTCCTTCCTTTGGCTTCCTTCTCTCCCATGTCTCCAGCGTTCAGACTTCTATCCTTTGATTCTGCTTCACCTCTTCCCCCTCTCTGAGTCCTCATGCCATTTAAAGAGACCTTGTCCTGATTCCCTTACGTTTTGTTCAACTAGCCCTAACTGTTGCAGGCTCTTATTACTGGGGAACCTGGGGGCCTACACAGCAACCCCTGACTACTCACAGACATTTTTTAATATGATTCAGTATTCCTGTTCCCCCCTGCCACTTCATCTTCATCATTACTGTATAACTTGTATAAAAGAAAACCGTCAAAAATCAATAGCCACATTACCAGGATGGAATCGCAGCAAATATACTTTTAGATACACAAATCTGTTAAACTCAAACCTTTTAAAAGGGTAGTATTATATTTTAAATGTTTGTGAATATTAATTGTATTATTCTTGCTAGGTGGCTTTATCTCTCCGACTGGTTTTTCAGGACAAAGAAGCAGCTACAATCCAGGTAAGTAACTAAGGTTACAGTCCTGTGTACATTTATCTGCGAGTAAACCCTATTGAACATAGTGACCTGGTTCACATGGCACGATAAGCCATGGTGGGTTGTCACTGTAGTTGTTATAGGGTAGCTTGTGACATCCCAACCTGGAGTACTTTTTTCTTCATGGGATGTTTTCCACAAACAAGCCACCCTGAGAACCCATGGCTTGTTGTTGGAGTGTTCAGGATGGCTTCCCATGACGTACAAACAGGGCCGGTGCTACCATTAGGCGAACTAGGCAGCTGCCTAGGGCGCATGGCTAAAGGGGGCGCAGAAACACCTTGAAATTTTTTAGCGCTGCCGCTGTATCGCTTGGATGCGGCGCCTGCCTGGACAGTGGCTCGCCTGCTAGATGGCGCGACCGAGGCGGGCAGGCGGAGGGCTGGCTCAGACTCTTAAATTAATAGTCTCCATCACCCTGGCCGCCAAAACCTAAAGCCTCCCTAAAAGAACAAAACAAAACAAACCCGCTAACAACAGCAGTGTCGTTCTTTTGGGTTTTGAGCGATCTTTTTAAGTAAGAGCAAACCTTGGAAGCTGGGCATACGATGAGAGAGAAAGGAAAGAGGCTGCTGGATTTAAAACCTGTTCTGGTAACGATCTCGCAGCCGCCTTAGCAGAAGCGGCCAGAAAGGAAGCCGAGTGAAAGAAAATAACCCCCCCCCCCCCGTGGCTCGTTTGCCGGTCGAGGAGAAGGGTGGGGGAGCGAGAGCACGGGGAGGAGGTTTGTGTGGGTGCGGGTTGTGAGCAGGCATCACGCCTAAACGGGCAGCTTTCCCTTCTGGAGCTTCGCCCTGGTTGTTGTGCTTCTTTTTGTGTTGTGCCGGGGAACGGGGAAGGAACGGGGGCGGGGCGAAGCAAGCCGTCCTTGCAGGCAACTTGCCTGAGGCAAGGAAACTCGTCAGAAAAGGAACTCCTCGGCTCAGCTGGAGAGGGGAGTGCCCTCAGCGATGTGAACGCATCCCAAGAGCCGGCTTGGTTTGCCCCTCGCCTGGCCCGCCCCTCGCCTGGCCCGCCCCTCGCCTGGCCCGCCCCTCGCCTGGCCCGCCCCTCGCCTGGCCCTCTCACAGCAGCCGCAGCAGCGAGGGGAACAGAGGAGAGGAGCCCCATGTTTATAGCTCTCCTCTTCGGCTGCATTGTCTGGGAGCAGCAGGGGGAGTAGATTGAGGAGAAGCGGCCTGAACTCCTTCTTACGCCAATGTAATGCATCGCTGCCAGCTTTCTTCTCTAAGGAGGGAGGGACTCCGAGGGAGGAGCACAGAACGACAACTGCGCGCGGAAGAGGCTGCAGCAAACAACATACACAGCAGCAGCAGCAGCAGCAGGGCCGGCTTCTCTTGTCTGGGTTCCTTCCATTCATTCACCTGTGCACAAAGGGTGGGGCCTCCAGGCCGCTGACCTTTCACCTCCTGCCTCTTTCCCTTCTCCTCCTCTCCCTGCTCGGCGTTTCCTTTTTGACGCTCGACCACTTGCTTACCCAGAATCCGCTGCGATGGGAGCGCTCCTGCCGAGCTCGAGCCTCTCATAATCGCCCCTCTCGGCCCCGCCCACTTCGCTTCTCCCCTGCGCAAGGTTTACAGTCTCAGCCCCTGGCGAAGGAGGCCGCTGCAACTCCGTGCGAGGACGGTGGGGGCAGCAGCTCACAAGGGAGGTGCTGCCTACCTAGCAGCCCCGGGGATCCTTTCTATGGATGATGATGATGGTGGTGGTGGTGGTAATGGTGGTGGTGGTGGTGGTGGCGACAACGACGACGATAATAATAATAATGATAATATAATATTCTTTTTGTGCTTCTCAGAAAAGCACTTAGGCGCACCAGGAGCTGCCTTGCCCTGAGTCAGACCCCCCCCCCCGTCCATCTAGCCCAGCATTGTCGACACGGATGGGCAGCAGCGGCTCTCCAGGCTTTCAGGCAGGATCCCTTCCGAGCCCTGCTGGAGATGCGGGGGGGGGGGGGCACTGAACCTGGGACCTTCTGCATGCAAAGAGGGGGCTCTACCCATGAGCCACGCCCCCCCTACATGAAGTGAGGGAGCACAGGGTGGAGGGGGTTGAGCTCCTCTCACCGACCCACTCCTTTCTGTGTATAAATAAATAATAATCAGTCATGTGCATAAATCTGGCTGGGTGACTGGCCAGATGGGCGATTAACGGGGGGGCGGGGCGCTAAATATCTGATCTTGCCTAGGGCACCAAACTGCCTTGCACCGGCCCTGCGTACAAACCTGGCATGGCGACTTCATCGTGGATTGTCGGGAACAGCTAGAGAGCCACCTGGCAAGAGCAGTGAAAAACCCTACCTTCCTCACGATCCCGAATAAATAAATAAAGTTTGCGACCATGTTACTGCATTCATAAGGGCTCAGAAAATTATATGCATTTGGCGATCTGATGTGGAGGGGAGAGTTTCCCTCGTGAGCTGGCAACCCCAGCAGACCAATTGCAGAAAGGGTGCTGACATAGGGAACGAGGAAATGAGAATTTCTGATGCAAATGCACCCTGGGATACATGCCAGGAGCGGGTGGGAGGGCTGAGGGGGAAACAGCCCACAGCAAGCCACAGTGCAACCAATCGTCTGTCAGGAATAATGTGGGCTACCGCGTAAACAACCAACACAGAGTGGTTTATCTTCAGGGTGGCTTAGGGTGACATGCAAACTCACCCAATGGGACCTTCATTTGAGTAAACATGTAGGATAGTGGTGTTTATCATTTATTATAAGAACTTCTTCTAATTATACATTTTTTAACAGAAAAGAAATAAACATTTGAAAAATGCCAGTCTACCTGCCCAGGCAATCCTTGATTATTGGATGTGTTTGGGCTGGTTAGCTTTCTCTCAAAGGTGAGGAAAAGGTACTCCACAGGAGTGTACTCCTGGTCTTTATAGCTGTTGCCCCATTTACCAGAAGACTTGTGTTTCCTTAATAAAAGAGCAAGTAAAATATCTGTACACGTGCAGGCCCTAATCCAGCTGAGCACGCTCAGCAGCTGAATAAAAGAAGTTAGAATCCTATTGATCAGCTATTGGTAAGGAAGTGGGATGGGGCAAAGACTGAATCTAGCCCTCTGCTCACCCTTCTAAACAGCTAATAGGTGGGATTTCAGGTTTGTTTACTGGGTTAGATGAGTGCAGACCCAGCTGCTGGGCTGGGATTGGGAATCATGCATACAGAATCTACTTGCCTCTGTGATTCTCAATACAGATAGTGTGATGTGCACAGAAGCTGGTTTTGCATCCTTTGAAGGCCTAGCTGGATCAGAGCAGTAGTCTATACTTCTGCTGGGATTACCAGAAAGCGCAAATAGAGCGTTGAATGGCTTTTTAGAAGATAAGGCTGTATATATGTTAATAATTAACAAATTAATCCTATGGCCCATAGATAGTGTCTAGGGAGGCATAGGATTGTTCAGATTCCTAGCTCTGAGGTCGGAAAATCACTCTGACCTCAGAGCTGGAGATCAGCGCTCGGATCCCCCTCCCCTCCTCGTGGCTGGTGTGGAAATAACCATGCCAGGTGCTTCGCCAAGGTCGCAAAAGCGACCTTGGAGAAGGGGTTTGGGGGTTGGAGAGGAGACCAGTGCTGCTAAGATACAGTGTATACTGGCAGTGCCTCAACCTCCTTCCCCCTCCGAAGCGCCGCAGCTAGACAGCTGAAATCAGCCGTCTAGCTGTTTTGCAGAGTGGGAGGAGCATGGAGGCAACCTTTACTTCCATGCTTCTCCCGCCCTGCATAGGGTGCCTGTAATCCTCCCAATTTCGGAGGGTTATGGGCATCCCCATAGGATTGCACCCTAAATAAATGAAATAATACATTCATGGGGTGGGAAGTTTCTGCCCTACAATATGGAAATAGTTTTCTTTAATATGAAGACAGCCCTGGCATTGTAAGCTATCTGTTAGTTATTATAAAGCACGCACCTGACATGCAGTTTATGTCTTCATATTTACATATAGGGTAGTATCCAGCAGTGTCCCAACGCAAGCACTAATGAAATTGCACTAATGTAAACCAACTCTTATGCAACATAACTAGCACAACAGAGAAAAGCAGCAATTTTCCACTCAAATGCAGCAGCACAACAGCAAAAAAGGCACAAGTTTTTTAAAAAAAGTGTGCAGGGAATTTTGTATTCACTTCCATTATCCATACACTGATTTTCATTCTCTGTTATTTGTACAGAGAATTATAGATATTCCAGTTACCCATCCTATCCTCCAAGAGACTACAACTTGTATACTGGTGGACTGAATGAAGAGGAACAGTTTGAGAGGGCAATGAGAAACAGTCTGAATGACAGAGGTAAGATTCTCCCCTCATACTGAAGATCTCTGGAAGGTGTATTTCATGTTGATGCATAATTATCTCTTTAGGGTGATATTTAAAAATAAAATGAAGCAGCGCCTCATGAAATAGCATTTTCTTTTTCTCCTGTCATTTTCCAAGTTTACATTTCTTGATACTTGACACCAGGACATTCCTGACCTGATTCCTTCCAAGATTCAAATTCATATTGCTCTTATTATAAGGAAAAGCACTAAAAAACATCAAAGCGTGCATGAAACCTCCCTTCATGGGAGACACGGTTGTATGCTCATAACAACAACTGGTATGTTGCTTCCAGTCAAGGCTGCACTACATCTGTGCTGTATTTTCTCCACCCAATGATAGCAGCAGGAATAGCATGGCCAAGAGCCAGGACAACTGGAAATGATGTCATCTTCAGGGGACTTGGAGTCTACACAGAGACGGGGTTCACACGATCACTAACCACCCTGAAACCCATGGCCTGTTCTAGGATTCCAGGGTGGTTTGTAAACCACTCCAGCCGCCCACCTTCAATGGGTTAGGACATCACGACAACCCTCACCCAGAAAGGGTAAATAGGCAACTCGCAACCAGCACACACGGAGGGAAAATAAGCCACCATGGGTTATTTTCCCTCTGTGATTGTGTGAACACGCCCAGACTCATGTTTTCAGTCTCTTCTTGCTATCATTTCCATTCAACCCAGTGTTAGAGTAACATACTGGATCTCACATCCTGGGTAATGTAACATCCTCTCTAGTACCCAAGCTTTTGGCGGGAAAGTAAGTTTAGACAACCCTAATTTTTTTTACACAGGAAAGTAGGTCAATGAAGCAGAAGCTTGTCGGAGTCAAATATTTTTCACATGTTAGGAGGAGCTGATCCCAGCCTAACGAAATAAACAAAACATGGATATACATTGCTTTTGTCTTTGAATCTACAGAAGGCTTTTTGTTGATGTCTTTGCCTCCTGGTTAATAAATGTTAGATTATTCCCTCTGAGCTCCTTCCTATTTTTAAGCACAGTTCTTAAAATACATTTTCACTGATGGAAGCACTGTTGGCTTGTGCAACTGTATCTTAAAACATAGTTTTGAGAATCCTACCCTAAAGACACACTGGAACAATGTATATAAAAATATGGGGAGCCTTGAATTAACAATTTGGGCCCTAAATAAAAAAGATCTGGAAAATGCCATTTTTGTTACATTGTAAATTACTAAAATAATTGTTCAGGGTTTTGTGTTTTTTTGAAGTCTTAAGTCTCGTAAGTTTATTACTTGACCATAGGGATTTTAAGGCAAAGGGAAACATTTATGAAGGGATTTATTTTTACTTTATAGTGAATTTTGTATATCAGGAAGGCAGCCCCTTCCCTAAAAATCAGACCCTACCTTCCCCCACTGGGACATCTGCAGGAGTCAGGGTGTTGGGTGGGATGGAAGCAACTAAAATATTCTTTTTAGATAGACTCTGTGGGTGTATTTTGCTTTACACTCAAAATCTGATTTCAAATTTGGGCTGGCGAAGATATGGCTGGTGACCCTGGAGGGCCTTTGCTTCTCCATTGTTTGCAGACAGCTCATTTGCATAGTTCATGTATAGCTGTCTGCTCTGTGGACACCATGGAGTGGTACACTGTTGTTACTCCTACAGTTTGTGGGTGGCTCATAGTGATTGGGATAATGTGAGTTCAACTGTGGGACAAATCTTCCCTTGAGGCAGGGGGATAGAATCTTGTTTTTCCCTGCCCTCCTGATTGTATGATGTTTGACTATAAATGCTGTCATTGGAGTGTGGCTAACCTCGGACTGTCTGAAACGATAACATGCACATCATCTTCAAAAGACATGTCTGGAATTTAAAATGTATAACCTTGATAAGGCAAGAACAATTACTTGGGTAGTGATTGTAGCTTCTTGAATCAATTCAAGGATTAGACTTTCCCCTTACCTCCCATCCCTTGTTGAATGCATTTTCCACAAAGCTGTTAAAGGGACCATTTTTATTTATTTATTTAAAAATCTTATCCACCTTTCTTCCAAGATTGACCTTCAAGGCAGCTTACACATAATTTTTAAAAGTACACATAAAAGGCAGCTTAAAACTACAACCTAAAGCCCAAAGTATAGGGAAGAGCAGTTGAAATCATAAGCAGATCCATAATATTTGCTAACGAAGGCTCAGGAGAACAGGGCAGTTATAATTTGGTATCGAAAAGATAACAATGTTGGTGGTGTTGCTAGGCAAATATACCTGGGGAAGGAGTTCCATATTCTGGGTGTCAAGATAGAAGATGTCCTATCTTTGGCCATTTGATAGCTATCCATCTTAAATAGCTAGGTGTATTTGCATTCACACTTGTAAATCTATCTCATTCTGTCCTGCACACTTCAAACCCTTACTGTTTCAATATCTGATTATAGTATCTCAGCTTACACTCTAGTAGAACGCAAGTATTTAAAACTTTTGCATATCCTCCAGTTCTTGGCCAAGTTGCAGGAACTGCCAAGTGCTGCCTCTTATATCGTGTTCAATAATGGTTTTAAATAGCTCTGGATGCTCATTAGTTTGTGTTCCCTGGAAATACAGTGGCTTATGATTGGCTTCTGTTTACAAAGGCACAGCTGTGTTAGTTTACTTCCCACATGAAAATTACCACAATAAAGTCAGTAAATTGAGTTACTAATAATACACATTGAAATCACTAACGAGAGAAAAGATGTCACAGTGATGGTGTCTCTGGTACAGTCAATACAAACAAATAACTAGAAACAGCTGAACATCACAGAAATGTGGGTACACAAGTCTGTGAGACACTTTAAATTATATTGCTTTCCCAGAATATATGTATTATGGTTACTTCTAACAGTTCTTGAAATAAATCTTTGCGCCACACAGGAACTAATACGTTTTTAAAATACTTGTCCTATAGAATGAATAGCACACATACAGTAATGTAAAAGGTACTAGGAAAGTGGGCATGTAATACTTGATCATATTTTGACACTGCTGGACTTGGTTGTTAGGATTTCTTACCCGCAACCATAGTTAGCTGATTGACATGCTCTTATTAAGATATGCCTAAACACTTAAATATATGAACCCATTAATTATGCCTGTAGCTCATCTTGCAAAATCAATGAAGTACACTCGTGCCTTGGATTGAGAGCATAATTCATTCCGGAAACGTGCTTGTAATCCAAAACACTTGTATATCAAAACGAAATTCCCCCAAAAAAATTTGTACAGAGATTTTTAATTTAAGCCGTACTACAGTACTTGTATTGCAAGACGTCGCTTGTATATCAAGTCAATTTTTTTAAAATAAATATTTAAAAATTTGCTTGTCTTGCAAAACGCTCTCAAACCAAGTTACTTGCAATCCAAGGTATTACTGTACTGCAAAACATGACCTGTTTTGACCACATGATATAAATTGCCTAATTGAGCAGGGTATTAATGGAGAGGTATCCATCTGAGCTGGAATTCTTCATACAGTATAGGAGCCCTGACCCAGGGACCTTTATTGCAAGTAACATCACTCTGCTGGGTAATTTGGTAATGTAAAGAAATTACTCACAGAAGGACTATTCCCTGCTTAGCAGCCTACTTCTTCAGAAAAGGGGAATGGTTATGGGAAAATATAACATAAGCTAGGCACGTGGCAAAATTTGATATCATCCTGGATCCATAGCAAATATTAAGTGTTCTTCACACTGAGACTGGTTCAGGAAAGTTCTATAGCTGAGGAAAATCGGGCGGGAGCCCCTCCCCCATCACGCATGCTTCTTACCGGCGCTCCTGCCTGTTCCCTCAGTTCTTCTACGACCACCATTGTGACTGGTCCGTCTGAGAAGTTCTCCTTCTGCGTTTAGCAGCGTCATTAGCTGAGTTTATTTTTGTTTGTTTGTTCTTCTCTATTTTATTCGTCTTCGTCTATAAAAAAAAAAAGATTCTCGTCTATTTTTCGACTATCCTTCATCTTCTCATTTGTCGGATTGGCGACCATGCCCGCTAAAGCGACCTTCAGAAAGTGTGTAAAGTGTGGGACGAAATTGCCCTTGGGTCATTCCATGTAAAATCAACCAAAAAGTTTGAAAAATTTACCTCACCATCTGCGATTTTTTTAAAAACTGGCATACTGGTAGGCCAGCATGAGAAATGAACATACACCAAATTATAGGTCATTATACCTCACGGTTCAAAAGTACAGTGTGCTCAAAAAATGCCCCAAACATGATTTTTCAGCATTTGTGACTACACAAAAAGTATCATAACGTCCTTCAAAATTGACCTAGAAAGTAAAGCGTGGTGTCATATGAAAGCTCTCGAACTACCCTTTTATTTGATATGTAACACGAAGCATGCATGTGAAAGAAAATGTTCAAGGTCATAGTTTCTTTAATTTGACCTTGAATTAAAAAAAAAACCAAAGGGATTTTTTGCTGATTTTTTCCCTCAGATAACCCATATTTACCTTGAGTATATGTACCGATTTCCAGAACAGGGTTCCGAACAGTTCAGAGGATGTGAATGTTCTTATACATGCACAGTACCTCCCTACAAAAACTCTACCCTCTTATACACACTAGCAACAGAACTTTTTGCAGGGAAATGAAACTTAAGCTTGCCCCGTCCCTTCAGGAGCTTCCTGGGCCTTCAGGCTGAAACCAAACCAGGTTTAGGTAGGCCTCAAACCTTCAAAGAGATAGATCTCTTTGGATGTCTACATTAAATCAAGCTTTATTCCGATAAGAAAGAAGAAGGCAGGCCTGAACCCGTGACAAGTGCCTGACACCACTTCTGCTGCACTGTGTTCATGACTTCTTTCAAATTGTTGAACACAATGAGTGAGTCACTTTTTAGTCATTGGTGGTGCTGAACTCCATTTCTTATCAAGAATCATTCTGGGAAAACCTGCAAAAGGATTATTTCACAGAGTATGGTTGACAAGATGACATAGGACTTGTTAACAAAATGTTAACAAAATGTTAACAAGTAATATTTGAACTGCATAAAATCTGATCATCATATATAAAAGTAAAATGGAAAATTTCATCTATGCACAATAATGGTTTTTCAAGGCCACATCAAAGTAAATCAAAATAACTATGCTAGTAAGAGTCCCATTTTGAAATCGAGTACCGGTACATGTTTCCAGGGATGTTAAACGTTATTTGAAACAAAAGGAGTTTTTTGTCATTATTCAAGGTCAAACTTCTGTATATTTATTTAAAAAAATAAAATGAACATGTTTTCCCCAAGCATACTGGTGAGTACTTTTTTTAAAGTACATATTTTAAACCTCATTCTTCTGAAAACAATAGGCCCTGCAACTTATTTTTTAATAAGCAGAACACGTTCACCAAATCTTAAGCTATTTGCTTTCAGTTGGAAATATTCTTTGATTGATTTAATACCAGAATGACCACCCAGAGGAAGTATCATCATTCTACACAAAATGTCAGAAGTATGCTATTGAGAAGAAGAATATTGCGAAGTAGAAGAGCCAGTGTGGCATAGTGGTTAGAGTGCTGGACTGGGACTCGGGAGATCCAGGTGACTTTGGGCCAGTCACTGCCTCTGCTCCTAACCTACCTCACAGGGTTGTTGTGAGAATAAAATGGAGAGGAGGAGGAGGATTATGTAAGCCGCCTTGAGTTCCTTGTAGGAAAAAAGACAGGGTATAAATGTAATAAATAAATAAATAAATAAAATAAATTTAGAATTGCATAATTATGACAGGGTAGCTTGTACTTGTGCACAATGTTTTATTCAAAACCTAAGTGATAATGCATATGTTCTTAAGATACGTACAGTGAGATAGAAATTCATATGAACTATGACGCATACACACAGAGCGCCCCAAAAGATGTAACTAGTTTTCTGTTAAGAACCCCATTTTGAAAATTGGTACATGTATTAAGCACTGTCAGATGAAGTATTAAAACAAAAATCATGGGGTTTTTGCAGAATTCAAGGTCAAATTTTACTATTTGACCTTGAATATATTTGTATTCTATAAAACCACTTATGTTACATATCAAATGAAAGAGCATTTCAAAGGCTTTCCAACAACACCAAACGTAACTTTCTGGGTTCTGTAGAACTGGAATTACTGTAATTTTAATGTTGTCCGACACACAAAAATTAACATTTTTCTTCATATTTTTGATTGCCATATCTCCAAACGTTTTTGTCCCAGAACTCTAATTTTTGGAGCAGCTTATTTTCTCAGCATACCCAACAGGTTCACCAAGTTTTTTTTCAAAATCGGTGATGGTCAGGTAAATTCATTGGTTGATTTTACATGGAATGTCCCCTCAGCAGATGGACATCCTCTCTGCCTTGTCTGTTTGGGGGAAGCCCACGCGGTGGACACTTCCCGTCATTGTCAGGCCTTCACTCGACAGGCCAGGAAACATAGGGCAGACAAACTGAAAGCCATTCTTTGGCACAAGGCCCTCACCGCAGTATCCGCCCCACCATCTTTGGGGGCACCACCCGCGCCTATGCTCATGACTACACTGACCCACATGACTACATCCAAGTGGGAAAGTTGACACTGGGAAAGTCGGTGGAGGCCCTTCTGGCCGAGAAGTTGGCAAAACGGGCCCATAAAATGAAGGAGGAAGCTGAACGGTGAAAACATTGCAGGGTGGCTAAGAAGGAGAAGGCTAAGGCTGCCAGACCCTCTCCTCATAAGGCCATTTCTCTGCCACACGACTTGGTACAGAGCACAACGACTGCTCCAGTCCCCTCGACTTCAAGGGCAGGAACCAAAAGAGGTCGAACACGTCCTGCAATATCTATATATCTTGATGTCAAGGGGCTTGAAGCTGGCATCCATCAAAGTCTATCTGGAAGCAATATCGGCATATCATCCAATCGTGCTCGGAGGTACCTTGTTCACACACCCTTTAGTGAAGTAATTCCTGAAGAGTTTGAAAAATTTAATACCTCCGGTTCAATCTCTGGTTCCCAGCTGGGATCTCACCTTGGTCCTCAGGGCACTGACTTCAAAACTGTTTGAGGCCATGGCCACAGCCGACCTGCAGCTGGTGTAGTGGAAAACGGCCTTTCTGGTGGTGGTCACAACCGCTTGCCGTTCCAGTGAACTCTGCGCCTTGAGGGTGGACTCTCTTAGGGATGTACGTGTGACTCGATTGGGGTGTGTGGAAGCGGGGCGAACTCGCCCCACTCATCCCCGCCCCCGAGCGCCGCAGAACTTGCCTTTTCCCCAGTTCAGCACATCTCCCCGGAAAGGAGCCGGGGAGAGGTACTTCCGGGTCCCTGGCACTGTGTTTTTCGTGTAAATACCATAGAAAATCACCTTAAAACGGCCACAAATAGCAAATCGCGCCCGTTTTAAGGTGGTTTTCTATGGTATTTAAGTGAAAAATGTAGCGCTGGGGTCCCGTCACATCACTTCCTGGCACAGTGCCGGGACCTGTCACGTCACTTCTGGGCTCCGGAAAGTCCGCCAGGAGCCACACTGCCGCTGCGAGAGGTATCGAGCGACAGGGGTGCTCGCTGAGCACCCCAAGAGGTACATGTACATCCCTACGTACCTAACGTTCCACAGAGATAAGGTGATTCTTCGACCTGATCTCACCTTCTTACCAAAAGTGGTGTCCAGCTTCCATCTGAACCAAGATATTCTTTTACCAGCGTTCTTTCCTGCTCCAACTTCTCCTATTGAACAGATTCTACATACATTGGACGTACGTAGGGCTTTGGCCTTCTACGAAGCTCGCACTGAGACAGTTCATCGCTCCCCATGGCTCTTTCTTTGCTATGGTGGCAAAACTGCTGGTTTACCGGTATCAACACAGCACTTTGCAGCATGGATCGTTGAATGTATTAAGCTAGTGTACGAGCTCGGAGGTCAAAACTTGTCAGGCTCATTCAACACGAGCGATGTCTACTTCAGTGGCATTCGGGAGAGGGGTGACATTACCGGAACTGTGCAAGACGGCTACTTGATCCTCTCCGACAACATTCAGCCAGCATTCTCGCCTTGATGTTCGAGCCCGGGCAGATACTGCATTCAGCAGAGCAGTCCTCTCCTCAGTACTGCCATGAAGATGACACCGACCCTCCTCCAGTAAGTCAGCTTGCTACTCTGCCCATGTGTGTGATGCACAGAGACCACTAAGAAGAAGAACAGGTTGCTTACCTGTAACTGTGGTTCTTTGAGTGGTCATCTGTGCATTCACACAACCCGCCCTCCATCCCCACTTTGGTATCACTTATTGATTTCGATGGATTTACCATAAGCGGATGGGCGTAACGATTCCGGTATCAATGTTGGGACCGGCATCAATATTGACGATTCCCTCGGTCCCGGGGCCACAATGTCGGTCAGGGAACTGAGGGAACAGACGGGAGCCCCGCTAAGGAGCATGTGCGATGTGGGAGGGGCTCCCACCCACCCAGTTTTCCTCAGCTATAGAACTTTCCCAAACCAGTCTCAGTGCAGGCGCAGAGTCTGTGTGTGTGATTACCACTCGAAGAACCACAGTTACAGGTAAGCAACCGATTCTTGCTGTCAAATTTGGAATAAGAGGTATAGAATATGCATAGGTTATGGATGTAATCATTAAGTTCATATGCAATTAGGTTTTTTCTTAGTATTTGCCAGAACGGTTTCCAGCCCTGAGCTGTCACACTTCTATTTATGCTGTGACTATATATAGGTAATAGCTTTTCAGGAACGTGGAGGTGTACTACAGTGTTGTAGAGCAGTCCTTGCCCATAGTACATTCATCTGCCCACCATAGTCTCAGGTCAAACCAGTTTTACAGGTTTCCATAATGTTTTTAGCTGGGAAATCCAAAATTAGCCCCCAGAAAGGTGACTACTGTTGAAATTGCACTGAGTAGGTTTTGGTATGGCTGTCACAAACACTTATTAAATGATACCTGTGATGAGTTATACTTTTGTAGAAGTATGTACCACATGCCTGGAACATTTCTGGGAAGGTTTTTTTTTTAAACTATAGTGTATAAAAATGTACACACACATTGACAAAACCAGAAACGGCTTGTGTTCAGACCCTAGTCAATCTGAACATTTGATTGAATTGTTTTGGATTTAGGGAAGAAGCTATAATTAGAAAAACAAAACTAAAGGGCTTCTCCCCCCCCCCTGCAGCAAGTGTCATTCTTACACACACACACACACACACACACACACACACACAATGTTTGTACAGTCAGAGCTACTGATGCTGGATCAGGAATAGTCTCAGGGATTGTGTTGAGAGTAGTGAGATGGAGGAAATTAGTCTTTGCTCCGCATAAAAAAAATTGTACATGGCCTATTTGGACGGGGGGATTGAAATGACATGAGTAGTATTGCAGTGTGCCTTTTGCAGAATGCACTTCTGGCTTATGCAGGTTACAATTTATATCTTTTATTGAGCTGTTCTATTTGTTTGTTAGAACTAGTAATTCAGAGATGCCTCATTTAGAAGCGGAGGTATTCTCTGAAGACCTTGGGACCCATTTACTCATTCTCTAAAGGTCTTTTTGAGCATTCCTTCCACTGCACAGAGTGCACTTTACGCAATTACCTCTGTTGTGCTTCCCCCCCCCCCCCGAAATGCTTTCAGTTTACACTTCCAAAGGGAGAGTTGTCCTTTGGAGAGTGTCAACAAACACAAAAGAGAAAAGCGTCTCAGGTGCCAGTGAAAACAGTTTAATGCCCAATACGTTTCAGTTTACATGAGATAGCTGAAGAATTCTTTTCTATCATATTGGGTTAAACTTTTGGCCCCCAACGAAGGTGTAAACTGAAACGCGTTGGGCATTAAACTGTTTTCACTGGCACCTGCTCTCTTGTTTTTGTTTACACTTTGGTGCCTTCCCCTCTTGTTCTTCTATCGTTCCTTCTTTGGAGAGGGTCCACATAGGCCCTGGGAGCAAAGGGCCAATGGACACTGAATGGTGGCCTCTATGAAATGCTCCCCATGGCAGCTGTCTTCACACAGCAGGCTGTTCATGTTGGCTGCTCACCATGTCACTGCAAGCTTTCTCTTGCATGCCCAGGTAATGTCTGGGAAATATTTTTGCTCTGACTCCCTGTTCCTTCCAGAGGTCGGTACGGGGCTCAAAAGCATGCTTTTGTCTGAAAACCAATAGCATAGATACAGTGGGATGGTATCATTTATACTAATTCTTTATTTTCATTCTTTGGGATGAAAGTTGCAGTGATGCTGAAGGCTGTGGGGAAAAAAGATGCAAGGGAACCATGTGCACAGCGAGACTCTTCCCTTGAATTTGTATCCCATTTCCCCCCACCTTTCTGTTTTATATGCATTTGAAATTAATGTTAAATTTTTGTGGGAAAACTTATTTTTTTCACTCACATGTAATATAAATAGGTCTCTTATGGGGTGTTACAGTACAGCATTGCTATTATATGTTTGGAAAACAAAACAAACTGCACTGCCAATAGAAAGACTGCTGGGTAATGCATCATGAGTTCTTTATACTGTACCCAGAAGCTCTTTGTGAACTTTGGACACACATGAAATAGTGGCCTGGCATTACAACATAATTGGCAAGACCAAACAGTGTTGTTAGGGAAGAAACAGTCTGTCATCTGAGGTGAATTAAAGCCAAAAATGAAGCTGATGTTTGGTGCCAGTTCAGATGTTACTAAAACTGTTTCTTATCCATTTGATAAAAAGTAGGAAATACTCTTTGTCCTCCAACAATTATGAAATGATATTCATTATCAAATTTTCATGTCTCAATCATGTTTAAAAAGAACGTTTGTCCTAATTCTTTATCCATTAAAGAGGTAAATCTTAACATTCTGCCTTTAGATTTGTATGCAGATAGTATTTAATCCTGCAGTTTACAATTATACTCAAAAGAGACCTTCAAAGGTTACTTTTCTTTGGTCTGTGAAAATGCTTGGTTAGATATTTCCATAATAAAAACATAGGATTAAAGTAAGCTGTTGGCAAATAGAAGGAAAACATTCTAGATAGAAAGCAATATACTTATAGGTCATATTTTCCCCCCAGATTTTTATATGTAATTTTTTTGTTACCAAAAGAAAACCTTTGTTTGCTTCTAGTGCTTGTTCCTTGCCTGAAGTTATAAACCAACATTTATTGTAAACATTCCACTGAAGCCAAATGATACATCATAATCCTATTTGGGGCTCCATAAATGATACCTAAAAGTAGTTATTTTGGATTATGTGTACAAGCAAAGAATTTAACATGAAAAGAAAAGCTATAAAGCCTTTTATTGGCTATCAGGATTTTCCTGGATTCATTATCTTCCGATCATGTGGTGACTTCATGAGGTTCAGTTTCTTTCTTGTTATGTTGGTAACAATAGCGTAAGAGAAGACCAAGAAAAAAGATTGCTGTAATTTTCCACAGTGACTAGCTAGTTCCTGAGGCCCCCAAGGCCTACCAGAATAGGGGTTAGGATGCGAGCAGGAAGGTGCCCTTGCACTCATGTCCTGCTTGTGGGCTTCCCATAGGCATCTGGTTGGCCACTGTGTGAACAGAATGCTGGACAAGATGGACCCTGGGTCTGATCTGGCATGGCTCTTATGTTTTTACATGTGCGGAATCTATGGCTCTCCAGATGTTGGACTCCACCACCCATCAGCCCCAACCAGTATGGCTAATTATCAGGGATGATGGGAATTGTAGTCCAACAACATCCGGAGGGCCACCGGTTCCCCAATCCTGTGCTAGAAAGTGAGAGACTTCTTGGGTCAAAGACTTCTGATATTCCTATTACAGTAATACCTTGGATTGCAAGTAACTTGGTTTGAGAGCGTTTTGCAAGACAAGCAAAATTTGAAATATTTATTTATTTATTTATTACTTGATATACAAGCGACGTCTTGCAATACAAGTACTGTAGTACGGCTTAAATTAAAAATCTCTGTACAAATTTTTTTGGGGGGATTTCGTTTTGATATAAGAGTGTTTTGGATTACAAGCATGTTTCCGGAACGAATTATGCTCTCAATCCAAGGCATGACTGTAGTGCCCCTTGCAAGAAGGATGATTTTAACTCCAAAGAAATTCTCTGGGCAATGGTAACATACATATTGTAACTCTAGGCTCTGTATGACTTCTTTGCCAGCAAGAAGCAATTGTCCATCACGCTGAAGAGATCAATTCATGAGGGGAAAGACATGTAGGATGAAATACTTTATACTCATCTAGAAACCAGTGCCCCAATTTTTAGGGTTGGCTAAGGAATCCCACTGTCAGGGTCAGATACCTCTGAAACTTCAGAGCATTGCATCTCTGGTGAAGAGATGGACCAGTACAGATGGCTCAGGGATTGGTGGCACTTATTAGATTCCTGAATTAGCTTAACTAAGCTGGATGGGGGTATGGGAGGTGCAGACAGGCTGCTCTCCCTTGCCCCATAATGGCCCGCCATACTGCCAAGGGGTAAGAATAGTGGCGGGGGGGGCGGGGAGAGAGAAGAGAAACTGGGATCCGTATACTCTAGGAGGATTCTTCCATCCAGTCCATAATGGATTAAGTTGAGCCCTTCATGTTTAGGCATATTTAGGCCATTGGGTTCTGGCGCCTGCAGGCACCAAGTTGCCAATTCGTGCCCCCGATGCAGCTTCTCGTGTCCTCTGAACCCAGCAAGGGTGGCTTGTTGGGGTGGTTAACAAACTACCCTACAACAGGCCATGGGTTCTGAGGGTTTTGTTCACCACCACAGCAAGCCACCCTTGCTAGGTTTGAACGTCACAACGTCCTGCTCCTGGTAAGGGTAATTAGGGAAATGAGCCAGCACATGCGGGGGTGGTTAACAAGCCTCCATGGCCTATTAACCACTCTTGTGCCGTGCGAACCAGGCCCGTGTCTCCCTGTGGTT
Organism: Shinisaurus crocodilurus; assembly: GCA_021292165.1. Classification (NCBI taxonomy): domain Eukaryota; kingdom Metazoa; phylum Chordata; class Lepidosauria; order Squamata; family Shinisauridae; genus Shinisaurus; species Shinisaurus crocodilurus. The sequence goes on along the minus strand of CM037878.1, from coordinate 44,469,834 downwards.
AGGAATGAGTCTTCTGAAGTTACATCTAATCAAGACAAAAGTAAAGATAGATGGCAAGACTTGTAATGTGAGGTGCTCACTATTAATAGAGTGTTGGTCTCTCCTATTTTTGGGGAGGGCGGGGGCGGTTTACAGCCTTTGACAACCTCTTTTACTGGTGCAATCTCTGTAACAGTATGCACAGAGCTTATTTTCCAAAGAGTTGTATAGGACTCTTGGTTATTTGTTCTGCAAGCACCTCTCTCATCAGTATACCAGCATTTTTGTCATGGCACATTGGACTGAACAGTTGTATCTGTGGGGATGGTTGGACTAAATGGCTCCTTGTATCTCTTCCAACTTAAGAGGGTTCCACCCGCAAAAAACATGTAGAAATAATTTTAGATTGATGGAAGCATGCATACTCCTACACCAGTGATGGCAAACCTTTTTGAGCCCGAGTGCCCAAACTGCAACACAAAACCAACTTATTTATTTCAAAGTGCCAACACTGCATTTAAACCTGAATACTGGGGTTTTAGTTTAGTAAAAACAACTCATACAGTTGTCTGAACTAATTAACATATTTTGTCTTAAAAGAAAAACACAATAACAGGGCTTTCAATGATACAAACAGTTTTTTATTGAAAAAAACATCAACTCAAATTTTTTAAATAGTACTACATTGTACACATAGCCTGAAGGTAATTTAGATAGGTTTGGGGGAAAGAGGGCGGGGGATTGTGAAGAAGCCAGGGAGAATGTGAGGAAAGGAGGAGACCTCAAGCGTTTGGGGAAAAGAGGGGGGGATTGTGAAGAAGCCAGGGAGAATGTGGGGAAAGGAGGAGACCTCAAGCGTTTGGGGAAAAGAGGGGGGGATTGTGAAGAAGCCAGGGAGAATGTGGGGAAAGGAGGAGGAGGTGCTGGCTAGGAGGGAATGAGGCGGCTGGGGGGCAAGAATGAGGCGGCTGCATGGGAACGCACGACAGGGATGTAATACGAGCCTTACCTGGGCTCTTCCGATCGTTCCTGCGGTGGCCTGATCTCACTCTTCTGAGCGGCGCGGAGCATTCTCCGCACCGCTCAAGCTGCTGCTGCCGTCCGTCGCTCTTCTGAGCGGCGTGTTCTCCGCGCCGCTGAAGCCGCCTCCGCCTCTGGACCCGCCGTCGCAGCCCGTCGCGTCATGCCCTGTGCGCTGGATCCCCGCGCTCTGTTTTTGGCGGCAGCGGGGGGGGGGAACCAGGGCAGCAACACGACTTAAACAGCCCTGTTGCCCTGGTTCCCCCCCCCCCGCCAAAAACAGAGCGCGGGGATCCAGCGCACAGGACATGACGTGACGGGCGGCGGATCCGGCGCGCAGGACATGATGCGACGGGCAGCGGCGGGTCCAGCGCGGCCGGCACGGAGGCAGCAGGTAGGCCCGTCGTCCCCGTCCGCCGCATCACGGCCTGAGCCTTGGCGCGCAGCATGACGCTGCCTCACGCCGCCGCTGGAGACCTATGGCTGGTGGTGACCTATGGCTCACGTGTCAGCAGAGTGGTCCACACGTGCCACTTGTGGCACGCGTGCCATAGGTTCGCCATCACTGTCCTACACCATGAGGAGTTGGTCCAGTAGAAGGCATTAGCCCAAGGCAGTTGTTCTAAAAGCAAATAAGCTCTGTGTATGAGGAGAGAGAGTGGGAACAAACACACTAGTTCCACGCACTGGCTGCGTTGAATCCTTGTCACCCTCCCTGTGTAGAGGGCAGCTATGTCTGCATTGGGAAGCCTCCTCTATCCTTGGTGATGGAAATCAGAGTTTTAAATCACACAGAATTTCCATAGATAGAAGCTTTTTGCTGCAAACAGTCGCCCTCTACACATGGAGGGCAACAAAAAATGCAACAGAGGGGCACAGCCTACACGCTTTTACAATGACTGCATAGGGCTAGTCCTATCAATTACACAGTTTTCAAATATTCAAGTACCCTTTTATGGACTGGGTGGGTTCACACAACACAATAAACCATGTTATAAACCATGTTTGTTTCAGAGTGGCTTGTCATGTTGTCTGAACACAGCAGCATGGTTTGTTAACCACACACAAACCACTCTGGCTGGGTTCAGACAACACAAAAAGCCACTCTGAAACAAACATGGCTTATAAGCCTCTGTGGCTGATCGTGTACAAACCCAGTTATTATAACCTATGCACTACAACTACCATGTGTTTTTGGAATGATTACAGTTGTATAGTGAAATGTTGATGACTCGCACCTCATTTTACTACTGCCAAGATTAGACAAAAATGTGTTAGCTCTTCTGCTTATAATACATAGAAATCTTAATATTTTTTTCATTATGCTGTTGTTTCCCAGTGTGCCTCATAGTTGATAAGTTGTGTGTTCTTGGTGTACATCTGTGGCATACAGTAACTGCATCTCTTAAACTTTTGAGTTGAAAAGTTCTTTATATTCTTTCCCCATTCATGACAGGGAGGGATGCTAGTTGCTTTACAGTTTAGGGAGCAATCCGATGGCCCCTAGACAGTGTCTGAGGGGCCATGTGATATTTCGGATTCCCAGCTCCGAAGTCAGAGACAGCACTCTGACATCAGAGCTGGGAATCGGAGCTCCGGGGGGCCTTCCCCCTCACAGCTGGCTCAGAAATAGCTGGGCTGGCTGCCTCTTCGAGGTTGGGAATGTGACCTCGGAGGGGGGTAAAAGGAGGCATTTGGGTTGGTGGGGAGGAGACTGAAGAGGCCAGGATACAAGCTATTCTGAAGCCTCTCCAGCCTCCTTCCCTCCCCCTCTGAAATGCTGTAGCTTAGATGGGCAAAAAAGTCCATCTAGCGATAATGCAGGGCTGGAGGACATGGAGGCCTCCACCATTCCTCGCACCCTGCATAGGATGCTTGTAAGCCCCTGAACTCGGGGGCTTATGAGCATCGAGGGCGCAACCCATAGGGTTGCATCCTTAATAAACTTTGCTAGACTATCACTGTCCCACAAAGCTCTTGAAAGTTCCAAGATAATCTCTCTTATCCTATTTGGTGTACTATGTTCAAACGAAGATTTCAAAACAAGTGTCAAAGTTGTAAATATATTTCATTTCAAAATAAAAAACCAAATAGTACTTTTGTGCTCTTCCCAGCTGACTAAATCTGTTAGCTAGCTATTATGCATCAGGGTTAGGATGTTGGTTATGCTGCTGATCCTTCCAGAAAAACACTCCTGTGCTGAATGGACCACATAATAGCAAGTTTAAGTTCTGAATTCAACAGTGGATTAGTAAAAAAAAAAAGTATATCTATATATCTCAGTGGGCTTTCACTTTATTCTGCTTTAGATGAAACCCAATGTGACACAGAAAGTGCTAGATGAGGGCAAATAATCCCTGGGTTTCAAACCAGCCAGACAATAAACAACTCTATAATATTCAGTACTGCAGCTTCTGTAGAGCCCATCTGTTTCAAAATAACCCTGATTCTGCTTACTATGCGGAATGCTTTGTTGACTGGGGTTTGTCCTACTTTCCTCTACGGTGTTGCCTATGAGCCTCTGGTGCCATCTGCTGGGAGACTTGAACCATGATCTGAGGCTGAGTTCATATTATTCATTGGAGCAGTGACTATCAATCCTTGATGTTTAGGGGCACTGGAAAACTCTCATACATACCAAAGTGCATGCTAGCTTAGATATCCTGCTTCTTTATTTACTCTGAGCACAATGCACTATGAGAAACCTGACACATTTATTATCAGGTTTACACTGGAGATTAGTGTTTTTAGAGGCTATTTTGGTATTTGAAGTGTGTTCTCTTGTATTCTTGCTTCCAGCTCAACCACTACCTGACTATAACTGTTAATGAAGAGAGTGAATGTTATAATTACTTGTCACTGGTAACTTCCCATTTCAAAAGAAGCTAAAATAAAGCTCCAGAGAACCCATTATATGTAACATCCCTGAAAGTTATCAGACACCACAACAATAGAGTAGAGATTCCTGAGTTTGTCACAGTAACCTGAAGTCAAATAAGCAACCATAAAGGCATCCCATCTGTAATTAGGACAAAGCCAACATAGACACACAACCTGGCACTGCTGACTTCTTGTTCTCAACCTGGGAATGAGCAGATCAACAGGGAGAGTTCATTTTGGGCCACTGCGTTCTTGCAGGCCTCTGGGTAATAAGGCTTTAAAAAAGGGAACCCAAAGAGATTGGAGCACACAATCACTATTGTTAATCTCTTACATTGCACTTGCGTTATACTATATTGAGGTTGGTGTGGCACTCAAGTCCAGACCTCAAACATCCAAAGAAGTGATTTGTATGCACCTCTGCGAAAAGTATTTGCCACTGAAACTATATTCAAAGTTTTTGCTCTTCAGTTCCTTTCAGCCACTGTTCCATTTAAAAAAACTGCTTGGCCCTTCAGCTGTAAAAGTGATGTGTCAGACTTCAGAGAACCACAGCCGCAAGTACAGTTTTCTCTCTTGTATCCATAAGAGCCATCCTGTTGGATCAGGCCAAAGGGCCATCCAGTCCAGCACCACATTTACAATGGTGGCTGGCCAGATGCCTCTGGGAGGCTCAAGCAGTGCATAAAGGCAGCAGCTCTCCCTGTCCTTTTGTCTCCAGAACCTGCTATTCAGGGTAGTGCTGCTTCTGAACATGGAAGTTTATTTTAGCTGTCAGACATCTCTGTCCTATTAGCTGTACCTTCCACAAACTTGTCTAGTCCTTTTTAAAGCCACCTAAGCTGTTGATCATCAGCATGTCTCGTGGTAGTGAATTCAAAGGTACAAATCGCAGGTCCCCATCACCACCCTGAGATCCACCCCAAATGAACTGTGCTTAACCCACTGAGCCCCACTTTCCTGCACATAACTTCTTTGGATGGTGGCCACAGTTCATACTACTTTAGGGAGGCTCATTACTGCATTATGCTTCTTGTGAAATTTCATTGCAGCATAGCTGGTTCTTAAACTGCTAACAATTGCTGGCTGTTCCTTTTTCCAAAATAATAATTGAACACAAGACAGTTTTAATATCCAGTCAACCCGCATAACCACAAAAGCAACTCGATTTGTTCCAATAGAAATTCCTTGTAGCAATTGCTTCTGAGAGAGGGATCTTAAACTGGGCTTACTTTCTCTTCTCAGGATAGAAGATTTCATATTGTCTCTTTTGTTAGAGACAGAAAGAGAGCATTGACTGAAATCTAGAGAATAAGATATGAGAGTGAGTGGGTGTGCATGCGCCACACACCTTTGGATTATGGACAAAGGTTGGGAACTTGAAGTTGACTGATCATCTCAGTGTAAGAAATTAAGGGGGGGGGGTCATGTATTAGATGCACCATTGACAAGACTTACTGTAAAGGTCAGCCTAATATATTAACAACAAAAATAGATTTGGCTCTGATATGACATTAGAGGAAACTCTGTTAAGGTCCTCAGAAATATACCTTGTTGTAAAGGGTTACAGTGCCTGGTGTTTGCTTCTCACTACAGGTGGCAGAACAAGACATTGCAGCAATGAGAGGAGACCCTACGGCTTCTGGCTTCCACCAGAAGAGCCATCAGCCGAGGAACTTAGAAGGCAAAGACTTAATCGATTTGAGAGGTGGTAAAATTCTGGAGGCTCGTCTAAAATATATATAAAGGGCTGCATGGCTGCCAAAACATTGGCTATTCTTTCTAATTTAAGCAGTCTCCATTTCAGAAAAGAATGTTTTCTTCAAGCCATCTAGCAAGCTGTGTCGAAAAGTTGTACTTGTTTAGCATATGGAACTCCAACGTTGAAAAGGGTTCTGAAAACCCATATACATCTTAAGGGATTCAGTACACCAGGGGCAATGATGCTGTCTTGTGCAGCTCCTTTCATTTCATTGAGAAGTGTTTGGGAAGTCTCTGATTATCAATTCTTTATACTTTAATAGAACCTAAAAGCAGATTTAATCATGCATTTTAAACACATGATCAGTGATTACCTTCTTCCTCTAGTATCTTAAATATAGAAGTACTTGTTATATTTTGAAAGTATAGTGATTTGCTATGCAACCAACATTTCTCCTAAATGCAAATCAAGCAGAACAACAAAAAAATTCATCTGGACTCTGCAAGTCTTTTCTTTGAGATTTGGGGCAACAGGATTTGATGTTAGAAAAGTTCGAGATGTAGTTTAGCTCTTCTAAATGACAGCTTTTCTTTGCTTAGACTTGCATCTTTAGAACTCTCCCATCTTTTGGTTCGAAGATAATTTAAGAACTATACTTTATAGAGTGTAAAGGTCCATCATGGCTTTGTCTGCAGTTTCTTTGGACTTCGCTCTGTGCTGGCAACATGTCTTTTTTGAGGTAATAAAGTAATAGTCATATAAATATGCAAATATGTTAACACCAGCACTGCATCCTCTTTGTACACAAGAGGCCTGAACTTTGTATTTTTAAACTGTAAACTAACCCAAGGAGGGGCACTTCTGCTGCCTTTGATCTTTTCATTCTCATTTGAAGCATATTTTGATTATGTTGCATAGAAAACTACTGGGAATGTTTAAGTGTTGATTTATTTAGATGTCGGATGTAAGTTTTCTTATTGGCATGGTTCTATGCTTTTGAAGCCTTGACACATCTACCTCTCCAAGGACTTTTGTCCAGAATGTATCGAGATAGATGTGAACACACACACACACACACACAAGAAACAGCTGGGTATTAATATGTCAGAAGTGTAGTTGATGTAATCTGTCTTCTGGATTTCATCAGATCCTCAAGTAAAAATATCAAATATTCAGCATGCACAGGATATTGTTTGGCTAGGCTTCAATTTTGCATTTGTAATTTCCTTTCTCAATTTTATCCCAAGAGGAACAAAATTCAAAATAGTTTTGGTCTTTCCAAGTGCTGAGAGCTCTAAACCTTGTGTGTGATTTCAGAGGATTAGTGGCACTGCCTTTGAACCTCTTTGGTATCTGACAGATTTTGCCACCATCTTACCTTAGGAATATGGTTCCTGGCCATAGTTGTATTGGTAGTGGAAAGCTGTTTTTGGTCTGCATTCAATATGTGCATATATACACATTGTGTACTCTTTGCTAGCTGTTTATATTTTCTCCCATCCTAACCTTCTTTCTTTGTGCCAAACCAGATGTGGCATTAAATGCATCCTTGCATTTAATATGCACATTTTAAAAATGCAAATAGGTGCTGAGTGGCTAGTAAGTACTAGAATTACAGCAAGAGGAGAAAGAGAATCTAACCCTTTCCTCCATGCTATGAAAATCGCACCTCCAAAGCTGCTATTTGCATTGGGATGAAAGCTCCCATTAGAGCAAGTGGGAAAGGTGTATTTGATGTCACGTCTAGTTTGGCTCTTTGTGACCAGGTTTTGACTGCGTTTTGCCCTTACATTAGGCAATTTTGCCCTTACTAATTCAGTCTTCTAAAATTAATACTTGAACAGAACCAATTGCTATTTATTTACTACTACAAATGTTAGTGATAGAGAGCCCCGTGTTCTTAAAAACAACAAGTTCTCAGAAATCATTTAGGTTGATATTTTGGTGTGCGTATATGTGTTTGTAAGAGGTGGAATTGTGACTTTTTATCCACTACCATGAAACATTCCTGGTTAGTACTTTTTTGACATCAATAATTATGGTATGTGAATTACGGTAACACATAATATGTGAATATTTCTGTTTGAAATATTTAATAATTGCACATTTAATTCAGGGTGCTTTTGGTCCCTCATTATAACTTTTCTAAGTGAGAAATATCCTATACCTTTCCCAATAAACTAAGCATGTAACAAAATAAAAGTTCAAATATTTTATACTTATTTGTGATATTTGTGTACCACTTAAATATAATAAAATCCCTAAGCGGTTCACATACAAACATTAAAATCACATTTAAAATACAATTTAAAATACAATATTAAAAACAATTTCAGTTACAAGAATACAGAGCAATAAAAGATAGAGCAGCATGATTAATTTAATTTTAAGCCAGGGAAGAGGCATTTGAAACATGCCATATTTTCTGCCTCCCAAACTGCACAGGGGAGGGTTTTCCAGAGGGTGAGTGCCACTGCCGAGGTATTACATGGCAACATTCTGTTAATTTTGGAATGACCAGCAAGGCCTCCTCTGATTATCTTAAATGTTGCCTAGGTATATATAAGGGAAGGCGGTCTGCTAGGTATCTTGGTCCCAAGTTGTTTAGGGCTTTGTATGACAATAACATATAACCTTGAACATGGCTCAGTAGCTAATAGGCAGCCAGTGCAGTTCCTTTAACACAGATGATATGTGTGCATAGCTGGGTGTCCCAGTGAGCACCCTAGCTGCTGCATTCTGCACTAGCTGCAGCTTCTGAACCAGGCACAAGGGCAGGCCCACATAGATCACATTACAGCAGGGTAATTGTGAGGTTACCAGTGCATGGATCACCATGGCTAGGCTATCCCTATCCAGGAATGGGTGTAGTTGGTGTAACAACCAAGTTGGTAATGGGCTCTCTGGGCCACTGAGGTCACCTGGTCCTCCAGTGACAGATGGATCCAGGAGTACCCCCAAACTACAAGCCTGCTCCTTCAGAGGAAGTGCCCCCTATCCAGAACAGGCAAACAGCCCAATTCCCAGACTTGGGAACTGCCAACCCATAAGGTCTGTGTCTTATCGAGATTCAGCTTCAGTTTATTAACCCACATCCAAGCCATAATTGCATCCAGGCACTGGTTCAGAACATGCATGGCCTCTCCTGATTCAGATGTCAAAGAAAAATAGAGCTGGTTGTCATCAGCATACTGGTGACACCTTGCCCCAGATCTCCTGATAACCACACCCAGTGGCTTCATATAGATATTAAATAACACTGGGGATAAGATGTTCCCCTGTGGCACCCCACAGTTCAGCTGCCATGCGGCCGAGGTGCAGTTGCCCAGTGCTATACTCTAGAACTGTCCCCATAAGTATGAGTCGAACCAGTGTAGAACAGTGCCTCCAACTCCCAACTCATGGAGGTGGTCTAGGAGGATACCATGGTCAGTGGTATCAAAAGCTGCTGAGAGATCAAGAAGTAACAGGGTTGCACTCTCCCTGTCCCTCTCCCAAAGAAGGACATCCATCAGGGCGACCAAGGCTGATTCTGTCCCAAAACCGGGCCTGAACCAAGACTGGAATGGATCTAGATAATCAGTTTCATTCAAGAGCACCTACAGCTGAGATGCCACCACTCTCTCAAGCGCCTTACTCAGCAATGGGGTGTTTGTCGCCAGGTGATAGTTGGCATAGATCTCTGGATGTAGGGAGGGTTTTTTCAGGAGTGGTCACACCACTGTCTCCTTCAAGGCAGTAGGGACTACACCATCACACAGTGATCCATTCACCAATCCACTGATCCCACAGCTAACTCAAATAAGCCATGAATGGGAAGGGTCGAGAGAGCATGTGGTGAGTAGTACAGATGCAGGCGTCTTGTTCACATCCTCAGGCTCCAGAAACTGAAATTGATCCCACAAAACAGGAGATGATGATGCACTGGACACCTCTACAGACACTATATTAATAGCAGTGTTCAAGTCAGCATGAAGGTGAGTGATGTTATCCTTGAAGTGCCTTGCAAACTCATCACGCTGCGCTTCTGAGGGTTCCAGTATTGGGTTCACTGGGTTAGATGAAAGCAACTCCCGAACGACAGAGGAAGCCTTCTTTTCTGCCTTCATCACCATGCAGTAGGTGCGAGTATACGCTCTTACACGTGCTCGGTCACCTTCCTGATGAGTCTTATGCCACTTATGCTCCAGTCATCATCTTACCTGTTTCATTGTCCAGGGCTCCCCAATAAACCAGGGAGCTTTCTGAGCTCTACAATGCCGAAGACAACGCTCAGGAGCTATTGTGTCAATGGTTCATTGCACGTCGCCATTCCATAGCGTGAACAGGGTTTCAACAGAATCATTGGCTCTGACTACTGGAAAATTCCGCATTCAGGAATCCTTTCGATTCCATAAATATCCAGGGGCGGACCATCTTAATGGGTCCCCAACCCCTGCAGGGAGGGACTGGCACCATGAGACCAAATTTCACCAGGAAGTGGTCTGACCATAACAGTGGGGTGATTTCCACCCACCCCCCAATTTCCAGACTACCTCCCTCACACCCAGAGGCAAAGGCCAAAACAAGGGTATGCCCTGCTCTATGCATTGGCCAGTGACAAATTGAAAGAGCCCCGTGGTTGTCATGGAGGACATGAAATCCTGAGGTGGTCCTGTTAAGGCAGCCTCAGCATGGATGTTGAAGTCTCCCAGGACCAAAGTCCTTGGGTTCTCCAACACCACATCTGAGACCGCCTTAGTAAGGAAGTCCACTGGATAGCAGGGTGGGCAGTACACCAATAGCATCCCCAATCTGTCTCTCTAGCTCAACACACAGTATAGGTCCTCATAACCAGTCCCAGGGCAGAGGGGGTTCCTGGTTAGCGAGATTTGAGCTTTTATGGGTCATAGCGACTCCCCCACCCAACCTTTCAGTCTGGGCTCATGCTGAACCAAGTAACCCGGTGGGCAAACCTGAGTCATGTCTACACCACCCAGCTCACCCACCCAGGTCAGCTCCCTCATCCACGATCATATCATGGATGAGTGAGGTTGTGTTACAAACCGACCTGGCATTCACCAGCACCACATCCTGGCCAGAGGGTGCAGTAGCCAGTCCTGCAGGATGGGGGGGGGAGGGGATCAGAGCAGGAAATGGCTTGTAGCCATCTGGGTCCCCCACCCTGATGACATTCCCTCCCCCCGATGACATACCTCCCCCTATCATACCACACTGTTCCTCACCCACAACAACTGTTATAGGGTTACCCTCTGCCTCCATATCACCCTCTCTCCCACCCTGACACATCCTGGCTTTTAGCCACTCTTTCCCCCAGAAAATAGCAAGAAAAGGGCGGGGGGAGAAAGAAATGAAGGAAGAAGAATGTTTAAGTGCCACAGGGCAAGCAGCAATAATTCTTCTGGTCAATAGATGTAAACCAACTGGCCAATGATGAGAGTTTAGGGCAATTAAATAGATAAGACCAATCAATGTGGGTGATTACATCCCACCCCTCATCAGATGGAAGATGTCAATCTATATTCCTTTATTTTTCCTCCCGACTCCCACTCGGGAGGAGTCCACATGCCACAACTTCCCCCACCCAGGGTCACAGGCCTGTCTCACACAGGAACCTGGTAATATTGATGAACTATGGTAATTACCAGATTTATGGTCCAATTTATTTGAAGTTGTAGGAAGATTTCCCTTAAATTAAGTGAAAGATGAGTCCGAAAGTTCCATCATCACAGAAGTATCTTATAATAAGCTAGCAACTGTGAGAAAGAAGAATGCATGCACTGATGAGGCCTGTTTTGTTTCCAAAAACCTATTTGCCATTGTGTAACTAATTCAATGTACCGGTAGTTGTCCTCCTGCTGGTGACAAACATCCCCTTTTAAATAAATGTGTGAACGAGATTGCCAGATCCTCCCTAGAGTCTGAGGGTACCTTCCATTGGTGCATATCCATTCCATAGTAGCCCTATGCAGGCATTTGAGTGAACATGGGTGTGTTTAGAGGGGTAAGGGGGTGCGCAAACACATATTCTCCCCGTCTAGGTGTCAGTTCCATTTTAGACCATCACATCTTCAGCGTGCAAGTATGAACGCTGAAGCACATGCGATGTGGCTGAGTATGCCTAGAAGCCTCCCTGCTATTGGTAACCCTGCCTTATCAGGCTTCTTGATCAGAGAGAGGGTTCTAAGCCTGTTCAACTGAACACACACCACACCCTCGGAATGGAGAAACAAGACACAGTAATTGGTTGAACTATGGGCCACAACTTTATTAGCTTGCCTGCCTCATATGCAACATACTTAACTAATTAAAGCAAACCTCCCTTAATTTAGTGTATGTGTTTGTACTAGGTACCAAAGTGAGAGCCATAATGCTATTTGCCTTGTGTGGATGACCCCCTCTGACTTCAAGCATTAGATCGGTGGTAAAACTGGCCTGTGCTCTTTACCTTCCACACACCTGAAAGATGTGCTAAGGAAGCCCTCTCAGCCTCATCAGTCTCTCAGCCAGTGAGCCTTGGGATCGGCAAGACAGTCTGTGCCCAAGGAGGTCCATCCTACTGGTAAGCCATGAAAGGTTGATTTGTCTAATCTTCCCTTCACCGCTCTGATGCCTTTGAGTACTTACTCTTGGTTGTCCATTATGTCTCTTCTTCCTTCCAACATGTATCAAAACTGACAGCTGGAGCATGGTTGTGTGCTTATGTTGCAGTGCTACAGCTTACTGTGCACAACTAGAAATTATCCCAGTTCTATGCAGACCAAGGAAAGTTGGCCATGAAGAACGATGGCCAACAAGAACAATGGTCGCAGTCAACAGTGTGGCTGATTCTTGTGGGCTGCCCAGAAGTTTCCTGAGCAAATATAAAATGATAGCCTCTACAGGTCAACCCAGACAAACATCTTTGCATACAAGATTTTTCTCATTACAACCATCTCAGTTCCTTAGCTGGAGAAAGATCCAAGCCCCTAAGCTGCATGGTGGCTTGAATCTGATAAATGACAAAAGCAGAAGTATTTGAAACCCCCTTCAGCCTCCACTGAAGTAAAATAATATCCTGAACATTATTTGAGGGCAGGCTTTGGTTCAGGCACCCAGTTCTGAGATTTTTTTCTGCTCTCGCATGCCAGCTGTGTACGTATGACAGATTGCCAAACACACACACATATTGTTCAAATAGTAGTACAGGATTCTGGAATTAGTATACTATTTGTATCCTAGAATCTGTTTGCCACATAATATATAAATTATTATATATACATAAAAATTTTAATATTATTGATGGTTTAATTCTATTTTTAACTTTTGTATTTTTCTATTTCTGTTTTAATTGTATGAGCTTTAAAGGTTGTGAGCCGCCTTGGGTCCCAGTGTTGGGGGAAAATGGCAGGATACAAAATAATAATAATAATAATAATAATAATAATAATAATAATAATAATAATATAAAAATAAAAAATAGCAGCCTGGAAATAGACCAAATCCCATTTTCAGACGTTTCTTTTCAGAATCTATGTCCTGTATACCTTCTGCATCATTGAAGCAAACACTACTTTAAAAAAAACTCAAACATATTTTAAAACCCTTTGATCCTCAAGTGAGAATGGAATTCCAGTTAGTTTGGAGAGAGGAAACAGACATCATAGGGGAAACATGGGAAAGAATGGTACCCGCAGATGGCTCCATTTACTGTGTAAAATTGTATTTTAAAAATGTGCCATGAAATATTGTTGTTCATTTAAAGTGGAGGATAGTATTTCAGTGATAGACTAAGCACTGATTGTGGAAGTTACCATGGCAACAGCACATTTGTCATGACAGCACAGCACAGTAAACTGTCAAAGCAGGAGCAGCTAGGATTGCACAAACATCCCAGCTCACTTTATTTTGCATGAAAACAAAAGATCTAATCTGTAGTTTTTCCTATGCTACTTGTTAGCCCTAAGGCCTCTGGTATGCTTATATCTGTAACATTTAGTAGGCTGAGAGTGAGGAATTAATTTACCTCCCTACCTGACTCTTGCAGTTATTTTTTCAAAACAATTTTGGGGAAACTCACTTACTGCAGAGTTCTGTTTGTAGATGAGCATGCTGCTAACAAGGGTCTTGTAGAACAAATAATGTTAAGTCTATGCAAAGAACTATTCATATGAAAGTGTAATGCTATGGCTTGTCAGGCTCCTGTTGGTGATCAAGAGCACAACTTCCAGGGCAATTAAGGAAAAATATAGGGTGTTGGCATCCATCCAAAAACTAGTACTGTTGAGTCCATTCCACTCTGTATATATTTATTTTAAACCTGTAGTATCTGAAGTCTATGGCCTCCATTCACAGAACTAAAGGGAAAAGAAAATCTATGCAGAGGAACTGATAGCCAAAAGGAGTTTCTACTCCCTGAACTGAAAAGTCAGATAAACTTTGCATGTTGATTTGCAGCTCTTTACTCTCTGCATGGTGCTTTCCACTATGCAGAGATGTGAGGTGCAACACCAGGTATCACATTTTAAAATCCTATTAACTGTACATTAAAAAGCAGCCACAGGCCTGCTTTCCGCTTCACATGTTTCATCTCTGCAGACTGGAGAGCACCATGTTGGTGGGAGGGCAGGGTATGAGTGGGTGGAGCCAGATGTGCAAAGCTATCCCCAGTAACTCTTTCAGACTCTTAGGGTACATTGTTTCCCAACACATACTGCCTTCAGCTGGCTAAAAAAGCAGTATCGAGGTACTGGGCCAGCGAAGGGTGAAAATATTTTGTATTTTAAAATGTTATGTTGTAAACCACTTTGAGATGTCTATTTAGATATAGTCAAGGGGTCTATAAAATAAATGTATGAGGGTCTATGTAAAGAATTTTGAGATCCCTAGAGTGCAATCCTATGGCCGCTACACAGCATCTAGATGGCAATAGGATTTTTCAAAGTCCCAGCTCCAACCTCAAACTCCCCCCAAGGTCGGAGCTGGGACTCCAAGCTTGGAGCACCTCTCGCCCGCCTCGCAGCCAGCGCAGAAATACCTGCACTGGCTGCTTCTCCAAGGTCTCAAATGCAACCTCGGAGAAGGGGTTTAGTGGGCATTCTGGGGGGCAAGGAGGGGAGGCAATAAATAAGAGGGAAAGAGTATAAGCCACAGTAGGTGACAAAAGCTCAAGCAAAAAGATGAGTCAGGATGATAGAGAGAAGGATCTAAGACAGGATTTCCTTTATAGAGATGAACACATTTGAGACCAGTAAAAATAAAGAAAGAACTAGAAAAAACAACCATGTAGCACAACCCTATATTTTGTTGTGAGTCCCACTGAGTTTCTTACCCCCAGGTAAGAATGCACAGAATAGCAGCCTACATATGTGAAGAAAGGCTGGGAGAATAAAAGGTGAAATATTTTTAGCCCATTCACATGCAAAGAAGCAACAGCTATTACCTGTGAATTAATGTGCCAGGTAGACTTTGGTTCCTTCCTTCATGCAGCTGCATGCCCAAACTGCTCCCCAGTGGAGCAATTTACAAATTTCTGAACCAGCCCATTGGAAATGATCAGTCAGTATGTATAGCCTTTTTAGGCTATGTAGGTTTGCAAGTACACTACTGTGGTTGAGATTGTGTGTCCTCAGAATAGAAATCATTAGATAATTTCCCCCTTCTTTTTAAGATACGCACAGCAGCAAAGATCAATGTCATTTCTGTCTTCTTGATCAATGAGCCCAAATTTTGAAAGTGCCAGTGCTCTTTGGCACCTGTATTTTTGCACCCATGGTACTTCTGGTATGTTACTACTATGGTAGCTCGGGTCAGAGCTAAACTGACAGCTACCTTACTGGATTGAAACTGAAATATGCACTTAGAAAAACCAAACAGAATTAAAGCACTGTTTCCATGAAAATTATTGAAAACTATACTTGGTCATTTTATTGACATCCTACGTGTATATGGAAGAAAAATCTGTGCTCTCACCCCCAGAGTTAGCAGCTGCATTCAATGCAAAACAGACTGACATCATTCAAAAGTCACTATGCTTGATTCCGGCAAAGTGCACCTATTAGTGTAGAATATCATATATATATTTTAAAAAGCAAAGGGGGCATGGTAACCTGCAAATCAAGAGACCACCATGCAATAAATACCTTAAAATCTAATTTAAAGAATATGTTGATGCTGAAATTGTTCTGAGATTTCCCCCAATCCAGAAACCTCCACCATTTAACTTCATAAGACATTATAGTATATTATTACATTTACCGGTACTGACATTGCCTCTGTCTCCTGTGACATAGTTGGCTCCATGTAACATAAGGGTGCCTACGTTACAATGTAGATTCCTTTGCAATGATATGCTGTAGCTCTGGTCCCAAGACTTTCTTTACAGTATTGTATACCAAGTTGGGTGAGGCCAACTGGTGCTACCAAAATGTAATCCATGTATATGTCCATCAGTCTGTGGATCACTTGAAAAAGGATTGAAGTTGGTAGAAAAGCATAACAAGAGAACTGATCCATCTCACCATCACCTACTGATTTGTTGTTTCTGCCAGGATGAGAAAAGAAAACTCAAGATAGTCCCAATGAAGAATATTCTCTGTGAAAGTTATGAGTGAGACACCTCCTGACTGGACCAATCAAATTCTAAAGTTAACTTGTCATGTGCACTTCTCCCTTAATTTCCTGTTGTGTCTCACCAAAGAGTAGCCAGTCATTTAATGGTGGGAAAATGTTTTCCTTTCCTTCTTAAAATCTGCTACTACTATAGAAATGCATGTTGTGAAGACCCCGAGTGCTATGGGTAGGTTGAAAGAACAACAGTGTACTGGAAGTGGTTTGCACTAAACTGAAAACAAAGAAAACGCCTGTACCATGGCGCCAGAGAAATGTGGAAGTATACATCTTTCATGTCAAGAACCCTTTTCTAAGAGCTGAACTGTAACCATATGAACTTTTATTGTCGGAACGTTACTGTTTTAACTTTCTTAAATCCATTATACTGCAAAGCCAGCTCTGTTACTTTTTTATTATGATATGAGAATATCTGTCCCATCTTCTTGTTGAACATACTGCATGACACCTTTTGCTTACAGAGTTGCTTTCTTCTAAATAGGCCAAACACTAATTGTGGCCAACTGAAATGGAGCACTCGCCATAACACACCCAACATTTCTTGAAGCTGGTATAGTTTGCTATCCATTGCAGCTGTAATTGAAAACTTGTAAGCAAGGATAATTCTTTTGTCTCAGCTTGTCACTGCTACCATAGAGAAATTTCTCCACTTGTTTACATAGGTCAGGGATGGTCAACTTGTGGCTCTCCCAATATTTTGGCCTACAACTCCCATCAGACCTAACTGGCATACCAATGGTGAGGGATCATGGGAGTTGTAGGTCAAAACATCTGGAGGGCCACAAGTTGACCAGCCCTGACATAGATGTATCTCCCCTGTACTGAAGAGAGAGAAAAACAGTGTAACATGGTGCTTTCTCCGCTTCCACTCACTGCAGCAGCAAAAAATAAAAACAAGAACTAAGGAGTTAGGAACTATGGCCCTTCCCATCCAGTTAGAAGTTGGCTTATGTTGGCAGGTAGAGGAAGAATCAGGCTCTTATAGAATGCTGAGCTTCTGGCTAGCACAGGCATAATGCCTGTAAGTATGGCTGCTCAGAGGACATGGGGAAAACAGTAGCGTCCACAGTTTACCTGGTTTAAAGGTGTCATGTAGATGTAGCCAAAGTCTTGCACAGTATTCCACATTTTCAAATGAAATCCAAGAATTAGCACTATTTGCAACAGGGATGCAGAATCTCAGGCCCATGATTCCAATCTAGCCCTCCTTCATTCCCTTTAAGGCCACACCCTGTGCCCTGGCCTCACCCTCTGTCCCCCCAACCACTGATCACTTGCTGGTTTCCCAGCTTTTGAGCAGCTCTTCCCCCATTCTAAAAGGTGGAAATGCCTCTCCTAAGGCTTAGTTACTGGCAGTAAGAGCTTTAAACTAAAATATGCTGGTATTTTTGGCCCTGCCCACCACTGGTATGTGGCCCTCAAGAGCTTCTCCAAAATAGAATTCATCCCTCAGACTGAAAGAGGTTCTGTGCCCCTGATTTACAAGTATAACACAACTTACTGCATCCCCTCTTTTTCTTTTTGGTAAATGTTCAAGTTTCCCTTAGCCATATTTCATGCAGACCTGACATCTGCCTATATTTCGGCGTTGTTCTTGCACATCTTTGAGAGTCCCTGAGAAAGGGGTTGGTGTAAATTGTAACTCTGGGTTCACTGTAGTTAACCAGAAGCTGTATTCATTGGTAAAAAACTGGCACGTTCCCCTCTGACCCTGGCATTCAATAAAGGGTGCTGATCTGAAGTCTTCAAGGCAGCTTCCAGTCGACATGAGAGACTGTCCACCTCCCTGATCACCAGACCCAGTATGCTGAAATAAATAGGCAAGAGAGGTGTAAGATACCACACATGCAACCTGATATAAATCTCACCGAGTTCAATAGGATTCAATCACACTGGATTGCAGCTTCAAGCTACAGTCCTAACCTCTGTTACTCAGATGCTGATGAATGCAATGTGACTCTCTTACCAATAAATTTGTACAGTCATGCCTTGGATTGAGAGCATAATTCGTTCCGGAAACGTGCTTGTAATCCAAAACACTCTTATATCAAAACGAAATCCCCCCCAAAAAAATGTGTACAGAGATTTTTAATTTAAGCCGTACTACAGTACTTGTATCGCAAGACATCGCTTGTATATCAAGTAAAAAAAAATTAAATATTTAAAAATTTGCTTGTCTTGCAAAACGCTCTCAAACCAAGTTACTTGCAATCCAAGGTATTACTGTATTGGATTGTACTGCTGCTCAATTGTTTTGCCAGTTATCATAAAGTAAGGTATTTGTGGGTGTTTGCCATGGTTTTGCCTTGAGCCTAGTATCTCTAAGCATTACACTCATCTACATGCCATGATTGAAAGAGATCTATCTATATATATAAAAGAAGAAGTCCTGACTGACTGACTGACTGACTCATCAACGCCCAGCTCAAACCGTTTAATCTAGGAACGTGAAATTTTGAAGGAACATTGCTTTTATGACGTAGACACCCACTACGGAAGGATTTTTGGAAATTGTCCCTAAGGGGGTGAAAAAAGGGGGCAAAATCGCCCCACTCTCATATCTCCTATGGGCAAATCAACGGGAGCAGTTATGCAAATCAGCCTCACCTCATAATTGCTGCAGGAGCCAATAGGAGCAGTTATGCAAATAGCCCATACGACACTTAGAATGCTCATATGAATTCCTGCAGGGGCCAATAGGGGTGGGTATGCAAATCTCCCCTAGGCCATTTAGAATGTTCTGAGGGGGTGAAAAGGGAGGGAAAGTTTTTAAATGACTGAATGACTGTTGTGTGTGGGGCGTTGTCGCATAGGCTCCATCACGTTTTGATGGATCTACCCCAAACTTGGCACGGTCACTCTTCATCACCTGTAGACTCTCAGGATTAACCTGATTTTTCTTTAAGATCAGATATTTCTATCAGAAAAGTTTTCTGCTGCCAGCACCCAGCCTAAACGTTACACTTTCAGTCAGAGACACTGTATCTTTTCCATACAGCTCTCTCAGGCCTTCAAGGAGGAAAAAAAAACAATGCACCAAATCCTAAAATCCACGCGAGCGAAACCACAGGCAACAGCTAGTTAACAATATAACTCCTGTGTTAAATTGGGACAGCTAACTAACATGGAGAGGTACTCTTGGCTCCTTCCGGATATGCAACTCCATGTTGTGACATGTATCACATTCACCAGCTGTGGCACATTGTTTTCACATGGAAGGAACAGAATGGCTGGTAAACAAGTTGTTATGTCTTTCTATGAATCTCGTGCTTTCGCAGGGGTTACTAGAGTGTATGGGAAACAGTATGAGCCTGTCACATGGTTTGTATGTTCTGGTGGCGTACTGACTTGTTGTTTTTCTGTCTGAAGCCATTTTAGAGCGATGCTGAACTTCTCTCTTTCACTCTTGTCTTCTGACTAGTGCTTGCTGGACTAATGCAATCATGTAACGTCTTTGTTGAGTGGAGTAAATCTCAACTTGCTCCACTGGATTAAATGCTTGCTATGCACTGTACTCTGCACATGGATTGCACTAGGAAATGTATACTCTGTAGCATATACTTTGCTATTCAAATAAACAGGTAGCTAAATAGACCTGTGGAGTTTACAGAGTTATTTCCTTGCTACTTGAAGTAATCTGCAAACGGAGGAAGCTGGGCTGGTGTCAGATTACAGGGAGCTGGCTGACAACCGAAACGCTGGAAAGCTGCGCAGGGAGAAGGGGAGAAGGATCTGAACTTCTGTGTGTGGATTTATGGGCGTCTGCACACAGGAATAGGATTTTAAATCTTCCATCTCACACATGTGAGGCACTCTGCTTGTCCTAACGCCCCATCACTCCATCCCCCTGAGCAGAAAGACAAAAATTTTACATAGCAGAAAGACAAAGTATCACTTGCAACTTTTGTTATCGCTACTGGGGAGAAAAAAGAGAAAAAGCCATAGAATTTTTACAGTTCTGTACTGTAAGAGGGTTTTAGAGGTGTGGGATTGAGGGAGGCTGGGTGAGAGAGAGATAATTTATTGTAGCCTATGTTTAATGTCCAAAGAAATATTCATTTAGTTCCCAGCTTGGATCCAATTGTTGGGTAACTATATACTGAAATACAACAAAAGGGACATGACGATTTCATCAAATGATAATCTGAAAGAATGAAAAATCTTCAGTCAAGTAGCAAGTGAAAACTGCAACTATAATGTGAAAAATTTGTGAACTTATATTGAGTCCCTGTGGACCTAGCATTCCATAGCAGGCCTAATTAGTTGTCAATCTTACCATTAAAAATGAGTAGCCTATCCAAAGACTTCTCCAGTTCAACGGACAGGGAGGAATGGATTGATCTTGACTATGAACTGCAACAGCATGGGCAGGAGCTTCACATACAGCACATCTGCTAATGTAGGGTTGTATTTCTTCATCAGAGAGTGGCATCATGGGCAAAGGAGCTGCACTTGATAGCCAATAAGATTTATCATTTCGACTTGCATAGTAGCAGACCTGGTTGATATTGCAATAGGCAAAGGGCATGGTGCTGAACACAGGAAGACAAGATCCGGCCAGACCTAGAACAAAGGGAAAAACCACCAAAGTTTACTAATCCAAAAAACAAAATACTTATTTAAGAAGAGTTAAATGCTAGTCTTCAATCTTATCTCATCCCATCACAACCAGGGAAATGATTGATGCATAAGGACGTTTGGTGGGTTTACAGGGGCAGGAGGTTTCTGAACATTGCAACAGAAAAAGCTCTTACCCATGGAAACTTTAGAACAGGGGTGAGCAACTTCAGGAGGTCAAGGGCCCATTTTTGCCCCTTGGACCCTCTGCAGGTGCTGAAAATGGAGCAGGGGAAAAAATTGCATTCAGTGCTGCTACAGAGCGCCAAAATCAAGCAAGCTTATTTTGACCCTTTTGGTGCTCTATAGCAGCTCCAGATGTCATTACGTTTGCAAAAGGGGGGGTTATATTTTTGAGAGTACCCCCAAATTTGGGGTGGCGGCAGGTGGGGCTGCAGGGGCTGCATGTTGCCCCCAGGCTGCATGTTGCCCCCAGGCTGCATGTTGCCCACCCCTGCGTTAGAGGATAAACTAAAATGGGGATGTGTCACCACTCAGTAGTAGAGACGTGCTTTGCATACAAAAGGTCCCATGTTCAATTTCTGGCATCTCTAGATAGGACTGGAAAAGATTACTGTCAAACTCTGGAGAACCACTGCCAGTCAGTTTAAAGAGTGCTGATCTAGATGGAACAATGGTCTGACTTGGGGTAAGGTGGCTTCCTATGTTCTGAATGACAAAAGCTACCATTAAAAGCTTGAGAATTTGCCACCACCTCTAAATTGTCTAAAATTCAGCTAGTGGCACCCTGAGGTCAAATAAACAATTTCCTTCAGAGGAAACATAAAGGATATTAATCCTTCTTAAATTACACACATTATAAAATATTAGTTTTGAAACTACTGCAGTTGCACCATGCTTTTAAGGTTCTCTCAGTTTCTTGGATAAAATCATGCATACTATACAACTAGCAAAAAAAGAAACAATAACTTGCAGATTTGTTCAAGCATATAAAAAAAAGTCACAAATAAATGAAAAATGCAACCCACCACCCTCGCCACAAACAGCAAGGATGCCTGGCATCCATCTTTCAGCAGAACCAGGCTGATCATGAAGGCTCCAGTGGGAGAGTGGAGACAAAGAGTCTCTGGAAGGAAACAGATGGAGCTTCTCAAGGTGGAAAACAGTCCCAATCCCCATATTTCTGTAACTTGGTAGAACAGCAAAGGCTCAGGTGCATGTGCCAAGGCTTGCAAGGAGGGGCCCCAGCTGGTCACATTTGACACCTGTCTTGCTGATGTCAGTTTTTAAGGGTGGAATCTAATGGGTTGCTTGTAAACCTCCTGACTCGGAAGCTTAGGAGCATCCTCCACAGAGTGGGGGATGCGGCAGAGGTGATCTCCACCTTCCCGCTCCTCCTGCTCTGCAAGTCAGCTAGATGGCTGATTTCGTCTGTCTAGCTGTGGTGCTTCGGACGGGGAGGGAAGGAGGCTGGAGCCTCCTTGTATCCTGGCAGCCCCAGTCTCCTCTCCTCCATGCCCCCCTTATCCTTTCTCCAAAGTTGCTTTCCTGACCTCAGAGAAGCAGCTGGCATGGTTCTTTCTACACTGGCTGCAAGGAGGGGAGGGGGATCCAAGCACAGATCCCCAGCTCCAAGGTTGGAGCTCTGTTTCTGACCTCAGATCTGGGAATCTGAAGAATCCTATGGCCCTGCAGATGCTGTCTAGGGGCCATAGGATCGCTCTCCAAGTGTGTTTTACAGATATGAAATTGAATGGATGAGCAGTTCAAACACTGGGGCAGTTCACACGTCACAATAAGCCACACTGAAAACAAGCAATGGTGGGTTGTTTAATCGCTCACTAAGCTATACTGCTGCCGACAGTCCATCAGGCGCTCACTGGCTTGCCATGGTTTGTTTCCCCCTTCGTTCTCCAGCCCACAACCATTACTTATCCCAGCAGCCTTTGTGATGAGATTCTCTCCCCTCCCCACTCCCACCACCTTTCTTGCCTTATGAAGCACCTGTGTTGACATGTATATGTCATATCTCCAGAGTGGATTGGTGGGGGGCTTACCTTACTTTTTAGGATGAGGTGGCTGAGGGTTTTATTATTATTTTCTTTAACACTTAAAAAAAGCCTCCTTGGCTGCTCCTTGAGTGATGTTCCTCTTCCTAGGACAACTATGCATATATGCGTGAAGCGTGATTGATTTACCTCTGGGTAAGCATGCACGGCCCCAATTTAGCACCATAGCAATTCAAGAGGGGTGGATTTAAGCTTGCCCGCTCCTGTTTTCATGCCCTCCTGGCTTTGCTTCTCACTTGACAGCTCACTGTTTGACAGCTGTCAAATGAGAAGCAAAGCAACAAATTAACCTATTTGTAGCCTTGCTTTGTCAATGTCCATGGATGGTGCCTCCTGTACTTTGACAGAAGACACCATCCGGGGCATTGATGAAGCAAGGCGGGGTAATTGGGTTAGTCGGAGTTGTGTACTTCCGCAACTCCAAACTACTGACCAAAAAATAAAAAAATAACAAACAAAAATTGTGCCAATCTCAGGCACAATTTTTTATTTTTATTTTTTTATGGGTGGTGAACCAGTGACAGCAGCTCCAGTGTGCCACTTGGGCACTTTGAAGGGGCTGTCAGTGGCTGCTACTTCAGAGATCACGAAAAGTGACCTCTAAAAAAGAGATAAGGGGGGGAAGCCGCCGCGACTCCAAAAGGGGTCATGGTCGCAGCAGGGGAGACTGAGCCAGTGATGGTGGCTCCAAAGTGCCACTTGGGTCATCGGTGCAGTGGCTGTCACTGGCGGTGGGTGGACCAGGCAGGCTCGGCAAGAGCAGCAAGGGGCTTTTGCTGCTTTTGCCAAGTGGTTCAATCACTGCTTCCCTGTACCCACGATGGGGTCGGTCGTCTGGGTTCAGACGACATGACAACCCATTGTGGGTACTACAACCCCTAGACCAAACCATGGGTTGGCAGAGTGGCTTGTTCAAGCCAACCTGCGGGAAGCGTTCCAGTTTTGCATGACACGACAACCCATTGTGGCTAGTTAACCATGATGGGTTGCCGTGTTGTATGAATCCAGACACTATCTTCTTGCACTTACCACCTCAGAATGTCATATGGGGGATAAAGAAAGCACACCAACCTTGACCGAGATAAAGATCTTCCTTAAGTACAACAATTTGCAGTAAAAGTACAGACAATTTCAAATTTTCTTTCTTGATAAAGAGTGATAGTGCAACACTCACCAAGATCTTGATTATGGGCCTTCTCCTGACCTTCAAGGTACAGCAGGCTGTATCCAGTCCATAATGTTGGCATTCCCTCTGGGCAAAGTGGTTCTGTGTCTGATTGACTATGAAGAACAATCAGGAACCCACCAGCAGCTATAGTTTCAGGCCCTGGTGGTCCAGGCACCCCAGTTTGGCCTGGGAGACCTTACGAATGGAGAAAAGGTAGACAAGCAATGTCCCATTTAATAGCAGGACCCCAATTCTGTGTCAAAGGAATGCTTTTTTGTTTTTCAGAATAGGTTTGACTGATGAGTAGAAGGTTCTAGGCTGCTAGGCTTCGAACTAAACAGAAAAACATGCTCATTTGACCATCATGGTCAGTGGGATGGCAGGTTATTCACTTAAACAACTTCAGACTGTGGTGGTCAAAAGTATAAAGGCCTTAGGCTCTTTGCCATGATGTTTCAGAGACGCAAACTGAGCTGCTAGAAGGAGGTTCAATCAATGGTTTCAGCTAGGGATGTGCGCAGGACTCGATTGGGGGGTAGAAGCGGGGCGAACTCGCCCTGCTCACCTCCCCCGAGCCCCATGGAACTTACCTTTTCCCCAGCTCGGCACACTTCCCTGGAGAGGAGCTGGGGAGAGGTACTTCCAGGTCCCGGCACTGCATTTTTCATGTAAATACCATAGAAAACCACCTTAAAACGGCCGCAATTTGCCATTCATGGCCGTTTTAAGGTGGTTTTCTATGGTATTTATGTGAAAAACGCAGCGTCGGGGTCCCATCGTGTCATTTCCTGGGACAGTGCTGGCCTGGGACCCATCGCGTCATTTCCAGGTCCCCGGAAATTCCGCTGGGAGCCTTGCTGTCACCGCGAGAGGCATTGAGCGGCGGGGGTGCTTCCCGAGCACCCGGCGAGCACCCAAAGAGGTACGTGTACATCCCTAGTTCAGCCAAAGGCCACAGCAACCAGTGTAAAAGGTTAGTACAACAATTTGTAAAACTGTTTTCCTAAAAGGATGGACAATGATTTTTCATAGCAGAATACTTACCTTGCAGCCCAGGGTATCCTTTTTCTCCTATGTCACCTTGATCACCAAAAGGTCCTGGTGGCCCAGATAAGCCCCCTTGACCTGGCTGACCTAAAAGCCCTTCTTCTCCTTTCTTTCCTGAAATACAATACATTTGCCTGTAAAAGTAACTACGTAGTACAGCGCTATGCATAAATAGCTATATCAATGTATCACAAATCTAATATTAAATAGGTGAGGATTGATTCCTGTAATAGCTTCATCCTTCTAGAAATTATTCAAAACAGCTGTCTCATTCAAAACAGATATTGATTTTAAAAAAATGTTTCACACTCCATGCTCTAGAATTCTCCAGTTTGATTTGGCAATTTGATTTAAACTCAAAAGTCTTATATAACCTGTTAGTGCAAAAAGGTAAAGCATGAATGATAGTCCTGTGAATGATAGTCCTGTGTTATGTTGAGGACTGAAGCAAACCAGAGCAACTCGGTTTCTCCTTCCTTTACTCATGAGATTGTGCTGCAAAAATATGATGGGAGCTGTAGTTTGCAGTGTGGATTGAAAGCACAATAAGAGCACAATCCTAAGGAATTGCCACTCGATAGAAAGAGGGCTCTGAGATCAGAGCCTTCTATCCTATGCCCTGTTGGCAGGAGCCAGGCAGGCTGGGAGGAGGATGGAGGCAAAAACACCTCCCATTCCTCGTTTTCTTCACATTTACAGCTAGACGAACCTCTAGCTAACTTACTTCTTGGTGGGCGGGATGGGTGATGGAGACGTTTTTGGATCCTGCAGATCCTGACCTCTCCTCCTGCCTCCCCTCCCTGCCCACCAGCATGCCCCTTTTTCTCCTTCTCCAGCTTCTCTTATGAGGTTGCAGTTGCTTTCTGCGGAGGCTGTGGGGGGGAGATCCATATTCCGATCTCCTCCACAGTCGTAGCTCTGTCTATGGCCATGGCAGAGGAGGTCTGCCCCATCCCATGGCTCCCCAGGCACTGTCTGAGAGCCATAGCATTCCTCTGTAAATTTCAAAAATCAAGAAAATGCCAAATTAGTTTCTTTGGAAGGCTGGAATTTCAAAACAAATAGCATTTCAACAAAAATTAAACGTTTTCTTCAGCAGCAAATGTCCATATGAAAAGTAGAAATAGCAGAAATAAAGTTCAGTAGTGGCCAAAATTCCTCTGTCTTGAATTTCATTTTATGTCATCTACAATTCTGATGGAAACTACTGAAATCTAGATTATACTATACGTATTTCCATGACAAATATTTAAACACAATCTTGTACACAAGAGATTTCTTGCTTTTTCTGACGTCTTCAGAAATGGGATGCCAATTAGCCACAAAAGAAAACTCACAGCAATGGAATACTTCCAGATTCAAAGCTAGAATGATCTGATTGTTCATGTCAACTGAACTTCTGTTTAAGTTTTGCTTTCGCTAAAGTATGAAAAGGGGTCCCATCATTAAAAAAATTTAAACGGACATAAATGATATCATTAATAAGAAATATGGTGATATGGAAGAAGTATGTTCTTTAGATCTGTGATGCAAACTGAAGTCAATATGGAGTTGTGTAGACTTCCCTGGGAGTGATGAGCTAAAAAGATTCTTAGGATGATCCATAATAGATTTCCTGGTGACTTTGCCTCTTCCTTCCCACACACATTCCAGAGTCACCAAATCTTTACCTGGGGGACCAGGGAAGCCTGCTGGCCCTCTTAATCCTATGGGACCGGGTGATCCTCTTGGGCCTAGTACTCCAGGAGGCCCTGGAATCTTGGGACATGAGTAATCAACTGTTCCATCTTCACCTGGATCACCTGAAATGTGCAACATCATGAAAATAGGGTTTAAATAAAAGAAAGAATGGAGCCCAAAAAGAACAAAGTTGGTAGGCAGAAAATTCATATAGGTTCCACTTACTTGGGGAAGTATTCTTCTAACTGAGTGTTTGACAAACTAGCCCTTTATGTTGTTTGTGTGTGTGTGTGTATATATATATTATATATATATATATATATATATATATATATATATATCAGAAAGGGGGATATAAAATCTCTTACCTAAATTAATATGAGAGGGGGGGAAATAAGTGTAACGTGATTAGCTTTCCATATAACACTATGCTTTTGCTGCAGCAGTAGTATTTGAGCTGTATGAACACTACTGGAGAACTTTGCTATAGGGTGAGGGCCTTGCTGTGGGGGAAAGACTGTTAAGTCACTTTTTTATTATTAAAAATGGGAATTGTGCATTCCAGTGCTTCAGAATAGGACAGACCTTTCAGTGTGGGGAAAATATAAAAATTAAGTGAGGTCTAATTATTAGCAAGGCATTACTTAGGATGGGGGGTTAGCCTGTTTATTCATTTCTGGGCGGAACTGTGGTGATGGCTTCTAAAAGTATAGTTCTGCTGCCTCAGGAATCAAGATATTTTCCAGTACTGGGCTGTGACATCCACATTATCAGTATGAGAGCTATGGGAAGTTTCAGGGAACTAGAGCAGCCTTCACTAACCTGGTGCCCTCCAGATGTTTTGGACTACAACTCCCATCAGTCCTAATCATTGGCCATTCAGATGGGGCTGATGGGAATTGAAGTCCAAAAGTACTGGGGGCACCAAGTTGGGGAAGGCTCATCTGGAATGTCATTAACTTCTTTGGCACAGAGGTACAGATGCAGCATGCATGTTGTTTGAGATTTGAGTGTAAAACAAAATAAATAGGCACTCAGAGAAAATATTTCTAAAGGGCACTCATCCTTTTGTAGCTCACCTCTGCAACCTGGTGGATTGAATGTCGAGAATCAGATCATGACAGCCATTTCCCATGCAGGAAGGAAACACGCATCATGCAGACAGATTAGTAAAATAATGTAACAAGAAGTGTCATAGCTTGCACATGCAGGGCTGGTCCAAGACATTTTGTGGTCTGAAGCAGAGCAGCAAATGGTGCCCCACCCCAAACTGGCAATAAAAACATAATGGGTTGGATCTGGATTCAGTCATACTTAGAGCAGACCCGTTTAAATCAGTGGGAAGGGTAAGTCATGACTAACTTAAGTACAATTGATTTCAGTTTCATACTCTATGACTTAATCAAGATCCAACCTCATAATAATAAATACATTAAATAACTAACAGTTTGCTACCCTTCATCATTCATTCTCAAAATCAGCTGCCTGAGACAGTTGCCTCACTGCCTAATGGCAGGGCCGGCCTAGGGCACATGGTACTATCTTTCATCCTAACATGATTGTAACAAAACATATGAGCATCCTGTCTACATTGAGTGAATGACTTGGAGAACCCCTTGTCTACATAATCATACTTTTATTTTTATTTTTTGCCATTTTCACATAGGCTGCCATGAGCCTTAATTTTCACTATCCTCTAACTTTCTACTCTTCCTTACCTAGAAGGAAAAGTTGATTACAAAATGGCTGGATTAAAAACTATATCAGGAATTTGCCTTCCATACAGTTATTAGAAATTAGCATGTAAGTACATGAAAAACAAGGAAAGGTTAATAGCGAAAAAATCAACATTATTCTTTCGAATTCTTTTCAGATTTTTCATTAGTACACAATATCTTAATCTCTTTATGAAACATTTAAACTGGCAGATTTTTTAAAAATCTAAATCTTTCATGAATTGTCTTGTCTTAGATCAATATTTGAACATCTGACCCAGGGCCTCTGATTTAAAAAATAAAAAGAAAATAAAACTATGGGTGAAAAGATAACTGTAATAAGTACACCTTATGATGATACTGAGCTTAGAGAGCAATCCTATAGCCCCTAGCCAGTGTCTGAGGGGCCATAGGATAGTACGGATTCCCAAATCCAAGGTCAGAGACAGCGCTCCGACCTTGGGAGTTGGGAATCAGAGCTCTGCCCCGCTCCCCCACCCCCTCATAGCCGGCATGGAAAGAGCCATGCTGGCTTCTCTCCAAGGTCAGGGAGAGAAAAGGAGGCTTTTGGGGGACAAGGAGGGGAGGAGACTGGAGAGGCTGGGATATGAGCTATCCTGATGCCTCCCCAGCCTCCTTCCTGCTCCGAGATGCTCCATCTAGGTGGGCAAAAAAACCTGTCTAGCAAAAATGCAGGGTGGGAGCACCTCTCCTCCTGCTCTGCATTGGATGGCCATAAGCTTCCAAGTTTGGGGGCTTACGGCCATCACTATAGGGTTGCACACTTAGTCATATTATTTATTATATAATAATGACTAACACAGCATGACCTCTTCCTCTTTTCAGATATATAGTATCTATTTACATTTGATATATCTAGAGGCAAAGTTATTAATAGTCTAAGACTGAGCTAAAACGGGGTACATTTCATGAACATTTTCTGATCTTCCCCATTATCTCTTTAACTGCTAATCGAGGCAGTGAACAACAAAGGACCTACACAAAATAATAAGGGGTGGGTGGGTTTGGGGGGGATGTATTTAAATAAATATTTCTGGTCCCACTGAAGTCCCTCCTTCATGCTGGAAATGTGTCATTGTCCCCCCTCCACACCCAACATTCAGGTAAGCCCTATCATATTCTTCCTGTCTACAAACTGCTGCAGGAACTGCTTTGCAAATTAGTGCAAGTATAAGAGAAGAATGGAAGTTCATCATTTTTTCAGTGTGAAACAATTCCATATATCTGCATCCAATATCCTTATGATACAAGTTGCTGTTCTGGCAAATTAATGTATAGAATTTAACACAAGGACTACTCCATCAGTATAACATAGAGCCAGTGTGGCGTAGTGGTGGTGAGAGTGTTGGACTGGGACTCGGGAGATCCGGGTTCTAGTCCCTGCTCGGCCATGAAACTCACTGGGTGACTTTGGGCCAATCACTGACTCTCAGCCTAACCTACCTCACAGGGTTGTTGTGAGGATAAAAAAGAGAGGAGGAGGACGAGGATTGTGTAAGCCGCCTTGTCCTTTCAGGAAAAAAGGCGGGGTATAAATATAATAAATAAATAATTTTTTAAAAAAAAATAACAACTTGTATTGTTGTACCAATGCCATCAGCGAACTGGACAATGTGAGTTAGGATGCTACAAAGGGACAAACCTCAGCACTACTGGCAAAGCCTCTTCTTCCAGATGTGACATATGTAAAGGTCTTATGTGAGAGGAGGTGGATTCAGCAAGCTGGAGGCAGAACTCAGCATTTAGCACATTAACTGTCAAATCCTATGTGCAGAACAGACCTGCCCCACTCACCTTTCCTAGGATGCTTACTTTATGTGCCAGACACAGCTAAGGAAATCTATAGGACTCACATGCTCCCTCTTGCTAGATGTGTGGCTGGGCAGAACTTTACAACACTGTGGTGAAGTAAGTAAGTAAAAATTTAATAATTATCTATATTTTGGCAACGGTTGGTGGCATGTAATTGTGAATTGAGAGCCAGTGTGGCGTAGTGGTTAGAGTGTTGGACTGGGACTTCGGAGATCCGGGTTCTAGTCCCCGCTCGGCCATGAAACTCACTGGGTGACTTTGGGCCAGTCACTGACTCTCAGCCTAACCTACCTCACAGGGTTGTTTTGAGGATAAAATGGAGGAGGAGGAGGAGGAGGAGGATTATGTAAGCCGCCTTGGGTTCCTTGCAGGAAAAAAGGCAGGGTATAAATATAATTAATAAATAAATAAATTCAGAATGGCTAGCGCATACAGGGAGGTGTGAAAAATATTAAGAATTACCTTTGGGACCCATAGGACCAGTTGCTCCTCGAAAACCTTGATCCCCAGATTCACCGGTGGCACCAGGGGGCCCTTGTGGGCCAGGGTTTCCTACTGGACCTTAACAAAGAGATAATTTGGATCAATGTCACTCCCCCATTAAAAGAAATTAAGGAAGTTATGTTACTTGAGTTACATGTGCTAAACCAATAATCTCAAGCCATACCTTTTGAGCCATCTCTTCCTTGATTTCCTGGAATACCTTTAGTTCCAAGTTTACCAGGTGGACCAGGAACTCCAGGTGAGCCAAACGTCCCAGGGTCACCTGGATCTCCTTTAACGAGGATAATATCTCCCAGAGGGCCAGGTTTGCCAGGAAGTCCTGGAATAAAAATGGATAACAAATGTACCAAGGTGTTTTAATCATGCATGACAGAGAATGGAATATCCACAGGCACCCATATCCCATAAGGATAGGGTGCAAAACTCAGAAGCAGGCTTCTGTGAACACAATACCTAGGAGGAATAATGAAGAATACTGTAAATCCTTGTTCTCTGGGTAGACAAGCAGGAAGGCATTCATTTTTGGGGGGGCTGATCACAGGAACATAGGAAGCTGCCTTATACCGACTCAGACCATTTGTCCATCTAGCTCAGTTTACACTGACTGGTAACCAGGGGAGGATGGTGACTATCCATGGTGGTGAACCTATTTTGGGGATGGAGTTCAGCACCGTGGATAGCTCCTATAAAGCTCAAAATAAAAGCTGCAATGGATGAGGAGCCTCGGTGACATAGGAGTCACCATCCTCCCCTGCTGAGTGGTAGCAGCTCTCCAGTGTTTCAGATAAGGGTCTTTCTCAGCCCTTGTTGGAGATGCCAGGAAATTTAGGGTGGTCCTATTTTACAGTCCTCTATTTTGGAGAGCTGGCAGAGGACAGTCCTCTATGCCAGTGTGGCATAGTGGTTAGAGTGCTGGACTGAGACTCAGGAGATCCGGGTTCTAGTCCCCACTCGGCCATGAAACTCACTGGGTAACTTTGGGCCAGTCACTGACTTTCAGCCTAACCTACCTCACAGGGTTGTTGTGAGGATAAAATGGAGAGGAGGAGGAGGATTATGTAAGTCGCCTTGGGTTCCTTTCAGAAAAAAAGCGGGGTATAAATATAAATAAATAAATAAAATATTTGAAGATGCCCTGTATTTGATGAGCTGCCCATTCCAAATCTGCTTTTAAAGTCAAAGAACCCTAAGGAGGAAGAGCAGAAGGCCCTCTGAAGTTGCCCATCAATGGTTAGCATCTGAACAGCAGACTGAGCAGGCACACAGATCACCTAGTTTTGTCCACTATGGTGATATGTATGATATTTCTATTTAAATCCATTATTATTTCTAAATTTGTGCTATACATATACATTTGCATATGCAAATGTTACACAAATTGGTGTCCTCTTTTTTGGTGATGCATTTCCTTGTGGTTTTTTTTGGCAATGAATAAGAGGCCACTCTACCAGGAATCAAACCTAGGACCATGTGCATGCAGGTCATGTTCTTTACCACTGAGCTATAGCCCTTCAACCTGGACCTTCAGTTCCTCCTATCTGGTTTAGGAGAGGCTGGCAGATTACATATAATAATCTTTTTACAGGACGCTTTTCTGCCAAAAACCTCCAGATTAGCTTACAAAGTAAAGGCATAATGAAAGTTAATTATTTGATTACCTACTCCGACTGGATTGGGAAAGCCCACCACTGCACCAGAGCTTCTCTGGGACAGGTCTAGCATATATAGCATTCTAATTTTGCTGATTCATTATTGAAATCATAAAAAAAAAAAAAAAAAAAAGTACCTCTAATGCCATTTAAGCCAGCAGGGCCTTGGTCACCTGGAGGCCCAGGAAATCTATTTTGAGAAGGTTGACCCATAGGACCTGCAGGCCCAGAAGCACCTGGCTTGCCTGTAAGAAGAATAACATTTATTGTGCTATTTTATATTTTAAGAGTGGAGATATAAAAGTGTTTAATATTGACCAATGTGAAACACTATCAGATTTTAGCACAAGTGTTTCTTATCCAATGCTGTGTAGACCCCAGCTTCAGCTTGTGTTTGTGTTGCAGGGCCATTACTTTCTCCCCAACACTAGATTTATCTAAGAAAATGCATTTCCCCCCACGTAGCATATCCATTGCTTTAATGATTGCCATGCGGAATGTGGTTACATGGTTATTCCAGAAACCTACTGGCTATTGTTTATGTTATTAATGAGAAACAAAATGCCTCTCCCTCTTACCAACTGGGTAGCAGAAACTGAACTTTGTTCTTCTTTTAATGGAGAAAACTGCTTCTTACCAGGGGTACCTAATGGCCCCACATCTCCGGGGGGGCCTGGACGGGAAATGCCTGGAAGCCCAGGTTCACCTCTGTTGCCTTTTGGTCCAGCTTCTCCTATGCACCCTGGAGGCCCTATTTCACTTGAACCTTTATATGGGAATAATTGCACATCGTAAACTTTATAATGAAAGAAAATCGAAAGTTAAGCTGGAGGTCTTTCTTTCCAGGTAAGGCTATCCAACATTTCCCAACTATTTCTGGAAATTCATATGGAGAGATACTTCTGCATGCATATCTGAGACAAGCTGAACCTGCCTCACAGGGCTAGTGGCAGGGTCCAGTGGGCCCTCGGCATAGAGCTACCACCCGCTGCTGCCAAAGCCCCACCACCACACTGCCTTCAGGCCAACACTGCTGCCACCACCAAAGCCAACCTGCTGGCTGCCAAAACCACCCCCATACCACCCCCACTGGCTGCTGAATATGCCCCTCCCCATCCCCATCCACCAGCCAGACAACATTCCCTTCATTTTTGTTTTGTTTTTTGTGGTCGCAGCGCCAGCGGTGGCTCCTGTTCTGGCAGCTCCTGCTCCTTTGCAAACAGCTGGCCCACTCACTAGCGAAGTGCCAGGAGACTCAGCCAGCTGAATCTGCAAGCCCCATGGCATGCAATTTTAAAAGAATTCCTTTAAGTTACATTTTGAGTAGCAGCGACCTGAACCAATCAGGGACTGTCTTTAGGGTGCTCTTTATGTAGCTCCTGTGCCCTCGTTGGCTGTGTCTCCCCAAGACACAGCCAACGAGGCTTCTTCTCAAAATGTAACTAGAAAAATATTTTAGAATGAGATGCCACAGGACCTGCAGGCTTGGCCCCAGCGTTTCCTTTAGCCAGCTGCATGGGCAAGCAAGGAGGAAGATGGCAGCAGCGGCAGCTGTTGAGGTAGGCTGAGGGGCAGGGATGGGCCCTTCTGGACTTCTAGGCCCTCGGCAGCTGCCCAGCTACATGACCCCTGACTCCGGGCCTGTTGCCTCACTGGGGCATGGTTAGCACATAATGAGACACCATTGTGAGTGAATGTCCCCGTGGGGCTTCTTGTTGCAGCAGCGGTTGCCATTTTGAATATTCAAGGTGCAGTGAGGGCATGCCATTGCTTCATGTTACATGCGAACCCAGTGAGGGTGGGTTGTTGGGGTGATTGACAAGCCACCCACAACCCTAAAACAACCCAAGGGTTCTGAGTGGCTTATCAACCACCACAGCAATCCACCCATGCTGGGTTCACATGTAAGAAAAAGCTGTTGTGGCAGGGGCTTGGATTGGCAACATGGTGCCTACGGAGCACCACAAACCAC
This sequence comes from Shinisaurus crocodilurus, assembly GCA_021292165.1. Lineage (NCBI taxonomy): Eukaryota > Metazoa > Chordata > Lepidosauria > Squamata > Shinisauridae > Shinisaurus > Shinisaurus crocodilurus. Next base: position 44,435,430 of record CM037878.1, on the reverse strand, counting down.
CGTGGCTAATAAAGCATAGTGGGCTGCAGTGATCGTGCGAACCATGTCAGTGACAATAAACAGTGACCTGGTTCACATGATCGCAGGGTTGTTAATAAGCTATGGTACGTGCCGGTCATGTGCCAGGGGGATTAGCATAATTACCCTCGGCAGTGCAGCTTGTTTTGTCATGCAAACCTAGCCAGGGTCACTTGTAGCCATGGGTAAGAAGCCACCTAGAACCCTACAACAGTTCATTCGCATGATATGACAAGCCACACTGCCGAAAGTAATTATGCTAATCCCTCCAGCATGCAGTGAGAGAGAAATAAGCCACCAAGGCTTATTTCCCCAGCAGCAAACCAGGTCAGTGTGTGTGTGTGTGTGTGTGTGTATGCATGGGGGGAAAACATATGGCCCCAGGCTCTTTGAAGAATGGGTGGGATAAAAATATAATACACTTGTTAAAAATATTTTAACATTTTAACTGGTTTTCAAACAGTTTCTCCATGAGATAATGTGGTGCCCAAATCACTGTATAGGATTTTACCAACAATGAATTGGCTTTGGCCAGGATCCAAAGTGTCATCGGCAGTGCTTTTTTTCTGGAGAAAAGGGTACCGGAACTCTTGGATTACATTTCCTCAGGAGTAGATGGCGATTAAATTGTAATGCAATTAATAGAAGAAAAGGTGCTGGAACTCAGTTCCGGTGAGTTCCACCAGAAAAAAAGCCCTGGTCATCGGCATGTACTGGAGAGAAGGTTCCACTTCCCTCTTCTGGGCTTCAGCCTCCTGTGCTGTCCCCCCAAAAATCCCTGAAGTCAGTAGACCCTTCAAAGCAGCATCCCATGAACTGCCAGGACCTGCTGCTGGAAGGGAATATTGGAAATCTCCCACGCATGCTTGGACGTGCGTTGCGTATGCACTTAGGTATCTCTGAATTCCAGCCTCTGCGTTTGGTTGGATCAGACATGTCTGCTTGGAATTACTTTGTAGCAATTTTTCTGCTGCATAACTATTCCACTCAACAGAAATATTAACATAATGAGAACTAGCCAGAACATTTATTACTTAAAAAAAAACAACTACGGTAGTTTTTATTTCCGGGCTAGTTTTCATTATGTTAGAATTTATTAATGACAGCTGGAGCCAAACTTCACATATTTCTTAAATTTAAAGGGTTGGACCCAAATTCAGGGTTATGCAACTGGGCTGGAAGAAGTAGACCTCTGCCCCCCTCCTCCCCACAGCAGCCCCTCCAGCCCTCTGAAAATCCTACACAGCGAGTTGGGGGATGCTGCTGAACTGTGATGCGGAGGGAGGGGGAATCCTCACCTACTGGGTGGTGGCATCTTCCATGAGCATAGCCTTGCTATGATTTTCAGTAACCCCAAACTACTATTAATCCCATCATTTCATATTTAATCTCAGCATTTAAATATTTAAAACTTTAATTTTCATTCTTTACCTGGAGGTCCTGTCGGACCCTTTTGACCCTGCAGTCCATTCAGACCATTTAATCCAGGCAATCCTAAAAGGCCTTTGAAACATTGCAGAAAAGGAAACAGGAGATGGAAACGTTTGTTTCAAAAAAACTAACAATCACCACTCAAATAAATTTTAGCAGCTTATTCATCAGCATGTTTAACTGAAGAATTTATATGTCAGCAATATGGACTGTTCAGAAAAGTGAATTACTTCTAGAAAGATGAAGGAAATTAGAAAGTCACAATTCCTTCTTTTTGGTTCATTAACAACAGATTTCCTGGCATGTTAACAAAGCAATTCTAGCCTCCACCAATGGCTGGCTGGGGGCGGGGGGGCAAGTCAGGATGGTGCAAAAGTATGCCTCCATTGGTGGAGAGGAACTCCACTGGTGAAGCAGTATATCTACCCTGGTGCCACCCCCACCAATATGCCTGCTGAAAGCTCTGTGGGCATAGATCAATTACTGGCAGTGTTCCCACCAGTGGAAGAACCCCAAACAGGGATTTGAGGGGGCATGTTGGGGATTTTATTTTAGTTTCATTTATTCAGTTTATGAGTCATGCTAGTACGTGCCAGGCGGACCTCTCTAGTGAAGGCATTCCACAATTTGGGGGCCACTGTAGAAAAGATACAAGTAGACACCCACTGTATCTCAGTGTGTGGGGGTACACAGAGCAGGGCCTCAGATGGCTATCTCAAGGCAAGGGCAGGAACATATGGTAATGTATATAGGATCCATCAGATCCAAAGCCCTCTTGTTCACCTGACACATTCCACAACCGGACCCTGTAACTGTGCCCCCTTGAAGCTAGTGTAATTTAATTTCCCCCAGAGGGTTTCAATGGGAGGGAAAATACAAAGAAAAAGACCCCCTGGGGCCAACAGTGGAATAAAGGCCTCCCCTACCTCTCACCCTTGTTGCAGCAAGCCAACAGGATTTTGGAAGTGGCAGATCATCCAACATCTCACTCCCCACACCTGCATAGGATTATGCTGCCTGTGGCTTCGATCCATGAATATTAAAAAATATTCCTGTCATGTTTCCTATGCTATCTCCTTTTTGGCACTTCTAAAGGCTTTTAGAAAACTGGGTAAGAAATACATCCTCATATTCAAAGTTTTTCATCTCTTAAGTTCAACCTCTGAAAACGAATGACTGAACACAGATCTCTCCCTAATTGCTCTGCTTGTTATATTCTTCTATCCAGCATGAGCTGCAAGACCAGAGAAACCACTATTCTTGAGATCAGATTTCATTTCTGTCATCCGAAGTCTATTGTTTATTGTTTATATTTTATGGCAGTATTTTGGAAAAAATGTAAAATGAAAGATATTTTCATGTGTAGGATCCGACTCTTACTCCAGCATAGGTAAACATTAAGGGTTGTAGTCAATCTTGGGAATCTTATTGACTGTTTAAATCTATCTTGATCCTTCAACCATGATTGATGGTTTTGTTTACTTTGCTTTCTAGGCAATTTCTAACGCTTTTGCCAACAATCCAATAACAACATTAACACTTATGAGTCTATATTTGGAGCATTTACAGTTCTATACTGCCAGATGTAAGCTAAATTGGCTGAACTACAAGAGAACTGTTATTGTTCCATTTTACAGCATAAATCTGCAGCTAGCCTTATTTAAATGGAAGCAACTTTTAAGCTTCAGTGGTGATTCGCAAGACTGGACCATTAATCACAGCTATGGAGGCACCAATTAATAATTGGATTGGGGGGATTGGGGGGGTGGGGGAAGGGAGTACCCAATAATAATATTACATACATTTGAAAAATGTTTAAATAAGACCTCTGTATGTGGAATTAGGAGCAACTATAATGTTAAAGTTTACTTCTTTAAAAATGATAGACTCTTTTAAGACAGGTGCAATTACTTTAGTACTTAGGCAATAGCCTGCACTAATTCCCTGTAAAAGTTTTGGTTATTTACATGAGTTGTTGAAGACCTCATAATTTATAATCTTGGAGGACTTTAACATTCATGCCGAAGTCACCTTATCAGGAGCAGCTCAGTATTCCCTAGCCTTCGTGGAAACCATGAGCCTGTCTCATATATAACTAGCCCAATGCACTTAGCTGGGCATACACTAGATTTTGATGTTCTGCTCAGATCTGAATGATGTTTATCTGTGGTAGAAGAACCTTCATTGGTTCTATTGTCATGGTCGTATTATTACCTGTTCGGGTTTGGGCTGTTGGTGATACCTCACCACAGGGGTGGGAGACCCATTAAGCTGGTCCGCCCCCAAAGTCTTACGGAGTTCAAATGTTTCTTAGGGATTTTCCTCACATGTCTGCCAGTTCTGTCATAGCCCTGGTTGATATCTAGAATAGGAAAATGACCCTGGCTACTGACCCCAATGCTTCTAAAGGTTTCCTCCCTATTTGTAAAGATCAACAATCTCCTTGGTTTTCTGAGGATCTGGGAACAATGAAATGAAAAGGAAGGTGACTAAAGCATAAATGGTGGAAGACTCAAGAGGAATCTGACAGATCACAGGCTAGAACCCATATTAGGACCTACTCTGTGGTGGTGTTGTTGTTGTTGTTGCTGATATCAAAGAAATATTTACTTCTCTACCACCATTGTTGTTTGTTTAGCATCACCCAGTAGAGGTCTTCTGGATTAAGGCCTTCTACAACAGGAGAAGCAAACCATTTTTCTGTGGGGGCCAAATTCCCTCAGGGGTAATCAGTTGGGGGCCTCATGCAAGTAGTGGGTCACCCCCTTTTCTCCATCTCTTTCTGCCACCCCTTTTTTATCTCACCTTCTCTTTCTGACACCCCCATCTCCCTCTTCTTCCCCACCCAGCAAGTTTCTGGAAGAGAGACAATCACTCTTGCCAGAGGTCTGAACTGATTACCTGCAGAGGGCTTTTGAAATCTGGTCAAGGGCCACATGAAATTAGGCTGAGGGTCACGGGTTGCCTACCTTTGTTCTACAATCTGACCAAGGCAGGGAAATGATAGAACCATCAGTGGCCCACTGTGACCATTTCAGTTCATTTATTACATTTCTGTACAGCCCAATAGCCGAAGCTCTCTGGGCAGTTTACAAAGATTAAGACCTTAAAAATACGGTATAAAAACCATATACATACAAACATATAAACATACAATACACAGAGAGATACACATATATCTAAAAACAATTTTAAACAAACAAGAAAAATTCAAGACCTGATTAAGAACCTCATCATATGCTGCCAAATGCCTGAGAAAAGATCTTAACCTGACGCCATAAAGATAACAATTTTGGCACCAGGTGGGCCTCGTCAGTGAGATCATTCCAGAATTGGAGGGCCACCACCAAGAAGGCCTTCTCCCTTGTCACCACCTTCCGAACCTCCCTTGGAGAAGGCACCTGGAGGAGGGCCTTTGATGATAAATGTAGTATATGGGTAGGTTTATGCTGGGAGATGAGCTCCATCAGGTATTACGGTCCCAAGATGTGTAAGGCTTTATCAGTCAAAACCAGCACCTTGAATTGGGCTCAGAAACATTTTGTTGATAAAATCACTTGCACCTATTTTGATTTGGACTCCACTTTTGAAACAAGATCAAAGAACTTGTGAACTGCCCAGAGAGCTTCGGCTACTAGGTGGTTATAGAGATGTAATCTCTATACCACCTAGTACTTGCACCCCATCATAGAATCATAGAAAAGTAGAGTTAGAAGGGGCCTACAAGGCAGGCTTCTTTGCCTATGTAGTATGGTATGTAGTTCTGGGCCAAACAAAGATAGCATCTGCACCCACAGTCTATTCTGGTCTTTCTTCTTAGAATTGGGGTTTAATCAACAGAGAATTCAAAAATTTGGCTCCCAAAGAGATAAAAGCATACTCATAACTTGGTGAGCTATCTTTTCAAGATACCAATTTATGTCTTACATTTATATTTACAGTGATATTTGCCCTCTTTAAGTCTACCCAATTCACTGTCCATATGTCATAAAAGATCAAAATTTCATAATATTTACCTTTTCTACCTGGGCTGCCAGGTAATCCTGGTGTACCTGGAAGTCCCAAAAGACCAGGATTCCCTTGTTCACCTGGAGCTCCTGCTAAGCCTGCCGCTCCCTGAGCACCTGCAGGTGGAAGAGACACTTCTCATAATTAAACCGCATTTACTACTCTTTCTCGCTCTTAAGTTGTATGCCTCTGTATATATTTTATTTAGGAATATCATGGAGGGGAGTACCTAGAAATAACATAAAACTAAGATTGCATTCAGGCTGGACTGGCTTTTTGACCTGCCATGGCAAACATCATTTTTCAAGTGGTAGCAGTAGCATGTCAAAGCCCAATTCAGGTTGAACGCTCGGCATGCCTGCTTTGACATAGGCTGATCTTCCCCATGGCTGCCAAGCATTAAGACGGTTCTGTGAATAAGCCCTGCATGGCCTTCATATCTCTTCTGGTTTTATTACACCATTATTAATTCGCCCCTTTTCATTGACATCCATCATTATTGCCCATAATAGTTTGTTATGTTTAATATTAATCTAATGTTTCTTTAATGCACCTCACCTGGGAAGCCAGGTGTTCCTGCATATCCAAGTAATCCTTTGGGTCCCTGTCTTCCTGGTTCCCCTTGAAAACCTGCTGTACCTTGGTTTCCCAGTAATCCATCAAGTCCTTAAACAAACAAACAAGCATATTTTAGTGAAAAGCTTTCCAGTGGTGCATATTTCTAAAATGGCAAGTTCCACGCACACAGACACGTTCATTGTTCAGCAAAGAATATTAGGTTTTCCGAAACACATCAACATATTATTTCAAGCAGCATTCTTCCATGTGTGGGGTGGAGCCCTGGGAAGACAATCTTGTTTGCTTTGGATGAGAGTGCACTGAAAACCTACAGTATTTTGTAATATCTGCTCATCTGCAAAAATACAGGTTGGGCAAATGTGAGCAATAACAGGGACGCAGGTAGGCAGTGACAAAGTAATAGCAGCACAACTGAAGATCCACAACAGGACCAGGTTTGCATGGGCCCTGCCCCGCTGAGCCAATCTACTTGCCCAGCCCCCCCCCCCCATAAGCTCACCATTCAGCAGAGGACAAGTGGCTCTACTGAAAAAAGCAGCAGCTTCAGTTGCAAATTACTCCTCAGTGCCACCTGCACTCACTGAGAAGTGAAGATCTGAGCTGGGCGGATGCAGTCACTGCCATCTTCAATCCCCCACAATGCCTCTGGGCCTTCTACATGAAACCGCTGGGAGAGATCATCCAGGGGCATGGGGCGGGGTGCTATCAGTATGCTGATGACACCCAAATATATTTCTCTATGCCTTCGGCAACAGTGTCAGCTAAGGACAGTGTGTCTCCTCTAAATGAATGCCTGGAGGCAGTAATGGGCTGGATGAGGAAAAATAAACTGAAACTGAATCCAGACAAGACGGAGGTGCTTGCTGTCAAAGGCCACAATCTGGGTTTGGTGGTATGTCAACCAGTTCTGGATGGGGTTACACTCCCCCTGAAAGACTGTGTTCGCAGCTTGGGGGTGCTTCTAGATCCGTCGCTCCAAATGACATCTCAGATAGATGCGACGGCTAGGAGTGTCTATTATCAGCTTCGGCTGATACGCCAGCTGCGCCCCTTCCTAGAGTTGGAGGACCTAAAGCAGTAGTGCACGCGCTGGTAATTTCGAGGCTCGACTTCTGCAATGTGCTGTACATAGGGCTACCTTTGTACCTAGTCCGGAAACTTCAACTAGTGCAAAATATGGCAGCCATACTGGTTACTGGTACACCTAGGGGTGCTCACATCACACCAGTTTTAAAAGCACTCCACTGGCTGCCAATCAGTTTCCGGGCGACGTATAAAGTGTTGGTTATTACCTTTAAAGCCCTACATGGTTTGGGTCCAGGCTACCTTCGCCTTCTCCCATACAATCCACCCCGCACACTCAGGTCCTCTGGGAAGAATTTACTTCAGTCAGCCAAAACTAGGCTGACAGGTACTACCCAGAGGACCTTTTCTTCTGCTGCTCCCAGATTATGGAATGGCCTGCCGGAAGAGATTCATCAGCTCACCAGTCTTTTGGAATTTAAAAAAGCCATAAAGACTGATCTCTTCCAGCAGGCCTATCCGGCGGAATTTTAGGTTGCCTTTAAGATGTTTTAAAGATATTTTAAGATGTTTTAATGATGTTTTTAATGATGTTTAATGATGTTTTAATGATGTTTTAATAGTATGTATTGTGTTTTGTTTAATTTATGTATTTTATATTTTTGCTGTTCCCCGCCTCGATCTAGACGGAGAGGCGGGTAAGAAATAAATTTTTTATTATTATTATTATTATTATTATTATTATTATTATGGCATCACAGATGGACACTATGTTGGAGTGGGGCCCAGTGGCATAACTCTCCTGCAAGATTCCTCCTGAGGAAGAGCTTGCAACTTCAGAGCCAGATGACCCCAGGAAACAGGTTGCCTCAGAGGACTCTGGCCCTAGCCAAGATGATCCTGGCCCCTCAGGGATGATGCCTTCAGATCTGCCTCCTCAAGAGGCAGAAAGTTCAGCTTCTGAGGTGGATAAGAATGCTGAGTGGCCACCTAGCCCCCAAGGGCATCGTCACCTCAAGAGGCAGGCTAGCAGGGCTCCTTTAAGAAGCAGTGCTTGGCTACCAAAGAGGACTCCTCAGGAGCAAGGCCTGTAATGTGATGCCCTGGGTGGGGCTCTGGTAGCCCTAGCTATGGTATATCAGCTCTCAATTGTAACTTGAGAGCTCCTGGAAACAAAGCCTGATTTTCAGCTCGGGTCTCTGTGTCCTGTTTTCTCCCTGACTTTCATGTGAATTTGGACCTCTATGCTATTTGACCTCTGAATTTCTACCTGACTCTGTCTTTGGACTGTGTATTTACTTGATTGATCTCCTGGCTTTGCCTCAGACCTCGCTTTGGAAAAACCCCCAGTGTGCCTGGTAAAACTGTGCTTTACCATTTACCTGCTAAATTGACCATTCTATTGTATACAACCCTGTATTTGCTTAGCAAAGAGCAAAGACTCAGTTTGAAGCAGAACACCCAGAGGCACTGAGAAACAGAGGCAATTAATTGTTCACCACTCTATTGTTCACCATCAAATCCAAAGCTATACAAAATATGGAAAGAGAGCCATTCATATAACGGTGCACTGTGGTTGCAACAATATTATTCAAGTGTCACTGTGATTTCTAGGAAATATATTAAGCTAAAATTACATGAAATGGTATTGCTAGTTCTCCCTTTTATTTCTCCCCATGTGACTGTGGGCAGTCCATACATTATGTGGAAGCAAACCTAGGTTTGTCACCAAGTGTACATTCAACAGAAGCTGCAGCCAAATATACATATAATATGTCCTGAATGAATGAATGAAACTGTTGCACATGTTCTTTTTAACTGCAGCTTTTATCGAGGGGCTAGAGAAAACCTAATACACCCAATCACCCAGACTTTTCCTGGATGATCCTTAGAGTTTCTTCTGTCCACTCTGCTTGATGGCTCAAATAGCTCAATTACCAAGAAAGTTGCAATTTTTTTTAAATATTGCTATTGTGACTAGACCTTCTATGCTTGTCTGATTCTGTTTTTATTTTCTAAGTTTTTATTTGAGTGCATAATTAAGAGCTGCTGTATCTTGTTTGCATTGTTTTATGTATTGGTGTGGTCGGTAGACCGTAAATAAAATATTCATTCGTTCAGGTGTTTGCAAACATGTTTGAGTTATATGTGCGTGTGTATGTAAGGTGTGCAGTCACCCTGCAGATGACAGGTGCGCCCTTTCCCCTTTCTTAGAAGAAAGACATTCTGTCTAAAGCAGGGTGGAGAACAGCACAAATATTTTTGTTCTTGCTGCTAGCACAGCCCCTAGAACCACTTTGCACAATGGACAAGTTTGTTGCTGATATTTGCCATTGTGAAAACTAAAGTATGATGGAAGATGTGTGCTATGAACCAAAGGACATGTATCCACAGGCACTCCTATGCATTTACAAACACATATTGCCCCTTCACATTCCATGGTGTTCACCAGGAGACATGCAGTGTACACATGCCATATGCGTCTGTACCATAAAGTATGATTCAGCCTTTATTCATCACTTCCAACCTCAGTTTTATTAGCCATAAATATCTCACTCAGGCTAGTGAAATCTGCTGGGGGGGGGGGAAATTAACAAGATAGGTATGTAATTTAACACATCTTTGTTGCGAAATAACCAAAAGTATCATCACCTGGCAATCCTAGCTCTCCAGAAGGACCCTTCTTACCAGGCTGGCCATGGTGAATGACTGGGTCACCTCTGCTACCTGGAAACATTAAAAGTGGGGATTACATTTGTGAGTAAGAAGTCCCCCTGCCTAAGAAGTGAGTAGGTAGAACACCTTTCTCTATCTGAATTGGCTTTGTCAAGACCAATATCCACACTTATTCTGCTTCTACAAAACATTTCAGGCTTTTAATTTTTGTAACAGCATCATTGGCTGTAATCCTGAAGCCATTTGACATACATTAGGTCCTTTAAAAGATTATTTCAGAAGAATAAGTCTGACTGTCTGCAACCAAAAGAATATTAAAAATTAAAAACTACTGATGTTTGTTGAAAGGTATAATCAATCATACAGAAAGAAGTCAAGCAAGTGAGCTGTTTACCACCCCTTTGAACACAATTTACACATTTGGATTCCTTTTTCAGTTTAGTTGTTTAATGTTGCCATGGAACACTCTCCTACATAGATTCAGTTTCATCCAGCTCTAAAAAGCTGAATAGATATGTATAGGATTGTGCTGTTAATCTAATAACAATCTGTCTTAATCCCAGAAGTTTTCAATAACATTTCATGTTAGTTTCATAATGTTCCCCAAATTACGCAACACTGTATAAAATTGACTTTCTTATCATATATTTATTTTTCCTAATACATGGACACAAATCCAAACAATGAGTAATTTTCATGTATTTGATAGATGTATTGCCATTATATCATTACCTTTAGATCCTTTTCCACCATCAAGTCCTGGACTTCCTGGAATTCCTGACAATCCCCGTGCACCCTGATTATTTTATTAAAAGAAAATGTGCAACCATTATTATACATAACATTTATGTATAATCCTCCTCAACTGTGGCACTTACCATATGGAATGATCTCCCCACTGAGATCAGGCGGGCTCCTTGTGCGGAGTGTTTCCACCAGCAACTTAAAACGTGTTTATTTGCCCAGGCATTTCCCTAACCGCTAGCATTGCAAGCTACCTCTGGTTATTTAAATGATACTTTATTGCTGTATGATGGCTTTATTGTTTTAATGATTGGTTTTATAGTATTTTATCATGGTTTTAGCATGTAAACTGTGTTGGTTTAAAAAAAAAAGAATGAAAAGCAGTATAGAAATTCTCTGAAATAAATAAAATTTACGGCATTTGTCTCTCCAAACATCTCCTAATTTTAAAACTGAATGAGGGTCATGTTTTATGTATGAAATCCTGATCTTTGATAATGTAAGAAACTGAAAGACCTTGAAAAAATGGTTTGTGTGTAAAGAAAGAGCAAGAATATAAATACAGAAGTTAGAAACCGCTTTAACCGCTCCTTCTTTTTGATCCCTGCTCTTCCTACAGAATCTATTGTCCTGGCATTGTCCCAGATTACCTGGCATTGTCCCAGACATTATGTTGTCTGGGGCAGAGCAGCAAATGCCCCCCGCAGCCAAGTTGCACAGTACTCAAGGCCAACCTTGGTGACTGAGGCAGAAAATCCCACAAATACCTCTCATCCTCTCTGGCAGTGACAATATAATAATAATAAACTAACAGTACAATCCTATGCATGGCTACTCAGTTCAATGGGGCTTGCTCCCAGTAGGTATAGGACTACAATTTAACTAGCGTAACAATTTGCTGCCTTTTCAAGACACCCAAACCTGCCAACTGAAGCAGCCACCTCACTCTGCCTAATAGTAGGGCCAGCCCTTTGTACAGAGAATCCTGCCCACTGTGCTGACCAAGCATGATACTAGATGGGGAAGATTTCCTGGTATACAATCTGCAGTTAAAAATATATCCCAAACAGCACATTAAGGCTGCAATCCTAAAGCAAAACAGTAGATTAAGGCTGAACTGGAATCTAAAAAGAAGTATACAGTAAAGGTAAATAAAGCACAAGACTTTCAAACCCTGTATTCTCAGCATACCTGGTCACCTTGTTGCCCTTGAAAACCAATTATTCCTCTCAGTCCTGGAGGCCCTGGGAGGCCTGGTAGCCCTTGGAAACCAGCTTCTCCTGCATCACCTGGTTCACCCTTTTGTGTTCCTGGCAGGACACTTCTTCCTGGCAATCCTGGGATTCCTCTGAAACCAGGGCTTCCTTTATTACCTGAAATTATTTCAAGGGCTTGTTATACATTGCTACATTTTCTAGGTACAGTTTTTAAACAAGGAATGCAACCTCCCCCCAAACAAAGAACAAAATACATATAAGAAAAACTACAAAAGCTGAAATTAAAAGGAACCTTCTGGAACATTGTGCAGCAAAACTATTTTGTTTCATATATAACGAGAGTTTAAATAAAATAAAAACTGACTCACAAGGGCTAAACACTTAAACATGTTAAAGTGTTTTTGTTTTATTAAACTTACAAGCAGGGGTTTGGGTTTTTGTTGAAGTGGACTTGTACTGAAGTCATATGAAAGTGGTGTGAACAATTCAGTAGTTAATGCCAATTAAACTTTGTAATACTCTCTATTTATATTGAACTCATTGAATATGAATGGTAAGAGCTGTACCTAATCTCTTTTAGTGTACATGACAGACAGACATAGATTTCATATTATAAAGTAATTAATTAACAGTGGTTAGTAATGTCACGTAGTGTAGTGAGAGTGTAGCGTAGTGGTGAGAGGGTTGGACTGGGACTCGGGAGATCCGGGTTCTAGTCCCTGCTCGGCATTGAAACTCACTGGGTGACTTTGGGCCAGTCACTGACTCTTAGCCTAACCTACCTCACAGGGTTGTTGTGAGGATAAAATGGAGAGGAGGAGGAGGATTATGTAAGCCGCCTTGGGTTCCTTGCAGGGAAAAAGGCGGGGTATAAATATAATAAATAAATAATAAATAAATAAATAAATTAACTGATCAATTCATTGCTAATTAAAAGTAAACAGTGGGTCAGCCTGATCCTCCTTTTAATTTCAGTAAACTTGTACCAGTGAAGCAATTTCAAAAACACAACTTCAGAGTTATTAGTGCTTTCCACAAATTAGGCAGTATATGGAAAATGCTGGGCAGAGTCTGAACTGAAGGTTACGATTATGGGCTCCCGTGTAACCTGGAAAACAAGCTGGTGCTTACCTGGTGTTCCTGATAAGCCTTCCTCACCAGGAAGGCCCGGCTCCCCATTTTGTCCTTTCTCTACCAACACAGTAACGCAGCCATCCTCTCCTTGAGGTCCTGTTTCACCTTAAAAGTAGAATATGTCGAATGTAGACAGATTTGTTCATGACATCATAGCGTCAAACCTACCCCAGCCATTGGGATCCTGACTGTAGCCTAAATCTTTAAGGCTCTGAACAGTTTCAATGTATGTTTCAAATATTTGTTCAACATTTTTGAATGTTTCTTTTTAATTAGTTTCTTCTTCTTTGTTGGCACTCTGAAGAGAAGTGCTGAGCAAAACAGCTGCAGCAGAAGCTGCCATCCTTATAGCCCTGTGAATAACTCTGGGCCCCCAGCATAGTGGGGCTGTAATCTACGGATGGCTATCTACAGGGCCAGCCCTACCTTTAGGCAGAATAAAGCGGCCATCTCAGGCAGCAGATACTGGAGGCAGAAGCAAAGGCAGCCCTCCGAGCCCTTTCCCCCAAACCCTTCGCCAAATGTTCTCCACTGCCTGGCCACTCCCTTCTTCTCAAGCCAGAGTTCAGTAGCTGCTATGCTTGCTTGTGGCTAAGATGCCTAGCTGTCTGTCTTACCTAGCTGCCTTCTCCTCACATGACACAAACAGCACCATTCAGAAAGGCCCCTGACTAAGCCAGCAGGCAGAGACACAAGCAGCCCAGGCCATGTGTTCCAGCAGGAATCACACACACACACATGTGTTGCTCCGCTGCTGCATTCTAGCATTTGTTTGAGATGGCAGCATGCAGGTGAGCATGCAGGAAGTGAGCAAATCATAGTGAAGTGTTAGAGAACACAGCTGGGTGTGCCACGTGGCATGCTCTTCATCTTCTAAGCTAGCCTGCTGCTTTCAGATGTGATAGAGGACTCTGTCCCATTGCCAGTGTTGAAGTAAGATTCAACTACCAGTCTGGCCAACTTCCAAATGTGGAATATCTGGTCTTTCGCATGAGGCAGCAAAATATCTTGGGCAGGCTTTGGCTATCTAGGCATTAGTGGAGGAAATGGACTTTCATAGAGGCACATACAGCATAGAATATAGGAGATGAATAAGATGGGTCAGCCAGAAGAGCAGATGGCCTCCCTCTTGTCCCTAAGGATGATCTGCCTTTTGCTTGATCAAGGCCAATCACCAGGCCAGTTCAACTAACCTCACAATGACCATGTAGATGTGTTGTAATATGTGGTATATGACTGGAGCCATCAAAAAGGATACAGGTTCATGTACTGGGCTAGCAGACTGGATTTCCGAAGGAGATTTTAAACTATACGGGAATTCCAGCCTCAGACAGTAGAAAGAGGGTAAGTATTCCAAACAAATTATTGCATACTGTAAAAATTGTTGCAAAAGGAACAGCTAATAAACTCTGGCTAGGAGAGAGTTCACTCTACATGTCAACTAAAGTAGTTCAGAAGGCAGTTACTCATAAGTACAGGGTTGACTCTACATACCTTTGGAGCCCATTAACCCACATTCTCCAGGAAGACCACGCTGGCCAGTTTGTCCTCCTTCACCTTTCACACCAGCAGCTCCCATTTCTCCTCCATTTCCTGGGAGTCCTGGGAAACCTTGCATACCTTGGGATCCTTTGCTCCCTTTAAAGACATATTAGATTACATTGCAATTGAGAACCAGTGTGGCGTAGTGGTGAGAGTGCTGGACTGAGACTGGGGAGATCCGGGTTCTAGTCCCCGCTCGGCCATGAAACCCAGTGGGTGACTTTGGGCCAGTCACTGACTCTCAGCCTAACCTACCTCACAGGGTTGTTGTGAGGATAAAATGGAGGGGAAGAGGAGGAGGAGGATTATGTAAGCTGCCTTGGGTTCCTTGCAGGAAAAAAGGGCAGGGTATAATTATAATAAATAAATATAATATAATATAATATAATATAATATAATATAATGAATAAAATAAAATAAAATACTGATGGACTGAATTGCTGGATTATGTCATAAGAGAGCTTAGAAAGAATCTTAAACTGGGATTTAAGAGCCCCTTGTTTTTAAGTGATCACTCCATTTTTTAGCTGTAAGAGGAGATAAAAGTTTGAAATTGGAGTTTCTAAAGCTTTTAAATTGGAAAGAGGCTGCCAGGACTTCTAATCAGTTGCTCACTGCTTTATCCCCAAAAGATGTAGGCCGGGACAAAAAGTTGTCCAGAGGCCATAGGAAAGGGCAAGTTGTGTCAAACATATGGAGGCAGTGACATGAGACAAAGAGTGTTCTAGAGATGCAGAAGTGGGGATATGTTCTGGGTTTAGGATACTAAAGGAGCCAGAACCAGAATGGTTGGGTAAGAAGGAACAGTGAACGCTTGTGGTATTTGGCAAGTATAGAATAGTAGCTACTTACAATAACCTAGTCAAAACTAGTGATAAGGTGGATTCAGAACTGGGGGAGTTCAAACTGGGGGAGTTCAGAAATGTTTTCCCCCAGTACAAGCCAAGGCCAAACACACTCCAGTGTTCAGGCCCAGTCGATATTAAACTCACCACCAGCCAGCTCTTCCTTCCAGTTTCTCTCCCTGTCATGTGTTCATTTCCCAAGTAAACTTACCCTTGTGAAGCAGACAGGGAGGACTGGCAGTGAGGATGGAATCGGGAAGCACAGGTAACTACTATCTATGTACACACACTGGTAGGAAATGATACGCTTGACTTGACAATGGTCAGCAGCATCCAGGCCTTAAGGGTTAGGCCTACAAGGTCCCTCCTGTCTGAAGCAAGCCCTCCCTGCCATCCACTCCTCCCTTCTCAAGGGCACATTTGCTCGGGAAGAGGGGGACTGGCACAGAGGGCTGGAGGCAAGCTGCCTGCGGTGTGGTTTTTTTGGGGGGAAACTGTGAAAGACCCACATTTTGCTTGGACTTCTGCAAGAAAGCATGGGGGGGGGGAACAGTTTAATTACAAGATGAGCTGTATGATCTGATGCATCACTAGTCAGAACTGCCATTGGTTTGTCTGTCATCAAGTGAAATTGGTCCTGCCAAATATATTACTGTTCTATCTGCATGACAATCACTGGAACCAGATGAGCAAACAATCTGTGTCTTGAAAACCCACATAATAGCACAAAGAAGGCATCACATGCTGTAGTGAAGTACCAGATACTTGTCCATGAAAGTTCTTGACACCATACATTAATTAATCTTTATGGTGCTCCTGGATTCTTTGTTGTTCCTGCTACTATAGACTAATGCAGCTGCCCTTTTGCAGTTACTGTACTAAATAGTGCAATAATGATGTTATAAGACAAAGTGAAATAAATTGCTCTTTGAAACTAGAGGCAGCTCTGAGTTGTTGCTAGTCCTAGGAAAGTGACCACTAGTACCCTCCCCCAAACAAACCTTCCAAAACAAAACTGGGATACCAGGATGCTGCAGAGCAAAATGCCGCCCTCCAGCACCATCTTAATTTGGGTTCAGAAGAGTGGATTTGTGTTTTGGAGCTCAGACCCCACCTCTGCCTTGTGCTTAGGTTCTTGGGCAAGTTACTTTTCTTTTAGTCTCACCAGTTTACCTTCTGGGAAATGAGTTTGTGGTTTTTTTTTTAATGGTCATGCCCAACATGGCAACCATTTCATGAATGGGCAAGCCACCACCTATGGTAGCCATTTTGTGAGAGTGCTCATGACACTCTAAAAATTCCAAATGTGCCCATCAACCCAAATAGGGGACCCCTATTAAGAAAAGAAGCTAAAGACTAGAACCGTTCCTTCCTTGCAACAGGGTGCCTCTGAATTGAAAGTTCTACACCAAGGAGAGAAAAGGAATGTCTAAAATTCAAGTGGGGGGGGGTTGTCTCAAAAGTTTAATACTCCTCTCCATGTCTATTCTAAGTTTGCCCTTCTTGTCTCTGGACTGTGAGTAGGGTGGCCACTTACGAATTGCCAAAAAAGAGAAAATGCATCACCCAAAGAAAGAAGACATCAATTTGCATATGCTAAATTACACGTGTAGCTGCATATAGGGAGGGGCTGTAGCTCAGTGGCAGAGCACATGCTTTGCATGCAGAAGGTTCCAGCTTCAATCCCCAGTTTCTCCAGGTAGGGCTAGGAAAGAATCCTGCCTGAAATCCTGGAAGAGCTGCTGACAGTCACTGTCAACAATACTGGGCTAGATGAACCAATGGTTTGACCCAGTATAAGGCAGCTTCTTATGCAAAGTTAGAAATAATTATTATAATTTAAATAGAAATACAGTATATCTCACCATACTATGGCAGTCTATGTCCAGATGATCTGTGTGCCTGCCTGTTCAGTCTGCTGTCCAGGTGCTAACTAGTTGGGCAACTGTTCTTACGATTATTTTTAAACTGGAATTGGACAGGATAGTCCTTCAAATATAGGATGGTCCTCTTTAAAAGAGGACACATGGCCATGTTAATTGTGAGTTCAATTCCCGATTGGCCCACCCCCTGGCTTTTAAGAGCCAAAGAAATATGAAAACAGATTATTAGAAGTGCAGTAGGCTTATATGAACTGAAGTGTTATATCTGTAATACAGACAGTTTTGATTAGAGAACCTGTACCTTTTTGTCCTGGAAGGCCAGGTAATCCATTTTCCCCTGGAAGGCCTGGATTTCCTCTTAAACCTGGAAACCCAGGTGGCCCCTGTTTTCCAGGAACTCCTGGCATGCCTTTCATTCCAGCTGGACCTGGTGCACCCATATCTCCTTGTGGACCTTTGATGCCCTGTAAACCTGAGAGAGAGAAATGCACCAAACCATGGTCCATGGCAAACTAGTTTGTTTCTCCACAGCCCTTCCATTTACTCTCCTGTACTCATAACACCTAGGTACACCAGGATTGGGGGAGGAGATCAGACAGATGGGCAATATCAGACTAGCTGAGAGCAAGTTTTAAAAAATGTTAAAAGTGTCCTTCCACTGATATCCTGTACGTCACAAAATCCTTTTTGAAAGGCTTAGCCCAAGTGTTTTGTATGTACTCTTTGGGGATTCCCCCCCCCCCCGTGATGCTCCCCACTATGCAGAGAGGCATATATAAAATGCCAGACACCGCTGCTATTTTAACCAATGTACTTCTGCATACTATGCCCGCACAAAGAGGCCCCTTGATTCCTTTTAAATATAGCTGTGGTATCCCATTTTATATCTTGGCTTGCTGCTTGTTGTGGAGCACCACAAAGCAAAAGGCACTCCACCCCCAAACCGCATATGTACAGCTGCTTAAATTAGCACTGGAACCAATAGGAAACATGCCACAGCATCAATTAAAAACAAACAAAAACAGAACTCTGATTGCAAACATATTTGCTTTGAAGAAAATTCCACTGACTGCTGTTGGTTCTTAGAACCACAGCTGTGGGCAGGCCTGGTGTCAATGCATGGCATCCTTGGACATCTCGCAGGGCCGGAGCACTCTGGCAGGGTCCACTCATAGACTGACACCTGCCCTGGGACCCCCACACCAGGCAGCTTAGAGTCACCATTTTAAATTTCCCACAATGCCCTAGAGAAGGGGTAGAGAATGTGGTGCCCTCAAGATGTTTCAGACTACAACTTCCATAAAACCCAGCCATTGGCCATGTTGGCCAGGGCTGCTGGGAGCTGTAATCCAGAACACCTGGAGGGGCCCAGTTCACCTACCCCTGCCCTGGAGCGATACTACAGTAGAGGCATTCTGGGAAATTTAAAATAGTAGCTCCAACCCCCACCCCTTGCTGATTTCAACACTGCTGCCACTACCAGGTCAGCATTCCAGAGCTCAACCAAGGAGGGGGCCCACCAAAGGACACTGGGCCAAGGACTGCCCCAAACCTGGAGTCAGCCCTGGCTGTTGGCTCAACATGATAGGCATTATTTACTTCACAAAGCACATGGGCAATGGGATTAGTTAAAATATATAATTCCCCCACCCCCACCCTACCGATGGATAAGTTTATAGTTATGATGGGCTCACCTGTCAAGCCTGGTGGTCCAAAAGAGCCTGGAGGTCCTGGTAGCCCCTGCAAGCCTTTCTCACAAGCCAGCCCAGGTGAGCCAGGATATCCTATGACCCCTGAGTCACCTTTTCTACCTCTAAGACCTTTAGCTCCTGGAAATCCTGGTGCGCCAGGCTGTCCTGCAAGGAGATTACATTGTAAGGCAAAAAACAACAACAAACGCTTCTCAGAAAGGTTTACGATAGAGATCCACACCACAGCAGGTGCCACTAGAAACATTCCATCATGCCCAAAAGGCTTCCGGACTCCCTCTGTTCCATCCCCCATGATTTTGAGCAAGGAAACAGCCATCACAAAATCTTGTAGAATTTTATGGCAGTGCATGAGATCTCACAGCGCCTGCCATGGCAGGAGGGGAAAGAAAAGCAACCAAAGAGAGAAAAGCAGCCCGAGAGAGAGAAAGTGCATGCATACAAACACACACACACACACATTGGGGGGTTCTCCCAAAATTTTGTGACTGGCTATAGTTGCCGCCCCACCCCCCGCAGCCATTTTGTGGTGGCACTCATGTTATGTCATAGTCATGCCAGACCTGGGGAAATCTTATTCCTTGATCACCACATAAATTCACATTATATTCTCCTTTTCTTTCCCAAGCTTAAAATGACACTTTTTACTCTCCTCTGCTCCACTGTGGCAATATGAACAAATGCATCACACAGGATGACTTCACATTCAGGCTTGGCCCTATACTGTGTACCAGAAATCCTCACATGGTAATGGCAACGCTAGCAGCATGCTGAAACATACCACAGAACATCTGTATCAATGCATCTATAGCTTGAGGAGAGTAGATATGCATACAGTAAGTCTGGCATGGAACTACTGAAGCTGGAATACAGTATTTTTCCATGTATAAGACTATACTTTTTCCTAAAATTGTTAGACTAAAAATTGAGGGTCGTCTTATACACGGAAGTAAGCCGAGGAGAGAACCGTGTGGTTGCGAAACTGCCCAGTGGGGGGCGTCTTATACATGGGGGCATCTTATACACGGAAAAATATGGTAAATGGGCCAGTGAACATACCTCATATCTCATTTGAGAGTTGTCCCTTCATTAAAATAAATATAAATTGACATGACATATGTTTCATCCAGTACATATTTAGGACATACTGGACACCTGTCCAATTGATGAAGATTGGGGAAACATCATCAAGCCACTGTTGAAGATTAAACTTATTGGAGGTTAATTTAACTCTCATGATTTGGCAGTGCCTGACTGGTGACCATACGAAGATGTGACAAGGCACATCAATTCTCTGCTTGACCTATTCAAGAATTAGTATGGATTTTTTTTAAAAAATAAACTCTTGTTCTTAGTCCACTTTTGTTCTTATGCTGCTTGTTATTGAATTGTTATCTGCTGCTTTTTTATTACTGCTTTTATTGTATTCTGTTTTATCTTGAACAATTATTATGGAAATGTTTATAAATGTTTATAAATTATAAATGTTTTAATGAATGAATGAATGAATGACTTATTTGGTTTCTTAATATAAAAGACAAACTGAAAATTATGAAAAGTTATCTAGAACCCTTTTGTGGACTGCTATGACTCTGGGCACTCCCCGCACCCTTTCCTTTTCTCTTTCTTTTTTCAACTGTGGTTTCCCAAACAAAACCTGACAATGGGCAGAATTCAGTGGTGTCATTCCAGCAGCACAAATGATGTTGCACTAGCAGAAACTAAGTTCTGAACTATGCACAAGGAGAGAATCCAACTAAAGTTACATTTAAAGTTATGTTTGCACAAGCGGTTGTGCAACCACTTTCAGGCAAGCAAGTGTGCCATCAGATACTGTTAGCACAGTGCATTCCTCTAGCTCAATGCACACAAGCACTTGCACAACTGAAAGATTCAGTAGAGCTCTGCTAGCGCTATTTGAGTTTGTGGAATGACACCATTAGATACTGCCCCTTGTGTCCTTCAACCACTTATACTAGAAATATAATTTATTCATTTATATTTTTATTATGCCTTTCCCCCTCTCAAAATCATAACTGGGAGATCCAAAGCAGCTAATAGTTAACTATCAATAACAAATCTAAAAAATGCAGATGAACATGCATAAATGTGCCTCCTACCTTGAAGCCCAGCAAAACCTGGGCCACCCCTTAGGCCTGGTAAACCTAGCAATCCCGGAAGACCTCTGTTGCCTGGGATTCCTGGAGGACCATAACTGATGTCACCTGGAACACCTTTCGGACTTTCAAGTCCAGGAAGGCCTGGCAACCCTGGAGCACCATCCAGCCTTGAACCGCTTTCACCTTTTTCACCTGGATCACCAGTTTCACCCCTAAAACCTAAGAATAATGAAAACTAGATAACATAGGATCATTGCTTTATTTCAACTGCTAATGATAGTAAGTGTGAAATAAGAATGTAAAGAGCCCTGCTGGATCAGATGTCCATCTTGTTCAGCATCCACTTTTGCGCAGTGGCCAGCCAGATGCTTATGAGAAGCCCATAATGGGGCATGAAGGGAATAGTTCTCTTCCACTGTTTTCCCCATTCAGTGGCAAACTGTCTGTGAACCTGGAGGTTCAATTTAGCCATCATAACTAACAGAGTTATTCTCCATGAATTTGTCTAACACCTATGAATTTAATCTAAATAATGCAAAACACTCAGAATAATTTGAGTGGGGGGAAACGGTGACTGGCAGTGACTGGATAATGTTAATCTATTTCATTGTTTAATTTAATTAATTTATTTATTTCGTATATTTGTTCACCGCCGATCAGCCAAAAGGCTCCCTTAATGCATGTTCCTAACCTGCAGAGGTATTTTAGGATATAGCCATCTGGGACTTTAACATTTATTGGGAATACATCTCAAACCAGCTGTTCAGAGTCTCAAGCAGAGGTCTTAGGTCTGTTACCTCATCAGTTGTCCTAGTGATGGGTGAACTGACTTGATCAAAATTCATAATTTGTTCATCAAGTTACAAATCCAAGGGTTGTATCCAATGTTAGTCCTACTTAGAGTAGATCCATTAAAATGAATGGGACTGAAGTTAGTCATGACTTAAATCCCACTCATTTCAACGGGTCTAATCTAAGGGACAAACACTGGGATACAATCCCAATGGTTTAAGTTCAGGCAAAGTTCTCTGTTATTACAAGATTCTGAAGTATCTTCAAATTCAAACTTACAGTAATTTAAGATGGTCTGAGGGCTTTCTAGCCATTTTCTTCTTCATTTCCTTTAACTTCTTTAAAGGGGCTTGGAAGCACGGTTTATGCTGTGTGCTTTCAAAATGGGGCTGGAATTGTCCCTGGAAATGGTGCTACATGATCATGGAACATTTTTTCCAGAGGCTGTACAGACACAAAAAGATGGCTGTCCCCATGGTCCAACCCCCCCCCCCATACAGCCTCTGGGAACAACATTATCTGCGATCACCTAGTGCCATTTTTCCAAGGACAATTCTGGATCTGTTTTGAAAACGTGTGGTAGGAGCCACACTTCCTATCCTCTCAGAGATACTTTTTCTTTAAAGAAGTTTTTAAAAGCGAGGAAGAAAATGGTTAACAAGCCCTTGGATCACTTTGTATTATTGTACATTTACTAAGGACACCTCTCAATCATGCAGGACAGTTTGCATTACAAAATTTGTCAAAGTTCATTGGATCTAAATAAGAGCTTGTTATACATTTGAAAATTATGAGCACTTTGGCACATTTGACTTACAAAATGACTAATTTTTGAGTTTTGAAAGCTTTAACCAGACCTGCTGGGAACTGAGCACAGGACCTTATAGACAGAAAGCATGTGATTTACCATTGTGCTACAATTCCTCCCTAAAATTGATTTTAATTCATGACCCTACAACAGTCAGTAGTTCTGTCTGCACAGCAGTTTTATTGTTTGCACAAAGTACAGAGGGAAAGAAATAACAATAGTTGAGGGTAACATAGACTGGTTCTTGTATTACAGTTCCTGCATTCCCATATTTAACAAATAAAATAACCTCTTTTCACTTACCTTCTGGACCAGGGATACCAGATATTCTTGGTCTGCCTTGTTGACCTTTGGGACCATCAAAACCATTGGGACCAGGTCGCCCAGATGGTCCTTGTAATCCTTTTGGACCTGAATATATAGAGAGAATACAGATTTGTGCATGATTTAGTATTGAATGGTTTTAAATCTTCTGTGGAACAAATAAAAATCTGGCAGGGTTCATTTTGAACATATAATGGTTCCATTTTAAAAACCAAACATTTAGGGCTAATTCAATTCATCCTTGTGACTAATTTCCTCTGCCAGCTGCCTTGTCATACATGTACCTTGTCTGGATTTTGTGGGGAGCAGATTTAGTATCCTTCCCAACCTGTAGATCTGTGTCATTCCCCTTTTATTTTGATGACCATGGATCAGAGCAACTCTCATTTAACATTAAGAGATTACCAAGATCAAATGGCTCATGCTGGCTCAGCTTGTCTGAGCGTAGAAAGCTAAGCAGGGTCAGGCCTCGTTATTACTTGGATGGGAGACCCTTCCTCTAGTTTCCTGCATTGAGCAGGGGGTTGGACTCAATGGCCTTGTATAGGCCCCTTGCAACTCTATTATGACTCCTATGCATAGATATTTGAAAAGGTAAAGCTGCATTTGTCTCGTGCTATGATTTTTACAATTTGCAGATTTCTCCAAAAAGATCCATTCCAGCCCCCCAAAGTAATAAATGGAAGGATTTTCTACTAATTATAAAATAGTATTTTTTTAACTTTATTTCAGGAGAGGTTGAATAATCAGAATTATTGTATTTATTTTAGAAGTTAGTAGCTTCCAAGTTAAGCAACTGGCAGTATGAAGAGTCATCCTGAAGCAGGGGTGGGAAGCCTATGGCTCTCCAGATGTTGTGGAACCCCAATTCCCATCAGCCCCAGCCAGCATGGCCCATGGTCAGGGATTATGGGAGTTGTAGTCCAACAACACCTGGAGGGCCACTGGTTCCCGACCTCTGTCCTAAAGTAGTTTCAATCAAAGGTCAGTAAATTCTCTATATTTTCTTAATATTTGGAAGCTGTCCAAAAGCAGCAATTTTTGTAAGGGACTTAACAGCTCAATACTGCTACTACTACTAAGTTCAGTACCAAGGATTTTACCAAATTAAATATGTAGACAGATTTGAGCCCACCTTTTTTGGGGGGGGGATTACATCACTGAAGCATAGTTTTGCTACAATCTCAAGTGAAGCAATACTGGATGTGATCCTATTATGATGCTAAAGAAACACCAAAGGCAAAATACTTCTGAGACTCTGGTTTGAAAAACAAAATCTCATTGCTTTGTTTTAAATTCCCTTGCTATACTACAAGAATTTATCTCCACTAATATAGCCTTATAAGAGGAAAGTGCCACATTTTAATTTTCCACCTAATCCACTGTTGATGCAAAAGGTTATTTATTTATTTAATTATATTTATACCCCGCCTTTTTTCCTGCAAGGAACCCAAGGCGGCTTACATAATCCTCCTCCTCTCCATTTTATCCTCACAACAACCCTGTGAGGTAGGTTAGGCTGAGAGTCAGTGACGGGACCAAAGTCACCCAGTGAGTTTCATGGCCGAGTGGGGACTAGAACACGGATCTCCCGAGTCCCAGACCAACACCCTAACCACTACGCCACACCTTCCATAGAATTTTAGGGAATGGTCTAGTCCAGCTTTTAATTTTTGACTGTTTATTTTATGTTATTTTATTAAATTTTTAAATTGCCCATCTGGCCGGCCACCTGGGGTGATGTACAATCAGGATAAAACACCATTAAAACACCATTAAAACAATATAAGAGGTGTTTTTTTTAAAAAAAATCCTAACCCACCCCATTTTCCCTATCATTGAGGATGATGGCTATCATTGAGGATGATGATCTTGCCTTTGCTTTGCTGTTCTGATACTGAGAATTCTTACCCCACACACACACTTTATTTTTGTAAGTTTTAATTACAATGGTCTGCTTTATTTCTGTATAATTTGAAGACTGATTACTGTTTCTGTGGAAGGAATAACACTTTACTTCACTTTTGTAGCCATACCTGCTATACCTTTTAAACCAGGTGCACCCGGATTCCCAGCATATGCTGTTGCATACGGACGAGTGCTACCTAGAACCAAAAAAGAAATGTAATAGCTAATATTTATGTGAGTCTCAACTCCCAATCTCCTAAGCAACTGAATGAACAGAAGTTCTATTAACTGGTTGAAAATCACTTGTACATTTTCAGTTCATTGTAATTGTGACGATAAAAGTATTTGTTTTTCTTGCATTGTTCCAGAGAAAAATTAAGACACACATACTTGGGAATATGTTCCACTGAACACAGTGGCACTTCTGAGTAAACATGCATATAATGTATCAATATTTTATTCTCATTAGGGCACTGCAATGAGTACAATGAACTATCCAATTGAAACCTAGGTTACTTTGGAATTTCTATTTTCAGTGTTGCAATTACCTTTTTGACCCTTTGGGCCAGTTTGTCCTCTTATACCAGGGCTCCCTGGATCTCCAGGTATACCCTGGACACCTTGTGGCCCCTGAATTCCAAAACCTGGTGGTCCCATGGGCCCTCTTGAGCCAGGAAGTCCGGGTGGGCCAGGAAATCCCTTATCACCTCTTATAGCTCTTCCATCATTACCCTGTCAATAATTAATACAAATACATGATAGTATACATGAGCTGAACAACAATTACCGGTAAGCAGTACTGCATTCAAATAAGTTCAAGATCCTATCTAGATGCAGTCAATTGAATATGACTAACGAAACAGAGATAAGCATATAATTATTTTAAAACTATTCAAAAGCTCACTTATAAGAAATAAATAAAAATAATTAAAAACATAAAAAATGTTGCCAGGGCAGTTTACAATAAAAGCCAAACAACATAAAAACAAGGTTGGATCCAGATTTAGTCGGAATATACCCACTGAATCAATGGGACAAGCTAGCCATGACTAACTTAAGTCCCATTGATTTCAATGTGTCTACTTTAACTATGACTAAATCTGGATCCAGCCCAAGGATGGTGTGGTATGTGCCAAGCGAGGCTTGCTAGGGAGGAAAGTATATAAATGGGGCACTATAACCAGAAAGGTCCTCTCTTTGGTCATCACCTGCCTTGCCTTTAATGATGGAGGCATCTGGAGAAGAGAACTGGTGGATGGATGTATTGTAGTATCATATCTAATATAGTATATGGAAAGCTAAGCAGGGTCAGGCCTGGTTATTACTTGGATGGGAGACCCCTCCTCTAGTTTCCTGCATTGAGCAGGGGGCTGGACTCGATGGCCTTGTAGGCCCCTTCCAACTCTATGATCTATGAAATTATATATCCCCATGCTAGGGTCCTGATCCAGATTAGGCCCCCTTGCACTTACTCTAGAGTAAGCTGCTACCTGAGTCTTTAAAGTCATGTCTGTTTGGACCCTCAGTGTGTGCAGATGGATGGATGGGAGTGAAAAAGAGAGGGGGAGAGTGTTGGCTGGCTCTGGCCCCACCGACTGATGGATTTGGTCCTACACAGTGCTGGCATATGGCCCATACAAGATCACACACACAAACCCCCATGGAAATGCAGCCCTCGAGGAGAGGAAGGTTCTCCATCCCTGATTGAGAGCATTGTTGCATTTGTGATAGTCCAGTGAATCATCATACAGGCAGTAACTAAGCCTTACGAAGGCATTTCTTTTAAGAATGGGGAAAACTGCACAAAAGCCAGGAAACCACCAAATGATTGGTAGTTGGGGAAATCATGACAACGATTTGGAAGAATATTATTAGAGCAATAAATTGAACCATTTCCTAAAAAGCAGTATTAGTCAAATAGACCCATTTTCTATGGGTGAAGAAAAGAATATAAAGCTACTAGTTTGCGTCTTCATTTCTAAAAAGAATGAGAAATTGATTTACAATGAAAGACAAACAATTGTCAAAATAGTCAGATATACCTGAACCCCCTTTTCACCAGGCAACCCTGGATCTCCATTCTTGCCAGCAATGCCATTTTTTCCTGGAAATCCAGGCTCTCCTTGGAGACCTCTTTGTCCCTTTATCCCTTGAAATGATGGGAAGATTACAATCAGTATCTGAATAAGATATTTGTGTGTTTTCTGTCCAAGCCCATGGTTTCTGGAATGTTTCAGGGAATACCCCAGACTCCTAGAAAGTTGGCCAAACTGATAAATAGGAATACTACTTTACTTTTACAAAGGGCTATATTACAGTAACCTACATTTGGACAACATGCATGTTTCTTACTAATAAGAGCTCAGAATATCAGTTTTGCAGCAATGAATGGGAAACATATTTTTTATATTTGTACAAGATGATTATATGTAAGAAACTATGAGGTGTCTATGCAATGATAAGCCAATGAGTGGATATATGTTATCATTTTAAACCTAAAGAGGCTCTTATAATGAACTAGGATGAGCAGCCAAACAATGAGAAGATTTAGAGACATTTGTCAAAACATAAGCAAATATCTTAGGACAGTTAGGGCAGGCTCCAATGGGGCACTTACATGCCCACTGATTCTCTTGCACCCCACCAATTCCCGTCTGCAAGCGACATCCACCATTGTGGAACTAAGATTTCGCTTCTGGAGCAACAAAAAATGAGTGAAAATGCTAGTTTCTGGAACAGGGCAGGTCAGTAGAGCTCACATAAGGGAGCTCCATCAACCTGTCCCAATCAAGAAATGAGCATTTCTGCTTGTTTCGGCTCTTCCTCTTAGAAGTGTAAATCTCTGTTGCGCTTGTGCAAGAGATCAGCAGAGCACAGAGAATTGGCAGGGGCGTAAGTGCCCCATTGGTTTCTGCCCATCATACTCTTCTTTTCAGTTTCATTGTATAAAACATAATGCCTAGTTAGGGTATTAATAACTGATAGGACATGGGATGAAGAGCAGATTGCACCAGCTCCTGGCAATACTTTCAGCAACAGATCAGAAAAATGAGGATGTGGGGGGATACCCTAATTATAGCACTTATTCACTAACATTTGGGGCGATGAACATAAAACTTATGTTTGCTATTAATAACGGGTTATCCCTAACAACCCACATGGGGCCTATGTTGACCTCAAAGCTGAATATTTATTTATTTTATTTATTATATTTATACCCCGCCTTTTTTCCTGCAAGGAACCCAAGGCGGCTTACATAGTCCTCCTCCTCCTCCTCCTCCTCTCCATTTTATCCTCACAACCATGTGAGGTAGATTAGGCTGAGAGTCAGTGACTGGCCCAAAGTCACCCAGTGAATTTCATGGCCAAGCAGGGACTAGAACCCAGATCTCCCGAGTCGCAGTCCAACACTCTCACCACTACGCCACACTGGCTCTCGCTAGCCCAAGTGGTTGAGCTCCTGCCCTGGAGGGTGACCAGTCTGGATTTATTGTCAGGGTCTGCAGTGGGCCAGTTAGTGTGAAGGTTAGGCTTAGTCAGTAGTTTCTGGCCATGGAGAGGGAGGTGTCTCCACGTGGGTAAAATGGAGAGCACTCCAGTGTCTGGACCATGGTTTGACAAACAAGTAAGAGGAAAATTCACATGCAAGGAAAATTCTGTGATTCCCGCCTTCATTTATTTTTCCTCACATGCTGCCTGAAGCAGCCTGCTTCACCCTGCTTCACCCTGCTTCACCCTGCTGCAAGCAGAGCTGGGTCTGCAAGCATGGTACTCCCTTTCCCATTGTTTTTGTTTCTCTCCTGGTTTCAGATTGATAAATCAAGATTAAAGCACAATTTCTGAGTTCAAATATAACAGGAATGTGTGGTTTAAACAAACCATCAGAGAAGCACCAATGCCAGTGTGCAAGGGAAGGGGGTAGTGGGGGCTCACAGTCATGACGTTCATTCTTGGCTTGGTTTATTAAGCTAAGATTGTTACATCTGAACCAGAGCTTTTCTACACTAGGCTGTTAATCTGTTGTTTCTATTTTCAGTTTCGTTGCAGAATTGTGATCCAAGTACTACACAATGAGCATTTCCTTTTCTGCTTTTCCACTACATAAGCTCTAGGTGGCACTGTGGTATAGTGGAATAGCACACATACACAAGTTTTAAAAAGTTTCTTTCAACTTGTACACTTGAGAGCCAGTGTGACATAGCGGTTAGTGTTGGACTAGGATTTGGGAGATCCAGGTTCTAGTCCCACTTGGCCATGAAACTCACTAGGTGACTTTGGGCCAACCACTGACTCTCAGCCTAACCTACCTCACAGGGTTGTTTTGAGGATAAAATTGAGAGGTGGAGGAGGATTGTGTAAGTCGCCTTCAGTTCCTTGCAGGAAAAAACCCAGGATATAAAAAGAATTAAAAAATAAATAAAATACCACTTTCCCCACTCTAAAAAAAACTTGCTCAAAGGGCTCTTTAGACCAAGAAGCTAAACTGGAGGGTCACAACATTGTCTAAAGAACCTGTAAACAACTGTGAGTAGGGAATGATGAGCGCACAATAAATCCCTCATGGTTAAAAGCCCCCAGACACTCCCTCTCTCCCTCCCCCCCCTCTCTCTCCCCCTCCCTCCCTCCCTCCCTCTCTTGTGCTGTCTGTCTCTTGCTCTCTTGTCCCCTTCCTTCTTCCAGGTTGATTCATGTGCTGTTTTGCAGCAAAACTTCACCCCCACCAGCATGATATAATACAAGATTTGGAAATACCATGGCAAGCAGTCCCAAATGTAAAGAAAAGTCTTGTAGGTATAGTAGGTTGCATATTTACCTTTGATCCTTGTTCTAGCAGGGTCACCCTTATCTCCTTTTTCTCCAGTCAGCCCAAATGAGCCTGGTATTCCCTTACAAATTTAAAAATAAATAAATGATAGTTTAAGTTCAAGCAGTTCATCACTTGTATTAATAGCTGAAATCTGATAGCAGTGAACATTTGTTAGACAAACAAGATAGGAAGGGAGTGTGGCATCCTCTTCCTCTTCCTGCCTAATAGGAAATCTGTGCTGTTCGATCTGACAGTGCTGGCCATGCAGGTGATACCCTGAGCTTCTAGTCCTGCCTCAACTGCAACCTTACATGAAGATATTAAATCTTGCCCCATGATTTGTTCCCATAACACACTGATCTACCAGAGCACATGAAAATTAATAGTGTCACCTGATACAAGAAAAGTGGTGGGGGGAACTATATAAGAAATAATGTTAATTTATTTCTTGAATATCAGAATATGGTATACTGCCTGCAGTTACTCACTAGGGAACCTGGTTGTCCCATTGTACCAGGTAAGCCTGGATCACCTCTTCTTCCATATTTTCCAGGTAATCCTGCCTCTCCTTTTCTTCCAGGAACACCTGGTGGGCCTCGTATGCCAGGTACACCACAGGGACCAGGACCACAAGAGCAATTGCCTGAACTCCCTGCATAGGCGCAAAGAAAACAAGGCCTTGAACAAGTTATATGAAACAAGTTACAAAGCAAATGAATAGTTAGCTGTGTCTTAAGGACATTCATTGTTAAATCACATGATATGACAGGTGAGGTATTTGCTTGGTGAGGGATACATATACTTGCCTTTCTCTCCTTTTTCACCCCTTTCTCCAGGTGGTCCCCTTTGGCCTTTAGTCCCAGGTTGTCCAGAGGATCCTCTCCCATTACAAGCCACACCTTGATGTTTTGCAAAAGACACATTTTATCATTTACATTTACTGTATTTGTCTCCGTCCTTTTCAGACATCTCAAATGGCTCAGCCACATTCTGGAGTTAAAGTTAACTATATAGCTAAAAGATCAGATAGCTACAATAGCTGAAGCCAAGTAGTTGGTACTCCCTTCCCCTTCCAACCTAATAGGAGATTTGGGTTCATCCATCTCTCGACATCCATTTCTCCTGCAACTTGGGAGGAACACTTAATTATGACCCTCATACAATTCTGCATAATGTGTACATAATCTCTTACTACTATTTTCAAACAAGAGTTGCTGCAAATGAAGAACTAATGTATTATACAGAACTAGAGGAGATAGGTTTTTGAGAGGATGGAATGAGGATTCCTTTAGACATTTTTTTCTAGAACTGTGCTCAAATGGCCTCTGAAAATTCTCCACACTATTTGTGGGCAGAGAAATTAGGGGGAACCATTTCACCAGGTTTCTCCACGGGGAGGAGAAATTTAACAGTTTCTTGGGGTTGGGGCTTACCATTAGCTGTAGTATGGCTTCTTTCTTTCTAGCTGCTGCAAGTGCAGCAACTGCACTGACAGCCTGGCCTCTATTTTGCATCCCCCCACAATGCCCCAAACTGAGCATTGTTCTAGGACATTATGGAAGAGAAAGAGAAAATTCTGCAATGTGACCGTCTTTTTCTTAGGGGAGAGGAAAAGAAAAATCTCAGAAAGAAGTCTTCTGAGAAATTCTGGTTCAGTTCTATCCCCCCCCCCCATGCATTCCATATAAGAGTGACAAAACGTTGGGTAAACTTTCAAAATATGTTTCCACCATCCATCTTCAAAGCCCAGACTCAGTTACTGTGTTCGGTATAACAGTGGCTTTCGGCAGCAATTCATGGGTTAATTAATTAACCCACAAATTGTGGGGATTGCACTGTGTATGAGCTGCTTCCTGTTTCCAGTAACAACCTTCGAATACTGCATTTGAGGCTTGCTATGATGACATCTGAACCTGGGAACTTTGGGTTGCTCATGGGTTAAAAAGTCCAATAAGACCCAAGAACAAACCATGGGTTAATTCATCATCAGGCGATCACTCGTGACCGAGTAAGATTGTCTTCCGGGATAAAAGGAGGAAATTCTAAAGAAGATTGTGTAGACTCTAGCGATGGGTCCGTAAGTGACTGTGAGGCCATTCTAGATCCACACCGCTTTCCCACAGTGAGGACACAGGTTACCAGATAGAGATGGTCCTGTAAGGGTTCATTTGACGTGCTTTTCGCTTGAGCACGTTTTCTCCCTTTCCCCTTGCACTCGGGCTTCTTCAAAGTCCATGGACCCTTTGTGAAAGGCCAACCGTCCATTTAGATCGTTCATGGGCACAGAGCTTCCCAGTTTTCGATGTTTATATTGCATTTGTTTGATAGAAATATGAACACTTAAACCCTATATGACACCGATATCTTTAACCTCTTATATATTGACCACCTGGGACTCGAGACTCGACTCGGGACTCGAGACCAAGGACTCGTCAACATCCCTGGGCTGTTGACGAGTCTTCTGGCTGTGCCAGAAGGAGCGCGATCACCGGTGAAGAGCGCATGGAAGCGAGGCGCGCCGCTGCTCGGCCACTATGGACAGCTACCAGGAGCGCAGCCCCAACGATGTGTTGAGATTTATTTTGATTGATGTGTTGTTGTGGGGGGTTTGGGTTAGGGTCAGACATTTTGGGTTTGGCTGCCTCTGCCTGCCTGCCTGGGGTTCCCAGCCTCCTCTGCCTGCCTGGTCTCTTCTTGACCTGTTCAACAGTTGAATTGTCCAAGACAAAGGCCTCTGCCTGCCTGCTTTGGGGTTCCCTGCCTCCTCTGCCTGCCTGGTTATTTTGGGTTTGTCTGCCTGGTCTGTTCTTGCCAAAATCAGTTGCAGAGTTTTGAAATAAAAAGGCACACTTGTGCCTAGAATTTATTTAAGCCACACATCTGAAGTAGCCTTATTTTGTTGGGGGGAAACCCCATTGATTTTAATAGGGACTCGTGGAGTCAGTTTTGGGAGTGACTCAGGACTCGTGACTCGTGAGTCACCATTTTGGACCAAGGACTCGGACTCGGACTCGAGACTTGGGTCCAAAGACTCGTGACTCGACTCGTGACTCGAGACCAAGGACTCTTCAACATCCCTGCCGATATTCCGCTTTCCATCCTTGAGTTGGGAGTAAAGTAACTGCTTTGGGAGACGGCAGTCAGGCATTCGAACAACATGACCGGTCCACTGAAGTTGGCGTTGAAGGATCATTTTTTCAATGCTAGTAGTCTTTGCTTCTTCCAGTACACTGACATTTGTTTGCCTATCTTCCCAAGTAATTTGCAGGATTTTCCGGAGGCAACGTTGATGAAACCTTTCAAGGAGGTCCATGTTTCGCAGGCATACAATAAAGTTGGTAATACAATGGCTTCATAAACCAGTGTTTTGGTCTTCTTACAAATATCCCGATCCTCGAACACTCTATGTTTCATTCGAGAAAATGCGGCACTTGCGGAGCTCAGACGATGCTGGATTTCACTGTCGATGTTAGCTGTAACAGAAAGATAGCTGCCAAGATAGAGAAAATGATCGACATTTTCCAGTATTGTCCCGGCAAGCTGGATAGATGGCATCACCAAAGGATTGGCTTGCACTTGCTGATGAAGCACTTTGGGTTTTTTGATGTTAAGTGAGAGACCAAGTTTTTCGTATGCTTCTGCAAAAGCATTTAGGATAGTTTGGAGATCATCCTCTGAATGTGCGGAGACCACATTATCATCAGCATACTGAAGTTCCACAACGGAGGTTGTAATTACCTTACTTTTTGCTTTCAGCCTGCTGAGATTAAAAAGCTTTCCATCTGTTCGATATATAATTCCCACACCGGTGGGAAGTTTCCCCTTGACAAGATGTAAAACCATGGCGATGAAAATCCAAACAGCCCTTAGTTCTCCAAGGCATAGCAATACCAGGAAGGTATGATTTCTAGTAGAGAAAAATGCTTAACCCATCCTACACTTGCCAGATTCCCCCTTCAACTTTTCCCCAGCTGCTTTCTCTCCAGCCCAGGTTCCAGACCCCTTACT
Source organism: Shinisaurus crocodilurus (assembly GCA_021292165.1). NCBI lineage: Eukaryota > Metazoa > Chordata > Lepidosauria > Squamata > Shinisauridae > Shinisaurus > Shinisaurus crocodilurus. Next base: position 44,401,854 of record CM037878.1, on the reverse strand, counting down.
AGATTCCACACCCCTTATTGGAACCCTTTACTAGAGGGGAAGATTAATTTGTGCCTCCTCTTACCCACTGCTTCTTTGCTGGAAATTGTGCCATCCTGGCATTCCTCTGCCTTGGAAAAGTGGAGGCAGTATGTATAGTTCTACCTTTAGATTTAGATTTCATAGATAGAGTTGGAAGGAGCCTACAAGGCTATCAAGTCCAACCCCCTGCTCAACGCAGGAAATTATTACCATCCAAGTAATAACCAGGCTTGATCCTGCTTAGCTTTCCACGCTCAGACAAGCTGAGCCAGCGTGAGCCACAGGCCTGCTCATTACTATCTGTAAAATAAAACTATCTGACAAAATAGAACTGTTTATACATGAACTGCTTATACTCCACTGTATAGATAAAATAAGTGAAACTGGGTCCTATTTAATATATATTGCATTCAAATGCAGCGCTGTTGAGGATGTTAGTGGAAATGTCATCTGCTTTTAGTAATCTCCTCACCAGTATTCTGGAAATTATTAACAACTGCTGTTCTCACGCAATGCTCTAAGTATTTTGCTTATCTTACCAGGTGGTCCAGGCAAGCCCTGGCTTCCTCGTGTTCCTGGTAAACCTGGTAATCCTGGAGATCCTGGCCTTCCTAGAGCTGCTTCAGAGACACCAGGAAGACCAGGGTCACCTTGAAAGCCTTGAGGACCTTGTACTCCTAATGCACCTTTGGGACCAGGAAGACCTATAGAAGAAAGGGAAAAGAATAAGTTAGGGAGCCTTGCAACAGGACATGAAATGGAGGTATCCATTTGTGATAGAAGCTGTGCATGGAGCGTGGCATCCTAAAACTCGAGTTTCTTTGAACTATAACATATATATAGAGCCAGTGTGGTGTAGTGGTGAGAGTGTTGGACTGGGACTTGGGAGATCCGGGTTCTAGTCCCTGCTCAGCCATGAAACTCACTGGGTGACTTTGGGCCAGTCACTGACTCTCAGCCTAACCTACCACACAGGGTTGTTGTGAGGATAAAATGGAGAGGAGGAAGATTATGTAAGCTGCCTTGGGTTCCTTGCAGGAAAAAAGGTGGGGTATAAATAGAATGAATAAATAAATATCTTACTTGAAAAAAAATATTTCTATGTCAAACAAACACATAATAATATCAAACATATAACAATTAACAAAACAAAATAGACTTCCGATTTTCTTCTACAGCAAATATAGGTACAGTAATACCTTGGATTGCAAGTAACTTGGTTTGAGAGCGTTTTGCAAGACAAGCAAATTTTATATATATATATATATATATATATATATATACTTGATATACAAGCGACGTCTTGCAATACAAGTACTGTAGTACGGCTTAAATTAAAAATCTCTGTACAAATTTTTTTTGGGGGGATTTCGTTTTGATATAAGAGTGTTTTGGATTACAAGTACGTTTCCGGAACAAATTATGCTCTCAATCCAAGGCATGACTGTAATTGACTTTTTGCAGAGAATGGAAAATAATGATTTGTTTGTTTGTGGGTTCATGGAATAATAAGTGAAATTGGGACAACAGGAAGAAAGAGATTTCTCATTCTGATTATCGAGTAAGAAAAGTTATTGTTACCTACCTTTGAACTATATCTTACTGAATATGGTTAACTGATACTTTCTTCTGATACTGAATATTTTAAATGAATACTTACTTTTGATAGCATCACATGGCTTGGAAAAGAAGCTCCACTGAGCTCTAAATTCTTTCTCTTCACACGATTGCCTTCACTGTGGCCACTATCTTTAAACTATTTTTTCCAAGTAGCCCAGAAAAGCTGAGCTGAGAATTTACGCAGGTTTCTGCACTTCATTCTCCATCTACAGAGTAGATTTCTTTTCTTAATCTTAATTCTTGTTAAGTAGCATAAAACAGTTCCCCTAATTTTGAGTAAAACATTGTTACATGTTCCACTTCATCATGGCCACTTGAACTACCTCTTTTCCTGGGAAATGTGGGTTGGTTCCAGGCTATAACAGCACAATCCTTTACATGCCTAACAGAGGGAAGCCCCACTGAGTTCAACTGGGGCTTACTTCTGAGTAGACATGCATAGATAGGATTGTGCTGTAATGAGTTGAACTTTGCTTCCATTTAAATAAATGGGACGTAAGTCATGGCTAACTTTCCCCATCTGTCTAATTAGTACAAGTAAAAGGTTTCTTACTGGCTCCATCCTCCCCTTGCCTTCCTTTAGCACCGGAAGGGCCTGCCAAGCCATCTGCCCCCACATTTCCAGATGGTCCAGGGTTTCCAGGATCTCCTTGAAAACCTGTAAGAGATTATTGGTAGCTTTGTTTTAAAGGATATTATTTTTATCAAATAAACATTAAATTATTTTATGTTAGTTAAACCTTTCATTCCAGTGTGTGGTGTTCCTCGAGGTCCCGGTGCACCTGGCTTCCCACTCTCTCCTGGATCTCCCTGTAAGAATTATCAGGTTTCTTGCAATGTAACAGTATGATGGTATTACACTTACAAGAACCCAAGGAAAAGGATTTCTTCTCGACCATCCCAGAGTGCAGGACACGGAATAATGGGCTCAAGTTACAGGAAGCCAGATTCCAGCTGAACATCAGGAAAAACTTCCTGACTGTTAGAGCAATACGACAATGGAACCAATTACCTAGGGAGGTAGTGGGCTCTCCCAATTACCTAGGGAGGCATTCAAGATGCAGCTGGACAGCCATCTGTCAGGGATGCTTTAACTTGGATTCCTGCACTGAGCTGGGGGTTGGACTCAATGGCCTTATAGGCCCCTTCCAACTCTACTACTATGATTCTATGGAAACAATAAACTATGGGCCAAAGGAAGCATTCTCCTAGCCACGCATAGTGGAGCTACGTGTGACTGTATTCCCTACTCTCCTGTATGAGAGTGTGGCCCCAATTTGGATTGGAACTGTGGCACTTCAGGAGAGGAGGGCTTAAGCTTCCCTACCCACCCATTTTCATCCCGATATCCCACCCCTGGGGGGTTAAAAATAACAAAAAAAAGCCTCCACTGATTCCAATAGAGACATCTTTTCTTTTTTTTAACTGCTTCCACCCAGGGAGGGAATTTGAGAATGAAAATGGGTGGGAGGGATCTTAAACCTTCCTCTCCTGAAACACCACAGTCCCAATCCAAATCAGGGTCCCGCGCTTACAGGACAGTAGGGAATACAATCACTAGGCATGATTGTGAGAACATTTAATTTGGCCCTATGACACTAAAATGTAATGGGATTAATTAAAATGGACCTCTTTGTGCTGCTATGGAATGGTATATATTCAATTTAAACTTTATATAAACTCAAACATAAAATGCCTTCTGCACTTGAGAGCTGACCTTAATGCCTGCAAAGCCATCTTGTCCAGGAAATCCAGAAATTCCAGTTTCACCCTGGAAAAACAACAACAGTATCTGTTCACATCTTGGGAAGTACACTTATCATACAAATAAGTCACACTGACAGCAGTTGGAGTTAATGGGGATGACTGTGTTAAACATTATATAACAGGAAATGGGTAGTTAAAAAAACAAGTTGCTTAGTCTGGGACTATTCACAAATTAACTTGACTGACGATATTAGTGGCTTTAGATGCAGACTACAGCCATTTTGTAGGTGAGCCTTCCATAAACCCTCCAGATGTGTAGGACTACAACTCCCATTATCTCTAGTCAGCATGTAGTCCAATGCATCTGGAGGGCTCCAGGCTGGAGAAAGCTGATGTAGGTGCTCAGATAACACGACTGAATTCATTTATTCCATCAAGACGATATGCAATGAAGATTATAAGTTTGCTCAAGAGCCTTAATCATTGGCACTGTCATTGTTAAATATTCTACCTTGTTTCCTGGAGAACCTAGAGAACCATCAGAACCAGGACTCCCCTATAGCAAAGAAAAGAGACAGAAAGTTATAGTACTGGCTATTTTAACACACTGTTTAGGAACACATTGGTTTGGATATATCTTTGCTCTGCTTGCACAAGGTGACACCACTTGGTTTAGTCCCCTCTCCCCCAGTAGTTCCCTGAGCCCCATCCCATGCTATTTGGAAAGGGTTTCTGACCTTCAGGAATATTTTTCAGGAGGTGCAGGGTGTGGAGTAGGTGGTGGAAGAGTCCCCTTTCATGAGCTTCTTTCCACTGACAGTTTGAAGGATTGAACCCATTGGAAGTAAATTCAACTGAAATCAATCGAATGTACATCTGCATAATGGCCCCACTCCAGCTAAGACTGGTTGTATCTAAATCCCTATTATTATTATTGTTGTTGTTGTTGTTGTTGTTGTTATTAAACAGTATTTGTATACCGCTCCACATCAAGCAGATTCCGGAGCGGTGAACAATAAGAGGCCAAAAACAAATAAAAGGAACAAAAACAATACATTGAAAACAGACTAAAATTACATTGGCGGTTGAAGAGCAGAGAAGGCTTCCCAGAACAAGGAGGTCTTCAGTAGGCGCCGAAAGCAGCACAATGTCGGAGCCTGCTTGACCTTCAGAGGCAGGGAGTTCCACAAAAATGGAGCCGCTGCACTGAAGGCCCTTCTCCTGGTGGACTCCAATCAGGCCAAAGGTCCATGAGGAACCACCAGGAGCATGCTCAGTGACTGAGCAGGTTGGTATGGGAGGAGGCGCTCTCTCAGGTAACCTGGTCCAAAGTTGTTCCAGGCTTTATACACAAGTACCAGAACCTTAAACCTGACCTGGTAGCAAATAGGTAGCCAGTGCAGTTCCTTTCAGCAAAGGAGCTGCATGCTGAAAAGAGGCAGCTCCTGACAATAGCTGTGCTGCTGCATTCTGCACTAGCTCCAGCTTCCAGAGCAGCCTTAAGGGTAGCCCCACATAGAGCGCATTGCAGTAATCCAGTCTTGAGGTTACTAGCGCCTGTATCACCGTGGCCAAGCTATCCCTGTCCAGGAGAGGCCGTAGCTGGCGAACCATCGAAGATGGTAAAAGGCACTCTGAGCCACTGCACTCACTTGGGACTCCAGCAACAATGATGGATCTAGGAGTACCCCCAAACTACAAACCTGATCTTTCAAAAGATCCTCCAAGAGTGCCTGCAGTTGCTTCGCCACAACCCTCTCAAGAACCTTCCCTAAGAAAGGGGTATTTGCAACTGGGCGATTGTTATCAAATACCGTTGGGTCCAGAGTGGGACTTCTAAACAATGGGACTTAATAGCACCACTAACTTCGTCCATTCGTTTCAATGGGACTTATCCATGGCAACTGCTAGCAGGATCAGCATCATTATGTGGAGGTACATTCCACTGATTTCAGTGTAATTCACTTCCAAGTAACAGTACCAATCCAGTGATGCTAAGGTGCACACAAGGACTTCATTGTGGAAGCTCAACATGAGAAGGGGCCATTACATTTATTTCTGTGTCAAGGAAAACTTCCCATGCATCAAGTTAATGGGTGTAATTTAATTTCAGTGCAGTTTCTTCCAAAGATCTGTACTAAAAATGGAATATTTCTGAATTATTCTTTAATTATTAATGTCTGGGAGACAATGAAAAATAAGAGGTTGTTTGAAGAACACAATTAACAGGAATTTTACTTAGAATATCTTCTTTTTTATACATAAGATGTTTGATGACTGAAAAATTATGTTAATGACAAATGAGACAACCAGTGCCCAGCGAAAGGCTTTACTTAAGAATGTTACATTTAATTACAACAAAAATTAAGTACTAATATTCCAAACGCAATCATTCAAGACAGTACTCCGAGTTCCTGGGTTATATAAAGGTAGACTATATACTATCTTTCTGTGCAGCCATGTGATAAATACACTTGAGTCTCAGATATCAAAAAGCATTTGTAGTATTGCCAAGCTCCTATAAATAATAGACTGCAGTTAATAAGAGAATACAAACAAAATGGCTTTGAGGCCCAGAACCTCCTTTACATACTCAGATTAAAGTATTCCAAGAACCATGGATTTAGGATGAAAAAATACATCACACCAAATATTGCATGGCAAGCCTCTTTTGAAACCCAAAGAAGTTAAAGCTTAAGGGTCAGCTGTTCAAAGAAAAAGCCCAAGGTTCTATCAAATGTGCAGAGACCATTGGGCATTCCTGAAGTAGGTTTGTGTTGTTAATTCTTAAAAGCATCATTAAAAAAAAACTCCAGCAGATTTTTACAGAAACTGAAGTCATGTAGCTTATAACAGAAAGTAGTTTAAAAATATTCTATTGGTAATATGAAATGTTCTAGAATAGTTAAATTGCCCTTCTAGTATTCTATAAGGAATATGGACTTGGAAATTGCTGACTTGGTAAAATTTGACTTGACTTGGAAATTGCATTCTGAAAATTCCTTACCAACATTCCAGGAAAACCAGGAATCCCCTTTTCACCCTTGACGCCATTTCTGAGTGCTCCCTGTTATTATGCAAAACATATCAGTTAAATTGCTTGAACAAAGCAACCACAACCGGGCAGCCCTCTCATGAGCAGATGGAAGACTGGGGCTGCAGTGCTGGCCTCGCCCCTGACATTGCACAGCTGAGCTAGTCCTGCTCCTGCCATCACAAGGTGTCCATGTGTTGAGTGGAGACATGTGAAGAGGGACTGCTATGTGGGAGCAGCTGCATAGCATGTGATCAGAATACAGCTGCTCAAAGTCCTTTTGGATGTCAAGGGTCAAGATTCTATCTGAGGAGAGTTGGCTGAAGAGATTCAGAGAGTGAGAAAGGAAGATTTGGTCAAAATCCAATGGGGTGTTTAAGCCCCCCACCGATTCTCTTGTGCCCCACCAATTCCCATCCACAAGCAGCACCCACACTTGTGAAACGAAGATTTAGTGCTTCTGGAATAGGGCAGGTCAGCAGAGCTTACATAAGGGAGCTCCAATGACCTGTGCCAATCAAGAAACAAGTGTTTCCACTTGTTTTGGGGCTTCCTCTGGGATGTGTTAAATCTCTGTTGTGCAAGTGGTGGGCCCAGCTTGCACAACGGAATCGGCGGGACTCACCACTTGCACAACAGAATCTGTGGGGTGCAAGAGAATCGGAGGGGGCATAAGTGCCCCCATTGGAGTCTGCCCAGAAGGAGACTGAGGAGATTATAAAGAGGGAGCAAAAATAACAATCCAGAGAAGACAGTGGAGTAAACAATTGTAGACTGTCTGCTCTTACTCCACAACTTGAAAGTGACAGAGACTGAGGATCAAACTAGACAAGATGCTATTCATGGAATTAGCAAGTGTGTGAATGGCTTTTTAAGCAAGTAAATAGAAGGTGTGCCCCGCCCCCAGACCTGGAATAGGACTCTGGAGGATTGGGCCCCTATGCTTGCTATTTATATTGGAAGAAAGCTTGTCTGAGCGTGGAAAGCTAAGCAGGGTCAAGCCTGGTTGTTACTTGGATGGGAGACCCCTCCTCTAGTTTCCTGCATTGAGCAGGGGGTTGGACTCGATAGCCTTGTAGACTCCTTCCAACTCTATGATCTATGAAATCTATGAAAACATTTCATTGACACAAATGGGAGCATTTCCTCCAGTGAAAATAGCAGGTGTGGAGGGCCTGATCCAGATCAGGACTGGAGCAGGGGCAAATAGTTAAAGCCCCCTATCCCACCCACCAGAGTCCCTATCTAGATTATGGGGCCCATGCTTGCTAGTTACAGTACTTCTTTAAAAAAAAAAAATCACACAACTGCTAATTGTGTGAGTGGTGTTTCATCTAGATTAGCCCCGCAGGTCTTCAGCTGTATTCTAGCCCAGGACTGCATAGCCAGAGACAGGTCTGAGAGAAGCACTACACACTGTTTTGGGCCCAGACGTTCTTCCCCATTATCCAATTCACTACAGTTTGAACCCAAGTCCCCTGGTTTCCCCCACAACAAGGGGTTGCTGGTTAGGAAAGTGGGGTTACACATGTAAAGAGGAAATGTACAGCTAACCAGGAAAACCTGCTTCTCAGCATGTAAACCTACTTCTCAGGTAAGTCATGAGATGGAGAAGCTAAGACTTGCCCTAGGAAATGTATTCATGCATAACGTACATGTCACTTACTTTGCGGCCAGGCAATCCTTTGGAGCCAATAGACCCAGGCATTCCTTTTACACCCTAAATATTAAAACAGTTTACTTAAAAATACTTGTTTACTATTACTGATACACTGCTTTGTGTATTGTCTTCTTTTTACAAAGAATAGAACAACTGAAGGGAGCCCTATCATTTATACAATTTTTTCTTGCAAATCTGCATGATGCTAGCAATTGCCTTGGTGACAGGGGATATTGTCTTTAGTATGGGCATTGTGAAAGTGACACACAGCATAGACATTTGCCTCACTTGTTTTGCACAGTGTGCTGCAAATATGCTCCTGTATTCTGTCACAGCTACATCCATCTGTAGTATTAGGTGTCTAGGCTATGATCCCAGATACACAAAACAAAAGTAAATTTCACACTGAAATTTACTGGGACTTCCAAGCATTTTTATAATGGGATATTGCCATACAACAAATGCTACAATTACAAGTACATTTCATAATTTGCATACCTTTTCTCCCTTTAACAGTCGAGAACTAGGAGGTCCAACCAATAATGGCTGCCCTGGAGATCCAGGAGGTCCTACATCACCCTAAAAAGCCATAGAAAGATTAAACTGAGTGAATAACATCATGGAGTTCATTGCAGAGTACTAAGTCTACAGTTGAAGGGTCTGACAATGATCTCTGCGAATTCCTCCACATGACACCACTTTATCCATGCATCTTCACACGTAAGAGCATATACTACCCAAACTAAGAAACCCAGTTATTTCTTCTCATGCAGCCAGGTTTCATATTCAGAACACTTTTCTGTGTGGGAATATTCCTGCAGCTGAAGCTTTGGGTATTCATAAGAAAGGTATTTGAGTCCCGCAATACAACTGAGAACCAGTTGTGCATTCCATATGCAATAAATCCCATGGTATAGAACAGATTCCCCAACCTGTTGGCCTCCAGATGTGTTGGACTACATCTCCCATAATTTCTAGCCAGCACAATCATGCTGGCTGGGAATTATGGGAGTTGTAGTCCAACACATCTGGAGGGTAACGGGTTGGGAAGGCTGGTCTAGAAATTGTTAAATGCTCAACTTCTGTATGTAATAAAAATAACTATTTAAAGTTACTATTTCTTCATTAACAAGAAACCTAATGGACATAAGGGGGGGAAAGCCTATTAGGGTGTAATCCTATGTCTCCCCGACCTTGCCTAGGGGTAGATAGGATTGGGTATAGAACCACCTGTGACCTCGGAAATCTTTCCCGAGGTTGCAGCGCCACAGAGCACCCCACCTTGTAGTTGGCATGGTTCTTTCTGCGTTGGCAGGGAACCGAAGACGGTCATCCATTTTTGGTTCCCCTGCGGGAGGGGGGTGTTCCTGGGGGCAGGGAGAGGAAGAGTGAGGCTCCAGCAGATTCTGAGGAATCCAGGTGGCACCTCCACCTCTTCTCCTTGTGAGGAGAAGAAAAACGTCTAGAGTCTAGACGGCTGAAATCAGCTGTATAGATGTTTTTGAGGATGAGGGGAACGCAGCGGATATCTTATCCGCCGTGTTCTTCCCTCCCTGCATAGGATACCCACAATCCTCCGGGTTTGGAGGGTTGTGGGCACCCTCATAGGATTGTGCTGCCCAAGAGATCCATTATTTTTATAAAAAATTTAGAAAAACATATTTCAAGGCACTATTCCCAGATGCAACTTATTTCCTTACCGGCTCCCCTTTCTGTCCTTCCACTCCAATACCTGGATTTCCCTAATGAAATATTAATTTTTAAAAGAAAAGAAAATAAGATTAGAGACTTTTAACAAAGAAATGGGTATACATAGGTTAATTTATTATTAAAATATGTCGTTATTATTTAAATCTTGAAGGAAGTGTCTATAAACCCAGCACAAAGTGAAAATGAAAAGAGTATTTTCAAATACAAAAGAGAATATCAATTTGAAAGATTCTATAGAAACTGCCATGAAAAACAGTTTCTCACCTGTTCGCCTGGCAACCCAGGTCGACCTTGAACACCCTTTGGGAGGAACAAGAAAGGAGGAGTCAGATATAGTCAAATACAGTAATACAACCTGAGAAAGAAACAAAACCGCATACCCCCTTTAGGGTATGTCTGCCTTCATACCCTTCTTAACATTTATCCCCTAATAATGCATTGTACAGTTACTATGCATCAGAGGTGGGCAATCTGTGGGTCTCCAGATGTTTTTGCCTACAACTCCCATCAGCCCTAGCCAGCATAGCCAATGGTGAGGGTTTATGAGAGTTGTAGGCCAAAATATCTGTAGGGCCACAACTTGCACACCTGTTATACATAATACCTTTCATCTGCTTGTGACCAGAGAACTCTTCTGTGAACCTTCTATGAAGGGGAGGTCTTTTCTTTTGCTTTGGCAGAATTCAGGGTGTTGAAGAAACCTTGTGACATCTCTGTGAGATTGTGAAGCAGCTGGGGTTTATTCAAGTTAGGGTGGAAGAGTATACATGAGGTGTCTGAGAGTCATTGCTAAGTCTTGGAAAATGGAGAGCCAATCATGATTAGGTTTTGGACTTTGCAAGTTGCTCATGATATATGCTAACTATGTGAGAATCAGCTAGTGCAGACATTGTCTTAAAGGGGGAAAGTGATATTGCAGCTCATCTTACACAGCAGCATGGTGAGACTTTACTTAAGTTGCTTGGTGTTCACCAGTTTAGAACTACAGAGTATTTCTCAATCAAAGAGATCAGACAATGAACATTATCTGCCTGCAACTCTGCTCGAACTTGTGTGTGTATTTGCACATGTGTGAGCATGCATGAATCTGTATGAACTTGAATGGACTACTGATTCTTCCATTTCCCATTCATATCCTTGTATGGCAGCCTTCCCCAACCTGATGCCCTCCAGATGTGTTGGACTACAACTCCCAGCATTTAAAGAGGCTTTTAAAAAAGATCTAAGTATGAATAAGTGGTTAGGGATGATGAGATTTGTAGCCTAACACATCTGGAGGAGTGTGTTAGACTACAGGCTGGGGAAGGCTCATGTATATGGGGTATATGAATTATCTTGTAACAAAATTCACATCTGTTATGAACTAAATAGAAGGCTAGCCCATTCTAACACACTGACAACGGGAGGTTGAGATAAAAATGTTAGCATATTTGTACCTGTATGCCTGGTTGGCCTGGAAATCCAACTGGACCTCTCAGCCCCCTTTCTCCTCTAGGGCCCTGAGAACAGATGACACAATGCTTTTCTTGTTAATACCAGCAATATTCTGATTTGCATCAAGATCATTTTTTGCTTGGTATTTCATGTAGATGTAGAAGCTTCAGTATCTCATCCATCTAATAACAACCTTTACCATTTGGCCTTGGATATGGCCCACTGCCTGCAGGCAGTATTCTAGGCAGACACCAGCACCAGCTAGCTATTTTATTTTCATTAGGACTAACATTCTAGATGGATTTCTGGGTCACCCGATATACAAGCTAACTACCTATTAATGCAAACGAATAAAAAATAAACCAGGTATAATGAGATTAAGGTTATGAAAGTAACAGAGGCAGAAGATCAGCCTTCCCTATGAAATGTTGAGGGTATCCATTAAAAAAACAAAAATGCGGGGAAGGAATTGGCCCAACTGAGACCCTAACTGCTTATGTTATCCTGGATGGGGAGATTAAGGCTATATGTGCCATGCAGTTAAAAACTTTCTCCCATACTATATTGGGATGTTTCAGGATAGAAGAAAGGAAAAATGGACACCTTTTCCCTTTCCCACTCTTCTGAACTTCCCATCCCTAAAAAATCGCAATAAGGTGCTCAGGTTTGGGGCAGGCAACCACCTCTAAACCTGACCTGAGCCCTTTACCACAGATAGCACAGAGAGAGAAGGTTTGGGGGTTGTCCCTTTTTGTTTTCCCCTACTGAAATCTCCCCCCACCCCTACAAACTATGAACAGAACTAAAAGGCTTCTGTTCCAGACTGGTTTGAGCTCTGAACAAGAACAATCTTGTTAGTTGAGCTAGAGATACACTGCGACATTTTATTACAGGTCCTCACATTTTTATTACTGTTGAAGCTTCTCAACTTCTTGCCAAAACCACTGACTCAGGGGGATGACCTACACAATACAATTGCCATCTGGAGGCTGTTTCAAGTGGCAACTACTCTACACAGCAGTTGTAACATATAGAGCAGATCATTACATGTCAGCAACAGACACTGCTGAAGGCTTCTGGCACTGGACATACAATGGTGGTAATCCATATGATGAGCTACTATGCTAGTTAATTCCACTCCATAGAGCAACTACTGACTGGAGTTCCTTCAGATTCCTTCAAATCAGAAGGACATTTTTTTAAGGTGACCACAATATATGACAGTGTAGTTTTCATGATACAGAGTGTATTGTCAAAAACCAAACAAAAACAAATTGACAAAGGAGCTTACAGGCATGCCATGGGGTCCAGCATCTCCTCTTTCTCCCTGTAACCACAGACACTTCGTTAGATGAAAGATCACACAACTATTTGTAACTACTTACATTATCATAGTATTATGATTCAACTGAGGAAAAATGTTGTTATAGTATAAAAAGAAACTAATGTGTTTACCTAAGACTAAGGTCATGATTTATACTGAGAATATACTAATGAACTATGCAAACAGATAATGGGCAGTGCCATCATAGGACTTCATAGGATCATAATGTGACTGCCCGTAACCCTCCAGACTCGGAGGATTATGGGCATCCAATGGAAGGTAGGAGGAGCATGGAGGCAAGGCTTGCCTCCATGCTTCCCTTGCCCTCCAAAACACTTAGACAGCCAATTTCGGCCGTCTAAGTGTTTTATCCCGGCTAACAAGGAGGAGGGGCTGAGGCACTGCCAGGATTTTTCATATCCTGGTGGAGTCTCGCTCCTCCCTCCATGTCCCCAGGAAACACCCCCCCCCCCCAGCACCAGCTCTGAAGTTGGTCTTCCATCTTCAGAGCTGCAGCTGGCATGGAAAGAACCATGCCAGCTGCAAGGGCGGAGGGAGGGCACCCCAAAGTCGGAGTACCAGCACCCGACTTGGATGAGGAGGTCCAGGGAATGCTTATCAAATTTGCAGATGACACAAAGTTGGGTGGAATAGCTAATACTCTGGAAGACAGAAACAAAATTCAAAGCGATCTCGATAGGCTGGAGCGCTGGACCGAAAACAACAGAATGAAATTTAATAGGGATAAATGCCAAGTGCTGCACCTAGGGAAAGGAAACCAAATACAGAGTTACAGAATGGGGGACACTTGGCTCAACAATACCACAAGTGAGAAGGATCTTGGAATTGTGGTAGATCACAAACTTAATATGAGCCAGCAATGCGATGTGGCTGCAAAAAAGGCAAATGCTATTTTGGGCTGCATTAATAGAAGTATAGCTTCCAAATAGCGGGAAGTGATAATTCCCCTTTACTCGGCACTGGTTAGGCCTCATCTTGAGTACTGTGTCCAGTTCTGGGCACCACACTTTAAGAAGGATGTAGACAAACTGGAGAGGGTTCAGAGGAGGGCAACAAGGATGATAAAGGGACTGGAAACAAGGCCCTATGAGGAGAGACTGAAAGAAGTGGGCATGTTTAGCCTTCAGAAGAGGAGACTGAGGGGAGATATGATCGCACTCTTCCAGTACTTGAAGGGTTGTCACAGAGGAGGGCCGGGATCTCTTCTCGATCATCCCAGTTTGCAGGACACGGAATAATGGGCTCAAGTTACAGGAACCCAGATTCCACCTAGACATCAGGAAAAATTTCCTGACTGTCAGAGCAATAAGAGAATGGAATCAACTACCTAGGGAGGTGGTGAGCTCTCCCACTCCGGAGGCATTCAAAGTGCAGCTGGACAGCCATCTGTCAGGGATGTTTTGATCTGGATTCCTGCATTGAGCAGGGGGTTGGACTCAATGGCCTTGTAGGCCCCTTCCAACTCTACTTTTCTATGATTCTATGATTCTATGATCTCAGAGGACTTTTCCAAGGTCAGAGCTGGGACTCTGACTTTTCCTATGGCCAGCCAGCCAGTGTCTGCCGGCCATAGGATTGCGCCCTTAGTATAAATACATTTTAATAACTACTTTATTATTAGTTATTAGTAGAATAATTCTACTTTGTTTCACTTTGGTTGAAATCCTACACACACACTCTTTGAACACAGCAGGATTCACTTCTGAGTAAATAAGCATAGGAATGCACTGTTTATAAATTAGCAATCCACAATGGATCAAGGTAAAAAACCTTTATAAATCTGTATTAAAACAAGTTTGACTATTCAATCCTATGTGTAAAAACCTTTATAAATCTGTATTAAAACAAGTGTGACTATACAATCCTATGCATATTTATTTCAAAGTAAGCCCTAATGAATTCCATGGGCTTTGCTTCCAAATAAGTGTGCATCTGATTTCACCCGAAAAGATAAACTGTATCTTGTTTAAAAAGAGAATGCTATAACAAGCTTTTGATTATCTCCAGCCATTACATTTTTCAATGAAAAATCTCTCAGGAAAACAATAGAAATGCTTTGGATTGTCTTCATTTAAAAAAAAGATAAATTTCAAACCTATTTAAATATTACTACTATAAAAGTCTGGAAAATGCCGTTCAACTCATGGTTCACAAAACAACCTGGATATAGTTCCTTCTCAGTTATTTTTTCCCCAAGTATTAATTACATGAATTTTATGTCTAAGCACAATGAAAATCTCTATGTGCATGCCACATGACATTTAATTACTTTTCTAAAATCATTTAAACATCTCTTTATTTGACAATGACATTGTTTGAATAATAACATGGTTTCACTTACAGAAGCCCCTTTAATGGAATCAGAAATGTATATGGAATTTCCGTTTTCACCTTTTTGCCCAGGAATACCCTACAAACACATTTTTAAAACACCAAATCAATTACAGAATCAAGTCATGATTTTCCTCATGAAATGCACATATCGTAACAGTGTTCTGATTTTAATAATCCCAATATTCTTTCATTTACAGGCTAAATTTAAATTAAAAAAGCAAGTTTTGGCTTCTGGAATGTATGCTCAAATAAAAAAGTGAGACTAAGGTTAGAAAAAATTCACAAATGGAAGAACGCCTACTGTTCTCAGAGGGACCTGGAATCCAGTGGAAGCTTCATACTGGAAGAGTATTGGACAGCAATATTTACCCTCTTCACCCTGCAGCCCCTTGTGTCACCTCCCACACTGCTCCAGAGGGTCCTCCAACCCTCTGGAGCAGGTTTTTAGGGGGCTGCAACAGAAAGGAGTAATTGGTGAAAATCTCTGCCCTGCCCTTCTCTAATGCAAGCAAAAATCCACTGTGTGCAAGTCTGAATCCAGCCTATAGTCAACCTGTCCACCCATGATAAAGATGAAGTTACTGCATAGTGCATGTTATTTTTTATTATTTTAGTTAATAGATTTATATACTGCTGTCCATATTTTAAAAATATATCTAGGTGGCTTACAAGAAAATTAAAAGCATTAAAATACACCATGATATACATTAAAATACAATTAAAATACACAATACTAAACCATTTATATAAAACATGAATAATAACATTAAAACCAATTAAAAACCACTACAACACATAATTACAAATGAACTGATGACTGCACACTCACTCAGGGAAGTGCCTCGGAAAAGAAGTGGGTCTTTAAGTGGTGCCTAAAACTTGTTATAGCTGGTGCCTCACGGATACCAGGGGGAAGATCATTCCTCAAATTGGGTGCCACCACGGAGAAGGCCCACTTCCTGGTTGCTGTGAGATGGCAGTCTGCGCAGGTCGTGGTACAACTAGCAAGACCTTCGCTGATTATCTTAATGATTGCACAGGTCTGAATTGGGGAAGGCGATCTGCCAGGTAACCTAGTCCCAAACTGTTCAGGGCTTTCTGTGCCAACAGCAAGACCTTGTACTTGGCTCAGTTGCTAATAGGTAGCCAGTGCAATTGCTTCAACACCGGTGTAATATTTGCATGGCCAGGCACTCCATTCAGCATCCTGGCTGCCGCAATCTGCACTAGCTGCAGCTTCTGGATCAAGCATGAGCGTAGCCCCACATAAAGTGCATTATAGTAATCTAAGTGTGAGGTTACCGGTGCATAGACTACAGTGGTCAGGCTATCCCTGTCCAGGAAAGGGCATAGCTGACATACCAACCTGAGTTGATAATAGGCGCTCCTCACCACAGAAGCCACTTGGGCCTCTAATGACAACGATGAATCCAGGAGCATCCCCAAACTATATACCTGTTCTTTCTGAGGAAGTGCAATCCTGTCTAGAAGAGGCAAACTCCCCAATTCCCATAAGATAGCATTGCCAGCTCTATCTACTGGAAATTCCCCTAGCACATTCAGGAATCCATTGGATTCCATAAGACGCCAGAGGTGGACCATCTTAATGGGTCCCCCCACCCCTGCAGTGGAAGATTGATGCTATAAGCCCAAACTTCACCAGATAGTGGTCTGACCATGACAATGGGACAAAATCAACCCACCCCCATATCCAGGGCATCCCCCTCACATCCAGAGGCAAAGAGTAAATCAAGAGTGTGCCCTGCCCTATGCATTGGCCCAATGAGAAATTGAGACAGCCCAATGGTAGTTATGGAGGCCATGAAGTCCTGAGGTGGCCCAGTCAAGCACACCTGGGTGTGAATGTTGAAGTCTCCCAGGACCAATGTCCTGACCTGTAATCATCCCTATAGGGGCACCCCATTCTCCTGCCCCCTGTCCGTCCTGTTAAAATGAAGTACAGTTCAGTTTCAAAGTTCCATTCCATTCAAAAATCTGATATCTATATGCACATATTCTATACAATGGGTTGGATCCAGACTTAGTCATACTTAGAGAAGACCCACTGAACTTAATGGGATTTTAAGTTAATCATGACTAACTTAAGTCCTATTGGGCAGTATCCAAGTGGGCCATTCCGCAAATGGGAACCACCACTAATTCCCTTCCACAAGTGGAGGTCACCACCAGTTCCGTACCACAAGTGGCATCCACCACTTACACAACAGGGATTTAGTGTTTCCTTTAGGAAGCTCCAAAACAAGTGGAAATGCTCATTTCTGGATTGGGACAGGGAGCTCCCTTATGTGAGCTCTGCTAACCTCTCCTATTCCAGAAACAAGCATTTCCATTCGTTTCTGATTCCTAGAGGAAGCACTAAATCCCCATTGTGCAAGTGGTGGGTACTGCTCAAGGAATGGAATCAGCGGTGGCCCCTGCTTGTGCAATGGCCCACTTGGATACTACCCATTGATTTCAGTGATTCTATTCTAAGTATGACGGAATCTGGATCCAACTCAGAAATTCTGATAAGGTAATTAAAAAGTTCAACTCACAAGTGAGCCTCTCGGTCCAATCCGCCCAGCCTCTCCAGGAAATCCTGGATCCCCCCTTGATCCATTATACCCATCCAAGCCAGGCTTGCCTCTGGGTCCTTCAGGTCCTGGTAACCCCTAGAAATGGTTCAATTCAAATGCAAATTCATATTAAAATGCGAGAGGGACTCAGCTGGTAAAGTGAAACATGCATTTTGGTTTTGCCATTTGTTATGTAGGTTTGCTAAAATCACTCCCCACTTGTGATTCTACTTTATATACTGCATTACGTACAGTATGAGGACCACCATCATAATCCAGAGAGTTGTCATATATATCCCAGTTTTTAATCCCAAAATTAATTCATTTACTTCGATGGCATATTCATTTCATGATTTACATGCCAGGTTTTGTATTTGATGAAAAGCTAAGCATTTTGTAAATGATATTAACTAGATTTATCGTGCAACTAATGAATTGCCAACCTCATAGATAGGAAGAAATCTTAGGAAATACTGTGCTTCTCAAATAAGGGTTAAGCATATTTCCAAATGTGCGAAACTGAAGGACTGTTGTTGTTTTTTAAAATATATACAGAGGGTCAGATTATACCTGACAGTAATTTATCTGAATCCTGTGATTGAAATTATCATCTATTTTTCTTTTTTCTTTTTTTAAAAGCACCCGGGGGGGGGGGGGCGGCAAGATTCAAACTGGTACTGTGGCATGGGAACAGGTTTTTCTAACTTTTCTCCCTGTGACATCTTCCAATGAAAATTTCCTATCCCTGAAATTGCTATTTGCGCCAAACATTGCAAGCAGCTTCAGAGGCAAGGAGCAGCTTCAGGGGGTGAATTTTGAGGGAAAACAGCATAGGGAAAAGGGTTTAAAGCTCTTCCCCCATAGTCCCAATCTGGATCAACACTCCCTATTGCTGCTTTCAGTTTCAAAATAGAAGAGGATGTTCTAAATTATGAGATTCGAAGATGTGGCTAATATTACATCTCTAGACTGAGACTAAGGCTTATTTCATACACAGGGGGAACTCCAAAACATACAGAGAATTCTCACACATGAATTCTCTTCCCTAGAAAAGGCAGCTACATGTGCACAAAGAGACAAGCATCAGACCTACAGTCTCTCACACCACAGAAATAAAGAGAGAATCCTGTGCACAGTGGAGCTCTAGATTACACATCAGAGAGCTTACTGAGCTCCGGATCAGCACATCTATATGGCTGTTTGGGACAACATATTACAAATGGAAGAGGACATCGTCTGGACCGCCTGTAAAATTCCATGAATGAGGCAGGATGATTGCATGATAAAAGCCTAATCTGGAAGTATCCTCTGTTTGACTATATATTTAAGAACACATCTTCCTTTACCGCTCGCGCTGTCATAAGTGGTGACAATGTACATACAGGATTGCAGTGTAGACTTTACTACTCAAGAATCAAATCCTTTTCATTCTTATATAGAAGGGAATCTTCCTAATTTCTACACTATTTTCATTCAGTAAAACATACAGAAAAGGAACTATTAGTCCAATAAAAGTAAACATTTCTGTAGTACAATATATTTATGTATTTATTTATTTAACATTTTCCAAAAATGGATTCTAGGGCAATGTACAAACATACAAAAAAGAATATCAATGTTGCAGATACAATGCTAAAAATAAACAAACATAATAACAATGAAAACTATGCAGCAGTAGGCAATAAAACTATACAATCAGTAAACAATACAATCAATGAAAATGCCTGGGCCAACAGAAATGTTTTGACTTGGTGCCCAAGTAGTATAATGTCAGTGCCAGTTGAACTCCCCTAGGAAGGACATTCCAGAGTAGGGACTCCACCACAGAAAAGGCCCTTCTATTTGTACATACATAGTGCACCTCTCTTACTGGTTGTACTTGGAGAAAGGGCTCATCTGACCATCTTATCGTAGGCAGGCTGACATAGCCCCCTACAATCTTAAAAAAGACATGCACATTGGTAGCATACTTACAGGCACACCATCCAAACCTGAAAATCCTGGAACTCCAGTAGGGCCCTGAAGAGATTAAATATTTTTAAAAAATATTAAATTTTGCATTAATTCTAAAAGTGACTTAACCAGGAGGTGGGGAAAGTGCAATACTTATTCTTACACCAACAGATTGGGAAGGGGGGTTGCTGTAAAAAAAACACCCTACTATCTTCTTACTATGGAGAGGAGGAGGAGGAAGATTATGTAAGCTGCCTTGGCTTCCTTGCAGGAAAAAAGGCGGGGTATAAATATAATAAATAAATAAATAAATAAATAAATAAACTTATTCTCTGGAATTCATAGGGGCATAATGAAGTGGTAGTACACATGTTTTGCGTTCATAAAGTCCCAGTTTCAGTCCCCAGCATATCCAGATAAAAAGATCTGAGGTAGTAGGAGAGGTCTGCTTCCTCTCCCTGAGACTTTGAAGAACTGTTGTCCATAAAAGTAGGCATTATCCGGCTAGAAGGACAGATGGTTTGATTCAGCATAAACCAGCTTCATATCAATACAATCCCAGTTGTCTGGTCCAAACTACATATCATAGGAAAGTTGCTCCTATTGTGCACATGTACACTATAGTTTCCCTCACTTCCCTGGTTCATACTGCAAGTTATGCAACATCCTGCTTTTCTCTTAAAAATAAGTGTATGTTTCTTTAATATTTTTTCTTGCAATATTGAATACAATAGAGTCAAATCTTGGACATCTGTCTCAAGCAACATTGTAGCAGTGATTTCAAAGATATTTCTGCCTGTGTTATAATAGGGAAAAGAGAATAATTAAAGCTCACACTATATTAGACTCAGTACTTATGTTCTTACAAGGGGATTAGAAACAATCATGTAGGAGAAGGCTATCAATGGCTACAAGTCCTGATGGTTATATGACCTCCAGTGTCAGAGTATGCCTATGTACACCAGTTGCTGGGGAACATGGGCGGGAGGGTGCTGTTGCACTCATGTCCTACTTGTGAGTTTCCCACAGGCAGCTGGTTGGCCACTGTGCAAACAGAATGCAGGACTAGATGGACCTTTACTCTGATCCAGCATGGCACTTCTTATATTCCAATAACATTAAAAATAATAATAAACCACTCTTTTTGAGCATGATTATTACCCACCATATTGCCTCTTTCTCCAGCTGGCCCAGGAAAACCAATATGACCTCTCTGGCCTTTTTCTCCTGGCAAACCAATGGGTCCTATGGAACCCAAAGCACCAATTGGACCCTGGCCCACCAGCTGACCAGGTTGGCCCTGAAAAGAAAGAATTCAGACTTAGCCTTTTGGAAAGAAAGAAAGAAAGAAAGAAAGAAAGAAAGCCCTCCCCAAAATGCTATGGAACATTAACATTCATATATGGTTCTACCTTCTACTTCTAAGACACTGTGTAGTATTGAATATAGTGCATTGGTCCATTAATTCACACATAAAATACCAAGATCCTAGAAGGTGGCTAAGAAATATATTAAATAAATAAAATAGCTTTGGATATGATAAGCATACATCTGAAGCCACAGTCTCGCCATATGAAGAGAGGTTATATGTCTTAAATGCAACCACTTGAGGGCAGCAAAGAATTTCAGATTATAAACTCCTTTCACAGAAACCACATTTACATAAATGGATTAAACATAAAATACATACTAATACACAAAGCAAATACTGACATATGCAGGCCTGTATCTCAGGGATTTCCTGATCAGATTACTTCCCCTGGTGGCAAATGTGAAATAAATATCCGGCCTTTGAGGTTTGATCTAACAGTGATTGCAGGACTACAAGCATGGATACAAAACCTGCAGCAGAGTCTATGACTTGTTCACAGAATGACCACGAATCAGAATAAGAACTGGACATGCAAAGAGCTCCTAATACTTTTCTTCGAGAAGAAAATTCACCATGTTAATCAAAAACTCCTATTCTCTCTCTCTCTCTCTCTCCCCCCCCCCTCTCTCTCTGTGTACTTTCTATTTCACCAAGGATTACAAATTCTCTTTGGAAGGGCAGATACACCTTAAACCCTCCAGTCTCCACTTTAATTCAAGGGTCTCCACTTTAATTCAAGGGTTCCATTTTGCACTAGTTGGGAACACAAATCGCTACTTTGGGAAAACTGGCTGTGTTAGGATTTATCTGTGGGTATCATTACAAAAGCCAAGAGTGTGTGGTATATTGGCAAGAGCAGTGTTCTCCAACTGTGGGTCCCCAGATGTTTTTCGCCTACAACTCCCAGCATGCCCCAGCCAGCTGGCTGGGGCATGCTGGGAGTTATAGGCCAAAAACATCTGAGGACCCAAGGTTGGAGAACACTGGGCTAGAGTTTTGGGTCTGGATGTGTGCAGAGTGACTGAACGGAGTTTCATATCTCTTATTCAAGAAGGAAAGAGTTAGGCAGGGCGGGGGAGAGGGAGGATAGGTGGTAGAGGACTTTTTTGGCCTTTTCTTTTTTGCCTCAGGTGCCAAAATAACTTACTAGCTTTGGGTGCCATTTGCTATTCCACCTTAGGCTGCAAAATGGCTTGGCCCAGCCCTGGACAAAGCTGAAGCATTATATATGCATTCCAAAGAGAGAGATAAAGTTTCAAGTTGTAAAATAAAGACGGTCCAGCCCTTGATCAATTTTTTTTCTTTTGCTTACAAATGAAACTGTGAACTCTTATATTTTTATCACACTGACCTTGATCAAAAATTTAGTAGGGCCACTAGGAGCTGAACATAATAGCTCTCCAGGGCTATAACAGGGCTTACTATGGATATAACAGCTCTTCAGGGCTATAATAGGGCTTAGTAGGGTTTCAGAGGCCAGGTTCAGCCCATGAGCTGCCAGTTGCCCATCCCTAATTTAGATTGTCACCAGAAAAGGGAGAAGTAACAGAACACACTAACTAAATCCAGAATTCACAATGAGTTTGACAGCTGACTGATTCAACTTAGGCACACCATGTGAAGCCAGTGCATTGCTGCTCTTTCTTTCAGCTCAAAGACCAATTATGAGTGGAAGCTTTGTTAAGGCCAAGTTGATACCATCCATAACATCCATTATTTGTGCCCATCTAATGTGTCTGCTGCAGTATTCCAGTCTCAGGACAGCTGTAAAAATAAAGAGGATGAAGGAAGCCATGCTTAATGTGGAAATGACAAATTAGTTCAGTTAAAACAGACCGAATGTTATGCCTGGCATCTGCTAGCTGATGCTAATAAATTCCACTAGCTTGCTAATTGTCTAGGTCAGGAACTCTCGCAATGCCAAGACTAGCTAGTGTTATTTTAGCACATCCTGGACTTGACCGATTGTAGGAGGTTGATTCTCAACCAAACAAAACAGCTTAATTTGAAAACAAGAGTGATGGTTCTTATTAAAGAAAATATGATTCCTTAAAACTTTTTTTAAACTATCATTGTGCACCAAGTAAGTGTGTATTGCTTATTTTCTACTGCTGCAGTTATGACAAAACTCTATGGTTCTGTTCTCCTCTATAAATACTTCCGTTACTCATTTCAGTGTGAGAAATTCTGGAATAACGTATACTGGGGTAGTAGTTATGCAGCAATGCTCTTCTGCTGGAACTGAGGTTTCTCAAATTTCAGTAATACATATTACATAATATGAGTCACTTTTTTTGTTCAAGACTTCCAGTATTGGCTATAAGTTATGATAGATCCTACTTCTCCCCCAGGAAAAGTTACTGCTCTTTAGTCACTTTCAGAGTCTTTGTTCCAAACTGTAGAAAAATCAAAAATGTTTCTCTACTTTTTATCTAAGACCTGGACATGATCACAGCTCAAGCAGAACTGTGCAAAAAGACCCAAAGGCTGCCTTTTAAGGTTCAAGGGAACTGGGTAGTCCCTAATCCACAGTGCTTGGTTGAGAGAAACTTGGAAGCCTTGGAAGCACAGGCACTGTGCGATCCCTGACCTTGTCTGACCAAGCTCAGGAAGTTCCTTGATGGGACTGAGCTAAAATTTAGGAAGGGTATCTTTATATATTCTGTAAGCCCTCCCCCAGCCCATGTGATTGTAGGTTGGGTTATAGTTGGGATGTTACCAGTCAAATGGCCTGGGAGAAAGTTTAGAAAGAGTATATAAAGGAATTCCACCTAAGCTTTAGCCAGGACCGGTGCAAGGCAGTTTGGTGCCCTAGGCAAGATCAGATATTTAGTGCCCCCCCTTCCCACTTGAGCGCTGTATTTTTTCCCAAGGCGTTTCTGGCGCCCTCTTTAGCCCTGCGCCCTAGGCAGCTGCCTAGTTGGCCTAATGGTAGCACCGGCCCTGGCTTTAGCTCAATCTGGTTTAGCTCAATCTGGTGTATACAGGAATTCCACCTAAGCTTTAACTCAGTCTCTAGGATTGCACAACTATTTTGCTCCCAAAGTACAGGAATTTCCCTGATGCTGTGCCCTGTGGGGTAGTCCAGGAATTACTCAGCCTTAAAAATAAGACTTCAAGGGTTTTGCTAGACAAAAGACAGACAAAATTTTCAGGGGTCAGTTTAAAGCATACTTTAAAGCTGGAAATGTTTTTAGCCTATAATGAAAGGGAAAAAAGAAACTAAAAACAGTTTCAGCTTAACTGGGAAAAAAGAGGGATTTTGTACATGCAAATACACAGCAAGTTTGTTTATTTATAACACTCAATAATATTATTTTTCATTTCCTCTGTAAGCATATATCTAGAAGAATTGTGTTGAATACTATGTGTTACTCCCAATTATGTGACTTAATTGCATTTTTCTTTCATCGGAGTTTTCTAAATTAAAATATTAAAGTAGCCCAGTCACCAGAGGGTGTCACTATTACTTCATGAGGCACAAAGGAGAAGCAGCAGCAGCAACAAAATGAGGAGAAGGAGGAGGCAAAGAAGACTTTAAATGCTTTAAACTGGATTCCTGCTCTAAGCAGGGGGTTGGCCTAAATGGCTCCTTCCAGTTATATGATTCTATGATAGAATTTAGCTCACTATCTCCAATTAAATGAAGAAACAGAGTATAACACTAGTTGTTTTGTGCATGCTAATTAACTTGTGTCCAGCCCTGGTGAAAGAGTCCTGAGCAGGTTGGAAGGATACAGATCTATAGTGGAGGGAGAGCACAGACAAGAAAGGAACGATTAGTTAGCTAAGATCAGGATTCCTCTAAAGAAGATGGAGGCAAGACTTTCAGTACCCAGGACAGAGCCCAGGAAGCAGACGACTTGTTCTTTTTTTTCTTAGACCTTTTATGCTCCTTGGGTTTGACTTTGACTATATGCCTCAGAGGCTCCAATACCTTGCTGAGAGTGGAGAGCCTTAAAGGCTTTGATATAGTAGTAGTCATGGATGCTTCTGAATTTCTTGACATCCACATTTTTTAAAGTTCCAAATTACCTAGTCTTGTGTTTGAAATGGAGTTGATGCATTAAAAATTATCCATTGTCCATTTTTATTTCCAAATTTTGTACAGAATACTGAGCTTACAGTTTACTTAAGTTTCAGTTCTTTTATTTGTGTCTCACCCACCCCAGTTACTAATCTGATTCTATGGTTTGTACAAACCACATTTTCCAGTATTTAGACAAAATGGGAAACTGTGTAGTGTTAGAAAAGCAAAGAGAATCTTTAATTCCACCCCACCTCACCACTCATGGATAGAGGAAGGGGAGGTGGAAATATGTGAGCCTGAGACTCACTCTGCTCATTCTCCTATATCTGAATTGGGCCACAATATGCAATTCTCTGGAGAAATTGACTGAAACCTTCAGTTTTGTTGGATTCTCACCCACAGTTTACTTTTTAAACCAGAAACAAATAACCATCTTATGGGAATAAAATGTTAATCATTTATTTTGGCTGTAGAAGAAAATGAACATCAGAAGAGCTTTACTTACAATGAGCTTTGCTCTGAACATGTGACACAATCTCTTAGAAGAAGCCAAATTGGGTCATGTCATGAATGCAGGCTTGCTTCTATGATCTACTTAACTCTATCAACAAAGCCTATAGTAATGAATGGGATCAAACCTGAGAGGTCAGAGCAGGACATACCGTGTGGTTTTAAAAAATTATTAAATGAGGCCAATTTTAACCAATTAAACCTGAGGTTTTTGAAAGCTCTCAGAATCCAGAGCAATGCAACTGCACATTTGGAGTAGGCAAAAAAAGGAAGAGCCAGTTTTATCAAACTGTTTGCTGAAGCTTAGCAACCACCTTCAAAGGAAAAAGATAATTAATTGCATTATTCATTAATAAAAGGCTCATCACAGGGCCCAATGGCCAAATTATTATTTGATAATTGGGGGTATTTATTTATTATAATATAATATTATAATATAAAATATTATAATATATAATATTATAATATATAATATAATATAATATAATATATATATTATTTATATATTCCACAGGTTTATGATCTCTACCCTCTCTATACTCTTCCATCCCCCTAGGGTTCATGTGCTCCTTTTCCCCTTCATGGACAGCATTAACTATGGTTTACTGTTGCCTGCATAAGCACACTTATGGTTAGTGTTATGGTTTATTCTGAAACCAGAAATTCAAACTAGGATTACATTATGGTTATGCTGGTTATGATACCACTATAAACAATAGTTATCACTATTTAGGAAAGGGAGGAGAGAATTCATGTAAACAGCAAGTCATTGGAGAAATGCTCCTGATCACCCTACTATGTTTTGGTAATTGGACCTTGTGCCATCTAAACCAGGCTAAGTTGAGTTGCCTTTAAGACAACAACAACCCACATATAATATCTGGAATTTAATTAGACTTAAGAGTGTATAACTATATGCAACATCATGGCCAAGAGTCTCAATCACCTTTCTTGTGCTATTACATGAGATAGTTTGGATTTACTCATAAGACAGCGAGAACAGGTAGGTAATTCCAACTGGCTTTTGTTCAAAGGCACAACAATTATGCATGTTAGTCCTAGCAGCAAGTGGAAACCAAGCTTCAAAGTACTGTTTACTCATATGCTTCCATTTTATTTGATATTGGTTTAACATTTTAATGGCTGCATTTTTCAGCAATTAAAATTCCAACTCATTGAAGTATGGTCATGTGGCATTTTCTATTTCTCATTGCCCTGAAATGGTTCATTGTCCCCCAAATAAACAGAGTACACAGTGTAAAGAACTGTGTCTAGGTTTCACTGACTTATGTGTTGAATTCTATTCCTGCAGATATCATTCAATGGAAATGAATGTATTAACATGATTTTGAGGATTTTAAAGAGCAAGTTGTTGAAGTGAAATGGAATTGTTGGATATGCACTATTGTGAAAACATGGATTTATTATCCTATCTGTAGTCTCCTTCTCCTTAATATCAGTGGCCAAACAGCATGATGCTAGGTGATCTATGAAAGCACCTGGTTGTAAACATTCACCAAGGTTTGCAAATGGATCTAAAGTAAAAATATTTGCATCTTATCAGCAGATAACAGACCAAGAAGTACTGGAGGCAATCAAGGAATATAGATGGTTTTGGCAGTGAGGTCTGTACGGTTTTGAGAATATACTGATCCCACAATTAAGAGGCTCTTCTTTTGAGACTGCCGCCTTTAGAGGTACATTTAGTGACAACACAAAAGAGGCCTTCTCGGTGGCTGCTCCCAGACTGTGAAACTCCCTACCGAGGGAGGCTAGGTTCGCTCCCTCTCTGCTGTCCTTCTGCCAGCCAGCAAAGACCTTTTTATTCAAGCAGGTCTTTGGCATATAACCGGGTCTGTTGGGTTGGATGCAGTTTTTATTCTGTTGTTGTGGTGTTTTTAATTGTGTTTTAATGCATTTGTTTTTATTATTGTTTTAATCAAGTTTTTGTAAGCTGCCTTGAGTGCCATTTTTCTTGGTAGAAAGGCAGGGCACAAATAAATAAATAAATAAATAAATATTTAACAGTATTCTATAAGGGGCACCATCCCAAAAAATCTGGACAGGCTAGATTGATTGTGCTACTAAAGCAGGGAAAGAACCTCATGTTGGTGGGAGCTTACAGACCCATCAATCAGGACACCAAACTGCTCTCAGGTATAACAGTAAATAGGCTTAACTCTTTTATAACATAGTATATCTCCACAGCTCAAGCAGGGTTCATACCAAAATGCACCTCCCAGATGGAATCAGGAGAGTCTTAAAAATTGTATATCACCACAATGGAAAAAAAAATCCATTAGGGGGAGTGCCATTGTGAAAATATCATTATAAGTGCCCCTTAATGGTATGCCTTATTTTGAGTGAACTATATATTATTGAACTCTGACCACTGTTATATAGTTACTGTTTTATTAAATATGTATCTCTCCTTTGGAATTTCAGATAGATATTATTCAGTCCAACTAAGCCATTTCACTATTAATTGTTATTTAAACTAGGCATAGGTAGCGATGACTAAAATTATTGCTTGTTCCTCTTAACACCAGACAAAAATGAATTTCCACCAGCATGTCAGGTATTCTAGCAGCAGGCTTACAGTCATAATCATGGAACACAGATATTTGAACATCAGGAGCCCCAAAGTTTCTGTCCTCCACATGCAAACTGGAATCCTATCTGAAAATCCCACTTAAATCCTATGAACCTTTTCATATGCAAGTGTATTTAGGAATGCATCCAAGGTGTTAATGTTGTTGCATATGATGATAGCAGCACTTATAATGGTTGCTGGTGGTATTAGAATTTTTCAGACTCAATTCAAGTGCTGGTTTTAACCTTTAAAACTCTAAAAAGCCTGAAACTAGGAAATCTCAAGAATCGCCTCCTGGCATATGAATATGCCCAAGAACATTGCTCTGCTTACAAGGCACTTCTCTTTGCCATCAAATGTTTGGCAGGTAGGTATGAACCTTTTGGGTTGTGGTGTCCAGATTGTTTAGTTCCGTTTCAGTGGGCATTCTTAGGGTAATGTGTTTAAACATGTCTTACATTATAGCCGTTTGCACTATTACTTTAAAACTGTTATCTCTGATGTGCACATTTTCTTTTCTTTTAATGTGTTGTTTAAACTTGTAAGCCACTTTCAGTACTGTACATGTTAATGTAGAAAAGCAGGGTATAAATCATATACATAAATCAATAGAATTAAGCACTTACTCTTGAGCCTTTTTCAGGAAAGCATTGACATACTGAGCAATCCTTTCCACCACAACGGGAAATATATGCATATTCACCCTAAGAAGAAACAGACATTAGTCTTCTCATTTTTAAATATTGCCTCATTTCAAACCTGTTGGCCGCAACTTAGCTAAAGGTGCAATGCAATCCTGTGCAAGTTAACAGTGTAACGCGATGCTTGTCTACTCAGAAATAAGTCCCACTGAGTTCTATATGCCATACTCCCAGGTATGTGTGCATAACATTGGCTGCCACTAATTTGTTCCATTAGTTTCAATGGGACTAAGTCATAATTAACTTTAGCTGGATTGGAGCTATTAAATTTTATTTAAAAACTCAACACAAATCAGGAGAAATAAGACATTCTGAAAATCTTGCTCCAAACTTTCTAATGGTTGATACATAAATAATAAAATATCGTTTCATTAAACAAAAGTGTTTAATGTATGTAAGTGGATCCCCAAAGAATGCAGATCTGGCTGGGATAACACATGCCTTAGTTATATTGCATCTAGATTATCACAATGCACTTTGCAATGCATTCTACATAGGGCTGCCTTTGAAGAGTATCCAGGAACTTCATTTAGTCCAGAATGCTGCAACCCAGTTGTTAACAGGGGCCACATACGGGGAACACGTGACTCTCTTGTTGAAACAGCTGCACTGGCTTCCAAATTATTTCTGGGTACAATTCAAATTGCTGGTGATGACCTTTAAAGCACAGAATAGTTTAGCGCAGGGATATTTGAAGGAATGCCTTCTATCACACAGGCCTGCCTATCTATCGATATCATCTTCAGAGGCCCTGTCCCAACAGCTCCACAGAGACACTTTCTTAGGACTAGGGAGAGGATGTTTTCAATGGCTGCACCTAGGCTATGTTACTCTCTTCTGAGAGAGGTCTGGCTTACTCCTTCATTACTGACCTTCCAGAAGCTGCCAAAGATCTTCATTTTTAGGAAGGCATTTAATGTGTAATTTTTAATTTTTGTCTTAATCAGCCTCTATTTTTTTTAATATTATATTTTGACTGTTGTATTTTTATTTTCTGCTGCTGTTTTTTGTGTTTTAATGTTTAATGGAAGTCCCCCCCCCCCGAACTGTAAAGTTGTTCTTAACTGTGACATTTATTACTTCTGCTGTTAGCTGCCTTGAGCTCCCAGGAGGAAAGGTAGGCTATAAATGTTTAGAGATAAATAGATAAAAATACAATCTGTAACTTGTTTAAGTAATAAGGCAATCAAATAAGGACACATTAACAGCATATGAATAGATTATGTTCATTTTCATTTCAAACCAATAACTCAGAGCAGTTTCTCTGCAGTTCATGAAACTTCTGGACTGTTCTAGAGTAAATAGCTATTTAATTGCAACACTTGTGCATAATCCACCAGTAATGGTGCAACTACAGAGATCCCATAGTAGAGCTTGTATAGGGGACATTTCTGATGAATGTGACCATTGGCTTCAACTATTATTAATACCAAATTCATTTATCCAAATGGTTGGTCAGAACTGCTACCATAGCCCAGGAATTATTTTTTAGAACCAACATTTAAACTTAAAAATATATATTAAATCAAATCAGTGCTGGCTCCAGATTTTTGAGGGCTGTTGGGTAAATCACCCTTACTGGGGGCCCTCCCTCAGTGAGTCTACATTCTCACCCCCATGGTCAGCAGCTGCTATTGCTTCTCATTTTCTTTCTCATACCACTTGCTTGCTTGACAGGCAGAGAGCCACTGAGCAGGCAGAGAACTACTACTTATCATCATCACCATTGTCTGGGCCAGAGCAAGAGGCATGCGAAAAGGCAGGTTGCAATGGTGATGAGGTGAGTAGCAACTTCAAGAAGGTCTTGTCAGTGATTCCATGCTGGGGTGTGGGGCCTAGGCAAGTGCCCAACCATGCCTTACCCTTGATGCCGGTCCTGAATAAAATAAATATTTAAATAAAAATAATCCTAAACATGCTTACTCAGAGGTAGATTCTACTTAGTAGGTAACAATCCCCAAACCGGGTATTCACATTGGTTCCAACGACAAGAAAATATCAGGACATTTTAGAATTTTTGTAGCTCTGAAATATTCTGAGTTGTCGCTTTACCCCAATGTGTTATCAGGAAGGAGAAGAAGAGATATTCCCAGATGGTGTTTCTGAAACATATTTGTGTTTTGCCTGACCTTAAGCAAAGGTGAATACATAGAGTCCAGAACAGGATAGCCAACATTTCTTTCTGGCAGGAATCCTGTGCCTTTAACAGCTTCACAAGAGGAAGAAATTCAGCATGTGAAGCTTCTCTCTTCACTGTATCTCCATGAAAGGAAAAGTGTCATCTGTTTAATTTATGTTTGTAATTCAGCTGTTGAAAAGTACTGGAGTCATGCCAGAAAAAAGAAGAAGAAGCTGATAGCCCTTCTTCCCACGCAAATTCCCAGCTTCCTTATTGGAGAATACATGCTTAAAGAATGTAAAATTGCTACTTTTTGGGCGATCAACATGAAACGTGGCATTTTTATGGGCAGATGGAAATACTAACATGCCATGGGGAAAGGGGTGATGTATCAACATGCTTTTTAAGGTAGACAGCAGTGGTTTCCAAGAGATAATATGGGATATTGTCTGATAATGTGACATTATAGACTACACTGTGGGGTTGGAGTGAAGCTTCTCCAGTGTTGCAATATCAGCCTGCATAAGTAATTTTCAGTATGGTTTGTCATCAAAGTTTTAAGGCAGATTATTTGAATAGAAGCCTGGTTATTTGAATACATATCTACTTTACAAAGCAGTCTTGAGCTCAAATTTTACCATGTCATTGAACACCTACTACAACAGTACCATATATAATATAAGCCACAGTGATAACTGAAGGTATAATTTATTTTGCTTTGACTTAGATGTCCCTTCTTTTGTGGGTTTGAGTCTCTCACTAACAACAAAAGAATTCATATTTCAGTTTTTCATGTGGAATTCTGCTCAGATTTCGCTTAATAACATAAACTAAACCACGTTTTTCCTTATCTAAAATATTTCCTTATCTAAGACATTTTGTGTTCTTGACCTTCAACACACACACACACACACACACACACATATTCTCTGGCATTTTTCCATTCTATTTTCTTTTCCTGTATCTTGAGATGGGATTCCCATGGGAATATGAATCTGTACTTCATTAGTCTCTCTTGCCTGTTCTAAGCATGCTTCTATACCAATATCAAAAGAATTTGTGTTTTTCCTAATAAAACTACATTTCTCTATCATTCTAGGAAAAGTGTTTTTTATTCAGTGTTTAGCCTTGGGTTGAAGATTAAAATGCTAGAACCATCAAAATATAGATAACAACATAATTCGTGACCTTTTCTTACAATTCTTACAGAAATAGCTTACAATTCTTAAAGAAAACTACTACACTTAGTTTAAGGCAGTGGTTTTCTAACTGCGTTCTGGGGAGCCATCAGGTTCTTTGCAAGTTCACCATCGGTTCCTTAGTGGGAAGGTCTGTAATGGCAAACAAGCTTCCCACAAAGACACCTTGCTCTCCATTACTAAGTTTCCTCTGCAATGTGCAGCTACAGGAAAATACTGGATCTGTGTTCTAGAGTCACACATGAGAGCTGCATGAACTGAGTATGTGCCCTAGAACATGGCCCAGAAAATCCGGAAATGTGCTGGATTTCCATGGCAGGTATGTAAACATGCCTCAG
This sequence comes from Shinisaurus crocodilurus, assembly GCA_021292165.1. Lineage (NCBI taxonomy): Eukaryota > Metazoa > Chordata > Lepidosauria > Squamata > Shinisauridae > Shinisaurus > Shinisaurus crocodilurus. Next base: position 44,369,598 of record CM037878.1, on the reverse strand, counting down.
CAGATAAATAAATGGGAAAGGACCTCCTGACCAAAAGCTTGAAAACCACTGGCTTAAAAAAGGGGAGCTATTATTACTTCCATTGACTTTGTGAAGAAGGCAATGTACTGGCATTTTTAGGGTTTCAAATTTAATTAAGGGTGCAATCCTATGCATGTTTAAACAGTAAAAAGTCCTACAAAAAAGTCCATGCTGGCTGGGGAATACTGGGAGTTGTAGGACATTTTTTATGTCTAAACATGCATAGGATTGCACCCTAAGAACTTTTATACACCTGAAACCATCAACACATTGTTCTCCCAATCAGCAGGTGTTTTCTTGAGGCAAACACTGTGAATAGTTTTGTTTACAACAATACCAGGGACATAGAATACAGGAAAGCAGAATTTAAAGCAGACTCTCATCTGCCCCACAATGTTAGTCTCTCAGGGCCAAACCAGATGTTACACCAGTGGAATGCTGAGGCCAATGGGAGTTTTCCCCTAAGCTTCATAGCCATGCCAGGGAGGGTGATTTTTGTTGGGATAACAGCCGGAGAGGGAAGAGTTAAACCTCAATACCCCACATGCTGCAGTCCCAATGAAAATTGCCCCACCCTGTTTTAAATGCCAGATGTGGTTGCTAAACCTGCTAGTAAACTAATATCTGCTTTGGCCTGTAGCTGATTAATCAGTATACATTTTTAACTTGCAATTATAGATTTATAACAAAATCTTGTGCATTTCTACTTAGAAGTAAATCCCATTTACATTCATCCGTAAATGCATATAGAAATCCAGGCTCAGTTGACTAATTACTCCAACAAATCTATCCAAGTCTACAGGCATGGTCTATAATAGTTCTATCTGTTTGCATTTTTGGTATACTGAAATTAAACAAAGTATTTAACATAATTTCTTTTATTGGTCCAACATGCTGGTGTAAAGCCTCCAAAATCAAAATAAGCATTCAAAAGCTCCCTTCTAAAAAACTGATAAATATCCCTGTAACAGGTGAGAGATCAGCAGTGGGAACCTTTGCTTTCATATAACTTACCCCATAAACTGATTGGATTGAAGAAACAATTATCATCAGCCACCTAGTAGATAGGAAGATCTAATTAATTTATTTATTATTATTTATTTATTTATTTATTTATTTAATACATTTTTATACCGCCCAATAGCCGAAGCTCTCTGGGCAGTTTACAACAGTTAACTGTATAGTCATTCCTCGACTGATCAGAAAACTAAAAATAAATAATGAACCACTTTTCAAACTCTTTAGCACTCACAGGAAAAGGGGAACCACCAGTAAAAGTTTGCATATCATGAAATAACAGCCAATGATGTCTTCTGTATAATTTAATAAATGCCACAGTTTGGTTGTGACCCCAGTCATGTTCATATAAAGTAAGTACTGCCCTTGCCTGCACTACTCACATAAACACCCACAGCAAGGGTGTGGAAAGAGTATGAGAAAGAGTATCTCCTTCTCCATTGCTTGCACAACATGAGCTGCAGATGTCAAAAGCAAACAGAGGGTACAGCCTTGTCTTTGCTTATCCTTTCTCCATCCCTCTCTACCACCAGCTAGAGATGTACAATTTCCAGAGGTTCTGAAGCCATGGGGGGAAAACCTCTTTTTTTTTCAGGGGGGAGTAATGGAAATTTTGGGGAAAATGGAAAAATAAGCAATATTTATTTTAAAGTGCTCTTTACAGATCTAAAGTCACTTCATTGCTTTAGGACAATCTTCCCCAACCTGGTGACCTACGGATATTTTGGACCTCAGTTCCCATCAGCCTCCGCAGCATGGCTAATGGCCAGGAATGCTGGGCATTGTAGCCCAAAACATCTGGAGGGTGTGAGGTTGAGGAAGGCTGCTTTAGGAAAATTAAACAACCTTCATGTTCCTAAAGTTATATTATGTATAACCTGGGTTGCTCATAAAATTATCAATATATTTTAAAACTTTAAAAAGTAAACTCAGTAAATGTGTAATTATTGTATGAATAAAATATACTTTTCCATTTAATATACCAAACATGATAATTTTATGAGCAAACTAAATTATGCATCACATATTTTAGGCTCCTGTTTTACGTTTAACCAGAGGTAACTTCAGCAAGTAGTTCCTGAAACATCTGAATCATCCTAGAAGCAGGAAGAAGCAGCAGGAAGAACTGGAGGCAGAGGAAGACTGGTGTACAGCTTCTGTTCCTGCATGAAAGGAAGTTTAGAGCAATTCCTAAACCTGTTCTTGTTTGTGGTGTAGAGCTTAGGGAAATAAAGGAAAAGCTATTGAGATTTATTTAGCTGGGACTCAACTTAGGAATGGTAAGCAACTTTATTTAATTTAAGACCCTTTAAGCAATCTCAACCTAATATTTGAAGAGTGAGATTTTATTCACTTTTGTAAATAATTTCCATTAATGAACATCTTATTTTTTGTTCATTTTTAACGGTTGTCTCTAGTGGCAGTGTCAATTCCAGCAGCAGTTAAAAGGTTTTATAGCTGAAGGAGCATTACCTAGTGGTGAGGTCTAATTGAGAACTTTATTAAAAACTGTGGCAGTGGGTTCTACAGACCCAAGCCTCAAAGTTAATTTTTTAAAAAGAAACATAGGTGGGATTACTCATATCTGGTGACAGTGGTGGGATAACCTACGGTGTCTTTTTTTCACATGTGGGTTTTAGATTAGAACTGCACTAATTGACCATTACAACATCTAACAAGAACAAGTCCAGAAACACAGCACTCTGTAGAACAAAACCCAAACTGTCAAGAATACACATTTTCTTCCATATTATGATATGGTGATTCTATGCACATGTTAGGAAACTGAGCATGACTTGGAGCATCCCAAATGTATATCAGTAAAAGATATATTAGATCAATAATTTTAATAAGGATTGGGAGAAATAACTATGCTAGGAATCTTACAGAGAGGACTAAAAAAAACTATTTTCCCCACAGGGCTTCATTATTTCCAAACATTTCACATCTCTAGTTTTTCACTAAAAGTCTTCTTATTGCAGTTTTTAGAAATAATTTGGGGGAGTAAAGGCTGGCTAACAATATATAAACACCTTGTCTTAAATTCTGAAATAAAATATTAAATAATCCAAAGCAGTTCAATTTCTCAGAAAAAAACAGAAACAGTCCTTGGGGGGGAAAATTGGGGGGAAACTGTCCCCCCCCCCATTTTTCCAGTTTTCCCCCAAGCTGTCACATTTCTATCACCTGCAAGGGAGTAACATGGGTAATGAAGTGGGAAGATGTTCTTGTCATAAATAGATTTTATTTGCAGCTTCTTCCTTTACCATTCCATCAGCTAATCTCTGTTCAAAACTTTGCTAGTATAGGCTTGGATTCACAGAAGCATAAGCATGGAACAGGGCTTTTCTGGCTGCCTCCTCCTTCCCACTGAAGCCCTACAAAAAGCTGATCCTGAGGTTTAGGGGATCCAGAATGTCATCCAGAATGACATGGGAGGAACAGGGGACTAGAGCCAGAGGAGTACCACTAGAAGTCAAGGACACGATTGTGTGAACAGACATGCCCTTCTACCTGTGCCAAGGGGTCCTTGGACTCCTCCTCCCTTTTTGTCTTTGCTCACAAGAACCTTCCCATCAGTTCTCTCTCTATCTCATACCATTCAACACAAATGTATTTTTCTTAATACTTTTAGGTCTCTTTGGCATGGGTGGGCAACCTGTGGCCATCCAGATGTTGTCGGACTACAGCTCCACTCCCATCATCCCTCAGCATTGGCGATGCTGACTGAGGCTGCTGGGAACTGTAGTTCAACAATATCTTAAGAAGGCCGCAAAAGGTTGCCATACCCAGACATTTTAAATTGTTCCAGGTAATAGGAGGCCACGTGGAGGAAGAGAAGTAGTTCCAAAGATAAATGACCGTGGATTCCTGGATCCAGAGAGATCACTTCAACAATTTCTCCCTTTTTCTTGCCTGTAGAGACTCAAGCATGCCCAGGACAACCAGAGAAGGCAAGATGGCTCTGTGGAAGTCTCCTTCTCTGTATATCCCCCAATTGCTCTCTCCACCTCTCCTCCATTCTCCAAGCCATGTATGGTAGGTGGAAGGGAGGAATCAAAACTGTTCAGAACCATGCCCAGAAAAGGTAGGGCAAAGCAAGGAGGAATGCATTCCAGAGTTGAAATTCTTTCAACAGATGTTGAAACTCTTTCAACCTGAGGGCTGAATTCCATTTTGGGGAAGCTCTTCAGGGCTGCATTATTCCAGTGGTGGGTGGGGCCAAAGGCAAAGGATAGGGCCAAAAATACCAGCATATTTTAGCTTAAAAGCTCTTACTGCCAGTAACTAAGCCTTAGGACAGGAGGCATGGGGGGGAAGGATTTCACAGACTTCATAGATCATAGAGTTGGAAGGGGCCTACAACGCCATCGAGTCCAACGCCCTGCTCAATGCAGGAAACTAGAGGAGGGGTCCCCCATCCAAAACCTGCACAAAAGCTGGGAAACCACCAAATAATTGGTGGGCAAGGGAAAGCGGGGTGGGGGCATGGCAATCTGGGGAACCCTGGAGTGGCTCTGTACCCCTGCCTAGTGAAAATTATCTCCAGCAGCAACAGGGTGTCCTCCCCCACCTATAGAAACTGAGTACAGGAGGTAAGAAGGGGGGAAGGATCTGGGTGGGATCCTGAGGAGCAGAAAGAGCTATGGCTTCATGGGGAAAGAGAGCTAGCGGGGGAGGGGGAGAGAACTCTCTATCTCCTTGACCATCAAATTTAGCTTGTATATATTTGTGAGCATATTTAGAGTTAATATATATGCCAGTACTTATATATATGCCAGTAATATCAGTACTTTACACCAGTTGAACATGAGTGGGAGGGTGTGATTGCACTCATGTCCTACTTGTGGGTTTTCCAGCAGCTGGTTGGCTACTGTGTGAACAGAATGCTGGACCAGCATGGCTCTTCCTATGTTCTTATCTTGATAGCCTTATGCTCAATGAATGTGTCTACTCCCTTTATAGGAATACTGATACTTAAGTGGAAAATTTCCAAGGAAGTCTAACACAGTCACATTGACTTCAAATTTGACCTCTTGGAATTGGTGCTTCCTTTCCTAACCTGTACTGAGCTTCTATTATTGTTAAACTCCAAGCATTTTGAACAGATTTAACGTTCTTGACTAACCCTTTCAACTACCTTTTTACCAGTTCCCTCATTTTAGAGACATTTCCTCTTCTGAAGTCAAGTATGACTGTGTTGGACTTCCTTGGTAATTTTCCACTTAAAAGTAGGTATATTAAATCTGATAGCACTGTGGTCACTGTTTTCCACTGGTTCAACAATATTTACATTTCGTACTAGGTCCTGGGTTACACCACTTAGGATTAAATCCAGGGTCACCTCCCCTCTGGTAAATTCCATGACCAACTGTTCTAGGGCACACTTGTTTAGAGCATCAAGAAATTTAACCTCTTTGATGTGACTGGAACATACATTTATCCACTCAATGTGGTGTAACTGAAATCACCCATTATTACAACACTTCCTCATTTGGATGCTGCCCTGATTTCATTTTTCATCTCAAGATCACGCTGAGCATTCTGTTCTGGGGGATGATAGCATGTTCTTAGTACTAAATTATTTTTGGAGCCTGATATTGTCACCCATAGCGCTTCTGTGAAGGATTCTAAAAGGGGCCCCTTTTAGGTTTTCTAGTCTGCTTGACACTATGCCCTCTTTGATGTACAGAGCAACACCTCCTCCAGTGTGCCCTTCCCTGTCCTTCCTATAGAGTTTATATCCAGTGATGATTGTATCCCACTGGTTCTCTCCATTCCACCAGGTTTCTGTTATGTCCACTGTATCTGGGTTCTCCTTTAAAACCAGGCACTCCAACTATCTCACCTTAGCTTGGAGGCTTCTATCATTAGCATAGAAACACCTAAACACCACCCCCAGATGTCCCTGACATGTGCATCTTCTACTATGGCCCCACCTTTTCTGTGGCGGCCCCCATACTGTGGAACTCTCTCACTAGTGACCTCCGCCATGCCCCCTCTCTGCTGAGCTTCCGCTGCTCACTAAAAACATGGCTATTCAGGCAGGAATATGGGGTGGGTTAAGATTTTAAAATTTATACTGTTTTAAATGTATTTTATATTTTATCATGTTGTACATCACCGAGAGTGGCTGGTTTGCCGGCCAGATGGGCGATTCATAAATACAATAAATAGTAAATAAATAAATAAATAAATATTATGTTTCACCATATGCTATTCCCTCCCCGGCTCCATTTGGGCAATTGGAAACATTTCCACCTTCACCCCCTAGGGATGATTCAACCTAAACCAGATGCTTCCCAGCTCCTGTCAGCTTCCCCCCAGGGGTCAGTTTAAAAGCTTCTCTGCCACCTTTTTTTATTGTTACGTGCCAACAATCTGGCTCCATTCTGATTCAAGTGAAGCTGTCCCTCTTGTACAGGTTCAGTTTGTCCCAAAATGTTCCCCAGTGCCTAACAAAAGTAGCATGGAGTAATACCACTTACCACATGGAAGACATTGCAAGCAGCATTCACGTGGTCAAAATAACTTGTGGACTTTCCTCCACCCCCAATTTGAAGATACATATTTCATTTGACTAATAGAGATGGAGTATAAAACTTACCATGCACTTGTGATAAGTTTAATCCATTTTAAAGAATGCATTATGGATGCAGTTTGTATTAATACATTTGGATTCAAACCTTCACTATTTGATATTTAATCATTGTGACTTGGCTTTACTGCATGTACGTGTCTGGAAGTCATGTTCAGCATTCTTTCTTCGGCCTTCTTGATCTGCTCATCAAGAAAGTATACAAGTGAATCAGCTTCACATGCATATTTTTAAAATGACATTTATGGTGAAATATGTTGAGAAATATTAGCATACTCTCCTGCAGTTAAAAGACCGATGCAAACACTCAGTTAAGGTACTCTCTAGTATCACAACTCAAATGCTCCCTTGTTTTCCATGCTTGCTTCTTATATAAGAAGTCCAGGTGTTTTAGACATTTTGATCACACTATCTGGCCAACATAATTTCCCCCCAAGAACCCAGTTCACCAGCAAATACAACTGTACATGCCAGAACTCTTTATGTTTTTGTTGTTCAAAACATCAAATTCATGGAAGATAAGGTTATCAATAGCTATTGGTCATGATGGCTGCATATTACCTCCAGTATCAGAGGCAAGTATGCTTCTGGATACTAGTTGCTGGGAAATATGAGCAGGAGGGTACTATTGCATTCATGTCCTCCTTGTGGGCTTCCCATAGACTGTTGCCAGCAGGGCGGCAGGAGCAACAGAGACTATTTTTGCCTCTCCAATCTCCTTTACAGCAGATATCATTACACAGGCCTCTGAGCCCATCTAACTTGCTCAGCTACCAGGAACGGGGTCAAGGGCTGAGAAGTTTCATAGATTTCATAGATCATAGAGTTGGAAGGAGCCTACAAGGCTATCGAGTCCAACCCCCTGCTCAATGCAGGAAACTAGAGGAGGGGTCTCCCATCCAAGTAACAACCAGGCCTGACCCTGCTTAGCTTTCCACGCTCAGACAAGCTGAGCCAGCGTAAGCCACAGGCCTGTATGTTGGATCCTGTGGATTCACGGCCTCTCCCCACCCACTGGCCTGCCCCCGACACACCCATTTCCTCCCTTCCTGAGGTCAGAGTCCCAACCTTGGGAGAGGGAGCCACCACAGAGCGTCTGCGATGACTGGGAGTGGCTTTGGTGTTAGGGTTGGATTTACTCCTCCAAGGTCAGAGCTCTGTCTCCGGCCTTAAAAGAGGAGATCCACTACAGCCTATGGCGCCTCAGATGCTGTCTAGCCTCCAAAGGATTGCTCTCTGAAAGAGGTACTCGCTTTATTCAGAAACCCTAAGAAGGGACAGTACCATCATGAGATGCATTCTGCCCACTGATACTGAAAGTGGGCTACTAATGCTATCCAATGCTAAATGTTGTCCATTTAAATCTTAATGGATTTCATTGGGTGACATGTCCGGAGGATATTGGTGGTGTCAAAATAATTACTGAAAACACATCCTCAGTGGAGACTTTCTTATAGCCATAATAATAAATAGAAGGGGGAACTACTAGAAGACTTACAAAGCACATCATTCCTAAATGGAAGCATAATTCCAGATTTGTTTTCAAGGTTGGTATTCAGGAAGTAACACCCTCTTTTCCTGGATCAGTTAATGCAAAAAGCCTTACAGACAAGATAGCAGGATCAACTTACTGCACCTGCTGTCCTAGCTCAGTCCGTTGTGAGTTGGGAAGTGACAGGGTAACTCAATGGCAGGGTAACTCAAGGCCAAATCCTTCTCCTATTGTGATCAGTGCCAGTAATCTATTGACTGAGAAAATTCATACAGTAAGTACCAAGCAACAGCCAATGCTATACTGCTCATAGCAAATTCTAGTTTGTCTCAGGCTGCCAGCTGTAGGAGCTACTTTTCTTGTAGCAAATCCTGTGAGTTTGTGCACATTATCATGTTACATCAGTTTGCTGAAGAGCTCCATAGAGCTAAAAGGCTTACATATAATCAATGATCTAATGTACCTCTTTGCCAACGTGGTTGTGCACATAAATTCATATTGTTTGGGGGATTTTCAGACAAAAGTGGCTAAATTCAGACTAAAAATATCTGTACACATCAACTCACATGAGACACTGTTTCTTATGAACTGTCATATCTGCCAAACCAAATACTGATATAGTGTGCATGTTTAGGACATAGCTCCATGTTTCACATTCAAACACCACCTGCACTCATATTACCTGCAGAAAAGATGTATAAAACATGATATAATGCAGTATTGCCCTTGTACACTGAGATATCACAAGGAAACTTGGTATGTTTGCTTACAAAATAATTCTTAGGTTGCAAAGTGATATCTGAAGGGAGGCCCCTTGAAAATTGTTGTTTTAATAGCTTATTCTGAGACTCAAACTTTTTCAAGTGTTGGCCCTAGCAGGGGAGTCAAAGGAAAGCACTATTTTGGCTCTACTTCAGACAGCAAAATGCTTTGGGCCACCCCTGGAAAAAGGTAGGTACAATTTCCACTGACACTTCCAGGTAGAGAGCCGGTGTGGTGTCATGGTTAGAGTGCTGGACTGGGCCTGGGGAGATTCAGGTTCTCGCCCTCACTTGGCCATTAAGCTCCCTGGGTGACTTTGGCCCAGTCACTGACTCTTAGCCTAATGTACCTCACAGGGTTGTTGTGAAGAAGAAAAGGAGAGGAGGAGGATCACGCCTTGGGCTCCTTGGAGGAAAAGTGATGGGATAAAAATGTAATGAATGAATGAATGAATGAATGAATAATAGAGGCTTTATAAGTGTCAGCATACAACACCTACATGGTATATAACACCTACATGGTATATAGACACTATATCAGTGTTCTCCAGCCTTGGGTCCCCAGATGTTTTTGGCCATGCTGCTGGCTGGGGTATGCTGGGAGTTGCAGGCCAAAAACATCTGGGGACCCAAGGTTGGAGAACACTGCACTATATGATGAATCCTTATATGATGAATCCAAGGCAGGCAAAAATGACACAAGGTTGCCTTTTACTGAGTGAAACCATCGGTCCATCTAGCCAAGAGCTTTTGACTGGCAGCAGCTTTTCAGGATCTCAGGAAAGGTCTTTCCCAGCACTGCTCCCTGACTTTCTGAAAAGTGAAGATGCCAGGCAGGAACTGAATCTGAGACCTCCCATATGCAAATCATATCTAGCAGCAATGCATGCAGATATCAGTCCAAATCAGGGGTTGTAGTGCAACCTTCCCCTATTAGAACATTTCTTCCTTTCTCCCTTGTGCCAATTGTCATCTGACTTCATCACACATTAATATGCATTGAGCAAAAATGAAAGTTATAATTGGAGAGAATTATTGTTTATCTTAATGATGGCAGTCACCCCAGCCATGGAGACGTATGATATGAGGTAGACCAAGGCTTATTTTGGGGTGCAGGGGCTCCCCAAACATCACAGAATTTTACAGGGGGTCCAGCAGCCAGATGTCATCTTCATTTTGCAGCCCTCTCACACTTTCCCACCACTTCTTCCATCTTTTTTCTTACCAGAAAAAATCTGTTAAGGAAGAAAGATGGAATAGCTTTATGCACAATGTCTTTGGATTGGTAGAGCTAGAGGCTGGAAGCGCACCCAGTTTACCGATAACCGATTAAGCTCTGTTTTGAACTTTCACACAAATAAGTAGCTGGGAACTAGTAACCCATAACTTCAGCATCACTGGGAAGCTGGCTGTGCAGCAGGCATAGTCTGTATCAGCCTTCCCCAATCTGATGCCTTCAAAGTGTGTTGGATCTCAGCTCCCATCATTCCAAACCAGCTGGCTGGGAATGATGGGAGCTGTGGTCCAACACATCTTGAAGGCACCAGATTGGGGAAGGCTAGTCTGCAGGATCAGCTCCATTTTCACCCCATGAACCATGTGGTCAATGGAGGGCTCTGTGGTAGGCTGAAGCCCTGGGGCAGATCACCTGTGAGAATTTGCATGTTTTTGACAGTCCGTGGAAACTGCCCTTCTCGACATGCCCTGCCTGGTGACTGAAGCAGGAACGCCAATAGGCAACAGCCTACTATTCCATCAGATACCTGAAGGATGAAATTGATTCAGGCAGGAGCAAGCCCCTGCCGATACAAGGCCCACCTGGCAAAGCTCCAGTCTGCCAGCCAGCCAGCCAGATTTGATGCTGAAGCAAGCGAATACCGGAAGGCTGCCAAGTTGGTCCTTATCAGCGCCCATCGCTGGTACACAAGCGGGGGGGGGGGGGTATCACTAGGTTAGCGGCACGGCGCTCTTCAGACGTTCTGGACTACAGCTCCCAGAATCCCTGACCATTGGCCATGCTGGGTGAGTCTTATGGGAGTTGTAGTCCAAAACATTTGGCGGGGGGGGCACCAGGTTGCCTACCCCCGCGACTACGAGTTGCCTCAAAGAGTGGGATTGGATCCGCTCAGTTAAGTTTCTGGGCAGCGTCATTTTCGCCTCGCGACACCCGGCTAGTCCTCCCAAAGGGCCAGCCCAGAAGAAGGCTGAGGGGAAAGCCGGGCTGAGTGTCCCCGCCAGAACGTCGCCACCACAGGTGCTGTCGGGACGCTCCTCGCGTCCCCTCAGCGTTGCTATTTCTCACTCCACTTTACCCACCGCCGCCGCGCCGCGCCTCCCACTCCCCCGGCGGACTGTCGTACCTGACGTCGAGCGAACCAACACCCGACGAGTCGCTCTCGTCGCTGCCCCGCGCTGCCCCGCTCGCTCGCTGCCCCGCACGCTCCTTTTCGCTCCGGCCAAGCGTCGCCTTCCACCCAGGCGAGCGCCTTCCCCTCCGTTTTGGCCCCGCCCCATACCCAGTCAGATCTCTCAGGTGGGGGGGGTGTCGGGGGGGAGCAAACTGAGCCGAAGAAGCGCGAGCGCAGCGCCTTTGGGACTCGGCGGCGCTGAGAGGAAGAGGAGGAGGAGGAGGAGGAATCTTGTTTGGACGGGGAGGAGAAAACAGGTCCGGCACAGAGTGGTGGACCGCACGGGAGGCATGAAGGGGCCCTTGCTGCGCCCCAGCTCCTTGCACCTCACGCTGCTGTTCTTCACTTATCTGGTGACTTTGCTCGGGCAGGAGCAGAACCGCCTTTCTATTGCTGTTGCGGCAAAGGTGAGTTCGGACAATGCCAGCGCTCAATCCAGCCTGGACGTCACATAGGATTGCCCAATGCCCACCCCTCCTGTTGCTGTCTTGTGCCTTGCAGGGCCTTTGTGTTTTTAACAGACATGCAGGTGCACCTTTGCTCATCGTGGAGATGGCTTCCTTTGTCACTTGTTGAATTTCTCTCCGTCGTGCAGCTCAAAGGTACAGGGACCCTGCTGTGCCAAGAAGGGGGGGGATTATTTATTAATTTAATTTATTTCTATACACCCAATAGCCAAAGCCAGCAACTCAATGTAGTTGACTGAGACCCCTCTCCCAGTTCTCAGAGGTATGGAAGGCTGGTTGTGTGGCAAGGGAATCACACAGTGTGCTCAAAGACACTTGAGTCTTCATTCAGTACTTGCTGAACATCTCACTGATCCCATATTTGTCTCTCAAATCAGCTAAGCTGCTGACCCTGCTGGTTTTTGGTGTGTGTGTGTGTGTGTGTGTTTGTTTGCCTTTTGGTGTAACATGCAACTTGGCTCACTTGCTTCTTGGCTTACTTGCTTCATCAGGAGCAACTTCCCCTAGAGGCATCTTTCTGCAATGTACCTGCCTTTTGCTTGTCCTATAGATTGCAGTGCACAGGTAGATCTAGGCGGGACTGAGGGCAACATTTCTTTGTGTGTGTGTGTGTGTGTGTGTGTTCAAATAGATGGCTTTTTCCTCCCTTCTGCTTTTATTGGTATGTCTCACACATTTGTCAAGCAAACATTAAACCCAGAAACAATCCCTGGGTAGGGAGAGTTAGCAGATTGATGCTGGTATCTGCACAACACTTTCCTTGTATGGATTATTGGGTGCCAGGCCAGCACACTTGCTGTGTGGCATCTAGAGATCAGATGCTCAGTGCACCCAAAGCTGCAACCAAAATCCATTTGTAGCCATTGTCTGGCAATCCTTTTGGAGTCCATACGTTACACATGTGTTGAACCTCAGACCTGGGGGTCAAATCTGGCCCTCCAAGGTTCCCCAGATGGCCACACCCCCATCTACATCACCTGGTGGTTCGTTCTCCCCCTCCTGACTGCCTATCATTTGGTGGTTTCCTGGCTTTTGTGTGACTTGTTCCCCATTCTAAAAGGTTGAGATGGCTCTCCTAAGGCCTAGTTACTGGCAGTAAAGGCTTTAAGCTAAAATATGTGGGTATTTTGCCCCTGCCCCCCTTTGCTTTTGGCTCTGCCTCCCAGGCATTTTAATTATTTTAATCATCTTAATCATTTTAATCTTGTAGTTGTTTTTAACTCTGTTATTGTAACTGCTGCTGCTAGTTCTGCTGTTTGTTTTTAATCTGTGGATTTAAATTTTATATTTATTTTATATTGTATTTTATTGTTTTAACTGTTGTAAACCACCCGGAGAGCTTAGGCTATTGGGCGATATAAAAATGTATTAAATAAATTTTAAAAATGTGCACTATGGCCCCGAGAGCTTGTCTGAAATTGAATTCAGCCCTTGGGCTGAAAAAGGTTCAACACACCTAATATGCCATACAGTAACAGATTTCATCTATAATAAGCCAAAGGGAAATCTTGATCATAACTTTGTTGGACTTGAAGAGACCAGAAAGTGGTTAAGTCCAGATTCCTGGCCCAAACTAGGTTCCTCCACATATCATCCTCCATTGCCAATTAATTTATGTAATCTAGATCATAGTGTGCCACAAGCTGAAAGCAGGAGTGATAAGGCTGCCATAAGAAGAGAGCTGCTGGATGAGATCAAGGGTCCATAAAGTCTAGCATCCTCTTTCAAACCGTGCCCAGCTCATATTAACCAGGACATGAGAGCAACAACCCTGCCTCATTGTCTGCCCCTCCGCCTTGTATCAAAGACATGAGTCTCTAAATCTGGAGGTTCCATTTTAATATCATGGCTATCAGCCCCTGGTGACCTATTCTGTAATAATGTGTTCAATCCCCTTTTAAAGCCATTTAAGCTAATGACCATCACCATGTCTTAAAGCAGCAAATTCCATACATTAATTATACATTGTGTGAAGAAGTCCTTTCTTCTGTCTGTCCTAAATCTACTCGCTATCATTGGCATTGGTCCCAGAGTTGTGTTATGAAAGAAGAGATTTCTCTTATCACCATTTGTAATAATATAAATCTCTATCATGCTCCTCCTTAGTCATCTTTTTTCCTAAACCATGAATCCACAAACACTTTAGCATTTTCTCACAAGCAAGGTGCTCTGGCCCCTTATCATTTTGATTGCCATTTTCCAGTTCTATATGATATATATATTTTTTTTAATTGGGAGAGTCAGGATGTTGCAAGCTTTCAAATAGGAATGGATGCAAAAGCAGACACTTTTATCAAAGCCAAATGTGCAGGATCAAGCTGAGCAAGGCTCTGCTTACCTTGAATTGGAGAGTGCTGTTTGCTCAAGGGCCCAGCAACTCATCTGGGGTGGGTCAGGGGAAGGTGGTGGCAGTGGGCAGACCCCAGTGGGGACTGGGATGTGCACTACCAGTTGTGGAAACCCCACTGGAAAGTGATGCAAGTACGGTAGTATGTTTTGAGCAAATTGGAGCAAATAGAAGCATCAATGGTTATATTTGGTGGCTGAACAGGGATAACCCCAATCTGGATTGGGTATCCTGCAGCAGTTTTTGCTGGGGGGGGGGAGAAGAAGGAGAAGAAGAAGAAGAAGAAGAAGAAGAAGAAGAAGAAGAAGAAGAAGGTAGACACTTGCTGTAAAGCAGTTTCCCTAACCTGGTGCTCTCAGTTGCTTTGAACTACAACCCCCACCATCCCTGACCATTGACCAGGCTGGCTGGGGTTGATAGGAACTGTAGTCCAAAACATCTGGAGGGCACCTAGTAAGGGGCAGTAGCTCAGTGGTAGAGTACATGCTTTGCATGCAGAAGGTCCCAGGTTCAATCCCTGGCATCTCCAGGTAGAGCTAGGAAAGAATCCTGCCTGAAACCCTGGAGAGCTGCTGCCAGTCAGTGTTGACAATACTGGGCTAGATGGACCAATAGTCTGATTCAGTATAGGGCAGCTTCCTATGTTCCTATGAAAGCTTTTTAAAGGATATGCTTAACAACATGTAATTTGACGTTTAGGCCCAATGTGCAGCGTTTTACACTTACTTATATTACACTAAAATTCATTTGCCATTTTCTTACCTGTCCACCTAGTTTGGAGAGCTTCTTTTGCTGCTCTTCACAGTCTGTTTTGGTTGTTCACCAAAAAATGAAGGGAGCAAGCCTTTTGTGAACAAAAAAACAATGAAAAAAGAGGCCACTTACCACTGAATAACAACCACAACCACAACAACAACAAAGAAATGTAAGTCATGATGATGATTACGGTAATTCATTCCTAAAATAAATAACCCATGCAACATGCATTGAATGGGAAATGCTATAAAATACAAATGAATTGCAAATATGACAAATTAAATATAAATACACATAATTCATGCAGTCTTTTCATTGGTAAGAAACAATAATTGTGGTGACTTATTTCTACTTCTTGCACAGTTGTTATTGGCCTCTTCTTAATTTTGTGGTTGTTGTTCACCACCCTGAATAATTCAGTTTCATCAGCAAATTTATTACAGTATTTTTCCATGTATAAGACTATACTTTTTCCTTAAATTGTTAGACTAAAAATTGAGGGTCGTCTTATACACGGAAGTAAGCCGAGGAGAGAACCGCACGGTTGCGAAACTGCCCGGTGGGGGGCGTCTTATACATGGGGGCGTCTTATAGACGGAAAAATACGGTAATCAGAAATTCATTTCTGCCTGGAGATTATTTATAAATAAATTTAATTGCACTTGGCCCAAAACAAAACTTTGGGGGACTCCACTATGAAAACAGTCCATTTATTCTTACCACTTCCTGTTCTTTAACCAGTTGTCCTGATCCTTAAGTAAGATTTCTCTTATCCAGTGTTCTCTTATCTGTTATGTTTATCATTTTCCATTTTACAGTTTATTTCATTAATTGATAGGGAAAAACATTTCAAAGCAAGATCCCTCCCCTGATGGAATGTTTGTTGTAGGAAGTTTTGAATGTTATCAATGTTATTCGCATTCTTGACCAATTTTCTAATAACATCCTCTCTTACCTAAACAGAAATAGCACCCTCCCTTGTAGTCTTCCATGCTAAGGTTTGCAGTTTACTTTCATGCAAATGTCGATGCTTTAATTATTTGGATTACTTTGCTGTCTGTTCAGGCACATTAGCCTAAATGTTTTATACCATTGTCCACTCAGCTTTCCATTCATTTAATCGAAGCTTGCACAGGAGGAGTTTCCAGTGGATTGTGACCCTAAAGAAACCCTTGATGGTTGTTTAGACTATGGGACAGAAAATGAAACAATGAGGACATGACAACATTCATATATTTTAAATTCAACCATAAACAGCACAAAGCAATGTAGGAAAGGAAAAGCATCTTTGGTGCTCTACCATAGGTATAGGCAAAAGGTAGATCTGGATCTACTGGTAGATCTCTGGGTGGGTGAGTTGCAGTAGATCAACAAGGATTTCTGACTTTGTTTAACAATTGTTTAACAATAGCAGCAACAAAATGATTCCCTCTCACCCTAAGTTTTACTACTGGAATGAAGAAAGACCAGGGTAATCGGGAGTGGATTCTTGAGTGGAGGAACTGTGAGCTCCATTCAGTTCTGGTACCCAAAACAAAATCAGAATTCTTTAATTCTAAGTATTGGTCTTTTGCACTCGTTTCTGGTTAGTTGATCTCACATTTCTAGTAAAAAAAACAAAGCAGGCCCCACAAGCCTGAAATCTGCCCACTCCAGTTCTGTCACTGAGCTAGGACTCCTCTGTTAGCATCCTGTCTCTGGGCAAAGTGTCCTCTGGTGGTCCCTCTCCTCTGTCAGTGGGCTCTGGTGGGCTTGCCTGCTAGGACTCGTCTGTTAGCATCCTGTCTCTGGGCAAAGTGTCCTCTGGTGGTCCCTCTCCTCTGTCAGTGGGCTCTGGTGGGCTTGCCTGCCTGCAGTGACAAGGACTCCAAGCAGCACTGGGTGTCTAGTCTAGCCACCCTTTTAATTTCCCACAATGCTCCAGGACAATGTCAAGTTGAAGGCATTGAAGGAAATTAAAAGTGTGGCTAGATCCAGACACCTGGTATTACTCAGAGTGCAAAAATGTGGGGGTGGGGGACAGGTCAAACATCTGAAGTGGGCCCTGGTTCCAAGAAATCCAGGTGCTGATGGCAGCCCTGCCTGGAAGTAGCATTTAGTTATCATGGCTAAGAGCCACCCTCTATGAATTTGTTTAATCCCCCTTTAAAGCCATCTAAGTCAGTGGCCATCTGCACATCTTGTGGCAGTGAATTGTGTGAAGAGAAGAGCTAGAAACACAACTGGGGCAGCATGGCAAATTTACAAGGCCTGGGGATGAGATCAGAGAGCGTGTGAGAAAATAAGCAAAATGAGAAAGCATAGATAAGGAGTGTAATGGCTCTGGCATCTTTGGGAGAGCAGCTAAGAGGAACCTGATGAGTGTGGAAAGGAAAGGGTTGGTTGCTAGGAGCCACGTGACTCAACCCACAAAAAAGTTGCCCATTCCTGCACTAGAGAGATTCTGGATGGGGGTGGGGATGACAGGAAGGTGAGTAGTTGGGTACAAACACAAATCTGGAATCAAACACAAATAGACAGGCTTTATGAGAAAGGTTTTACTGTGGTCACAGAGGCTAGTTTAGGTATTGCACGTGTATTGGTGAGATAACGAAGAGTCAGACACAACAAGTACATATGGTTTAAAATCAGGGCCACCTTTATTGAATTAAAGATCTGTGAAGGGCAAAGGGCGGTACTAATCTACTCCTGGCCATTGGCAGGGGAAAACCAAGATTTGAGCGAAGCCATCCTAACCGAATCGGAGGCGGGATGCCCCACCACCGTCCAGTTGCATTCCATGTGGAGCTGGAGGGCCTTACCAGTGTCGCCTCCCATTGGCGCCACAAGACAGCCAATGTAGGTGAGAAAGGTAGAACCCCAAAGGCGGCCCAATCTCTCTCTTGCCAAGCCGCAAGACATTAGTGAGGGAAGTCTCAGGTAACTGCCAGTCACCTTGAAAAGGTGCCACTGGATGCTCACCAGAACCAGCGAAAGAGGCCGAGGGCGGGGAGACAGGATCTTAAGTGAGGGTCCCAGCTCCCCGCCCCGCTTGAGCCCGTCGGTTCAGCCGGCGTGGCCTGGCTGTGCGCTGACTCCCCATCCCTCCCCCACATGCAAACTTCTCCCTGACCCCAGAAGGCGGGGCCGGGGGAAGTCCATTCTGATAAATGCAACTTGGTGAGAACACCCTAGAAAGAAAGCGTATGATATGAGTGACCAAAGAAAGGTGGCTGAAATCTGTAGGGAGTTACATAACACATCCTGCCTGTTACATATATTTTGTCAATGGCAAACCAGGTTTTAGCTGAAACAGTTTTTTCTCCGTGTCCCGAGTAGCTATACATCAGCTATGAAGTGTACTAATTTGGTGTGTTTACTGTTTGCACTTTAGAGAACAGCATTGTCCACAGTTTCTGTTTCAGTGATCAGTGCTTTCTGCAACTGAAAAGTGAAGCGTTTGCTGTTCAAGATTAAGCTCACTTGGCATGGGAAGCTGAAAAAAAAATCTCTATTCATTCTCTTGCAAAGAACGTTCAACTTCTAGAAAAACGGCAAATGCTGCTGCTTTATCTGCTGAGATAATAGTTGAAAGTTAGAAGGGTTTTTTTCAGAGCACTTGAAGTAATGGTTCATGCACCCTTATTGTCTTTGTTTCCCAGTTATGTACTAAAAACTGTACAACAGTAATCCATTAACATTGTGTTTTTAATAATATAATACTAGGTTTTATTTATTTATTTACTTATTTATTATATTTATACCCCGCCTTTTTTCCTGCAAGGAACCCAAGCGGCTTACATAATCCTCCTCCTCCTCTCCATTTTATCCTCACAACAACCCTGTGAGGTAGGTTAGGCTGAGAGGCAGTGACTGGCCCAAAGTCACCCAGTGAGTTTCATGGCCGAGTGGGGACTAGAACCCGGATCTCCTGAGTCCCAGTCTAACACTCTATATCTAAAATATTTGAATAGTTGTATCCTTCACACATGGCCTATACTCTGTAAGTCAGTTCTTCTAAGCTATGCAGAGGCTGCTTCAGTCACTGATCCCACTGCCCTTGCATACCTCACCTCCCAAAGCATTTCCTCACCTTTTATCTCTGCTGTTCTCACCTTCTGCTCCTCTCTTAGCCCACCCCCACACACACACACACATACACTCCACACTCACACACCACATACTTTAAACAACATATGTACTTTTCCCCCTGTGCTTCTGGCTGATACTCCAGACTATTATCTGGATTTGGAACAATGTGTTAATTAATAGTGGCTACCATAATATTTCATTGACATGATGGTTTTGTGACACACACAATACTTAGCACATGCCTTGTACCTGCCCCCTGCTCAGTTTACAGTCTGACCAACTCCGACAAGCAAATTAGTAATTCTCTCCATTATGTTCTGACCTCTTTATGGCTCGAGCTGGTAAAAATCTGTTCTTAAAACAAAAGTTGAGATGATTGACGAGCCAAAGTAATTTTGGCTCTGGATGTAACCTATCAAGTGCTGCTCCTGAACACATAACTGATATCAATTGGGTTAGTGAGACAGCAGTATTGAGTGGATTGTGCCCTCTGCAATTGTAAACAAAACCTAATTCCACATTTGTCCAAGAAACCAGAAAGGGATGTTGGTACTAGTTCATAGTCAGAATGCAGGGGATCTTTTAACAGTATTATATTACAGTCCTATTCTATGCGCTCTGCTTGGGCTAATTTTATCCAACTTAGTGTTTCCTATTTCATTTTATTTTTTATTGTAGTGTCATTACTAAAACACAAACTTTGTGTGCCTGTTTCTCTTCTTGATGACAAATTGCATGGGTTATAGGGGAATCAAAGGAATTAATTGCATTGCAACTAGTGTAATTATAACCATTCTTATAGCATCTGACTCAGATAAATACTGTGTTTGTGTGTGTGTGTGTGTGTGTGTGTGAACTGGATTATGCAGTGATCCAGTATTGTTGTCAAATAATAATTCTATTCTTGTGTTTGCAAACCTGTTTCATTTGACATTGTGGCTTCATATACATTATATATGATTTATAAATCAAAAGGTATAAAATGAAATGCTTGGTTAACTGCACCATCCTATGCATGTTTACTTAGAAATAAGTCTCACTGTGTTTAGTGGGGCTTAGTCCCAGGCAGGGCCAGACCTACCATTAGGAAGAGTGAGGAGGCTGCCTCATGTGGCAGAAGGTGGGGATTGGTGGTGAGATTTTAAGAGTTGTGTATGCCACCACATGACCTGCCCTGTGCCCCCTAAACTACCTAAGCAGAAGCTAACCTTTTGCCTTCAGGTACAGTGGAAGATGCTGTTCCATTGCCAGTGCTGAAGTAAGATTCAACTGCCAGTCTGGTACCTTCTGTATATGGAATGGGAGTGGGGATGCTGTCTTGTCAGCTTCAGGCAGCAAAATGTCTTGAACTGGCCCTGCTCCCAGGTAAATGTGTTTAGTTTTGCAGCCTAATGCGGTCTCTTTCAAAAGCTAGCACATTTGCCTGACTATGAAATCAGGGTTTTTCATAGTTACTGCATTTCATTGCTTTGAATTGCTCCTATGCAGGCCTGATCCACAAGTGGATTTGTGTGGATTAAACTCAGTTGGCATGGATACTCCACCAATATGGATTAGTCCCATGAGTGTCAAGCAGGGGTAGTAAAATCCCATTCCTTATCACTTTTGCTTTGTAAATCAAATTGATTTCTACCATGTGTCTGTGCACTATGGCTGGACATTCTTTTGCTTTGAAACCCTTATATTCTCATTCAGGGGTTCAATGCATATACAGATTTCTGCTCAAGTAGTGGCCTGCCCATAGACTGCAGTGCATCCCTGTTACACATTGGAGTGCCTGTGGAAGGCCCTGCCTGTTCTGTGTGTGTATTTGAGCTGTCCAAAGCTTTAGTACAGGATGTTAAAATGTTACTCTACCCATTGATTTCAATGGAATGTTCTTTTAAGCAAATAACATAGGCATAAGATGTATTACAGTGCAATCCGAAGGGCGAGGAGCCCAAATGATGGAGCCCTCCAATCTCGGAGACAACCGTCTATCCAAAGCCCTGCTGGACTCTTGCAGCAGGGCGGGAGGAATGGCAGAGGCATTTTTTGTGTCTCCATCTTCCTGAAAAGCAATTTCTGTTAGATGAGCCTCAGAGCTCATCTAACTTCCCCTCTGTGCTGAGGGTCTCCCATTCCCTGCCTATCGGCATGCCCCTGCCACATCCGTTCCCCCCCCCTTCCTTAAGATCAGCATCTGTACCAGAGGACTGGAGAGTAGTCAATGTAATACTATTTTTAAGGGATCCAGTGGGGATCAGGGTAATTACAGACCATTTAGCTTAATGTCTGTTCCAAGTAAGTTGGTGGAAGGCATTATTAAAGATAAAATTAGTAAGCATATAGAAGGACAAGTCCTGCTGAAATAGAATCAACATGGCTTCCACAAAGGTATGCCCTGTCTCACTAACCTTTTAGAGTTCTTTGTGAGTGTCAGTAAACATGTGGACTTGAATTATTCGATAGACATTGTTTACTTGTACTTCCAAAAGGCCTTTGACAAAGTACCTCTTCAAAGACTCCTGAGCAAACTTAGCAGTCATGGAACAAGAGGAGACATCCTCTTATGGATCAGTAACTGGTTAAAGAAAAAAAAGCAGAGAGTAGGAATAAATGGTAAATCCTTCCAGTGGAGGGATATAAACAGCAGGATCCCACAAAGATCTGTATTAGACTGGTGCTTTTAAACTTGTGTATAGATGATCTGGTGTTAGGGGGTGAGCAGTGTGGTGGCCAAGTTTGTTGATGACACCAAATTATTTAGGATACTTAAAACAAAAAGGATTTCTTCAGACTGGGAGAATGGGCATTAAAATGGCAAATGCAATTCAGTATAAGCAAGTGAAAGTAATGCATGTTGTGGCAAAAAATCCCAATGTCATGTATATGCTGATGGGATTGGAGCTGGTGGTGACTAAGAAAGAGGTCTTGGGGTTATGGTGGACAACTCAATGAAAATGACAACGCAGTGTGTGACTGCTGTGAAAAGAAAAATTGCATGTTAATTAGGAAAGGAATTGTGTGACCATACCTGGAATACTGTGTACAGTTCTGCTCACCACACCAAAAAAAGGATATTGTAGAATTAGAAAAGGTGCAGAAAGGGCAACCAAAATGATGACGGGACTGGAGCAACTCCCCTATGAGGAAAGGTTACAATGGCTGGGACAGTTTAGCTTAGAAAAAAGGCAAGTGAGGAGAGACATGCTAGAGGTGTACACAATAATGCAAGGTGTGGAGAAAGTAGATACGGAGTTTTTATCCCTCTCCCATAATACTAGAACCTGGGGTCATCCCATGAAGTGGAATGGTGGGAGATTCAGGACAGATAAAAGGAAGTACTTTCTCACACAGTGCATGGTTAAACTATGGAATTCTTTACTGCAAGATATAATGATGGCCTCTAATTTGGATGGCTTTAAAAGGGGATTAGACAAATTCATGAAAGATAAGGGTATCCATGGCTACTAGTCCTGATGGCTATATGCTACCTCCAGTGTCAGAGGTACATGCCTATGTACACCAGTTGCTGGGGAACATCAGGAGGAGGGTGATACTGCACTTATAACCTTCTTGTGGGTTTCCCACATACAGATGGTTGGCCACTGTGTGAACAGAATGCTGGACTAGATAGGCCGTTGGTCTGATTCAGCATGGCTCTTCTTACGTTCTTATGGTCTCTGAGTAGATATTCAGAGGGATTTAGCTACAATCCTATACTCACTTACCATTGAGTGCAATGGGACTAATTTCTGAGCAGACACATATAGGATTGCACTGCATGGTCCTGCCTGGACTGTATCTACAGAGAGATGCTAATGTGTAAACAGCTCTATAGAGGGACAAGAGTTGGCAAATGTTCTTCTCTACCCCATTACCAATCACCAATGGTTAATCAGTGCAAGCACTTTTGGCTGCTAGTGGCCCTCTGTGGCTGGAATACAGCTGTAGAACAGTAAAAACAAACTTGTTTCAGTCCCCACCCTTCTAATATTTTGTGCATGTTTGTTAGAGCATGCTTCCACAAAATCTTCTCCATGCCTCCTTTCAAATATTTTTGTCCTAGTACTGCTATTTACATCCAATAGAAAAGTATTTACAATTGGTGTATAAAGCTGCAGTCCGTGGCACATGTTCTCCTGGGGCAGAGCTCTTGTACCTTTTTGATAGTTGTGTAGAAGGGAGAAATTTGGCTGGTGCAGCATTTTAGCTTTCCTCTTCTACACAAATATACACAAAAGGTATAAGACCTTTTTCAAATGGTCATCCTGTGTGCTTCTGAATAGTCTGATTTACCTTTTAAAATGACTATTCTTTAGTAAATATTATTTGGACTGCAGCCTAATCCCCTGGCAAAATCAGACAGTATGAAAAAGTTACTCCCATCCCACCTATGACTATGGTATTCTGAAGAAGAAATATAACTTAACATTAAAATTGGGGTGTGTCAGAAATAGCACATTAATTATGGCAGAATTATATTAATCCAGATCCATGCACTGCAGGGTGCGGTCAGCAGCAAGCTATAATAGTCAGCTGGTAGAATTACCCCTTGAATTGCTCAGGTATACATTTATAAACACTAACACACTTGCAATTCAGTTTATTGTTAATAGAGATGCTGTAAAAAGAGAATAACGGATTACATCTGTAAAATTTTCAGTGATCTTTAGTAAATGGATCTACCAGTGGACTTTTGTCTATGTTCTGTACCAACAACTTTTTGATTCCAAATCTAACACAGAACTGAAATCTCCTTTAGCCTCCAGTACTAAGCTAACCTGTGTGAGCAGCAGGGTGGACTACATGACCTCCAAGGTATCTTCCAACTCCGTAATTCTCATCATATCATATATATTAGTACAGTCATGCCTTGGACTGAGAGCATAATTCGTTCCGGAAACGTGCTTGTAATCCAAAACACTCTTATATCAAAACGAAATCCCCCCAAAAAAATTGTACAGAGATTTTTAATTTAAGCCGTACTACAGTACTTGTATTGCAAGACGCCACTTGTATATCAAGTAAAAAATAATAATAAATAAATACTTAAAAATTTGCTTGTCTTGCAAAACGCTCTCAAACCAAGTTACTTGCAATCCAAGGTATTACTGTATTATAAAGCTGTGGAAGCAGTTGTCATTAAGTAAGCTGGCCTTTTCAGTTTTTTACTATTATAAAGCCTCAACATTTTATTTGTTGCACAATTGAGAAGAATTTTCCTATCAGTATGAAATGTGACGTGGAGAACCTACCTGGTGAAGGATATCTTCTGACCACATTTCAAATTTGTTTTGATGAAGAATGCCTAAGATTTAACTGAGGTTTTTTTTTGTTAAGTGTCTTTAGGTTTAAGTGTGTCATCTTTCCTACCATTTTTGTTCCCACCCAAAACATAAGTTACTTCCCCTCCCCCTTTAGTAGTTTAAGGACACAGTCCTATGCATTTTTAGACATGCTGGCTGAGAGATGCTGGAAGCTATAGGACTTTTTTCTGTCTAAACATGCATAGGATTGCACCCTAAATTATTGTTAGTGGCTGCTGGAACTCCCTGTGAAGGGAGGCCATTTTCTTGTCCTTCCACTGGCAGGCAAAGATGTTTTTATTCAGACATGCTTTTGACTTTTAAGCTAATTTAAATGCAGAAGTAGTTTTTAATTGGTGGGTGCTATTAGTTTTTTTGTTTTTCATTGATGTGTTTTAATTATTTTTTAATGAATGTGTGTCTGTTTTAATTATAATAAAGGCAGTCCCCAGTTACGAACGAGTTCCGTTCTTAAGAATGTCTTTCAATGGAATTTGTATGTAAGTCAGAACAGCATGGCGCTCTATACATTAAAATCGGCATTTATGCAAATTGCGTAAATTACGCAAAATATGTAGTATACTACACTATGTAGTCTACGTAAATGACGTAGCGCTGGGGAACCCAGAAGTCCGTTCTTAAGTATGGGTTGTCTGTAAGTTGGATGTTCTTAACTCGGGGACTGCCTGTATTGTATTTTACCTGTATTTTATTATTGTTAGTCGCCTTGAGCGCTAGTTTTAGTGGAAAGGCAGGATATAAATTTAACAAATCAATCAATCAATCAATCATGTAGGGAAGGATCTTGCAAGGGACTCCCTTTTGCTGGTGAAAATCTCCAGAGCTCAGCAATCTCATGCTATTGTGCAATTGGAAGGTGGGGGGATTTCCTTATAATTTATTTATCCCCTTGCAATTTCTCTCAGGTTCTCAACTTGCCACTGTATTTAATAGCATACATGGTGGTCATGTGGCTGTCAGCAGAGCAGTAAAAAGGTGCCACCCACAGACAAAATAGGGGCTTTTACATACACAGGAGTACCCCCCAGTATGCAAAACAACAACAACAACCCAGTTTTCAAATGTTTAGCAAGATAAGGAGAAAAACTAAACCCCAATGAATACTGAGCATTCTCATTGCACAGCAGAAATCAGTGTTGAAGGCCGTTAAGTTGCAAAGGGGACAGGCCCACTAACAGCATAAAGAATCCTGGAGCAGAGGGAGAAAACAGCTAAAGGATGCACCCCATGAGGCACACTTCCCATGACCCCAATTTCTCCCTCTCTATACAGCATAGGGAGGGAGACATAAAATACCCCCTTCCTGCACTAATATGGTTCAAGGTCAGGGCTAGAGTAGCAGCTTCCTACTCACCTAGAGCTGTCACCACTATAGGGCAATTGTGCTGCAATGCTAGACTGCTGAAATTCAGGGCAAACTGAGAAGACAGCTACTCAGCCTGGTCCCAGAACTCGGCAAAGCTACATGGCTGCACTGCAGGGGGAATTTCCAATTGTTTATCTCCCTCCCACATGATTTCTCACAGGACCCCCAAGAGCATTCTGCCCCATGGCCCATTGATGGATCCTCATGCACCACTTGGCAACTTTCCAGTAAATTGCACTATTTCATTAGTGAACTTAAATTCCTTAAGTGTAATGTGAAGAAACCACACTTGGGAAAGTCCAGACATTGGCCAATTAATATATTTCTTATTTGAAAAAAATAATAATCATATTGATCCTAAGAACAACACGTAGGCAAGATGCTACATATTTTGCATGCATATTTATGCATTGATTGATAAGAGCCATTAGAAGTATGTCAGACTGGTTACCTTCTAGTGTCTAGTTTGGCTGCCTTCCAGAAGAAAATCCAGTTCACAAGTGATTGCACAGTGTGTTTTGGGGAACTGACATATTTTCCTGCATGTCAGTATCTCCTAATTTTTCTCTATGTTGTCTATATTTATTGAAGGCTTAATAATTGGATTTTATTATACTGGTTCCAGCAATCACCAGAAAAACATATAAAGCTCTTTGATAACTCTAGTGAATTCATGTTTGATGCTCACAATGCATGAAACGATTTTAGTATATTGGCATTTTGCTTTGCTAGCAGTATTCTAGAATTACTGGAACCTGACTCACCAAGTCCCTGCATTTGCAGCCAGGTCCCTCCTTCTGCAAACTGCTGCTTAAGCAAAATTCTCCACTTACTTAAGCTTGTTCTTATAATTTGAATTTTCTTTGTCTCTTACACTTGGATGCATTACAATCTGTAATACAAGGCAGGGAAGTGTAAATATTTTAAAGGAATACAGGTCAGGTGGGAACTAGTGGCTGAAGAACCCAGTGCTCAATGGAGAAACTTTGCAATCTTCTGCAAATGTCTTTTTATTATTTATTTATTTATTTATTATATTTATACCCTGCCTTTTTTCCTGCAAGGAACCCAAGGCGGCTTACATAATCCTCCTCTCCATTTTATCCTCACAACAACCCTGTGAGGTAGGTTAGGCTGAGAGTCAGTGACTGGCCCAAAGTCACCCAGTGAGTTTCATGGCCGAGCGGGGACTAGAACCTGGATCTCCCGAGTCCCAGTCCAACACTCTCACCACTACGCACACTGGCTCTTCTTCTTCTTTAACCTATGTGAAAATGAGAAATATATCAGTTTTGCAGTAGGAGATAAGTAATGCCATAATAACAGTATTATCCTTGAATGGCCAAAAAGGCTGTGTGCCAAATATCTGTAAACCAGGGGTGGACAGAAGGTACATTGGAATCTATTGGGAGACATCTGGGTGATTTGCAGTAGAGTGGCAATGGGTTTGTGGGTGGAAGAACATGGGAGGCCATGTGTCCTACTTTACAGAGGACAGCCATCTATTTAAAAGCGTCCTCTATTTGAAGGGCTGTCCCGTCCAGATCCAGTGTAAACATAAGAGCCAGTGTGGCGTAGTGGTGAGAGTGTTGGACTGGGAGTCAGGAGATCCATGTTCTAGTCCCCACTTGGCCATGAAACTCACTGGGTGACTTTGGGCCAGTCTCTGATTCTCAGGGTATAAATATAATAAATAAAATAATAAAATAAAATAAAGAACCATAAGAAGGGAGAGCACGGGCCTTAAAGATGCCCATCAACAGTTAGCCTCTGGACAGTAGACTGAGCAGCAAGGATTCAGGTCACTGTCTTCCCCACTATAATAAAATGTATTGTATTTCTGTTTAAATTATAGTAATTATTCTCAAATTTGCATCTATACATATAAATTAGCATATGCTTATTTAATGCAAATCAGTATCCTGTTTTGTGCTCCGTTTGGTGACGTAGTTCCTCTTTTTGGGATGATGCATAAGTGGCCACACTAGCCTCAGGATCAAACTACACTTCACTTTAGAGACATAGCAGCTAAGTCAATGGCCTTGTTTGCACTATCACCACAGCCCACCGTGGTTTATTTAAAACACAGTGGGTTGCGGCATGTGCCAGTGGCCATTTTGAATATTCACGCCGCAGCAGGTGGTCATTGTGGCTTATCATGTTATCTGAGCCCATTGAAGGTGGGTTGTTGGTGTGGTTAACAAACCACCCATAACCCTAAAACAGCCCATGGGTTGTGGGTGGTTTGCAGTGATTGTACGAACCAGCTTTTATTTCTTCCTTACTCTAAAGTAAGGAAAGGGACAAAAAGGGACCCTAGCATGGGTGGGCAGGGAGGGAGGCTGTAATCATTTGCCCACACTGTGGTCCCAATCCATATTGGTGGGGGGGAAGCCTGCAATTTGTATTGTCAGAAACAGATCTATTGGAATGAATGGATTTTATTTATTTTTTTGCAAATTTCAGATATGGCCCCCCTGATATAGATTGGGACCACAGCAGGGACAAAGGATTAAAGCTCCTATTTTCCCCACCCACCACATATATACACACACTGGGGTCCTCATCCAGATCAGCCCCCCCAATGCTTTCTTCTGAGTAAGGAAAAAAACATAACATGTAGTTTGACCCTCAGTTCTGGTCCTAAAAACAAATTACTAGGCAGAACATGTGCTCAGACGTACACCTAAGACACTGTTTTCCATTTGGGTCCAGTTGGTGGATCTTGCATGGCACAAAGTCTCTGCCCTGAGGATTTTAAAATTAAACATTCAAAATGGGGAGGCAATAGGAGGAAGGGAGGAAGGAGACTACTGATTACAAATAGAGGATATGAAGATATTTGGGCCTTACAGATTAACTGACTCAGTCAGAGAATGGAATGGTTAGGGCAGTTCCTTGAAATTTGGTTCACAGACAGGCCAAGGCACCCTGATTAGTAGAATAGTTTCTTCCCCCAAACAACCTCGAGAGTATATCATGAAATGATTACAGTACTTCCAGGCCACCCTGAAAGCTGAAATTTTGCATGTACTGTACATAGTCAAAAACAATCTGATTACAGAATATTTTTACATTTAGAAGTCAAAACTTGGGTCATGAAGTTTGCCTAGAAACAAAGTCCTGTAGCCTTCCAACCCTTAGCAAGCCAAGCCATGTGTAGGATGGAATGTTGGACTGAGGCTTTATTTGCCTTCTAGTATCAGCTAGAAGGGAGACACTCCTTGGCTTACAGAAAGCAAGATTTGTTTACTTAGTCCTGTTATGTATTTATGTATTATGTTGTTATCCCTCCACCCACCTTCCCCCAAGAAACTGAGGGTGACATACATGGTTATCTGCAAGATGACATACCCTTATGGCGAAAAGTTAACTACAGACTTTTATTTTCAACATAAAGGTATAAGAACCTCTGGGTTGCTAAGGAAGATCAGGTCTACAGGATGTTATGAGAAGTTTATATCTCATTCACAGTGGAATCCTAGACATGTTTACCCACAGGCATGTGGCTTATGCTGGCTCAGCTTGTCTGAGTGTGGAAAGCTCAGCAGGGTCAGGCCTGGTTGTTACTTGGATGGGAGACCCCTCCTCTAGTTTCCTGCACTGAGCAGGGGTTGGGCTTGATGGCCTTGTAGGCTCCTTCCAACTCTATGATCTATGAAATCTATAAGTAAGTCTCATTCAGCTCAGTGGGGCTTACTCCTAGGTAAGTGGGCATAGGATTGCAGCCTTAACATCACAGCAAACCTGCGAGGTAGGTTAGGGTAAAATATAGTGATTTATCCAAGGTCAACCAGTGAGCATCAAAGTTGTTGAGTGGGAATATGTGCCTGGATCTCCCCAGTCCAAGTCATTTACTGAAGTCCAGCCTTCCCCAACATGGTGCCCTCCAGATGTTTTGGACTACAACCCTCAGCATTCCTGACCATTGGCCATGCTGACTGGGGCTGATGGGAGTTGATGGTACCAGGTTGGGGAAGGTTGCTGTAGTCTATCCACTTCATCAGAATGGAAATGTTCCCAGTGATTTATTTGTAATTTCACCCATTTAAACCAGCCACAGATCTTTTTAGAAATGCAGCTAGCTTTAGGCTTTAATCTTTATTTGTGGAAATAACAGTTTGGTTGGTGGACTGCATACCAATCATTTATGTAGACATAAATAGCTGAGCCAGATTGCTTTGTCTACCTGCTTGGCTGAAGTACCATCTTATCCTGAGTGTTTATGAAGGTGAGGTTTATCACTTACAAGAAGTATGAAAAGTGCTTCAGAAAATATTTGTTTCTCACAGAGAAACATTCTTTAGAGGAACACCATCCATTTTAACAAATTTCTGTCTGCAAATTTTCACTTGCTACAGTTACAATAAATGACGCTGAATAGGTATCATTTTGTTACAATTTTTTGTCCCACTCTTCCTCTAAGGAGTTCATGGTGCCACGGCCGCCCCCTTCAATCCGCAGAACCCTGCAAAGTAGGCTAGGCAAAGAACTAACCTGCCTTGCCAAGGGAGGCCTCTCTGGTCTCTTCTCTTTTGCCAGCAGGCAAAGACATTTTTACTCAGACAGACATTTTTATTTATGGCCTTAGCTGACTTCTCATACCAGTGGTGGGCAATGTGTGACCCACTAGATTTTGTTGGACTGCAACTCCCATCAGCCCCACCCAACATACCCAGTGGTGATGGATGATGGGAGTTGCAGTCCAACAACATCTGGAGGGCCACGCATACCCCATCCCTGTCTTATAGCCACTGTAAATGTGCAATCTGTTCAACTGGCTGTATTTTATTGACGTGTTACCTTTTACTTGGCATTTTACTTTTTATTTTACTGTTAGCTACTTTGAGCGCCATTTGGTGAAAAAACAGGATACAGATTTAACCATAAAATTCAATAAATAAGAAGATATGGTGACTGGCCCAAGGTCACCCAGTGAAGTTCATGGCTGTGTGGGGATTGGCTGAGCATTCTAGTCCAACACTCTGTCCGCTACACAACACTACGTGTATCTCTTAGCCCTGCCGCTTAGCCCTGTGCAGATGTGTTCACTGTCATGCAATACAGCATATGCATGGATGGAGGGAAGTATGACAGTGGTGGCATAAATGGATGGTAGGGCCTACAGGTGTACACATGAAAGCACCTATGCAAGCATTTTACTGCAGACATGGACACATGGAGAGGGCAAGGCCTCCTACTTCAGGCATGATTCCCCCATCAACACCTTCATTCACAGAGTATAATGTATGCACAGGATTATACTATGGACTGGAAGAACACTGCTTCTACATTTATTACTTATGACTAAGCCTACATCATTCAAAGTAATGCATATTTAAAATAAATGATGATGGGGGGAGGGGGAGGAGGAGGAGGATCCTACTTTCCCTTCTTACAGTTCTTTACATCTTAACTGGACGTGGTCTGAACAACCATTCAAAAAAAGAGCATACCTTTAAATAGAGGACTGACAGCCCTTCAAATAGAGAACTATCATCTGGAAAGTAGGGCACATGGCCACCCTAATTTAACTAAAGATCCAGAGGGATTAAATACATGAAGCAACCTCTACAAATTCTCATTATGTGGGGGTGTTAAATTTTCAAGTCCTAGCTGTGGGGAAACCCATATATTGCTCTGTTTTATATCTGCTTTGGTCTACTACTAACATTACAGGTGGCTTACTTTCCCCTGCCCCTCCCCCCCCCACACCCTTAAACCTAATATCAGCATAGCATTTGTCTCAAAGAAGAGGTAGACTGGGCTGCTTCTTTTCCTTCATACATAAAAGTATAGGATGTCTCAGTCTATGGGAAATTGCATCAGATAACATAGGAAGCTGCCTTATACTGAGTTAGAACATTGCTCCATCGAGCCCGGTATTTTTGACACTGACTGACAGCAGCCCTCCAGGGTTTCAAGCAGGAATTTTTCTAGCCACTACCTGGAGATGCCGGGTATTGAACCTGGGACCTTCTACGTACAAAGCATGTACTCTACCACTGTGCCACAGCACCTCCCCATTGCTGTGAACAAAATTCATGATAAGAATTAAGTCATACAGGTTGATTTTCTACAAGTTAAAAACATAAGAACATAAGAAGAGCTGTGCTGGATCAACCCAGCATTCTGTTCACACCGTCTCCAACCAGATGCCCATGAAAAGCCCACAAGCAGGACATGGGTGCAACAGTGCCCTTCCACTCATGTTCCCAGCAACTGGCATACAGAGACATACTGCCCCCAATATTGGAGGTAATATATAGCCACCATGAACAGAAGCCACTGATAGCCTTATCCTCCATGAATTTGTATAATCCATTCCAGCTCAGCTCCATAAAGGGTATGGCTGGTGTGGTGGTATGGTTGGCTGGGGTGCAGTGAAAGGTTGCTCCTCAGGAAACTCTATTTCCCATCCTCTGTGTATTCTATTCCATTATCTTTGAGATGGCTTTCAGGATATATTCTTAAACCCAGGGCTTTTTTTCTGGTGGAACTCACCGGAACTAAGTTCCAGCACCTTTTCCTCTATTAATTGCATTACAATTTAATCGCCATCTACTCCCGAGGAAATGTAATCCAAGAGTTCCGGTACCCTTTTCTCCAGAAAAAAAGCATTGCTTAAACCTTGCAAACATAGACATGGGGGACACTTTTAGTATTACTCCAGAGGCAAGATAAGTTTTATGTCACCTGTATGTTATACATGCCCATCTCATCATGTGTGCTGTAGTTACCTCTTCTCTTCAGAATTTGAAAGCCTTAGTACACAGGAAGCTCAGTATTGTTTACACTGATTGGCAGTGGCTCTCCAGGGTTTTGGGGCCTTTCCTAGCCCTACCTGGAGATGCTGGGAATTGAACATAGGACCTTCTGCATGCATCTAAAGCATGTGCTCTGTTACTGAACTAAGGCCCTTCTCCAAAGTACATATCAACTTAGCAAAAAGTTTGGTACAGACACAAATAAAAAAGTGAATGTGCCGCAGTTCATGGTCATTGGATTCCATCAGCTGCATCTTTATTTACTCATGAGAAATTTAAAACAGTAATCTCAGACTAAACATGGGAGTTTCTGGCATGAACTCTTGATAGGAGTGTCAGCAGGGTGATATATGACCCTGAAACCATTTTAAATGTAATAGCTTATTTCATATGACTTTATCAAGACTCACCAACTATGCATAGTTATTGTGGGTTATGCTGCCATGGTTAATCTCCGTTTTCTACTTTTAAAGTTATGCCTTGTCTGACTTTTGACATACGGTAGATCATATAATGGTGAGAAATGTCAAAGAAATTTCTTCAGCATTTTCAACCAGTGCACACTTTTTTTGTGCTTACACATCCCTAACTAACAATTATACCCTAAGAATTGGTTAGTTTCCATTTAAAAATAGCATTTTCATTTTGTTGGTTTGCAACATTATAAAAGGGGACACCCAAAGGCTGAACAAGTATGAACACTTTCCTGAGACCTCTCAATGTACATTTTCATTAGGCCATGAAATCATCCTAAACATTATGGGAAAACATTTTTCACATCGTAAGTCCAACTACTTATTCGATTCTTATTTAACTTTCCCATCTCATCACTCTAAGGCTTTTAAACTTTAATTTAAAACAAATTAAATGTGCTATTACACTGCCATCACTCTGCTTTCCACCACTCCTTCTAGTGCTGTGCTGTGTCAGCTAGCTTTGCCCTTTCAGCTGACAGTTCTAATTCAGCACTGTGGCAAGACAGGCAGAGTAACAGGGACCGCAATAATAGGCGTTTATAAAGTAAACAAAGTCATTCAATGAAGCTCTGGTTTTCCGTTGAAAGAACAGAGCCACCTTTATTTTGGAATGGGTTTTAGAAAAGCTATCAAGTGCTCTGACCCACCTTTTCTTCTCTCCATTTTGCTCCTATTCCACTATACTGTATAGACTCTGTTTGAATTATAATATATGGAACATTAATTTTTTTTAAAAAAGCAGTGAAATGGTTCTTGCCTCGGATCCTAACTTTCCTTCTCTGAATGGAATAGAGTGCATAGATCAGGGCTTAGTCAATTCCCCCTTCCTCTGCAGCTCCCTGTGTCCCCTGAAAATCTCCTGGGGGTTGGGGGGCCCTTGGGAATTATGTGGGATATGGTGTGGCAAGGCTTCATATGGACTGGGGAGTTACCAGAAATCGCCTTTCCCCCACTTACATTAATGGTTAAACAATTTAGAATCCAAGCCGTCATAGTTAGATGTGCAAATAAAACCTACGTTGGTGGT
Organism: Shinisaurus crocodilurus; assembly: GCA_021292165.1. Taxonomy (NCBI): domain Eukaryota; kingdom Metazoa; phylum Chordata; class Lepidosauria; order Squamata; family Shinisauridae; genus Shinisaurus; species Shinisaurus crocodilurus. The sequence goes on along the minus strand of CM037878.1, from coordinate 44,335,711 downwards.
TGCTATGTTGGCCTATTGTGTACTTTTTGTATTGCTGTCCTGTGTATACACCAAATTGATAGATACAGGGGAGATTCACTGGAATCTTCTTACATATGGTGCACATTAATCTAGGAATGAGCAGTGCTTTTAATAATTATATAAAATATGGAATAAATGTGACAATCTGCTCTGGATGGCATGATATCAGGATATCACAAACAAGGCTGAAACTAATTCCTCCTAGACTGGAAGATGCTAGATACAAAAGACCATTGTCCTCAAGGAATGGTAGCCATGGCAGGAGGTGGTGGTTGTTTTTTTTCAATGTCTGAATTTTTGAGTTTGCCCATCTCCCTTCACCAACTTTTATCCTTCATTTTGGAATTCCCATTTTATAAATCTCAGAAGGTATACAGGCCTGCGGCTCACGCTGGCTCAGCTTGTCTGAGTGTGGAAAGCTAAGCAGGGTCAGGCCTGGTTATTACTTGGATGGGAGACCCCTCCTCTAGTTTTCTGCATTAAGCAGGGGGTTGAACTCAATGGCTTTCATAAACTCTATGATTTATGAAATCTATGAAGGCGTGCAGGCTAATTAATGGTATAATCTTCTATGCAAATTGAAATGGTAAAGCCTGTCTAACCCTAATAGAGAAAGATCTAGTTCAGCCAAAGCTATCCAGTTTGAAGAAGCCCTTGTGTGGGATGGGATGGGAGTGGGCTTGCACTTTGCATCTTTAGACAGAAAAAAAGGCCTACAACTCTCAGCATTCCCCAGCCAGCGTGCTGGGAGTTGTAGGCCTTTTTCTCTGTCTAAATATGCATAGGATTGCACCCTAATTCTGTTTCAGGGGTTCATGTGAAGGATTGGTTCTCAAGGAATCTGTAGGTGTCAGGTGACTTCTGGGTCAATAGATGAATTATGAACAAATATAAGATTTCTCTGGTTGATCTGTTTAGTGAAACATTCATAAGTGAATGGGAAAAGCCCACCTCATACTCTGAGTCTTCTGTATTGTATTTAGACCCATCATAACTTGGCATTGGCACCCCAGAAGGCACAAAGCAGTTGTCATGGGAAGGAACTGTTAGATGAAAGCAAGAAATTTTGAAAGCCACCCAAAGTGTATCCAATGAAAATCCCAAGCTATGTTCCAACAATCCAGTACAGACATAAGACTAGAGGCTTGCAGCCAATGTTTTGGCTGATACATTCCAACAGAGAACCCTCCCCTCTCACTGCCTAATTAGTGGACTGTGGGAGCGTCTCTTTTTCTCTCCCGTGTCTCTTCCCTTCTCCCTCAGCATGCCTTTGATACTGCTCATGTTTTTCTCTTACCCACCTTCTCTCCTGTGTGTCTCTGCCTTGCATGCACACTGCCCATCTGCCTCTTCCTCACACATACACTGCACATCTTTCTCTCCTCTCATGCGCACACAGCCACACACTCACAGCCTCTCTCTGTCTCTCTTACCACCTGTTTTATTTTGTCTCTCTCGTGTTGCCATTCTCTCTCCCCTTGCTGTCTCTCTCTCTCTTCTTCTCCAAGGCTGATGCATGCATTATTTATAGTGAGCACAAACCAGCATAAATGCAAGACAATAGAAGATCTTATTATTTTTATTCATACATTCAGATTTATACACCGCCCAACTGGCAAATGCTCTACAATTATTCATGCATATGTACTACTGCTCTGTACTCCATTCTGATTTTTAGTTATTATGTAATTGAATAAATTACCATGAAGAACTGTTATTAGTCTTGCAGATTTCATAGATTTCATAGATCATAGAGTTGGAAGGAGCCTACAAGGCTATCGAGTCCAACCCTCTGCTCAATGCAGGAAACTAGAGGAGGGGTCTCCCATCCAAGTAATAACCAGGCTTGACCCTGCTTAGCTTTCCACGCTCAGACAAGCTGAGCCAGCATAAGCCACAGGCCTGATAATGGTCATGTTTGTAATGGAAGTAACCAGCTTCGGATTGTCATATCATTTTTCTGGCTTCATGCAATCTGTCCAGGCAGCCGGGTCAAATCAGTACTTCTATGGTTCTGTGATCTCTGAAGCGGATCAGAGATGCAGGTATTTAAAAAATCCACGTTGCGTCAGCTGGGGAGGAGCTGATAATTAATGGGATCAGAGCAAGAGTGGGGAGGGAATTTATCCCTTTCGTCCCTTGCTGTGGTATTGACAAAAATCACTCTTCTGAAGTATTTGCATTGGGAGGAAATCCCTCATTGGTGCCACTGCGTGATTTCCCCCCAAAGCAAATATCAACTTCAGAGGAGGGGTATTCCTCAGGAGGACTACAGCAGTAGAGGAAGGGATCGACTTCCCCCTTCATGCCTCCTCTGATCCCATTAATTATCAGCCCTTCCCAGCTGATGGAATTTGCATTACAAAAAGAAGACCCTGCATGTTAGATTCAAATATACATTCAATATCACATTAGTTTGACCCTAGGACTCTGCTTCTATAGCCACATCCCTTTGAGCAGGAGTGTTGAACCTCTTTCAGTCTGTTGCAGGGGGGCTGGTTCACATGATTGCCACATTGTGAATATTCAAGCCTCAGTGGGCAGTCATCACAGCTTATTGTGACGTCCAAACCCAGCGAGGGTGGATTGTTGCTGTGGTTAACAAACAACCCACAACCTATGGGCTGTTTTGGGGTTGGGGGTTATTTGTTAACTTTTAAAACAATGCAGCCAAATGTCCAAATATAAAAGAAGAGTTTATTTAGGAAAAAGGGGGAATAAACAGAGAAGGCAACATACACACAGAGAGAATTCAACAAAATCAATAATCTAACTTATCTAGTCACATCACCTACTTGAGTAGAGTCTTAGGTCTCAGAGCATATGCAGAGTTCATTGAAGTGAGGATGGTCTGAGAGAGCTTCTTGGCCTCCCGTTAGATGGTATATGGAAGCCTCTAGAAGGAATGAGTTAACCCCTCTTTTATGGGGATCTCAGTTCAGTAAAAGCCAGCCTTTAGCAGAGACTGATAGTTGTTTTGTCCAATACAGTCATGCCTTGGATTGAGAGCATAATTCATTCCGGAAACATGCTTGTAATCCAAAACACTCTTATATCAAAATGAAATCCCCCCCAAAAAAATTTGTACAGAGATTTTTAATTTACGGTAAGCCGTACTACAGTACTTGTATTGCAAGATGTCACTTGTATATCAAGTAAAAAAAGATTAAATAAATATTTAAAAATTTGCTTGTCTTGCAAAACGTTCTCAAACCAAGTTACTTGCAATCCAAGGTATTACTGTAATGCAATAGCCTCCATCTCTGATGTCAGTGGTTTAACCAGCAGAAAATTCATTAGTGATTGGACCCACCTTCTTAACTACTGTAAATTTAGTTCAAGGTAGTTGGAACTCATCAGCCTATTCTAAAAAAGAGTGTAAAGTCTGGGTTCATGGATTTACTTATGAAAAGTGCATTAGCCTGCCTTTAGTCCTTGGCTATATTTTGTGTCTCTTTTTTATTCTCATACTGCTGCTTGTGAGTGTACCACAAAGGCACAAGGGGCACCACAGGAACACATAGTGGTAAATGGAGACATGACTGGGTTCACTCACGAGTCACGAGTCCTGAGTCACTCCCAAAACTGACTCCACGAGTCCCTATTAAAATCAATGGGGTTTCCCCGCAACAAAATAAGGCTACTTCAGATGTGTGGCTTAAATAAATTCTAGGCACAAGTGTGCCTTTTTATTTCAAAACTCTGCAACTGATTTTGGCAAGAACAGAGCAGGCAGACAAACCCAAAATAACCAGGCAGGCAGAGGAGGCAGGGAACCCCAAAGCAGGCAGGCAGAGGTCTTTGTCTTGGACAATTCAACTGTTGAACAGGTCAAGAAGAGACCAGGCAGGCAGAGGAGGCTGGGAACCCCAAACAGGCAGGCAGAGGCAGCCAAACCCAAAATGTCTGACCCTAACCCAAACCCCCCACAACAACACATCAATCAAAATAAATCTCAACACATCGTTGGGGCTGCGCTCCTGGTAGCTGTCCATAGTGGCCGAGCAGCGGCACGCCTCGCTTCCATGCGCTCTTCACCGGTGATCGCGCTCCTTCTGGCACAGCCAGAAGACTCGTCAACAGCCCAGGGATGTCGAGTCCTTGGTCTCGAGTCCCGAGTCGAGTCTCGAGTCCCATTAAAAATATTGGGACTCGAGTCCGAGTCGAGTCAGAGGGGGGACTCAGTCCGACTCACGAGTCGAGTCCTCGAGTCCGAGTCCCCATCCCTGCAACACAATAACCCACACTCAAGGGTTGAGTATGGTTTGGGTGTGGGTTATTGTCTGGACTCAGTCATGTCCCCATTTACCACTATGTGTTCCTGTGGTGCCCCTTGTGCCTTTGTGGTACATTTATAAGCATCAGTATGAGAATAAAACCCAAGGGTTGAGTATGGGTTGAGTGTAGGCTATTGTTGAACTGTGGGTTGTTGTTGAAACATGGGTTATCATGTTGTTGAACCCAGTCAAGATAACTAACCGTGGTGAACAAGCCACAGTTCACAACCCAACAACAAACCATGGGTTCTCTTCATGGATTGTTCGTGGTTAACAAGCCATGGCTTGTTATCTCAGCTGGGTTCAGACAACACAATAACACACATTTCAACAACAACCCACGGTTCAACAACCCACATTCAACCCATACTCAACCCTTGAGTGTGGGTTATCGTGTTGTCTGAGCCCAGAGAATGAGGGAGATAAAATAAAACTGCATGGGCAGTATCCAGTGCTGGGAATTTGACAGCTTTAAACATTTTGCACTAGTGGGAATGACCGCTAGCAAAATGGGAAACTAGCACCGGCTAGCACAACCTACGAAACCAGCCAAAACCACCACTTCCAGAATAGGACAGATCAGCAGGGCTCCCTTCCGAGAGCTCCACTAGCTTGTCCCATTCCAGAAGTGATAGTTTTGGCTAGTTTTTGGTTGCGCTAGCCAGCGTTAGCTTCCTGTTAGATTAGTGGTCATTCCTGCTAGTGGAGCAGCAACACTGGATACTGCCCCATGACTTGGGACAAAGGGCAATGGTGTGGACACAGAAGTCCCCTCTCTCCTCCTTGCTTGAGAGAGCAAATAGAGAAAAGTGCTGAAGCCCAATTCAGAGAGAAACCAAAATTACAGTTAATGCAATTTGGTATAATGAAGCTCAGTCCTGACCTCTAACCAAGGAAGTGCGAATTTCTGCATGAGAGAATCAGCGGTTGCACTATACTAGGAAGTGAATGGGTGTGTAAAGTCAAACACCTAGGAATTCAGATGCTGGGATTTGAATGAAACGCAAGGGGAAATTAAAACAAAAGATCAGCTTTTTCATTAATGATGATGTATTTTAATTAAAAAATAAGAATGAAGCAATAAGCTATGTGTTAAAATCCCACTTTCTTCTTTTCAGAACTGTGTCTGCAATAGCAAAAGCCACTGCTATTGTGATGGAACCAAAGGCAGCAAGGTAAGGGGCTCTATATATTTTCCCTGCTGCTTATCCTAAAGATCAATTCACAATACCTTTTTAACAAACAATATTAACCTAAATGGACACAGGAATAATAATAATAACAACAATAACTACTAAGATTTGTATAGAGCGTTCAGGTGTTCAAAGCGCTTCACATTCATTATCTAGTTGTAATCTTTACAACAACCCTATAAGGTAAGTTAGTATTATTGTTGATGGGGACTGCTTGCATCGGCATAAGTATCAGTATTTTGATATTTCAGTGACAAGGGAACTGTTACTGTAGATCATTTTGGGATTGTATGCTGCACCTGTACTGGAATCATAACATCTTGAACATCGTTCAAGAGAGACAGTGTAGTGTAATGGTTAGAGTGTTGGGCTGGGACTTGGAAGATCCAGGTTCCAGTCCCCAGTTGACCATGAAGCTCACTGGGTGGCTTTGGGCCAGTCACTGACTCTTACCTTAACCTACCTCACAGGGTTGTTGTGAGGATAAAATGGAGAGGAGGAGGCCTTGGCGTCCTTGGAGGGGAAAATGGCAGGATATAAATGTAATAAAAAAGAAATCAAACATTACAACACGGGCTTAAACCTTGAATTATTCATTTAGATCTGTCGTATGGGAGGCAAATTAGTTCACTTTTAATGATCTACTTCTTATTCTATATTAGTTGTTTTTCAGCTTGTGGGTTGGAACAAGAAGGGTTTTTTAGATCAAGACCAGCCGTGGGTTTGGATAGAAAAAAGTGCAAAATGTAACTCCTACATCTGAAACTATGTCTGTACAACCCACAATAGTCTCACTTGTATATAAAATAATTCATGTGTGCCAGTGGAGAATCAAAATCATGAAGGTTTCTTCTTTTCAGGATCTCATACTGTCCGTACCATACATGCTTGCAGTATACTCATTGTAGATCAGCATCAATGCGCAGTATTTTCTTATTAATTTATTTGTATGCCACATTTTCACAAGGTTGTGCCCCAAATGACTCACAGTATATCAAATAGCAATAAATATAACAATTCAAAAACATAATAAGAACAACAAATAACCATAGTGTAAAACAGTATATGATAAAAATATCTATCAATCCATACAACTTTATATAAAACAATAGAAATAACTGACCTAATCCAATAGCTTAAAATTAAAAAGGGGAGAGGATAAAACCTAGCACAGAAATTAAAAAAATACACTACAAACAATGCCAAATAAGGGTCAAACTACACATTATGATAATTGCATAGTATGTAGCTGAGCCTATTCTTTTTTTTACTTGCATGTAAGCGCACACTGCCCTGATTTAGATTGGGACCACCACACACAATGGGAGAGGAGGATAAAACCTTCCCTCCCACTGATTTGCCTCCCAAAATTCTCCCATTCATGCCAGCATAAAAAAAGAGGAGAAAAGAAAACCTCAATTAACTCCAATTAACGTAATGCATAGTTTGACCCAGAATCTCCATTCCACAAGGCTTCTCCACAATTAACCTACACGCATCGCTATTACTTGGCAGCCACATCTCTGACTTATGGCAGCATTCACCTGGGTCTCTCCCTCAATTCTTTCCCATCTCTCATCTGGGGAGCTAAAAATTGCTGCTGCTCGTTCAAACCCCATTGTACACTCACAGTTTTGATATTTACTCAGTCTCTCTCCACCAAGCACCCCTTCCAGGCTCGTGCACTGTTTTCAGTGACTTTATCAGGCTCCAGATGTGGTATGCACCACCATTAGCTTAGATGTCCTTAACTCTCTAGTGGCTTGGCCATTTCTGTATCAGCCCTGCAGACAGGAACTGCATATGGCCTCTCCTTTTGTTTCACAGAAGGAAATAAAGCAGAAAGAGGAAGCCTGCTCTCAGCTAGCCTGAGAGGAAGTTGCCTAAAGGCCACTGCAGAGATGGTAAAGAAGCAGGACTTAAATCAGAGGTCAAGACACACACAGGAGGGGACCTCCTACTCGAAAAGCAGAAAGATAGATGATTGCCCACAAAAAAACAAAAACAAGCAGGCTCCAGTCACCAGGCCTTAAAACAACTCTCATATATATAAAGTCTTCATTTAAAATGTTCATGTTATCCTGGAAACCTGCTGTTAGGTTTTAGAACTACGTACTTTAAATCCAGGTAGTTTCAAAATGATTTTAATACTTGAGGGATTTGGGAGGAAATCTATGATTAGCCAATATATGTAAAATTTAAAACTAGGACTAAACAATATTCTTGATTATGTTTTTACAAAGCCAGAAAGAACAATGGGAACCACAATGTGAATGTGATACTATATAGAAGGAAGGTTGACAAAATTTTGTTTACAGGAGATGGTAGTGAGCCCCCTCCAGTGGCAGATGCTGGAATAGCACGTTATGGAAAAAAAAGAAAATTGGATAGGCATGTTAATTTATTAGTTACCAAAATAACAGAGCAATCCTATATTCACATTACATCAGGGGATGTGATATACCACTGTTATGCTGGTGGGATTACTATGTCTGTTCAGCCATCCATACACAAGAACAGACACAAGAAGCATACACAAGTAGAAAATACTATGTTCTGCCAAAGGCAGCGGTTCTTTTTAGGATCTAGGGACAATGAGCACACTTATGGGTGAAGTGAAGATTGAAAAGCTTTATTAGCAAACCACAGAAAAGAGGTTATAGCAGCAAGGTAGATGCAGAGCACAATGCTTACGTATCTTCTGTTGACAGGAACCCCTCAAAGAAACGACAATAGACGGACTCTTTGGCCGGCACACAGCACCTTCTGCGCAGCTAGGTCTGTGTCGAGGTTCACCCCTCCTAAGGATTCCCTAACCTTATACAAGTTTTCTCTGTTTATGATCATCACACCTGGTCTCAGTAAACAGGGCAAGATTAAGGTGTTTTGTCTTGATAGGCACTTCTATACTAGTTTTTCAGACTAACTATAAGCAATCCTTTCAAGTTGACCATGAAACCATCTGGAGTCACTCAGTTCCCAGGTCTTCTCAACCTTTCTGGCTGATAAGCCCCCACTTACCTAAGTCTTTGAAATCTGGCTAGCTGATAATCAGGTTCCTCCTTATCATGTGCCATGGGAGTCTGGTCTATGGATAACTGAAGTGCTTCTAATCATCAACTAATACCTTTGCCAAGTGTAAACCTGTCCAAGGACAGACTCTAATTGGGAATCTTCTCACAACAAGCTCTAAACATCATGAGCTCGTGAATTTGGGCTTACCAAAGACACAAAGAGCAGGTATGTTCATACAACAGAGACCCAGACACAGGTACAACAATGGTCATACACCACTGTCTCCTCGAGATCACAGTGGTCTTCCGGCTTTTTCCACTACATACTAAAATGATGGAAAAATGAAAGACTGGCAATGATGTCCACATGCCACAGAGGCAGCCAATGAATTCACGATGAGATCATGGCCTTAGCACACCCCTTCATCTGGATAGCACACACAACACAAAGTGTCCCCAATTTGTCATACTCCGTGGCTCACTTGATAGGAGTTAGAGCCCACACCAGGGCAAAAGTAGGAATGCTCACCTTTTGCATTCCTGGCAATACATATTTCAAGGGCAAAAGAAAGGATGCTCCCAGGACTCAAACTCACACTGCAAGCACCTTGGAGCAGTTCACTAAGCATTCAGCCATGGCAGCAGACAGCAAGCACACAAATCATGGGGCATTTGTCTTCCCACCTGCCCCCATTCCAACACCCAGTCATAGATTCCAGGAGCACAGAGACTGCAGGAGGAGACCTAGCCTGCTGGAACAGCTTGTGTTTTACATGCTGGAGGTCCCTCATTCAAATTCACAAGGCAATTCCACAGCAGGAAAGGTGGGGTCCCCACACTCAGGCAAAGCTGAGCCAATGGCTTGTCCCCTGCATGTGCCAACCAGCCCTTTTGACCCATCCCTTCCACTGGCAACCCATGTCACCAATCTATCCTCCCTTGGTAGGCCAGCCCTGCCAAGTAGTATCCCAGTAGGACTCATTGTCCATCACCCTGTCATCAGCCCCATCCCTTGCTCTCTTCCCACCACAGCTGACTTTCTCATACACCTTGGCAGCAATACCCATCCCACTTGTGCACCCTTAGAACCTGCCCCTTTACAGTCCAGGTGAGCAAAGAGTAGAGGGACCACTGTCTCAGCCCATCCAACTCCTTGTCCAACCCTTTAGAGTCCCAGCTGAGGCCAGATGAGGGTGGGTTGTTTGTTTATTGTAAAAGCTTATATCCCTATTTCCCTGAAAGGGGGGCAGCAAACAAACAATCAGCAATATTTAAAACAATCCTAAACATCCAAATTAATAAACAACAATAAGGACAGTTTGTAAAAACAGCAGTTAACCATAAGGACTAAAAAAAACCAAAACACTGAAGGGCTATTAAAACTTTTAACCAAACACCTTCTTAAAGAGCCAAGTTTGTACTTACTGCCTGAAACAGTACAGCGTCGGTGCCTGACTAACTTCTGTTGGCAGAGCATTCCACAAGGTGGGTACAGCCACAGAGAAGGCTCTGGAGCAGGGCTCTCCAACCTTGGGTCCCCAGATGTTGGTGGCCTACAGCACCCAGCATATCCAGCTAGCATGGCTAATGGCAAGGGATTCTGGGAGCTGTAGTCCAGTAACATCTGGGGACCCAAGGTTGGAGAGCCCTGCTCTAGACATTGTGGCTGTCCACCTAGCTTCAAGAGGTTGAGGATTCTGAACTTGTGCCTGAGATGATGGCTGGAACATGCAAGGAGGAACTTATGGTAGAAGGTAATCCTTAGGAGATTTCCCAAGGTTTGAAGCTATTTGAGAGTAATTTGTTTGCTTGAGTGTTGTTGTTGTTTTAAATTGACCTGCTAAATCCAAATTTTTCTGAACATAAGCAATAGCAAGGCAGCAGATTGGCTGAATCTATGGCCTACATGCCTGACTTCAGGCTGTCAAACCTGGCAACTCCAAATTCTGGCCTCCTTTGGACATAATGATAAACTATGGTTTATCATTACATTATTGGGCCTTGGGCTCATGTGATCCCCCTCCCTCTCTCCTATTGCAGGGCAGCTGTGGAGAGAGGTTTGGAAGTTTTCACTTCTATTTTCAGTCAACAACAGATTCACGTTATGTCTTAACCCTAAATTGTGATTAATAATCTTAACTATGGTTTATTGAAACAAGCTAACATAATAAACAATGGTTTGAAGTTGGCTTGTTTCAGTAAACCATAGTTAATTACAATTTGTCTGGGTTCAGATGAAACAACAAACTGCAGTTAGTTAAAAATGGAAGTTAAAGCTTCTGATTTCCTTGTGGTAACAGACAATGCTTGCATGGGGTTGTTCACGTAACAATAAACCATAGTGTATCTTTCCGTCTGAACAAGACCATTGTCTCTCAGTCTAACCTATCTCACTGGGTTGTCATGAGGGGGAAGTGGGATAACCACTCTATTTTATCATCCTGCATTCCATAGGGAGAGGGTGGGATGGATTGACGTTTGGAAGAACTTTAGGAGAAGAAAAGATGCATTATCAGAAAGTAACAAGATAACTTAAATTCATATTCTAATGATTTTATTAAAAGAAAAAACTTTGTGTATTTTCCTTGAATTTGAGGGCCAGTTTGTACAGGTGAATGACCTCCACATGGTCATGCAAGAAAATATATTCTCTGAAACTGGTGCTCCATAAATACACACTAGAGGCCATTTCCATGATCAGGGCAGTCCTTTTTCAGTGTGTGGGGACCTCATGAATGTTGCCTGCCTGTTTAAACTGGAGACATTTGAGGATTCGATCTCTGCAAATTTGAATATGAACTGACCTTGATCCATAACTCCAGGACTAATGTGCAGATCAGAATATAGTTATTTAGATTTTGCAGTTCTCCAAATTTTGCAATGCAGTTCTCTGCTCAAAAAATGCATCAAAATGCATTTGCAGATGTGTATTTAGAGATAAAAGTACCATTAGAAAATGTATTTTCTGAAAATATATGTATTTAATTGCACAATTTCATGTGGATTTTCAAAAAAAAGTTTGTAGATCAATGTGGAAACAGAACTTATGAATGAACATACACAAAAGTGACACAGACCAGAAATAGACTGATCCGGCCATCCCTAGTTTAAACTGGCTCATAGTCATTCAACAGTTGACCATGACTTCATTAGAGGAAAGGAGGGATGATGGTGATGGTGATGGTGATGCTGATATGATGATGATGAATAATTTCAGTATAGAGCAGCCGCAGGACCAGTCACCACATTCAAATATGTGTGTTGAGTTTGTCTGCGAACACAGTGAAGTGGATGTGTGATTGCTTCATTGCTGTGCCCAGCTTTCAACTTAACACATAATCAACCAATTTATTTTCGTCAGCTTTGGTGTGGCATGGTAAATCTGAGGCAAACTCCCTTTCTCAGTTTGCAGATTTGGTTGTATGCATTGGCAGTATAATGATTTCTTTCAGGTGCTGCCAAAAAACAGCTGTTTAATTAATACCATTAGCTCAACAGCTGGCACTTTTATAGCATCTGCCAGCTGAAGTATTATTTTTCAACAGAATTAGAGTTCCAGGCCATCCTGACACTGGTAAAGCCCAAGAATGTTTCAGCTTTGTTAGGATATGGCAGCAACGCTGGTTGGACCCTTTGTGCCATCAGCTAAACTTTGTGCGTTTCAACCAGCCTGTATAAACTCAGCCAAATTCTAAAACCTTTACTCTTCATAAATAATGGTGTGTTCAGCTGACAGTCTGAATGGGCATGTATGAGCATCCAGCACATACCTTTCACTTACAATCCACACACTGGCAACTGCACCTGATCCTCTTGCTTGTCCTTTCTGTTCCATAGCAAAAGTGGCAATAGGCATTGCACCAACAGTAGTGATGGATAGGACAAGAAAAGAGGCTTTGTACTTCTAAGTGTACTGTTTCAGGCCAGGGGTTCTGATGATGCTCTGTGATGTGGCTTGGTTTATAGGGTTCTGCTATAGACCAGATCTGGAACAGGGGCCAGGTTAGGTCAGATTTCTCAGGGAGCAAGATGAAAAGAGAGTACTACAGAAAACTCCAGGTGGTGCTGGGACTGGAAGCTAGACAGGGCTGTCTGTATGTTGCTCCAACAAGGATTTTCTTCTTCTATTGGGAATTAATGGGGATCAAGGCCAAAAAGGGCCCATGACTGCTACCTACTGGGGAAAAATGGGGGCGGGGGAACCTACGTCTAATTCTTACAAGTGGGCATAGATGCCCGTAATTCTAACAAATCTCCATAGCACTTTGAGGACTGCATGTCTAAGATCCTTTGGAGAATAGACCCCAAAGAAAAGCCTTCACACCCAAGCTCTGGAGCTCATTAAAAAGAAAGCCTCATTCAGTACTATACAGCAAACAATCCCAGAGAAGATGGTCTATTGTTTCGTTCATTCACAAACCTCACAGAGAGTGGAATGAGCTCTCCCCAGAACCAACAGATTGCTACATAAAGAGCAGTGTCCACTCAGCATCCAGAACATAGCAACCTGCTGAATCCAACCACATTGATCAAAAATCTTAAAATCATCCAAGCTTGGACAGAAAGAAAAAAAATTCTCCTCCCACCAAGACTACTCTCCCACTGTTTCTGCCAATCCAGTTTGATTTCATGCCAAACCCAGCTTTTAACCTCTGATGGTGACAAAGGAAGTCTGATATCAATGACATCATGTCCCAAAGCTTCCCTGGCTGCCTGTTCAGCCAATTCATTACCCACTCGCACCCACATGAGCCAGGGATCCAGATAAACCCAACTCTTAAGTCCCATAAGATACAGTTCAAAATTTAGAAGCCATACTTTGTTTACAAACAGAAACCTGTTTTCTGCATCCAACAAGGATCAGAGCAAACCTGGCATTTAAATACAAATGTTGCTGGAGTTAGGCTGGTTAGCCCTGCCTCCATGCTGACTGGGGCACTGGGGATGGCCTGTTTTAGCAATGATGTGGGAGTGGCTGTGGCATGCTAGTTTCCTCAGAGCCTGAGTCCCCAGAGCCTGAGAGTGGTAATGCAACTCCTTCTCGATGCAGGGGAGCCGCCCTTGGGGTCTTCCTGGAGAAATGGGTCCAGGGGAGGTGGACACCTTTCTGTAGCAGAGTCTTCTCCCTGAACCATTCACTCTGGAATCTCTTCCTCTGAGGACAAGGGGTCAGAATCCTCTGAGGATGAGGGTTCAGGGTCCTGGTCCACATCACTAAGCTATTTTTAGTGCCAGCTTCCTATCCTTCCAGCATAGCTCTCAAGCATCGTATCAAAATGGGGGAAGCTGCAAACTGAATGTGCCATTAATGTCTATGAATTAACTGAAAGGTGTAAGTGAGGGTGGGTGTGTCTAATGAATTAAAATATTTCTAGAATTTTACCCAAAAACCTGCAGTGAATCTTGAGGAGAAACAACAAGGATACACATGAAGGCTTATGCATATATATATATTTTACAGGGTGAAAGAGGCTTTCCTGGTTATCCTGGCCCACCTGGTCAGATGGGCTTCCCTGGCCCAGAGGGTCCTCCTGGGCCACAAGGACCTAAGGTATGCTGTAGTCTGATGTGTGTGTGTATGAGTCGCTGAGTGTATGAAAACTAGATTTTTATGAAGAACACTGAAAAAGCCAAAGGCAATTCTGAGCTTGTAGCTTACAGTGCAGTCCTAACTTCTCCACATTGTTGATGGCTAGACGGGGTTAGGCTGTAGAGGAGGTTGGTGTCCGCTTGCGGAGAGAAGCTCCACTGGTGGGGGTGGGCACAGTGGTGCAGCTAGGGCTGGACCTTGGGGCCAAAGTCCAGGGCCCCCACAGCTCAGGGGCCCCCCAATGGCCACCCAGAGAGTGGCAGGTGATGAGGACAGCAGGGCAGCAGAGGCAAACTCCATTTTATCCCTGTAGCCATAGATGGTGCTATGATTTAAGTGAGCTTAAAATGCTAAACTGCACGTGCTCAGTATTTCTTTTTAATCTGAGTTGGCAAACATTTTAACTTTATGTAGAAACAGTTGTAAAACATGGAATGGTGGTTGGGCGGGGGGGAAAGAAATTTTGGTTGTGTACATCACAACTGCAGTAATACACGTGGCCATCTAAAGGACCCCCCCCCCATAAGACCATTAAGTCCAGGGTCTAAAATTACCTTGTTGCACCACTGGGTGTATGTATGAAGGGGGGGATGTCCCTGCTGCACTATTTGTGGAAAACCACAGTCATGATGGGAAACCACCAATGCTAGCAGGTGGAAAGGCCCCAAAATGTGCGGCATTTGATGGGCTGTGAACAGGGTGATGGTGGCTTGCAGAACTTCTGAGAGGCCCCCTCAAGCCACTCATTAACACCAGCCTGGAACTGACAAATAAAGGGGGAAGGCCCCCCCCCCACCTCCAGTCCTGGCTGACATGAGCTGGCCCGGTTTGGGATGTGGTGGATGGTGGAGCTTTGCTCCTTCTGGCCCCATTGTGGCTTGCTCTGCCCGAGCCTCGATCAAGTAAAAATCCCAAGATGAAACTGATCTCATTCAACACTGTAGCCCTATTTCAATCCAGAGGGAAAGGTAGCAGATCACTGCTTTTAGACCTTTTACTGAAAAGATTTTGCACTTCCCATTTTTTTCTGTTGCCAGCAGAATTATTATGCTTGTTGTTGTTTTTTCCCCTAAGGTACTTTCTCCTTTTAAAAAAAAGAGCATTCTGTTTTGGAGGCTTATGTAATACTCAGTGGAGTTGGCATCATTTTTTGCCTGTTATTTTAATTCCTTTAATAAGTAGAGTACAACAGAAATGGGACCTAAGAATAGATACATTATATCTGTGGATCTTCTACAGAAAGATAAATTTTTAGTATAATTAATTGTACTTTCCTTTTGCTTCCTAGGGTTTCCCAGGGCCAGTAGGATTTGTTGGGCCTAAAGGTTCAAGGGTTGGTATTTTGTTCAACAATACACTACTAACTATTGTGTTAAAAACTGTAACAATGATCTAAAAATGGTGGGCATGTTGGGGCAGTATCCAGCAGTGTCATTCCATAAATTCAAATAGTGCTAGCGGAGCTCCACTGAATCTTCGCATTGCAATGTGCAATGTAATTTGCATTGTAATTTGTCCATGTAATGTGCAATGTAATTTGCATTGTAATTTGCATTGTAATTTGTCCATTACATTTGCACAAGTGGTTGTGCAAGCATTTGCACAAGAGGTTGTGCAAACGGAATACACAAGTAGTTGCACAACTGGTTGCACAATGGCTTGCACAAGCATGATGCACAACCGCTTGCGCAACC
The DNA here is from genome assembly GCA_021292165.1 of Shinisaurus crocodilurus. Lineage (NCBI taxonomy): Eukaryota > Metazoa > Chordata > Lepidosauria > Squamata > Shinisauridae > Shinisaurus > Shinisaurus crocodilurus. Next base: position 44,319,922 of record CM037878.1, on the reverse strand, counting down.
ACACTTGTGCAAACATAATTTTAGTTGGATTCTCCCTCCCCCACTGCTGTTGTTTGTCCCATAGGACAGAGACTGAGAACTTCTGAGAACTTCCAGCTTTTCCCTGTGGGGCATATGTGGCGGGGTGCCTATGGCAAGGGTGGGGAACCTTTTTCAGCCTGAGGGGTGGATTCTTTTTGGGAGAAGTTCTCAGGAGCCACAGGCAAAAGTGGCCAGGGCTGAAAAAATCCTACCTCTCAAATTCCATTGCTACCAATTTATAATAGGAAGCATATCTACTCACAATTAAGCAGGACAAGTCTCTGCTTACTGAGATGCAAGCAGGAAAGATTCACTCAGTAACACTTTCAAACAGCATCCCAAACACCAAGCCTCTGCATGTCTACTCAGAAGTAAGCAAGGGAAGCCTCAGCATATCTACTCAGATATAAGCAGTGCAAGCCTTTGCAAGACAAGGCTCAGATGGAAGCAAGACTGAATCACTCAGCAGCTGTCTCCCTTGGCCCCACCACATATGCCCCACATGGAAAAGCTCTTATCTGCGATCAGCAGCTGGTCAGAGATAAGAGCATTTCCCAGCCTCTGTGGAAAAGGGGGCAGGACCAGAGGAAGGAGCTCCTGGGCTAGATGGGGAACCCCTGCAGGTCTTATCAGGCCCATGGGCTGGAAGTTCCCAATCTCTGTCCTATGCTGCAAACAGCAGCAGTGGGGGGGTTTGATCAGGAAAATAGTGTCAAGGAAAGGAGTTAAAGAACATCATACACACACTGCTCTGAGAAAGTAGGCAACATGTCACAGCTGCATTGGGCAGTGGGCGTGTTAGAAAATCCAGTCACAGCTCTTCTATGACTCAAGACCTGCAGCAAGAAGCCACAGTCTAGGAACCAGGACATGCTCCAGGGAAGGTGAGCTAGGATCTTACCATTTACCAGCCCCTCACCCCTGGGTTGTTGCTTGCTGTCAGCTGGACTGTTTGCTCCTGCTCCGCTTCTGGGGGAGGCTACCATGGCCTGCAAGACACGGAACCTCCTCCAGGCCTGATTACAATGTGAGCCAGTTGTGCTGTCTCTGCCAAGGCCTTATCTGCTGGCATGAGCAGAGGGGCAGTGATGCCCCCAAAGGGGATGAGCTGCTTTGGGGGGGATGCAAGGGTGAGGGCCACCCCCACCCCAATATTTTCTTGTCTATTTGGTTCGCTTGGAGCTCTTGGTGGGTGGGATTGCTTTTTCCCTTCCTAGGGCCTGAAGATGTGCCCTGGAAGGCATATATGGGGCCTAGTGGTGGAATCCGCGAGGGCCCCAATCAGTGTAGTGATGTGTAGAAGGAGATATGGCATTGGGAGGAGGGCTAGCCAGGTAAGGGGAATGTGGCCCAGACAGTTAATGGCTGTGCCGTGTTCCGGTCCTTGTCACACATGCAGGTTTGGTGGTTGCCCTATCAGCCTGCCCTCTCCGGATGCTGCTTCTAAATGCCAGATCAGTGCAGAATAAGACCTCCCTCATCCATGATCTAATAGTGGATGAGGTGGCCAATCTGGCATGCATTACCTTGACCTGGGTGGGCAAACATGGAGGAATCAGTCTCTCCGAGTTATGCCCACCAGGGTAGTTGGCTCAGCATCACGATAGACTTGAGGGCCAGGGAGGGGGGTTCCCATGGTCTATAGGGATTCTCTCTTTCTCTCCAGGCTCCCTGTCTGTCTGACTACAGGTCTGGAGTGTTTGCATCTTGTTCTGGGCCAATGGGACAGATTAGGGATTCTGTTGGTGTACTGCCCACCCCACTGCTCAACAGACTCCTTAACTGATCTGACAGAGGTGGTCTCGCTCGTGATGCTGAGGTCCCCCAGCCTGTTGGTCCTGGGGGACATTAACATCCATGCCAAGGGCACCCTATCTGGAGCGGCTCAGGATTTCATGGACTCCATGATGACCATGGGACTGCCCCAACATGTCATCAGCCCAATGCATGTAGCAGGGCACATTCTAGATCTGTTTTTTTCAGCCTGGTATGGGGATAGTGATCTGAAGGTGTGGGAATTTGAATCGGCCCCTTTGTCATGGTCAGATCACTTCCTGCTGGGATTTAGACTAACGGTGACTTTTCCCCTCTGCAAGGGTGGGGGACCTATTAAGATGGTTCTCTCTCTCTCTCTCTCTCTCTCTCTCTCTCTCACACACACACACACATACACAAACCAGAAGCTGATGGATCTGGATGGTTTCCAAAGCACCCTTGGGGGGTTTCCGGCTGATATGGCTGGCAGTTCTGTTGAATCCCTGGTCAATCTCTGGAATACAGAAATGACCTGGGCAGTTTGCTCCTGGGCGCCCTCTCTGTAGTAGAGCTCATACAGCTCCATGGTACACCCCGGAGCTAAGAACAATGAAACAACACAGGAGACTGCCTGAGTGCAGCTGGAGAAAAATGCCCAGTGGATGTAGTCAAGCCCTGGTATGTGTCTTAAGTCAGGTATATTTAAGGGCAGTGAGGGCGGCAAAGAAACAACATCTCACTGCCTCTGTTCAATATTCTATTTGCCGCCCAGTTGAGCTTTTTAAGATCCAGACTTTTAACCCTCCCATGTTTCCCCTGCTTCTTTCTTTCTTTTCTTACCACAAAAAAAGACAGAACAGCTGCACAATGCCTTCTGATTGGCAGGGCTAGGAGCCCTCTGTTTCGAAGCACCATAAGAACACTATTTCTTAAGCAAGTTCTTGGTACTGAAGTGCAAGATAGTCGTGCACATTTCCTGTCTATCTAGGATTGTTCTACTCTGCCAGCTGAATTAAGACTTTCTTGTTTCATGGCAATCATACTAGCATTAGCAAAATATTTGTTTTTAGACCCTTGAACAATTGCAATCCCATTTCTGTAGATGCTGGTTTTGTTTTATTAAAATAGTCTACTCACTGCTTTCTTTCTCTGTTTCTTCTTATCATTAGGGTACACCAGGAGTCCCTGGTTATTCAGGACCCCCAGGTCTCCCGGTAAGTGAAATAAAACATTACCAATCAAATTCCAATATATTCATTATTTACATCAACTTAGGGTGTAATCCTATTGCAACTCAGAGGTTTATGCTCATTCTATGCCAGTGTTGTGCCTCCAGTTGGAATGGAGGAGGAGGATATAGGGCAACTGAGCCAGAGTGTGTTTGGGGAGGGGCCAGGCACGTATCAGCTGCAGCCTGGCCTAGCTGTGCTGCCTTGCCCATCAGCGCTGGCTTAAAAGACAGGCCTCAAACATGCTGCAGACACTGGAAGCAATTGTTGTTGTGATCAGCTGTAGCCAGACGCTTTTGCCAGTTCTGGACTGAGGCTTGTGCATTTTGACTCCAGAACAACCTTGATGACTCTTTGGCCTGCTCCTAAACTGGTTTGTGTTTTCTTGACTTCAGATACTTATTTTGGCTTCTACCCTTGGACTGTGATAATGACTACATCTTATCTCTGGACTGGACTAATTTATGACAGCTGGGCAGGAGGAGCGGCGGAGGCAATCTTTGTCTCCCTGTCCTCTTGCCCTGCATTTTCGCTAGATGAGCTTTTTTGCCTGCCTAGTGACAGCGTTTTGGAGCGGGAAGGAAGGTTGCTGGGGAGGCCTCAAGATAACTCGTATCCTGGCCTCTCCAATCTCCTCCCCTTCCTGCTCACTGGAATGTCCCTTTCCCCCCTCTCCGAGATTGCTTTCCCGACCTCGACCTCAGGATTGCTTTCCCGAGTGAAGGGATGAGGGGGAGAGGGATGGAGCTCTGATCCCCAGCTCCAAGGTCAGAGTGCTGCCTCTGAACTCGGATCTGGGAATCCGAAGTATCCTATGGCCCCTCAGATGCTATCTAGGGGCCATAGGATTGCTCCCTTATTATCGCTGTATGTGGAGAGAAAGCCTGACCACACACTTTCTGAACCCTGACACAATTTTTCCTTTCCGCTGCCCACTCACCCCCTCCATCTGTCTGCATATTCCCCACCCTGGGCAGTGGGGAGACAGTTCTGGGCAGACCGGTTTTCCATGGCTACATCTGCATGCACTTCAATAGGGCACATTTGCATTTACCCCCAAGGAAGTGCATAACATCCAGGTAAGGGGGGTGCAGTCTCAAAGAGCTGCAAAGTATCCCCAAGTATCAGAAAAACACTACAGCCCCGCTGGGCGGAACCAGCCCAACCTGTCATCAAGAAGGGGAGGGGGCAAGGGAGAAGGTAAAAGAGGACCCTCCTGGAAAAATGGGTTGTTAGAAGCTCAGTGCAGGAACGCACGGATCAGGTCCCTGACTCCAGTCAGAGACAAAGCTACCGCAACCCCGGGCGCGGTGCCCGGAGACCAGCAGTCCGATCAGCAAAGCTAGCCTAGTAAGTTACATTCTCTGTATGTCAATTACCGTATTTTTCGCTCCATAAGATGCACTCCCCCCCCCAAACAAGGGGAAATGTCTGTGCGTCTTATGGAACGAATATTGTAAAAAAAATATTTTTTTTATTTTTTTTAAATACCTCCCTCTGCTCGCCTCCAACCAATCCGGCGGAACAGCGGAGGGCTCCTGGGCGGAGTGGGGGGGATTCAAAGTCCCAAACCTTCGGATCACTATCCCCATACCAGGCTGAAAAAAACAGATCTAGATCCGGCTGGCCAGAGGTGACGCGACGGGACCCTGCGCTGGCGCGCTGGACCCCCACGCTGCATATTTTGCGGAGAAACCAGGGCAACAGGGCTTAAAACAGCGCAGCGGGCTCGAGCGGCACGGAGAACTGCTCCGCGTCACTCAGAAAATAGAGGCGGGGGGCTGCCGCCACAGAGAGATGAGGCAGTGGTGAGGCGGGACCCCCCGAAGGTTCATGAACACCACTACTTGGGAAAAGCTGGTCTGATGTGGAATCCTCATGTCAGATTCATAGAAATCCGAACTCATTTGAATCCATTACGGATTTCTCCAACATCCATGGGATTCAGTTTTGCTAAATCAACTGCCTTTCAGTCAAAGGTCTATTATGAGTAATTCTAAATCTGCAGTCATAGTTACCTTGGCAATGTTGTAACTATTTTTAGGGTGAACCAGGGAATGCTGGACCTCCAGGTCGTCTAGGTATACCAGGATGCAATGGGACAAAGGTAAGAATAAAGCAGAACCTGGTGGCCTACCTATAAGGTGCACAGTTGGTAAAGCATCACCCTGTGACACTCCCTAGAAACTAAGACTTCTGGGGAAGGTGTGTGAGTGCAGTAACAGAGTGCATCATTACTAGAGGTCCACAAGACAGCTTTCTCTCTGTGTCAGCTTCTTCTCTTTCACCATTTCTCTAATTTCCAGGGCGAGAGGGGATTTCCAGGGCTCCTAGGACAAGGTGGGCTTCCAGGAGTACCAGTAAGTTTCAGTTCATGATAGTCTAATGTGTCTTGTGTAGAGTTTCTCATCCCAGAAGTCCAAATTACTTCATTAAAATTAAGTAACATCCACAGTATTCTCCAGGAAAAAATGAGCAGAGGCATAAAGTTATGTTTCAAATTATCAGTGTCAAATTAGCCAAATTCAGCAAGTAGGTATGTCCCAAGGTATGGCAAGGTCAGACTAGACAGTTCCCATTTATCACACAAGCCAACAGAAATCCTGCTGTACTTTGAAAATCATCAATTAGTACTCTAAAAAGACATTGCTACATAGCATACCAATCAAGTACAGTCATGCCTTGGACTGAGAGCATAATTCGTTCCGGAAATGTGCTTGTAATCCAAAACACTCTTATATCAAAACGAAATCCCCCAAAAAAAATTTGTACAGAGATTTTTAATATAAGCCGTACTACAGTACTTGTATTGCAAGATGCCACTTGTATATCGTTGTGCACCGATCTCCCCACATAAAACAGTTTCACGCACAGGCGTCTTCCAACCCAACCCATCCAACCCAACCCAACCCAACCAACCAAACAAACAAACAAAAAAAAGTCCCATGGCGACTGGCGAATGGCAACGGGGGCAGGACTGTGAATCTGGAAGCCCCTAGTCATGGACCAGCACATGGGCGGTGGATGCAGACTCAGTCGCCCTGTTCAAGGAACGAGGTAGTCGAGCAGCTCGGCAGCTGTATCCATGACTGAGCAGCCCTATTTAGGATCCACTCTGCTCACCCCGTATGGGGAGGGGGCTAGAAAAGGTGCCCTAAACATAGTCTACCTCTTTCTCCCCTGACTGGATTACTGCGTCCAGTGGGGTCACCATTTTAGCGGTCGAAAAAGACATTTGAATTTTGGAACATGGAATATACGGACATTGCTGGATAACATAGATAGTGAACGCCCTGAGCGTAGGACTGCTATTATTGCAAGGGAGCTGAGACGGTTTAAAATTGACATAGCAGCACTTCAAGAAACTCGAAGGGCAGGAGAGGGACAGGTGAAAGAAGAAAAAGGAGGTTATACCTTCTTCTGGAAAGGACTACCTGAGCAGGACCGACGAATACATGGTGTAGGCTTTGCCATCAAAAATGAACTAGTGAACTCTTTGTCAGAAGTTCCTACTGGCATTAACGAACGCCTGATAACTCTTCGATTAAAGCTCGCCAATAACCAACAGGTAACTATTTTGAGCGCTTATGCACCAACATTAGACGCTGATGATGACATCAAGGAAAGTTTTTACAGCCAGTTGGACACTCTCCTGTCAGAGATACCTAAGGAGGATAAAATTATCCTCCTGGGCGATTTTAACGCAAGAGTCGGGCGTGACTTTGATTTATGGCCAGAAACTATTGGAAAGGACGGAGTTGGTAATAGCAACCCGAACGGACTCTTACTTTTGTCTATATGTGCAGAGCATAATCTCACTATCACAAACACGCTCTTCCGACAAAAGAATAAGTTTAAAACATCATGGCAGCACCCACGGTCAAAGCACTGGCATCTTCTGGATTATGTAATTGTCCGTGTTAGAGATCGCCGCGATGTACTTCTTACTAGGGCCATGGTGAGTGCCGACGACTGCTGGACAGACCACCGACTAATCCGGTCCACAATGGTTATCAACATTGCTCCCCAACGTAGGCTTCAAGGAAGGAAACCAAGGCGTAAAATGAACATCCAAGTCCTTCAAGATCCTATTAAGCAAACTCGTCTTCAATCACTTCTTAAGGAACATCTACCTACGGAACCTCATGACAACATTGAGGACCATTGGTCTAAGCTGAAAACCTCCATTATTGCAGCTTGTGAACAAACTATTGGATATGAAACTAAGAAACATCAGGATTGGTTTGATGAAAATGACAATGAGATTAAATATATAATTGACCAAAAAGGAAAGCCTTCCAAATATGGCAAAATGATATTAACTGCGCTGCCAAGAAAAAAACCTACGCTAGCGCAAAGGCTGAGGTCCAAAGAAGAACAAGAGAACTTAAGAACGCTTGGTGGAAAAAAAAAGCTGAAGAAATTCAACAACTTGCAGAATCTCATGATGCACGGGGCTTTTTTAAGGCCACAAGGGCCATTTATGGACCAAAAACCTATGGTACAAACCCTTTACAATCAAAAGATGGCACCAAACTCTTAAAAGACAAAGAGTCTATTGCACTGCGTTGGAAAGAGCATTATTATGACCTTTTAAATCGTAAGTCTAAGGTGGATAACGAGATTTTTTCGCAAATCCCGCAAAAACAAATTAAAGAGGAACTTGCAATACTCCCCACTTTGGATGAAGTAAAAAAAGCCATTAATCAAATGAAGAACAACAAAGCTAGTGGACCAGATGGGATTCCTGCTGAAATCTTTAAAGAAGGGGGCCCCGAACTTGTACAACATCTTCATAAACTCATCGAAAAAATCTGGATAAGAGAAGAGATCCCAGAAGACTTCAGGGATGCCATAATTATCACCCTCTTTAAGAAGGGTGATAGAACAGACTGTGGAAACTATCGGGGCATTTCTCTCTTAGCAACCGCAGGTAAAATATTTGCTAGGATTCTCGCAAACCGTCTTCTATCTATTTCAGAAGAGATCCTCCCTGAAACTCAATATGGTTTCCGCCCCTCTAGAGGGACAGTAGACATGATTTTTACTGCACGTCAGCTCCAAGAAAAATGCCGGGAGCAAAATCAACCCCTTTATATGGCATTTATCGATTTGGCTAAGGCCTTTGATACTGTAGACCGTACAGCTCTCTGGACTATCCTTATGAAAATTGGATGCCCCAATAAATTTGTGAATATCTTGCGACTTCTCCATGACAACATGACGGCAACGGTTTTGGACAACAACGGCTCTCATGGTGCTCCATTTAAAGTGGGATCAGGTGTTAAACAGGGATGTGTTATCGCCCCAACATTATTTGCCATTTTCATCGCCATGGTTTTACATCTTGTCAAGGGGAAACTTCCCACCGGTGTGGGAATTATATATCGAACAGATGGAAAGCTTTTTAATCTCAGCAGGCTGAAAGCAAAAAGTAAGGTAATTACAACCTCCGTTGTGGAACTTCAGTATGCTGATGATAATGTGGTCTCCGCACATTCAGAGGATGATCTCCAAACTATCCTAAATGCTTTTGCAGAAGCATACGGAAAACTTGGTCTCTCACTTAACATCAAAAAAACCAAAGTGCTTCATCAGCAAGTGCAAGCCAATCCTTTGGTGATGCCATCTATCCAGCTTGGCGGGACAATACTGGAAAATGTCGATCATTTTCTCTATCTTGGCAGCTATCTTTCTGTTACAGCTAACATCGACAGTGAAATCCAGCATCGTCTGAGCTCCGCAAGTGCCGCATTTTCTCGAATGAAACATAGAGTGTTCGAGGATCGGGATATTTGTAAGAAGACCAAAACACTGGTTTATGAAGCCATTGTATTACCAACTTTATTGTATGCCTGCGAAACATGGACTATCTATAAACGTCACTTCCACCTCCTTGAAAGGTTTCATCAACGTTGCCTCCGGAAAATCCTGCAAATTACTTGGGAAGATAGGCGAACAAATGTCAGTGTACTGGAAGAAGCAAAGACTACTAGCATTGAAAAAATGATCCTTCAACGCCAACTTCAGTGGACCGGTCATGTTGTTCGAATGCCTGACTGCCGTCTCCCAAAGCAGTTACTTTACTCCCAACTCAAGGATGGAAAGCGGAATATCGGTGGTCAATATAAGAGGTTTAAAGATGTTCATAAGGCTAATCTAAAAAAATGCAATATAAACATCGAAAACTGGGAAGCTCTGGCCCATGAACGATCTAAATGGAGGTTGGCCTTTCACAAAGGTTCCATGGACTTTGAAGAAGCCCGAGTGCAAGGTGAAAGGGAGAAACGTGCTAAGCGAAAAGCGCGTCAAATGAATCCTTTACAGGACCATCTTCTATCTGATAACCTGTGTCCTCACTGTGGGAAGCTGTGTGGATCTAGAATTGGCCTCCACAGTCACTTACAGACCCATCGCTAGAGTCTACACAATCTTCTTTAGAATTTCCTCCTTTTATCCCGGAAGACAATCTTACTCGGTCACGAGTGATCGCCTGATGATGATGTATATCAAGTAAAAAAAAATTTAAATAAATACTTAAAAATTTGCTTGTCTTGCAAAACGCTCTCAAACCAAGTTACTTGCAATCCAAGGTATTACTGTACTGTTAAATAGCTCCTTTTGACTTCTTTAACTTTGTATGTACATCAATTTCTCACTTGTAAACAGCCGTGTTTGCAGGTTCTTTCAATTTCAATATTGTTGTTATTTTATTCTACATTCAATTGACAAGAGAAAATACTATATAAAAACATAGTTTATCAAAAGATTATTCTTCTGGATCACGTAGGCTGCAATCCTGTACATACTTACCTGGGATTAGGTCCCATCGAACCCAGTGGGGCTTACTTCTGAGTAGATATGTATAGAATTGCACTGCACATTTCTGAGAGTAAAATTGCCTTGATTTGGGCCTTATCTTTCCCTTCTTCTATAATTTTGCCATTTCACACTGTCTTTGACAGCACTTGTAAGTACTTTGCAGTTTTGAACACTTCCTTGGATGTATAAGGCCCCCATTTTAGAAACTGTCTTGTTAAATTTCTGATTTCAGATTTTATGCATTTATAATGTTGTATTTTTCTCTATCCAGGGTCCTAAAGGTATCAAAGGAGGAAAAGTAAGTCAGTAAGCCTTCAAAAGAAACTAACAGCGCTATGGATTAGGACCAGGGAAGGCAGACTTCAGGCTTGCAGGATCTACGTTTTCTTTACTAAAATACCAAGGTCCACCAACTGGAGCCAGATGCAAAATGGGGGCTCAGGGTGCAGTGCTGATTACCTGCTGAACCCCCATGAACCATACAGTAGGGTGCCCTACATACACTTATACAAATCTACATTGGAGTTACTACAAATAATGGATTCTAACAATTTAATTGGGACCTAAAAGTTACTGTTGTTAAACAACTGGAGTTGGACACCCTTGCTATTCTGCGACCAGAGATCTACCAGTAGATCCTGATCTACGTTCTGCCCACCCCTGGCCTAGGAAATGTAGTTTTGCCCATTCTTTTGGTATAGGGACACTCCCCACCCCCATGCATTCAAATTCCTTCTCAGATTTTTAGTTCTGAAAGACTTGTCTTGTTTCTGAAGTGCAACCAAAGTACTAGGAATTCTTAATATTTTCTGGCATTTTTAATACATTCAAATTTGTGAATGTGCAGTTTCACGAAGTTTTCATTTCCTTTAATTCATTCATGTTTTCTACCCTACTTTATCCATGCACACTGATAAAATATATCACAGTATCAAGATTCTTTATGTGCAATGACTTACCAATGCACAAGAGTGCATGTGCTCATAACACCATACAGGAAAATTTTTGAAGCACTCATACATATGTTCACATCAAGGTTGCTTTTTCAAGTGTTTTATCGATGCACATCTGTAAAGCAAAAGGGGGGAAAGTTGAAAATTAGCTGAAGGAATTTAAAGATGCAGCAAATTGTGCATGCTCCAATTCTAGAGTGAATTGTAGAAATTATCCTAGTTAAAACAGAATTCAGGCATATGGGGAACCAAACAAACAATAAGGGAATGAAACAGGAGAAATCCTATCATCCCTAGTTGACTATTGGAAGACATTTTCTCAAATCTGCTGACCACCATTAAAAAATCAAATCAAAAGATATTCTGTTTGCTGCAATTGTCTGGGAGCTTTTTGCTCTGACATGCTGGTCGAATGCTCCACCTTCCCAATATTGAACATAATGGACTAATTCTCTTTCTCTCTCTCTCTCATTTAATTCCTAAGGGATGTTCTGCAAATGGATATGACCAGGTTTATAGCTCCCAGGGTGATCCTGGATTGCCAGGAATGCCTGGATTTCAGGTAAGCCTGAGAATAATTTATTCTGAAGAATGATCTTCTAGACACGAATAAACATGTCAGATTTGTGGGATAGCAAACCATGGAATCTTTAGTTAAGTTAGGACAGTAAAAGACTTTGCCCATATGACTAAGGAGCTACTAAGGAGCTTGCTCATTATATATTGTTTTTCTCTATTTATAGAGCTCCTACAGAGGAATTGCTGGGTCTTTTTTGAGTCAGTATGGTTAGCTGGCCATTAATATATTTGTTAAATTATATGAATAAATACGTACGTGTGAAAGTTGCCCAGTTTGTTGCTTTAGTGGTGAAATATAGGCATGATTTTGTAGACAGAAATATAGCAGACTGTAGGGCAGTCTTCCCCAACATGTGCCCTCCAGATGTATAGGACTGCAACTCCCAAAATTCCCAGCCACTGTGGCTGAGCCATCATTCTGGAATGTAATGAGTTGGATCCAAAGGTTCCCTTCTACTCATGCAAGGTGCTTTCATTCATAGAAGTTTTCCATTTACAGGAGACTCCGCTAGCAGAAAGGAAACTTCAGATCCAACCGAATGCATATATTTTATATGCTATATGTTATGTAGTGAAGGCTTATTGGTTTACAATAAATATACTGCTCCAAATTGATATTTTGATTTTTGGACATCAAAATCTGGTAAAAGGGAACAAAATACTCAAGTAAGGTGGCAAGTGATTTGTGCTATATATTTTAAAAGAAGAATTGTTTTTTAAAGAAGAATTAAAGATGGAAGAATTATTTCTATTTCTTGTTTTGATGTAAAGGGTGATCCAGGACCTCACGGATTACCAGGACTGATTGGGCCAGAAGGTCCTCCAGGTTTTCCTGTAAGTAGAAAATCTGAATTTCTTTGTTGATTAAAGACTGGAATTATTCATCTATTACATTACAAGCATGATACTATTAAAATCTAATGGGAGTTTTGCCTTAATTCCCTTAGAGGGCAATCCCATGGTCCTTAGACACCATCCCAGGGACCATAGGATTGTTTGGGGGAAAGGCTTCTGAGGTCTTAGTCTCAGCTCTGGTCACGGAATAGCTCCTTGGGAAGTGGTGGAAATCAGCGTGTTCAGTGTGTGGCTGTGGGCGGGGAGGCAGCAGCCATGGATTCAAAGGATCCATAGCCCTTTCAGCCCCTGACAACACCCCCAAGATGAAGGAGGAGTTAGACCAGCTCTGAGCCTTGTCTAACCAAATTCCCCTTTTGGGGAATGCCTCCACTGTAACTTCTGCCCCCTTTGGACAGAATGCAGGGTTTTGGACAGAATGTAGCCTCTGAAATGGGAACATTCCCATCATTTGGACTCCTTGCTCACAGGATTTTCCTGTTAGGCACCCATCCTAAGCTGTATTGCATTTTAATATTGTATTTTATTGTTTTATTTCTGTGAGCTGCCGAGAGAATATATCATATGTATGCTATTGGCAGCCTATACAAATATAGTAAAAATAAATAAATAGGTGTTGCAGTGCTCTGCAGCAGGAGTACATAACATTGTGCATAGTACCGCACTGGTAGAGCTCATGCTTTGCATGCAAAACGTCCTGGGCTTAATCCTTGGTATCTCCAGAAAAGACTGGGAAATATCACACTGGAGATATGTTGGCAATTGTCTGACTCAGTGCAAGGCTGCCTCTGGACAGAGCAGTGCTAAGTGAAAGAGGTGGGAGTGAAAAGGCAGACAATCTGCCACTTTCAAACTGCCAGCTTGTGCTGGCAAAGGTAGGAGGTAAGGTGTTTTTTTCTGGAAAGTTCTCTGACAGTCCCCCACCCAGTTGGATCAAACTGCCCCTGGTACACCCTGTTTTGGGTCCTAACTGCTGGTGTTAGGTCTTCACCTCTGGAGCTTCCCGCAGGCACACCAGGGGTACCAGGGCAGATGTGCCTTCCCATGGGCAGAGCTCTTCTCCATTGGGGAGGAGCATTCTTTCCACATCTTACCCAGCTACAGCCAGAGGATCTGGAGGTTAGGGTTGCTCTGTTTGTTCCTAAATAGCCACATATCATGCCATTCCATAGCAGTGGGATCCAGCCCTAGTATGACAAGCATAGATGGCTTCATCACCACTGCTGAGCTCTCAGCAGTTAGGAAGACCAATGTAGATTTCATAGATAGAGTTGGAAGGGGCCTACAAGGCTATCGAGTCCAACCCCCTGCTCAATGCAGGAAACTAGAGGAGGGGTCTCCCATCCAAGTAATAACCAGGCCTGACCCTGCTTAGCTTTCCACACTGAGATATAGTTGTAGCAGAAACCACTCCATGGGTTTCTAAGTAGGATCAAGATGTCTAGTTTATTTTAAACAAAACAATCCCAGACAATGATATAATTTTTCTTATGTATCTATGTGACTTGTTTTTTTTTAAAAATATCCTTTATTATCAGTGACTATATTGTCAGAAGCATGTTGTTTGCAATTTTGCAAATATAAATTATCTTTCCTGACTGACAGTGAATTAGTACCTCCCTCCATTTGTCCCTGCAAACAGAATACAGTAGGTGACGTTTCCTCCACAACACATTTCAGGTGAAAGATTTAATGTTTTTATTCTCTGTATTTTTGCCTTTTAGGGAGCACTAGGAAGACCAGGACTTCTGGGTCCCAAGGTATTTTCAGAGTTATGATCTGAACAAACACTGCCGAATTGCTTCTAGCAGCATTTATTACCGATTCTATCACTGATTTGTGCTTTTAAAGTATTGGTTCTAATGACACTTGGGTTTTGTTTGTAGGGTCTCATGGGTGTTAAAGTCATTGGAGCCAAAGGAATAAAGGTAACAATATATAATTCTATATTTTTCTTTCTAAAATAACTGATATGCTTTGTTTCCCTACATGCTGAGGTCCTGCCAGTATGATGGACACCTCCTGCAGTTATTGCTTCTTCTTCTGCAGAATTTTAAGTCTGGAACCTATTTAAAGTGTAACTATCTTCCTTGAGCTCTAGTGTTGAAAAATTAATCTCTTAGGGCAGTATCCAGCTGTGTCATTCCGCTAGCACAAATGATGTTGTGCTAGCAGAAACTAGGTTCTGAACTATGCACAAGAGGAGAATCCAACTAAAGTTACATCTGCGCAAACACGTTGTGCAACCATTTGCATGTCATGCTTGAATCGGTTGTGCATCACACTTGTACAACTGGCTGCGCAACTAGTTGCACATCACGCTTGCACAACCAGTTGTACAACTGCTTGCACAATGGAAAGATTTGGCAGAGCTCTGCTTGTGGCATTTTCAGCAAATATATTATTATGGAGATACAATATTTAGAGCTTGAAGAATAGTTTAATTAGATCACATATTTGATCAGAATAGTTTAATTAGATTGTGTTTGCCCAAGGAACAATGCTATGGCCCCCAGACAGCAGCTGGGGGGGCCATAGGATAATTCGGATTCCCAGATCCAAGGTCGGAGACACTGCTGGGAATAGGAGCTCCGATCCTCCCCCCCCCCCCCGCCCCCTCGCAGCCATCACAGAAAGAACCATGCCGGCTGCTCTCTGAGGTCAGGAAAGCAACATTGGGGGGGGGAGGCAGGGCGGGGGGGAGACTGGAGAGGACAGGATATGAGGTATTTTGCAGCCACTCCTGCCTCCTTCCCTGCCCCGCCAAGACGCTCCAGCTAGATGGGCAAAAAAGCCTGTCTAGTGGAAATTGCAGGTTGCGAGAACAGAGCTGCTCCTCCCACTCTGCATTGGATGCCCATAAGCCTCCAGGATCGGAGACTTATAGGCATCACCATAGGACTGCACCCTTAATGAACTTTATTTGTAATGAAAATCAATTTATTGTAACTGTATTGTTTTTGTTCTTGTTTTATTATAAAATTTCAAGGTAATTTATCAAATAGATTCAATAATCGTTTCAATAAATTAAACATATGGCTGCACTTTGCTATTTCAGTAAAAAATTCTTGCCAATTTTCATTAAATCTATTATGCCTTTCCACACTCTTAAATAGTGTGTTAATTTGGCCACAACAGCATACTCATATACAGCTTATTTCCCTATTCTTCTGTTGTGGATATCTTGCTTAATATCCAGTATTTGGCATATATGACCCTATATTCCTCAATCATACACAAAAATAACTCCTTGTTCTTCTTTTTAATTATAGGGTGACGGTGGACTAATGGGGCCCCCTGGACCAACAGGAACAGTTATTGTAACACTGACTCGAGCAGATAATATTACGGTATAATACTGTTAATGACTAATATAATAAGCATTATATACAGTTTTTCACCAGGATACTTTCACCAGGTATTTTGTGTAGGAATGGCTCAATCAGCCTATTCTGCCTATAAGTCCATTCCACCTAATTTCCACATTAATATGTAATTATTTAATCTGCAGAAAAATTCTCATGCATAAGTTTCATTGTCTTTCCTCTAAAAATATTCATTTCTAAATGTATTTTGATACGTGTTTTTTGGACTGAGAACTATGTCAGAACACTCATGAAGTGCAAAAATCAGTGGATAACTAAGATCCAGTTCACATATTAGTACAGAAGGTGCACTTCACGTTCGTTTGTATAGGAATTTGCAGACTGAATTACTCAAGTATCCCTAAGTCATTGCATTTGGCCACCAGTATTCTTTGCATGGCGCAGAAGGAACAAAAGAAAGAAGGGTTGTAAGACACTTTATACCTTGAAAATCAGGTCTAGTGTGTCATGGGGTAGCCCAGCACATACATTGCTCCTGCACTCATGCAGAATCTGGGGTGAGCAGCAGCAAGTGGACCCTTGCAACAAAATGTTACAACCTGGGGTGCTGCTGTTTACTGTTCCAGTCAGTCAGACATGCCCTCCTCCATGATACTCCATTACATTTTTCATTCCCCGCCCCCTGCATCCAACAATCAGTCGGCATTCTATGACCACTGAGCACACTCACTGAGCTGTTTGGGGGGGGGGGAACCCCTCAAGGTTTTTTTCTAAAGATTTTTTTTTGTACTTCTGCAAACCTTGGGGGGGGGGGCAGGCCTGCTAATATCTCCCTCTTTTGAATGGATGGTGCTGTTTTGGCTACATAAGCAACAGCACTCACTTCTGAATATCGGAAATATTAGCAGCAATTGCCCCTAGGAACAACCACCATCACCTGCCTCCATTTTTAATTCCTTTGAATATAAACAGCAGTTTGATAGGAGAGCTGCCAGTTGTATTTTCCTTCCCACTCAGGTGTGTTTTTTCCTGATGAGGAATGGGCAGTTGCTAAAGAGGGGCTGAAAATATATTAACAGCACCATCCTGTGCGTGAGTTCCACGGAGCTTACTCCCAAATAAATATACATAGAATTGCAGTTTCTGGGTCAAACTACACATTACACTAATTGTGTAGTGTGTAGCTGAGCCTATTCATTTTTTTTTACTCGAGGGTAAGTGCATGTGGCCTCAATTCAGATCTGGACCAGGGCACCCAAGGGGAAAATTAAACATCCCTCCCATTTGCTTCCCAAAATTCCACCTGCCCCCCCGGGCCCCGCCCCCGGGATTGGAAAAGTGGGGGAAGTCTCAATTGGAATCAATGGAGGCTTTTTTTTCCTTTTTAAAATTCCCGTGCTGGGTGTGTGTGGAATTTTGGAAAGGAAATGGTGTATGGGGGTGGGGAGAAGTTTAATCCTTCCTTCCTGGTGGGTGCTGGTCCTGATACAAATCAGGGCTGGGCACTTACTCTTGAGTAAAAAAAGAATAGGCTCAGCTACATGTTATGCAATTACCATAGTGTGTAGTTTAACTCTCTGTGCTACCATGTGCCTCTCTATGGGCCAGTTCATACGACCTAGGCAGCGAGCGGGGGAGGCACCACGGGGCCGTCTGCAGGGTCTGGCAGGGCACCGTTGACGAACTGCGCCCTGCACACGTGGGCGGACCTGCTGTGGAGCCGGCAGTCCCCGCACCGCAGTGCGGGCCTCCTGGCGCTAGGGGGCAGCAGCTCTGGATACCCAACTGGGGCCGTTTGCCCCTACAGGCCGGAGCGGCCGCAGCTCTGGCCGCTCTGGGCTGCCGCCT